>OY776112.1:342492117-343784153 GCA_963675035.1 Allygus modestus | reverse complement strand
CAACCATTTAAACTGACATTATGGGTTAAAATGATTAATATGATCTTTGATATTTCAACAGTAGCAGTTTAAAATGCTGAAAATGATCTTCAATGTTTTGACAGTAGCAGATGAAAATGCTGAAAAATTAACTTCAATGTTTTGACAGTATCAGTTTAAAATGCTAAATAGTATCTTCAATTTTACTACTTTACTACAGTATCAGTTGACAATGTTGAAAATAATCTTAGATTCTTTAACAATAGCTCTTGAAAATGCCGAATAGGATTATCCAATGATACTACAGAAACAGTTGAAAATTAAGAATGAGCCGAAAGCGCTCCTTCACCCATTTGTCAATTAGGCGAGCCAGACGCTCTGTTCTACAGCGGAAACTAGCAGTAGTCAAGCACACGGCCTCCTATAGTATCTTCATTTTATCATTAAATAAAACATTGTTGAGTTAATTGTATTTTTTTGTGAATTTCCTTTGGAAAGTGATATTAGCTAGACCCGCACGCTGAAACATAAGCCAGGGACCACCATAGAAGTTCCTTTGTGACCCCTTGAACACGTTTTGGGGGGTCCTTCAAAATTGTATATATATACATACATAATAATAATCCCTTAAGGAGTGTCCTTAAGGATTAAACTCCTTTTTTGGGGGATTAATCTTTCAAATTTCGAGTTTTAGGCCTAAACTGGGTCAGAAAAGCCCCGGATGTAAAATAAATGTGTGTAAAATGATGGAAGTTAGAGAGTTGAAACGTTTAAGCCCTCTCTCTTCATTCTAGCATAAATATTTACCGAGTTATTAAAGATAATGTGTGTCGACCAAACACAGTACGTTGTCTTATGAGGCTTTTACATTAGAACAGCCTGTTATTCATTTGTTAGTGTACTTTTATCATCCCCAGCCACCTCAAGCCTACTTTCAAGCCTGACTGGACCTTCTCCTAACCTTATAATGCACAAAATTGTATTCCCAGCATTGCAGGTAAATTAAACCAGGAGCATCAGAAGAGCCAAAAAATCAATGTTTTCAGATTTTAATTACAATTGGAATAAATGTTTGTTTTTACACTGATTTTGAGTTTTAAAAGTTTGTTTTGTGGAAATTCACTTCCCTCACGACAGCGTGCTGCGTGCGAACTCGTTTTTAGTTTGTTTTGATCATTGACTATGAAACAGGAGTCAATATTTGACACACTTTCAGTCAGATTCCTTGCGTTCAAATTAACCTGAATTCTAAGTTTTATTGACAACTATTTCATTAATTGGGACTACAATTTACTTTTGTTCATAATATTTATTTTAATATTAAATTTTAAAACCTGAATTAATTAAACAATTAATGATAGTAATGTTTGGATATTTCATAGAGCATTATAAAAACCTCCGGCCGTACAGCGGGTTTTAAAATACGTAAAATAACGTTAAAGTCTCCATTTTACGAGTCCTGCGGTTGAATTCCTTTTAAAGCTCGATCATTCAAAGATGCGGCTAACTTCAGCTCTACAAAGTAGTTACATGGATACTGTAACCGTATTGTCTTGATAATAGTTACAGTTTATAGTTTCTATAATTACTGATATGATCAAATTTTATCCCATGACACTTATTTAACTTCTTAAAAACAAATTTAATGGAAATCAAACGATTTGTTCAAAAGCTAACCTGATATATTTGTCATTATTAGCCTACTATCTTTTTGCGAATAAAGTGTATTAATTTAGTGTTTTATACTTTCTCCCTCTTATACATAGTATATGGAGAAAATATTGTTTTCGACAAAATTTTTGAATTTGAGTTGTTAGTGCAAATATTCGTTTTGTTCCTCCCTGAATCCAAAAAGTGTTTTTTACGTGATGTCTCCAAGTGCTGTCTATCTGTCTATCTGTCTGTCTGTATGGATGTGTACAGAGCTAGAGCCCTAACCAATGGTCCGATTTTTATGAAATTTGGTATTTAGGTACTAATCCACGACATCTCCGGGTGTTTTTTCCATTTTTTGAATTTTTGATTTTTAAGGGTAATTATCCCCGAAAAATCGCCAAAAAAACATGAAAAATCCAAATGTCTTAAAAACTGCTCTGACGATTTTGATTAAACTTTAGTGGTTTGTAGCGCTTTAGGTTTCCAATAAAATGACACCACCCGCATTTCTGTAAAAATTTGGGTTCAGAAATTACAAGACTTAAAATATCAAAAATTAATTTTTTGGTATTTTTAATAAAAAAACATAAATATAAAAAATACTACTGTTCACCATTAAAAAGAGCTCAACAACTAACTAATTTAGTATTCTGAATTACTATTCTACAATTACTGGTTGCGGGAAAATTTTAATTTTAATTTTGCGGTAAACGCAGTACGTTGTCCAATGTTATTCTTATGGGGAATACAAACATTACTATTTCTCTCTTAATTATTGATCAATTTCGTTCAAACTTGATATGCTTGTCAAGTTAGCATTGACCAACAGAGGAAATTCGAAATATGTTGTCCCTTAATAACCCTGAGGGGGGAATAGGGGGCATTTCCCCTCTTAAAACCACGAGTGTAGCGATGGATTCTGTAGTGCCTCCTAAACAGGGATTTGGGTGGATATTTTTGAAAAGAACTAGTTTACAAGAATTTCTGTACATTCGACCGTGCTTTGTATTCTATATTTAGTAAATTAAAAGTAATTTATTCATTACAGTTGGGCTAAAAGGGAGAAAGTATGTGTCAGTTTCCTAATACCGTTTATTACTTTTTATAACCAGCATAGCACATTAACAGTAACATTAAAATCATACCTTTTATAATTTGTTGTGTGTTTAGACGTCTATTCGTTCTTCCTAAGCGAGTTATTGTTAAAGTTGTAACAGTTCTATTAATTAAATTCTGTTCGTCATGCCACACAGTAAAGTGGCGTTTTTCGACGGGGTTTCCACTGTCGCGCCCTGCGGACACAGGATGACCGGATGCCATGTGACATTGACTTGTCCGGTTGTGATGCTAGGACACCGCACTATCATTTAGTCTATATTGTTTTGCCTCTCTACATTTCCTACCACATTAAAATGAATTGCACGTAAGAAAATGTCAAATCAAGTAATTCATTTTGCAACCCATTATTAGTCTATGAATTTTCTAATTCAAATATAACATGATTAGCACTTCTTAACCTTCACGTGCATTTGTTCTGTTTGAGTACTGTATTATTGCTTTGTATTGGTGATTAACTTGGGTTTATACTGCGTCTTTAATATTTTGAATTATATTACTTTCAAAGTACCGAAATTTATGGCGCCTACTATATTCACTCTACATTTAGTTAGTTGCTAATGGGGAAAGAGTTTCATTAATATAGTAGTATAATTATTTACTATTTATAACTGCAGTTTTATATAAAAAAGATTTGGTGACATAAAAATACCAATATTTATAATCAATACCCCCGTCACAGCAAACCTGCGTACTCAGCGAATTTCCAATGAATCTATATGTATTAATAACACATTAAGCCTCTTACTAGAATTCATACGAAATTTATTCATAAATAAGCGATATTTAAAATATTCATTATTCTCCATAAGAATAACATTAGGGATAAGTACGCAGGTTTGCTGCAACAAGGAACACAAAATAATGGGTTTTTATGAAAATATCAATATAACTCATCTAAGTGGAGTCACATACCAAGTTTCATCCATATACATTCATAAATAAGCGATATATAACATTTTTATTAATCTCCATAAGAATAACATGGGAACCGAGTGCCTAGGTTTGCTGCTACGGGAACGATAGGCGAAAATTGTTGTTAAAAAAACAACAAACCACAACCAGATGAAGCGATACACCAAGTTTCGTCAGTTTATGTTCTTAAATAACCGTGATATAAAATTTTTCTTTTCTCCATAAGAATAATATTAAACAACGTAGGCCCCTACTGTGTTTAGCACTTTCAATACCTCAGTAACCAATTGACGTAGAGCAGTGATCAGAATACCAAATTTTTTTTTTTTTAAGCTGAATTAAATGGTATAAGTTTAAATTTGATTTAAATAACAATTACATGTGAAAACTCCAAAAAACCATTTTTGGGGTAAAACCCCCCCCAAAAGCCCCCTTCGAAAGGTGCGATTTGTCTGGTTTTCGAACTCGTTCAAATAAATGGTACTTTACATATTTGTACCAAATTTTATTAAGATCGGACCTTTTTTACGAGAGTTGTCGTGCTTACGGACACATGAACGAATTGAACGAATTTAACGTATTGAACGAATGGTGTTTTTGGCATCTGGGGACCTCAAAACGAAAAGTTATCATGGTCTCGGGCTTGAGTCTTACCATGAGACCTACGGTAATAACTTCTTCCCCATAGGAGAAATTCGTTAAAAAAAGAAATATCGTATTAATATAAAATATAACAATATACGCCAATGCATATAACCAATGCACTGAACATTCTTACGTTTTCATCAGGCAAATCTATTACACCTGTGAGTTACGAACACGAAAAGCCTAAATATCCCCATGTGTGTGGTCACGTTTGTCTTTGTGTGTGTCCACAGAAAATGCGTCTCATTATTTTTTTACTATTCAGGCAAAACTAATCATAACGATACGGTAACAATGATACGAAAGATTTGTATAAAGATGTTTCCATAAATACTGATTAATAAATTGGTTAAATGGCACACATTTTCGCCACGGATGTATATTTTTGTTGGACAGCTTCCAGATCAAAATTATGTAATACAATATCAATTTTAAGATAATCTTTCATTCACCTAGACATCTTAAACATGTTTCCCTGCTACGAATTCTTATTTTACTCTCTTATTTTGTGCAGACTCAAACTTGGCAACTAAAATAAAGTAAATTATATATACATACCTAAATGAGTCCTCCGATGTGATAGTAGTTATTGTTTCAATTAATTAGCAAATGTGATCAGCATGGTTTAATGCTTCAAGAAAATTCGTATTGGGGAATTAATCTGTTTCAAAAAGTTCCGAAAAGTTTATTTTAACATTTTTTAAGAGAAACTTCAAAATATTACTTGAGTAGCACAAGAGCAAGACAATGTCTTAACTACTTTTATTTATTTTTTAATTATAAACGTACATCTTTATATTTCATTCTAGTTTAAGTTATGCATAGATAGTAAGCTTATTTAATAAAACAATACTTTTGGATACAACAAAAAGATTGAATAACTCATGATAACAACAATTTATTTTTCCAACATTTACTTGAATAGATAAATACTGTATATACTTAGAACTCCTCAAACGAAATGTGTAACAAGGCCGCCAAAGCACAGACGGCAAGGTTATTTATCAGATAAAACTGAATTGACCACTGTTTATAACATCTTAAGCTACAAATCAATAACAAAGAATACAAAGAGTTATCAAGTGGTCAAGGCATGCGTTTGGCGGCCGCGGGGAATTTTGAGTTTCGATCGGCGTGAAATGACATGGAAGGCTTGAGGCTTGAAAGAGTGAGACCGGTTTGGGTTGAGACATTAGTATTCAGTTGAAGACGTTACGGAACAAGTGGCCAATCAGGAACGTATAGAGACTAAAGAGAACCTTCTTTGAGTGGGATGTTCGTCTGCTGCGTGTCCCACAGTCAAATATATCGCAAGCACTTGAGGAACCAGTGTTTCCCAATAGGTACTGACTTAAAATTTCGGTTTTTCTATGTGAGAAATAAATTAGCTTAGTAATCCTATATAATCCTATACTCTATCTGAGTAAAGTTTGCTTACTTTAATTCTTGCTTGCTTGCAACTCTGATCTCAAAAACGGCTCCGACAGTTTCCTTAAAATGTTGGAAATAACTAATTTATAGGTTAAAAATTAGTTCTATGCAGGTCTCGTCTGGTCTCGGTTCCAGGAAAATATAATTATGTAAAAAAACCAATTTGAAAATTTAGAAAAATTAACTTTTTTGGCTTATGGAGTTTTAAATCAAAACAAAAGAATCTAATAGTTGTTTTTAATCAATCAGTGAACCGTCAAAGTAATACTCATGTTGTTTATTATTATTTACATGTGGTTTCCTGAGAGCAAAGATTAAAACCTTTGAGTGAAGATTGCATATATAGAGTGGTCATATCCAAAATAAATCAAAGAGACATTGAGCTATAAATAACAATAGGAGTATCCTGAAAATTCAGAAAAGAGGCAAATGTGTTATACAAATCTGCTACTCAGTAGGGGGAAGTGGTGAAATATTACTTCAAGTCATCTATGCAAACTGACTGACCTTCTCCGAGCAAAGATACTTAAATTAAATTGACCAGGAAATCGCAGTAATCAATCTGTTAGAGCTCCTTAGTCAGGCTAAACGGTTTCGAGTATGATTCACAAGTAAGGAATTGCTGGATAAGCTTAATGTGTCTGATAACGAATATAAGACTGAATAAACCCAGTGGTTATGTTTCATCTAGTGTGGGACCCAGTTAATGACCTAACAGGAGGTTAATAGTTGTATCAATAATTCTGACAGGGTGTTGGCAAATTCTAGCTTAAAAGTCTAGTTCACAGTGGGAAAGGGTAAAAAGAGTTAAGTAAGAAGTAAAAACAATGGAGGAGCTTCTGTGAACAAAGGAACTATCTGAAATCTGCGATTTCACCAAGACGTGCAATTGTCTCGGGTGGTTTCACGCTTCAGTTGTCCCCAGGACCATCTCTCTTGCATCCTGACATCCTGGGGAGATCGTAGTGGATCGGGGGAGAGGACCGCTAACATCAAGCAAACTAGGGGACTGCACCATAGAGGACAATCAGAGATCAATTACTTATAATAAAACGTCACGCGTAAGAACTAGACACCATGGACATTTCAATAGGGACCCATATAACTGACTATTGGCCAGCATGTGTTTAGCTCCCTTATACATCACTAGTCAATTATTTCGCGCAACTATGGAAGTCATCTCTCTTATTTCTCTATGGCTGCACGCATTTATTATTTGGTTCCTTCGTCAGCTTTCGATGAACTGAGTCAGCAAAGATAAGTGTTTGTACAACTATATTACATAACGATTTTCTTCCTCTTGTTAAAACAGTATAGCTACATACGCCGTCAATACAAGTGATTTTATAAGGAGTTTGCTATAGTGAAAAAATCTTAGAATAATAAACTAATATTGTGCAAAACATCTTCCACAGACTAAAACCATGGTTTTGCTACAACTGAAAGTTGAAGCTATATCACAAATTGATTCTATCTACATTGACTAGACCCTCTAACCATGTACGCTCCAGTGTAGAACCCAGGCACTAGTAGTAACCCCAAAACGTACGTAGCGCAGAATAGTTGACTAGTGAGGTAAGTGTGCGAAGAGACGTTCTGGTCAAGAAGTAAGTTACATTGGTCTGGTAACTGTTGTATTCAGTCCATGTGTCTAGTCAGTTATTGTTAGTGGTCCTCCCGCCCCTTTCAACCCCCCCCCCCCCCAGTATGGCAGGATGGCAGGTGGTTCAACTGAAGCGTGAGGCTAATAGAGGCACTGTATATATTGGGGAACAATTCTTCATCTTGGAGACAAATCTTGTTTCTACTTCTTATTAGTGAATTTCCTATGGAAAGTGAACTATTAGCATGACCCGCACGGTAAAACTTAAGCCCGGGACGACCGTAGAAGTTCCTAACGTGACCCCCTGAACACGTTTTGGGGGGTCGTTCAAAATTTTATATATATATATATATATATATATATATATATATATATATATATATATATATATATATATATATGTGTGTGTGTGTGTATGCACTCTAGCGGTTGCATTTTTTGTCCAATTTACTTCAAATTTGGTAGGGACGTTCCTTTCTATAATCTTTTGGACACGTTTGTTGGGCAAAACAATCGGAAAACTCTAAGCCCTTTTATTTGGGATTAATCTTTCAAATTTCGAGTTTTTGGACCCAAAAAGGGTTAGAAAAGCCCCGGATATGAAATTAACGCATGTTAAAAGGTGGGAATTAGTGTGACGAGACTTTTAAGCCCTCTCTCGTTATTCTAGCATAAATGTTTACCGAGTTATTATAGAAAATGTGAATCGACCAAACACAGTACGTTGTCTTATGGGGGTTTTACATTAGAAAAGCCTATTATTCATTTGTTGGTGTACTTTTATCATCCCCAAAAACCTCACGCCTACTTTAAAGCCTGACTGGACCTTCTCCTAGCCTTATAATGCGCAAAACTGTATTCCCACCATTGCAGGTAAATAGAACCAGGAGCATCAGAACAGCCAAAAAATCTATATTTTCAGATTTGAATAAAAATTGGAATAAATGTATGTTTTTAACTGATTTTGAGATTTTATAGTTTTTTATGTGGAAATTCACTTCCCTCACGTCAGCGTGCTGCGTGCGAACTCGTTTAACTTCTTTTACTCTTTTTCACTGTGAAATATTCTTTCTCAGTAGAATTTGCTAACAGCTAGTTATAAATTATTGATTAAACAATTAACCTTCCGTTTGGTCATTACAGCCCAACCAATGTACACACCGTGGAAGCCTATACTCTGAAATATTCCTCCTCCCCCTCAAACTAAATTTACCGAACAATTAACCTTGTGCACCATTCCACAATAACCACAGGAAACCGTCCTAATGTAATAAACCTCCACATTCCCGAAAAGAATACCCTCACAAACATACATTCAAAGTCCACAATGAGAAAAACTGCGTTCAGCAACGAACGAACTGGTTAAAGCAACCTAACCCACTTCGCCTGTAAAAAGCTCCCGAAAAATCGGAGGCGAAATTCCTGCTCAATAATAATAATTACCAAAATGAAGGGGTATGAGACGAAGCCCCAGCAAACCTGAGAGGCGAGTTCATCCAATGTACTCTCGATGGCCGATCCCCTCTACCGGACTCGTGCGCTCCCAGTGTGGCACCGAGGCACTAGCAGCAACAGAGGGCCAGCAGCCTCCGGTTCCGGTCGCTCAGTCAGTCAGTCAGTCAGTATTCAGTCAGTCAGTCTCCAGTCGCCGCGAGTGTCATGTGCTGAAGAAGGAGACTAACATTAGTCATACACCTCGAGAAGTAAATAAGTAAGTACATTGCGATGGAACAAATTTAAAAGTAATATTATTTATCTTTACTCGAATGTTATAGTTGTGAGTATTTTGTTATATTATTTTATAGGTTTGTAAAGTATAGACATTTGAACGGGGTTACTGATTCTTTAGGGTTTTAAGGTTTTAAATTGCTGTAATACATATTGTATGTTTATTTAGAAGGCAGTATGTTGAAAGCAAATCAAAGTTATTGAACATTTAATTTAATTTGTTACAAGTGCTCCAAAGTTTTAATAAAAAACAGTTATGTAGTTTTATAAGTTTAATAATACTATCAAACCAAAATGTAGTGATAATACATAATCACTCATCTTCAACCTTTCTGTTTCTGATACACTGAAAGTTATTAAACGACTTTAGGAGGGGGCCCCAGTCACGTAACATTTCGAGTTTCTAACTATCTCTACTACGATAAGACCAATGTTAACTTTCAAAACCCGTCTTCTTAAATGATTATTTGAAGTGGTTGATTAATGGCTCATTTTAAAGAGAAAAAACACCTAGCGATATCAGTGAGCATAATTTGATATCACAAATGGTTCATTACATAAATCGCATTTGGGCCTGAAAAGTTCTTGAAAAATAATCCTTATATCTCGTTAAATTACCATTTCTCTTCTAATAAAAAATACCCCCGTAGCAGTAAACCTGCGTACTCAGCAAATTTCCAATGCATATATATATATATATATATATATATATATTTGTATACCACATAAAGCCACATACCAAGTTTCATCAATATACATTCATAAATAAAAGATTTATGATTTTTCAATTATTCTCCATAAGAATAACATGGCAGCTGAGTTTGCAGGTTTGCTGAAATAAGGAACACAAAAAATGGAATTTTTACAATAAATATAACTCAACTAGGTAAAGCCACATACAAAGTTTTATTAATTTATGTTTATAATTAAGGGAGATAACATTTTACTTATTCTTCTTAAGAATAACATTGGGCCGAGTACGCAGATTTGCTGCTATATCGGCAAAAAAATCCTTTTTGTGCAAATATCAATAGACCACAATGATATGAAGCAATATACCAAGATTCGTCACGATAAGTTGATAAATAAGCGAGATATAGAATTTGTCTTATTCTCCACAAGAATAACATTGGACAACGAACTGTGTTTGGCACTTTCAATATCTCTGGAACCAATTAACGTAGAGCAATGAATTAAAAGACCAAATTGATTTTTTTTAACTGAATTCAATGGTTAAAACTAAAATTTGATTTTCTAAAATGTGATATGTAAAAAACTCAAAAACCCATTTTTGGGGTACAACCTCCCCCCCATTCCGATAGGTCGATATATCTGGTTTTCTAACTTAAAGTTATAAATGTTGCTATATATGTTTGTACCAAATTTCATCGAAATCGGATTGTTTTTACGACTAGAGTTATCGCACCCACCGCACACACATAAATATACAGTTTTGAACGAATGGTGTTTTTGGTATCTGGGGGCCTCAAAACGAAAAGTTATCATGGTCCCGGGCCTATTTCTTACCATGCCAACTACGGTAATAGATTCTTCCCTATAGGGGAAATTCGCTAAAATAACCCATCATAACTTATTTTACAACTTACAAAACAGTGAATAACTTAAACAATATAAAGTAACTTTACACTAATATATAGTCAACTCGCTTTGCTCGCTGGGGGCTCCGCCCCCAGACCCCCGCTTGGGGTTGCTCCAGTTGTTATTATTGGTCAATGACCCTTCAAGTATTTTTTACATAGTATACTATTTAGATTCATTATGGTTAAATCCACTCTAGGATTTAATCCACTCTTTCATTGTTCAATAGTTCTATAATTTGTTTATACTCTAACATGTGAAAGTTGCTTTGACAGTTTACTAGATATTTGTTTACAGCTGTTACGATTTCTTTTGTTTTTATTTGAAACTCCATAAGCCCAATGTTAAAATATCCAATTTTCAAGATCAAAATTAGTGGTTTTAAAATTAAAAATTGTATATTTTGGCAATTTTACCGGGGGTTTCAAGTACAAGCTACCTGCTTGCTAAATATCACGTTTCTAGTTCGTCTGGAAATGGTCTAGAATTCATATGTCTGGTGTGTTACACATGGGGCTGTATATATATACTCGCTTCGCTCGCTGGGGGCTCCGCCCCCAGACCCCTGTGGGGGGCTTCGCCCCCAGGTCGCTCTTTGGCCACAGTTTAATGGAAATTGGCCCAAGTTCTATTTAAGACCTAAATTCTACAACTATCCCAAGGCTTTGATTATTTTAAGGGTTTAACCTATAAAATCCGGTCATATGCCTGTTGCTGAATACGACTTGTCATGGAGGTGTAGTATGTTAAATTTTAAGCCTCAATGTATTACCTTAGTGCTCGAAAAAAATGAATACCCTTAACTGATGTATAATGTAGGCTTTATAAGGCGTCTTTTGAACCTTATAATGAATACGACCACCGTTAACAACCTGAAATACTATGAGTTTGGGTTTCTACAATCCTTCTGCAGGAAATATGACATGATTTATAAGGGATTTTACCCTCGTCAGCGCGCAATATGCAAAGTATACCCGAAATACACGAATAAATCTACAAAAGCTCAAAGACTTTGATTTTTTTTGGGTGTATAAGGTATTTAATCTGGGCGTGTGAGTGTTGCTTGGTACTAATTGTAATGTAGGAACACTGTGTGATAAATATGAGGCCTCTAAGTTCTATATTAGAGCGAAAACCCATTAAAAGCCACAACAAATATTAGAAAAAAGCTTAAATTTAAAAAATCTAGCTCTACCTAAGGGTGAAGGGGGTGAGATACGGCAAAATGTCATAGAACTAAAGTTGTAGTTCGTCTAAAATCCGTGGCACTTGGTGGTCTTCGTTTTTCGATAGGACAACCCGTTCGGCCGCTAGAGCTCAAATAAAAAATACTACATTTTGAATTTGTACTCCCAAATTTTCGTTTTGTGATAGTTCAATCTAAAAATAGTAGGATTTGGGAAGAAAAGGTGCAACGCACACGCAAGCCATATATCACGATCCTAGTTAAAGTATAAATGGTGATACGTGCATTCTAATTAATAACAATTGTTCCGGAACCGACATTTCCTTACTACTTATACTTAGAAAACGGTCAAATCTATAAAATTTAAGAGTTTTTTATTTTCCGACAGGTTTAAGTAATAAAAACTGGTTATATTTCTGCTGTTATTTACTAAGTGTGATGTAGACATACTGCGTGCCCAATAATAGGCCTCCATCAGGTATATTAACGTGATAGGAAATAAAAAACCGCCACAAAATCTCAAAATTTAAAAAAATCTAGAGCTATCTAAGGGTGAAGGAGACGAGATACGACAAAATGTCATAGGACCAAAGTTGTAGATCTTGCAAAATCCGTGGCACGTGGTGGTGTCTGTTTTTTGATAGGACCATCCGTTCGCGCGCTAGAGCTCAAAAACTATAATTTTAAAATAAGCCTTTTTGGGGGGGTTTTAAATATTTTTTAAGGGGGGTTGAAATGACAAAATGTCGGTTTTGGCGATTTTCCTGGGGGTTACAAGCTATAAGCTACCTGCATGCAAAATTTCAGGTTTCTAACTCATATAGAAGTGATCTAGAATTCGTATACCTCAGTCAGTCAGTCAGTCAGTCAGTCAGTCAGTCAGTGAGTTACACATGCGGCTGTATATATTATAGATACTCGCTTCGCTCGCTGGGGGCTCCGCCCCCAGACCCCTGTGGGGGGCTTCGCCCCCAGGTCGCTCTTTGGCCACAGTTTAATGGAAATTGGCCCAAGTTCTATTTAAGACCTAAATTCTACAACTATTCCAAGGCTTTGATTATTTTAAGGGTTTAACCTATAAAATCCGGTCATATGCCTGTTGCTGAATACGACTTGTCATGGAGGTGTAGTATGTTAAATTTTAAGCCTCAATGTATTACCTTAGTGCTCGAAAAAAATGAATACCCTTAACTGATGTATAATGTAGGCTTTATAAGGCGTCTTTTGAACCTTATAATGAATACGACCACCGTTAACAACCTGAAATACTATGAGTTTGGGTTTCTACAATCCTTCTGCAGGAAATATGACATGATTTATAAGGGATTTTACCCTCGTCAGCGCGCAATATGCAAAGTATACCCGAAATACACGAATAAATCTACAAAAGCTCAAAGACTTTGATTTTTTTTGGGTGTATAAGGTATTTAATCTGGGCGTGTGAGTGTTGCTTGGTACTAATTGTAATGTAGGAACACTGTGTGATAAATATGAGGCCTCTAAGTTCTATATTAGAGCGAAAACCCATTAAAAGCCACAACAAATATTAGAAAAAAGCTTAAATTTAAAAAATCTAGCTCTACCTAAGGGTGAAGGGGGTGAGATACGGCAAAATGTCATAGAACTAAAGTTGTAGTTCGTCTAAAATCCGTAGCACATGGTGGTCTTCGTTTTTCGATAGGACAACCCGTTCGGCCGCTAGAGCTCAAATAAAAAATACTACATTTTGAATTTGTACTCCCAAATTTTCGTTTTGTGATAGTTCAATCTAAAAATAGTAGGATTTGGGAAGAAAAGGTGCAATGCACACGCAAGCCATATATCACGATCCTAGTTAAAGTATAAATGGTGATACGTGCATTCTAATTAATAACAATTGTTCCGGAACCGTCATTTCCTTACTACTTATACTTAGAAAACGGTCAAATCTATAAAATTTAAGAGTTTTTTATTTTCCGACAGGTTTAAGTAATAAAAACTGGTTATATTTCTGCTGTTATTTACTAAGTGTGATGTAGACATACTGCGTGCCCAATAATAGGCCTCCATCAGGTATATTAACGTGATAGGAAATAAAAAACCGCCACAAAATCTCAAAATTTAAAAAATCTAGAGCTATCTAAGGGTGAAGGAGACGAGATACGACAAAATGTCATAGGACCAAAGTTGTAGATCTTGCAAAATCCGTGGCACGTGGTGGTGTCTGTTTTTTGATAGGACCATCCGTTCGCGCGGTAGAGCTCAAAAACTATAATTTTAAAATAAGCCTTTTTGGGGGGGTTTTAAATATTTTTTAAGGGGGGTTGAAATGACAAAATGTCGGTTTTGGCGATTTCCCTGGGGGTTACAAGCTATAAGCTACCTGCATGCAAAATTTCAGGTTTCTAACTCATATAGAAGTGATCTAGAATTCGTATACCTCAGTCAGTCAGTCAGTCAGTCAGTCAGTCAGTCAGTCAGTCAGTCAGTCAGTCAGTCAGTCAGTCAGTGAGTTACACATGCGGCTGTATATATTATAGACATGCGGCTGTATATATGTTAGATTATAAATTATACATAGAAAAAACCTAATAAAGTATTAAATTCTTTAAAACTCGATAAAAACTTTTCAAAAAACATAACATCCTAAACTCATCTTTATATTGATTTTTTACGATAACAATATTTAAAAGGTACAACTCTACGTTTCTGTTTATTTCCTTAAGTATTCGCGTGAATAAATTATTCTGTAGCTGACAAAACTATTTTTTTTAGAGGATATTGTTTTAGCTAAATGACATGTTAATGATACTCTACAAAGAAAAAGAACCTTTCTATTTTAACAAAAACTCCTATATATATATATATATATATATATATATATATATATATATATATATATATATATATATATATATATATATATATATATGTTTTGGAAGGAAAGTGTAAATCGATTGATCACTATTCAGAAACCTAACACCGTGACTCTAACGATAACTCAAAAAAGGTTTTTGAAATATATTAATAATTTTTCTGTAATAGAACCGTTGAAGATAGATGATAATCAAATGCTCTCTTCGAACTTCATGATTTTAACCCTCACAGTTTCGCCGGTAGCTCGTTCACAAAAATCGCCTTTTTTACATAAGATGATTTACAAAATTGCCATAAGCCTTTTTTAGGTTATGTAAATTATTTATTCTATTCTGTTTCTTATTTAATCTTAAAATGAAAAATATTACAGAGTTACGGAGAGTCACGTTGTGCTTATTTAGAAAAACTACCAATATTTCATTGTTGGGGACTTTTCCCGTGGGTACTATAGATTACTCAATAACATTGTATCCATCGAATTTCGACGGGCACCAACTAATATACTTGTAAAACGAATTAAAACACGAAGGACATGTTTCTTGTTTTGTTATGATTTTCTAGGGTTTCAGTACAACAATTATAAACAGAGACAAAAATCAGCTTGAGTAATATATTTTTGTTGTTTATCTTTCCTGCGATATCCCAGAACAAGAGTAAACAACACAACACTTGATAACAAAAGACGTGAGAAGTTTCACACTTGAGTATTTTTACAAACTTTAAGTTTGGTGCAAAGAGGATGTACCATAAAACAAACTTCCCAAATTTATTCATATACTTATATATTTGATAGTTGACTATTGTTTCAAAATTCGCAACCACAGCCGAGAGGGTTCATGTTTTGTATTACAAAAATAAGGATAAAATAGTACTATGATTAAAAATACTTTATTTCATCGGTAAAAAATAAAACATTTCACCCTCCCAAATTGTTTGTAAGAGTGCAGTTTTTATTTCCGGTTTCTAAATGGGGTAGACATCGTGGCTCTATATTCAGTCAAGTGTGTTTAAATGCTGCGCTCGCTCAGTTTTAAAATAAAACGAGTTCGCACGCAGCACGCTGACGTGAGGGAAGTGAATTTCCACATAAAAACTTTTAAAACTTAAAATCAGGTAAAAACATACATTTATTCCAATTTTTATTAAAATCTGAAAACAGTGATTTTTTGGCTGTTCTGATGCTCCTGGTTTCATTTACCTGCAAAGCTGGGAATAGAAATTTGCGCATTATAATGTTAGGAGAAGGTCCAGACAGGCTTGAAAGTAGGCGTGAGGTTACTGGGGATGATAAAAGTACTCTAGCAAAGGCATAACAGGCTTTTCTAGTGTAAAACCCCAATAAGACAACGTACTGTGTTTAGTCGAAACACATTTTCTTTAATAACTCGGTAAATATGTATGCTATAATAACGAGAGAGGGCTTACAACTTTTGCCTCACTAATTCCCATCTTTTTACATGCATTAATTTTTCATACGGGGCTTTTCTGACCCTTTTTGGGCCCAAAAACTCAAAATTTGAAAGATTAATCCCCAAAAAAGGGGTTTAGAGTTTTCCAATTGTTTTGCCCAACGAACTTGTCCAACTGATTACAGAAAGGAACGTTCCTACAAAATTTGAAGTAAATGGACAAAAAATGCGACCGCTATAGTGTAAACACACATATACATATATATATATATATATATATATATATATATATATATATATGTAATTAATATATATATAAAATTGTGAACGACCCCCCAAAACGTGGTCAGGGGGTCACGTTAGGAACTTCTATGGTGGTCCCGGGCTTAAGTTTCACCGTGCTGGTCATGCTAATAGTTCACTTTCCAAAGGAAATTCACTAATAACACAGCCAATCAATTTAGATGTGTTTAGATGTTAACTTTTTATAGTTTTTACCCTTATATCTAAGGTTTTATAAAAAAAGTATTTTCTCGTCAGATTGTTTCACCAAGAGCTAATGTTGAATTGACGGGTGGCAGGTGTATGCTGCTCTGCTTAACACGGTGGTGTGGTAATTGTAATTTTTTGGGGGATACTGACCTGGTTATATTTCTATAATCTGTGTGAATTACTGATCACATTAACACATATCAACTAACTGTAATAAATATTTTACCAAACAAAAAAATATAGCAATAAAGTCACTATATACACTTTTCTTTTCAGTTATTAAGCTAAAGTGTTGTAACTCCTATTGTTAAGGTATTTTTATCGTACTTACAACGGTTACCACTACGATGTAACTTCAGCAGATTTCTCTGATACCACAAAACTGGGTTAGCAAAAGACGATTGAAACGTATAAGTTCAGGTCAGTTTTGGTTCAGGTGTTTAGAGATACAACACATTGTAGCAAAGGGAAGTATATAGAGAAAGAAATAATAGCTTAGCAATTGACTAAAGAAATTATATCACTGGGAATATTAACTGTTTTAATTAAATAACGAGTTCGCACGCAGCACGCTGACGTGAGGGAAGTGAATTTCCACATACAAAACTTAAAACTCAAAACCAGTGTAAAAACATACATTTAATCTAATTTTATTGGAATCTGAAAACATAGATTTGTTGGCTCTTCTGATGCTCCTGGTTTCACTTACCTGCAATGCTAGGAATACAATTTTGCGTATTATAAGGTTAGGTGAAGGTTCAGTCAGGCTTGAAAGTAGGCACGGGGTTGCTGGGGATGATACAAATACACCAAAAAATGAACAACATGCTTTTCTAATGTAAAAACCCCATAACAACGTACTGTGTTTAGCCAATATACATTTTCTTTAATAACTCCGTAAATATTTATGCTAGAATGACGAGAGAGGGCTTAAAACTTTCGTTTCACTAATTGCTATCCTAATACATGCATTAATTTTACGTCCGGGACTTTTCTGACCCTTTTTGGACGCACAAACTCGAAATTTGAAAGAATAATCCCCAAAAAAGGGGTTTAGAGTTTTCCGATTGTTTTGCCCAACGAACAAACCCCATGGGATTTTAAGTTTTATAACTTTGAGTTTTTGGGCCCAAAAAGCGTCAGAAAAGCACCGGATGTAAAACTAATGCATGTGAAAGATGGAGACTAATGAGGCGAAATGTTTAAGCCATATCTCATCATTCTAGCACAAGTATTTACCGAGTTATTAAAGAAAATGTTGTCTTAAGACAGTACGTTGTCTTATGGGGATTTTACAGCGGAAAAGGCTGTTTTTCATATCATGATGTAGTTTTATCACGTCCAATACCACTACCGTATACCAACTTGTTATCCTGACTATACTTCCTCCTAACCTTATAATGTACACCATCGCCATCCTAATAGTGAATTTAAATGTAACCAGAAGCATCAGAACAGCAAAAAAATAACATTTTTCAATTTTTCGAAAAAATGTTACCAGTGTTGTTTTAAACCCTTTATTAGATTATTCTAAAGGTTTTAATGCGAAAATTCACTTCCCTCACGTCAGCGTGCTGCGTGCAAACTCGTTCTCTTAGATGAGCTCTAAAACAACAACCAACCATTTCGGAAAAACCGTAGAGGAAGGTACAGATTTGAAAGTTAACATTGATGTTATGGGAGAAGCAGGTATAGTAAATTAAAATTATACATGACCTTGTCAATTAAATAAGCTCCTGTCAGGTACAAAATTTCATAAATGTTTTAGACATGTTTTAGAGATTTAAAGTGCACTAGGAAAAGACGCATCGTGTCACTGACCTTTACACTTCTTTATAACAAACTTACATCATTAATATAAATCACAATAGGTTATTTCATAACAAGAGTGGAAAGTGGGGTTTTGCATGTTCGAGACCATATGTTTGAAGTGCGAGATTTATCGAGCACTTCAAATATGGTCGAGAATATTCAAAACACTTTCGCTCGTGTTTTGAACGCTACTTTTCACTACACTACGGAATAAAAACTCATTGTTGGAATGTTAACTGTTTATTAAATTAGAAACATGTTTTAAAACATTTCAGTTGGTGAAACGATAGCAAGAATGTGTTTAGGTTATTAAGTGGTTGACAGTGGAAAATTTTCGGTTGTAAACAATGTTACTTTCGGTAGTAAACAATAGACAGCTGTTGAAAATATGATGTTTCACAGGTTGTAAACACATAACGAAAACAGCTGAACTCATAGTAGTGTAGTGAAAACATTTTATCTTACAACAGTTTAAAATTCTCGCATACGTAGGTTACATCTCAAATACCAACCTAGAGCTTTTAGCGGTACCGAAGTACTAATTTAATAGCTAGCGGGTCAGGATATCAGGACTCATCTTGGAATGCTGCCAAGATTGTAGCCTAGAACTAGGTCAACGGCACTGCAGCTAGGCGGAATCGGCATCGCTCTGCTAACTGGTGGCCGTGCTAACGGTGCTGTCAGCCGGCAGTTAGCCAGTTATCAGCTGATTACAACAATTACAACCAGCAACCGATCTGGATCCGGAAGTCGTTCATTATCAAGGTTTGTAATCTGTTGATGATCGTGTGGCGATAGCGTTATTGATTTAAGAAATATAAGGGATTAAAACAAATTTGTTTCTAACATTAAACAAGTTTTTTAGGAGTTTTTCTGACTATTTTTAGAACTTATTAAAGGAAATTGTTTCAAATCCATTGGGTGATAATAAAATAACATTTACTTTTCCCATTTAATTAACATTTAGTAAATGCGTTTGCTTTTTTTTATTCACGTCACCCACTGCCTTGTTGGTTTTAGAATTGTTCGATACTAAATCAAATTTAACAGATTTGAATACAGTTAAACTCTAGATCTGGGTTAAACTCAGACTTTAAACTAGTGTTAGTTTTCAGTTACAATCATTAGACTATCTTTGAGCCATGGCGATGTATCAAGTGAAATTCAGTGTGGAATACAAGATTCTAAATTAAACTAATTAGTTTTACTAACTACTAAATTTGATTTTGCTTTCGTTTTACATTGAAAATTGGTGTTGGAAAGGTCTAGAGAATTTTTCATAACTGTGCAACAACATTACTAATTTGTGCTCAATGCAAAACACTGTAAAATAAATGATTATTTAAATTAATTATTAAGTACCTGGGGGCCGAGCTTTGATCGGGGGAAGGCCAGTCAGTTTGTTTAGATGACTTGGAGTAATATTTCACCATATCCTCCTACTGGTAATCAGATTTCTACAACTCATTTGCCTCTTTTCTACATTTTTAAGGTCACTCCAGTTGTTATTTATAGTTCAATGTACCTTTCATTTATTTTACTACACTATATATGTGATCTTCACTCAAATATTTTAATCTCTGCTCTCAGGAAACCACATGTTAATAATTATAAACAACATGAGTATTACTTTGATAGTTCCCTGGTTGATTATGAACAGCTGTTACAATTCTTTTGTTTTGATTTGAAACTCCATAAGCCCAATGTTAATTTTTTTACTTTTCATTTTAGTTTTTTTTTACATTATTTGATTTTTCTTGGGAATAAGGCCTGACTAGAACTTATTTTTATCCCAGAAATTAGTTATTTTGAACATTTGAAGGAAATCGTTGGAGCCGTTTTTGAGATCAGTGTCGCAAGCAAGCAAGCAAGCAAACATACAAGCAAACCTTACTCATATTAGAGTATAGGATTATTACTAACCGAAGCATATATTTGCCTCATGCACTGATAATCATCGGAGGGAAAGAAACTCCATAAAAACGCTTCATGATACGGAAAACAATAGGTTATCGGCTCTGATAACTCTCAGATGCAACAGAAAATGTATGACGGGGGTCTTTTGGCAATACGGTAGTCATACCGAAGTACTTGAGACTGGCTACTACAAGACTATAAGGCTGGGACAGTAATATTTTATAGTTAAAATTATTTTAGAGAAATTCAATTCCTATATTTCTTCCATACTTTAGGTTTATTGGCTTCACGTGGGAAGACAACGGCTGAGAACAGTACGAAAATTACCTGAGTAAGGGGTAGGGGGTGCGAGTAAAGATACCCCCTCCATCCCTTTTTTCATTCAAACACTGTTCATGTACGGAAAACAAAAAAAAACTGTGCATTAAACCTAATGGTGTATAATATAATAAGTGTGGAACATCTTGAAATAATAACAAAAATTGCCTCGTTCAAGTAAAAAGGAATCAGGAATTGTGGGGGAAATTTCCCCTCATTTCCTGCTTTCCCTTAAATTCCACGATTAATCTCTGAACATTATTGTTACAATATCACCGAGACTTTGAAATTAAATCATATTATGACTAGTATAGTTCTACGTATTGTTGCAGCTACCGATGATATAATTGCATTGATATTAAAACACTGAAATACGTGTTTCCTCTTATTGTACATAAACTCCCTTACAAAATGGTAAACATATGAAAATTTAAGTAAGAGTCGTCGATACAATTATTATTTAGCCCAATGATTATCTTTTGGTCCTGATCCTGATGACATTCCACTCTTATAAGATAATTGTCGTTCAGTAGTGTTTCCCAGGAGCAATGGGATCTCATTTAGAAAGATGCACATCATTCTTGTTGCAGTACTTATATAGTTTTTTTAGTTTTTCTGTTAGGAGTGGAATGTTAATGGTTTTCCTTTTAGCGAATTTCCCCTATAGGGAAGAAGCTATTACCGTAGGTCTCATGGTAAGACTTAAGCCCGAGACCATGATAACTTTTCATTTTGAGGTCCCCAGATGCCAAAAACACCATTCGTTCAAATTTTAGCGAATTTCCCCTATAGGGAAGAAGCTATTACCGTAGGTCTCATGGTAAGACTTAAGCCCGAGACCATGACAACTTTTTGTTTTGAGGTCCCCAGATGCCAAAAACACTATTCGTTCAAATTTATATATATGTATATATATATATATATATGTGTGTGTGTGTGTGTGTCCGTTACCGCGAAACTTGAGTAAAAAACGTCCGATTTCGATGAAATTTGGCTCAAATGTGTAAAGTGACATTCATGACTTTAAGTTCTAAAACCAGAAATATCGGACCACGGAAAGGGGGGTTTATGGGGGTTTTAAATTTTCCAAAAATAAGTTTTTTGCATTTTTCACCCTCAAATTTTTAAAAAACTTAATTTTGGTTTTGACCATGTTATAGAGCTTAAAAAAACAAATAATATAGTATTTTGAATTATTAACCTAAGTTAAGTGGTTGCTGAGAAAATCCAAAAAAACCTGCTCATAAAATCTCCCATGTTAATCTTATGGGAAAAAGGTTTTTGGCTTTTCCTCAGTTCATTTCTATGTAAACTTCACATTTGCTTTTACCAATCAGTTTAGCTCTACAAAACAATCATTTTGGTGTTTAAATTGTGATTCTACGTCCAACCGTTGCCGTGATATTCAAAGTGCTAAACACAGTATGTTGTCCAATGTTATCCTTATGGAGAATATTTAAAATTTGATATCTCGATTATTTATGAACGTATAATGATGAAACTTGGTAGGTGGCTTCACCTAGTACTGGCATATATATATTTCCACAAAAAATTGATTTTTTTGTTGATTATCCTCTTAGCAGCAAACCTGCATTCTCATCCCTAATGTTATCTTATGGAGAATACGGAAAGCTTTATATCTCCCTTAATTATAAACATAAATCATTAAAACTTGGTATATAGCTTCACCTGGTTGAGTTATATTGATAATTGCAAAAAACCCGCATTTTTATCTTCCTCGTTGCAGCAAACCTGCGTTCTCAGCCCTAATGTTATTCTTATAGAGAATAAATAAAATGCTATATATCACTTATTTATTTAAGTATTTTTATGAAACTTGGTAAGTGGCTTTATGTGGTAGTAAGAAATATATTCATTCATAGGAAATTCGCTGAGTACGCAGGTTTGCTGCGACGGGGATATTTATATATGTATATATATATAAGTGTGTGTGTGTCCGTAAGCACGATAACTCTCGTAAAAAAGGTCCGATCTTAATGAAATTTCGTAAAAATGTGTAAAGTACCATTTATTTGAACGAGTTCGAAAACCAGATGAATTGCACCATCCGAAGGGGGGTTTTTGGGGGGTTTTGTACCCGAAAAATGTGATTTTTGCGGGTTTCACATGTAATTTTAATTATACCATTGAATTCAGCTTAAAAAAACCAACAATTTGGTATTTTGATCATTGCTCTACGTCAATTGGTTACCGAGATATTGAAAGTGCTAAACACAGTACGTTGTCTAATGTTATTCTTATGGAGAAAAAGAAAAATTGTATATCTCGCTTATTTATGAACATAAACTGGCGAAATGTGGTATATGGCTTGATCTGGTTGTGGTTTATTGTTGTTTGCAGAAAAAAACAATTTTTCGCCAATGTTTTCTGTAGCAGCAAACCTAGGTACTTGGTCCCCATGTTATTCTTATGGAAAATACTTAAAATTTTATATATCGCTTATTTATGAATGTATATGGATGAAACTTGGTATGTGACTTCACTAAGATGAGTTCTATTGATATTTGCATAAAAACCCATTATTTTGTGTGCCTTGTTGCAGCAAACCTGCGTACTCATCCCCAATGTTATTCTTATGGAGAATAATTAATATTTTAAATATCGCTTGTTTGTGAATACATTTCTTATGAATCCTGTTAAGTGTTTTAATGTGTTATGTTATATATTCATTGGAAATTCGCTGAGTATGCAGGTTTGCTGCGACGGGGGTATTTGTCAATCTTGTCTACAATCGGGTAATCTTCGACAAACTCAGTTTGATTGATCTGATGACTGCTTATTGGCTTAGATTCGACCGGCAAAATCATAATCCCACATCTGCGTGGCAACTGTGTGGCACTTTCAGCAACATGGAGTATTTTAGGATTTTGTTAACTCTGCTCACTACAAAACCATTTACTACGAAGATTACAATGGTCAAAGTCCACTGATAATGGTCATTACGTTCTACGTGATATGCGTATGATCCTAAGTCACGCCAAGATGTGTACGCTATACAAATACAACACGTACAATAGTCTTCAAGCAGTGAAATATATCCCACAGAATTCGTCAAAATATCCCACTTTCTCCCTCGATTTGCTATGAATGACCCTCTAAAAGCTTATTTTACCAAGCGAATGACCCTCTAAAAGCTTATTTTACCAAGCATATTTTGTTCTTAATATTATTTGGCTGTATTATAATTATACTTAATAAAGTATAATTGTTGAATCACATTGTATTATTTTTTAATAAACGTATAAAAATGCGTAGATAACAATGACAATTTATTTATAAGGGGAATATTTTTCGTTTGTTTGTTGGATCATTCTTATTTACTTAAGATTGGTCCACAGAATGATTTACACAAATTTCCTAAGAAGAATATTTTTATTAATGAATCATTTAATGTACAGACAACCAGTACAGATTTTCACTGAATGATTTACAAATCTATCGGTATTTTTCAATGTTTATCAAAATGTTTAAGGATTTTAGAAAAGAACGAGCGGAAGTGATTTTTTACCGTACATAGCTGAGGGTAAGTAAAAATGAGGGTCGTCCTAAATATCCCATATCATCCCACCACGTCAAAATATCCCTAAAATTGAGGGATTCAGAGTTTCCCTTATAGATTTTCTTCAAGCAGCGGCCCGGAGCGGCCGCGGCGCAGCGCCGGAAGACGATTTTTCAGTGGCGCCATTTTGTTTGTGTTAGGTAATGTTCGTCGTGGCTCACGGCGCACGGGTCAGCTAGGTGACGGTGACTGTTGTCGCAGAGGAAAGTGGCGTTGGCGTTGTGGTGGTGAGAATTAGCATTGCGACGTTACCTTTACGCTCAATGAGTCCCGAAATATCGCAAGACTGGTGTACCTTTAGATCTAAAGTTGAAGAATTTGAATACTTTTTATGGGATTTTTTTATGTGGTCATGAACATTTGGCGCTTACCCCACATAAGGTCAATGTTAACTTTCAAAGACCGCCCGCGCCCCCTCCAAAGGGTTATTCGATGTCATTGATTTATCGTTCAATTTAAAAATAACTAAAACCCTATCGATTTCAGGAAGCAAAATATCGATATTACAAATAATAATCTATAATATTATATATAAGAGGTGGTTTCTGCCTGTTTGTATGTCTGTCTGTCTGTCTGCCTGCCTGATGTTCCGGGTAAACGCAAAAACTACTGAACCGACTGGACTGAAACTTTACAAAAATGTAGATCTTAAACCCATGCAACACATAGACCTATTCACTTCCTTAAAATCCCCTCGGGCTACGCCCCGTGAACGTCCTAAGTTTCAATGTTTATATTTCAGAAGAAAGTAGTCAGTTTACCATTTGTTCGTGTATATAAAGGTTGTGTTAGTGTATTGTATTTGATTTTTTGTATATGTATTTGTTATTTTTGTGTTAGTATAAATTAAAATGTAAAAGAAAAAGATTAAGAAAATCAAAAAAAATGTAGGTTAGTTAGGTGTAAGAACTTAATATTTAGATGTAAGTAGGGTTCACTTGATAACGGGATGAGTTTCCTTACCTCCCAAAACGTAGTGTAGTTTTAAACACTAGAAGCTATAGGTAAAGTCAAAATAAATCAAAAAATAAAAAGGCGTATTTAAATTTTAAGTACCTGGGGGCCTAGCTTTGCTCAGGGGAAGGCCAGTCAGTTTGTTTAAGTGACGGAGTAATATTTCACCAATTCCCCTACTGATAATCAGATTTGTATAACTCATTTGCCTCTTTTTTTAATTTTTAAGGTCACTCCAGTTGTTATTTATAGCTCAATGTCCCTTTGATTTATTTTACTACTATATATATTTAATCTTCCCTCAAATCTTTTAATATCTGTTCTCAGGAAACCATATGTTAATAATCATAAACAACATGAGTATTACTTTGACAGTTCCCTGGTTGATTATGAACAGCTGTTACAATTTTTTTATATTTTTTTTATTTGAAACTCCATTAGCCCAATGTTAATTTTTTTAACTTTTCAATTTCGTTTTTTAACATTATTTGATTTTTACTGGGGATGAGACCTGTCTAGAACATATTTTTATACCAAAACTTAATCATTTCCAAAATTTGAAGGAAATCCTCGGAGCCGTTTTCGAGATAATTGTGCAACCAACCAATCAAGCAAACATTGCTCATATAAGAGTATAGTATATTGCTTTCTTTCAATTAAAAGAGTTGTAGTGGCATACACACAGTAAAAAAAAGTATAAAGTATAAAACCATGCAACTCAGAAAGAATTAACCAATCCCGTCACTTCCAAACAAGCCTGCCACAGTTGTTTTACTTTGGTCTCCCACCAACATAGCCACAAATCGGTTAACTTAGTGAAGGTTGCACGACTGGTCAGTTTTGTTCATGAGCGGGAATCGAACTCCCGAAGTTCGAAAGGAAAAGTTAAACGTGCCCTTTCATCCATGAGTGAGATTTACACTCACTAAATCCCCAGTGTAGACGATTTCTTGTCTGTTTGCAAAGATAATAACAGCATGGAAGGTCTCGTTTTGAGGTGATGGTCGACCGGTCCATTACACAGTGTTCTTCAATGACTATGTAGCTCTGAAGACAAAGTGAAATGGATAACTGTACGTTTCTATCAACCTTATTTGACAGTTTAGTTATTTGGTAAATTTAAAAAGGTTAAGAGTAGGCTCCAGTTATGAAATATTTCAATTTTCTTTTTACTTCCCCCACAAGACGAATGTAAGTTGTTAACCCTCATAGATCGTTACCGGATTAAACTAAAGCGTTTATGAATGACTTATTTAAAGAAAGGTCAACAGAGGAAAATGATTCAGAAATTAAAGAATTCCGATAATTTGAGGGTTAACAATTATTAAGGCTCCGGTCTACCCTTTTCACGCAGCACTAGGAGAGGGTTTGCAGGATCCCTCTTCACAGCTACTACATAACCCCTTTAATTAAAGTTAATGTACTATATTAAAGAGGAAAATACTATCTACAAATGTACCTTTTCACTTGTTTAATTTGTTTGAATTGAGTTATAATTACAAGCCCCTGTGAATTAACAAAATTGTGCTTTTTCAAACTAGAACAACAGACAACAATTTATTGCCATACGACGCCGCATATTTTCTGTAGGGTAGACCGGAGCCTTAAAAATTAGGTGACAGCTCGCCTGGTAAGATCTTCCGGGGGAAGAGGTAAACCCATCAGTGTTTCCAATACGCGGTAAAACTCATCCCACAGAATTCGTAAAATAAAACACTTGATTCCACAGTATACTATGAAATATCCCTCAAAATATTCCTCATTTACCCTTGTGGTTCTAAAGAATATTTAATTTGGTATTTATTTTTTATAGTCAAGTGTAATTGGTAAATACCCTTGTATTATTTGGTTTAAAATTAAAATAAATTTCGTATTTGCTAATATGTATCTTGGTAACGGGCCTATATTTCTTGTATCTCACTTGTTCACTTAAGATTAATTCCCAAAACTATGTAGGCCTATACAAATAATACAAATACCTATATTGTTATAGCTGTTAATTTCTTAGTTATATAGCAGTTCTATTGTTGGTTAAAACTTTGTAAACTCACACCACCAACCATGTGAAAACTGTTGCTAGGATGTGGGATTTTTATCAAAATTTGATTTGATGGCTGACAAATTGCATACATATTGCAAACGGTGCTTATCTTTGGTATCATTTATATGAGTTTTAGTAAAAACCCCAAATTGTACATAGCTGAGGATTTAAAAAATTATGGTCGTCTAAAATATTCCACAATCCCATTTTATCCCACGGGTCGCAAAAATATCCCTAAAATGGGATTACAATCCCCCAAGTGAAATCACTGAACTCAACTCTCTTTTACTTGGTGTAGTTCAATCATATTACAATATCATGTTCATGCAGCCGCGCAGCACAGCGCATGGACGGATGATTCTATCATTGTAGCAATTTTGTCATTGGGGCCCAAATTGAAGCACAACTACCGTATCCTCCCACCCTCCCTCGGCGGTGCGTTGGCCCACTGATAACACTGATAACGCTAGGTTCCACAGTTCTCGCTTTCCCTTTTATCTAATACCATACTTCATCTCACGGTTTGTTGTTTGGATTACCGGTTTTTGAACAGTCAAAACAATCTCGATCCTTAAAAAAATTAACCCATAAGACAGGGCATGTGAGCGGAATATTGATTTGTTGTTTGTTTACACCCATAGAATTTTACTATGTTACATGAATAAATGATTCATTAGAAAAAGCCATCTGTACACATTTCCCAACCCCATAATGGGGCTCCAGGAATCGAACCTGCGACCTCCCGCATCTAAATTAAAGACTCTGTTAGGCTAGCGAGGCGCATGGGCCAAGATCCATTAAAGCGTTTATTAAAAAATGATTCCAAGTGCAAAATGTTTGATTAAAGTGTAAAAGTGTACGTATTCAGTTTAGAAAAAGTGGTAAATTTTACTTAAATATTTTAAATTTAAATTTTTAGCGGATACGCGTGACCCGCAGCTTCAAATCAGCTTATATTTTCGACGCTGAAAAACTGTTAAAGCTTCACGATGTAATTGTATTTACGTCGTAGTAACGAATTGTCGTAAAATCGAACTTTTATATGGCTAGCTTTTCTCACCAGATACGCTTGTTCACATGATTTCAGTTTTTTAGTAAAATCAAATTACAAGACTTACCAAATTTCAATATTGCAAATTGTGTTTCAAGTTGACAATTTTATTTAATCTGTGACCTTGAGAGATGCTTTATCAATAAACTGATATTTTCCCTCCGAAATCTTTCGTTATGTGGGAGTCAGACCACGGACCACATGGTTCATGGTTGTTAGACTTATGGTTTCGTCAAAGGTTCCTGCTACAGTTTGGCCTTATATAGAAGCTGTCTCGAGTCACACTGACTTCTCAGTTGTGTTTTAGGCAGATTAGCATTATTTACCTTTGTTAAGCCGCCACTGATTATTGGAAAGCTAACTAGACCGTGGCTGGCTTATCTCGAATTTTGTGTTGTGAGCTAACAGTTTAACAGGATCTGCGATAGGAAAATGCAAATACGTGGCTGATACCACGTGATTGTTTTTGAACAGTCAAAACAATCTCGATGCTAAAAAATTAACCCATAAGTCAGGGCATGTGAGCGGAATATTGATTTTTTGTTTGTTTACACCCATACAATTTTACTATGTTACATGAATAAATGAATAAATGGATAATAAATGAATTGTTCTTAATTGTTTCTATGAACAATTAAAACAAGTTTGGTAGTAAAATTAGCTATAGTAAAACGTGTTTTATGGATAAAACTGTAATCATGCGAATTTATTTACTGTTAATGTTAATGCTAGTGTAATTAAGGGGGGATAGTTAAAAAGTTTAAGGGGTGTATTCTTTGTTTAAATAATGCCAGAGGAAAGTGTAAAGTAAGGCAAAAATAATTACTAAACCATTAAAATACAAAAGTTTCCTAAGATTGTACCCAAAATCTCAAGAAAATCTAAACAAAAACAACATTAAAGAGCAAATAGAAAAATGCAATGAATGAGCTGATTAAGCATACAATTTACCTAACAGTGCAGGAAGTAAAGATTTTGAAAAGCGGAAGTATCTGAGCATGTTGTGGAATAGACTGGGAATGTTATCAAACAATGAGATGTTTTGCTGACCTGCTGATGATGCTGGTTTAAGTAAGTCAGCTGAATAATGTTGAGGGCAGTCAGTGAGATGGGGGTTAGAGGGGAGTGTCCGGTCTGGGGCACGTTCTGGTACCTTAGGGTTGTTAAAGGGATCTCGGTCAGCATTCCTAAGTGTATGTTTGCTGTACTGTATGTGCGGGTGACCTCAAAATATGAACACTTATACAACACAACACCACCGCCGGGTAAGAGTTGTGTTTATTGCCCCTTCCCGAGCCTTACCTTAGGATTGAAGGGATCTCGGAAATTGTCCCAAGTGTTTGCGGTACTGACCTCAACATATGAACACTATAAACCACACAACACAACCAGCCGGCTAAGAGTTAAGAGTAGTGTTTGTAGACTCTTCCTGAGCCTTACCTTAGGATTGAAGGGATCTCGAAAGTTGTCCCAAGTGTTTGCGGTACTGACCTCAACATATGAACACTATTATACCACCCAACACAGCCAGCCGGGTAAGAGATAAGAGTTGTGTTTGTAGACTATTCCTGAGCCTTAGCTTAGGGTTGAAGGGATCTCGGAAAATGTCCCAAGTGTTTGCGGTACTGACCTCAACATATGAACACTATTATACCACCCAACACAGCCAGCCGGCTAAGAGTTAAGAGTTGTGTTTGTAGACTCTTCCTGAGCCTTAGCTTAGGGTTGAAGGGATCTCGGATATTGTCCCAAGTGTTTGCGGCACTGACCTAAACATATGAACACTGTTATACAACACAACACCACCGCCGGGTAAGAGTTGTGTTTATTGTCCCTTCCCGAGCCTTACCTTAGGATTGAAGGGATTTCGGAAATTGTCCCAAGTGTTTGCGGTACTGACCTCAACATATGAACACTATTATACCACCCAACACAGCCAGCCGGCTAAGAGTTAAGAGTTGTGTTTGTAGACTCTTCCTGAGCCTTAGCTTAGGGTTGAAGGGATCTCGGAAATTGTCCCAAGTGTTTGTGGCACTGACCTCAACATATGAACACTATTATACCACCCAACACAGCCAGCCGGCTAAGAGGTAAGAGTTGTGTTTGTAGACTCTTCATGAGTCTTAGCTTAGGGTTGAAGGGATCTCGGAAGTTGTCCCAAGTGTTTGCGGCACTGACCTCAACAAATGAACACTTTATACAACACAACACCACCGCCGGGTAAGAGTTGTGTTTATTGCCCCTTCCTGAGCCTTAGCTTAGGGTTGAAGGGATCTCGGAAATTGTCCCAAGTGTTTGTGGTACTGACCTCAACATATCAACACTACAAACCACACAACACAACCAGCCGGCTAAGAGTTAAGAGTTGTGTTTTTAGACTCTTCCTGAGCCTTAGCTTAGGGTTGAAGGGATCTCGGAAATTGTCCCAAGTGTTTGTGGCACTGACCTAAACATATGAACACTATTATACAACACAACACAACAAGCCGGCTAAGAGTTAAGAGTTGTGTTTGTAGACTCTTCCTGAGCCTTAGCTTAGGGTTGAAGGGATCTCGCACATTGTCCCCAAGGGTGTGTTTACGGTACTGACCTCAACATATGAACGCTATTATACCACCCAACACAACCAGCCGAGTAAGAGTTAAGAGTTGTGTTTGTAGACTCTTCCCGAGCCTTAGCTTAGGGTTGAAGGGATCTCGGAAATTGTCCCAAGTGTTTGCGGCACTGACCTCAACATATGAACACTATTATACCACCCAACACAGCCAGCCGGCTAACAGTTAAGAGTTGTGTTTATTGCCCCTTCCCGAGCCTTACCTTAGGATTGAAGGGATCTCGGAAATTGTCCCAAGTGTTTGTGGTACTGACCTCAACATATGAACACTATAAACCACACAACACAACCAGCCGGCTAAGAGTTAAGAGTTGTGTTTTTAGACTCTTCCTGAGCCTTAGCTTAGGATTGAAGGGATCTCGAAAGTTGTCCCAAGTGTTTGTGGTACTGACCTCAACATATGAACACTATAAACCACACAACACAACCAGCCGGCTAAGAGTTAAGAGTTGTGTTTGTAGACTCTTCCTGAGCCTTACCTGAGGATTGAAGGGATCTCGAAAGTTGTCCCAAGTGTTTGCGGTACTGACCTCAACATATGAACACTATTATACCACACAACACAACCAGCCGGCTAAGAGTTAAGAGTTGTGTTTGTAGACTCTTCCTGAACCTTAGCTTAGGGTTGAAGGGATCTCGGAAATTGTCCCAAGTGTTTGCGGTACTGACCTCGACATATGAACACTATTATACCACCCAACACAGCCAGCCGGCTAAGAGTTAAGAGTTGTGTTTGTAGACTCTTCCTGAGCCTTAGCTTAGGGTTGAAGGGATCTCGGAAATTGTCCCAAGTGTTTGCGGTACTGACCTCGACATATGAACACTATTATACCACCCAACACAGCCAGCCGGCTAAGAGTTAAGAGTTGTGTTTGTAGACTATTCCTGAGCCTTAGCTTAGGGTTGAAGGGATCTCGGAAAATGCCCCAAGTGTTTGCGGTACTGACCTCAACATATGAACACTATTATACCACCCAACACAACCAGCCGAGTAAGAGTTAAGAGTTGTGTTTGTAGACTATTCCTGAGCATTAGCTTAGGGTTGAAGGGATCTCGGAAAATGTCCCAAGTGTTTGCGGCACTGACCTCAACATATGAACACTATTATACCACCCAACACAACCAGCCGAGTAAGAGTTAAGAGGTGTGTTTGTAGACTATTCCTGAGCCTTAGCTTAGGGTTGAAGGGATCTCGGAAATTGTCCCAAGTGTTTGCGGCACTGACCTCAACATATGAACACTATTATACCACCCAAAACAACCAGCCGGCTACGAGTTAAGAGTTGTGTTTGTAGACTCTTCCTGAGTCTTACCTTAGGGTTGAAGGGATCTCGCACATTGTCCCCAAGGGTGTGTTTGCGGTACTGACCTCAACATATGAACACTATAAACCACCCAACATGACCAGCCGGTAAGAGTTTCGCCGGGTCGCACGCTGCACTCCGGACGTCCGGGGAGCGGCGCAATCACAGAGTACAAAGGCTGAGCCGCTGATTCGAATTAAACTGCTACTCCAAAGGTGTAATCTTTAAATGAAAGAAGCAGAAAAATATTATTTCCGGTTTTATAAACTTCCGCGACTCAATTTCCGACCTGGAACCCTCTCTTGTTTTAGCGAGCTCGTAATATTTTAATATTAATATTACTCGTAGGAATTAATTGTTTGGTTTCGTAACTATTTGCGCCTGATTTCTATTATATTTGTTATCATCTATTTTTGTCTTTTGGTTCTTTAGTTAAGTGAGTCTTATAATAAGCAATTTAATGATAGTAACTACGGAACTTAAATAAAAATAAAATATATTTACACTGATACTTTATTTATATACTAGACAAAAATACAAGAATATACTGTACTAAGAAGTTATTTATAGAAATTGGAAACCACAAAATATATTCTTCAGTAATGGTAAGGTAAACTACCCGAAAACATATTTTTCTTCAGGCTTTTATATCTCTTTAACATAAAGGCTTTAACTTAAATACGGGGTGTTTTACTTCCTATCGTAGTAAATATGTTACATCAGACGATAAACATTGGAAATTTATCATTTACCAAAGATCTAAAATTTCAATCTATAAATTCTTTACCGAAGGCCATTACACTTTTAACTCAGTCTCAATGATTATGTGGAAATTCCAATAGTTCTACGTGATTTCCGCTGAGTTGGTGTAAGCACGGGCGGCAATAACTCCTTATCTCCAAGCGTGTACCAGCAACAAACAATATTTACCTTTACGACTCGATACCCCTAATCAGATTAATTTAGACCAATGTTAGCCAATAACCTGAACTCCTTTGTTCTCACTTTCATCTTAACTCACGTGAATCAGATCGAGATTTGGTTTTGTAATTGCAACACGTCTAATGAAAGTAGTAACAGCTTTTATCGGTGGTGATTTGCGTAATTCAATATTTCCAAGAGTTGTGAAGAAATTCATTATCCAAATAATTGAGTTAAAAATTAATAATAAAGCTATTCTGTATCAACTGTTTTAAATGAAGGTAAAATTTGCCCTTGCAACAGCTTACTCTCCATAAATATATTTAGGAGGTCTTTCCACCTTTTTATAAAAGGTCAATCATGTATTGGGTCTAGTGATGCACCTGTGATAAATAACAGTACCTGGGGGGCTGAGCTTTGCTCGGGGAAAGGCCAGTCAGTTTGTTTAGATCACTCGGAGTAATATTTCACCACTTCCCTCTACTGATAATCAGATTTATATAACTCATTTGCCTCTTTTATACATTTTTAAGGTCGCTCCAGTTGTTATTTATAGCTCAATGTCCCTTTGATTTATTTTACTACTCTATATATATAATCTTCACTCAAATATTATAATATCTGCCCTCAGGAAACCACAGTTCCCTGGTTGATTATGAACAGCTGTTACAATTCTTTTGTTTTGATTTGAAACTACATAAGCCCAATGCTAATTTTTTTAACTTTTCATTTTAGTTTTTTTACATTATTTAATTTTTCCTGGGGATGAAGCCTGTCTAGAACTGATTTTTATCCCAGAAATTAGTTATTTCGAACATTTGAAGGAAATCGTTGGAGCCGTTTTTGAGATCCGTGTCGCAAGCAAGCAAACCTAACTCATATTAGAGTATAGGATAGGATATAGGATACACTAACTATTGGATAAAGGGAAGGGGTTGAACTTATGACTTGAGTTAAGTCTATTATTTGTCAGTTTACAGAAGTTATACAGATCCTCTTCCTGCTCCTTCAGTCTCATGGTTCTCCCTTAGTTTATTTTCCCTTCCCCTCTTTATGGTTTTGGTTTTCCTTCTAATCAAGAATAGGTGGATACGGAGGTCTAGGCTCTAAGAAGAGGCTCCAGTCATGTTACATTTCGTCTTTCTACCTACTTCTTCTATGAGACCAATGATATAATTCAAATCCCACCCCTCCTCAAAATTATTATTCATGGCTTATTTCAATGTGAAAAAATACCTAGTTATTTCTGTGAGGAGAATGTTGATATCACAAATAATAATCATTCAGTAGAATTTCAAAATACTCGTTATTTGGGATTTTTTATAAGGGTAAAATATTTTTGGTATCAACATTTTTCTCACTGAAATCCCTAGGTATATTTTCGCTCAATAAAATAAGCCCCAAATCAATAATTTCGAATAATCCGTTGAGGAGGGACGGTATTTGAAAGTTAGCAATGTTCTTATAGGAGGAGCAGGTACAATCCGGTGACTAGATCCCCCTCCTCCCTTTGCTTTTGTTGGTGTAGGCACGTGCATCCTTCTCTCATGATCAGATTGGGGAACATACAACAAAAATATGCAATAATAGATATTGTTCTGATGGAATCGCTTTGACCGATAAAGTCACAAAGTTGGCTGGCAGATCCATCAGCTAGACACTGGCTTCCGGCAGAACAATGATCCGCCATTCCACCCACCGCATCGGTAAATTACCGTGCAAATTGCTGGAACATGCGACCATGAGGACTTTTAATTCTAATTTTTCACTACAGCTATACTCGACCTTGTGATACGCTTCTATAAAGAAGGTTGTTCTTTACACTGAGGAAGAAGGGATGTCTCTTCCTGAATGCCAGTTATAAGAATGAACAACATACGAGTAATAACAGAGGCAAACTCAATGTATTATTCGAGTAATTGAAGGCCAAGCTTCTATTAGACTAAAGCGACTCTTGGAAAGACCATGAAAATACCGCCAGGAAAAGCACGCTGTACCAAAAGGCAATGTCGAAGAATAGACTTGAAAATCAAAAACAAAATAGCTGATCAAACCACTCTTAGCTTGGGCTTTCCTCGTGTAGGCTGTGTTTTTAAACATGACCTCTGATCTTTGTGTCAAATCGTAATCATGCTTCTGGCCAGTTTCCAAACCTGCAAATCCGTTCCCGTGATTTGCAGATTCTTCACCTTGATTCCAGTCAAAGATGTGGGGAAACCCCACGTGGGTTGCGTCATGGAATAGAGGTGCAGGATTGATGTTTCACATCTTTCTTTTAAGCAGGTTTCTCGTTGTTAAATCCTCTTCGTATTCAGCTTAACCGTCAAACCATATTTGACTCATCAGTTTCTCTTTGGCAACAAGTTATCTTTCAGAGGTATCTCTTTTGCCTACGGTGCGTTTCAACTTTGTGCTTATTAGAGGCTGGATTGTTCAGCAACCAGTTACGTCAGGGAAATAAAACAGTTAGTTGTGTGTACTGGATGTTAGGGTTAACCATTGGAGCAATTTAAAACCGTGAACTTTGTTAAAGTTACCATCAGATCAAATAAAAGCGAATGCTCATAAGCATTGGAACTTTGAAAATCCGCGGGGTGGAGCCCTATGGGGATTTATTAAAATCCCTTTTAGTCGTTCCCTACATTATGGAAAACGTACACGAACCAAATTCCGTGTTTATCTGTGTAGGGATTTGGTCTGTGGATTGTTTGGGTTTTCATCTTTATCTCTCTATATGAAAATCAATGTTTGTTTGTTTCTTTTTTCTTTTTTACTCCGTTGTCACACAAAAACTACTGGCTCCGTCCAACTGGCATACAAAATTATGCTTACCATCTCGTACCTATACTACTGAAGTTTGGTAGAAAGGTAGCTAATACACTAAGATAAGACATAGGCCTACTCCTGGTCAAAATATTTTCTAGAGTTTCGCCCCACTGGCCTTCATTATTTCTTTATTATGCAAGGGGCTTCTCCCCAGTGACATTCAGAGTTATGTTTACCAACACGTTCCTAGTACTGGAATGATACAGCTGAAACTCGGTAGGAAGATAGGTACACATGAATCAAACATAGACCAGTACTTAAAATGTCTTGTGCCCTCTTGGCATTCAAGATTATTATTGGCATCCAGGCTTTATCATATTTGAAATCATCAGTCGAGAAACACAACAACTTTGCCCGATAACGCGACACCAACACGTACCTAGAAATGAACCCCGTAAAATACTTATGTTAAAATAATACAATGTTAAGATATTAAGTTATAAAAAACCAGTTCGTACACAGTACGAGGACGTGAAGAAATATAATTTCTCCATTAAAAACATGTAAAAAACCAAAAGCGGAATTGAACATACATTTACATTTAATGGAAACTGAAAAACATTTATTTTTTGGCGGTTCTGATGCTCCTGGTTTTAATTATCTGCAGTGCTAGTATAACAGTGTTGTGCATTATGACGTTTGAAGGAGGTCCAGTCAGGATTGAAATTAGGAATCAGGGTTCTGGTAATGGTAAAATTACGTTAAGTTGGAAAAAAAGTTTCTAATATAAAATCCCCATAAGACAACGTAATGTTTAGTTAATTTTCTTGAAAAAATCTGTATATATTTTTGCTACAACTATGATAAAGGCCTTAACATGTTTGGCTATATACATTCTATCGCTTAATATGCATGAATTTTACATCCAAGCCCGCAAGGGAACTTTATAAATACATGGGGTAAAGATCAGAACTTCTATGGTGGTCCCGGGCTTTCTTTTGGCCATGCGAGTCATGCTAATAGCTCACATTTCCTTAGAAAATTCGCTCTTAAGTACTGCATGAACTAGAGAGTTCTACTTTTTCTGTTCAACAAATAATTTCTTAAATTTGTTTGACTGGCATCAGTAAATCTGGTGGTACTTATCGCAACTTGTTTCCGGAACTTCCGGTAGCCAATAGTATATAAGCCGTTCACCATATTTTTTCTTTCATTCTCTGATTGGGCCTGATGACGACCGGTGTAACTGGTTGAAATCGATCGCCTTGTACCATCTTTTGTGTATATTTTACCGTCTTGTATGTAAGTACAGTATATACTTATGTATAAATAAATGTATGTATGTACTTGTATGTATGTATGTTATCTATTGTATGTGTAAATATACTTTATAGTGTTGTAAGACGTATTTTATTCATCCTGTTCATCAACGAAGGAAAACACCAAGGCGTATTTAATGACCAGAACTTTGTAATCAACAATTTATTTGCTCTTCGTATCTTAAGCAAACGCCGACCGTTGTGACGTCCAGGCTTTATCTTCGTTTGTCCCCAAAATAGTCGCGTATGCTTTTAATTACGTTCTTATGAGGCGTCTAAATGTTCCACCCTGTCTCGCTTTTCAAAACTCACGTTCACGTCATGACATATCTGTCTCATGAGTAATTCTTATATTGTTGGTTCTGACTCTTATAGTTTATTACGTATAAAAACTTAGGTAGCCACAAACTGTTTTAGGTTATCATATCATAAGAGGAAAAATCTTTTACACTTAATAAGAACTATCAAAACCTGTATTCCACTCAACTTTACCTAATATATCCGAAGATAAATAAGACCAATTTAATTTACACAAAAAGAAGCAATATACATTTAACAACAAATATTGAAAGAGCAATAACAACTGTTGGTTAACAACTGAATCCGTTTCCCAATATTTATGACACGACAAAAGGCTACACACGTTATACGAGAATTGAATGAACCGAATTCACGCCTTAACCTATAACAAAACCTATATATTGCTTGTTATATAAATCCCCAACAAAAATAACCGATTTCTTCTTGCGGAATAACACAGGTTTCACGACATTTCGTGATCTGGAATCTGATCCCATCTTCAGATGAAAATAATACCTTGAACATAAAAAATATGACACAATCCAGGCAAAGCTGGTAAAAGTCACAGAAAGTCTAAAACAGAGAACTGTTAACAACAAGTAATTTTTTACTGTTTTTAACGAATTTCCCCTATAGGGAAGAAGCTATTACCGTAGGTGGCATGGTAAGACTTAAGCCCGAGGCCATGATACATTTTAGTTTTTAGGTCCCCAGATGCCAAAATCACTATTCGAACAAATTTATATACATGTTGAAAGAAACGCCCGATTTTTATGAAATTCACAAATGTGGAGAGTAGCATTTATCACTTTAAGTTCGAAAACCAGATGGATCGGACTATGGGAAGGGGGTTTTATGGGGGTTTAAAATTTTTCAAAAATCGAGTTTTCTGCAAATTTTAGATCTCCCTTAATTATGAACCTAAATTAAGAGAACTTAGTATGTAGCTTCACCTGGTTCAGTTATATTGATAATTGCAACAAAAACACATTACTTATCTTCCTCGTTGCAGCAAACCTGCGTCCTCAACCCTAATGTTATTCTTATGGAGAATAAATAAAATGTTATATATCACTTTTTTATGAATGTATTTTTGTGAAACTTGGTAATTGGCTTTATGTAGTAGTGAGACACACATATATATATATGTATTGGAAATTCGCTAAGCACGCAGGTTTGCTTTGCTGTGACGGTAGTATTTTAATAAGCTTTGCCTAGGTTGTGCCACTAATTTTTTTATGTTCTAGGTATTATTTTCACCTGAAGACGGGATCAGACTTGAAACATTTTTCAACCAGTAATGAAAAACGCCCGCATTAAATAACATAAACCCACTACCAACCACAATGAATTATAAACAAAATATAACACAGCTTAAACACCATAAAATTCCACCTTAATATTATAAACAATTTACTCATTGAGAAACAATAAATTAAGTTAGAATAACAAGTAGAATTTTCAAATTAGTTTTGTAAATAAATTGCAATTCACTGATAAACCTTTGTCATCAACCTTTTCTGTACAATGGAATACAATTCGATATGTCTGCGTCATTCGGAACAAAAGCATTGAACTATGGTCTTGTCTTGCAGATGCGTGACGCAGGGCAGCGAATACAAGTCAAATCGACCCAGAAACTGCAACCCACTTTCCCGTAGTCCACTCCTCACCGGTCCGGCCACTCGGGTGTTCCCATTCGAGGGATTTTTATCCCTTATCTGGGATTTTTCTACATCAGATGGATTAAAAGTCCCTCCTCAACGGATTATCCGAAATCGATGACGTATGTCTTTAAAGAGCAACAAAATACCCAGGATTTTCAGTGAGCAGAATCATTATATCACAAATTCTGGATAATCAAAATCGCAATTTATGAATACTTTGGTTATTAGTATTTGTGATACAAATTCTTGTCACTGAAATCGCTTATTAGTGAATTTCCTATAGGAAAGTGAACTATTAGCATGACCCGCTCGATGAAACTTAAGCCCGGGACCACCATAGAAGTTCCTAACGTGACCCCTGAACACGTTTTGGGGTGTTGCTAAAAACGTTATATATATATATGTGTGTGTGTGTTCGCACTCTAGCGGTCGCAATTTTTGGCTCGATTTACTTCAAATTTGGTAGAAACCTTCCCTTCTGTAAACAACTGGAAAAGTTCATTGGGAAAAACAATCAGAAAACTCTAACCCCCTTTTTTGAGATTTGAATTTGTCAAATTTTGAGTTTTTGGACCCAAAAATGGTCAGAAAAGCCCCAAATGTAATATTATTGTATATTAAATTATTGCACGTAAAATTCCAAAAATTGTAAGCCTTATAATTCTAGCATAATTATGTACCGAGTTATTAAAGAAAATGTTAATTGTCTTAACACAGAACGTTGTCTTATGGGTATTTTACACTGGAAAAGGCTGTTTTTCATATCTTGTTGAAGTTTTATCACCCCTTATTCCCCTATACCAACCGGTTATCCTGACTATACCTCTTTCTAACCCTATAATGTACAACATTGCCATCCTAATAGTCAATTTAAATATAACCAGGAGTATCAGAACAGCCAGAAATAACATTTTTCAATTTTCCCAAAAAATGTTACTAGTGTTGTTTTAAACCATTTATTAGATTTGTTTGAAGGTTTTAATGCGGAAATTCACTTTCCTCACGTCAGCGTGCTGCGTGCGATCTCGTTATTCGAGAGAAGTAGGCGTCTGAGCCCCCTTTTAAGGAATTCCTCGACGGAGACACCGCTGAGGACTCTATTAAGAATAATCGCATGCGGCGGGTTATAGCCCAGACAGGCTGCTGCGATGGTCCTCTCTGGACCGGTTCTGCCGAGTTCAATGTGAAGGTCAAGAAATTAGCTGCACTTCGTACGTCACAAGTGGCAACCGTACAAATTTTCTCTGCATGAACCGATACTGCCGGGCAGAATAGCTTACTTGGATATACTTCCTAATGATAATCAACATTATCCTTCAACATGATCCCTCATCACACTCTTTCAATGGTCATACTATAAATAACTTTTTACATTTTCCTAAAATAAAAACTGTTGAAGGAGGGCACAAGTCTCGAAACAATTAGTGCTTATAACAATTGATATTCTAGCATTTCCCAACAGCTTTGCTTGTTCACCTGGTTTCAGGTCTATAATCAAATCAAATCAAACAACTGATCAAATTCCAATATTTCAAATGTGTTTTAACCAATGAGGTTAGAATATCCCTAGAGGTCTCGTCTGGGGTAAGAAGTGTGGCGTACACGTTGCTCTCTATTTTGCTACTCTGTTCAGGTGTTCACTCAGCGTCTATGACAACTAAAATGCTAACCAATCAAATCTTCTCTTCGCAAGATCTCAACTAGCAACAACAACAAAGGTTCCCAAGTTTAAGATTTTAGAGCTTTCTTTGATCTATTGCATCAAAACAAGTACACAAAATCTCCTTATTAGATAAATAACAGTGTAAAATTAACGGGGACCCAGATTCTAGAGAGAAAGAAAAAATGCATGAAAGATAAGCAAGGAAAGGCATTGAATTCAAACTGATAAAAAAACAAAAAGATATTCACATGTCTTTTCGGTTGATGAATTCTTTAACTTACAAACGAATTTTAAGGTTTATTTATAATCGTGATATAAGTTTGTCATCTACTGTTAGTGATATAGCGTTCAATACTAACATTCAACGATTTAAAAACACATTTTCAGCTGCTTTAATGTTTTATCTTAGTTTTCTTACTAATAATCATTAATTAACGAATTACCATAATTTTAAACAATTACAGAAACATGCATATGCAAGTAGAAAAGACAATATTTAAGAAATACTAAAAAAATGCCTAATAAATAAAATAGGCTCGACAAATAATTAAACCTATCGTTATCATAAAATTCTTCGACACATAACGTTGTATTCTGCAGTACCATACTCTCGTAGTAATCGACAAGCTACTTGAAGATTAAAGTATAAGTTTGGACTTAATATAAATCTAACACCGTTCAACACTCTCATTACAACGCCTGTTATATTCCAAACCCTCGGCTACGGGCAACAGCCGGTTTCTTATCAAAGACCTTGCATAATAGACCTGTAAACAACAAATGTTAACAGTGTCTAAAGCCCCTACAGTCTCGCCACCGTATCTTTTATATCTTCTTCAGTGCAAGAGGAAAGTTCCTTCTGGTGTTGGCCTTTGACTTCTTATCAAGTTCTTCCATGATATTCTGACCTACGATGTTTTCAATTTTAAAATCCAGATGAAAATTAGCCACCGCTCTACCTAATATAATTAATGCTGCAGTAGGTCTGACAATTAATTTATTATCGCTGTCAAATATAATTTGCTATTATAGGGGGTATTTCGATTTGGATTATTTTGAGAGCATACTGCAACATTTTAGCCACGTTCTTTCCAATAATGTTGCTTATACAAATACGTATAAAGGAGTAAAACTTTATTAGTTCAACAAAATTTTATTCATGTTTTGTATCATACTAATATTATAAATGTAAAAGTATGGATTTTTGTGCGTAACTCTGAAGTTCCATCACGCGAAAACTACTGGACCGATTGAGCTGACATTTTGCAGAGAGGTACTTAATAGTCCTGAGTAACATATAGACATATTAAAGTTGTGAAAATCCTACAGGACTATGCCCCACGGGGGTTCAAAGTTCCCATATATTCCTTATGGGCATTCATTTTTGTTTGAGCTGATGAAAATACAAACAGCTGATCTTGATTCGTAGTAGTTCCACAGGCTAACCACAGAATTCAGAACAGAAAACTATCAATGTTTTATAAATAATTCGTGGGGTGAAGCCTGAGGATAACAGCTAGTTGTTTCATATTTCAATAATGTAATTTAAGTTAGTATTTATCATGATGAAAGTTATAGAGGGGCAGGTCCAGCAGTTTTTAAATGATTCCGTTACAGGTATAAAGATGTCAAGGAATTATAACGAAAGTACCGTTTTCAATAACTCATATGCTGTTGGGAATTTTGTGTAAGTTAAATCATGATCAAATAAACTGTAGAATAACTTTATCGTTATATAATCATTAGATAAACTGTTAAAAAGTATTCGACAGATGTGTTTGTTCCTCATTGGCTTTGAGAAAATCTTTAAACGCTCCATGCCTTACTTCTACAAACTGGCAGTAAAGATTCTGTGAGTTTTTTTGTAAAGAAACAAACACCAATAAATGTCTGGGAAATAATCTCTATTTCAAAGACCCCCAAATATTAGCATAGAAGGAAGTGGAGTCACGACTGTCGCAACTCCAGAGTTCGTTGAACTACAGCTGAAATCTCCGTTTTTTCCTGTTTGTTATTTCTCTTCACAATTTCTCTTTTCGTTTTACATTCCTTCTTCTGTACTTGACGTAAAGCGCATTTTGTCCTTGTTAAATCCAGTTCCTCTTGTCGGCCCTATTCTGTCATTAATCTGCCAGAACCTGTTTGTTTGGCAATGTTTGTTGTGTGTTAAACGTGTTGCGGTATATTTTCAAAGACCGGCTCCCTTAAGCAGACTCGTGCAGTTTTTAAAGTCCTTGATCTGATTACCTCTTTTGAAATAGCTACTGATTCCTTTCTTATATACTGTTGATGCAAGTGATGTCTCTTTAACCGTTTATATCCTTCTCTACTTCATTTTTTAACTTTGGAAATATATTTAGTACTGTTAGTAGGAATAATTGTAAAGAGGGGGTTCCAGTCGCGTAGTATTTCGGGGTTTCTGTCTCTCCCATAAGGCCGATTTTAACTTTCAAGTCCCGTTCCTCCTGAGCTGATTCTTTGAAATCGTTGATTTATTGTTCATTTTAAAGAGCAAAATTATAGCTAGCGATTTCAGTGAGCAGAATATTGATGTCAAAAATAACCCATAGCAAAAATCGCAAATACTGACTTCCTGAAATTATATTGTACGATTGTTATTTGCGATGTAAAAATTATGCTTGCTGAAATCGCTTCTTACTGATTCGCTCTTTAAAACGATCCATAAATCGACGTTTTCAAATAATAAATGATAAATCATTTTTATTTCCTTAAAAACAAAACAAAACAAATACAGTGGATAAGTTGAAAATAAACTGACCACTTTAACCAGTTGTGTGGTCAGTAAAACTGAAATAAAGCTAATGAAAAAAAAAAATAATACCTCAGTCTAGCTCAACGTGTAAAGCTGCTCCCTGTGATTTTGAGGGATATTTTAAAGTTTACGTTGGTATTATGGGTGAAGCAGGTGGCTGGAGCCCCTATGGTTGGGCAGAAACACGACGGAATCGTGAGAAAGTCACGCATGGTTGCTCAATGTAGCCTTGTGGAGGAACCTGAAGATTGCGGCGCTCACCACGTATTGTGTATAAACAGCTTTACTGGGGAATGAACAATGTCACGTTACATCTGACACACGACATTTACTCAAGGACAAATATTTCTAATTGCTACTTACAGTATGTGTCAACTGAGTACTGGGAGGACCGAGCATTGCTTGGTAAATGGTCATTAGCTTATCCCAAAATGTCATTTTTGTTATGCTAGTAGGGGCAATGCCCCCTACTTATGCTTAATTGAGCCAAAATAATAGCATTAGTGAATTTCCTATGGAAAAGTGAACTATTAGCATGACCCACACGGTGAGACTTAAGCCCGGGACCACCATAGAAGTTCCTAACGTGACCCCCTGAACTCTTTTTGAGGGGTCTCTAAAAACTTTATCTATATGCATGTTCGCACTCTAGCGGTCGCAATTTTTGTCCGATTTACTTCAAATTTGGTAGAGACATCGTTTTTATAATCAGTTGGATAATTTCGTTGGGTAAAACAATTGGAAACCTCTAACTCCCTTTTTTGGGGATTTTAAGTTTTTGGGCCTAAAAAGGGTCAGAAACGCTCCAAATGAACACTTATTGCACATTAATTTGTTATACGTAAAAATCAAAGATCTTAAGCCCACCCACATCATTCTAGCTAAGTACTTACCGAGTTATTAAAGAAAATGCTGATTGTCAAAATACAGTACTTGTCTTATGGGGATTTTACACTGGAAATGCCTGTTTTTCATAACTTAATATCGTTTTATCACCCCCCAATACCCCTTTACCAATTTTTTATCCCGACAATACCTCCTTCTAACTTTATAATGTACAACATTGGCATCCTATTAGTGAATTTAAATTAACCAAGAGCATCAAAACAGCCAAAAATATGTTTTTTTAATTTTCAAAACAAATTAACCCTTTAGTGTTGGTTTAAACCCTTTATTTTATCTTTTTAAAGTTTTAATGCGGAGGTTTTAAATTCACTTCCCTCACGTCAGCGTGCTGCGTGCGATCTCGTCAGCGTGCTGCGTGCAATCTCGTCAGCGTGCTGCGTGCGATCTCGTCAGCGTGCTGCGTGCGATCTCGTCAGCGTGCTGCGTGCGATCTCGTCAGCGTGCTGCGTGCGATCTCGTCAGCGTGCTGCGTGCGATCTCGTCAGCGTGCTGCGTGCGATCTCGTCAGCGTGCTGCGTGCGATCTCGTCAGCATGCTGCGTGCGATCTTGTTAGCTTTTCTAACATTTTATACTGGGTTATTTATCATTGAACGAAAGGATCTCGAGCTCTTAGTGCGTTTAGGTAGTACCGTAAATGAAGAAGTTTATTTGACTTATAAAAACACTTTGCTTAATTTTGTTACAAATTAAATTACCGAAAACTAAATTGGAAGTTAAAATTTGTAATATTATATTTTGTTAGATCCGACAGATATTACTTTTAATAAAGGTGACACACGAATACTTATTTATTTTGTATACCCAAGGATTTAATCCTATACTCTAATACGAGCAATGGCTGTCTGAAAATTTTATCTCGGAATCCAGCGGAACGATTTCGTTAAAATTTTGGAATCAGGTGCTTTTGGACCTAAAAATACGATGGGTAAAAACCTCAACCCCTGGAAAAATTCATATTTCGTTGAAAATCTCATTTATAAATTAACATTGGGCTTAGGGAGTTTCAAATCAACAAAAAAGACTCATAACAGCTGTGAATAAATTAGCCAGGAAACTGTCAAAGTAACACTTACACAAGGTAAAGTATCAACATATAATTTCTTGAAAACAGTTACTAGAACCATTGAATGAAGATTGCATGTAGAAACATATTTTTCACCCACGAAAGAAATCAAATATCAACAAGCGGCTGGTCTCCCCGATACTAACTTATAACTTAAAAACTTCCGGTTTTAACCAATTAAGTGGTTAATAAGATCGGTGAAAATTATAAAATTGTCCCGGTCTTTGCATGTTGCTGAATTGTAAGACCTGCATTGGTCAATTTTTTTTTTACTTTTAGCCTACTAAAAATACTATTATTATACCTACTATTACCAATAATTCTAATTTCATAAATTTCACCAAGCTCTATCGATCAGTAATATCGCAAAATTTAGCAATCACAAAATCGCAATTGCTGCACCCAGAGACGTATTACAAATGACAATTGTGATTGAGGCTTTGTTGATGGCGCAGGATACGTATTGAGTCTTGACACAACAAAGACTTGGGAAATCAATTTATCACACGTCAAATCTTGACAGGTTCAATGACCTTTAAAATAGTGCCGTCTTGCCATCAGGTGACGAGGCGGCTGGTGAATATTGGCTTCACCTTTTTAAGCGTTGCTGTGAATATTTTTAAAGCCAGCCATAATGGCGATATTAAGAACAACGTTTCTTCAATATGGCCATGTTATTATTCTTATAATTATAAAGACCTCTGAAGAATTTATTTTACATCCCAATGTTATAATTTTTAGCACCTTAACAGTGAAGTATTTGTGGTGGTGATAACGTAATGCAAGAACTGTAAATTGTGATAAGTGTGCTAAAATCTTAAAATGCTATTCATTGTCGACCTTGTCTTTGTTTAATGTTCATTTCGACATTACACAATGTGCTGCCTCGATTCTGGATTACAACATGATAAAAGTGGCATGTAATAAATCTTGATATAAAAAAGTTGTGATAATGTTCCAAATTTATATAATCAACTGATGGAGTCAAAAGTACACACGATAAAGGTTTTATGTTCGTGTCCTCTTTTAATTTAATATGTTAGTTAATTTACTGTACTGAACAAATTACTAATATATATAACAATAAACGAGTTCCCACGCAGCACGCTGACATGAGAGAAGTGAATTTCCACATACAAAACTTTTAAAACGCTAAACCAGTTTAAAAACATACATTTATTCCATTTTTTTTGAAATCTGAAAACATAGATTTTTGGCTGTTCTAATGCTCCTGGTTTCATTTACCTGCAATGCTAGGAATACAATTTTGCGCATTATAAGGTTAGGAGAATGTCCAGAGGCGCGAGGTTGCTGGGGATGATACAAATACACCAACAAATGAATAAAATGCTTTTCTAATGTGAAAACCATATAAGACAACGTACTGTGTGTTTAGCCGATATACATTTTATTTAATAACTCGGTAAATATGTATACTAGAATGACGAGAGAGGACTTAAAACTTTAGTTTCACTAATTCCCATCTTAATACATGCATTAATTTTACGTCCGGGTCTTATCTGACCATTATTAGGCCAAAAAACTCGAAATTTGAAAGATTAATCCCCAAAACAGGGGTTTAGAGTTGTCTGATTGTTTTGCCCAACGAACTTGTCCAACTGATTATAGAAAGGAAGATCCCTACCACATTTTAAGTAAATCGGGAAAAAATTCGACCGCTAGAGTGCATACACACATACACACACACACACACACACACACACACACACACACACACACACACACACACACACACACACACACACACACTTATATATATATATATATATAATTTTGAACGACCCCCCAAAACGTATTCAGGGAGTCATGTTAGGAACTTCGATGGCGGTCCCGGGCTTAAGTTTCACCGTGTGGGTCATGCTAATAGTTCACTTTCCATAGGAAATTCACTAATAATAGTAATAATAGAAATAGCATTTTGCGTGTTTTTTCTTCTCCCATAAGACCAATGAAAACTTTCACACAATGTGGCTCCTCAGCCGAGTATGCGGACTAGAAGATTTATGACTTAAAGAGCAACTAGTGGCTTGTATAAAACTAGAGTTATTGACCCTAAAATTTAGCTTTTGTTTTAGTGGCTATTCTATTTACTGTTTACATGCCAAGTAAAGCTAGGAAAGTATGAACTCATGATGACATGTAAACCAAGCAGGAAGCTTAAATCATATTACTATATAAATAATCACGGCTCATTTGTGTTTTTGTATTTTAAGGACATATTTGAGGAAAAATAAGAGCAAAATATAAAAATTAGGCTCTGTGGAGATCTTCCCCATCTAATTAGCTGTAATAACCTAACCTAACCTAAACGTTCCAAGTTTCAGCCTAGGACTTATGATAGCTTCAGAAACGTGCCAAAAGACAGAAATTTATCTATTTTTTCTTATTTTTCCTTAATATTTCCTTACACAGTTATATATTAAGAGAGCATACTTAGCGATTTCATGTTATTACAGAATTGTGATAACACAAATAGTTAACCCACAAAAAATTAAAAAAACTTAATATTTTTGAAAATTTATCTAACCCATATTATTTATTATATTCAAGTTGTTTGATCTTTAAAATGAGTCATACATCATTACATCAACGATTTTGGATGGTCCATTGAGGAGGGATAAATTTTAAATTTATAATTGGTCTAAGATAGAATCAGGTATAAACGCAAAATGTTTTTTGGCTCCAGTCCTCTCAACAAGATTTAAATCATGAATACACAATATTAACAACTATGTCTGTTAATGACTAGAGGCAAAAGTACATCATTTTTAAATTTTGGCTTCCTTCATTCAGAAATTTAATACATTTGTATGGCTTGATAAAAAAATCTATCTGATTCACACTTATATACTTGAGCTTAGGACCAATAACAAACTGTTATTTATAATAACTACCTAATATGCTGGTTCATATAATAACAGTATGATAATTGCTGGGTTAAAAAAATCCAAAATGTAACATTAAGCACATCAAATTCGACCCGTAAGCAGTTCATCCTCACTATGGGTATTAAACAGGATGACAATAACATTGTAAAACTGTTGTCATATCATCGTAAATGTCTTCAAGATTTTCATTTTAGTTTAGTGGCATCATCGAGTTTAATAACAACGTAGCATCAAGTAAACACAATATGAAGTGCACAAATTTGTTATTCCAAAATTGTATGCTTATTCTTCAATTATCTGCAAATTTATTGAATTGTTGTTTTTTATTATCAAATTTGGTGTATTATTTAAACTTTTTTTCATTAGTGAATTTCCTTTGGAAAAGTGAACCATTAGCATGACCTACACGGTGAAACTTAAGCCCGGGACCACCATAGAAGTTCCTAAAGTGACCCCTAGAACACTAGCGGTCGTAATTTTTGTCCGATCTACTTCAAATTTGCTAGAGACTTTCCTTTTTATAGTCAGTTGGACAAGTTTGTTGGGCACAACAATCGGAAAACTCTAACCCTTTTTTCGGGATTTTAAGTTTTAAAATTTTGGGTTTTCGGGCCCAAAATGGGTCAGAAAAGCCCCGAATGTACACTTATTGCACATTAAATTATTGTCCGTAAAAAGCCAAAGATTTTAAGCCCTCACTCATCATTCTAGCACAAGTACTTACCAAGTTATTAAAGAAAATGTTAATTGTCAAAATGCAATACGTTGTCTTATGGGGATTTTATACTGGAAAAGGCTGCTTTTCATATCTTTATGTAGTTTTATCACCCCCAATACCCCTATACCAACGTTTTATCCTGACTATACCTCGTCCTAACCTGATAATGTACAACATTGCCATCTTAATAGTCAATTTGATTATAACCAGGAGCATCAGAACAGCCAAAAAATAAAATTTTCAATTTTCCCAAAAAATGTCAACAGTGTTGTTTTCAGCCCTTTATTAGATTTTTTAAGGTTTTAATGTGGAAATTCACTTCACTAACGTCAGCATGCTGCGTGCGATCTCGTTTTGGTTTTTATACAAAGATTTATCACTAAATCCCTTTGTTATAATTAGGATAAAAAATAAATTTTGTAATATTACACCATATGATGAGTAAAAAATATGGAAGAAATTACTGTAAAGTACTGTTATAGAGGTTTCAAAATAAATTTCTAGAACATTTTTATATAGCTTTTATTGCCACCATATTCTATGATGTTTGCTGATTATGTGATGTGCGATGCTAGTAAATTAATGAAGTTATTTCGTTATTTGTATAATAGAATTCTTTATCCAACCAAAACTGCTAAGAAATCCGTTGAAAGAATACATTATTAATACCTCAAAAGTTTCAAAAGTTTTACATTATATGATTTCATTTGTAAAACTACTCTGAAAATGAAAGTCACTTATCAAACACTGCCCAGTAGATCTCCATGGTTTCCAGGAAAGGGTATTCACAAGAACATATCTATAGGCTGTCAAACATATCCTGAATATCCCAAACAGAAAGTAGGTATTTTGAATTAGATCAGGATATCCACTGGACATTGTGACTGCAGATCTGTTTGGACGTCTCGGATTTCAACTGGGCATAGGACATCTTGGCTTGTGGGATTCAAATATGTATCTTCCAGTTATACTAATTCAACCATACAGCAATTAAGAACTGTAAACTTTTTTTCTCTACTCTTTAATTTTAATTTAAACTCCTATTTATCTGATATACGTACACGCCGTCAGGTTTCATTTGAGCAGTGAGATGCATGAGAGGGGAATGTGAGCAACTGGAGAGGGGATAGTTGGGGCGCACTGGCCTGGTTGGTTCCCCCACCATGGTACCGTTGCATCCATCCCCTGCACATCCTAGACCCACTGCTCACATGAAATCCAATGGCCTGTATGTTTCTTACTTTCTCATTATTACACTCCTTTCTCCAACTCTATCTCAAACGTTTGTGTTTCCTGCAGGATGAAGGGAGAGGCAGCCTTGTTGTGCGGGTTAGGCCCCTGGAGGCCGTCCTGGCTGCAAAAGTTCAACTCCTCCAAGGGTTTCCTGGTGGTCTACGGGCTACTGGGAACTGTCCAGGCCATGTCCTATATCTACTTCGTGGCCACCCTCACCACACTGGAGAAGAGGTTCAAGATCTCTAGTCGAACAACAGGTACAACAACAGGAACAACGTGATGATAAATTATCATCACGTTGTTTTCCTCTGAGCAAAAATCGGCCCGCTGACAATATAATTTAAATGTTTAATTTCATGTGTTAATGCAGATACCAGAGCCACACAATGTTGTGAGAAGCTAGCAGAAGCTATATTTAGGCACTTTTTTAACATGTTGGTAGTAAACATGTTAAAACATAATTAGTAAATCATAACTATATTACGAGAAATGTCTATGTGCTCTCCGAATCCTGTGGAAGTATATTGTTTAGACTTCGAAAATAGGGGTGTTGAACTTACATATCAATTGATAAAATCCTTAACCCCAGGAAAAACATTTTGCTGGAAACTCATAAATAAAATAAAAATATAACATTGGTCTTTTGGAGTTTCAAATAATTTGTTTTTCTGATCAAAACTGGCTGGGTAGCATAGCATAAAGTAGTTAGAAGAGCGATTGCCGTACTATCTGAGTGTCGGCCTTGTGATTTTGAACAAAATCTGAAGATTTTAACAAGGTTCAATACTGGACCCAGCTGCCATTTATCACTAGAACCATTAATTACGCTTTCTAGGAAAAGGTCAACCTTAGATTCTAACAATACCAGGGTTTGAACCTTTCCCTTTTAAAAAGTTTAAAGTGTCAGGCGTTTATACACACAAAACAAAACAAAAATAACCCAGGAGATAAATTATCATCACGTTGTTTTCCTCTGAGCAAAAATCGGCCTTCTGACAATATAGTTTAAATGTTTAACTTCATGTGTTAATGCAGATACCAGAGCCACACAATTAATGTTAATGAATGAAGAGAATCCTTCCACGTTCTACATGTCTACTTCAGTCAAAATATTATCTGTTGATAGTTTAAGATAGTCAGGGTTCTTGGTAAAAGATCAAGGGTGAAATAATAATCATTTAATGATAATTTATGTCCATGTAGGTTGTATAACAATTTGATAAGTGAGTTGTAAATAGATGTTAACGCTTAACTAAAGAGACGTTGAGTGTAAGGAAAATGTGAGGAGATTTCTTTGAAACATTGATTTTTTTGTAAATGTGAGAAATAAACTAACAATTCAAACCATAAAAATGGTAATTGAATGGCTGGTTCTCACTTATTAGTGAATTTCCTATGGAAAAGTGAACTATTAGCATGACCTGCACGGTGAAACTTAAGCCCGTGACCACCACAGAAGTTCCAAACGTGACCCCATGAACACGTTCTGGGGGGTCGCTAACAACTATATTTATATATATATATTTGTCTGTTCGCACTCTACCAGTCACATTTTTTGTCCGATTTACTTGAAATTTGGTGAGAACCTTCCCTTCTGTAAACAGTTGGACAAGTTCGTTGGGCAAAACAATCAGACAACTCTAATCCCCTTTTTTGGGGTTTTGAATTTTTCAAATTTTGCGTTTTTCACCCAAAAAGGGTCAGAAAAGCCCCGAATGTAAAATTAATACAAGTAAGAAGATAGAGATTAGTAAGGCAAAAGTTTAAGGCCTTCTCTCATCATTCTAGCACAAATATTTTCCGAGTTATTAAAGAAAATTTTAATTGTCTTAACACAGTACGTTGTCTTATAGGGATTTTACACTGGAAAAGGCTGATTTTCATATTATGATGTAGTTTATCACCCCCAATATCACTATACCAACTTGTTATCCTGACTATACCTCCTCCTAACCTTATAATATACAACATTGCCATCCTAATAGTGAATTTAAGTATAACTAGGAGCATCAGAACAGCCAACAAATTAAATTTTTCAATTTTCCAAAAAATTTTACTAGTGTTGTTTTAAACCCTTTATTAGATTTTTAAAGATGTTAAATCGAAAATTCATTTCCCTCACGTCAGCGCGCTGCGTGCGAACTCTATTTGTTATACTGGTGGTACCATCTAACAGCGATATATTCAACTGATTTTTTAATTCAATTCTAATTCTTCTTTATCAATTTCGTAATCCTTGTCATTTCAAACTACCTACAAATCTTAAAATTAGTTTTATTTTATTTGTATTTCTGACCTCCCTTTTAAACTGGAATGTCCATCTCTTCCCTCTCCTTTGGTGTTTTATTGCTCTTTCCTGCAACGTAGGAAGTTCAATTGGTCACTTTTCCTCTTCTACTTTCCTTATACATTTCTTGTTGTTTCCTCTGGTTACATCTCTCTTTGTTTCTTCAAAACTTGTTTTTCCATAAAACCTCGTCTAACTAAATTAATTAACAATAATTACTATTAATGGCTTAACCCATTGAGGTAGTAAATTTATTCTATTTGCAGTAGCCTATGACGGGAAAGACTCTCTAAACTGAAAGAAAACAATATTTTAATTAAAATACGACATTAATCCATTTAAAACACCAATTTTATACTCCAATTAACAGGTTAGTAAAATTACAATTAAGGAACGAGACCAGCTCCAGCTCGTATGTCTACCTACGCCAATGGGTTAAGAATTACTCATGACACCAAACCTTCACGTCTTCCTGATTCTCCCATAAGATTTACGTTAATGTGCTCACTAATATCGCTGTTTATTTTTTGTTAATTCAAAAAAGTATTAATAAATAATGTTAATAATCTGTTGAGCAGGTAAATGACTGAAGTTTTAACAGAATTCTTTTGTGAAAAAATGTATAAACATTAAACCTTTCCTGACAGGAGACCACCTGTCTAAAAATGTCCAGTCATTCCAATCTTTCTTGTCTCTCTTTGACAAATTAACTGTATGACGGTGTTTCACTGTCAAACTTATTTGTTTGAGATTGTTTTTTTCAGGGCGAGGGGGGGGGGCAACCAGGGAACTTTGTCCTAGGCCCCTGAAAAATTCAAGGGGCCCCCGGGGGACTCCTGGCCAAAAAAACTTAGTAAAATGGGGGTTTCTGAGACCCCATTGAATTTTTGCCCCAGGCCCCTAATCACCTCTTGGCCTTGGTTGTTTGTTACTTTCTCAATTCTATTCTTCCTCCTAACTCACTCTGGAGTAACCTCCCCTTGTCCCCCGCAGGTCTGATGATGTCCGGCAACGAGATCAGCCAGGTCATGCTGTCGCTGGTCCTCTCGTACTACGGTGGCCAGAGGAACCGCCCCCTGTGGATCGCGTGGGGAGTCGCCTTCTCAGCTGCCTCCTGCTACATCCTCGCCATGCCTCACTTCCTCTACGGCCCGGGGGAGGATGCTCTGGAGCTCACCAAGGAGTACTCCACCTCCTTCAACTCCTCCACACAATCTAGTATGGCTTTATACTTTGAATTATTTGGGAATTTCCCATGGATAAGGGAACTATTAGCATATATTTCATCGTATGGCTTACACTGCATTCCATTTCGAAGTTTGAAACAAAAACAAACCCTTAGTATGATTTATCTGCGTTAATTAAGTTCAGAAAAAAACAAAATGATCTCATTCACAGAGCTAAATCCAGGGTGTGAAGCCATGACTCGAAAGGAACCCCCCAAACCCCGGTTGGTGATGTTGTTGCGGAGAACTATTAGCATAACCTGCAAGGTGAAACTTAAGCCCGGGACCACCATAAGAAGTTCAAATGTGTTTGCACTCTAAGGTCACATTTTTTGTCCGATTTCCTTTCTATAGTCAGTTGGACAAGTTAGTTGGGCAAATTAATCAAAAAACTTTAACCCCCTCTTTTGGGGTTTTAATTTTTTAAATTTTGAGTTTTTGGACCCAAAAAGGGTTATAAAAGCCCCAGATGTAAAGTGCATGTAAAAATATGGAGATTTGTATGGCAAAAGTTTTAAGCCCTCTCTCATCATACTAGAGTAAGTAGCATCAAAGTAGACCAGTGGAAGTTAATACATTGTTGCCAAATCGCTCTGGTTTAAAACATATGGTAAAGTATATCTGTCGTCTGTTTTGAAATCCATTCCTATCGTAGACAACATTAAAAAAACAAGCAGACGGAACCATTGTTTGTGAAATTCATATGGCAACAGTGTTGGATGAGAGGGGGTGAGGGGGGAATCATATGGGTAATCAACCATCACACCATTTTCATGCGGACTACTCTAGCAAAAACATTTACCGAGTTATTAAAGTAAAATGTATATTGACTGAACATAGTATGTTGCCTTAATATAAGGGGATTTTACATTAGAAAATGCTGTTATTCATATGTTGGTGTAGTTTTACTATCTCCAGTACCCCCACGCCCTGACTGGACCTTCTCCTAACCTTACAATGTGCAACATTATTTTCCCAGAATTACAGGTGAATAGAACCAGGAGCATAAGAACAGAAAAAAATGTAAATGTTTTCATACTTCTTTGAAAATGTAAAAAGTCCATATTTAACTTTTTTAATTTTTTGAAGTACCGTGATAAAAAAAAATCAGTGATAATAAGAGGGTGATGGAAAATAAGTGCAATAATTTCTTAAATAACATAAACTCATCACCAATGAATTTCAAACAAAGAGTTCAGAAAGTATATTTACAATTCTCTACACAGTTAACTATTACTTGAAGGTAAGATCTGTTTTGAATCTTGTACAAAAGTTGAACTAAAACTCACACGTCATCTAACAGCCTTTGGAACGATGAACAGAAAACTATATTCAAAGAAGCGAAAGGAGCTTATTGAAGTCACGCGTACATCTGAAGACACTCGTTCATGACAATGATTCGCTAATGGGCCCTTCACAATGGTTCGCTCTCAAAGGATTCTGCATGCTCCCAGAATAGCTCCCAAGGTCAATTTGACCAGTAAGGTCAATTGACGAAGTATAATAGTATTTATGTGCTCAATGCGTCATTCAATCCAAAATAATTGGTGAAATGCAAAACCTTCTCTTTGTCATTGAGATTGTCTTACTGAAGTCCAGTTTAGGACTAGTAATATATATGTATAGTTTAGAATAATTTGTAAGGGTTTTTGAATGTGTGGCGAGTTTGGCCGTGGTACTGGAGTTAGCGCGCTCGTCCCTAGTGCGTGAGCAGGTGCTAGCTGATCCTGACACTGTCAGACTCGCGCATTGTGTCACTGGTTTTAGTTTGTAAACCAAACTATAAGACTACGTAGAAGAAACGTGACACGTGACAGTCCCAGATACTAGCTGGCAACCACAACTAACTGGATATTTTAAATCAATAATATATACCCTGCAAGTTCTCAATACCCCCGTAGCAGCAAACCTGCATACTCAGCGAATTTCCAATGCACATTAATTTATCTTAATACCACATAAAGCCACATACCAAGTTTCATCAACATACATTCATAAATAAACTATTTATGACATTTTAATTATTCTCCATAAGAATAACATGGCGGCTGAGTATGCAGGTTTGCTGAAATAAGGAACACACTAAAAATGGGCTTTTATAAAAATGTCAATATAACTCAACTAGGTAAAGCCACATACCAAGTTCTATTAATTTATGTTCATAATTAAAGGAGATAACACGTTAATTATTCTCCATAAGAATAACATCGGGCTGAGTATGTAGGTTTGCTGCTTCGGGAACTATCGGGCAAAAAATGGGTTTTTGTGCAAATATCAATAGACCACAGTGAAATGAAGCAATATACCAAGTTTCGTCAGGATAAGTTGATAAATTAGCGAGATACACAATTTTTCTTATCCTCCATAAGAATAACATTGGACAACGTACTGTGTTTAGCACTTTCAATATCTCAGTAACCAATTGACGTAGAGCAATGATTAAAACATCAAATTGTGCGTTTTTTAAGCTGATTCCAATGGGAAAGAATAAAATTTTACTTTTTCAAAAATTGTATGTAAAAAACTCAAAAAACCCATTTTTGGGGTACAAAACCCCCCCAAAATACCCCTTCAGATAGGTCGATCCGTCTGGTTTTCGAACTTAAAGTCATAAATGCTGCTTTACACGTTTGTACCAAATTTCATCAAAATCGGACCTTTTTTACGAGAGTTATCGCATCCACGGACACATATATATATAGATATATATATAGATATATATATAGAGATATATATAGATATATATATAGAGATATATATAGATATATATATAGATATATATATATATATACAGTTTCGAACGAATGGTGTTTTTGGGGTCTGGGGACCTCAAAACGAAAAGTTATCATGGTCCCGGGCCTAGGTCTTACCATGCCGACTACGGTAATAGCTTCTTCCCTATAGGGGAAATTCGCTAAAAACACTTAAAAATGTTTATTTGGGAGCTTACAAATCAACAGTTAAAGGCAGCTTGACAACATGATTGAAATATTTGTTCACTAAGTTGCAATGATGATGAGATATTGTTTTATTGGTTCCAAGAGGATCAGGCATCTCTGTGTGTGCGGGGGGAGCAAGGCAGCTCGCACTGTGACCAACCCGTGGGAGGGGAATTCTCAAATATCCCTGCACTCCTGGTGTTCCTGTCCCAGTTCGTTCTGGGGGTTGGCACCACTCTCTACTACGCTCTGGGGCAAACCTACCTTGACGACAACACCAAAAAATCTAAAACTCCTTTGCTTTTAAGTAAGTAAAACGATGATTTTTTTAATTTTGAAAATAATGTAGGTTTACATTTATTTGTGTTTTTAATTATACATTAAGAGGGGGCTCCAATCACGCAACATTTTGTGTTTGTAGTTTCTACCTGCTTAAAGTTAATGTTAACTTCCGAAGCCCATCCCTCCTCAACGGGTCATCCTAAATTGTTGATTTATGGTACATTTTTAATTGAAAAAAATCATAGCGACTTCAGTGAGCAGAATATTGATTTTAGAAATATTCCACCCATAAAAAATCATAAATACTGTGGAATTTTTTGGAAATTGGTTGAACAATTATTATTTTTAATTGGGCAAACAAAACTTTGCTTTCTGAAATCAATATATATTTTTTTGCTCCTTTACAATGAGCCATGGCTTTGGGTCAGGCTTTAGTTAATAATAGCCTAATGGGAAAAGCAGGTTGGAACCAAAATGTTTTGTGACTGAAGCCCACTCTTAAAAAAGTATGCTTGCCTTTAATATTTTAAGTATATCAACTAAAAGAAATTTGTAGATTTTCAAATAAAGTATCCCGCAAAACATATAAAGTAAATCTTACCTTATACTTTATAGGTGCAAAAATGAGTACAGCTTCAGAGACAATGACTACCATGATTTATAAAAAACATTATAGTTATAAACTTATCACTAATGTTCAAATAATTTACACAATTTCTGCAGGGAATGTTCTGCTTCTTTGTTTTTTAATTTAAGACTAAGTTTCTCCTTTTTTCTGTTTAATGAACCATCCTCGATTAAGTGAAATTTTCTCTGAAGTTAAATATAAATAATGCATTCCAAAATACAATTTTAAAAAAATTCAAATTAACCAAGAGTGAATCGTCTCATAGTATTCGTTACTATATTAAATTTAATAACAATGTAATGAGTTTTAGTTTTCAATGTTATAACTTTGTCTGTCACATTTGGGTTGATTCCTATCTCTGTTCAGGTTTGACCATGTCCCTGAGGACCATCGGACCAGCCATCGGGTTCATCGTGGGCTACGGGTGCCTCAGGCTGTATATCGCCCCCACTCTCACCCCCACCATCACCAACAAAGATCCACGGTGGCTCGGCGCCTGGTGGTTAGGTGAGCCCTGTTAACTACTTTCTTTGTCAAATTAAATCATCTGTTCACTACAGATGGTTTTTACCAGTGCATTTATATGGTTTATTGGTGATTTTACCGGTGCTAGATAAACTATGACCATTGTTAATATCTCAAACAATAGATTAAAGGTAATAATTATTTTAAGAATCATCTTCAGCTACAGCCAAAACTGTATAAGAAGATCTATGTGCAGTATGTTTCATGATAAAATGCCTCACATTTGGATATATTACTCCTCCCTGTTAAGTGTTACCATTAATAGTTATTACGACTATCAAAATGCCTTAAGATCTCTGCAATACCTAAAAATGACTTGTTGGCCAGTGAAGGGAAGAAGAATATGGGTTAAAATAACTACCACCACTTCTTTGCAGTTTGACTAAGTGATTATTTTTTTATTTTATTTTGTTTAAGGTTTTATCACAGATAATTGTTATACATCTTTGCTTTTAATTTATTTTTTATTTCAAGGCAAAATAAGTCCTTTGCCTTCCTCCGTCAATAGTCTAAAGAAGAAATTTCTCTACACGTTCAAAGGCAAATAAAGATTTATTAATTCAATTTTTTAATGTTTAATCCAGGGACCGTAGGATTGGAATTTAACCATGGTATTTTGTTGACTGAGTCAATTAACAGTGAGGTCAGTAACTTTCCAGCACCCTCATACTCCTTCACTGGCCATTTAGTCATATGTAGAACCACAAACATATCCTTTGCAGTTAAAACCTTAAAAATATTAAAATTTATAAAATACCATGGAGGTATATATAATATGTATACATGTTATAATACTTGCAGGTTAGTAATATTCATTTAACAGCAATCTTGATGAGAAAAACAACAACTTAATTAAGGTAAACATGCCGTTAAAATTTGAACTTTACATTTACTTTTGCTTCATATTGCAACACTTCATTTTTGTTCCTTTCGTTCCAGGTTGGCTCATCCTAGGAACAGCGATGTTCCTGTTTTCATTCCTCATCGCAATGTTCCCTAAGAAAATGCCACCGAGCAAGAGCAAAGTGGGCGTGATAAGACCGGTGGACATCATCACGCTGGACACCGTTCAGAAAACAGAAAAAGCGGTTGAGTTCAAAAACGGAGTGTCCAGAGAAAAACTGGTGACTGATGTGGAGGAAGCACCACCAACTTTGAAAGGTAGAATGTTAATCTGTTTCTAGTGCATTACACCTTTTAGAGTACAGTAATTAGTGTATACTGAATATGTTTCAAATAGGGATTAGTCGATTCTCGATACCACCGATTCTTGGACATTGGTATCGGTATCGAGATTCATTTGTTCAATATCGATACCGATACAATCGACACCCTCGCCGTTTACCCGCGCTACGAAGTGCACAAGAAGCAATGCTCCCGCCGCTTACCCACGCTCCAAAAGGAACGGGGAGTGTTTGGGTCGGCGGCAAGATAACCAAGTTTTTCCCCATTACGAATTTATAATATAAATAGTTTTATTTTTCTGTATTACTATAGCATACTAGTAAAATTAACATTAAATTATGTAAAAAATTGTATTAACAATTTTTTTTGATAATTAACTACAAAATACTAGTAAATAATTTTAAAAAATGGTAACATACATTTGTAACGGTTTTTAACAATAAGTTAACAAATATAGGTACTGAAAAAACGTAGGTATCGATGGTATCGGTATCGAGAATCGAGAATCGATTTTTCTGGTATCGGTATCGGTTTCGAGAATCGATAAATTTTGGTATCGACTCATCCCTAGTTTCAAAGATGGCAATTTGCCCCACCAAACATTATTGGCATTCCCATCGTACATTTAGTTGTCAAACAACAATTATTATGTTGTAAACTATGCTGTAAATCAACATAATTCAGTAAAAAAAAAAACAAGTAAGAAAAAACTTGTAAATACTCTATACAAATAAAATTACTGCTGTTTCCTTTCAAGTTTTGTTCCAAACATAATGAACATCACACAATACTTTGATATTAATAGACAAAAATTGATAAAGGAGTGATAAAACATCTTACAATTGATGAAATCATTAGATTAAGTTTTTAAGAAGGGGCTCCAGTCCACGACCTCTACCTGCTTCTCCCATAAGACCAATGTTAACTTTCAAAGGGCGTCCCTCCTAACGGATGATCTGAAATCGATGATTTATGGTTAATTTTAATGAGATAAAAAATACCTAGCAGAATCAGAGCACAAATACTTTACCTATAAACAAATTTAAATATTGAATATTTTGTAATTTTGTTTGAATGATTATTATTTGTGGTATTGTCATTTTTCTCACTAAAACCAAAAGGTAATTTGTCTTGCTCTTTAAAATGAGTTATAAATCAACATCATCAGACAATCCGTTGAAGAGGGACAATTTGAAAGTTATCATTGGTCTTACGGGGAGGCGGTAGAAACGTGAAAAGTTTGTGACTGCAACCCCATCTTGTTTGTTTGTTTGGGAAAATTAGGAACCCTGGCAGAGGTGGCTAGGCATGTCTCCCTTTTGTATATTATGCAGCCACCAGAAAGAGAATTCCAGAGAGTAAACCCAGAATTCCGGAGAGGGTGAGAGAACCCTACCTAGCTCCCGGGCTCTTCAGAACCCCAGGACGATTCACCCTCTAACCCGACCCCCCCCAAGTTCATCAGACAGGGACCGCCATCGCACAGAGCCTTCAACCTCTCAGAGGTCTGGGGGCCCCAGGATGGTTCGTCCCCCAGCCCCGGCATACCGAAGACTCAGGTAAGGGCCCTTCCTCTCAGGCAGACATGCAAGGAAGATCCACTACTCCCTCCAAGGACTCGGACTAAACTGGGAATCCAGGTTCAACCGGGAGTCAAGCCGCAAGAAGAGAAAAGGAGGAACCAAGGAAGGAAAGTTGATCACACTGGATAGACCAATATTGTGAAAGCTTCGTTTAATTTTACCCAATTTCGACCTCTGTACTAGTATAGACCAGACGGTGAACCGAGTTCGCTCTTGATTAGTCAGTCTGCCATTGTAGAGTTCCCGGTGGCGCTGTCGCGACTGCTGCGTAACAAGCTGCTGATGGCCAACATCCTGTCCGGGGTCTTCTACATCCTGGGCGGCTCTGCCTACATCACCTACATCACCAAGTACATGGAGGTGCAGTTCCACCAGTCCGCAGCGGGAGCGAGCTTCATCATCGGTAAACCAACTAAGTGGATATTAAGTGTTTATAAAATTTAAAAAATTATTTTTAATGGAACAGTAGACTTTCAAAAATCCAGACTAATGTAGCAGACAGTCAGAGCAGATTTTTTTAAATGGTGGGTGTGAGGCATACAAAAACAAGGCAAGGTGACGTCTGTACCAACAAAGCGGGAACAGTAAATTGAGACTCTCCTACCCCCGTGTGACAACTTCCACTCCCTCCTGAATCGTACATCATCTATTTTAGTAAAAAACTGAGTTCTGGGATACAAAATATTTGACATTTGTGTAATGCGGACTAATCATGTGAAAACTGACGGCACTAAAACGTAGTTTTTTTTTTTTACCTGGAACAAAAAATTTAAAAAAAATTCAAGATCATCGGTCCAGACTACCAGTTCAGAGTAGACCGATCCGGATATCTGGGAGACTAATGTATTTATAATGATTTTTAGTTCCGAGCATAACCAGATGAATAGTCTCATTAAGTATGACTCTGAGTATCAGCTTCTAAAATACTTAAGAGGGGGTTTAAGGCGGGGCTTAAGAGTGGGGCTGCTCCAGTCACCAGCTTCTCCTATAAGACCAATGATAACTTTCAAAACCCATCCCTCCTCAACAGATTGTTCGAGGCCGTTGATTTATAATTAATATTTTAAAGAGTACGTAGTGATTTCACTGAGCATAATTTTAATATCACAAATAGTTCACCCTTAAAAAATAGTAAAATTGGAATATCTTTGAATTTCATTGAATGGTTATTATTTGTGATATCAACATTTTGCTCACTGAAATCGCTAGATTTGTTTGCTCTTCAAAATGAGCCATAAATCAATTACATAGGAGTAGGGGCGGCCCCCCTTTAGAACCGGAAATGGCATAGTGGTTAGAGCGCGTTATTCCGGAAAGAGTAAGAAGAAAATTTTCCCGCCAAAACTTTCCCGCCAGATTTCCTAACCTCACTTTTCCCGCCAGATTTCCTAACCTCACTTTTCTCCCGCCAGAGTTCCCTCCAGATTGTGCAGTGTTGCCAACTTAGCAGTGCTGCCAACCTATGTTCTACATTATTATATATATATGCTCCACGGTTAGACTATTATATGCTCTATAACTACATTATATATATATGCTCTACGCTATTATGCTCTATGCTACTATACTATCATATTCTCTACTATTATATATGATCTACGGCTACTGGTTTATACTCTATGGTACATACACTCTATGCTATTATATGATACATAATTATACATATACTGTATGGCTGTATTTTTTATGGCTACATTATATGTACATGCTCTGTGGCTAAGGGGTATTTATATTTTAAGCTGATTATGACCCATGTTTCCACACCACCCAGGGGGTAGGGTCTCGGCGTGTTTTTTATTAAAGTGAGTATCCCCAGTAGGCCTATTCTCACTGTTTTTAACCACTGCCCCAACCAACGCAGTGATTCGTGGCAGCCACTCCATTACAAAAATGCTGCCTCCGGTAAATATTTTTTTCTTCTCTGTTTCTAGGCTATTTACTAAGACTGTGTCCGTTCATTTTAGCCTAGAAAATAGACAGAGAATTTTACTTTTATATTTTTTATTTGGTTTTTAATTTTTATACTTTTTTTGTTGCGCCTTTCAATTCGCATTTCCCTGACAGTCGGAGGATTACAACAAACGGTTTCACGGTTTTTTAGGCCAACCTCCCCACACCCCTGGACTTACAAAGGGTTTAGCCCTGCCTGCTGGGTGAGCGACTGCCGGGCCTTATTTTTATTAGGCCCCACTCGAAAATATTTTTCGAGCGTAGTACTGTGCGGACCTCAAGGCGCAAGTTTCGTTTTTATTTTTATGTATAATGCAAGCTACTGTAAAATCATCATCATCTATATACAAACTTTCATTTATTTCTTTAACATTAGAATGAAATGCCCGAAGGAATTGAGCCTTCTCCAGGCCTTTTGTGTGTATGGTCTCGAAGGGTTTACACAGTGAGCGTAAAAGCTCCTCGCTGTAATGTACCTCACCTTCATCCCACTTTATGTGGTGAAAGTGACGAGTCAGCCAGCGGGCTGTTCTTTTCATCTTGCTATTCAAAAAATTAAAACAGTAAGGAGGTCGGAATACTAGCTGAGTTCTGTAAGACTTTCCGACTATAGCAAACTCCTTTACAATAAATTTATTATTATTGTCTTTGAACCCGTGGAACTCAACTACAGCTTCCATAGTGAGACTTCGCTAAAAAGACGGTCAGCTACTTGAGATGGTAGTTGATCAGTACGAGTTTCAGCGCCCGATAAAACTTGACCAATAAAAACTTTAATAATATCCTCCAAGTAAAACAATTCCAATAGAGAGCGGCCAATTAAAGGAATATTAATTACAAGCTGATTCCACTCGTTTCGATTGAGACCGAGCGTGTGTTCACCATCAGAGATACAAGCGTACTGTTGACCAAAGATACTGTTAACTTTAATTTCTGCCCCCGTATCGGTATTCACAAAACATTGATGCTTGCCTTCGAAAGCTAAAGTAATTTCATTGAACCTGTCAACCAGCTGACAGTAAGAATCGTAAGACCAAAATACAACACCTTTCCTCCCCTTAATTAATACTCCGAGGCTGTTGTCCCTGTTTTTAAAAATACCCGATACTACGCACTTGGTGAGCTCAGGGTCCAAGAAGTGAACTGACTTTAGAAAAACTCCGGTCATTAAATTTATAGGCTCTGTACCCTTAGGGATGGGTATAGCTTGCGTACTTACCTCCGTCTCGGCTGATGTCATCTCTGCTACTGATGCTCCGTTGATAAACACCCAACCTCATATACCCTATCCCCTTTATCTCCGTTCCCCTCCCCCTCCTCAGAATCTGAAGAGGATTCTTCACTGTTGTCAAAATCTGTACGCCATTTTACTATAATGCTATCGATCCCACGCATTAATTTAAACTCCTTTTCAACACTAGCAAACTTGTAACTGTCTACGTAATCTGTTTTCATCAAAACCTTCTTGTAGTAATATTCAATTTTAATCCAACCGTAGTAACCCATGTTTACTCACTGACTGTTAACCTCAGACTAACAAAATCTCTTGACCCACAACATCTATACCCTCCTCATCATCATCACTGCTAAAGTCTCCGTCGTCTCTGAGTTTAACAACTACGGTGGTGGTACCCTCAGGAATATCAGATATTTCCTTCTCACAGTATATCTTGTAACAATCCATTTTTGCTGTACCTATTAAAACATTATCGGCGTTATAAAACTGAATAATAACCCACTCGCCCATGTTTACACGCTGAGTGCTAGCAAGAGACTAAACCTCTGAATATTATATGTATCTTTTACCCCTTCCCCACCCCGCCCCAAGGGGGGTCAGTTGACTGACCCCCCTTTGTACATACATTCCAAGTGTTGGACCCGGAGGGTCCACTGCTTAGAAATTACATTGGAGATTTTCTCTTCTGTTAATTTGATTCGTCTCAAAAACCTGGCCCTATCCCTTGCTAACTGTTCCCAATCTGATTTTCTATCTTCAGCGGGCAAACTGTATATTTTTGTTACTACCGGGCTGGAGAAACTAACTCGATATTTTCCTGACATCTCCCGTGATCGGTGTGTATGTGTAGTGACAGTCGTGAATTATGAGACAGTATGCCCAAGTATTAGCCGGGATTGCTGTTTTAGTCTGAATCTCAAGCCTTACATCTACGGGTCCGGTCTTAATAGTATCGTCCTGTTTTGAACAGTCAATTACATACAGAGGACACTTCGTTTTAAAATCATCATAATTTAATATCGGTGAGCCGATTCTGCCGTAATACGAGTTTTGAAAGTTCTTATACATATCATAAAACAAGGTGGTGTTCCCACGAAGGTTATCGTACGGATAGAAACTTGAGTTTAAATACAGTTTAACATCAAGCAAATCACAGGCGTCGAACCGTGACATGTCCTTTGTTAAGTCATTCTTTCTGCCTGTCTGGAAGGCCAGAACAACATACCGGGGTTTTTCCGTTTGGTTAGATGTTTTAAGTGTCCAAGATAATGTGTCCGTACTAGGGAGGTTCGGGTATTCAATCATTTCCCATTGACGGAAAGGAAGATGTATTGCGGGGTCTTTTTCAATAAAGTTGTATAATTTTAGTTTTTCAGTGTCGTTTACTGTAACGTGAGGTACTCGCCAGTAGATTTTGTCAATTGTTAATGTTAAAGTCCCAGCAGATATTTTTACAGCGTTACTATCCGTACCCGAACGTAATAGTATCAGTTCCTGTTTAACATTTACCAACACCCGCCTGTAGTCTTCAGCGAAACCTAGCAAGAGTTTTAGAGGGATTGAATATACAAAATCTGTCACTTTTTCAGTACTACTGGGGCCAAGCCAGCAAGCGACCTTTAGAGCATTTTTCTCTTCGTCCCGAATTGAAAGAATATTTTTTAAAGTAGCACTAATACCGACATTTTTCGTTCTGTCAATTTCTTTGCCACAAATCTCGTAGCGAATTTCTTCAAACAAGAAAGACATAGCATTATTAATAAAGGAAACATCCTGAGGAGTCCCGTCTGCTTTTGTAGCGTTGGTCTTGCCATGAATCACGATAAAGCTTTCAAAAGGGGCAGTTATTATATCCTGCTGTAATAACGGTATTCTTATTTCATCATTATTGTTATAAGTAGTGGACACGTATGGTTGATGTGTGTGAAACTCCATCCCTGTTATTAAGTCATCATACTCAGCGTGGCTGTCTATCGCCAATAGCGCCATTCTGTATTACCTTAAAACCGAGAGAGCGAAGAAACGTTATATTTTTACAAGTTAACACCTTGGCTTTCTGAACACTACTGACTTGTTGCCCTTCTGGTATATGCCTAAATAGTAGCCCCATTACTGCGCCTGAGATGTAGTCTCACCGAGATCCTTTCTCCGCGAAAGTTAACAAGATTACCGTTTTGGTCTTTTAGAGACACTGTCAAGTTGTTGATCCTCTGACTGATCACCGGTAAATAAATGACATTCCTCGGTAATTCTATTATTTTATAGCCCGGTGGTTCAGCCGGGTAGAACTCGTGTATGACATGGCCCTCAACCCCGTTCAAGTATGACCCACGTGTGACATTACATTCCACCCGTATAGAGTTAACTTTTATTATATCTACAGGCAGTTCCGATACATGCTCATTTTTGGCCCCGTATATTTGTTTTTTGTAGCCCAAGAGTGTTCCCAATGAATGTTCTTTAGTAAAGTCAATTTTCTCAGAACAACATATCGTAGCTTTCAAAGTGTTATTATTAGGTTTCAAAGTAAATTGTACTTCTTTTGGCAGTTGCGATTGTATATATTTTTCAATGTCCTCAATTTCGTAAGACCCTTCAGGGATTGTAATACTTTTATCATCACCGTAGTAAAACGTATCATTTATGTCTTTTTCAATGTTCGGTATAGAGTTATAAGTGGTCAGTTCAATTAAACCAAGTTCCCATGTACCCTCGCTAACATCAATAGGAAACGCTAGCTCGTGGGATAGAACACTAGTTACCCCTGTTAGACAGAACATTACTACAGAGAAACTTTAAACACAAATGGCCACAAACAACTGAGTCAAAATTCTGTTGTCTCTCGTAGTTATAGTACATCTCACATTCACCCAAGTACTTAGAAATTTCCGGTGGTGGTCTTAGGTTTCCAAAACTGTCATAATAATAGACCTTTTTATCAATCTTCCTGTAACATACCCAGTGCGTACCTGGACCGGTTGTACTGTCCAAGTTTACTATAGCAGATTCGTACTTTCTCGGGCGTTTTGGTAGTCCGTCTCTCATGTAAACCCCTCTAAAGTTTGGAATTTTCAATAACCTCGCGTATTTGATCAAATCGTAATTTGTAAGCGGCTTTATCGGTATTGAGATGCTTTTTTTTTCTTCTTACATATGCCCCTTTTCTTTCTTCTGCCTGCGCCCGCCTTTGTACCCGAACCTTCCTTTCTATAGGGTCTAAGATACAATCCTTTACCTTTTGGAGGCGGACGTTTCTTCTTACGGCCTCCCCCCAATTTTGATTTTGCTTTCATGGCTGTTGTGACTGCCCAAGCAGCGGCTTTCTCACCAACACTAGCGTTACTGGACTTGAATCTTTGCCAAGCACGTTCTGCCAACTCCTTGTCCGCTTGCCTTCGCTTTTCTGAATCTTTGTAACGAGAGTATGCTATGTCGTGGACCTTACAGGCCGCGTCTAGCCCGTTTATTCCTTTGTCACCTCTAGCCAATATCTCTTTTAACTTCGTGCCAGGTCCGCAGTACTGATAACCGGGGAGATGTAATTCGACAGGTAGTAAGTCTATGGCCTTATTAAGAACAGATGAAACAATACCTCCGCCTCGCACAACCGCTATCTTACGTCTGAGAGTTTTCCTTCTTGTGTTAGCCATTTATTGCAAGCGCTAGTATCATCCGTTGTAATGTCGTTGCACTCCAACACATTAATGTCAGTTATAAAGTAAACTTGCCCCTTTTATACCTAAACTGGCTCGGAGTTAGCTGAGGAGATTGGGGAAAGGAACAGTATCATCAAATATCCCCGTTGGCTCAAGACGAAAATTCTCTTTAATTTGTTTCAAAAGAAGCTCCACTCAGTCCCTCTTCAGTCATAAAGAGATCATAAGTATCAGGCGGAAGAGGTTTGACGTCTTCTTCTTCAGGCTCTTCACCACCTTCCAACCCGTCAGCAAACAAAACTTCCCAGTCTAAGTAATCGTTTTCACCCGGCGTGAGTAGAATGGCAGACCTCCCAGTTTGTTTTTTGTTAATATAATTAAAGACCATGGTACCGAATTTCCTCAACCGTTTCTCGTGAAAATCTTTATGACTACTTATTAGACCTTCACACTTCACCAGTCGGGTCTTAATACTCGTTAATTCCGATTGCAATTGGTCTATGTTAGTGGTTATAGGTCCAAGCTTTGATTCACAAGTGTTTTCCACATATTCCTTTGTCACTGCATCGCTGGGGTCTGTTGGTAAAGCTAAATTATTTATTCGTTTATTGTTAGCGTCATAATTATCTTTGGAGATAGTCATACTCAGTTTTTTTAGTGTGCCCAAGTTAACTGCGTCCGAGGATTCTACAGGGTTAGCTACACTCCATAGTCTTTTGTTTTGCATATTGAACCTCTTAACGTCAGAAGGTATAGATTTATGGTCAACATAATTCTTTGTAGCAGCGTCGAGTGGCTGTACCGGTGTAGCCAATTTACATAACCGTTTATTTTGCATATCATAGTCACCGTCCGGCGTCAAGTTAAAGCCATCGCCCTTGGGACCTTTGACAGCCTCATCTCGGGACTTTAGACTACGTCCAAACTTGTCAATCGTCATTTTAATAATGCTTTAAACCTACTGTTACCAGCTCCTTTTATGTAGCCGGCCTCCCTTAGTTCCTCCACGATACTCAGTATTTCACTGCCATGGACTCTGTTTCCAGTCTCTGTTGACATGGATATGTGTCGTAATCTGTCCACCAATTCGTTGGCGTCATCCCAGTGTATTATATCACGGGACTTTGCATTCTTCCACGCTAGACCCTTGCCCACTCTGGCAGGGAACAAATCTTTTATAATTCTTCTGTACTTTAGATTGTTGTCCCTTCTAATTTGATTGTGGAATTTGTAGCCTCTCTTGTGAGCGTTGGTGGCGATAATAATACTCTTATAGGTATTAAGATCGTCTTTATTGTATATATCCTCGTCAGGGGTTCTCTTAAATATGAGCTCATACAAACCTTCGGTAGGACTATATCTTGTGTTGTTTATTAGTATAGTTCCATCGTTGTCAAAGTCTAACACCTTATCTCCCATCATTAAAGTACTGCCTTCGTATCTAGGACCGTAGTCATGATCAATAACTCGGACCTTACCGCTAGCATCTTTTAAAAGAAGTGTCATATACCTCACCGTAATGGGGTTACTAAACTGACTTTCCATATATTGGGACGCTGTTTCCAGTCCCGAAGGGGTCGATACAATTTGCTTTAACCCGCTGGTTTCAGGTGTAGATACACTCTGCGGAATAAATTCAGCTTCTCCTTCATCATCTGTCGTATTGTAGTCCATTGGTTCTTCTTTAAAGGTTTCGGGTTCTGTTTTTATGTCAGGGCTAACTGTGGTTGATTTTCTAAGTTCTTGGATAATTGGTTTATACTGTTTCTCAAGCATAATATCACTTTCCTCGGATCCTTCCTTAAACATTTTATACTTTCTCTTAATAGCATTACGTAGCTCTATGAGTCGGCTTGTCATTTGCTGTTTACTGCTTCGCTTCATAGTCATAAATGATAGATTTCAATCATCGCATCTAGATTTAAGGCATTTCGACTTGTCTAAAAAACAGGGCACGCTTCTTATGCCTCCGTATGTACTTGATAATATCCAACAGTGAAATACCAGCGCTAAAGTCCATACCTCTGTAGTACCTCTGTTCTCTAGCATTGAACCTGGGGATCACATAACGACCGGTAAAACTCCTGAATACAAAAGTACGTTTCCACCCGTCTCTCCATTCAGGTATTTCTGCCACGGTGTATTTATCACTTTCAATTGTTTTTTGCATGAATCCCTTGAGTAGCTCCATAGGTCTAGGTTCGTTGAGGTGTTGCAGTAAATAAGAATTTAAAAGCCAGAATTCATCAGGATTAGCCCCTGTAAACGCTTTCCATTGGTCAAATAGCACTCTATTTGTTACACTGTACACACCGTTGTTTAGACTTATACCGAATCTCTCGCACTGTAACGGGAGTGTGGGCAAGGCCAGTTTGAGAAACTCTGTAGTATACAATCCCTGGCACAAATTATTAACCCCGTTATAAGGTTTATTTCTACTTCCCCCTGGTATACTGTCAGGAACATTTGCGTATCCAACGTTATAACTAATATCGATGTGACATTTTAACCTTAAAGCTCTTTTATAGACTGTCATTGGTGATCTTATAGGAATACTGCGTTCTGTCAGGAGTATACATCGTTTAGCGAAGGGAATCTTACACCCGTATTGCAGCATTTCATTACAGATTTGTGTAAAATTAACACTACCGTGAAGGTTACGTAAAGGCAAAACTTTACCAAAAAATTCGGGGAACGGCCTGAATCTAGATATCATGTTTTGAGGGTCTCGCACGGTACAGTTGTACATATCTTCGTGATATATTACAAGTTCCAACGGTACGTTCTTTTTTTCACACTTGTTCATAAAACTAAGCCAAGTATCTCGGTTATAAGTTCTATCACTCGCTGAAATCATTAGCAGAATTACTGGCGGTATCACAGCGGATCTTTTTAGTTTTTTATGTCTCCAGCATCTTTTGCTATATTCATATCCATGAGGGTCTTTCTTACTGCAGTAGTTTCCACAGAATTTCTTCTTGTCCTTGTAATAAAAAGAACACAGGTTTGATTTGACGATACGCTGTCTTGTGTTAAAGCCTCTTAAATCGTTGTACGTGTAGATGCGTACCATTACACTTCTGTTATAAAACTGTCCATCCCTACTCTGTACCTTCCCTTATAAGGATCTAGAGTCTTGTCAATCACCAGAAACCCAAAGTTGTCTCGCCACGCTTGAGCGCACAACTCTCTAAATTTGTCAAATGACATGTCGGTAGTGACATGATCACTGTACACATGCCTTAGATTCATATCGTCTTGTTTGAATAAAATAACAAAGTTACAGTTGTCCCTCACCAGTTGCTTGGGTATAGCGCTGTATGTTTGCCCTAAATAAAATGTATCTATATTTTTATGTCTACCCATAGTGAAATAACTGCGTATATTGTCATGTTTTTCGCAGGAAATATCGTCAAAGATCATTATAGAGTTTGGTTTAGCTTCATTTGGGTGTACAACTAGACTGTTGTCATCATACGCGAAATAACCGACCTCCTTAGGCATTACCTTCTTTAGAAATTCGTACTTTGGCTGATGGAGGGACTTTGAAAAAACATAGACATTTTCAAACCTTAACCCATTCTGATCAAATAATAAATTAAATAAAACGTTGGTCTTCCCAGAGGAACTTGGCCCGCATATTATACAACGTATTGAATCAGGTAATAAAATACCGTGTTTGTTCTTTTTAACCATGCCCGACCCGATATATTCATCAAAGTTTTGGACGGGAAGCTCGACTTCCTGCTTCTCAACCCGCATCCTGACTGATTACTCACTACTGATTACAACTGATATATACTTCCCGGACGTGGTCTTGATAAGCACATACCGAGCGGATGCAGCGGCCAACCGCTATCACACCAAGTCCTTGGCGTCAATCCAACTGTCATGGCTGCTATCATATCCCTTCCAGCGTACAAATAGTCTGTCTCCTTTCCTTTTTAAAACTCTTTCAACTAAATAAATGTCACCGGTTTCTGACTTGCTAATTTCTTCTGCATAAAACCCGCCTTTTAATATTTCCCCTCTGTTGTCTTGTAATATGTATGTTACTGGTCTTGTTGGTTTAATCGCGTATACTGTAAACGTCTCATTTGTCCAATTTGGCAAATAGCCTTTTTTAAACACTCTTTTAGCTTTACTGATTCTAACACTGTCACCTAATTTTAATTTTTGCTTAAGGATTTTATGTTTGGGTTTTTTAACTTTATTTATTTTATTTAGAATGTCTTTGACATGTTTCTGTCTCACATCCTTGGGTTTCATACCTATAGTCCTGTGCTTTGTGTTGTTGTAAGATTTTATGATTTCTGGCAATAGACTTACCCACTCATAACTACCTCTGGCAGTAAATAACTTGTACATTTTTGTCTTAATCGTTCTGTTCAGTCTTTCTACAATACTAGCCTTAAGTTCAGAAAATGTATGGTAATGGTTGATTTTGTATTTCTTCATTAAAGCGTTTACATGTTTATTGAAAAAGTCGGTACCCTGGTCTGTGTGAAAGTTTTTCATTTTATATTTAGCTAAGATAGGAGCGAGTGCCTTTGCCACTTCTGGCCCTGACTTGTCTTTTAGAGGTACGGCAAAAGCTAGTTTTGACAAACAGTTAATCATGGTAAGAATATATTTGTAGCCTTTGTTAGTTTTCGCATAAGGCTTCATTTCAACGAGATCAGCCTGATAAAGGTCCCTTAAACCCTTAAGGGTGACTTTACGCCTGGAATAATTTCTCCTGGCAGGTCTGTGCAGCTCCTCAGCTATAGCTGTCTTACCGTCCATTTTACTAATGATAACTTTATTCTGAGGACACTAGTTTTATACTTACATCAGTGATTCTCATTATATAAATAAATATTAAGCTCGTAACAAATATAGCAAAGACAAATAGCTTGTCCGCTAAAGAGCCTATTAGACACCACGCCATACTTTCTCTTGATAACCCTCACCGCAGTAACGCTCGGTCAGTACTGAGGGAAATGTCTATCGTGTTGGTGCCTCCCAGACACCCGGTGTACGATGTGTTCGACCCCGTATACTCCTCCATACTTTCTAATGGAAGGCAAGACTTCTTCAAAAACCCAGTCTTGAAATTTCTCAGCAATGGGCAAGTTTGATTTCATAATTAATGAATAAAGACCTGGCTCATTGATGTAAACTGTGTTTGATTGGAAGTTAAAGGGGAGTGTATCGATACACCCCCCTTTAGAGAGTATATTTACAGCCTTACACTTGTCTTCCTCATCAACATTTATCCGCAATGCCTGTTTTGAATCTTGATAACCCAAGATTTTAGCAACATCTTTTCCTTTGAACCAAGGATTGACTAAGTATCTGTTTGCTTGAGTGGGGTTTGAGACCACCCGTGCATGTGCACCCAGGTTAAACATTATTCCGTGCGTGAGCCAATCCAGATTACCTGGTTGACGCTCAGTACGAACTAATGCCCTCTCCCTTTTTAGCAAACAAAGGATAGAGTATGTTTTTAAAAAGATAAACCATGGCTCCTCCACCGCCATGGCCCGTGGAGGCCTTCCAAAAACAAACTAGCTGCCTCCCCCGTTTTTCTTTTTGTATTTTACTTTTTAATTTTACAAGTCCCCACCGTACGGACTGTTCCAAGGAGTAGTCTAGACTGCTCGATGTACAAAGTCCTTCATTCACTCCGGGCAGTTACAAGGAGTAGCCTAGGTGTTAGCTAGACGCCTCAAAGTACAAGACCCCCTTTCAGGTTTACGGGGCTTTTTGTCACCCGCGCCAGTGACCTTCATTCAGGTTTACGGGGCTTTTCGTCACCCACGCCAGGGACCTTCATTCACACACACACACACATTCATACAGTGGGAACTTATGCATTGTCCAAGACATGCTCAACTATATTTACAAAATTGTGAGAAGTTAGGATATTGTTGTATGCAGAGTCAAAGTGCATACCATAACTCTTCATTACTTCTTTCGCTTTGTTAAGTACATTAATCCCGTTAGGAACAGGAGACTTGACGAAACAAGGTACGAAACCTTCCTTCTTTGCTTTATTTAAAGCTTCGTTAAATTTTCTTTTTTGTATGCGAATACATTTGTACTCGCAGACTCCGTACAGCTCCAGAAGAGTTTCTTTAATAAGGACACATAAAACATGTTTTAGTCCATCGTCGTCTGACATCACAGCAACCTTCGGTGCCTGTTCAGTCAGCAACTCATTCAGTGACTGGTTTTCTTTACACATTATATCGTTTGTAGTTTTAAATTCTGAGTTAATTTGAGTGAGCTGTTGGTTAATTTCCAGTGATTTTGTAAGTGATTGTAACAACTGATTATTCTCTTGTTGGATTTTATACATTCCATACTTTCTAATGGAAGGCAGGACTTCTTCAAAAACCCAGTACTTGAAATATTTAGCAATTGGTAGTTTGGAGGAAAATATCAATTCATACAAGCCGGGCTCGCATATGAAAATAACCTTAGAATCATTGTAGGATAGGTCTACCCCGCTTTGGGGTAGACCTACTTCCGGTTGAGTTTTCTTATATTTTTCACTTACATGCGTTGAAAGAGCTTTATGTAACTTAGAATATCCCAGTACTTTTGCGACATCTTTTGCTTTGAACCAAGGATTATTTTCACTGTCAAACAGTACAGCAACAGATTGATCATTAAATATATAAGAAGTTAAGTGAGACATTTTATATCAAGTATTGTGCAATAGTACAGATCAGAGCTACGTAAGGACACGTCTTACCTCGGCAGGAGCAGCGGCAAAAGTGACCGAGGCAGAGCGATTCACGGGAGGGGAAAGTATGACTCATTATGGGTTAGGGGGGCGTTTCGCCCCCCTTGCACTTCCAGTGTTGTTTTACTCAAGTCTTTGAATTTTGTAGCCGTAAGGTAGGGTGTCGTACTCTCCCTCAAACTTCCTCTTTGGTCCAGTAATTTTGAAAACTTTAGTTTCGCTTACAGTTACAATATCGCGGTCTTTAGTCCTCCTGATTCTAGATTCGTTAATTTCCAGTTTTTCTACACTTTCACTAAGGACCATTTGTTTCAGAGCTTCAAAGTTTAAAGTTTCGGAAGTCTTCATATTGAGGGTGAGGCCCTTGATTTTGCACACAGTTTGTAGTTTTTGTTTTTTGGTTGACCAGACAAGGTACGCGTAAGTTTTTGGTCCCCCAGAAACGAACTCTACGATGAAAGAGCCAGGCCCGTAGTCACCCGCCAATTCATCTGTCATTTCCCCGAGGTAATCTCCCGTAGGAACCTTATACAAACCTCCCTTATAAATGTAGAGAACCGAGTCGGTGTCGTAGTAGAGGACCTGACCTCCCAGGGCCTCCAGATGTTCATAGAGTTTAAGTCTCGCTTGGGCTGTAGTGTAGGCAGCGATCACAACATTTACGTTTCGCAGGGGCTCCCCTACTTCCTCCAGGTACTCCCAGCTAACTACTACAACCTCCTCATTAACAGTCTGGATTCTATTGACTTGAATTTCGGGGCTTGTCAGCATTTCAAAGAGAGTCTTTGAGTCTCTGACAATCATTGCCTTGGTTTGGTTCTCCCTCTGCCCGAATTTTCCCCAAAATGAATTTAACATTAATTTAGCCAATTGTCTCAAACCCCCGTTTTTACAAATTTTGTCTTTCTCCAATTTGATTCCTTCATGATTGAAATAGTCCCGCACGTACCGGTCTTTGTCTTCCTCAGTTTCACACCAGCTAGGATAGCCTGAGGCTTCCTGCTTCATTTTCAAGAATTTATTGATAAAATCGGTGAAAAGCCCCCCTTTTTCATAAGTGGCTACCTCGTACTCCCACAGCTCGTACATGTCCAACACAACGTAACCTTTCTCTACAGCCTTCCTCACCTCGTCCATAGTCCAAGTCCCTACCAATGCCCTTTCCTCACTCTCATGATCGCAATCCCCCTGATTTTGAGTTTCCCCGCAAGTCCTACACAAGGAAAACATGAGTTTCTTGTTCATTTTGGCTGGGAGTACCGGGTGGTAGAGATCCCGAGGTGGCAGGACTTTACACTTGAGCAGACCATCTACACCAAGCCCTCTCTGTCTGCACTCCCTGTCACCCACGTAAATCGTAGGATGACCAAGGGGATACTTACCGTACTTACACACATACGGATAGAGAGAGCACACGTCCACATACTCGATTTGTTCTCCCTCTCCACATTTGTGGTAAGTCTTGGAGTTGCCCGTTCTGCCCCCAAAGAAAGCTTGTCTAGGGTCTAGAGGAAGGGTGTTCAATATGGGGAGAGAGTCCAAGTGTGCGAGCTTTTGTTCTTTCTTTACTTTACGAAACTCACACTCCCACATCTCGACTACTTCGTAGTCATTAAATTTTGCCATTTTGGACTTGGTTCTCTCGTATCTTAAGTGAAGTGAGTCCGAGGGATCCTCCTTCAGAGGAGCCTCTCGATTGTAAGGGAAGCATTTGGGGCAGCCGTGCCAGTAGCACCCGTGAAACTCATAGATGTTTTCCCCGTCAAACCCATCTACTCTCATTCCGTTAATCTTTACTTCTTTACCCCGGCCCGCATGCTCAATCCTCACTTCACGCTTCTCTTCTTCCCAGCTGAGCCACTGAATGGCTATAGCTGACTGGTTTTCTACTAAACGGTAGCCGTTCTTTGGGATGAGGCCGATCGTATTTGGTTTCAAAAAGTTGCGGCGGAAGGCCAAATTGCAAGCGCTAGCGATCGTTACAGCCTCTAGGAAAGGATCGACATTACATTCTTTCAGGAAAATACGCCTGAACTTAAGACAGGCCTGAGCTAGGATCTCTACATCAGAGATGCAGTACTCTAAGATTTCCTTTTTAAAGTCAAAAACGTAGTTTTCAGCCACTCTCGCATCGTACCAGCTTTCAAAGGCCTTGTGGGGCTTTTCAAACATTGATCCCGGACAATAGAACTTTTTGTCGGGCATGGGGCCTACATAATCTTGGTTTGCCAGAGTGTTAAACAAGTGGGGAAAGTAGCCCTTCTTTCTCTCGGGAGGCAGATCGAAGGCTTGAGGGAGCGCTGCGAGGGCCATGGGGAAATAGTTGAGTGAGTCCACAAACCTCACATTGTCCATTTCCATGAGAATAATTTTGGTTCCCCTCATGACCAGATCAGGGGTGAATTTAGTTTCTTCCAACACATACTTTAACAAAAACTGAAAATCAAAGCCTTGGCCGTTGTGGGCAATCACACAGACATTTTTGAACTGTTTTCGAATTTCCATGACATATTCCATAAAATCTTTAACCGGGTCAGAGTTGAAGACTCTTGTACGGTTTCTACATGTCATACAGAATGTAGACTCGATGCAATTAAAGCAAAACTGTTGAGAAACGCACAAGTTTACTTTATGTAATTTTTGCTCGGGGTCAGAGGAGAGAGACTCGTCTTGGCGAGTCTCCAGATCAAAGAAAATGAATAGATAGTCCTTGTTTTTAGGCTTACCCTCGTTTCGCTGCATGAAACATTTATGATTAGGATCCTGGAAGGATCCGCAAGGTTTGCAATAGACTTCACCGCACTTGTGGGGTGTGGATCTGTCTCTAATCCAAATTAATTTACCGCAGTCAAGGCATTTTTTAACTTCTTTACATCTATCAACTTGGTGAGCAGTGAAACATCGCTGGTTTCTCAAAGTCATGTTACATTTTGGACAAACTATTCCCCCATGCTCCTCTTTACAGGGAGGTGAGATAGTCTGACACTGAGAGCAGATGTTTGAACATCTGTGTTTAGCTTTGTGATCGTAAGGGACGTGGCACGCTTCGCAAAAATATTTACAAACAAAAGCAGCGGTCAAACTGTTGATTACGTTATAGTGGCCGTTATGAAAGAGCAAGTTAATTTTGAATTTTGGATTTTCAACACGACCCTCAAAATAAACGTCCCGGCCTTTTCTGTCAAAGTTGTAGACGGTGATTTTGAAATTAGTTAGCAAGTCCTGAAATTTTTCCAATTGGGGGATACCGGCCCCTTCCTCGGGGATCTCTACCCTTGCCTTCTGCATCAATATTTGGGCCCTCACTGTCTGTCGTTTACCCTTGTCCATACGTACAAGATTATACTCTGGGTCGTTTGTCACTTTAGCCATGGCCACCACCAAAGCCCTGGGGAGACACAAGTTGTCTTTGTTGTTAACAACTACGATTCCCTTCCTCGCCTTACACTCCTCATCAAAGCTGTTGTATAGGCCAGGTCTTACCCTCCCGGAACCTACAGGGAGATTAACTCGGGTACACTCCACTTTGAAAGTGTCAGTGGACTTGATGGATTCAGAATTTGATTGAACGATCCCCCCAAAAATTTGCCAAAGGATGTCTTCATTAATTTCACCAGCGGGCCGAAAAGCAACAAACCCGGGTTCTTTTGATTTTAAATTTAGACTCTGCAAAGTAAAGCCGAGCTGATCGTTTTCATGGGCCTGGCCCTTCATCTCATTCACAATTTTGGCGAAACCTTGTCTGAGCCAATCTATCTCACTAGTATCGGGAGGAGGGTTAGAAAATTTGAAAATAGTTTTATTACCGTACAATCGAAATTTCTTTACATACGCCTGCTCGTCACTGAGGACTTCGACAGGCTCAACAACACCAGCCATTACTACTTAAGTCAAAACAAAATTTAAATAATAAAGTGAGGTTAGGAAAAAGTGAGGTTATGTAAAACCTCGACTTGAGTAAATGAAAAACTGAAATTAAAATAATAAAGTGAGGTTATGTTATACACGAGGATAAATTAGGTTATGTTATGCAATAAATTTGAGGTTAGGTCTCAAATATAATACGCGTTAAATACTAACGGTAAATTATAGCTAGCACTTACTGCAATTGCACAATACTATCACAAACTCACTATACCACAATAGCAAAGAACGGAGCAGCGCAGAGACCTCTGACCAACACGAAAGCCGGGAACAGAGTGAACGAGGCAAGCCGGCAGCGGTGGAGGTATATGGATGGACCAATCAGAGCGCAGGACGCCTAATTACAGCCAATGGGGTGCGAGCTTATTCCGGCCAATCACAGAGCAGTATTTTAACGGGTTGAAACTGGATATTTTAGCTGACTAATGATGTTTGATGAGTATGGCACAGAGTAAGAAGAAGAAGAAGAGGGAGGCAAGGAGGAAGAAGATGATATATCATTATATAAATAATAAATGGTGTAGCTATATGTATAATTATGTATCATATAATAGCATAGAGTGTATGTACCATAGAGTATAAACCAGTAGCCGTAGATCATATATAATAGTAGAGGATATGATAGTATAGTAGCATAGAGCATAATAGCGTAGAGCATATATATATAATGTAGTTATAGAGCATATAATAGTCTAACCGTGGAGCATATATATATAATAATGTAGAACATAGGTTGGCAGCACTGCTAAGTTGGCAACACTGCACAATCTGGAGGGAACTCTGGCGGGAGAAAAGTGAGGTTAGGAAATCTGGCGGGAAAAGTGAGGTTAGAAAATCTGGCGGGAAAGTTTTGGCGGGAACATTTTCTTCTTACTCTTTCCGGAATAACGCGCTCTAACCACTATGCCATTTCCGGTTCTAAAGGGGGGCCGCCCCTACTCATAGGATATCTGTTGAGGTGGGCTTTGAAAGTTAACATTGGCCTTAGTGAGGAAACAGATAAAAACAAAAAATATTTGTGGTTAGAGCACATTTTTAAGTGAAATAAGCAGGATACATCAAAGAGCTCCCTTGATTGCATTATCACTGAAATATGTTACATTATAAACATTTCGCTTGTTGCAATTTATTTTAATAGAAAACCTAAATTAGTGGTTTTATCATGTTTAATATTACTGTTCAGTTCTTTATAGTTCATTCTGAATGACATGTTTTTTTTGGTCGGATAATATTTTTCCAGTTATTTTGGACAACACTCACCACAGGTATCATGCAGTGCTGGATCCATTCACATGACAAAAAACTGGACGAAAGAACTGTTTTTCTATGGTCAACGTTTTGGGAATTTGAAAAAATCGCTTTCTCAAGACCGGCCGGAAGATGTGTAGTGGTCAGGAGTCGCTCGGAACGCCTTGACAAAACTAGAGTTTTTATATTTCGCAAAACTTCGACCATAGAAAGACAGTTCTTTCGTTCAGTAATTTTGTGTCGTGTGTTTGTGTTTTTTTTTATAGTTCTTATTACATAGATTTAAAACATGAACTATGAATATATTCCTTATCACGTTGTTGTTCATCATTTTCTTATTTAAGTGGGTTTTCAGGTCCCACAGCAATTTTATCGATGACGTCAGGTTTCCTGATATCAGGCGCAGTGATATCGAAGTTCAAACCGAGGCCAACGTACCTCCTGGGGTGGAACGTGATTGTAGGGATATCCTTCGTCATTGGAGAGATTTCCTTCATCTTCCTCAGCTGTGAGGACAGCAGTATGGTCGGCTTCAGAGGAGAAAACAAGTAATTAAAATTCTCTATACATTTTACTTATATTTTCAACTTATTCCTGTTGGAAAACCAGGATCAGACTTCAGTTTATTGTAGTTATAAAAGTGTTTAAATTGATAGCACAAAGAGTGCATTGAAGGTCAATATAACATGAGCAATTATTTGTTCCACTTTTGAAAGCCTTATGCAAGGTTAGGACCACCACAGGGTCATCTCTGTCATCTAACCACATGGGCTACAGGCCTTTCATGAACCATCAGACTTTTATCTAAGTCAGATATGAGAAACAACACAAAAAACTGAGATCGGCTAGTTCAGGATTTTTTAACTCCACCATAATTAATTTGAAAGTACGCACCCCATTTTTCTCTCAATAGACAAAGTGCAGAGATTCATTTAAATGAAATCAAAAATTCTTTATTTGCATTAAAATTCATGCAAATCATCAACAACTTTATGTACACTACTAGGCCAACATCTGCAATACATTCACAAGCATAATTTTTAACCCTCATTCCACAACTTAAAAAGTTTAGCAAAAATCTAAAAAGTTAACAAATTTAAACATTCAAGGTATAATATGAATAGTTATTTGTGTATTAAGGGAGTAAAGTGCAACTTTATCTCCCTGAGGGAAATTGTTGGCACCCGACGCCTTCCCAAGGGAGACAATGTACTTTACTCCCGTAATAAACACAACATTTTTCCGACACTCCAAAATCCACAAGTATTGATAAGTATTCACATTCACTGTCTATTTTGGTTGCGTAATGTGTAATAACTAACCTCGGAACTCGGAACGTTAATTGCAGCTGAGGCGAAATATCAATCAGCTGATCCGATTCCGTTATAGCTGCAGCGAAATGTCAGCTGATTCTGTTCCGCGGAAGACATAGTAGCACTTTACTCCTTTATTACAAGGACTAAAATTCAACTTTACACAGTACGTGGGGGAAAAATTATTTTTTTTCTTTTTCAGACTGAACCTGATAAACGAGTGCAACAACAACTGCGGTTGCAACAGTCTCAAGTTTAGCCCAGTGTGCCTAGAGCAAGCCGAGCTCACGTTCTACACGGCCTGCCACGCCGGCTGTCAACAGGCCGACTACATGGCTGCCCCCATCGTGAGTAACAGAAAATACTCAAATTAACAACAACAACAAAAAACACAAAAACAACGTGTGTGTGTTATGTGTTTTTTTGTTTTGTTTGTGTTTGATTTGCGTGCAAATCAAATTAACATCTCAATTTTGAGTTCCCAAAACTTTCTTTTAAGTATAGTACCGGCGTAACTAAGCTATGCTCTGTAATATTTGGTTTGTTTCTGTGATCCGAATTCAAAAGATTTTGTCATTATGTAAATTTGGTCTTGGAGTAGTTTTTCATACTGGCTCCCTTCATTAGGAGAAGATTTGCTTCGCTCAGTTTTTTCTTTTCAGCATATGATAACTGAATGTCTCTCCGATTGATATGATAACTCAATGCCCCTTCAATGGTTCTAGTCACTGGTTTAAATATTTAACTTGTTATTTTACCATCCTTTGAGTGCCACTTGTGAGTGTTATATCCTTTGACAGTTCACTGGTTACTTATTCACAGCTTTATGATTCTTTTATTTGATTTTAAACTTTAAAAAGCCCTATATTAAAATTGACAATGAGTTTTTTAACAAAATTTGAGTTTTCCTGGGGTTGAGGTTTTACCAATCCATTTTTTATGTCCTTAAGCCCCTATTCTCAAAGTTTAAGCAAATCCCTTCCATTGGATTCCGAGATAAATTTTTACCATGCAAGGATTGACAGTAAAATGTGCACATCGGTCTTATATAAACAATAAAGTAACAGGGGGTCAAAGTAAAACAGGAGTAGCTTACCTGGGACCTACTCCTGGTAAACAGGAGTAGTTTACGAGATCTCCAAAATAAATCTAACATAAGAATAATCTTTGTTTAAGGAAGGTTAGGAAGTTCGTTTAACGTCCAAAGTTACGTTTCACTGCAGCTTTGGCAGCTGAGTAGAAAATCTATATAGGGAGCGAATACAATTGGCCAACTCGCTTTTCCGACATGGCGAGTAATTTCACCTCATTCGTTGCTTTTCCATATTCGTGTGATATTTCATTTTTCTAATTCGCACAATGGGCCAAAGCAAATATCTCATTTTTCATTTCACAAGTGGTGAACATGCTTAGCTTCATCTTTCTTTAAATGGCAGGAAAATTTGCAATGCTCTTGGTCATTTCATAGTACAGTAGACTCTCAGAAATCCGGACTATTGTGGTGGACTGCCAGTCCGGATTTGAAAAAATCCGGATTTCTCGGAGGTGGGCATGAATCATCAGTTCCGTCTTTATAGTGAAATTATAACAATATGCGTTTACGTTTCTGGGCTAATACAAGAGTGAGCTTCCATAAGAAAGTTATAAACACTCCATAAAACAGTATAACCTCGTTAATCCGTCACCAACGAGACCGAGAGCATGGTTAGAACACAAAAAAGATTGGGATATCAGAGGATCACATTTATTACATGAAAACTATGCAAACTACATGACATTTTGGTAATGGGGAATAATTGCTTGAAAACTGAAGGCACTAAATCGTGAAGTTCTGTTTTTTAGTTTTTATTTCCAATTAAACAAAATTCAAGATCATCGGTCCGGATAAATGTGATCTGAATTTCTGAGAGTCCACTGTAATTAGTGGTTATAGTGAGCCAAGCATATAATAACAAGTCGGGTGCGGCAAATATGTTTAAAAATGTTAATTAACATTGATTCCATATTAATTAAATAATCACCGGTGACAGGCTTGCACCAGAATTGTTCAATTGATTTTACCCTTCCACTGTATTTACTATTTAGTGTATTTACAGTATGTTCCCTTCCATCATGCTTTGCATTCACAAAATATGCATGCCTTAAAAACAACCTGCTGGTAAATTGATTCATTCTTCTTCTTATTTGTTCTACAGACATTTACCAATTGTTCCTGTATCCCTGATGACGTCTTGCCGTCAATTTCCACCAAGAGAGAAGACATCGTGCTCAAGACTGGAGCTTGCAGGTCTAACTGTTACTACAACTTCATGATCTTCATAGCCATCACGATGGTCATGCACAGTCTCGGGAGTTCAGGGAAGATAGGGAATGTTCTAGTCAACTACAGGTGCGTTACAACATTCGGGGACACATTACAAACTTGTCAGTACAGTATTTGGAAAGTGTTCTAAGTTAACCCTTTGGCTTCCGAAGATCAAGAACCTACACCATTTTGGAATTATTAATCCTATAATCAGGAGATTATATTGAATTCAATATTGTTACACAATCAATAAACTGCATACTAATTCAAATTCAAATTTTTTTATTTGCATATGACAATTTATTATAATTGTATTACAAACGGAAAAAATGTGACTATATATAAATACAATATTAATTTGTTTAGTTTTTTACATTTATACAGTTCACCATTTTCATTTAAAATAATTAATCAAACAAAAGTATAACCAATAAATCAAATTTTAATTCAATCAGCCAAAAAATCACCAACAGAGTAAACTGCTCTATCTGTAAGATAGTCTTTTAACAAAATTTTGAAATTTTTGGGGATATTTTGCGATTTTATTTGCTGAGGGAGTTTGTTAAATAGTTTAGGCCCAATGTTTTGTGAGAGAGATGCCGCTAGTTCCAATCTGTGGGAGGTCTGTCTGTGATGTTACCGTTGTCTGGTGTTATATGCATGAGCGTCTTCTTCGGTTTTGAATTTAGCGTATTTAAATTTATAAGAAATAAGTATTTCAGAGATATAATGAGATGGCAAAGTTAAAATATTTAATGATTTAAAAAACGTTCGGCGAGACGTTCGCCTATTCACTCCAACCATAATACGAATTGCTCTTTTCTGCAATCTAAAGACTCGTGTGAGTAAAGTATGGGACGCAGAACCCCAGAGCACAATGCCGTATATTAGTCTTGACTCGAAAAGTGAGGTATAAATTAACCTTATGAGAAAAATGTTTTGAAATTTTGCAAATAGTCTTTGTTTTACACAAATTTCAATACAAGTATGTACATTTTACGTTAATTTTCTCTACATGCTGTCTGTATTGTGTATATCAAGAGGGATGTGTACAGAGGAAATTTTCAATTAGTTTTCTTTTCTTACCGTACATCAAGAGGTGAATGGGGAGACAACGTAAATCAAGTGGGTTAATGGAAACTATTGTAAAACCTGAAGTCCCGAAGTAACTTTTTGCAATGCAAGTTCAGGCTCAGATTCAAAACAAGTTTTTATCACATTTGAAATGAGCACCTTTACTAACTTATACTAATTAGTACCGTACATGACCTTTGCATTTCTGATACTATGTTTTGAGCGTGTTGTGTTGTTGCAGGGCGGTGGACGCGGTTGACAAATCGTTTGCCCAAGGGCTCGGGCTGCTTATGGTCAGCTTATTTGCCTTCATACCAGGTCCTATACTCTACGGAGCAATGATAGGTAATTGAATTTCGTAGTGAATGAAATGCCCTTACGTGCTCAGAGTGATTTACTTCATTGATATTTATCTTCTATTTTTCTATTTCTTTATAGAAAAAAATTGAAGGTCAACTGTGAAGATTATTATTTTTCTAATCACCTAGCCTTCGATCTTCTAGCTTTTCAAGATACATTTATTCAAAAAGCCATACAAGATGGTTGTGATGAGTTCCAGCGGGTGGGTAGTACCCTGGACCAATGTGGCTGCTACAGTGGGGCTTGGCCCTCTTCAGCTCTCGGATAAGGTCTTTCTGGTGGTTTTTGACACTGTGCCAGAACTTTTATATTTTTTTTGCCAGCTTTCATGCCAGAAAGATTTAACAGAAAGTTAACAAGATAGTTAGTTCTTACTATTGTATTAATTTGCGTTTAGTCACTGTAAAAGCCGGAAAATTAGTAAACAATTATTTTGTTTATGTTTTTAAGCCTGTATATAAACTATATTTTATTAGAAAGAAAAGCAAAGTTTAAAATTATATTTTTTATAAATGTTTGTAAAATGCAATGTTCATTAGATTTAAGTCTATTACAGTAAAACAATCATCATTACACAACACAAATTAAGTATTTAGCCTAATATTTAGGTTTGGTTGAGAAAAATAATCATAACTGTAATCTTTGCTTTGCACTAGATTCAACTTGCCTGGTGTGGGATGAGACTTGCGGCAGAAGAGGCAACTGTTGGCTGTACGACAAATACAGGCTACGGTACACACTGAACGTGACCTCAGCTTGTAAGTATACCCCGTCGCATGATTTCTACATGTAACTAAATTCATAAAATATTTGAAAATCATTCACTAAGGTTGTCAGTGATATTTCTATAGCCTATGTAACTGAATTCATAAAATATTTGAAAATCATTCACTAAGGGCGATGATCATAAGCTTTTAGTAAATCAAAATTGAACCCCTAACAAACGCCATCAACAACGAGTTTAATAACGCAAAGTTATATTTTACACACAAAACCTTACTCTTGTGTTACATTATGAACTACAAAATATATATTCAGCTGATTAGGTGATTCCATGCTGTTTTCAAGCGTAAGGAAACTTAAAGGAAATGGAAAGCGAAACAGAAACGAGTGGCTAGAGGTATTAAACAGTAGACCCATACTAACCCTTACCCCTTGGTTAAGATACAAGCCTTAAGCGACAACCGACAAGCGATATCTTTATTCTTGGGTGATGTAACTAGTGCTGAGATTGCAATTAATAAGTCTTTGTTAAAAGCAGATTGCTGGTTTGATGATAATAATCTTACAGTTAATGAAGACAAATCTGATAGAATTATTTTTAGTTTAAAGTTACCTCATAATGATTTTAAGACAGTAGAGCTTCTAGGTATTTTTATAGATAATAGATTAAGTTGGAATACTCATGTAAACTATATTTTAACTCGGTTGTCAAGGGTAATATATTTATTTTATAAATTAAGATAATTTCTAAGTTTTGAATTACTGTTATCGGCATACTATGCTTTTTTCACTGTCATCTTCTTTATGGCATTAGGTTGTGGGGTAACTCTTCAGCGGCTCTGAAAGTTTTTATAACTAAAAAAAAACCTATTAGAATTTTAAATGAATGCTAAGCAGTGAATGCTTAATTTTTAGTGGAATTTTTTAAGTTTTTACAAGTTATGACTGTTCCAAGTATTTATATTTATTACAATTTGATTTATGTTAAGGAAAAACTAGATTGTTATATAAGACGCTCTGTTGTTCACTTTTATAATACTAGACATTGCAATAGTATTAATTTACCAACTTTCAGACTGAGTAAATCAGTAAATAGCCACTTATAAATGCAATTTAAACTTGTTAATGTTCTGCCTGACACTGCCAAAAATGTAACTTTGAATAAATTTAAGAAAGTTGTTGGTAATTTGTTAATCTCACATGCCTTTTATAAAATAGATGATTTTTTTAATTCAAACACTGACGACATGAAATTTTAAAACTGTATCCTAGATTTAAGCTGCATTTAAACAGGTAGCCCTGATTGTGTGATATAGGCTAGAGGGTTTTACCAAATTGTGATATTGTTGTTTATTGTTTTATCTTATGTTGAATTGTTTGACAGTATTTTTGTGATTGATGAAGCCTATTGTAATGTATGTTGCTTAATGGCTAATAAAGAATTTGAGTTTGAGTATCAACATTGAACAAATGAATCTCGATATCGATACCAATGTCCAAGATTCGGTGGTATCGAGAATCGACTCATCCCTAGTTTTAACAGCGTATTACATACGGCAAACCACGTTTAAAAGCTAAATGCCTAAATATCTATATAGCTAAATGCCTAAGCTATATGCCTAAGGTCTTGAATGCTGGTGTAATTCAATAACTAGATTCAATATCTTTATAAATTTAAAGATAAAACATATAAGGAAATAAATGTTTTTCTTTTAGATGGCACTAATACCAATGTATTTGTTTAGCATTCTACAAAATATGGCTAAACATTATCATTTTCAGGTTTAACGCTGATCGGAGCACTGTTTGATGCTCTAGTCTGCTATTTGGGGCGAGACCTAAAGCTTTATGAAGACGAAGAAGATTCTAACAAAAACTCGTTGAATTCAACGGCTAATGGGAAACATGAAGTTTTGCCATCGAGTGAGAAGCCAGAGAAGGCATAACTGTGATATAATAATTTGTACCTGGAACTTAAGACGGGCCTGCTGATGTTAAGCTAATAACTGTGTATTTTTAGAAATTTTACACTCAACAACTCAGTGTTTTTTATACGTGGATGACCCTCTAAAAGAAAGTAATTGAAGTAGTATTTTATTTTCAAACTTGTATGCAATTTTACTGGCCTTTGAGATTTTTTAAGGGCAACTTTTTTTGATCAATGTTATCAAATAATCACGTGTTTTTAAGTTTACCATAAGGTTTCAAAGAGTACACAACTAAAAGAAGAAAGTGTTTATAATACTCCTAACTACATACTGTAACTCTGATGAAAACATGTCAACCCGATGAAATAAACAGCAACCGTCTCATCACATTCCATGTACAGTATAATGTTGTTAACGTTTTATAAATGTACTTAAAATATCTGTGTTAACTTGTAAATAATTATCTGTAAATATTGTTAATTGATGTAGTAGTAATAGCCTTAGTTCATAGTATAAAATATTTAGTTAATAAAATTGTATTAATAACTTTTTTAACTTTTACACTCTTTTATCCCGGTTACACTTATGATTGTTGACAGGAAAAATCAAATGGTTTTTGTGTTCTCTCGGTATGTTATAAAATTCGTTGAAATCAAACTGTGTTACCACTTTGTGAAATACAAGGTTGAATACATATTTGCAGTTTTGTTAATTTTAATAAAATTGCTGATCGATTAATTCTGTTAATTTTTTTTCTGCCCCTCATATGACTGCAATCATTGCTTCTAGAGAAAGTGAAAAACAATTGCCTAGGCACACTGTACAGAAGACTTGGCGTCAAGTCAGGGGCAGTGGGTGCAAGAAAACATTTTCCATTAACCCATTGGCGTAGACATACGAGCTGGTCTCGTTCCTTACTTGTAATTTTATTAACCTGTGAATTGGAGTATAAAATTGGTGTTTTTAAATGGATTAATGGTGTATTTTAATTAAAATATTGTTTTCTTTCAGTTTAGAGAGTCACACTGGCACACACACAGTAGACATAAGTAAAAATTAGCAAAATCATTGTTGACCATGTGCAAGTCTCAAAGAATTGAACGATCCCGTCAACTTCCAAGCAAGCCTGCCACCGTTTGTTTTACTTGGGCCCTCCCAACTACGTTGCCACAGACCGGTTAACTCATTGAGAGTTGCACAACTGGTCAGTTTTGGTCATCTGCAGGAATCGAACCCACGAACATCGTATCACCACCTGGCCAAGGTGTTTCCACGACGTAGCCAACTCAGCTAACACGACCAAAGGCCTGATGGCGATATTAAGGTTTTTCAGTCAGTCCGCGCCCCTAGCGGATAGAACCGTAGACGTCCGCGGTCATTAGTTACATATTTTGCTACTAGAGTGCAGCACCAATCAATTCCCGTTATAGGCCACTGCAAATAGAAAACGAGTTTGCACGCAGCACGCTGACGTGAGGGAAGTGAATTTCCACATAAAAACTTTTAATACTCAAAATCAGTGTAAAAACATACATTTGTCCAATTTTTATCAAAATCTGAAACCTTTGATTTTTTGGCTGTTCTGATACTCCTGGTTTCATTTACTTGCAAAGCTGGGAATACAATTTTGCGCATTATAAGGTTAGGAGAAGGTCCAGACAGGGTTGAAAGTAGGCGTTAGGTTGCTGGGGGTAATAAAAGTACTCTAACAAAGGAATAACAGGCTTTTCTAGTGTAAAACCCCCATAAGACAACGTACTGTATTTAGCCGATACACATTTTCTTTAATAACTCGGTAAATATTTATGCTAGAATGATGAGAGAGGGCTTAAAACATTCACCTTTCTAATTTACATCTGGGGCTTTTCTGACCCTTTTTGGGCCCAAAAACTCGAAATTTGAAAGATTAATCCCCAAAAAAATGGGTTTAGAGTTTTCCGATTGTTTTGCCCAACGAACTTGTCCAACAGATTATAGAAAGGAACGTCCCTACCAAATTTGAAGTAAATCGGACAAAAAATGTGACCGCTAGAGTGCATGCACATATATATATATATATATATAAAATTTTGAACGACCCCCCAAAACATGTTCAGGGGGTCACGGTAGGAACTTCTATGGTGGTCCCGGGCTTAAGTTTCACCATGCGGGTCATGCTAATAGTTCACTTTCCAAAGGAAATTCACTAAAAAATTACTACCTCAATGGGTTAACCCGTTTTTTTTTTGTTAATTTTGAATAATGATATACTAATACAACCCTGTTCATAGTGCTTAGCATGTAGGGGAGGCAGTGCGAAAGAGGCGGTGAATATCCCCACCACCATTCCCCTCTAACAGGTGCGTACAGTTAACGCAAAATTTTGCATGGACTGCGATGTTATTAATGACAAGACTATTTTACATACTGTCTGCTTTATTTTAACTTATAAAATAAACCAGCTGTAAGAAATAATATGAAGCCGTTTTGAAACAAATTTTACTGGCAGTAATAACTAGTTTGGTCATTTGTAAATGCTTTTCACGTTTGACGTTTTTGGCATTACTGTGCGTGCGCAAACTAGGCGCCAACTACTACGAACAGGGCTGTACCATTACTGCTGACATGACTCACTAAGAAACGATGAAGTAATTGTAATGATATATAATGATCAACTGGAACAATTACTAGAAAATAAATAACTCGCTTTGTCCGATGACAAAATAAAGATAGAAGTGGGGATAACTTTTCCTCAGTTTTTCTATATAGGTACACAAATAGGCTAAATGTTCTGCTCATGGCCATACCAGCTGTAAGGTGGACAAGGGGATAGGGGGCATTTCCTACAAACAATTATTTTCAACACATTTTCATACTGTGTAAAACTGTGTAAAATGGATGTGAACAAACATCACCCAACACATTGGACAAGTTGAACAATTCGTTCAATTCTAATTTAACAGCTGATGATTTTGACCGAAAAATTTCATTAAATGATGTTTTTTGTCCTAGGACGAAAAATAATTTACAAAGGATACTTTTTGTCTTAAGAGTAAAAAGAACAACTTTAGCATCTCAATACATGTATTGAAAATAGCTCTTTTTGAAGCAGTATTACAAAAATAATACTTTTTCAAGAACCGTGCAAGGACTGTGATTCAGGGGCGGACACAGACTATCATTTTCGGGGGGGGGGGGGGGGGAAGGAGGGGGGTCATGAGGTCGAGACTGTCATGAGTGAAAATCATAGTATCGAGCAATGAGCTTAATACATCTAGTGCTATCATACAAACATTAATCACCAAAAACAGTGAAGCCTACATGGTGGCGCCATTTTCCCCACCGTCCCTACGGCTTAACAACTAACCACAGACCATAAAATAACGTAATCTGCAATTTATGACAACCGTTTTCCATCAAGCAATAAAAATGTTTTCCTGAACACCATATTTAAAAATTAGTGTGTTTAAGATTAAATCATTTGAATCGTTAATTAATATGGAACACAAGGAAAACAAAATTTGTTTTTCAAATAAAACTATTATATAAAACATATTTTCAATCAAATATTTGTTTGAGACCATTGTTTTTCTGTATTTTTTTACAAACATATCTTCTAGTGAGGCTTCACTTTTTCAACCCAGAAGAGAACTCTTAAGATGTGTTAACCTCGTTGGTATTGAGTATGCATTTTCTTAGGGGGTTTGGCAGTCAAGGAAAATTTAAAAAACCTTCTACAAAGACCGGAATAAATGGTTGTGAAAAACATTAGCCTAGTTAAAGTTACGTGATTTTTTAGGCTGTAGAAGTTTATTTCATGACTTTAATAAAAGAAGTTACTGAATTAATTGTATTCGTTGTAATATATTTATGTACCGGTAATTACTATTATTTCATTTAATTAAAAAGTAATAATTATTATATTATTTCCTATGGTTAAAAAGTTAATAAACGACTAACCAATAAAAATATTGGTTAGTCATTTATTGACTTATATGAACATAGTTCAGTGGATGCAATATCCAATGACAACTTAGATTTAATGAAGATTAGACTTAATTTTGTTACATTTAATGAAGAGAAAATCCTTCAATAAAGGGCCTAAAACCCCTCCTTAAGCCATGCCTCATAGAATAAATTTTAAATTGTACACCAACGCATTGACTATTGAAAAGAGATTACACAGGCCTAACATTTAAAAGTATGATAACGTTTATAATGGTTATTATCAAAGTAGGTCTATTGGTTATACAGGAGACAACAGTGCCTAACGATTTGCGACAAAAAAGTCATCAGTTGGTGATTTGGTTAGGTTAGTACATCTGTGAGAAATAAATTAAATAATCTCGATCTTTGAACTGCAGTAATGGCAGTAATGGATTCTTTTAAACGAGTCTGGTCGTTCAAATCAGTATAATAAAAGTGATCAAAATTGAAGCAATTAATTTTGTTTGCATGCTTCACGTACTATTCTTGGAATGAAATAGAATAAACCATGAACAAATCAACAAAGAAAATGTTACTAACCAATAGACCTGCTTGGTTTTTGGTATATTTAATTTGTTTTTTTGGAGATTTTAGGTTGACACCTAACTTGCAACAAGGCGAGAGCTAGCGTCGCAATGGTCATTCAGTAATCATGAGTGCCAAGTCTGTTTCACTCATGAGGTACTAAAGTCATAAGTGTTCCAAAAATGACCAACTGATGAAATGTAGTTACCTTTACGGTGAACAATACGTAAAATATATGAAGGTCTGAGGCTTTTGGGGGGGGTCATGACCCCATGACACCCCCTTGTATCCGCGCCTGCTGTGATTGGACAACTTCACATCCAAGTAATCCTGAAACGGGGGAAGCAGTCTCCTAACCACTACTTCCCTCTCTTTTCCACAATCTCAAAAAATAATATTTTTAAAATAATTCAGTAGGCAATAACTGTTTCGGAACTCCATCCAAAGTTTTAATTTAACAGCATTCACCCCATTTTCTTTTTAGCGAATTTCCCCTATAGGGAAGAAGCTATTACCGTAGTCGGCATGGTAAGACCTAGGCCCGGGACCATGATAACCTTTCGTTTTGAGGTCCCCAGACCCCAAAAACACCATTCGTTCGAAACTGTATATATATATATGTGTCCGTGGGTGCGATAACTCTCGTAAAAATGGTCCGATTTTGATAACATTTGGTGCAAACGTGTAAAGCATTATTTATGACTTTAAGTTCGAAAACCAGACAGATAGACCCATCCCAAGTGGTATTTTGGGGGGGTTTTGTACCCCAAAAATGGGTTTTTTGAAGTTTTTACATGTAGTATTTTTAAAAGTCAAATTTTAGTTTTCACCATTGGATTCAGCTTAAAAAAACACACAATTTGGTGTTTTGATCATTTCTCTACGTCAATTGGTTACAGAGATATTGAAAGTGCTAAACACAGTACGTTGTCCAATGTTATTCTTATGGAGAATAAGAAAAAAATTATAGCTCGCTTATTTATGAACGTATACTAACAAAACTTGGTATACGGCTTCATCTGGTTGTGGTCTATTGTTATTTGCACAAAAAACGCAATTTTTTCCGATGATTACCGTAGCAGCAAACCTGCGTCCTCTGCCCCCATGTTATTCTTATGGAGAATGAGTAAAATGTAATGTCTCCCTTAATTATGAACATAAATTAATAAAACTTGGTATGTTGGTTCACCTAGTTGAGTTCTATTGATATTTGCATAAAACTCAATTTTTTGTGTTCCTTGTTGCAGCAAACCTGCATATTCATCCCCCATGTTATTCTTATAGAGAATAATCAAAATGGTATATATCGCTTATTTATGAATTTATATTGATGCAACTTGGTAAGTGGCTTTAACTAGTTGAGTAATATTGATAGTTACATGAAACCCTATATTTTGTTCCTTGTTGCAGCAAACCTGCGTACTCATCCCCAATGTTATTCTTATAGAGAATAATTCAAATTTGATTTATTACTTATTTGTCAATATATTTTAATGAAACTTGGTATGCCTCTTTATGTGGTATTAAGACATATAGTTTGCATTGGAAATTCGCTGAGTACGCAGGTTTAAGTTTCAAATTTACTTTAGTTTCTTTTATCAGCTAGTAACAGAGGTTTTAAGCACAGACAAAAATAGCTTATACATAAATGTGAGATAACTTTTGTAAACAAGTTTAAAACCACTTAACTGTTTGAATTAAATAATCAAATATTTCAATTTCAGTCTCAAATAAATTGATAAAATTAATTAACACTTAAAACATTAATTGATATAATAAAATTCAAAGTTGAACAGTGTTTTAGATCAAATTTTTAACATCTATTCAGTAAATTTCCTCCTAGGGATCACTTTAAACTTAATAGGGCCTACTGTCAAAATTGTCAAAAAAGGAACTAACTTAAATGATTTTTTTCTATAAAAGCTTTTTATTTTTGGAATCACACATAAAAATAAAATTAAAGTCTTAGCCTAGTGGAATCATAAAAATCACACTTTAAAAGTGATTAAACAAATCCAATTTCAAATTTCTTTTAACTGGAACTTATTTACACTTCTTACAGGTCCATAGCTGCACTTCCGTTTTGATCTTTCGGAGGGTCTAACAACTTCTGATAAGTGGCATTTGGCACTTCGATGCTCAGAATGTCACTGGTCCTCAACAACGCTTGAGGAACTTTGTAAACTGGGGAGGACAAGTCCTTGACGTAAACCTTGAGGACATCCAAGTCAGTTCCGCCAAACTTAGCTGAGACAACTGTCTTGTCAAAGAGATGAATTTTACATTCTTTATCTGGAAATAAATATTAAAATTAATAAGAATAAGACAATTTACTATCATACTAATATTATAAATGTGAAAGTATGGATGTTTGTGCGTAACTCTGAAGTTCCATCACGTGAAAACTACTGGACCGATTGAGCTGAAATTTTACAGAAAGGTACTTGATAGTCATGAGTAATATATAGGCTAGACATATTAAAGTTGTAAAAATCCTATACGGCTATGCCCCAAGGGGGTTCAAAGTTCCCATGTATACCTTATGGACATTCATTTTTGTTTGAGCTGATGAAAATACGAACAGCTGATCTTGACTCGTAGTAGTTCCACAGGCTAACCACAGAATGCAGCACACAAAACTATCATAGTTTTTATAAATAATTCACAGGGCGAAGCCTGGGGGAACTGCTAGTGGTAAATAAATACAATTTGGGTAGTGAAACTTGGTAAGTTGGGCATTGACAAAATCTAAGTTATTTTTTCTAGGTTTCTTCAAGTGTTAACTCTTTGAGCGCAAAGGTTTTTTAAAGATTTTTCTCTATAAGTGCCACACTTTTTTACGTATTTCAACCAAAAAGTGACAGGAATGATAGGTACGTGCGATGTGTAGTGTGCGAGGAAAAAATCAGAATAAAATAAATGTTATACACTAAAGTACTTTGGAACAGTATATTGTATCTTGATTGGATGGAGAAACAATAAATGAAATCTTCGATGTTTCAGTACAGAACAACTGAGCCTCCCGGTAAACAAAATCACAAAATCAAAAGTCAACAATATTTAGTCGCTAAGCACTTTTTGGAAGAAACCACTTTAACGATAGGCTATATCGTTGTAAAGCACTTTTTTGATAAAATGGCATATTGTTGCATAGCACTCAAACAGTTAAGTGACAATTATGGTCACTATTTGTATCAGATAAATCAAGAGACCATTCAGGCAGCTCTTTTAGGAACATTCGCCACAGTGGACAAAACAACAGAGATCAAGTTTGCGGGAATTTATACGAGTTAAAAATAAGGTGAATGAAGTATGTATGGTAGGGTATCGATTGTATCGAATGTATAAATTATCCATATTATTTCTTGATTTTTGTTGAGAACAATTTCCAACCTATAAAGCTATTATTTTGTATACATTTTTTCTATAAATTGTATTTTTTCTTATCTGCATGAAGCATTACCTATATGACATGTTTGAAACGTTAATATGAAAAAAGGAGATACAAACAACACATAAAAAATGAAGATCTCCCAACTAGCTAACTTTTGACTAGGCTTAAATATTAAATTTAATTGAGTTTGTTGGCAAGTCACCCATTCAACACTTTTATTATCCTGCCTAGCCATTACCAAATGAATAGGGCCTACAGATTTTGAAATAAGATATAGGTAGGCCTATCAGTTAAAAAAATAATTACTTTTAAATACTAGGTTACAATTTAAAAGTAGACTAGTTACTTAATTAGAGGTAGCTGTGCCTAAAATGACACGATTACATTGTATTTAAATATTTATCAACGGCCGAACCAATACACAGGAGAATACCAAGAAGTAACTTGCCTAATATGCTGAACAAGTGTAAAATAACTTAAGAGATAGCCAGCAATACAATCATATTAAAATGTGTGTAAATGGTATGCGTATCAAAAAGGGAAGGAATTTGTCTCCATAGAGAAGAGAGATACAAATAAAGTAAATGTTTTAAGTGGGGGGAAATCTTTGTTACACGGGAGTAGACAAATTTGGTTGCACATACTCGACCACAACTGTGTAGCGACGATATCCAACAGGTCTAGCAATTTTATGATTTATGTTTTGTATATTTTTCTATTTGATTTGTTTGCTGCACAGTGTAAATACAACTAAACCGATATAGCCTAAGTTAGGCCTAATTTCTAAATGGAACACTCACAGATTTTTCTGCTAAAATATCGGGTACAGTAAAATAAGCGTCCACCAAAACAACTGACAATTAGGCTATACAATAATCAGATTACCTACTATGATTGATGCACCGATAACCACATTTACAAAAAAAAAAAAAAAAAAAAACACATTCACATTCGATTGTTAACGTTTTTATACATGATCACAGTGTTTAGCTTAACAGTACTCTATGGTGATAGGTTAGCATAAATTAACTGTACCGGTAAGTAAACTGACAGTAATAAACTTATCCTAACCTTACTCTGCAGAGCACTGTTTTTGTCATGGTTTGTTGTTTTTCATTTTGTTTTTTATATTCTCATCTGTAATATCAATGCATCATAGTGGTTTTATATTTCATATTCGATTGTTTTGGTGGATGCTTGTCGTACTGCACCCAAAATATCTGCAAAAACAGGCTTACAGTATCAGATTACACAAAATCATGCTTCATTAGGGTGCTTCATGGAATAACAGAAAATATCGAGAAAAGCCCATGTGTATGACTATACTTATAGTTAGTCTTAACATAACGCAGGTTATTAATAAAGGATTAAGGAACCAAGAGTTGTAGCCATTTAAAGTATTTGCCTACCTGTTAAGCCGGTAAGCACCCTAAGGAATCTTTCTCTCAGAAATGATCTAGCTTCTTGTTTTTCAGGCGTCGCAAAATCTTGTGGTATGTCCTTCATTGTTTAAGATTATACTTTAAGAAAATGTACTTTAATCAACGAACACCCATAAAATAAAATCAATACTGATAACGGAATTGTTTATGATAGGAAAAGGATACAGCAAACTGAAACTAGACAGCAGACTAGAGAAACCTAACCTCAAAATTAGAAGGATATGTTTTTAGATGAAGATGAATGTAAACATAAAACATATAAACTGAACATGAGATATGGGAAATGTTAATGAGGACGGAGTTTGGTTAAATCAATGCTTCATTTCTTTATTTACGGAATACTCATTTTCATGCATAGAATGATGCATTATAATTCACATGCACTAACTTAACTGATAAATTATAATACACATTTATTATTATTTTATATTATTTTACATATTATAATTTTATTCGAGGCTACGTTTTTGCAGTGACTTTATATGGACTATTTCCAAAAAAAATTATATATGTTTATATCATATTCTTCATAGTTTACAAGCTTTTTACGTTTTTAATATTTTTTATAATTATATATTGCAATCTCATAAATCATTTTTAGGCAAGAAAGTATGTATTGAGTGACCCTTAAGTCTCAATACACTCAATACCAGGGAGGTTTATTGTATAACTGGAGGTACGACTGATGAACAAATATGCGAGCCGTTCTTTCCCAATTTTGGTGAGGCAAGGAACTACTCGCTGAAATCGAACGAGACGCCTAATTGAATCAAACAAGTACCTATCTTTGAAACTCATAATAGCGATGGATTTGAATTTATTTTTTTATTTATTTGGACTTTACCTATCGCTTCTAGCCTTTAAAACTACACTACGATTCGGGATGTAAGGAAACTCCTCCCGTTATCAAGTGAACTCTACTTACATCTACATAACAAGTTTTTACACCTAACTAACCTAATTTTTTAGCGAATTTCCCCTATAGGGAAGAAGCTATTACCGTAGGTGGCATGGTAAGACCTAAGCCCGAGACCATGATAACTTATCGTTTTGAGGTCCCCAGATGCCAAAAAAACTATTCGTTCAAGTTTATATATATATATATATATATATATATATATATGTGTATGTAAGATGTATATATATATATATATATATATATATATATATATATGGCAGATTTCAAGCTTTACTCCAATGTCTGTCTCGAGAGGTTCTACTCTATGTTGGAAAGAAAACATCTGCGCCAAGATCTGTTACGTCACTGTTGTTTTCTGCCATCTGTTTTGTTAACGTTTTCGTCATTTATTATTGCTTTTTAGGTTATATTCAATTGAAAATGTTGTTGATTATCATTAAAGTGCATTTATTATTGCCAAATAAAGTGTTTGAACAAGGTTATTAGTAATAAAAGGTATCAGGAAACTGACACATACTTTCTCCCTTTTAGCCCAACTTTAATGAATAAATTACTTTTTATTTACTAAATATAGAATACAAAGCAGGGTCGAATGTACAGAAAATCTTGTAAACAAGTTCTTTTAAAAAACATCCACCCAAATCCCTGCTTTGGAGGCACTACAGAATCCATTGCTACACTCGTGGTTTTAAGAGGGGAAATGCCCCCTATTCCCCCCCAGGGTTATTAAGGGCAACATATTTCGAATTTCCTCTGTTGGTCAATGCTAACTTGACAAGCATATCAAGTTTGAACGAAATTGATCAGTAAATAAGAGATAAATAGTAATTTTTTATTCCCCATAAGAATAACATTGGACAACGTACTGCGTTTACCGCTAAATGAAAATTTCAATTTTCTCCGAAACCAGCAATCGTAGATTAGTAATTCAAATACAAAATTATTTAGTTTTTTGAGCTCTTTTTAATGGTGAATAGTAATATTTTTTATATTTATGTATTTTTATGAAAAATCCAAAAAACTGAATTTTTGATGTTTTAAGTCCTGTAATTTCTGAACCCGAATTTTTACAGGAATGCGGGTGGTGCCATTTTGCTGGAAAACTAAAGTTCTACAAACGACTAAAGTTTAATCAAAATCGTTAGAGCCGTTTTTGAGAAATTTGGATTTTTCATGTTTTTTGGCGGTTTTTGGGGGATAATTACCCTTAAAAATCAAAAATTCAAAAAAATGAAAAAAATGTCTGGAGGTATCGTGGATTATTACCTACATGCCAAATTTCATAAAAATCGGCCCATTAGTTAGGGCTCTAGCTCTGTACACATCCACACAGACACACACACACACACACACACGGACACACACACACACACACACACACACAGACAGACATCACGTAAAAACCACTTTTTTGGGTTCAGGGAGCACCAAAACGAATATTTCCACTAACAACTCAAATTCGAAAATTTTTACGAAAACAATACTTTCTCCATATACTATGTATAAGGGGAGAAAGTAAAAACATAAGCGATAAGTGATATTGTGTGTCTTGGTTGGTTTTACATGCATCTTTATGGGATTTAGGTTAGTACCATGGTGATCATATTTGTTTGTATCGTCATAGATATTTATCTTATGTATTTTACTAATAAAGAGTATATATATTCTTGTCTCTAATTACATTTTGAACAAAATGTATATCTTGAATTTTGTACCTGGTGCACAACCTTTTTTGTACATATGTGGATACATAAGGAAACTAAATTTTATTTTGCAATTTCTGGATTTGGCCCTATACTGGATTTTGTATATAAAATAAGGACATAAAGGTATGTACTGTAAGATAGTCAATTTTATTTAGTTTACAAAAATGTATAACAGTATACCATTTAGTGATAATTTAAATTTTTTGTTAATTTTCAAATAAAACCCTGTAAGAGAGCTAAAAATCACGTGGCATTTAGACAATTATGACATGGCACCTAGAGGGACCTACAGATATATATCTATATCTATATATATATATATATATATATATATATATATATATATATATATATATACAGATATATATATATAATATATATCTATATACAGTGTGTAACTTAAGTATAGAAACAAATCTGTATTTTTCCAGCCGAATAGATGGAAATATTTTGTTCGTGGCATTGATTGTTAACAAACGTTCCAGAATTTTTGACATAGAAAATTTTTTTTGCCCCCCCACAGGGTGGGGGGTAGGGGGTAACTTATTTTTTTCAAATAGCAACCCTATTGAGTGACCCCTCATTTTGATGGGCTTGTCAATAGAAATACAATGCTGCAAATCCGAGATCGATATCTCAGCCCTAACCAGAATGGCAGCCATTTGAAATTTTGAGATGGGCACACGAGATTAAGTATGGATACCCTAATTTACCTTTTAAACGGGTTACATTGGGTGAGCCAAACTCTGGATACGATTATTAGATGGAAAAGTGGACTTTTTGTCATATTCCCAATTTTGCCCCAGCCCTAAAATTAGGGTATTTTGGGGGCAGCCCCAAAATTTCAAATGCAAACCCCTATTGAGTGACCCCTCATTTGAAGGGTTTGTCAAGACATAGGCAATGGTGCAAACCTGAAGTCGAACCCCAGCCAAAGTGGCAGGTATTAAAAAATTTGATTGGGTGAAATAATGTATTAAAATTTGAAAAAAGACATTTTATAACAATTATAGGAATTCATAAGTAAAAGAGGTAATAGCTGAAATAAGAAATTTGAATTTTATAAATAAATTAAGTAGCTCTGGTTATATCAGCTCCTTCGGAATGCAGATGCACAATGTAGATGAAGAGGGGTTTGTTGAACAAAGACTACCTAAGTTGGAATTTCCCACTTACCCTTTCTTAGTTGTTTGTGTTTCTGAAGCTCATACTTTCGATAATATTTCATCTACTCATTCTGGTTTAGTTAATTTTGTAGAGAGGTCGGTATTAAAATGCTTCTGTAGTTTTGTTCACAATGGTTCTTTTAAGTACTCAGCAAAAGATTGACATTCTCCGCATTGTTGGGTATGGGGATAGGACACGTACGTATCAAGAAACTTGTGAGTTATTTAATGAACTGTACCCCGATCATCAAATAAATCGATCTACAGTAAGTAGGATCTGTACTAAGTTCTTGGAAACAGGGGATGTAGCAAATAAACCTAAAACTGGTCGACCTAGATCAGTTGTAACAGAGGACATGGCATTGGATGTGCTTTTGAGTATTCAAGAAAATCCTCACACATCGACTCGTCAGCTCAGTAGTAATCTAGGTATGAGTCACACTTCGGTACATAAAGCTCTGAAAGCTGAAAAATTTCATCCTTATAAGGTACAGCTAATTCATGAATTGAACGAGGATGATTTTGATCATCGAATTCAATTTTGTGAAGAAATGATGCAGCGGTGTATCCAAGATCTGTTATTTAAAACGATGATAGTATTTTCCGATGAAGCCTCATTCAGCCTCAATGGACACGTCAATAGACAAAACTCGAGATACTGGTCAGATGAAAATCCACATTGGGCTCAAGAATGCCATACACAAAGACCTCAGAAAATTAATGTTTTGGCAGGAAGAGTTGGATTTAAGATAGTTGGACCTTTTATAATTGATGGTAATTTAAATGGTGATAGTTATCTGGACCTGTTGCGTGAATCTATTGTACCCGCTATTTCTAGAGAGTTTCCTCCTGAAGATGAAGAACATGCCGTGCATGAAAGTATTTGGTTTCAGCAAGATGGCACCCCACCCCTCTTCGCTGTAAATGTAAGGGACTATTTGGACCAAACTTTTCCTGATAAGTGGATAGGTAGAAGAGGTTCTATCGAATGGCCCGCAAGATCTCCCGATTTGTCCCCTTTGGATTATTTTTTATGGGGATATCTCAAGAGTAAAGTGTATGTAAACCGACCAGAAAACTTACAAGAGCTTTCAGAGAGGATTCTGACGGAAGCACGATCAATTGATCAACAAAACAATTGGCAGAGTGTTAAATGAATTTTACAATCGTTTAGGACTTTGTCAAGTTGCTCTTGGCCATAATTTTGAGCATTTATAAATTATCAAGGTAATATCAAACATTACTTAGTAATACCTGTACTACTTGTGTGTTTTAGAGTAGTAAATTAGTATTTTGTGTTATTATTTATAGCTTCAAAGTATTTGTTACCTGTTTCAATTGTGCTTCAAACGTAGCGTTGTGACCGCCATTTTATTTAGGATCAACGGATTTCAATTTATCTTAAATCATTGTTATTAGTGTGACACGGGCTATAAAATGAGGGGTCACTCAATAAGAGTGGCTTTGTCAGGCATTCAAAATTTTGAATTGGTGAAATGGGTGCTTTTTCACCCAATCAAATTTTTAAATACCTGCCATTTTGGCTAGGGGTAACATATCGACTTCAGGTTTGCACCATTGCCTATGTCTTGACAAACCCTTCAAAATGAGGGGTCACTCAATAGGGGTTTGCATTTGAAATTTTGGGGCTGCCCCAAAATACCCTAATTTTAGGGCTGGGGCAAAATTGGGAATATGACAAAAAGTCCACTTTTCCATCTAATAATCGTATCCAGAGTTTGGCTCACCCAATGTAACCCGTTTAAAAGGTAAATTGAAAAGGAATGTATATATATGTCCGTTACCGCGATAACTTTTGAAAGAAACACCCGATTTTGATGAAACTTGGCACCAATGTGGAGAGTAGCATTTATGACTTTAAGTTTGAAAACCAGATCGATCACACTATGGTAAGGGGGTTTTATGGGGGTTTACAATTTTCCAAAAATCAGTTTTTTGCAAATTTTACCCCAAAATGTTACTAACACTCAATTTTGGTTATAGCAACTTTATAGAATTTAAAAAAACAAATAATTTAGTATTTTGAATCATTAACCTAGGTTAAGTGGTTGCGGAGAAAATCCAAAAAAACGTGTCCCATGTTAATCTTATGGGAAAAAGGTTTTTATATTTTTCTCAGATAGTTTTACTAAAAACTTCACATTTCTGTTTATTAAGGTGTTTAGCTCAACAAAATAAACATTTTGGTGTTTTAATCGTTGTTCTACGTCCAACCGTTGCAGAGATATTCAAAGTGCTTAACACAGTACGTTGTCCAATGTTATCCTTATGGAGAATAAATAAAATTCTATATCTCGATTATTTATGAATGTATATTGATGAAACTTCGTACGTGGCTTCAACTAATTGTGGTATATTGATATTAGCACAAAAAACAAGTTTTTTGTTGATAGTCCCTGTAGCAGCAAACCCGCATACTCGGCCCCCATGTTATTCATATGGAGAATAAGTAAAGTTGTATATCTCCCTTAATTATGAACCTACATCAAGAGAACTTGGTATGTAGCTTCACCTGGTTCAGTTTTATTGATAATTGCAAAAAAACATATTACTTATCTTCCTCCTGGCAGCAAACCTGCGTCCTCAACCCTAATGTTATTCTTATGGAGAATAAATAAAATGCTATATATCACTTATTTATGGATGTATTTTTGTGAAACTTGGTAAATAGCTCTATGTAGTAGTGAGTCACATATATATGCATTGGAAATTCGCTGAGTACGCAGGTTTGCTGCGACGGGGGTATTTTATTTTCTTAATCTTTTTCTTTTACATTTTAATTTACATTTACATAAAAATAACAAATACATATACAACAAATTAAATACAATACACGAACAAATGGAAAACTGACAATACATCACCTTTTCTGCATCGTTGCCTCCAAGCTGACGGCAAAAACTGGAAACCTCACTCTCACGTCAACTCACCACCAGATCGCGCACTCGACTCTCAGTCGAGTGTCGTAATGAATACAGTCGAGTGAGCGATCTGGTGGTGAGTTGGCGTGAGAGTGAGGTTTCCAATTTTTGCCGTCAGCTTGGAGGACAGGAGAACAGGTGATGTATTACCAGTTTTCCATTTGTTCGTGTATATAAATGTTGTATTAGTGTATTGTGTTTGATTTTTTGTATATGTATTTGTTATTTTTATGTTAGTATAAATTAAAATTTTAAAGAAAAAGATTTTTAAAAAATTTAAAAAATGTAGGCTAGTTAGCTGTAAGAACTTGATATTTAGATATAAGTAGGGTTCACTGATAACGGGAGGAGTTTCCTTACCTCCCGAAACGTAGTGTAGTTTTAAACACTAGAAGCAATAGGTGAAGTCCTAATAAATCAAAAAATAAAGTACCTATCCAAGATTTGAAACTCAATAAACTTGTATTTGTTTATTTCCTCATGATTAAAAATGTTTCACGGAAAGATTAGATACATAAATCAAACGAAAAAATTAATTTACTTCAACTTTTATTACTTTTATTCCAGTGATTTGCATGAGTAGAATCATTTATAGGAATAAAACAGCCAACCAGGATAGTTCAAAGAACGATAAATTTGCCTCACCAGTGTACCAACCTGACAAAATCACCAGCTCGCTTTTTTAACCAAAATCGTTAAGCAGTGTTACCTCCAGTTATACAATAAATCTTCCTAATCAATACAGATCAAAGGAAATTTGTAATTTTTGAAATGTGAAAACAAAGTGCAATACATAAAAGGGACAGACGGAGGGACTTAAAATGACATATCCATTTGTTTAAGTATATATGTTTATTGTATGGGTTCTTCTAAAACTTGTAAAGATAAATGTACCTATATTTACAATTGTCCATCTGTTTCTATGGTAATCAAAAATTAAAATTAAATTCCAAGTCAAGTTTGAAATTTTCAGTTTAAGATTCAGTCAACGATACAATACAGTGTCACAAAATAAACATGACTACAACTACTACAAATACACAAAAAGTGGACGGACTTCAAAATCAAAGACCTCCAAAGTGGAACAAATGCCTGCAAGAAGGAAACGCGCTGATGCTCGGAGGCACTGGTTTTGGAGCAATCGCCTCCATGATGACAAGATCGTTCGGCCCCCTCTTGGTCATGGGCGCTGTCGGACTTTACGCTGCTGTGGACAATTGTGACAAAGTCTTTGGACGTGAGGAAAAAAAGTATAACAACAAACTGTAAATTTGTTTTAGTTTTATTTGTAAAAATAAAGTCATCGATTTTTCGGGATGTAATGTCTTAGGCCTATCTAAATAATATTTTTCACACTTTTTTATGAATTATAAAAAAGTTTTGGCTGTAGCCTAAATATCTTAAATTAATACCATGTCTAAAACTAAAAAAGCAGACTTAAACTAGATAATTCATCAGATTTAAAAATAAATACTTGTCTTTAATTAGTTTTAGTATACTACAACTTTCATTCCATATATACAATAATTTACTTAAAGAAGGTGCTTTTATATTTGTAACAGTCGATTATATACTTTGAAACAATTTATTTTAATACATACCATAACAAATGAGAGGATTGTAATCTACGACAATATAAAACCTGCCTTTGAATTCTACTTAGATCTGCAGCAACCATGAACTAATTCTGTTTTGAGTAATTTCTTAAACACTTAAAGAAAGCTGTATAATCTATTTGATAATTAATTAGAGATCAAAATAGTGCCAAAAGTGGCTATTTTTTATGTGAGCAACTTGTAAAGCAAGCTTGGAAAAACTGTTGATTCAAAGTATTAAACGATCTTCACGCTTTCATAAGCATAAGAATAAGTTGCAACAACTTTTAAGGTTATAAATCACCTACAAATTTATAATTTTATTATAAAAGAAGATTAAATAATTAAATCACAACACCGAGTGAGATAGCCAAAAATAAAATAAAACAACAAAATCACTTAACAAATTTGGTGACATTTGAAATTGTTCATCACCAGTTTGTTAATGCAGTGACATTTGAAATTGTTCATCACCAGTTTGTTAATGCAGTGACATTTGAAATTGTTCATCACCAGTTTGTTAATGCAGTGACATTTGAAATTGTTCATCACCAGTTTGTTAATGCAGTGACATTTGAAATTGTTCATCACCAGTTTTTTAATGCAGTGACATTTGAAATTGTTCATCACCAGTTTGTTAATGCAGTTACTTCATTACTTTGGAGGTGTTTTTTACAGTCATATCGTATATGTGGGACTCGCAAAAATTATCAAAATCAAATTATAAAAAATTTTAATTATCAAAAGTTGTACTAACCAGTTGAGGTGACTTTGATATCTATCCAACTTAGTTACAAACACAACTTTTCACTAAAATAAACTTAACAAAACAGACTTTCTTTTCTTCATCGAAATGTTAGAAACTAAGACTAAGAAACTTCATCAGATTTTCGCCCTTCAGTCCGACCAGTCCTGGATCTTATCTTCTTTTCGAAATTGTTGTTAAAGTTTTCCAGCCTCTGGTTGTGGTCCTTGAGGAACTCCTTACGCACTTTATCAACCGCAGCCACCCTGGCGGTTGGGGTAGCCACTGGGGAAGTCGTTGCCAATGGAGAGTTATCTGGTCTCTCTCTCTTCTTGTCCTGCAATGACAAATGTGATAAGAACTTGAAGGTAAAGCAACTAGGTTGTGTCTTGAGACCTGTTAAATCGGAAACCACCCTTCATGACTTTTATGAAGAAAATACCCCCGTCGCAGCAAACCTGCATACTTAGCGAATTTCCAATGGAGATATAAATGTCTTAATACTACATAAAGCCACTTACCAAGTTTCATTAAAATATATTCACAAATAAGCGATATATACAATTTTAATTATTCTCCATAAGAATAACATTGGGACTGAGTACGCAGGTTTGCTGCAACAAGGAACAAAAAAAATGGGTTTTTATTCTAATGTCAATATAACTCAACTAGGTGAAGTCGTATACCAGTTTTTATTCATTTTTGTTCATAATTAAGGGAGACAAAGCATTTAATTATTGATGAACGAAGTGAATCACTGTATTGATGAAGAAGTTTCAGTGGCCGTGTGTGGGTGTGTGTGTGTGTGTGGGTGGGTGTGTTATCGAAATACTAAATAACTGTAAAACATTTCTTAATGAAATTTTGAAGGAGTCATTTGGGATACCAAAGGGATGTTTTAACACAGCATTTGTATTTTATTTTGAATTATTAATAATTATTAAAACTAATTTTAATGTTTGATATTCAGTAGTTGAATTGGTTTTCGTAGTAAGCTATTGACTATGGTTGTCTTTAAAATGTCAGCTGGGATTTATCTGTGTTTCACTTGAGGGATTTTTATCCCCTATATGGGATATTTTGACTGCTTGTGGGATAAAATGGGATTGTGGGATAAAGTGGGATTTTTTTGAAATCGGCATTACGTCTGCTAGTTTGCTTACAACTTACGACCAGAGCACCTTAGCAGTAGCACTTCTAGTGGATTTTCTCGCCGTACTGGCAGTTGCGGGGTTTCCCATTTTTTAACCTCGCTGTCCGCACCTATTATGATTTTATAAACGTCACAGAACGAACACTGAATCATGTCAATTTCGCTGGCCGAGCCATGTTGGAATTAACAAGCAAACTATTTGCCATTATTTAGTACCTACTTCGTACTCTTTAGTACTACCATTAAAAATATTAGTACCTGTCATGTAAATAAATTATTTAATTTAGTTAATTCACCGTATCATTTAACCTATGTCGCATTGCTCAAAATCCTTTGAGGTACTAAAATGTAAAATACCTATAGGTAATTAGTAGATCTAAATAAGCTCTATCTAACGGTATAAATATTGTACTAATACATTATTCAATAATCATATAATATTTAACATTAATTGTGTTGCAATGTTTAACAAATCAGTGGGAAAGTGTGGGATATGACGAGGGATACTATAAGGGAGAGTCTGGGATAAAGTGGGATTTTTTGTATCAGTGCGTGGCATATTTTTAACGTAGAGTGGAAACACTGCATATTTGTTTATAAATCACAAAAAATGTAAACACATTTTCAACTATGAAGTTAGGTTATGTTTTGTTCCATACATTTTGTTATTTTGAAATAATTTAAAATGTGAGTGTTATGTAAATTGATAGTGTTTTGTCGTGTTTAAAACAATACTTAGCCTATATCTATTTAGATTTATTATTAGTTTATTTTTTACTGGAAAACTTCGATGTAAAAGCTAAGTGTTTGGACTAGTGATGATAAATTAATACAATAGGTTTTGGAATTTTTGAATTACTCGGACAGTATAACTCTGTAACACGACTGACTGATTGATAATCAAGCGTGTTGTAGACCTATAGTAGTTTCTTTACTTTGTGAACAAATTACTTTATGGCAGACTTACTAAACGATCATACGTGCAAACTATCTTTATTACATGTAATGTACCAAATAAGCCTCACTGTCACCTAATAACATGGGATTAAAGTTTTGTAATCTACCGGTCAGTAAAATAGTCTGGTTACAGTTTATATTTGTTTGCATTTTCTGTGGTTAATATTGATTTTCATAAAAAATCAAGATGTCCAAAACTCCTTAGTCCCAACCGTCTACATTGTTCAACTAATTACGATGTAGACAGATTGCCCTCCTGAAAAATTGTCATTAATGTAGATGTTGGATTTTGCTCTTAAATATCTCGTGCTGCGATTTCAGTAGCTTGTGTATTTAAATCCAAACTAACATATATTAATGATGTAAACATTTTTAAATTTAAGGTATGAATTTTATAAGATACTGTAATATAAATAAATCATTGAATACATTTTTTTACATTAAATGGGTTTAAAACAAGTATATTTCTGTATGTTTAACCCCCTGATTTTGGAGCTGGAAATTAATAGGTGTAATAATAATTGGCAACTTTTCCCTCAGGTTATATATTTGAAACTCGTCGAAAACCATCCGGTGTCAAAAATATATTAGTCATTGGCCGAGTCATAAAAAAGCGTGAACAGGAGCTAGGACCTGTGACCAAATAAACGCAATCAGTTTAATCTAACTTGCTAGGTACACACAGTGGTTTTAAGAGGTTAATTGCTCCACCTCACCCTCCAGGGTTAGATGGAAACGTATTCCGCATATTCTCTATTCATTGTTGCTAGATTAGGAAACCCCAGCATAGCTGCTATAGGCACGTTTTCCACAAGCGGGAATTTTGCGCAGGTTACCAGAAGGTTAGGATATAGCAGGAAAGGAAAGGGTGGGATGGGACAGGCAGCCAAATTGGCCTTTCAGAGTACCAACTCCCGTGCCTTGTGACAGCTGTGATCAGGCTCAATGTGGACCCGCTCTGCCCTCCAACTGGCCAACTCAACGGATGGGGTATCCATGTACAACAGCCAGGGACCATACATTCTCAGGTTGGGGACCAACCCCTGAGTTTCCGCCCCGAGCCGCTGCAAGTGGAGGGACCAAAGGTGAAAGAGAAGTTTGTCATAATGGACATCCAAAAAACTTCATATGTAATGACAATTTCATTTGCTGTACCCAATGTCAGCATCCAAACTGGTATAGACCAGTTTTAAGGTTGTCCTAGGACGAATATTCTCTATTGGTCAATGCTAACCCACCAAGTTTTAATAAAATTACAGTATACAAGAGATATATGTTTTTTATTTCTTATAAGAATAACATCGGACAATATACTTAGTTTACTGCTGAATGGAAATTGAAATATTCTCCACAACCATTAGCCGAATAGCCTACTAACGAAATACTAATTTAACCGTGTGTGGATTGGAGTACTAATTTGTAATCTTTTAGAGCTTTTTATGGCAATGAGATAAAACTGTTGAAACCTGCTAAAAATATTTAAAGTTTATGGTACTAAGAAAGGTAAAAAAACTGAAGTTTGGGATCTCTTAAGCCCTGTAATTTCTGAACCCAAATTTTTCTAAAAAATCAGGTGGAATATTTTATTAGAAACCTAATATAAACCACCAAATAAAAAATCCAAAGATTTCGAAAGCGTCTCCTCAAAACTGCTCCAGACCTATATACTACGTTGTTGGGTACCAAAATATTATGAATACCTCTTTGTTCTTCCCTCAGGGCTCTGCCTTTACTATCACTCCCAACTTTTAATTTTAACGTATGATTCGTTGGATTTATTTTGTTAAAGCAGCAACTCTTGAAAGATGTCCCCACGTTTGATACGCCGCCCTACTCAACCATAGACCTCCACCGCACAGGAAAATTTTCTATGTTATTATTTACGCCTTTTTTAGTAATTTTAGAAAATTTTCAATTATACAAAAAATTGTTGTTATTTTCTTTTAACCCCGACCTTAGAGCTCCGCCTCGCTGGCTTTAAAAGTTGCCTTGTTAAATTTATAGAGGAAAGATGATCCTTGGGTAAGCGTTCGGGAGTTCGGGTCAGCGTTCGGGTTGAGTACTACTAGCTGGTCAGACAGACATTATTCTGTCCTAATGTCACTGAATTTGTTTTATGTCAAAAATTCTCGTTCCTTTTCATGATGAGCTCGTTAGCTACGCTCACTTGCCTATGTTTATATAGAGCTTGCTTCGGTATTGAAAATGAGTTGCTATTCAAATAGATTTATTATTTCTATAATAAACATATGTTTATATGCTTTTCAAGTATGCTTAGATATCATCCTTATAACAGCTGTTTGATGAAACTAAATAACTAACATACAATCCCGACTTTGTTTTATGTATTTAGATAATGAAAATCACTTAATAATATCTTGCCATGACAACGTTAATATACACTAGGCAGAAATACGGATTTTAGCAATTCGAAATTTAAGTAATCGCACAACGCCATCTGTAGAGCCTGATATAAGCGTAGGCTATATTATATAAATCAAACAGGAAAGTTGGCAGGGCTGGTAAGGGCCCTCACTTGCATTTAGGGTGTAGACCAGAGCCTGTACAGACCTAAATTCAGCCCTGGCCGTCTGTATGCAGAACTTCAAACATGCTAGAACCCAGAATCATTGTCCCTGTCTCGTGTACATTCTATGTGCCTAAGAGTAAAAATATGTTATAGTCAATCAATACAAATGCTGAATTATTTTGACTCAATCCTATCCTACACTATAATATGAGTAAGGTTTGCATGCTCGCTTGCTTGGTTGATTGCTTGCAACTCTGATCTCAAAAACGGCTCCAACGATTTTCTTGAAAAATAACTAATGTGTCCTTCCAACTACTTGTGTTGTAAAACCTGATATCTGGGTTAAAAATAAGTTCTAGACATGTCCCATCCCCAAAAAAATCAAATAATGTAAAAAGCCGCTATGGAAAATTGAAAAAATCACATTGGGCTTTTAGAGATTAAAATAAAAGCAAAAGAGTCATAACAGCTGTTCAAAATCTTTCAGCGAACTCTCAAAGTTATACTCATATAGTACTACCTGGGGCTGAGATTTGCTAGGGAAAGGTCAATCTTGTTTATGACTTGGAGTTGTTTTTCACTATGTACCCTACTAACGAGCATTTTTGAGGTCACAACAGTTGTTATTATAATGCACCTTTGAGTCATTCTGGATATGACCACTCTACATGTAATCTTCATTCAAAGGATTTATTATCTGATTTTATGGAACCACATGGAACTCATGTTGTTTATGATTATTAACATGTGATTTCCTGAGAGCAGAGATTAAAAGATTTGAGAGAAGATTACATATATAGAGTAGTAAAATAAATCAAAGGGATATTGAGCTATAAATAACAACTGGAGTGACCTTAAAAATGTAGAAAAGAGGCAAATGAGTTATACAAATCTGATTATCAGTAGGGGGAATTGGTGAAATATGCTCCAAGTCATCTAAACAAACTGACTGGCCTTCCCCCGAGCAAAGTTCGGCCCCCAGGTATCATATACTCTAATATGAGTAAGGTTTGCTTGTATGTTTGCTTGCTTGCGACACTGATCTCAAAAAACGGCTCCATCGATTCCTTAAAATGTTCAAAATAACTAATTTCTGGGATAAAAATAAGTTCTAGACAGGCCTCATTCCCAGGAAATATCAAATAATGTAAAAAAACTAAAATTATAGGTTAAAAAAATTAACATTGGGCTTATGGAGTTTTAAATCAACACAAAAGAATTTTATCAGCTGTTCATAATCAACCAGGGAATTGTCAAAGTAATACTCATGTTTTTTATGATTATTAACATGTGGTTTCCTGAGAACAGAGATTAAAAGATTTGAGCGAAGATTATATATATATAGAGTAGTAAAATAAATGAAAGGGACATTGAGCTATAAATAACAACTGGAGGAACCTTAAAAATGTAGAAAAGAGGCAAATGAGTTATACAAATCTGATTATCAGTAGGGGAAAGTGATGAAATATTACTCCAAGTCATCTAAACTGACTAACTGGCCCTCCCCCGAGCAAAGCTGGGCCCCCCAGGTACTGTCGTGTTAAAACGGATATGAGAAGGGTGTTACCACTCCAGTAGTCAGTAGTATTTTTTATTTAGATTAGTCCTAAATTATCTGTTCTTGCCGTTGTGGAGTTAAAACGGATATGGGAATGGTGTTACCATTCCATTTATAAAATGTTTGGCTTATTAATTATCTTTTCTTGCTGTTGTGGAGTTAAAACGGATAACAGAAGAGTGTTACCAATCCAGTACCTGCCTACATATCTTTAAAAATTCAGTCTTCGTTCATCCTCTTACGGGAAGAATGAGCGTACACCTAGTTATCCATAAGAATAACATGGGGGCTGAGTACGCAGGTTTGCTGCTACGGGAGGATTATGGAAAAAAAATGTTTGGAGCAAATATCAATAGACCTCATCGAGATGAAGCTGTATACCAAGTTTCGTCAGTATACGTTTCATAAATAAGCGAGATACAAAAATTTTCTTTTCCTCCATAAGAATAACATTAGACAACGTACTGTGTTTAGCACTTTCGATATCTCGGTAACCAATTGACGTAGAGGAATGATCGAAATACCAAATTGTGTGTTTTTTTAAGCTGAATCGAATGGTCAAAACTAAAATTTGACTTTTTCAAAAATTATATGTAAATAATTCAAAAACCCATTTTTGGGGTACAAAACCCCCCCAAAATACCCCTTCGGATAGGTCGATCTGTCCGGTTTTCAACCTTAAAGTCATAAATGCTGCTTTACATATTTATACCAAATTTCGTCAAAATCGGATCATCTTTACGAGAGTTATCGTGCTCACGGACACACATATATATATATATATATATATACAGTATCGAACGAATGGTGTTTTTGGGGTCTGGGGACCTCAAAACGAAAAGTTATCATGGTCCCGGGCCTAGGTCTTACCATGCCGACTACGGTAATAGCTTCTTCCCTATAGGGGAAATTCGCTAATTCCCTATAGGGGAAATTCGCTAAAAGGGAGTGGTCTTTTTCTATAGAAATAACACAATCCGAAAAGGGTACAGAAAACGACATTAGCTTTGTGATAGATTTCCGAGCTTAAACAAAAATTAATTTCCCAAAAAATGTGGAAAAAATTAATATACAAAGGAGAAAAGTGCCATAGAAGGAGTTATAATCTATATAAATAAAAGTATGTTAAATACGGAGCTCAAAACTTAGTTTTGAAATCTGTTTGGTACTATTTCAGTTTTAAGATAAATAGAATTGGCATATATGCTACCCAATTGTACATTTCAGTTCTGTACTGCACAGTTCTGACTTTTGAATGCATCATGACTACATTAGTAAAATCCTTCCTCCCTACACTGATCCTCTATTGAACTTAACCAGTAATTTTACTCCAATGGCTTGTATCTATGATTTAATCTCCTAAAGGATCTGTAGAATCTATTTTGGGGGGCAAATGACAGGCAGATAGCCTCCATCCGGCACCAAAACAGCTCAACCAAACACTGCAAGCCCGCTACTGGCACTCTGCGATCGAGGCGTAAAAATTTGATTCATTCGTATGGTGAGTTATTGAGCCAATTTAGTAAAATTGGCAAACAGAATCATCGCAAAATCAGTTTGCGGACTATTAGAGGTACAGTAGACCCTCATAATCACGGTCCGGCCTAGTCCAGGATCCGGGTAGTCCGGACCGATGATCTTGAATTTTTTTAATTTGGTTGCAAATAACAATGAAAAATTAAACTGTAGCGCCTTCAGTTTTTCCGTGATTAGCCCGTATAACACACATGGCATGTAGTTTGCATGCCATTCGTCAGGCGCTCTGTGTTTCGGTAACATTTATGGCTTATGAGGCAGTGGAAGTTGTCACATGGTCGGAAGTTGTATGACTCCACAGGCGTAATCCGGGGGTGGAAAGGGGGGACTAATGCCCCCCCTTTCCACCCCCGGATTTGGAGAAAATATTATTGTAAATAAATTCTTTATTTCCATAAATGTACAATACAATCAGCATTAAAATTATGCAGTAGAAAACTATAATTAGATAGTTTTCAAATATATACTAAACAATAAATACCTTATGTTTACACAGTTATTAGCCAGTACATTATGGATAGCCACCTCTTTAGCATTAGCTGTGCAGAGGTGGCATCAAGTTATAATAAATGTGCAACGTGCAGCGTGCCAGAAACTCCAGGTCAAATTACAGATTATTAAACAAAAATTCATTAAATGATACATCTTTTCAGTGCCTAATACATAACAATTTAACAGTTGTAATAACTTTCAAACAATTCCAAAAAAACAATAATTTAGGAAAAAACACTCCTTATAAAACTAAATAAAAATAGGTGTAACAAATATAAAAAGAATGCTACAAAACAATAACATATCTCTTTATACCCACACAATGATAAATACTAATTATATAACACACAATAAGCCTAAACACAAATAAGTAGACTCAAACATACGTTTAAACTATGTAGATAGAAACAAAATAAAATATTTAAAAACAGCATATTGGTAAAGATGCAGATAAATTGAGCAAAACTCAAGGGTGCATAGGTAAAACTTAAAAAAGGCAAGACAGTTCCCATCAGCCTATGAATTTTTCAACATCACTATTTGTTAATAACCATGTTTTTAGACTTTTAGCAAATGAAGAAATTGTTATTGAAGATGTTACTGAAATGGGTAGAAAATTATATAATTTTGGAGCTGAAAATGTATAAAATCGTTTATAAGCTTCTATTCTAGGAAACGGGACAGAAACTTGATTTAAATTTTGCAACCTTCCAGAGTGGACATTTACGTTACCCTGCAGATGGCCTCCTCTTAAGAAAAAAATTCGAAGAACACGATAGATGTATAAATATCTAAGAGGGAAGATCTTTAGTGACACATACAAAGGAAAGGATGAATCCCTCCTCTTTGCTCCACTCATAACTCTGATTATTTTATTTTGACTAACAATTAAAGGGTAGAGAGTGGAATAATAAGTCCCACCCCAGCAAGATATACCATACTGTAATTTTGAATTTACAAGGGAATAATAGACAGTTCTTAAAACAGATAACGGACATAAGAATCTCAAAAAATAAAACTTCCTGAGAACTGCATAGAAATACCCTTTAATCTTAGAGACGTGTTCTTTCCAATTTAACCTTTCGTCTAAAATAACCCCCAAATATTTAATATGTTGTACCTGCTCAATTTTGATACACTCTTCACATGACTGATCACGTGACAACAGACAAGATTTACATTTAAAAAACATGATCATATTTTCAACATTTTTACTCCTCAGAGAGAAATTAATGAATTTTGTCTTCGTACTTAATACCATTCTGTTTCTAATGAAACACAGTTTAAGCTTGTCCAGATCACTTTGCATACTGCTATTTAAATCGTTTTTATCTTTTTCTCGATAGCACATTGTTTATATTGTCATACCAACATTATAAAGCTGAAAGTTTGTGATACATAAAATGTCACAGTAATCACGATCACGACCTTGTTTGCCCCTCTAATCAAAATATAGAAATTACACTCATGGATGACTTCCGGGAAATCAAGATTTCTTGAAATCCGGACCGTCCGTCCGCACACCGTAGTCCGGTTTTCTGAGAGTCTACTGTACTTGTTTATATTGTCATACCAACATTATAAAGCTGAAAGTTTTGAGTTTGTATTGGGCTCAATCACGCTCCAACTACTGAACCGATTGAGCTGTTATTTTGTAGGAAGATACCTAATATGCTAAAGTAACATGGGGGCATTGTCGTTTTAATATTCCTTTAAGGCTTTGCCCCAGTGGCCACTAAACTCCCCATATTAATCATATGGGCACAAAAATGTACTGGATTATATGATAATTAAAATAGATGTTCTGTATTTGAGATTTACAACACGATTTTGAGTTTATTTATTTGTTTACATTTTGGTTTACACTTTTGTTGTACGTTTAACCACGAAAGTACCTGTTTCATAATGATGCCCGGGAAACGTAAATCAAATTCGCCTCAAAGTTTGGAAAAAGCCTGATTTAATAAAGTAGCTAAAAGCCAGGCAACGTCAGCAAAATGGAAATTGGAAGGATTTAACAAGCTCAACAGCAGGCAGCACATAGAGCGGAAGAAACTCCAGAACAGCAACTTCGACGTGAAGAGCAAGCTCAGCGGCAGGCCAGTTTGAGAGCAACTGAAATGGCAGAGCAGTTATCTACAGAAACTGTTGAGGAAGCTGAAGCTCGCAGACGAGCTATTGCTGAAGGGCGGCCCAACGGCGGCAAACGTTTGCCAGAAATACCTGGGGCGTTTTTTGAAAATACTGCCTTGGAATTATGTGACATTTGATCAGTAACATCATAGAAAAATGTTTCTATGGTAACATATATCTTATTAACGCTATGAAGTGATGCGGGCGAAGCCGCGACGGGTAACAGCTACTAGTACTAGTAGCATTTATATAGTCAATGAATGTATATAGTCAATGCTAGTAGCCTCTGATAAACACGTCGCCGACGGACGGTGGCGCAACTCCTTGTTAGTTATTTCTTAAGAGGACGTTGGAGTCAGAAAAAATATCGTCGCTGACCCTATAGCGCTACGGGCTATTTCAATGTTAAAACGCACAAAACATGTCTTTACTGAAAAGCATATTTTTTGTTCCTGTTTGACCTATTGATTTGGAATAAATTTTGTTTGAATCTTTATAAAGTTTTTATTAGTGTTTGCTGGGAGTTTTATTTTTTAATGACTAGGAAAAACTACAAAATATGTATAAAAATATAGACTTTAAATTACTATATTTTGGAAATGTATTATTTTATTTAGAAAATAGCGAGCAAACCACCTGCGTCTTCAAAATACCTTTAATTTGAGATATCTTTCATAATCGTATGTAGTTAAATAAGCGAGATATATGATTTTAAGTTTAACATTGTTCTTATGGAGGTAAAATCCAACATGGCCGCTCTCCAACGCCCTCTTAATCACCTTCCCCTCTTGTATTTTTAAACCATACCAAAATATTAAATAATAATGAATCGGTTGAAACATTACAAATTTCAATCTCAATTTAATTTGAGATTTCTTCCACCGATTTTAAGGACTAGTTGCTTTGTTATTGTAAGTGTAGTCATCCATAAAATAGGCACACACCACAAAAACATTGGGACACTTTTAAAGAAGCTTAAATGTTTTAAAGAATTTTAATCTCTACAGTAAAAGTTTCATAAGAATACCATACCTCATTCGGAACATCTTCTTGGATGACAGGCAGCTTCTGTAGACCAATGGGCGCGCCTAGAGCACCGACTTCACCAATGGGCTCAATTCCACCGCCTATTCCCTCTTCGAAGCCGGGATACCCGCCGATGTTCCCGTAGCTTATGGACAGAGCTGCGTTCAGGATCTTCCCCAGGAAGTTGATGCTCTGACTCGCCGCCAAGGTCCCCGAGCTGGTAAGGAAACTCCCCAGCTTCAGCCCGGTCAGGAAGCTCAGCTTGCTTAGAAATCCTCGCCCCTCTCTACTCTCTGTTATGTTGCTCTTTTGTACCTCAAACAGAACCTCGACGTCGTGGTATAGCTCCATCAGTTCAGGGGTGACTGAGTCGTCGAGTCGTTCTTCTAGTGGTAGGTCCTCCAACTGACTCAGGATTTCTGAAACTACAATGGGCGGTTGAGTGGTGCAGGATGTAGCCGGGATTTGATTTTGGGAGGGTCTAACTTTGCAGCAGGGCAAAGGAGTAGAACGGGTGATTTACGAATGTACAGATAAATACCCCCGTAGCAGCAAACCTGCGTACTCAGCGAATTTCCAATGGATATATAAATACATAAGCCACTTCTTAATAACCACAATGCCAATGTCAATACTACATAAAGCCACTTACCAAGTTTCATAAAAATATACTCACAAATAAGCGATACATACAATTTGAATTATTCTCCATAAGAATAACATTGGGGCTGAGTACGCAGGTTTGCTGCATCAACAAACACAATAAATGGGTTTTTATGCTAATATCAATATAACTCAACTAGGTGAAGTCATATACCAGTTTTTAATAATTTATGTTCATAATTAAAGGGAGTCATAGCATTTAATTATTAATCATAAGAATAACAGCGGGCTGAGTACGCAGGTTTGCTGCTACGGGAGCCTTTGGCAAACACATTTTTTGAGCAAAAATCAATAGACCACAACCAGATGAAGCCATATACCAAGATTCGTCAGTATACTTCATAAATAAGCGAGATATACAATTTTTCTGTTCCTCCATAAGAATAACATTAGACAATGTACTGTGTTTAGCACTTTCAATATCTCGGTAACCAATTGACATAGAGAAATGATCAAAATACCAAATTATGTGTTTTTAAGCTGAATCCAATGATAAAAAGTAAAATTTGATATTTTTTTCAAAAATTACATGTAACAAATTCAAAAAACCCATTTTTGGAGTACAAAACCCCCCCAAAATACCCCTTCGGATGGAGCGATCTGGTTGGTTTTCGAACTTAAAGTCATAAATGTTGCTTTACACGTTTATACCAAATTTCATCAAAATCGGATTATTTTTACGAGAGTTATCGTGCACACACACACATATATATATATATATATATATATATATATATATATATATATATATATATATATATATATACAATTTCGAACGAATAGTGTTTTTGGGTTCTGGGGACCTCAAAACGAAAATTTATCATGGTCCCGGGCCTAGGTCTTACCATGCCGACTACGTTAATAGCTTCTTCCCTATAGGGGAAATTCGCTAAAAGGTTAGTTGTATTTATCTAGCAGCTTGATTGTTTTGCCTAGCTGCTTGTCGCGGTCTTGCCGAATAAACTAAAGCTTGGGATTAACACGAGATATTTACTCTGTATCATTATTTGTTTAAACCATCCTCACTCCAGAATTTCTATTCCATAGATCAATTTGCTGTAGCCTGTGGTTTACACCTTATTATTTTGAAGTTCTTCAAACAAATTTAGTCCTACCATTGGCCTCCTGGATTGATTGTATGGCTTAAATAATAATTTATTAATTTGAAAATGCTTCATGAATTGTTGTTTAGAAATTAAAAACCAGGTTTACATACCTTTTCCGGCCAAACAGTTCAAATATGTATGTTGCCCCCTAGTATGACGACATGTTTCAGAATCTAGAATTCCTTCTTCCGGTCATACAAAAACGTCCGGAATTCATTACAGATTTTCGTCAAAATTAAAAAAATGTTTAAACATTAATACAGTTCAACATAACACAACACGACATTAAACACATACTTCACATAAATTGCATCTTCGCACAAGCCGGCCGGCGATTAGACTCCGACAGAGTAAGTGGCGGTGCTAGCGAATTCATCGGTGGCAAAGGGAACTAATAAGGGGCAACTAGCGCCGCCATCAGCTGTTACTTTATGGAGATCTAGTTTTCTCTTATTGCTTGTTGGTTCGCTAGCACCGCCACTTACAAATATGAATAGCCCTATATAAATAACTCAGGTAGTTTAAGTAAGTAAAAAACATTACTTTTATAATACAAATTATTTGAAGATTTGTTATAAGTTAGTCCCATAAAATCCACAAAACAAGTAAAAACATTTATTAAAATAGACACAATTGTATAAGTATGTCAGTGCTTTGCTACGGGGTGAAAATTCAGAGTTGAACTATTGTAAAGAAAACAATGACAATATGTAGTTATATGCTCCTTATAACAGCTGTTTATTTAAACTAATTGAATTAGGGAAACAAACATGTGGCTTAAACCAGATAAAACTCTCCTCCATGTGAATAACATATGGGAACTTGGAAGTCCCGTGGGGCAGACAGGGGCGGCCCGTCAGTTTTTCAGCGCCCGTGCAAAGACCAAATTTTCCGCCCCCCACCATAATCCAAAACCTCCCTACCCCATAGTTCTGAGATAGACTGACACGTGCGCGCCTCTCTCCCTTATTCGGCTGAAGAGGGCCCAAGCGCCCTAAACAGCCACAGTGGGCCAGGGACTTTCCCGCTCACTGGAATTTCACGAAACGAACGAATCTCTCCCTCGCTTGTTGTTGCGTTTGCGATGTTTCTGGTTCCGTGCTAAGCTAATCACCTGAAATGACAAGCTATGGAACACATTCAGATAAGAGACTTGTGAAGTTCAAAATCTTGATTTCATATATTATCGTCCTGGAAATGTATCCCGTTTCCGATCTTCCGCGCCACTAAACATTTTGCCATAAAAAAAATTAAAAACCTTAAATAACTCAAAAATCTAAAATTTTAAAACAACAAATGTGCGCACTTGTAATCAACGTATCACAATACACTGCGTATCATAAAACAATCATGTGTTTCTTTAAGAAAAATAATAATGACAACAAACCCTTAAAACTGAGCAGGAACGGTGAAGTACATACTGATAACAGTACATCTGTTCTGAGCGTGTGAAAGATTTCGTCCAGGGGAACCAAAACAATATTCAAAACGCTGATCAAAACCTACCGCGATTCTGACGGTTCCTGGAATCTGTAAGGCTGAAATTTGCGATGGATACAGCAAAGTTTGTTGTTATCTTTGTGTTTGAAAAAATCTAATGATTTCTGAATATAATATTTGTTTAATGATTTTAATGTATAACACGTTTTTCAGTTATACTGACTATATCTTCGAGTATTTAATCTTTAAGGTTTTGTGTAGCTATAAAGCTTATTTTTATTTTTTTTTTATTCTGTGATATATTGAATCTTATCTACTAAAAGTGTTTGGATCAATTAAGTTTAACACCAATGACTCTAAAAACTCAAGTTGGGTGTAAACATGTTTTTGTTTCGATAGTACTATACTGTGATACACTGTCGCAACTTATTTAAAGTATTGCCAATTAGTAAGAAATACAAATGATTAGTCAATTAACCACGACCAGAGCTCAAATAATCTTAATCTGTAATGAGGAGAAGTATATGTTAACTTCTTAACATTTCCGACTAAATCTCCAATTCTCCGAAATGACTCAGTTAACAAGTAAGAACTTGGTTGAAATGGTTACTAAACAGACAGAACGATAAACTATATTTTTCAAAGTAAACTAAAGAGTTAACCTTACAAGTAACGATTAAGGGGGCGCCAGAATCTGAGGAGGGTGCATCATATTTCCCCCTTATTTCATATAATACTAAACTCAAATAGATCAAATCCCTATTCAATACTCTCCAGCCTCCAAACCATATATTTCCTTATCTATAGGAACTAGTTTTAAAAAATCGGCGTGGGCGGATTAAAACAATTAGTTGCATTGTGTTACTTTATACTTTAACATTGCAAATTTCTTGCATCGTATTGCGAGTTTTATTCTAACTCTCAATACCAATCAGTATGCCCTGAAGTTGTCACAAACCGATAGAGGTCAAAACAGCTGCTCGTTTTGGAATAGAGGGGAGCAGAAGTTGTATTGTCTGATATGTAAATTTAATGTTTAAGTATGATGAAGGTGCAAAACATGGTGAATGTTCATAACTTTCTTTCAAATATTGCCTTTCAACAACTTATAATACTAATATACAACAATTTACAGAATCAGTTTGGTTTTTATATATTTACAAATACTTTATGTTAGCGTTACGGCCTATGCCACCCACCCCGCATCAGGTGGTGTACTGTCGAGGGGGGGCGGTCCGCCCCAGGCCCCGCTTTGGCATAGGACCCCAAATTTTGAAAAATGTTCGAAAGTCTGAGCGAGTATTTTCCGCCGATCTACGGAGAATCGCTACCGATCTTCTGTCATATTTTGGGCCGTTATTACGTAGTAAAGTCGTCATTTTTCAACAGTATTTTGTTTTCCGTCGACGTTTATAGCCGATATTACGCGGCAAGGACGTTAATTCCAGATTATGTCATCTGTAACGTCTTCAACTACGGCCGATAAAACGTGGTTCGGTCGCCATTTACACAGTTAGGTTGTTTTTTATGTCCGGATTCATGTGCAATACATAATGTTATGTCTCGTAATTTTCGGCCGATTATACATGGTGCGATCGTCTTTGGCGGCCGTTTACTACGTGATTTGGCAGGTCGCGATCGTCCAAGATTGGCGGGAAATACTCGCTCAAACTTTGGAGTATTTTACAAAACTTTGAGTCCATTTGACTATTTAAATACTCAAATTTTGAGTATTCGCACGCCCTTAATCATCGTACACATATATATGAATAGGCTTTCTTCTTCAATTCCTACTGTATATATAGACCCTAACAAATATATCCGCCGCCCCAGGCTCCCAACTCAAAGCCGCCTTTAAAGGCGGCTATACCCAACTAAGACAATACGCCACTGCGGCCGCATCCCACGACCCGTTATGAGCGCCGAGCGCCGCCCCCCAAAAAGCGCCGCGCCCCGCGCGCCCCGTGCTGGAGCACGGCTCGCACTGCCCTAGAGCCGGTACTGGGGGCAGAGCCCTGATGACATTTCTAAATGGCAATAGGCCTATGACATTCCTGGGTACATGGACTACATTTGTGCAAAATTTCAGCATAATAGGTCCAATGGCTTTAGCGTGATGGAACAATAGACAGAAAGACAGACGGATAGATAGACAGACAGACACCACCTCATCTATATATAAGGCCTCATTTACCCAGGAACTTTTGAGAAAACCATAAGTCTGACACCCATCAACCCTGTACTTGAATAAAAGGTCTCGGTGAGCAAATTGGAGGAAAAATATTAGCGTTTTGATAGAATGTTCCCTAAGTGCACAAATATATAAAAAAAATGGATGAGTTCAAACACACTTAAAGGTATTTAATTTCCAACAGCTGATGCATTTATTTTTATTACAGCTGTTACCCGTGCGAAGAACGGGTACACATTCTACTAGTTTGTATAATAGTAGTGATTACTATACTCTCAATAACAATAATATAATATACTTTCAAGCATATGATTGCAGCATCGACTGAATAGTATTCATTAATTTCAACACCTTAATTCAATTAAAACATTTACATTATTACCTTGGCCTGGCTCTGAGGCCTAGTAACTAAATAGCGTTACGTAAAGACTAAACTTCAAAAAAGCTTACAACAAAGAATTAATTGCCCATGCGCATTGAAACACAAGTTTTAAGTTGATTGAAATTCTCACTAGAAGAAAGCCCCGTTTCCAATCGGTTGCGTCAACAAATCTGCGGCGCAACATGAGTCCCCGCAAGAGACGGTAACATGTTACCATTGTTATAAATACTGAAGTAGGCTTATCATTAACATTGCAAAAGCTGTCCCTAGTTTTGTGTTTGCCAGGATTCAAAGTGGACGTAGTTACACCAATGAATACAGACCCTATAGGGATTGTATTCATTGGTTACACATGACCCTAAACCGCGGAGCAAAAGACGTGCAGCTGAGAATACCTGAAATCCTTCACTAAAGAGCCTTTTCATATTACGCGACTTTGGTCGTGTGTATGCGCGACTTTCTGGTCGCATGTGCACGCGACTAGAGTCGCGTTGACGCGCGACCACAGCCGCGACGAAATGCTGTTCCTGTGACGAAATGAAAAAAATGCTGTTGCTGCTCCTACTAATTAGGAAAAAGCGCCGAAAGAACAGAAATGTTTTCGTACATCCATAATTGATTGAAAGGAAGTCGAAAGACCTTTTTAATACTTTATATGAGGACTTAAGAAGTGACGGGAAAAGCTCACAGGTACACTGACAAACACAAACTGTGTCTCCAGGTCCAAAATCCATATTTCTCTACAGTTCCTTGCTAAAGGTTCCCAAGAACTCCCAACAACCAAAAATATCCCAAGCGGAAGTTGGACGAGTCGCTCCAAATGTCGCATCAGAAGTCGTGCGTTATGAAGGTTCCGATATAAAACGAGTTCGCACGCAGCATGCTGACGTGAGGGAAGTGAATTTCCACATAACTAACTTTTAAAACTCAAAATCAGTGTAAAAACAAACATTCCAATTATTCCAATTTATATTGAAATCTGAAAATATTGATTTTTTGGCTGTTCTGATGCTCCTGGTTTTATTTACCTGCAATGCTGGGAATACGATTTTGCACATTAAGTTAGGAGAGGGTCCAGTCATAGTTGAAAATAGGTTTGAGGTTGTTGGAGATGAGAAAAGTATACCAACAAATGAATAACAGGCTTTTCTAATGTAAAATCCCCATAAGACAACGTACTGTGTTTAGTCGATACACATTTTCTTTAATAACTCCGTAAATATTTATGCTACAATGACGAGAGAGGGCTTAAAACTTTTGCCTTATTAATTCCCATCTTTTTTCATGCAATAATTTTACATCCGGGGCTGTTCTGACGCTTTTAGGGCCCAAAAACTCGAAATTTAAAAGATGAATCGCCAAAAAAAGGGGTTTAGAGTTTTCCGATTGTTTTGCGCAACAAACTTGTCCAACTGATTATAGAAAGGAACGTCCCTACCAAATTTGAAGTAAATCGGACAAAAAATGCTACTGCTTGAGTGCAAACATATATATATAAAAAATAACAAAGTGATTAGGGCTACTAATATGTTAGTTGTAAGCATAATTTTAAAAACAGAGTACCCTTTTTGGTTTTAACATAATATGTTTTGTTAGACGACTAGTTTCAAACCTTTAGGTCATAGTCATGTCTTACATTATTTTTGTAACCTCACATAGTTCAAATTGTTCAAATTATTAAATGGCAAACAAATTAAGAATCATATGTTAAAATTAAACTTAGAATATGGGGGATTTCCTTGAATATAATATTTTGTTATTGTCTTGAGGTATATAATATGAAATTATTTCTTTTATCCTTTTTATGATATGACAAATTTTGTCGAAGATCGGATTTCTTTGATGTATGTTCATGGTGTTCATACATAAAAATAATGTAAGACATGACTATGACCTAAAGGTTTGAAACTAGTCGTCTAATAAGACATATTATGTTAAAACCAAAAAGGGTACTCTGTTTTTAAAATCATGCTTATAACTAATATATATATATATATATATATATATATATATATATATATATATACAATTTTGAACGACCCCCCAAAACGTGTTCAGGGGGTCACGTTAGGAACTTCGATGGTTGTCCCGGACTTAAGTTTCACCGTGCGGGTCACGCTAATAGTTCACTTTCCATAGGAAATTCACTAAAAATGCCCCGCAACCCGTAGATAAAGTCGCGTACTGACGCGACCAGACGCGGAGGGACGCGACTGAAAAACGAGTCGCGCCCTGGTCGCGCACCCTCGCAACTACGGTCGCACCAATATGAAAGCGCCCATTTGAATCAGTGCTTCTTAGCAAGTCGCTCCCCTAAGCGAATTTTTTAGTCGCGCATACACGCGACCAAAGGCGCGTAGTATGAAAAGGCTCTAACTCGTGACAATAGTGAATTAACTGTCAGTGAAATATTAGATGTTTTGTGTAGCCTTGTTACTGACTGAGACCGACTGATTCTTCAGCCAAGATTATAAAATAATAACACAATCGCCAATGATACCTAAAGACCCAGCTTGGGACCTTCGCAACATGTTTTGATTTAGCTCAGAATCGATCTGGCGAACCTCAGACCTTTAGTGACTCTGTCCACTACATTGCCGAGTCAGTTAACCTGTATGGACATTTAACTACAGTGATGTATACAACGAAACATTAAAAATACAATCTGATTTTAAATTCTCTAAAAACAATGTGGCAATTAGTTAGCCAGGGTCTAGGTTATGCGGGTGTCATTATTTCAGGACTTTCACTCTCAATAGAAATGCGTCGATTTTGTCTTAAACTCTTTAATTGGAAAGTGAACAGCTAAATACGGGTTGGTAACGATATGAGTTTTGATAACGAATACAATGAAGAATCGGCGAATCAGACATGCGCAATTCGTTCAATATTCAACTATTCTTAAATACTAGTGAGAATAATTATAATTTAAATATTTAACATCACTTTTAATCCAATAGTAAGGATAACCATAGGAAAATAACTTAATGTTTAAAGTACAATAATGAATTGAGAATAAGTTATTAGCGTGCCCAGGCAGTCTTTACGCAGTTAGGGCAGTTGATGCGATTCAAATTACTAGTTAATAAATTAATTAGTTTTGTTAATAAGTCCAAGACAATTTTATTAATACAGGATCGTAATTATTTAGAACCTCCCTAGAAAATATATACCGACAGTGGTATGATTAGGCTTTTTTCTTTTTTTTTGTATTTCAACGCCAGTGGCATTTTTGTTAAGAGTACTTTTCAAACGCTTTTAAAGGAAAGCGGTCCAAACCCCTCAAATTCTCAAGTTGCTTTACGATTGTTTAGAAACTGGTTTATTATTTCACTGGATATTAAACTTTGCAATTATAATTTTACTAGCTGTTACCTGCAGGCTTCGCCCCGCGAATTATTTGTAAAAACTATGATAGTTTTGTGTGCTGCATTTTGTGGTTAGCCTGTGGAACTACTACGAATCAAGATCAGCTGTTTGTATTTTCATCAGTTCAAACAAAAATTAATGTCCATAAGGAATACATGGGAACTTTGAACCCCCGTGGGGCATAGGATTTTCACAACTTTAATATGCCTATATGTTACTCAGGACTATGAAGTACCTCTCTGCAAAATTTCAGCTCAATCGGTCTAGTAGTTTTCACGTGATAGAACTTCAAAGTTACGCAAAACAGCCATACTTTCACATTTATAATATCAGTATAATATTTTTTAAATTTATCAATCACCTCATAGATCTACACATTTCTTTTTCTCAAGTGGATTCATCTTAGAGTTTTTCCTTTAGGAGTAATTTCAACGTTACTCCAATCGTCAAGAAATCGTTTCAGTTTTAAATCCTCTGATTTGGTGAAGCAGTTTACATTATATTAAAATATCTTTTGAATCGACGTCAGGAATTTACAGAATACCTGTAAACTATAGCTCAACTAACGAGCTTATTATAGTTTGATGATTATTATTTAAAAATTAAACCCACTTTAGAACACTTTCTATGTTTAAACTCAAGTTTCTTAGGTCGGGTGAGCAGTGACTCGTCCTACGTAAAACTCCAAAATGGCTACCGGCCTTGACTATTTTAAGAGGGTTCCAATCTTTTAAGAGGGCTCCAATCTTTTAATAGGGCTCCAATCAGTAGTATAAGTAACGAAAAGCTTTTTAAGATTGTAGTTTGCCACTTTGTTGTACCCTTCTCATTGCTACATTATTATCAGGTATACTCTAAAAGATTCGCTGATGGTTATGAATAAACGTTTAATAAACCATTGCCCTACAAAAAAGTCGTATCCAAAAAGGTCTCTCAATTTATAAGCCATAATATAAAGTCTTTCCCAGAATTATGTTCAATGAATTCCATAACTCACCTGTGTCCTCTAGGTCCAGTATCGCGGACGCGGGGGGCGCAGCCCTAGAGCCCCGGAACATCAGAGTCGTCACTACCAACACCCACGCCCTCATGTCTGCTGTGTCACTAAGCTATTGTGATGGTGTACGCGATCACCTCATACCTTTATAACCTCCACTCCCCATGCGGGCGGTGTTGTGTAAACTATGCATGTTGGTTTACTCCACAGACCGGAATCGAATCTGGTTAAAGTGGCGGATTGAGGGGGCTCCGTTCACGTCACATTTGCGATTCTAATTGCTTCTCTTAAGGCAAATTTTGAATTCCAATTCCATAATCAACAGATTAGTCGGAATAGTTGTTTTGTGTCTCATTTTAAGGAGAAAAAATCCTTGGGGATTTCACTGATCAAAATTTTGATGTAGCAAATTTGGAATATTTTGAAAATTTATTGAACGATTTATATTTATGACATTACAACTCTGCTCACTGAAATCGCTATGCCCCACGGGGCTTCAAAGTTACCATATTCCTTATGGACATTTACTTTTTTCAAACAGCTGATGTTGATTGTTATTAGTTCCACGGGCTGTCCACAGATTGCAGCACACGCAAGTGCATGGTTTTCGCGAGCGAAGCCGCAACAGGTCTACTAGTACTGTATTACATAAATATTATCAACATTTATTTATACCATTTATTTGTAATCGTCATTAAATTAATAATCAGCCACATACTGAACATATCCTCATTGATATTAAACGTGTTTTCATAAAATAATTGTTAGCTTTAATATAAATACAACAAAATGTTATGGTTTAATACCTGAAAATTAGAGATTAACATTAAAATTATTCAAATCTTATACATGATTCACAATTGGACAGAGGCAAAATCAATCCAACCCAAAACAAGGACGGACATTTATATTTTCCATCAAAACAAACAGTGCAACAATTGTGGTTGTTGAAAACAGTGCGGACGAATTAATGCATAATCAATCGTTCTCCCCATCATATACACCAATATTAATAACACAATCATAACATCATAACACAATTTTGAAACAGGGCGCACTTAAGAGTCTTCATCACCGGAAGTTGCTGGACGCCATCCTGGAGTTTTGTTCCATAAGGCCAATGTTAACTTTGTGCCTACATTACTCCTCACCTGATCGTCACATACAATTCATTTTGGTGTCAAATTAAATGTTTCGTCGTCCTCTTGGGAAATACAATGTCGAATTCCTTAATTTGGGTATCATAGTTTCATAATAAAAAGTTTTATTTTGAACTGAAACACTGTACATGTTCTCTTTAATTTATAACAAAATCCAAATTCGACTATTGTATTTGCCTATAGGACAACGAAACCTTTAATTTGACACCAAAATTAATTGTTTGTGACGATCAGGTGAGGCGTAAAGGAGGCACAAAGTTAACATTGGCCTTATGGAACAAAACACCAAGATGGCGTCAGGCAACTTCCGGTGATGAAGACTCTTAACAAATAATCGAATCATTCTAAAATGTCATTTAAGTCCAGGTACTCATTCTTACGGTTAGCTCACGTTATTCTCAATGTGAAAATATTATCGATCTTAAAAGTAAAAACTTCTTCAGTTTCTATCGGCTTAAAAAACAACACAGAACAAAGTAATTAAATTGCAGCACTGCGCTTACCGGAAGTTATGATTTATTGCGCACTTTTAAATCAATAACTCAGTGTTACGCCCGGTACTGGTTAATAAGGGGGTAATTGACCAGTGGCGATGGGGGTGTTATACAACATGACAACGATGACGACATGACGAGATTGTGCCATAGTCCATGCTGTGTGGGCCGTGGGCACTCGTCGCATAGGCCCACCACTAGCTGGTCCGACAGACATTTTCCTGTCCTAATGTCATTGAATTTTTGTAATGTCAAATACTCGTTCATTTTCAAGATGAGCTCGTTCGCCTCGCTCACTCGCCTATCGAAAAAGAGTTTGATAATACCCTTTGTTTGAAATAATTATCATAGCGGTGAACTGCTGTTTACGGACCTCTGCAATACTTAATTTTAATATCCAATGTATTTTATGGCGGCGCGGATCTTTCTTTAGGGTGGATCTGAGTCTTAAGTATTTTTATAATCGATTTATGATGACAAAAACCGTCCTATTTTCAAAGTGTAAGCAAAATCCTTTCGTTTGCGGTTCCGTAATCCGTTTGGCATACATACTGCTTGCATTAGAGTCTAAGAGCATAAACTGGCATGTTACACTCATGGGATTGTGTATTTTGTACAGAAGTCATCCGAAAATCACTCCGAGGCGAGTATTGTAGTATTTAATAATTACAAAACTGATGACAGTATTTAATTTTGGAGAATTTCATTATTTATGTTCATTTAACACATTTGTATAAAGCAAACTAAAGGTAATCTGAACATCTCTGACAAAACTGATAGACTCAAGTTTGGAGGCTGAGCGGCTCATTTGTAAGCAACGGTTACAAAATCAAATAGTTGAAAACGCCCGCAAGGTTCAAGATTAAACTTTGCGTTGGGCCTAACGATGTAAAATTGTCCATCCAAATCTGGCCCTGTGAAAACTGGACAAAAGTTAACGTAATATAGGTTAGATACTGAAGTTTTGACGGTCTTAGTGTTGAACTACCAATGCGGGCAAAGTTCAGAATAAATTTGTATTAATGTATAACTGCGAATGCAGTAGTAGGACAGTCGAACCTGCTGCTCGAATTTGAGAAACTTTTCTTCTCATGCTTCTGAATTTAAATCATCCCTCATATCGTCTGTGCGTACTGCGTTGTCATTTCAGCAGTAATATTAATATATAAAACAAAGTGGTGTTAGTTACAAATTGTATAATTCAAGATCGGCTGAACGGATTTAAATGAAATTTTGCACACGGATAGTTTATTATCTGGATTAACACATAGGATACTTTTTACCCCGGAAAATGTAAAGGGCTGTGCCCCTTTGGCTTTTAAATTGTACATGTTATTTATGGGATCATGTGTTTATAATTTTCTGCTTTTAATTAATAAACCGATAATGTTTCGATAAAACAGATGTTTTTGTTAAAAACTTTTAAAGTTTACGTGTTATTCCTTATGGGAACATGTGTTTATTAGGAGTATATCTAAACATACTTGAAAGGCATAAATATCTGTTCATTATGGAAATAAAAAACCTACTTGAATGGCAACTCTCATAATGGAAATAAAAATTCTACTTGAATGGGAACTCAAACTCTTTTTTCGATAGGCGAGTGAGCGAAGCGAACGAGCTCATATTGAAAATGAACGAGTATTTGACATAAAACAAATTCAATGACATTAGGACAGGACAACGTCTGTCGGGCCAGCTAGTTCTTTATATAACTACTGTAACATAAACTTTTGCTGCTCTGTGTGTTTTGTTGATATGCTAAAGTGCCAACAGCTGTTGAATTTACAATTTACTTGATTTATAATCTGCAGTAATATTTACATTGACGTTAAAAGGCCTGTGGGGCGGAACCCTAAATACGAATATAAGTCGTAAAGAAATTCGTAGAATCTACACCTCGAGCTCTTTTAATTGACACATCAAGCGTACAAATCGATTCAGTAGGTCATTAGATCACTCTTATAAAAAATCACTTGTGCATTAATTATTAAGGTGACCAGACGTCCCGATTTCGGCGGAATAGTCCCGCTTTAGCGAGGTATGTCACGGCGTCCCTACGATTCCTGTGGGGACAGCCTAATGTCCCGCTTTAGCAGTTTTTTTTTTCATGAAAATACTCATTGATTAATAACAAACAATATTTTGTTTATATGTGGAATACAAGACTCCCGTTGACCGTTCAAACACTTTGAAGCAAAACAAAAGTATCGTGTCCTAACTTTTTTTTCTAAACTTTTAACTGAGCTAGTGCACTCTCTATGGCTGGTACCTATGCACCATGAATAATTTATGGACCGAGAATTAGTCATACTAGTTAAAAGTAGAAATAAAGAAATGCATGTTGTTGTTCTAAAGTGACGTGAATTTAATTTGATTTCAGTTTGAATTAAGTTTCAAGTTGATGAAAGCTACTCACTCCTCTGATAATTATAAGTAATTTTGATCGGAATTTTCTTTTATTAGTTAAGTTTTGCATATCTTAGTGATGGTTCTGTATTGTATAATGATTTCATGAATATTATTACAAAACCTGTTGTTACAATACAAAGTAATATTTGGGCAAAAACTGCACAAAACTCACATTTTCGTTCCCGGTATCTAATTTTCTAAAAAATTCCAGGGAGGGCCTTCGGAACCCCTATTTTTATGGGGTATTCCGTACCCCCCTCCACCACACACACACACACACACACACCAAGGTATTTCTAGTTATTTAAACTATGTCCCTCTTTAGGCTTATACAGATCTCGTCACCTTATACATAAGATATTTTATCCTCGTACAGGCAACTAAAGTGTTTTTTTTTTATTATAACTCAATTTCCATAGTTTTAGCAACGATTGTGAATACATGAAACTACCTTAAAGAATCATCCTTCCTTAATCAACAAGTATTCCACCCTGATTCAGCCATTTAACGTCACGGCGCGCCAAAACCTCGATGACCCGGTTATACCACAATGTACCTAACTAAACCTAATGGATCCCGCGTCTAAATAGCTATTACAGATTGTTCTACAACCACTCATGTCCCATGTCCCATGAACATTTACAACTCCTGCCCATACTCTGCAGTTCAGACTGGCGACCCCAGCGACAAAGCCTCCCCCGTCTCTCGACCTGGTCGCCTATCGTCTAGACTCCAGACACCCCCGTCTCGTCGCCGGACATCCCGGGAGACGAACATCTTGTGTTTTCCGCTCGAGCGCACAACCGGAGAGTGGGGGTCATCGGGAATGTCAGGAACGCTGGTCATTGGGGAGCCAGAGGAAAGACATGTAGAAAGGGTGAACTCGAGTTCGTTTGTCTGTACTCGTTTTTAAAAGGAAGTTAGCTAGCTCATGACTTAGTTTTTTACGAATACTAGCTTAACCAAACAGCTTCGATTGTCCACGTGATTTCAGTGTATGGTCAAATAAAACCACACAGCTGACCAAATCGTAATATTTAATATGTGTTTAATTTAACGATGTTATCACCATCATCATTATATTAAAAGAATAAGGCGATTTTTTTCAGAATATTATGGTCAAGCTACTGGGTCGATTTTGATGATTTACGTGTCGTTTGAAAGCCCTTAATGTCTAGATGTGCTTTTTGGGGGTCTCAAGTCAGTGCGAGGAACCAGAAACCCTTGGGAAGCCCTCAAAGTACGGTTTTTGCCCATTTAAATAACACTGGACAGCAAATCAAAACAAAAGAAGCAGAACATCTGGGATTAAAGATACTACAAACATATGGTTAGCTTAACCAAACAGCTTCGATTGTCCACCTGATTTCAGTGTATGGTCAAATAAAACCACACAGCTGACCAAATTGTAATATTTAATTTGTGTTTTAATTTAACGCTTTTACTTAATTTGTTACATATTGAGAGGACTGACTATCAAACAACTAACATTTTCCCTCTAATTTTCTCACCGACACGTCTAACCATTTATGGGATTCACGGGTCTCACACTTACGATTTCCTTAATAGTTCCTGGGCGGTTTGCATATGTATATACCAAATATGTATGACTACATACTTTGCTAATGTATATGTAGTCAAAATTAACTGTAATCCATGGCTGGATTTATCCGGCACGCTGAGGACCATTTTGTTTATTTTAGTGTTGCCTAGCTTTGATTTATTTAATGAAAACTATCTATATATAGAATTCTGTAAGAGAAATTTTCAAGTCAAAATTGTGGAAGTTTGTCAAATTGCAGGATGATGGGAGACGACTCAAATTAAAGGTCTTGATCCCAGGGACTCAGGAAAATAGCAGTATTTCTAAAAAGTTACAAGCAAACGAGAAATTTCGTAAAACATCCTTCATAAGAAAAGCATGGGGATTTAAAAACGTCTGCTTTGTTTTAATTAAAACATGTGATTGACATGTAAAACGTCTGCAAGTATTGGTGCAAGTTTAGGGGCCGTGGCCCTTCAAGCCACTAGTTAAAGTATAAAAGTGTACAAGCAAAATAATCATAAACGTCAAGAGACTCAATATTATCAGCTCAATATTATCAGTAGTTAGGTCATGATGATGTTCTAAACGTGATTGGCTCCAAACGTTGCGGTGGTGGGGGTAAACTACGGTAAACATCTACTGACAACAGAGGCACCACCGCGAAACCCGATATTATATAGTGAATTACCAATGGAAAAGAGAACTATTAGCATGACCCGAACGGTGAAACGGCCGTAACTATATTGGTAAAACGGTCAAATATAGTCAACTGAAAGGGGGTATAGTCAGTTTCAGAACTAACGTCAACTCGATTGGTAACGGCTAGACCTGGCCTGCTACGTCTGCCGTCGTCGGTTCACCCCACCCGTAACTATTGCGCGAAGAATATTGTGGACATTTCTTCACAGGGACCACATAATTAAAGATGGTTGCATGATACTTTTAGCATGTGTGTAGAATTTGTTCATTGGTTCCTTAAAAATAATCACTTAATAATTTTATTTAATTAATAAACTTCAATTCCATCATCACACCTCAGTATTTAATTTAACACCATCGAGGTAAAACTACTGGAGAGATCGCTAAGTGAGCTAAAAACGGTCCGCGTAGGTCTGTGCGGAACAGAAATGGTGGGCCACTGTGTGCTAAGAGCTGTTTCTGGCGTTGAACGCGCTGTCGTTTACACGCTCCTGGACTTCACTGCCATGTTTGAATTGTAATGAAATTTATATATCCTTTGTGTACGTGAACTACGGAATCCGAAAGTATAAATATTGTTTTATTTTACCGTTTTTTAATATTTTTAATAATTAAAAACTCTTACGTGTTATTAAAGAGGGACATGAAAAAGTTACTCAGCGAGGAAGTTTTTTATTTTTAGGTTAGAAACAAACTTCCAGCGGGAAAGTTGTAGATAATTAGTTTCTCTAGAACTTTTATTTCAAACATTTTTCGGTAAAGTTGTTGGTTTGCCTACAATTCGTTTGGAAAAATGCTGAAACTTTTCGCCGCGCTCTATCCAAGACGTGCCACGCGCCGCGCCGTGCCGCGCTGTTAAATTCAACTCAGTGATGCTGTGTTACAACATGGCCTAGTTTTTTGATAAAATACATAGTTATACGACTTTTGTTTAAGTCGTATTTTGCTAAGTAATCTTACAACATTATACAATTCAACTGTAATGTGTAATGTAACAGTTAATCAGTAAATAAAAATTAATTTTGAGATAAATCATTTAATTTAATCCTATGCCTTCCAAAATACTCTTAAAACTGACTAATGCTACGGATACATTTATACTATACCCCATTATTATTATACTGTACTTGTATCGTCTCTTAAATAAATCATAATCAATTGTTATCATACACTGAAGATAATTTTTTGTTATTCAATAGCGAAATGTTGTATTAATGCAACATTATGTAATCGTTCTTACTACTAGACGTGGACGGGTGAACGAACCATGTTGGTAATTAATGTTTATTAAGAATACATTTGCTGTTAAAAAGTATTTGTCTTGGTATTCATTCATCAACAAAATTTTATGATATAGGCCAATTAACTTTCATACAATCTACAACTTTTGGCTAACGTCGAAGTTTAAATGCTAAAATTCAAAGTTTCACTAGTCCAAAGAACGATATTACTGCTCATAAAAAATTCATTCCAGTACCAAAAACTTCAAAACATCATTATTGAACAACAGCTAAAGTCTAGTGGATCGTACATAAATTTATATGACTGGAAATATGAAAGAATCAGCCATCAAGGAGATTATTTTACAAAACTCCCAACTTTCTGTTATTTTTACGCAACTAACCCTGGTCGAATATATTTACTTTCGGTATTAAAAATTCGAGAAACTATTCAGGAATACGGATCAGAAGGCCATTCAACCATAAAAAATGTTCCCTGGCTGCAAATTCAATTCAAGTCAGCGCGCGTCGTGTTTTTCCCTATATCCTCCATGCTAAGCGCTGCCGCGGTAGCCCACCATTTGCGGCGCGACCTCGAACGCGGCCGGACCGAAATTTGGTTCGCTTCACCACGGGCGCGAGCGGTCCAGTAGTTTTAAGTCTTTGTTTAACACTAACTCTCCCCCAGGCATCCTAGGTTACCAGAGGGCGATGCCCGGGGGGGGTTTGTAAATTCCAAAAATATGTAAACAAGTTTGAAACCTGCTATATAGACTTTGGCAATCTGCTGCTAATCAAATAAACGGTATCAGGAAACTGACACATACTTTCTCCCTTTTAGCCCAACTTTAACGAATTAATTACTTTTTATTTACTAAATATAGAATACAAAGCACGGTCGAATGTACAAAAAATTTTGTAAACAAGTTGTTTTCAAAAACATCCACCCAAATCCCTGATTTGGAGGCACTACAGAATCCATTGTTACACACGTGGTTTTAAGAGGGGAAATGCCCCCTATTCCCCCCAGGGTTAAAAGGGGCAACATATTTCGAATTTTATCTGTTGGTCAATTCTAACATGACAAGCATATCAAATTTCAACGAAAATAATCAGTAAAAAAGAGAGAAATAGTAATTTTTGTATTACCCATAAGAATAATATTGGACAACGTACTGCATTTACCGCAAAATGAAAATTTCAATTTTCTCCGCAACCAGCAATCGTAGAATAGTAATTCAAAATACTAAATTACTTAGTTTTTTTAACTCTTTTTGATGGTGAATAGTAATATTTGTTTATTTTAATGTGTTTTTATAAAATAATCCAAAAAAACTTAATTTTTGATGTTTTAAGTCCTGTAATTTCTGAACCCGACTTTTTACAGAAATGCGGGTGGTGTCATTTTGTTTGAAAACTAAATCTCTATAAACGACTATGTTAGAGCCGTTTTGAGGTATTTTGATTTTTCATGGTTTTTGGGGGATAATTACCCTTAAAAATAAAAAATTCAAAAAAATTAATTTCTCCTGGAGATATTGTGGATTAGTACCTACATACCAAATTCCATAAAAATCGGACCATTGGTAAGGGCTCTAGCTCTGTACACATCTAGACAGATACACAAACAGACAGACATCACGAAAAAATCACTTTTTTGGGTTCAGGGAGAACCAAAACTAACATTTTCACTAACAACTCGAATTCGAAAATTTTGGCGAAAAAAATACTTTCTCCATAATATAGTATGTATAAGGGGAGAAAGTAAAATCTTAAATATTGATTTTTTTAGAATGTTATTGAACGGTTATTATTTGTGATATCGACCTTTTTCCTCAATGAAATCGCTAGGTTTTGGTGTACTCTTAAAAATGAGCTACAAATCAACATCACCAGATAATCTTTTGAGGAAGGGCTGGATTTGAAAATTAACATTGACCTTATTTGGGTGAAGCGGGTAAAAACGCCAAATGTGTCGTGAATGGAGCCCCCTCTTAATGGTGGTTTTTGGAGGTGTTGTCTAACAATCTGGGTTTTGGATGTTCATTTTCTGTTCGAATTATTTACCTACCATACTAAGGGAAAAACATAGATATGTATTTTTAATGATGACCAAAACCCACAAACAAACGTCACCGGGACTCCCTTTTTGGCGAGCTTTCGCTTATTCCAAGAATTATTCTGGGTCAGCAGTAACGGGAAGCGTTTGTGTCAATAGTAATATTTGAGGCTTCGGAATCTTAAATTACAACACGTGTAAATTGCTGTTAATGTGAATTTGATTTAGATACATTTGTGAAGTAATGTGATTCCACGAAATGAATGGTACTTTTACCTCATGATAAATAATCAGTTATTAATCGGATATATGAGTTAACGTTCTGTAGCTTGCCTGACTGAATATTTAAATTGCAAGTTATAATATCTTTTGAATCCACATTATCACGTTGTTGTGTATACATAAATTATTTGAAAACGTCTAAAATGTGCCTGTTAGGGGTTAAGAAAACTTCCACCTTCCGGGCTTCGCCCCCTAGGCTTTCAAAGTTCAAATGTTAATCTTATTTAATAATAGAAAGCGATTTAATTTAATATTTAACAGCTGTTAAACAAAATCAGCTGTTTAAGCTCTTGGAATTAAATAGATAAAGTAGTAGGACCCTATATGCGCTGGGTGGTTAGAAATGACAAATATTTGCTCGTATCTATAAAAATAAGTACCAATTGAATCTAACGACCCATGTCTGAATTTCCTACAAGGAAGAGATGTTTGGAGACGGCGTCCACCGGAGCCAGTCTGGGGGTCAAAGTCCACCCTCCCCCTCCGCCTCCCCCCTGGCACCATCCCCGTCTGTCAGTGAGTGACCAGTGACCAGTGGTCGGTCACAAGTCACAAGTCACAAGTGGTCCGGTGTCCAAGGGGTGAAGATGGCTCGTCCAGTTCGCCTGTGCGTGTGTCTCTTCCTGCTCACAACCTGTTTGGCGAGACCCAACTGGCATAAAGGTTAGTTATCGTTTTATTTTCCTGTTCCATTATAGTTTCTAATTATTACAGGTGCATATAAACCTTTTAAGACTTTTTACTGACGGTTATTTTTTTTGGGGGGGGGGAATTTTTCCTAATTCCGAGAAAATTTAAACAATTACTCCAAATTTCAAATGTTCTTTGGCTGCCTTTGACTAAGACTTACATCTGATGATTGGGATAGAATTAGATCAAATTGGTTAATCTAATTTACTACCGGTGACACGTTGGGGTTTAGAAATTTATTATTTTTCATTCGTTGTCCCAGAGTGGTTAAGCATTGTTTTACTGTTTCTATTACCACGACAAATTCTAAAAGAGTTATATTTCGATACATTGTAATACATACTAGCTAAAAGACAATTTGTTAAGCTGTGTTTACAAATTTATTTATCATAAAAGGAATTGAAAGCATTTTTTCTCCAAAATGATTAGTTTTACTTTGCACATAAACGTTGTTTGTACTAACAAAACTAGACATAACATCAATACGTAATGTCATCTTACAACCTTGTAGAAACACTCGCGGGCTGATCTCTTAAAGTAAATTCATCAGGTTTATTAATAAAAACTATCGTACAATTAGTAAATGGTCTTAATAGTATGTGTATACGGTATTTTTTTTAACTTTTCCCCCTATAAATATAATTTGAGAAAATATTGTTTCACCTGATTCTCAATTACTAGGACATAGTACGTTTTCTAACGTTTACTCTTATGAAGATTTGAAAATGTTGATTTATCTCTTATTTACTGAACAATTTAATTGAAACTTTATACACGTTTGAACTGTATACCACCTAACCCTTTTGGTGGGGAGGGGTTTTAGGGGGGATTTTCCCCCTAAAACTAATATGTGCTGCAAATGATTCTGTAATTCCTCAAAAAAGGATTTGGGAAAATATTTTTGAAATAATTATTTACTAAAAGGTTTAGAAATAGGTTACACCATACTTTGTATTCCACAAATAGTAATATCAAGTAATTTATTTATTAAAGGAGGGTTAAAAGGGCGAAAGCTTGAGTCAGTTTTCTGATACCATTTATTTTTTTAATAAAAGTTATGTAACTGAGGTAAATAAGTTTTGAGAATATATATTTGGATTTTTTTTAATCTGTCTGGAAACATTGTTATAGTCCTACTACATCTTAAAAAGCAAGCGTGACTTATTTTATGAATTTTATGAAAGGTTTGGTTTGGTTGATCAGCATGAAGAATTCATTTATGTAAACAAATAAAATGTCTGAATATTTATTAAATATTTTACCTAAATGATAAGTTTACAATTACGGTTAAAACTATCTAAGTAATATAATTTTTTTTTATGAAATGATTCCTTTTTAAGGACCAATTTGAATTTGTATTCCAAAGAATTTTTTTTAATATGCTAACTGAAATGTAGAGAGAAACGTTTTATTTTCAAATAAATCTTGTATAATCATGAACAATATAACTCAGGCAATACATATAAACCTGCATACTCAGTAGATTAACAACCCCAATTAAGTTTTTATCTAGGAAAAAATAATATATTTAAATGTTGTTCTTCATTTTACTAAGCAACAATCATTTTAAGGTTTTACCGAGGGAATCAAATATGCTATACTTTTTAAGTCATATGATATTTTTTTAATTAAAGAGTTACTAGGTAAAAGTTTACTAGTACCTTATATATCATAACCAGAAGAGGCCTCTCGCCATGTTTTACAAAAATAATAATAAACAAATTATATCAAAATTTATTTTTTCATGAAATATAATCAAATGAACTAGCCTAATAAATAGAAAGATAAAATATTTATTTGTTTTCATAAAAATATTGCTACCGGTACAATATATCATAACCAGAAGAGGTCACTCGCCAAGTTTTTCCAAAATAATAATAAAACATATAATATCAATATACTTATATAAACATTTAAGTAGATTCGTCAATCTTAATACTTAACACTTATGATTATGTCAAAGCTGGTTCATCTGGTAAACGCAAACATAAATCTATTTAACAATTTGATGTGTTATTTAAAAACCCTAAAAAGTAAAATATTTATTCTTAAACTGAAATTTATATAAAACCAGGGTTGTTTGATTTTTGCTACTATTGATAGCTAAAAAGTTACAAATTATTATTTTTGTATCTCTCTTAATTCTGTTAATTAATGTGCATTAGGAAGAAGTTAATGTATCAAATTCATAAATCAAATTATTGACAAAAAAACTATCTCATAATCGCATGATGCGATATTTTTGGTTCTCCGTCTGGAAAAGATTGTACTGAATGATTAGTTGTGTTTTCTGGGTGCTGGTATTCCGTATTGACAAATATTATATGCCATGTTAAAATACCCCCGTCGCAGCAAACCTCAGCGAATTTTCAATGCATAATATATGTCTTAATACCATATAAAGCCGCATACCTAGTTTCATAAAAATATATTCTCAAATAAGCGATATATAAAATTTTAATTATTCTCTATAAGAATAACATTGGAGCTGGGTACGCAGGTTTGCTGCAACAAGGTACACAAAAAATGGGTTTTTATGCTAATATCAATATAACTCAACTAGGTGAAGTTGTATACCAGTTTTTATTTATTTATGTTCATAATTAAGGGAGACATAGCATTTAATTATTCTCCATAAGAATAACATGGGGCTGAGGACGCAGGCTTGCTGCTACGGGAGTTATCGGTACAAAGTTATTTTTTTGTGCAAATAACAATAGACCACAACCAGATGAAGCTGTATACCAAGTTTCGTTAGTATACGTTCATAAATAAGTGAGCTATAATTTTTTTCTTATTCTCCATAAGAATAGCATTGAACAACGTACTCTGTTTAGTACTTTCAATATCTCCGTAACCAATTGAGGTAGAAAAATTATAAAAACACCAAATTGTGTGTTTTTTAAGCTAAATCCAATAGTGAAAACTAAAATTTACTTTTTAAAATATTACATGTAAAATCTTCAAAAACCCCATTTTTGGGGTACAACACCCCCCAAAAATGCCACTTTGGTAGGGTCGATCTGTCTGATTTTCTAACTTAAAGTCATAAATGTTGCTTTACACGTTTGTACCAAATTTTATCAAAATCGGATAATTTTTACGACAATTCACAACCACGGACACACACACATATATATATATATATACAGTTTCAACGAATGGTGTTTTTGGGTTGTGGGGACCTCAAAACGAAACCTTAACATGGTTCCAGGCCTAGGTCTTACTATGCCGACTACGGTAATACTGTAGCTCCTTCCCTATAGGGAAAATTCACTAAAAAAGTATAGAACACTAATATTCCAGTTAATTATTTTGTAAATGTTGTCAATATTGACCTTCAATATTCTCAAGAACAGTAAGTTAATAATAAAGTAGGTATAATAACGATATAATAATACATAAAAACATAATAAAAACACTACAATGACATCTTAGAGGAGATAGTGCCGTGGGAAAACAATATATATTTTGGAATTACTCTTCCAAAACAAAAGAGCTTGCTTATGTTGCTTTACACGTTTGTACCAAATTTTATCAAAATCGGACAAATTTTACGAGACTTGGTTATTGCAAAGAGCTTGGTTATTGCATTTTCCAAGGCCAACTTGTAAATTTAAACCAATAAATTGCTCTCTTCAAGTCAAAGTATCTGTCTGTCCGTATGGTATAACTCATGTTTCTGTCAGTAGGACCATCCACCCTAGTTGGTTACAATCTGAACTTGGCTATAAACAAAACACTACATAAATTAGCAGTTATTTAAAATTATTTGTAGAATTTCTTTGAGTATAACAAGCATCACAAAAAGTTGTTATTATACTTGAAGACCAAAAACATGTTTTCCTGAATATCCTACTACTATTCACTGTGTACCATGTTATGTAAATTGTAATTTTTAATACAATTCATAACTGACTATCCTTTTTATAAAATATATAAATGATGCGTATCCGACATTGAATGTTTTTATCAATGATGAAAAAGTACCGTTCTAAGCTGATTAAAGTGAAATTTTATACAAATATTTTCTTTTTGTTCAACCCTCTTGTAAGTTTTTTGAAATTTATCTTCTCCGTCTGAATATGTGTAGAGGGAAAATCAGACCTTGGTTACTGCAAGGAGATGACTTTATAGCTAATAAATAAACAAATGGGTGAGGATAAAGGTAATCCCCCTACCACAAACCTTCCTTACTTATGTGCTACCAGACATGTTTTGATCTGTTTTTTATTGAAAGATCTTATCACACCTGATACGTTTCATTGACAGTTTTTTGGTGGACTTGGTAAATAAACAGGTATGAACAGTGGAAAAGGTAGCATTCCCCTTAACCTGAGTTGTTTGCTAGGTGGTCATCAATTTTTGTTTGCTAGGACCTTTACAATTTTGGGCCATCCAGACAAATTCACCCATGGGACTTATAGTAAAGTTCAAAACTAAATAAAATTCAAGGTAACTAACATCAGGCAGTATTACCAGGTGATATATACTGCTATTAATGTTTTTCGTATCATATGTACTGGTCACAGCTTTATTGTTTGGCTTATTATACTGATTTGGACAGTTGCAAAATTAATAAATGTATTTTTACTTTCAATGAACTTTAAGAGTCCAGTTTGAGAAAACTGTGTTATAGCTGATAACTCAAATAGAGGCATTGCTAGGTTATTTTGTTAACAACATATTTGTACACTACACTTTACACTGAACACTGTTTATCTATACCTATAAAAGGCAAAGATCTCACTCACTCATCACAAATTCTCCCATTTACCTTCAGAGTTAAAATCTTGTACACTGATTCTTTAGACATAAAATAGGAAAACTAAATGGTTTTCATCTTGATCTGATCGTCAAGCTCCGCGAGAAACCCCGACAAAGTTCCCATATATTCCTCATGGACATTTATTTTTGTTTGATCTGAGGAAAATACAAACAGCTGATCTTGATTCGTAGTAGTTACACGGGCAAACCACAGAATGCAGCACACACAATTGACATAGTTTTTATAAATCATTTGTGGGGCGAAGCATGCGCATAACAGCTAGTACTTTATAATTAAAGAACTTAAATACATTGTTCAATCTTCGAAAAGGGAGGTTTAATGTAAGGAGGTTTCGGTTTGCCAGAGTCATCAGTTAATGTTTTTATTTTCCTAGTGTCTCAAACAACTTAGCTATTTTTAATTTGTTTACCCATTACCTTTAGCCAAATCGAGGAATGTCAGGCCTCAGGCGTTTTCTACAACTACATCATAAATTTGTTAAACCAAAAATGTAAGATATATTCTGCATGCAACTTACATGCATTTTTAAGCTTAAATATTATTCTGGAAGGGGAGAAAGTTTAATAAATTTTAAAATGTTTATATTTGTCACTACGCTGTAATCGACCGCTCAATATTTATTTATTTATTTATGGCATTAATTATAAATATAAGTTATTCTGTAGTAAAAAGTAGAAGTACATATAATCTTGGTTTATTTTTTTATACAAAAATGTAGTTTGCTGTGTTAATAAACTCATTTATTACTTAACACCCCTGTCCCAGCAAACCTACATCCCCAGCAAATTTCCAATACATATATATCTACTAACTGCCACATGAAGCCACTATCAAGTTTAAACAGAATATTTTCATAAATAAACGAGATATAACAATTAATTTAGTCTACATAATAATAACATTAGAGCTGAATATGTAGGATTACTGCATCAAAGACCTCAAAAAATAAGATTCTATGCAAATAAATACCAACAGACCACAACTAGATGAGGCTACACACAACGTTTTGTCAATATATGTTCATAAATAAGATATATATAGTTACTTATTCTCCATAAGAATAATATTGAACATGTTGTGTGTTACATTTATAATTTATTAGTAAACATTTGACAAAGAGCAATAATTAAAAACACTACATTGTTGGTTTTTAAGCTGACACCATTGGTGCAAACCAAAATTTGATTTTTGAAAATTCAACAGAAAATTTTAAAATAGCTTCTTTTTCATTGGTAAAATTTACTAAAACCAATTTCCCGAGTAAAAACCCCCTCTAAAATGCCCATTTGATGGTGCAATTTGACTTTTTTCTGAGCTCGTGAAAATAGATGTTGCTTCACAGATTTGTATAAAAACTTCACCAATATCGTAAGGACAAGCTTTTTACAAAAGTTATTTTACCTATGAAAACAAATTTACAGGTATATATAAATTTAAACAAATAGTGTTTTCAACTCTGGGGACTAAAAATGAAAAAGTTATCATGGTCCCGGGCCTTAGCATTACCATACAGAATGCGGTAGTAGCTTCTTTCCTGTAGGGATATTCATAAACAAATATAAATGTACTAGAGAACGTTCACCTAGTTAAGTAAATGTATGGAATTAATTTGTAAATTTAAATATAATCTTATATTGCTCACTGTATTGAACTTTTTACGAACATTCTCTTTATTCTTCACATGTTTTCTTTCAAATGGTTATTTGCAAACACAACTCATATTGTGGTAGTTTTATGAATTTTAATTTACTATACCTCAAATTTGTATCATTAAATATTTGACACGAAATTAAAACACTACATACCTGGTCTGATGAATGTTGTAACTCAAATAATATTGGCAAAATGTCTCTGAGCATGTTTTTTTTTTAACACTTAAAAGCTATTTTAAATAATAAGTAGCTTTAACTTTTGAAAATAGTTTAGCTCTACCAACAAACATTCGTAAAGAGTTTAATAATATTGTTCATGCCTTCATTAATACTACTACTGTTAACCCCATGGTTGGAGGTTTGACAGAACGGTTCAAATTTCTTGAAAAATTTACTAACAAAAGTAAGTCAGGTTTAGGAAAAACTAAGAAAATAAATCATTGTTGTTTGGGGAAGGAATTAGGAGAAACTTATTTGAAGTGGATCATGGGGAGAGGAGAGGGGCAAAGATTGTTTACAAAATATCTACAACTGTGATAAGTATAATCTGGCAATGACTTAATAATTTATTTTTTAAAAGGTGAGGTAAGGATAAATCTGAGTTCTTAGTTATTGGTTTATTTTTATCCATTCAAACAAATTTCATGTTTTTAATGATGTGAATGAATTCCAAAACCTGTAATAAGATGTTAAGTATAAGTGTAAGTATTGTTGACGAAAATCTTAGTCTTACAGTTCATACAAATAGCTTTCCTTTGCCTATGTCTTTGTGTGATGTCAGGTAATTCTGTACTAATCCATATAAAACCATTTATTTATTAAAAAAATCAATAACTATAAGTATCATATGCAAGTGGATGATAGTGTTATGTTTTGGAAATCCCCCGCCCCCACAGCATACACACCCATTATCGTTATTCTGGATTGTTGTAATCAGACGGTCCATGCAAAATGTTTATCTGTGTGATGTGTAACTTCCCTGTTATAGTCAGATACGTTTTATATATGATAATTGTTTAAGGGAGGGCTCTAGTCATAAAAATAGTTGCATTTCTGCACTTTTCCCCTGTAGAAACATTGCTGTTTGAAAATACTTATAAGCTCGAAAGTTTAATCACTGAGAGAACCAAATTTTTAGCACAAATTTGATGTAAAAAGAGGTTCTATAATAAAATGTTTGAGAAAATTAAATATTTTAAAATTTTATTGACTAACAAGAAAAATTTACAACTAATTTAATCGATTAATAAATAAAAATAATCAACTTAACTTTATTGTTCTCTCTGGCTTGTTATTAACATATGTGATCTCTGGTATTTGCTACATATTCATTACTCTTTAAAATTAGCCATAAAGTATTAAATTTAAACTAGCAATTAACATTGTACGAGTAGGGTGTGAGCATACTGAATATTTTATTTTATAACTGGAGCCTTTTTATAACCTGATAAGTTTATTTTGCTAAATGGTGGAGTGATTAAGTTCTCTAATATTCAGGGGATCAAGATTGTAAAACTTTCCAGTAACTCCCTGGCTGCCATTTATTATTTGCTATTAATAATCCCTCCTTATAAAAGCTATTCAATCATTGTATAACTTTATATGACGTTAACGCATATTCAGGGCCGTACTCCCGTCGAGGAGGGGCCCGGGCTCGTCGAGGGGGCCCGGACTCGTCGAGGGGGGCCTGGACTCATCGAGGGGGGCCCATGCTCATCGAGGGGGGCCCGGGCTCATCGAGGGGGAGCCCGGGCTCGTCGAGGGGGGGGCCCGGGCTCGTCGAGAGGGGGTCCGGGCTTGTTGAGGGGGGGCCCGGGCTCGTCTACGGGGGCCCGGCCGGGCCGGAGTCTCAAAAAAGGTCACCAACTTGGATTCGGACAGCAACAAGGGCCCACACCACTAGGCCTGCCCAGGGGGCCGTGAAAGCTTAGTCCGGCCCTGCCCATGGAATTTAATTAAAATGTTAGTTAATTATGAGTGTAGAAAGACTAAGATGCCTTGTGTAGCCCTGTTACCGACTAAGACCGACTGATTCTATAGCCAGGATCATAAATCAATATCCCTATTACCAATGGCGCTTTTTGTATTTATATACAAAAATCAACTGGGAAAAAATCCTTTACAAATTGATGAGAAAACTATCAATTATAAGTTTTTTAACCAAAAATATGTTCAGATTACCTTAAGTTTGTTTGATTTTTTATAAAACTCCAAAAATGACTCTTTTATTTATTGACGAAGAAGTGTAATAAATTAATCCATGAACAGATAGAACTGTCCCAATTTTTTTAAAATTAATCCATGCCAATTATTATTTAAAAAACTCAAATTTAACTGGTGTATTCCTATAAATAAGCATTAGTTGTACAGAACTACATTTTTTTACAATTATTCTAAGAGACGAATAAGCTTTAAAAAATATTTTTTCAGTCTATTAACATTATAATTTTTGAAATATAACACAAATATGTTATTTGTTTTAATTTTAGAGCATTAAAAACACTTTATTAAAAAGTGTAGATATAAGCCATCAGATTCAATTGAATAATGTTTCATTTGAAAAGGAAAGATGCAGAACAAATATTTTTGTTGGTCTTGGAATAGTGACCGACAAAAGATTGTATACCTAAAAACAGGTCATTTATGCCAAAAATTTCAAAAATCCAGTATAAGATGAAATTAGGTGGATTCATGGGGAGGGGAGTTATAACTTTAAACACTCATTTTCATATAAACATTTATCGATATAATCTAGAGTTGAAAAATCTATTAATTTCTGTATCATTTACCTAAACCTTATTTTATTAAAAATTATAAAATAAACGGTATCAGGAAACTGACACATACTTTTTCCCTTTTAGCCCAACTTTAATGAATAAATTACTTTTTATTTACTAAATATAAAATACAAAGCACGGTCGAATGTACAGAATATCTTGTAAACAAGTTGTTTTAAAAAACATCCACCTAAATCCCTGTTTTGGAGGCACTTCAGAATCCATTGCTACACACGTGGTTTTAAGAGGGGAAATGCCCCCTATCCCCCCCCTCCCCGGGTTATTAAAGAGCAACATATTTCGAATTTCCTCTGTTGGTCAATGCTAACTTGACAAGCATATATCAAGTTTGAACGAAATTGATCAGTAAATAACGGAGAAATAATAATTTTTGTATTCCCCATAAGGATGACATTGGACAACGTACTGCATTTACCGCAAAATGAAAATTTAAATTTTCTCCATAACCAGCAATCATAGAATAGTAATTAGAAATACTAAATTATTTAGTTTTTTGAGCTCTTTTTAATGGTGAATAGTAATATATTTTATATATACGTTTTTTAAATAAAAAATCCAAACAACTTAATTTTTGATGTTTTAAGTCCTGTAATTTCTGAACCTGAATTTTTAAGGAAAATGCAGGTGGTGTAATTTTGTTGGAAAACTAAAGATCTACAAACGACTAAAGTTTAATTAAAATCGCTACAGCCGTTTTTGAGAAATTTTGATTTTTCATGTTTTTGGGCGGTTTTTGGGGGGTTACCATTAAAAATAAAAAATTCAAAAAATGAAAAAATCGCCTGGAGATATTGTGGATTAGTACCTACATACCAAATTTCATAAAAATCGGACCATTGGTTAGGGCTCTAACTCTGTACACAGCCATACAGACAGGCAGACAGACAGACACACAGACATCATGTAAAAATCAATTTTTTGGATTCAGGGAGCACCTAAATCAATATTTCCACCAACAACTCAAATTCACAAATTTCGACGAAAACAATACTTTCTCCATATACTATGTATAAGGGGGAGAAAGTAAAAGTAAAGAAATATTTTATTCAACTTTTTCTTTAAACCTTTGAAGAATTTTGGGATTCCCAAAAACTAAAAACTAATAAAACTGCAATATAATTTTACCTAGTCAGAATAAAATGTAAGTCAAAGGTTTTTTATTATTTTGGATATTTTTCATTTTTATCTGTAAGGTCCCTCTGACACAACTCTTGTACAATTGTACTTCTTTTAATAATTATTTGATTTGATTTGCTATACATTTGTGTACATCTTAAAGCTGTTTTACGCCCAAACCAGCTGGCTACCTCCCAAGCACCCCCATAGTTATGCGACTTGTTACAGTAGCCCCCTCTTAACAAAACCTTCCCAATCCTATAGGATTCATGTTCATATTCATGTTGGGTAGTATTTTTTCGCTTATACTACCCAAGATTTGACACAAGTTCGGTTTAACTGCTGCTTTCTAAAAATTGCAAAATTTCCGTTCCCATGCTCGCTTGGCAATTTATTTAACATGAAAGTGTATGTGGTTGTCTTTCTTTATAATATCCTTTCTCAGCAGCTCTTTATCCTTCTTAGCTTTTTATAAATATTCTTTCTTCATTGTTGTAAATTTATTAACGTCTGAATAAACTTATTTCATTTCATTTCATTTCTATAAATAACTGCAATATTAACAATAACTTTTTTAGAAAGTAAGAATCTTTACATTTTTAGTGCTTTGAGTATAAGTTATTTAATATATTATTATTATGTTGTAGCTGATGTTAGCAGAGTACTATAATCGGTAATAGTGTTATCTTCCTCCTCCGATTAATGTTAATTTGCTTAAATAAGCGAAAACATGTAGAAAAATGAAATGTTTTATAATATCTTGACAGTGGTAAAACAGATAAAAATTTTAGTGTTGAACTTTCTGCCTGAATGTATCAGTTTGGTGTATATAATATTATGGTTAAAATGTAATATGGTTAAAAGTAAAGAATGTTCTTTTTATAAAATTAGACATGTAACAGAATAGAAAATAGTAAGAAGATTTATTTTGTAATTAGTCTGTTATTTATCTCGTCTGTGTACTTTTACTGATTCCTGAGTAATTTGTATCAAGAATTTCCGCATTACTGTATTTTTTGCCTTTAAGATTATTATTCGTTTTAACTCACCGTTTTCATTATTCGCCCTGGGTGTCGTTTAAGGGGGTTCTACTATAAGAAGTGCACGTATGCAAAAATCATGTGCTAATAATTAAAACAGCAGGGAGCTTCTAGTTTATCTTTTGTTAAAAGTTTAAGTTCCAGCATTTCAAGATTTCTGTAACTGGTCACTTAATGTTTTCTGGTGAGTGGATCAGGGTAATCACGTAATATAATAAGTTTAAAATGTAAAATATAAAAGTACATTAAAGTATTTAAAAATCTCAATTCCAATTATTTTGTTATCCTAAAAGATATAATTTTTATTTTGTTTAGCGTTGTAAAAGAAACATGTGATATTTAATTGTTTGTAAAAAATGCAAGTTAAAAAATTTACATTAATAATTAAATTCATTAATCTGTTGAATTGTACTTGTTTTGAGGACGATTAGTAAGATATTTTTACTAATTTTTCATTAATATTGATTTACATTTAAGTACACTGTAACAATGTTAATAGTATGTGAGTGGTTAGTTACTTTATTCAATATATCGTTTAAAGTCAGGTGCAATGTAATGAAATTGAAACCATATTTATATATTTCCTCCAAAAAATAAAACATTTATGATAATATATTATATTATTTCTCTTACATGAGGATCTTACTCTTAACTGTTCATGAGGTTCTAATTTATAAATCATTAGCTGTTGTATCCAGTTGTATCTAACATATTTTAAGTTGCCTTCAAATTCTTGTGATTATGGATTTTAATTTGTATAAAACACATACCTTACATGCTTTCACATAAAGACTTGCATACTTTCAAGTTTAAAACACACTTTAAGTTAAGTAAATAATATACTACTAAATTATATTTTAAGTTTTGTTTAATCTTAATTTACAATTCTTCACTTATTTGTACTTGGATTAAATTTATGTTTAGTGTTCCTATTCCTTCATAAATTATTCTACTAATAAATGCAAATATTTAGATTTAAGACATGCTTTAAAAATGTTCAGTATCTTTTTCATGATTTAAAATTTGATTTTGTTTGATAAATTTGGTACTTATACATTTCATTCCTGTAACATAATTTGTGCATTATTCTAAAAATGTATTTTATTTGTGATTGAATAGCCTCCAAAGCTGAGACACAATATAAAACAAGGTTACTTTACCTCCGTCTTCAGATTTTAAACCATTAAAACAGATGAAGACAGTTTTGGAAGTCTAAAACGCTTCCAATTCACATTGAGTCTGTCAGCAAACGATTAAAATGTGCCCAAAATTAAATTATAACGCAAACGAATAAACATTTAAACAGTGCAACAGTGCATTGGTACACGTCAGTGCATTTTGTTTAAATGTTTGTTCGTGTTGTAATGTGCTTTGCATTTAAGTTTTAATCTTTCGACAACAGACTCAAGCATAAGTGATGTGAGTTTAAATTTTACCTAAATATGAAAGCATTTTAGACTCCCAAAACCGCAGTCGCGCATTTGAATGGTTTAATGCTGAAAACGGAGACATAGTAACTTAATTGTGTACAAATACACTATGTTGGTTAGAGTCCATGTATACAAATGTACATTGTTGAGATTAGGCACTCGATTATTCTTGTATTATAATGATGGCCAGTGGTGTTTTAGGTCATACTCATACCACGGATAACATAAGCATTGAGGGGGTATGGCAGAGTGTTAACACTGTATTATTTGGAAGGGAGGGGAAGTGATCTTGTCTTAGTAATTTCACCTATAACATTTCAAATATTAAGTAAGGTACCTACCTACATTTTGCTATCCTTTCATATACTATGTATAACGATAACGAGGCCTGAGTTACACAACAAAATTCATGGAGAGTGAAGTAAAAACTTGTGCTGCATTCCGTGGAGGAACTGATAAACTTTTACACTAACACACACTTGTTTATATAGTACTTAGGTGATTATATAAATAAAATCATTGTCTTCCCTCGATAAACATTGAAACTAGTAATGCAAATGGGGGTCAACCCTGAGGGAAATTTGGACATTTTCTGAATTTTGACACTTTTGACAAATTTGGCACTGCGGCTTTCTCATTTAATTACATGCATTCCAAAAGCATTTTAAATAGAGATTTTCACTACACACACTAACAGATTATAATCTTCCAATACTTGTTGGTGGATGCAAGGGGATGTTTTCAAGTATGGAACATTACAAACATGGTTATGGTTTTAAAAACATGTATCGTGGTTTTACAAACATGTAAATCAGATATTTAATTTTGTTGATTTTATAAAGCCACATTGAAACCACTTATAATAAACCCCAGTTACCACATGATTTGTTTAGTTCAGTGACTTAGGGTTGGCTATTATCTTATCATTTTCAATAAGAGGAATCAATTTTGAATTTCATAATACAACATTCCTATGTTTCGCCATATCAATAAGCGAAACTTAAGTTTTTGTAACTGTTTTCAGAAACTTGATCAGATGAATAAATCTAAAACCCTTTTTGTACCAGACTCTTAAAAGTGAGAAATGAAACAATTGTTACAAACATGTTTTCTCTTGTAGGTGTTGTGGTTGTGAAGGATCTGCCAGCTCCCCTCGCCCACCCAGGGTACAACGAGGCTCAGGTTGCCGCAGCCCAAGCCATAAGAGATGCGGGAGAAGATGCCCAACTTCACCTGGCTATGTTGAAGAAGAAGTACATGGACATCGTCCGCCAAAACTTCTACAACGCCTTTGCTCCTATCCCTTTTGTGAAGGAACGGTTGGATAATTTTGAACCGAATCTGCCTTCAGAAGATGTACCCGTCAGAATCATTCCTCCACAGCCATTATACATTAATCACGCTGCAGGAAATCCATGCCCAGGAAACATCTTAAATTGTCTTCATGCCAACTCTCCGCCAAGACTTGGGAAAATCGTTCCTCCACCCTCTGCTGGACTTCAACCCTGCTTCGGACCCAACTGTAACCACGTATTCTTCATTCCTCACTTTAAACCAATAGTCATCCCAAAGCCATCTCACACTAGCAACTCAAAACACCAGAATCCATCAAAACGACCTCATAAACATCACCGCATCTGCGATAGAAAGAGACCAGACCAGAATTGTAATCATAGAAGCACATTTTGGCCAACTTATGCAACAGTAAAGATCAATACAAATTTTAATCCACCTACTTCAACATATTCACCAAAAGAAATCAATCCCCAAAGTATCCTCCCCCCTCTACCGACTCCGTCTGGAAATCATGCGACAAAGGAACAACATGTGGTCCTCCACAATAATATATCACAAACAAATACTATCTCAGTTCATTCAAACAATAATACAAAGTTTGATATTGAAACTCTGAGGAGCAATTCAACAAAACTTGAAAATGAAATTTTGGGAATTCCTGATGATGTAATGCCAAATAGTGGAACTCCAAGTATTGTTTCGTCAACTGCAATCATCCAATCACCATCTGAAGCAAAGGATGAATTTCATGAAGAGTCAGTGCCATCCACCCTCTCAGTCAATCCCATCCCATCAACCTTGGAGACTACAACTCAATTTAATCCTGAATTTAAAGAGGATGCTGAAAATATACTGCCTCTGAAAACCCAAATAGATGTTATACACACCACTCCAAAATTTAGTTTTCATACAAATGATGTTATAGAAACATTAACGCATGAGATCACTGAGTCAACTCAAGCTTCAGACAAGTCTTTTGAAGAAAGGAAGAAGATAACAACATACAGTATTTTTCCTCAAACTACAACTAAATCTGGCCATTTTAAGCTTGTAGATGATGCTGATCCAAATGGTCAAGTTGAAATATCAACAGAAAGTGTGCCTGTATCTACAAAGAACACAATGTTTGACCAAATCACTCTCAACGATGTGAAAGATCTTTTAGTTACTGATACCACCTTGGTAAATGAGGAAGACTACACCAGAGCAACAATGATAAATATTTTAAACAACAGATTTGGAGAAGAAAAAACAGAAGATTTTACTTCATTTCCAGGAGACTTGAAGCTGGAATTTAAGTCTACTACAAGTGACCAAAATCCCGAATGGAAAAACGAGATTGAATTAATGACCACAGTAGAACCACTACCTGGAGATTCTTCATCAAGCAAACACTTTGACCAAAAGGTATTGGTCACAAATGTCAAGAATAATCAGTCGACTACAGTTGCAACAGATTATTTCTCGGAAGATGGAACACTGAGAATTTCCTCTCCAAGAACTAACTGGGAAGAAAATGAACAGTCTTTGTACACAACAACGAAAATTGATAATGAATATATTACTCGAATGTTTGATAATGATTTAGCTGAAACTACTTCAAGTGAAACTGCTGTTCAACAAAGTTCAGAATCAACTTTTGAAAACTCCCATGTGCATAAGGAATTCACAGAACAAACTACATTTAGAACTCTTAAAGATATATCTCAATACACTCTAGGGTACTCTATTGATCTAGGGCGAGAAGATGCAGTTACAGATGGTGGTGAAACTACTGAAAATAGTGGTATTGATTCTCGAAATATTATTGCTGAAGAAAATACCCCACCAGTCACATTGTTTAGTAATTCAGACAGTTATAAGATTTTTGAGGATACTACATTGGAGCCGGTTTCAGATTTTTCTGTTGGACTTAGAGAAAACTTTTTTTCTAAAACAGAAAGCTCCATTAATTTAAATCTTGATAAAAGCCTAGATACTGAAGACAATCAAGAGGCTAGAGAAGAGATATTTACTGCCTCTTATCTAACAGACCCCTACTCCTCCGCTAAGTCGGATGACTTTCAATCAACTCAAAAAGGTCTAGAAGATATCAACGATTTGTCTACACAGTTACCTAACAACGACAAGAGTGGAGTTATAACAACTGAAGATTTTACTGATCGCATGGAGCCCAATTCAGCAGCAGATTTAATAAACTTTGATACATCAACTCCACATAATTATTTTAATGGGACTTCAATTTTGGCTAGAGAAAATGTTCAAGAGACTGTAACAAAACAAGAATCTTCTAGTGACTTACAAGTTGAAAAGTTGGATTTTACCACTGATACCGAAGTTCCCATACCAAATCATGTTAGCACCAGAGCTCAAACTGAATCAAGCTATTTACAAGAAACAACGGAGGGTAAAGAGTCTAAGAGAAACTGGGAAGATGAAAATAATTTATTTCAGCCCACAATGAAACCCATGGAGGAATGGACAACAGAGAAAGCTGAAACCACTGAATATTTTCCTTTATTCAGGGAGGAACCTTCTGAGGATGATGACCAATATCTCTCCAATAAAGAAGACACTACCTTAGATCAAACTCCTGTAGTAGATGAAGTGCCATCTACAAAAACAGATTATGGAATTGTTCAGGGGGAAACAACAACCTCAGTATCTAAATCAATAGAAGTTACAACAGACACAACTACACTTCTAAGTAGTACTGAAGACAATGTAAACCAATTATCATCTTTGACTGAAATTAAAGAAGGATTCACTACTCCCAATAGTGAAAGTGAAATGTTCAGGCTAACTGAGAAAAATGAGAATCCAAGCACTTCCACAAGTCAAACTTCCATTGATGACAAGGAAGACAAGGCAATTGAAAACAGATTCAACGGACTACCACAGTCAAGGGAAGGCGGTGAAAGAGATCCCGAAACATTCGTAGAAATAACTTCAGAAACATCAACAAACAAAGAGGTAACTGAAAATCAGGAAGATCACACAACATCACTAACAATAACTGAAAATATGGATGACAAAGGCACGCAAGATATAAATTTGACTGAAGCACTCGAAATAAGAGAAAATATTAATGAAAGTTCTCCAGTTTCTACCACAACCATGATAGATTACACTGAAACTGTTGATACTAAATCTGAGCTCAACAAGGAATCCATGAGGAGTACAACAGAAGAAAAATCCTTTGAGTCGAATCTGATAATACCACAGGAACTATTTGGGAAAACTGACACACCAGGTCTAATAATTATTAGTGAAGACTGGGCAGAACAGCAAACTGAAGACACTTCTCTTAGTTTTTTAACTGACTTTACTGCTTCAACGAAAATTGTGCCTACAGAATACCCACAGTCAAAATCAGATGAAGACGAATATATTTCAGAAGTTGTTCCCCACATTTCAGCAACAGAAATTACTAATGTGGATGTTACTGAAGACACAGAATCAACTAATCTCAAACTTGATAAGTCAACTGAGACTGTGGAGGCTGACACTTCCATCATTTCACCCAACCCAACAGTTACTCCTGAAATCTATGGCAGAACAGCTGCGGAGAACATTGAAGAAACTACAAGTGTAAATCTGGTTGATGGGAATCTTTCCCTTCCCTCTTACCAAAGTGGAGTGCTAAAATTTACTACCGAAATTGAAACAACTGAACATTCTCTTAGTACTGAAGTAACTGAGGGAACAATTAATCTGGGGTCGGCCATGGAATTGAACGACAGTTTAAACAGGAAGGCACGTTCAGTTCAACACATCAAAGATGAAGTAATTTCATTCCCTACTACAGAATGCGTTTTATGTTTGTTAGGATTACCTCATGGTCATCGAATGAAAAGATCATCTGAGAACACCAGCCATACCACTGTTACAGCCAATACAAAAACCAATAATGAGGCAAAAGTGTTGCAAAGTGAAAAATCAAACTGCTCCTCCAGTATCAGCCTTAACCCAGAAGATCCAGAAAATTCAAGTTTGTATGCTTCAACAATATTGGAGCTCCTGCCTGTTATAAGGGAAGGTTACAGAAATAATGCCTTCAGTGAAGACGACAAGAAAGTGATTAGATCACTTATTGGTGACATGAAGGGGTTAGTGGATGAAGATACGTTTGAAATGATAACTGAATCCACCGGTGATCTGCTCATGGGAGATGGAGCATCTAGGATTGATGAAATTATTGAAGAAATCGACTACGACTCATCCGAGGACGAAATGTTGGAAGAGGGAATAAGACTGAAGAGATCAAAGAAAAATGTGCAAATCATGAATGATCTACTGAAGAAGATTCCAAATTATTTGAAAACTCACCTCAACGTTCCTTCTCGGATGAAAAATTTAAGAGTGGTTCGCTCTACGCATGTGTCCCAAGCTGAGGCGAGTGCCATCCTTGCCCTCCTTACCGAGAAGGGTGAAGCTGTTCAGCTGGACATTCCTGATGACGAGGATGATGATGAATACGAGTATTACGAGGATGAAGGAGACGAGTATGGAGACGAAGACTCGTATGGAGACGCTTTTGAAGATGACGACGACAAACCATCATTTGGTGAACTAATAAAGTTAGCTAGAAAGCATAGAGACCGTAAAGCAAGGGCTGAACAGTCATAAAGCTTTTATGTAGACTTGTAAATAGTAACTATTATCGGACTGTGATTTAATTATTGACGAGTAAAAAACAATGTATAGTACAAATGTTAAATTAATAGTTTAATATCTTCTTGTAATTGTTTAAATTATTTTATGTTCTTGTAAATATTAGTTTAACTTATGTAAATATATTTTTACTTTTAAACTTAAAGCTGACGTGATTGAACAGTAGTAATTTTCAAGTCAGAAAACTTAACATTGTATTTTGTTGACTTGTACATATTTTTTAATATTCAAAAATATTAAGAGCATATGTTATGCCAGTCTAGGATGATATGAATTTTTTAATAAGTTATTTTTACTATTTACCAAGTGCTTGTACAGTTTTTATTAAAACGTGTGGTTTGCATTACTATAATTGTTATTGTGTACATTATTTTTATCTAAGTCTTTCTAATTTAATTATTTATAGATTACAGCACCTTTTTTAATGGTTATAAATGTTAAAATTGAATTTTGAGTAGTCCTACAGTTTAACTATATTTGTTATTTAAAATTATATAATTAATTTTAATTTAAACTCTTTTACCATTCTATAAATATTTGTATTTGGCTTTTAGAACATAATCAGTTATTGTGATTATTTTAAAGTGTTCATATGCTACTGAAGAATTTGTGTTTGTAATTTTTATTAAAGTTTTTCATTATGACTAATAATTTACATTGCAATCTGATATAACAATGTGATATTTACTACTTCATTGCCTATAAGATGGGTATTACTTAATGATGAACAATACATTATTTTACTTAATATTTTTCATATAGTTTATATTACAATGCAAATAAAATTGTGTATCGTGATTAGTAACAAGGCAATACGGTTGTACGATTAACGTTTATGAAATATTGTTGGTTGAAATAATAATTAATTGAATTATAGATCATAGATAATTTTTGACAAGCTTGTATTATATAGTTCTAATGACAATTTTATAAGAGCTAATTGTAAATAAGTATTATTTTATTAATAAAATACTATTTTAAATATGTTTCAGTTTATTTATTTCAATCAGAGTTAAGGCAATCTTTGGTAAAGCAGTTAAGTACAGATTAAATAACAAAATTATGAAGATTCATCTGTATTTGAATTGCTTATTTTTAAATACATTTAATCAACTGGGCAATCTGTCATTTCAAATTTGTAGGTGTTTTTATGCCAATTGCGGCAAAAGCCCATCATGTAGCATATCAATATGTTTGTTATAGCGAATTCCCATATAGAAAGACTAAGCTATTACCATTGGTAATATTACCGTGGTAATACAAACCTGAGACCATGATAACTTTTCGTTTTGATGCCCCCTGATACCAAAAACACCATTCGTTCAAATTTTTGTATGTGTGTATGTTAAGATGATCTTTCTCATAAAAAAGGTCACATCTTATTACAATTTTGTACAGGTGCATTTAAGTAGCATTTAATAAAGGTGTACTTAATGCATTTAAGTAGCATTTAATAAAGGTGTACTTAATGCATTTAAGTAGCATTTAATAAAGGTGTACTTCATGCATTTAAGTAGCATTTAATAAAGGTGTACTTAATGCATTTAAGTAGCATTTATTTGAACGAGTGCAGAAACCAGATGGATCGCATCATGAGAAGGAGGGTTCTTTTGGTGGGAGGATGGGATTTGTACAACAAAAATTTTTTTTCTCCATATATAATTTTGTATCATTGGACTCAACTTGTAAAAACAAATAACTTGGTGTTTTGATCATTTGCTCTATGCCAATAGGTTACTGAGATATTGAAAGTGATGAACACAGTACTGGCTGTCCATTGTTTTTCTAATAGAAAGTACAATTTTATATTTCGTTGATTTATGAACATATTTTGATAAAACATTGTATATGGCTTAATCCTTGGTGAGATCTGTTAAAACACCCTCGCAGCGGCAAACCTGCATACACAGTCCTATGTAAACATGTGTACATCTGTTATCTGATAATCCAATGTTACTTTTATGGGTTTAATAAATTTTGATCAAACTAGCTGAATTGTGTGATGGTGAGGTATATAGATTTGCATTGAAAATTCACTGAGAACGCATATTTGCAGCGACAGGAGGGTTTATCCTCATAGGTACATACAGTACTTGGCGCCTGGCGAAAGGCGAGAAACAACTCAAATTTCTCGTAAATAAAAGCAGACAATAAAGAAAATAACCAAAACCAATGTTTTAAAATAGAACAAAGAAGTTTGGCTTTCCGTTGACCAAAGTATACCGTAACACTAACGGCACTAAGTCAAATTGAGGTGAAAAGTCATTCCAGAGCTTAGGCTAAACAGGCGCCAAGCACTGTGACCCGAACTGTAACAAAGTTACAAAAATGGAAAACCAACAAGAACTTCACTATAGCTTCACCACTTCGGCCTTTGATGTTTTAATGTTTATCTATAGCAAACAATGATTTTTAAGTGAGCTGGTTATTATCACATATATAGGGTGTTCAGAAAGTCAATTACAAACTTTGGGAGCTGGTAATAATCATTAATTTGAACAAAAAATTTCATATAAACATAGGTCTGTGCAACTAGGTGCTGCTTGTTGTCCTCGGCTTGTGCAAGCAAACCTTAAAATTGCATTTTTCAGCTTATGTGTTGACAAATTGTAGTGAATAAAATATCATTCGGTTTGTGATATAAATTTTTATCTTTTTTTGTATCTTGTAAAATGTTTATAACATTAATTTTTTTTTCATTTGACTTTAAAATATTCAAACAGGCACCATTTTGAGGCTATTTATGACAGTTTAATAATAATTTTTATTATTTGCTTCTTTAAATATTTAACCTATTTGCAAAGTTTAGTTTCTGTAGCTTAAATAGTTCTCGAGATTTTTTTCTGTGTAAAAAGTAGAAAATGGCGGCTAGCGGCTAAACGGAAAAATTTTCAACCTGTGTTTAAATCACAATTTGTGTTCAAATTGATAAGTACTATTAGCCCCTGAAGTTTGTAATGACCCTTTCTGAACACACTGCATTTATATCTGTCCGATGTAACTGATGGGACTGGCAGGCCAAGTTAAACGTCAAAGATTGAAAAATTCGATCCTTTTTATCTAGTGAAGGTGAAAAAAGAAACGAGAGGGGAGTGATGAAGGTAGGCTAAAAAATGTAAGAATTTGGAGTTGTCCTGGGACTTCAAAGAATGCCTTGAGTACGAGATGATAGCCAGGACAGTGGGAGAATCCACCGGATTGCCTGTGTCGATAAGCATACGGTTTGGTAGCGTAGTGCTACATAGTGTGCTCGCCTTGTAAGGTTTGCCCGGATCAAAATCATAAAATTTAATGAAGGTTTAATACCGGGGCCAGTTCTCATTTTTCATTGGGTTATTAATTAATTATGCTTTCTAAGGACAGGTCGACCTTAGGTAGTAACACTGTTGGTCATTTTGCTAGCTTAACGGTTAGCGTCTTAGACTTTGGTTCAAGGAGTCATGGGTTTAAATCCCGAGGTGTCCACAAAAATGTGAGGGGTTTTGACCACTTTTCCTACAAGCATTTGTGTACTCTATTAACAAAAGTGACACTAAAAAAAAGTCAACTAGGGTTTGGACCGTTCCCTACTAAAACTTTAAAAAACGCCAAAATGGCGTAGAGAAACACAACACAAAACACTTATAACAGCACTATCTTTATGAGGTATCTAATGTAATTTTTTAAATGCAATGTACTCACGTTTTAAAATCAGCAGCTTAATTTTAGTATACAAATTAAGCTTAAACATAAACGTTTTTACAAACTAAAAAAAAAAGGTTTTTGACCACTTTGTAATCAAGTAGACCTTTGAACTCTGAGTAGCACAGCTATTCACTAATCCAAATGTTCACCCAATTTCCTTATGTAGTAAATCTATTTGGAAATCGTGGTCAGTAGTCAAGTTAGACGCTTATCTCATCTCTAACCTTGTTTTTATTTACCTTCTACTCTAAACAACAAAACTTGACACAAACATGGATAAGAGTTAAGGCCAAGGTTACATTGCAACATATTAGTACACAAATTTACTTTCATTGTTGTGATCTCTGTCTTACTTTCGTATTATTTTAAACGAGTTTGCACCCAGCACGCTGTCGCCAGGGGGGGGGGGGGTGGATTTCCACATACAAAACTTTTAAAACTCAAAACCAGTGTAAAAACATACATTTATTCCAATTTTATCAATATCTGAAAACATTGATTTTTTGGCTGTTCTGATTCTCCTGGTTTCATTTACCTGCAATGCTATGAATATAATTTGCGCATTATAAGGTTAGGAGAAGGTCCAGTCAGGTTTGAAAGTAGGCACAAGGTTGCTGGGGATGATACAAATACTCCAACAAATGAATAACATGCTTTTCTAATGTAAAAACCCTATAAGACAACGTGTTGTGTTTAGCCGATAAACATTTTCTTTAGTAACTCGGTAAATATTTATGCTAGAATGGCGAGAGAGGGCTTAAAACTTTTGCTTTATTAATTCCCATTTTAATACATGCTTTTTTGACCCTTTTTGAGCCCAAAAACTCTAAATTTGAAATAATAATCCCCAAAAAAGGGGTTTAGAGTTTTCTGATTGTTTTGCCCAAGGAACTTGTTCAACTGATTATAGAAAGGAACGTCCCTACCAAATTTGAAATAAATCAGACAAAAAATGTGACCGCTAGAGTGCATACACATCTATATATTTTTTTGAACGTTTTCAAAAATACCCCCCAAAACGTTTTCAGGGGGTCACGTAAGAAACTTCTGTGGCGGTCCTGGGCTTAAGTCTCACCGTGCGGGGCATGCTAATAGTTCACTTTTCCATAGGAAATTCACTAATAAAGGGCATGATACCTGTGTATCTGTGTTTTTTTTATAACTAGTGCAATTTTGAGACTAAAACCTCATCAAGTTCAAGAAGAACGTCTTTTTACCTATCAAATAAGCTTATTTTAAACAAATAGAACATAAACACATAAAAAAACGTTAAAACATTGAATTAATAATGCTTCCCATCATAAGAGCACATGAAATATGATATTCATTCTTGTATTTGCAAACAGTTTTTAATTTAATGTTTTAAGTGTTTGTGTTTGCTTTCTGGTGTTGATGTTTTGGGTTTTTAAGACTTAAAAACCAATGAGTCAAAAACTTGAAGATGAGACTTTATTCTTGAAACTGTCTACATAACAAATTGGCAATCACAGATGGTACACAGTTCAATGAATTCAGATATTTTTATTCAAATAATATGCTGCACTTAACGACATAACATGGACATAAACCTTTATTTATAATTTTTTTCATGAAGATAAACCGATGATGATTGGTGATAACAACTTAAAAGGTCACACTACAATGATGTTGAAAATTCAGGAACATTCATCTCATTTATTTATTTATTTATTGAAAAAATACTATAAAACAGGCATGCGCCCAATTACAATGTAGCATTCAATTACTTATAAAAGAATATATGGGAGAGTTCATGCCGGTCCTTGTTCACTTTCTTCATGCACACAACAATGCAACACATATGAGAGATTACATACTAAACCTACTTACAAAAATAGCAAAAATTCATAAAGACAAATAGTTATTCGTTACAAAATACAATACATAACGTGCCAAAAAAAAAAAAAAAAAATACAAAATACAGTTTCATAAAAATACAAATAGTTAGGATGCAGCAATATATAATCAGGTAATACACTAGATACGTTCTTTATAAAGAATTATCACAGTGATGATTATGTTAATAAACATAACAGGTGTTTTAGATTTTTATTTCAGGTGTAATATAGATAATTAAGCTATTCGCTGAACATTCCGTCCCGTGTGTTCCCGTATGGATGCAAAAGTTCGTGCAGCTCCCAACCTTCTCGCGAATACTCCGAACATTCGGAGTTCTGCCGAATGTTCAGGCGTGTTCACGAGAAATGTGGAACTGCCTTTAGGAATACTAATGGTTCCATGTATACTGGACTAAAGTCATTTTTATGAATTAAAAATTAAGTATGTTTGTATTTATTATGTTTTGACTCTACTAATCAAAACTTCCCTTGACATACATCATTACTGTCTCTGTTTCTACAAATAAAACCTTTAAAAGTTGCACACCTTTAAAGGGGTTTAAAAATTCTTTTAATTCATTTTTACTTTCTCCCCCTTATACGTAGTATATGGAGAAAGTATTGTTTTCGTCAGAATTTTCGAATTTGAGTTGTTAGTGGAAATATTCGTTTTGGTGCTCCCTGAACCCAAAAAAGTGGTTTTTACGTGAAGTCTGTCTGTGTGTGTGTGTGTCCGTGTGTGTGTGTGTGTGTGTGTGTGTGTGTGTGTGTGTGTGTGTGTGTGTGTGTGTGTGTGTGTCTGTGTGGATGTGTACAGAGCTAGAGCCCTAACCTATGGACCGATTTTGATGAAATTTGGTATGTAGGTACTAATCCACGATATCTCCAGGCGTTTTTTTCATTTTTTTGAATTTTTGATTTTTAAGGGTAATTATCCCCCAAAAACCACCAAAACACATGAAAAATCCAAATTTCTCAAAAACGGCTCTAACAGTTTTGATTAACCTTTAGTCGTTTGTAGAACTTTAGTTCTCCAACAAAATGACACCACCCGCATTCCTGTAAAAATTCGGGTTCAGAAATTACAGGACTTAAAACATCCAAAATTCAGTTTTTTGGATTTTTCATAAAAAAACATAAATATTAAAAGATATTACTATTCACCATTAAAAAGAGCTCTAAAAACTAAATAATTTAGTATCTTGGATTACTATTCTATGATTGCTGGTTTCGGAGAAAATTGAAATTTTCATTTAGCGGTAAACGCAGTACGTTGTCCAATGTTATTCTTATGGGGAATACAAAAATTACTATTTCTCTCTTATTTACTGATCAATTTCATTCAAACTTGATATGATTGTCAATTTAGCATTGACCAACAGAGTTAATTCGAAATATGTTGCCCCTTAATAACCCTGGGGGGGAATAGGGGGCATTTCCCCTCTTAAAAACACGAGTGTAACAATGGATTCTGTAGTGCCTCCAAAGTAGGGATTTGGGTGGATGTTTTTTAAAACAACTTGTTTACAAGATTTTCTGTACATTCGACCATTTTTGTATTCTATATTTAGTAAATAAAAAGTAAATTATTCATTAAAGTTGGGCTAAAAGGGAGAAAGTATGTGTCAGTTTCCTGATACCGTTTATTACTAAATAAAATCATGAAGAAAGATTTAGTTAAAGATGTACAGATTACTATCTCATTTTCAAGTTATAAATTATTCTAAACTATTCACATAAGAACTTTAAAACACAATGTAATAATATGTGGTGTTAACGTTATTTATGCCTGAAAATGTATGCCTCTACTAATGAATGAATAGTAGAGGCATACTCTACTTATTTAATAGGCGAGCGGGTTTTTTTGACAATCACTCCTCTTAAACTACTGAACCGATTGTCATGTTTTTGGGTCATTGGAAAGAGCCTAACGTGAAGTTATGCACAAAACCTTTTTTATAGAGAAATAATTTGTGAGTGAGGCCCTGGGACCCCTTAAAGTAGAGTTTTTTCCTATAAGCTTAACATTGGGAAACAACTATAAGTTTTAAGCAATCAGCTGGATAGAGTAAACACAGTTAATCAGCAGACCATGTTGGCTTTGGAACGGTAACACAATATTTATAAATGATGATCGGGAGCGAAGCCGCGACAGGTTTATTAGTAATTAATTAATTGAGAAGAATATTTAAACTCATTTGAATAAGTACTACATTCTGTAGTGAGTTTATAATGTTTGATAAGCTCGATTAGTAATGTAATGATTACACAATTATCTTATCAAACCAAAATTGAATGAATGAATGAAAATAATTCTTTATTTGTCACAAACTTTCAGTTTGGAAACATCATATGACAGACATGCATAAAAATACTAGCAAGCAAGTACACATAATTAGAGAACATACATTTACAGATATTTTAACATTCATCTTGCAAATACCTTATTCCAACATCTTTAAATTACAATCAAACATTTAGTTTGCAACAAATAAATTAGGAGCCTCCTAGGCAGAGCCAGTAATAGACTTCCATCACAAGACAACTAAATACAGTAATATAAATGGCTACAAAATGGTTTAATTACAAAAATATTATAAAAATAAGTTTATATATTATAACTTTCAATTTACAAGCAAGTACCTATGGGACAACTATAATAATAAATAACATCACTACCTAAAAATAATGTTTATGTATGATTAAATTTAAATCTATTTCCAGCCTTTTATCCCCAATAAATTAAGCAACAATCTGAAATAAGTAATCAATGCTTTGTTGAGTCATTAACCAGGATTTTAGGTTCTTACAATACTGAGCATTAGTGTTTCTATAAACAATATACCCTGAAGTAAGATTAAAAATGCGTCGTGCATTGAAATTAAAATAATCTGAGTTTGGGACGTGGGACGGGCACTGAATTACAATTATTTCTGAGATTGTACCTCAATATCTGCACCAAGTTGTATTCATTGCTACATTTTTTGTAAAATAAACTTAGAATTTTGAAAACATATAAATGAAGAAGTGGTAGAATTCTGAGTGTAGTAAACAAAGGCCAAGAATGTTCAAGTCGGTTCTTTTTTGAAATAACTCTAATAATATTTTTTTGTAAAGTGACAGTAGGTTGAATCGTTGAAAGGTAGATTCCGCCCCAGCAACTCAACCCATATCCTAATCTTGAACTAACTAAAGAATGGTAAACATACAGAAGAACTTTTTGAGGGCAAATATTCTTCAGTAAATCAAATTTGCGAAGTGTACTGACTAATTCTCTTTGAAGCTTCGATACATGTCCCTTCCATGAGAGATTTGAGTTTGTTAATAGACGAAGATATTTAATTTCTGTTACATTTCCAACAGTAGGACAGCTACAAGCCCCGCAGCAATTTGGCTGGTGGTTAAAAAGAGATTCCTCAAACGAATAATCCTGTCTTAGGCTAAAAATTATGTACTTATTTTTTTCACTGAGAACTAAATAATTTGTATCAAACTAATACCTTAACAAAATGAGATCATTTTGCATGACATTTCTGATTTCACTTAAGTTTTCTCCTAGTAATTTAGTAGGAAATTAGGGCAGTGTCATCTGAAAAGGCTGTATGTAAGCTTACCATTAAACTGATCATTGCACAAGTCATTGATATATATGATGAACATGATAGGTCCCAACACCGAGCCCTGAGGGACTCCATGTTTCAGGTAGCCTTTACAACTAACAGCATCATGACATATTTTTGTAAACTGAGGTCTTTCTAGCAAGTAGCTGGAAAACCATTCAAGTTACACCCCTATAACACCAGCACACCACATTTTTCAAGAAGTATTTTATGGTCAACTGTATCGAATGCTTTTGTAATGTCAATGTACAAAGCTGTGCAATGCAAATCTTCATTTAGATACTCATAAACTGGATCTAGAAACTTTAGAAGTGCATCTTCAGTTGAGAGACCCTCCCTAAAGCCAAATTGATTTCTACTAAAGAAGGAATTAATGTTCAAGAATTTTACAAGTTGTTGTTTGATAATTTTTTCAAATATTTTAGAAAATTATCACTTTGAGGGATATAGTTTATCACCCCGCTTATAAAGAGAGATAACTACAGCAGTTTTCAAATAAGTAGGAAACACACCTTTTACTATGCTTAAATTAAAAGATAAACTAAAATATCAACTATATTTAAAATTATCTTCTTTAAAATATATGCGTTAAACCCATCTAAACCAGGGGCTATACCGGCCTTAATTCTACGAACAGTACTCAAAATTTCATCTCTGTATGTTGATAACAAAAATAATGATTTGTCTTGGATGGAGTTTCTAAAGAATTCATCAAGTACATCAGAAGTTTGAAGATTACAAATACTATTCTGAAGCACGTCTGGTGTAGGTGCTGAGGAAAAAAGTATTAAAAGATTCAGCAATTTTTGTTGGTTCTGTTTTAACTGCATTATTGTAAACAATTTTGTTGGTAGAGGAATCTGCCTTAGGATCTTTTATTATTGTATTTATTAAATTCCACTGAGCTCTACTAAAATCACCTTTGTGTTTTTGAAACTGGGTCATGTAGTATAATTCCTTAGCCTCATCAATTTCTTTTTTGAGTCTGTCCCTAAACCTGTTGAATTGAATATACCGTATATAAGGTTAAGATTACAACTTGAAAGGCCAGTGAGCAGGAACCCTAAGATACTTTTAATTATATCCTAAATATGTATTACCATGGAGGATGAGGTTATCACCTAAAATTGAGAAGCATGTAACTGGTTTTTGTCACAATGACCTTGAAATTGTCTCTGTACATAAGGTCACACAGTTAGCAAATATTTATCACATAACACTCAAATTTCATTAGTAATCCTTGATATAATTATTTTGTTATCTATTTAGAAAATATCTCTAATTACAAAGGTGAAACTACATATCAGTCAGAAGATTGCAATTGCATTTATTATTTTTGGAGGTGATTAGAAAAACATAAATGTGAATAATTAACTTTATGATTACCAGTATTACAAATTAAAAAATTTGTATTAGATAAAAACCAATGAAAATAACTCCTACACTGGCTTACTCATTACTCATGTTTGTCATTTACGAGGGAATATTTTGTATAAACCTAACTTCCAAATGATCTCCGCAACCTCTGGACATAAAAGGTGTAACAACATTAATGTATTCTTAGAAAAACATTTTTTTTAGAGGTTGGCGGCCTTTTTCTCACTTTACTTTACCCATTCATATAGGGTAAAGCCTATATGTACTATATGTACTAAAGCCTATAGGTACTCAAGTCTGTGTAAGGGACGTAATGCTTACCTTTATTTTTATATTTTGTTACTCCATGTCTGATCCATTTCTTACTAACTTAGTTTTTATGGATTTACTACATGGAAAGCAGTGAAATGCAATAAATAAAATATCATTAGTCACATCCACACAGATGGTGGCCACTTATCGTACCATACCCCCCCAAAAAAAAAAAACAACTGTAAAGTGTGAGCAGGAATCAAAGTAAAATGTCAAAAGGGGATACAAATTTCTGTTACCAGCAGCCAAGTTTTGAATTCCTTGAGGTTCCTAAATTTCCCCATCTCAAATCTTTTGATGACTGGTAGAAACAAGAGTAGATTCCATCAGACAGCTTGAGCAATTCTAATGTTAATCAAATAAAAGCATTCTAGATACATGGGTGATTGTATTATTGCAGGTCTTACCAAGCAAAATGACCCGCTGCTTCAAGTAGAGGCAGTAGACCAGAAAAATCATGACACTTTCGAAAATACAAACTCCGATGAACAAGACAAAACCCGATCTGCGAGACAAGCCCCAAATCAGTTTTTCTTCGGAGTCAGATTCCCTGCAAGAGGTCACTCAAATTTCAACAATCCTCATCCTCAATTTCAGTTTTCCCAGCCACAAAACTTTGGACCGCCGTTAGACCGTCAACAGTTCCAACAACCAGGACTTCACCCCATCGGACAACTGGCGTCGACGCTTCAGAACATAATCGGATCCCATCTCGACGTGACTGTTCAGCGCAACAAGGACGTTCATTTTGGAACGTTCGACAATGTTTACCCCTACCCACCTGGTCTGCGACCCCTCCAGCCTCCCCTCTGCCCCTCGTGTACCGATCACACTCACTCAATCCAAGAGACAAGCCATCATTTTGAAATCGGACGTCCGCAAATTATTCCAACAGGTACGCACATCCATCAGTTTGAAACTATTTGCCAAGGAGGTGAAACCGGTTGTCAGGATATTCCTGTACACATCCGTCCCGGCCCGGTGGAACTTTTCCCTTCGCAACCGGGAAAAGAAATACCTAGCCCTCAGCCTTCCACTGTTAGACCAACCACTTCTGCCGAGGGGCAAGAAATTGGTGATGGTCAGGATTCAGATATGATTCACGGAAATGATGACAAAGATTCAAAGACTCTTGATTCTGAGGATAACGTTGGAATCGACATTCGTTTCGGAGGTGGAAAATCAGAGGATGTTCTTCCGTCTAAAAATTAGCTGTAGAAAATTATATTAATATTGTATGAATACATTTATTATTGGTGTCGGGTAGATTTATTATCTTGGTTATATAAATTCCAATAGGAATTTTCATTTTTTATACTGTAAAAAGATTGAAGATAACTTTGCAATACTCTTATGTTTTAACTTTTCCCTCTTTAATTTACAATTGTTTAGATATCTTATCCACTACCTGTCAAATTAGTTATCACACATTGTTATACCCTTTTTAACAAAAAACTGTCTTCATCAAAAGTTTTGGTCTTTTGACATTTTAAAGTTTTTTTACTTATTCTAGTTTAAAAAGATCACTGATACTATGTAAACTTTTTCTTAATAATGTTTGGTGATGTTGTGTTTTAATAAATAATGTAAAATAATTACAGGAACTTATTGAAAACCCTTTACTATTTAGGGGAAATTGTCTAAGAGACCTTCATAAATTTGTATCTGTGTTTTTTTATTAAATATTTTAAACATATTAATTAAATAAGATACTACCTTTTTTATTGGATTGTTTGTTGATTCGATTGTTCTGCCTCGTAAATGTATTCAGAATCATATTTAAGTAAGTCATTTCATATTAAATTTAAATATGTATATTAATCTATACGAGAAATAAACAAGATTTCTTAGACTACAAACAATAATGAATTAAAATAAAAACTCATGAAACACAAGTTGACAAATTTTTATATGATACCTTAACATTTGACTGCCAAAAAAGTGTATTAAAGTTGAGTTTATTGTTTGAATGAGATTAATTTTTCAAATACACATAAGACAGTATATAAAACAGTACTCTGGAGGAAAACAAATTATAGCATTATTAGCGAATTTCCCCTAGAGGGAAGAAGCTATTACCGTACTCGGCATGGTAAGAACTAGGCCCGGGACTGTGATAACTTTTAGTTTTGAGGTTCACAGACCCCAAAAAACACCATTCATTAAAAACTGTGTGTGTACGTGAGCACGATAACTCTCGTAAAAATTGTCCAATTTTGATGAAATTTGGTACACACATGTAAAGCAATATTTGTGACTTTAAGTTTGAAAACTAGACAGATCGATCTATCCGAAGGGGTATTTAGGGGGGGTTTTGTACCCCAAAAATGAGTTTTTTTGAAATTTTTACATATAATCTTTGAAAAAGACAAATTTTTTCAATATTGGATTCAACTAAAAAAAACACACAATTTGGTGTTTTGATCATTGATCTACGACAATTGGTTATGGAGATATTAAGAATGCTAAACACAGTACGTTGTTCAATGTTATTCTTATGGAGAGTATGAATAATTTTATATCTCGCTTATTTATGAACGTATACCGACCAAACTTGCTATATGGCTTCATCTCCTTGTGCCCTGTTGTCATTAGCATAAACAAATTTTACCGATTGTTCCCGTAGCAGCATACCTGCGTACTCAGCCCCCATGTTATTCTTATAGAGAAAAAGTAAAATATTATCCCTCCCTTAATTATGAACATAAATCAATAAAACTTAGTATGTGGCTTCACCTAGTTGCGTTATATTCATATTTGTATAAAAACCCATTTTTTGTGTTCCTTGTTTCAGCAATCCTGCATACTCAGCCGCCATGTTATTCTTATGGAACATAATTAAAATGTCATAAAAATTGTTTATTCATGATTGTATATTGATGAAACTTGGTATGTGGCTTTATGTGGTACATACAAGCATTGCAAATTCGCTTAGTACGCAGGTTTACTGCTACGGAGGTATTTTTCATATTATTTTTAACAAGTAAGTTGAATGCCACAATTTTAGCTATATAGCAATAAAGGTCTTTCTCAAGGCATCAAGGCCTTTAAGAGTAATCTTTTATTATATTTTCCAGCAATTTATTTTCTTAAATATTTTATGATTTAATTTCCCAGCTTGTGAAGTTCCAGATTAATTTTAAAAGTTGAAACTATTATGTGCAGAGTTCAAAAATGGATTAAAGATTGGACAACCACTTAAAGAGGGGTTTGAATGGTAGAAAGAGGGGTTTGAATGGTAGAAAGAGGGGTTTGAATGGTAGAACAATAGAACAGAATAAAACCTTGTTTGAAGCCCTTTAAAATATAAACCTATAATGATTGTTTTAATTTGTTTAAAATTCCTTAACTTTCCTGGGGTATTTCTTGCATGACCTTGTAAGAACCAGGTCTTAAAGGTATTAAAATATTTAATACCTTATTAAAGGTTAATCAGTTGTGTAAGGTAATAAGGTGCCTTCTAGTTATTATGGGTAGCTAGCTGTCTTGTCAAGTAAAACATTATCAAATAAAAAGACAATGGTTTTGGTTTATGCAAAAGGTAACGTAAGTATCAATTAATATATCGCACGCTTAATGAGTTGTAAGTGAAGATTAAACACCATTTAAATATATATAACAGCCACGTGAAAGATATTTCACTTAATCTGGTCTAGCAAAAATATATAGCACACACCATTCGTTCGAAACTGTATTTATATATATATATATATATATATATATATATATATATATATATATATATATATGTGTCCGTGAGCACAATAACTCTCGTAAAAATGATCCGATTTTGATGAAATTTGGTTTAGACGTGCAGAGCAACATTTATGACTTTAAGTTCAAAAACCAGCCAGATTTCCCTACCCAAAGGGGTATTTAGGGGGGGTTTTGTACCCCATAAATGGGTTTTTTGAATTTTTACATATAAATTTTGAAATAGTCTAATTTTAGATTTTACCATTGAAATCATCTTAAAAAATACACAATTTGGTATTTTGATCATTACTCTACGTCTATTGGTTACCGAGACATTGAAAGTGCTAAACACAGTACGTTGTCTAATGTTATTCTTATGGAGGAAAAGAAAAATTTTATATCTCGCTTATTTATGAATGTATACTGATGAAACTTGGTATATGGCTTCATCTGGTTGTGGTACATTGATATTTGCTCGAAAAAATAATGGTTGCCAAAGGCTCCCGTAGCAGCAAACATGCGTACTCATCCCCATGTTATTCTTATGGATAATAATTAAATGCTATGTCTCCCATAATTATGAACATAAATTAATAAAAACTGGTATATGACTTCACTAGTTGAGTTATATTGATATTGGCATCAAAATCCATTTTTTGTGTTCGTTGACGCAGCAAACCTGCGTACTCAGCCCCAATTTTATTCTTATGGAGAATAATTAAAATTGTATATATCGCTTATTTGGGAATATATTTTCATGAAACTTGGTAAGTGGCTTTATGTAGTATTAAGACATTTATATCTCCATTAGAAATTCGCTGAGTACGCAGGTTTGCTGCAACGGGGGTATTTCTTATGAGGACAGTTTGTCCTTATTCATTGCTGGAATGTATTTTTTTTTAAACCTTCTACTTTTTCAAGTTTACCTATGAGACTTAAAAAAAACTACTATTAGGTAGGTCTTTTACTAAATTAACCATACACTCATAAGGGTAATTTCAGTATTTTTATTGGAGGGGCAAAAATGACGTGATCGTTATTATTGTAACTTGTTATACAATAATATTTCCTCCAAATTATTGGGGGGGGGGGGCAACTGCTCCCCCTTGGCACCCCCGAATTACCCCTATGCATTCCTATATGAAAATACTTTTACTTTCATCTTACTTTTTTAAAGAAGATAAATTTTCCTTATTTATTCTAGCTTCTGAACTGATGTGCATTGTTTTTAACTCCTTCTTTTCCCGAGCCCTTTAGATCCATAACAACGACATTTGAGCCTTCTCTCATAATCCTTCCATCTCTATTCTTATAAGTCTACAATTTCTGATTAAAAATTGATTTTACTTTTACAGAATTAAATAGGTACATATTGCTTAACACTTGAAAGGTTTGAAAAAGAGGACATTCCCCCATGTACCTCATAGAATTTTATCAATAACTATACAATTATTCAATGGATTTGGATAAAATTCTAGATCAAATTAGTCTGCTTCGTGACCTCATACAGTGCTATTTTTTTTTTTTTTTTACAGAGGATAACCCTTGTTAATTTTTTACCAAGGCAATTTACAGGTAGGGTAGAGAGGTCCCCCCTCCACAACCCCATATAGACTCCCCTCCCCTATTCTCCCCCCTCCCGAACTCTTTCAGACCCATCTGCCTCTCTCTCAGAGTATTGAAATATTAAAGCTCTCGTTTAACCTGTGAACATAGAATAATAATAAAATGAACACGCCTTTAAAAATCAATAACGACAATATCCCCACATACGCCTACTTTGATAGGTCCATAACCGTAAATATACATTTCAAATTTAAAAAAAGTAGGATTCTTGCGTTAAATACATTGAATTCAGATCAGTATATTTCTAGGATTTTGATAGCATTAAATAAATTGGAATAGAGACTCTAAGAAGAACAGTTGTCACAAACGACATATAAATACAATTACTTTTGGAATATTAATGCACAGAAGGTAGGTTCTAGAATGTGCAGTGAAGGGAGTTAGTTACAAATTCAGAAGTACAAGAAGAAAATTTAGATGAAGGGTTCCACCACCAATTGCCAGTAAATAGTGTTTAACTTAAAAAACGATTGGGGGCTTTTAGTGTTTTAAGTAATACATTTTAAAATAAAAATAGTAGGAAGAAACTCATGATCTGTCAAATTAACAGTTCATGATGCTTTTGATGTGTCTCAGAGTGGGCATCTCGCACTAGAATAAGTTTTTCCTTTATTCTTGTATAGATGAGAAATCAATTTTTGTCCCCCGTAATCAACTTATCTTGAATAAAAAACACCCTTGTCGCTCCTAGACTATTACAAATCCGGGGAGGTTGTCAAGAGAGTAGTTAGTGAGAGGGAGGAGGTGAAGGAGGAGGGGTGTAAGTGGAATGGGTAAAAGGGGTGGTTGGTGCCGGGTACATGTGTGTCATGGCGGCCGGTGAAGGGTTCGGTGCCGTTTTAATGTGTTTTTTTTATAACATTTAAAGGTTGGTGCCCATAAGCGTAATTTTAGTATTTTGATCAGAGGGACAAAAATGGCTTTGATCCTAATTATTGTGACTTTTCATAAATTGAAATAATATATCCTCCAAATTATTGGGGGAGAAACTGCCTCCCCTTACCACTCCTGAATTACGCCTATGTTGGTGCCGTATTCGTGAACCCCGAAAAAATATCTGAATTAAATTCACATTGATATCTATGTCTCCCTTCTTGAATTCTGTCAAAGGGATCTTTAACATTATTAATTTTCTTTTCAAGCCTTACATTTTCTTGTAAACTATTATTATGAGATGAGTTAGTGAATTATTCGAATTGTTACTTTTTTTAACCATTTGATGTATAAATGTTAGACTACAATGTTTTTTCATATGAAAAATTCAAGGGATAAAAGGCACTTAGTGTAGAAACTGTGGAAATTCCCTTTTTGTCATAAAAAACTGTTGGTTATCACTTGATGAAGGACTTGCGTTTTACTGTTACTAAACATATCATAATAAATTCCCATTTTTCAGGCAACACGAATGCAGAACCTCCTCAAGACACTGTGGAAGACAGAGTCAATCTTCACCACACCCTCAAGGATCTACAACACTCGGCATCCAAGGCTGTGAAAGACATGCACAAATACATCCATCAGCAGTTAAACACTGTGGCGAAAACCTCAGTGGAGAAGATTGGAAAACCTCTTGCCACAGTGGTCCTAGGGCCGGCCATCCTCATGAAAGAAACCCTCGACGCTCTCGCTGGGAAAAGAAGACCTCCTCCACAAGAGACTATCTCTTCTTGGTGTCCTTCCTGTGTGGAGAATGATCATTTTGATCAGACTCAATTTCCTTCTCAGTCCAACCCTCAGATTCCTTGTTATGGACCAAATTGTCATAATGGTAACGAACCGGATCACACCACAGCTGAAAATCCTCCTCCGCCTCAAGATGTAAGTGATCAAGAAACCCAAAAACAAGAAGACAATTCATTTGTCATCTATGAAAAGCCAAACGAATCAGATTTTGTTTATCCGAACGAGTCCAATGGTGAATCGAAAGAAGGTGAAACAAACATTGATATCAGGTTTGGAAATGATAGTGCTTAGTGCTTAGTGCATTCAGTGTTTAATTGTTTGTAAATGTTTTATTTATGATGATCTACAGTATAAGAAATTATATTTATTATTAATTTATTTATTTATTTAAAATTAGCTAATTTAAGTTTATATATAAGCACATTACTCAATCTTCATAATTTTAATCTTGATTTTATAACAAGTAGACAAAAGGACTTTTTAATTTGAAATCCAGGGACAAGAGTTATTAATGAAAGAAAACTTTAAAAACTTTGATTTTAAGTTGTTTTTTATTTTTAATAATCACCCTTATTACCTCTTTTGTAGTAGGTCAATGAGGCACTGCAAAAATTGAGAGTGGGCTCCAATCATGAAACATTTGGGGTTTCTATCTGCTTTCCCTATAAGGCCATTGTTAACTTTCAAAGTCCCTCCTCAACAGATTATCCAAAATCATTAATTTAAGGCTCATTTTAAAGATACAAAAATACCTAGTGATTTCAGTGCACAATGTTTATATCACAAATAATAATTGTTCAATAAAATTCCAAAATATTCAATATTTACAAATTTTAATGGGTGAACTGTTTTTATAATGAAATTCTGCTGATTGAAATTGTTAGGTATTTTTCTCCCTTAAATGAACCATAAATCAATGGTTTAATCCGTTAAGGAGATGGGCTTTAAAAATTAACATTGGTCTTATGGCAGAAGCAGGTAAAAACACTCATGTCCCCTTAGCTGTCAAAAATAAGTTTTTAAATTTTTTAATTTGTTTAGAGTTTTCTCAACAAGGAGAACTAGAATAGGAAACATTGTAGTTCAGTTATTGTCTAAGATAAGTGATTGAACAGATAATAAAAAATGTTTTTACCAAATATTCAATGGCCACTCAAATATAAAATTAATCAAATTGTATACCTTGCTTATTTACACTGTCATTAAATTAACCTTTAATAATGCTTTCTTCCATTTCATTATAAGAAGGAAACACATTTCACTTAGACATTTAGAAAATATTATGAGTAAAACAAATCTACCTATTGGTGAGTCCAAGGCACATAAGTTGGCAGAAAGGTGTAGTACTACAGTTCGGGTCATAGTGCTTGGCATCTGGTTAGCGTATGCTCTGGAATGACTTTTCTCTTCTATTTGGCTTAGTACCGTTACTATTTGGCTTAGTACCGTTAATGTTAGAGTCTAATTTTGTCAACAGAAAGCAAAAATCACTTATATATTTTTAAAACATTTGTTTTGGTTGTTTTTGTTAATGTCTACTTTTATTCACGAGAAATCTTAGTAGTTTCTCACCTTTCCCAGGTGCCAAGCACCGTGAACCGAACTGTATTTATAAAAACTGTTTTATGGACATTCTTCACATTAATAACATTATTACCTATGAGGTAAAATGCAACTGAATTTAATTGCTCATTTACGTGTTACTTTACCATGGAATCAAACATGCTCTTATTGATTAAAACAGGAATAATAAAAATATATGGTAAATATGTTTTTAAACCTGAATACTGAATTTTAAGCTGAAGTTCATGAAAAGAAAATAGTTTATTTTAAGCCAACTAACTTGCGTCCTACTTTAATCTGCAAGGAGCTAAAGGGGATAAGCTAAGTCATCGAGGTGAATAAAGACTAAGCAAAGGATCTCAACAAAAATCAACGAAAGTCAAATGAGTGAAGCAACTGATGAACTGACTGACTCATTTATAACTAGATGACCCGACAGACGTTGTCCTGTCTTTAATGTGAATATTATGTGAAATGGAATAAATAACAATAAATATATAAAAAAACAAACTCGTTTATAGTAATGCTTTTTGGTATACAACATTATTAGTCTTGTTTTTTGGCGCATAAATAAATAAGTTTGATGGGTTTCCGACACGGGAACAGGCGACATAGAGTTGGCCATGTGAAAAGCATGGCAAAACAGTTTAACAGTATAACAAAACAGTTTTTTTGTCATTGTGGTTAAAAACGACTGTACACAACAAATATTTACAAAACTAAAACTTGAAAGTTATATAAAGATTCTGGTTCACGTTATAGCACAGTTAAATGAAAAGATTCCAGCTCAAATTATAACACTTTTTACCTTGGTTATTAAAATACCCCCGTCGCAGCAAACCTGCATACTCAGCGAATTTCCAATTAATTATAACATAACACATTAAGCCACTTAACAAGATTCATAAGAAATATATTCAAAACAAGCGATATTTAAAATATTAATTATTCTCCATGAGAATAACATTGGGTATGAGTACGCAGGTTTGCTGCAACAAGGGACACAAAATAATGGGTTTTTATGCAAATATCAATAGAACTCATCTTAGTGAAGTCACATACCAAGTTTCATCCATATACATTCATAAATAAGCGATAAATAACATTTTAATTATTTTCCATAAGAATAACATGGGGACCGAGTACCTAGGTTTGCTGCTACGGGAACCATAAGCGAAAAATTGTTTTTTGTGCAAACAACAATAAACCACAACAAGATGAAGCCATATACCAAATTATGTCAGTTTATGTTCATAAATAAGCGAGATATACAATTTTTCTTTTTCTCCATAAGAATAACATTAGACAACGTACTGTGTTTAGCACTTTCAATATCTCAGTAACCAATTGACGTAGAGCAATGATCAAGATACCAAATTGTTTGTTTTTTTATGCTGAATTCAATGGTGAAAATTAAAATTTGATTTTAATAAAAGTTACATGTGAAACCCCAAAAACCCATTTTTGGGGTACAAAACCCCCCCAAAACCCCCCTTTGGATGGTGCGATTCGTCTGGTTTTCGAACTTGTTCAAATAAATGGTACTTTACACGTTTGTACCAAATTTCATTAAGATCGGACCTTTTTTACGAGAGTTATCGTGCTTACGGACACATATATATATATACATATATAATACCCCCGTCGCAGCAAACCTGCATACTCAGCGAATTTCCAATGAATATATAACATAACACTTAACAGGATTCATAAGAAATGTATTCACAAATAAGCGATATTTAAAATATTAATTATTCTCCATAAGAATAACATTGGGGATGAGTACGCAGGTTTGCTGCAACAAGGGACGCAAAATAATGGGTTTTTATACAAATATCAATAGAACTCATCTTAGTGAAGTCACATACCAAGTTTCATCCGTATACATTCATAAATAAGCGATATATAACATTTTAAGTATTTTCCATAAGAATAACATGGGGACCAATTACCTAGGTTTGCTGCTACAGGAACCATAGGCGAAAAATTGTTTTTTTGTGCAAACAACAATAAACCATAACCAGATCAAGCCATATACCAAATTTTGCCAGTTTATGTTAATAAATAAGCGAGATATACAATTTTTCTTTTTCTCCATAAGAACAACATTAGACAACGTACTGTGTTTAGCACTTTCAATATCTCGGTAACCAATTGACGTAGAGCAATGATCAGAATACCAAATTGTTTATTTTTTTAAGTTGAATTCAATGGTATAAATTAAAATTTGATTTAAATTAAAATTACATGTGAAAACCCCAAAAAACACATTTTTGGGGTACAAAACCCCCCTTCGGATGGTGCGATTCATCTGGTTTTCGAACTTGTTCAAATAAATGGTACTTTACACATTTGTACCAAATTTCATTAAGATCGGACCTTTTTTACGAGAGTTATCGTGCTTACGGACACATATATATATATATAAATAAATATAAATATAAATATATATATATATATATATATATATATATATACATGTATAAAAATTTGAACGAATGGTGTTTTTGGCATCTGGGGACCTCAAAATGAAAAGTTATCATGGTCTCGGGCTTAAGTCTTACCATGAGACCTACGGTAATAGCTTCTTCCCTATAGGGGAAATTCGCTAAAAGCTTTGAACTAAGTACAATTTCTAAATCCTTGACAAAATAAATACCCCCGTCGCAGCAAACCTGCATACTCAGCGAATTTCCAATGAATATATAACATAACACATTATAACACTTAACAGGATTCATAAGAAATGTATTCACAAACAAGCGATATTTAAAATATTAATTATCCTCCATAAGAATAACATTGGGGATGAGTACGCAGGTTTGCTGCAACAAGGCACACAAAATAATGGGTTTTTATGCAAATATCAATAGAACTCATATTAGTGAAGTCACATACCAAGTTTCATCCATATATATTCATAAATAAGCGATATATAACATTTTAAGTATTTTCCATAAGAATAACATGGGGACCAAGTACCTAGGTTTGCTGCTACAGGAGCCATAGGCGAAAAGTTGGTTTTTTGTGCAAACAACAATAAACCATAACCAGATCAAGCCATATACCAAATTTCGCCAGTTTATGTTCATAAATAAGCGAGATATATAATTTTTCTTTTTCTCCATAAGAATAACATTAGACAACGTACTGTGTTTAGCACTTTCAATATCTCGGTAACCAATTGACGTAGAGCAATGATCCAAAATGAGCAAAATACCAAATTGTTTGTTTTTTTAATCTGAATTCAATGGTATAAATTAAAATTTGATTTAAATTAAAATTAAATGTGAAAACCCCAAAAAACACATTTTTGGGGTACAAAACCCCCCAAAAACCCCCTTTCGGATGGTGCGATTCATCTGGTTTTCGAACTCGTTCAAATAAATGGTACTTTACACATTTGTACCAAATTTCATTAAGATCGGACCTTTTTTACGAGAGTTATCGTGCTTACGGACACACACATATATATATATATATAAATATATAAATATATATATATATATATATATACCCCCGTAGCAGCAAACCTGCATACTCAGCGAATTTCCAGTGCATATTAATTTACCTTAATACCACATAAAGCCACATACCAAGTTTCATCAATATACATTCATAAATAAACGATTTATGACATTTTAATTATTCTCCATAAGAATAACATGGCGGCTGAGTATGCAGGTTTGCTGAAATAAGGAACACTAAAAATGGGCTTTTATACAAATATCATTATAACTCAACTAGGTAAAGCCACATACCAAGTTCTATTAATTTATGTTCATAATTAAAGGAGATAACACGTTAATTATTCTCCATAAGAATAACATGGGGCTGAGTATGCAGGTTTGCTGCTACGGGAACTATCGGGCAAAAAATGGATTTTTGTGCAAATATCAATAGACCACAACCAAATAAAGCCATATACCAAATTTTGCCAGTTTACGTTCATAAATAAGCGAGATATACAATTTTTCTTTTTCTCCATAAGAATAACATTAGACAACGTACTGTGTTTAGCACTTTCAATATCTCGGTAACAAATTGACGTAGAGCAATGATCAAAATACCAAATTGTTTGTTTTTTTAAGCTGAATTTAATGGTATAAATTAAAATTTGATTTAAATTAAAATTACATGCGAAAACCCCAAAAAACACATTTTTGGGGTACAAAACCCCCAAAAAACCCCCCTTCGGATGGTGCGATTCATCTGGTTTTCGAACTCGTTCAAATAAATGGTACTTTACACATTTGTACCAAATTTCATTAAGATCGGACCTTTTCTACGAGAGTTATCGTGCTTACGGATACATATATATATATATATAAATATATATATATACATATACAATAAACGGTATCAGGAAACTGACACATACTTTCTCCCTTTTAGCCAAACTTTAATGACAAAAATATTTGTTATTTACTAAATATAGAATATGAAGTATAGATAAATGTACAGAAAATTGTCTAAAATAGTTGTTTTCAGAAATATCCACCCAAATTGCTTTTTTGGAGGCACTATAGAGTCCGTTGCTACACACAGTAGTTTTGAGAGGGGAAATGCCCCCTTGCCCCCCCCCCAGGGTTAAATAGCAACACATTTCGAACATCATCTGTTGGTCAGTGCTAACTTGACCTGCATATCAAATGAAATTGATCAGTAAATAAGAGAGAAATAGTTATTTTTGTATTCCCCATAAGAATAACATTGGACAACGTACTGTGTTTACCGCTAAATGAAAATTTAAATTTTCTCCACAACTAGCAATCGTAGAATAGTAATTTAAAATACTAATTTATTTAGTTTTTTGAGCTCTTTTTAATGGTGAATAGTAATCTTTTTTAACATTTATGATTTTTTATGAAAAATCCAAAAAACAGAATTTTTGATGTTTTAAGTCCTGTAATTTCTGAACCCGCATTTTTCCAGAAATGCGGGTGGTGTCATTTTGTTGGAAACCTAAAGTTCTACAAACCACGAAAGTTTAATCAAAATCGTTAGAGCCGTTTTTGAGAAATTTGGATTTTTCATGTTTTTTGGCGGTTTTTGGGGGATAATTACCCTTAAAAATCAAAAATTCAAAAAAATGAAAAAAACGCCTGGAGATATCGTGGATTAGTACCCACACGCCAAATTTCATAAAAATCGGCCCATAGGTTAGGGCTCTAGCTCTGTACACATCCACACAGACACACACACACACACACACACACACACACACACACACACACACACACACACGGACACACACACACACACACACACAGACAGACATCACGTAAAAACCACTTTTTTGGGTTCAGGGAGCATCAAAACGAATATTTCCACTGACAACTCAAATTCGAAAATTTTTACGAAAACAATACTTTCTCCATATACTATGTATAGGGGGAGAAAGTAAAAATTTGAACGAATGATGTTTTTGGCATCTGGGGACCTCAAAATGAAAAGTTATCATGGTCTCGGGCTTAAGTCTTACCATGAGACCTACGGTAATAGCTTCTTCCCTATAGGGGAAATTCGCTAATATAAATACATATATAACAATTTGAACGAATGGTGTTTTTGGCATCTGGGGACCTCAAAATGAAAAGTTATCATGGTCTCGGGCTTAAGTCTTACCATGAGACCTACGGTAATAGCTTCTTCCCTATAGGGGAAATTCGCTAAAACCAAAATGTAAACAAATAAACACATGTTTTTAACTCATTCAAATCTTAGTATTGATTACATATGATCAAACCAAATGGCATTGGAAATTTTCATTTATCAGGTGCTGCCATCTAGGGGATAAATTGTTAATGGTTTGGGATAAGTCTACAGGAGAACATTGTCCCTCAAATTCTTATATTAATGATTTATTTGTTCACGAATTATAAATATAAACCCTTTTTCTCATTTGGGGAAAACCTTTCACTATATACTAAGTACGTTATGTTTCATGAAATGTATTTGATTGATATTTAATCATGATAGTTTCTTTGTAATTGGAAATTATCTCTTTTGTATCTCACAGTTTAATAAAAGCATTTTCCACCAATGTTAATTTAAAGGCATTTTTTACAATTTTTAAAGTAAACAAGTCAAATTACTAAATAATGATTGGGTGGATTAAAAATTTTCTTTCATACAAACCTTCCCCTGGCATTAAGGAACACAACAAAAAAAGAATCGTCCAATTTGGTGCATTCGTTCTCGAGTTATGGGGTCACGTCAAAAAAAGGATTGTGATTTATTTATATAGATTGGGTGAAACTTGGTCATCCAGTTACTGAATTTCTTTATGTTATAAGTGATTTAACTTGTTTTGATGTCTTTATGTGCATTTTTGTATAGGTAACTTTTAACATTTGTTTTTGATGTATCTTGTATATTGAAACAAGATAAGTTTTTTTCAAATAAGATTTATATTTTTCATCTTCGAAAATACATTTTTTTAAGTTTCAAAATGATGTACCGTAATTATGTACAGTACTTAAGATTTTTGAATGAAGGTATTATCATAGATTAAGCATACTCCTTAGGAGTATGCTTAATCTATGGTATTATGGTGATTAACGCAGGACACTGCACTGTATAAGATTATAAAGCTTAATTTTTAAAAAATTTGTTGCTCTTTCTATTTGCTGATATATTTGTTAAATCACATTTTTTGATGTTAAACCAACTTGATACAGTAATGAAAATAATATTTATAAACTTATATACAACATCGTTTACCAAACTAAACCAATTGGTTATAAACTTGTCAAATTTGTTTTAATAACAAAATATTACATTCTCTGTGGACAAAATAAATTATTCATTAGTACAATATTCGTTGAATCGTCGGCCAATAATATTTGTCCAAGTAGTTGAGTGGAAGAGATAATAAACTGATGTAGCGCCTGAATATTTCATGATGCGACTTGCAATACAGATACGTTAAACTAATAGCCTGTCGGCATTTATGGGCGCAATTGTTAATGTGCAATTTAAATTTAATATGAGTTGTCAACAAAATGATATTATGGCATTTTGGATTGACATAATTTCGAGACAAATATTCTTAACATTACGATCAAAATATAGATAACTGCCCTTTCGAAACATAACACCTTCGAAACGTAAAACTTAGTTTTTAACGTCAGAACTAATGTTAATGTTGGTCAGCTAAAAAATTTGTTTTGAATACATTATTTAGTTTTATTCATGCTATATGACGAAGATACTATTAATTCACCAATCTGATCCAAACACCCGTTGCAGCAAACCTGCACACCAGTTTCACTCAGAACATTTCTGAACTAATCTAATAGACAAATCAACTTATTAAAGTTATATATTGATTACAAAAATTAATAATTTCCATCACCATATATTGATTTTATCGCAAAACTGTTTTTCAAACAAAGCGTTTACTATACAAATAAATCAGACCAAAATCGAGTTTTATGCTGAAGTGTAGAACCTTACATGAATAAATCAACTACTGTATTTTTATATGTCCTCTAAAAGTAAATCATTGGACAATCTAACATTTTCTCCATAGCCGTTAACAATAAAAAAAAGTATTTTTCAACATTTTCTCAACAGAAATGACTAATTGTTTTTCGAATCAACTTTTTTGAAATTGTTTAGGTAGTACTATATTAATGGATTCCTTAGCATTGATTTAAACGTTAAAAGAAATATGCTTTCAAATTCATTTCAAACGCAGATAATGTTTTCAAACATCGCCCCTCCCCCCTCCCCGACATTTGATAAACCTTCATCCTCAATTTAGGACGTGGATCTGATTGATGCCAAATTGGGGAAATCATCAAGTTGTGTGCTTATTTTAAATAATATTTTGATATTTTCCGCATGTACGATTGTAATTTAAAAATTAAACTATAAATAAATTACAAGTATAATCTTAACACAAATTGTACCCTGAGTAAACTGCATTGATTGTACAGTAAGACAGTCCTTGATATAATTAATTAGCTGAGAAGAATTATGTTTTATTGGCCTTTGATCAAGTGCTGGTTGATAATAGCTCAACAATACGCCATTACAACGCTCGGGGGAGCGTGATCTGATGGTATATAAAACAGACAATACCTTGAACAAGCAGCTGACACGCGAAAATGCCATCATCCCATTTGTGTTGTTGATGGAGTAAATCTAAAAATAAATTAAAAATATTAAAATGAAAGATTTTCAACCCCTTTTACTCTTATTCGCCATATCTTGTGAAACGTATTTAGCAAAGCAAGGGGTTGTTCTGTGGACTGGTAAAATTGACATGCCAGGACTGGATTCGAACCTGTGGGTCGACAGGGTCGCTACCACCTAGATACGTTATTTGATGAGAGACCAAATAAAAATTATATTATTTGGCTTTTAAAAGAAACGAAAGCATGAACAATGTTCAAAAGCAGCAAGTAGTCTGTCAAATCTATGTAACCAAACACATTACGCTCCTCGCTGTATTTAGTTCGTGGCACAGGCTTATTGGCCCATGGTGGCGGTACTTTAGTACATTCAGACTAGATAATGAAGGATTGTCTTGAGAAAATGGCAAATGAAGAATTAATGCAACGCAAATACTCCCGTCGCAGCAAACCTGCATACTCAGCGAATTTCCAATGGAGATATAATGTCTTAATACTACATAAAGCCACTTACAAAGTTTCATAAAAATATATTCACAAATAAGCAATAATTACAATTTTATTAATTCTCCATAAGAATAAAATTGGGGCTGAGTACGCAGGTTTGCTGCAATAAGGAACCACTTATTACATACATATGGCCTACCACTTATTTTGCATTAAAATCACGATTTTTAAATCGTATGATCTCTAGATAAACATTTATTGAATTAAATAACATCAAATTATTTTTAATTGGTTAACAATTTAACCTACAATGAGGGAGATGCAAACCCCTTACTTGAGCGTGCGGAAGGGAGGTACGGCGCACCCTTAAAGTCATAAATGTTGCTTTACACGTTTATACCAAGATTCATCAAAATCGGATAATTTTTACGAGAGTTATCGTGCTCACGGCACACACGCACACACACACACACACACACACACACACACACACACACACACACATATATATATATATATATATATATATACAGTTTCGAACGAATGGTGTTTTTGGAGTCTGGGGACCTTGAAACGAAAAGTTATCGTGGTTCCGGGCCTAGGTTTTACCATGCCGACTACGGTAATAGCTTTTTCCCTATAGGGGAAATTCGCTAAAACGCGAATACAACGTTTTAAATTGATGTAATAAATTTAGTTTTAAAATACATAAAAAATACAATAATAATACTATATTTACAAATTAGACGGTAAACATATATAAAATATGGTACAAGGCTATTTATTCCAACCAGTACACCTAGTCATCATCATCAAAGTCCTTTATTTGCCAAAACATGTTTTTACAAATCATGGACAAGAGTTATACAAAAGTAATAATTCTACAATACCTTCAAAACTAATGCAAAACAAACAAAAACTTAAAATTAAAAGCAAGATTGTGTCTTTCGTCAATTAGTAGACCCGGTCTGTCAATGAGCCTGATGATGTACCGTAGTCTTTGAACCCACCTTTTAAATACATATTTTCATCGTCTAATAATATGTAAATATAGTGCGAGAGTCAATATATGTTTAAGTTTTGTAAAACGTATTTTTATTAAACCCCGTACTAAACTAATCAACCAATCTTCTCTGCAGAAATTTGAAGCCAAAGTCATTATTATTAATTATTTTAGTGGTAAACTAGCCTAATTTAACTTGTAAATTACGAGTAATTAAGAAAATATGACAACATAAAATGTACTAAACATAGAACAAATTCGAACTTGACTTAATCTAACATTTGCTCGATTTCGACGACTCCTGGCTATTATTTCCCAATGGCGCCATAATTTCTACATCTTCCTACACGCATCGCCAACAGCCAACAGTCAACGGCCACACCACGTTGCATATGCCACAGACTTGGACCTGGTACAAACAAATATCTCTATTAAATCACCTAGCCAGACAACCTCATTAGGTAGCTTTCACTCGACAAATTGACAAATGGGGTTTAAAATAAATGGTCGACAGCCTTTGGTATCGTATGTAGTCGAGAGGAGGGTCTGGATGCCTGGTGCCGAGCTCAAGTGTTTTTTAATAATATGTAAGGGTCGGTCGGTTTTTATGTTAAGCGAAAATATTAAAAATATATATACACGTTTACAACAGCAGGTATAAAAAGAATCGGTTTATAAAACGAATAATTTGTAATAGAATGAATTTTGTGGCCAAAATTAAAGGTTGCTTGAAAAAATGTAGTATTTTAATTTACGTTTGCGTACACCCGTGACAATTTTATTACACAAACTTATTTTAGCTTGCTGTGTTACAACCAATTGATGTTTACAATCGATTGTACATCCACGACAGTTTCTGTTATCGGTAATAATGAACTGGTAAATATTTACACAGCGTAAATAGGACCAGTTTAAACAACTTGACAATTTGAAGGCCTCCCATCCCATAAACTACAATTTTGAAGGAATTTGTAAAATTTATTTTTTGATTGGAAGAAAACATTCATCGTGAATTCATGATGCAAACGCCCCTCCCTATGTCTTTTTGTTATTTTTGTCGTATCACCCGAGGTGCAAAGCGTGGATTGAATAAGAGACGAGGATTACTTAATGAAAAATAAACAATAAGAGTTGTATAGCGGACTAAAATTGCACACCTCTGTGGTTATGTTACGGTTAATTTGGAAAATACACTTCCGATTTTATGAGCCATCTAAACTCTAGGCTGGAAGTTTGTACACCTATTTTTTCTATGAACGTAACGAGAATAAGGGCGAGACTTCTTAGGTAATTGCAAGTGGCTGCGCGGGGGGGGATAGCTGCGTTGATTCCGGCGGGAGAGTGGAATCGACACTGTGAGCGGATTCCAAACTGTGTCAATTCCTGGAGCGGTTTCAATCATCTTCGACTCCTAGGACAGGAGTTACGAGATCCAAGCGTGAAACCAAATTTGTTGGTCGGGAGTAGGGAGGGTTGACGGCTGCACCTCAGGGCCCAGCTGTCCAAGGGGGGGAGGGGGGGCGTATTCAAATTTAGCAGCGCGGCGCGGCGCGGGTCCGTCAAGCGCATAGCGCCAACGCCAAAACACCAACGGACATGTAAACCGTAGTTAAACGACCTGTTCAACACTACCGGAGTGCAGGGCTGCCACGTGGGGCCCGTGGGGGGCTACCGGTACTTCTGTCCCCGGGCCCGCAAACATGGTAAAATATTCGGGTAGTGCGAGTACTCGAAACTTCGAGTTTTCGGCTGAGTATTTTTATCTTCGTTCTCGACCCAAAGTTTTAAAAAATACTCGAAAGTTCGAGCGAGTATTTCCCACCGATTTCCGGACGATCGCTAACGATTGCAACCGGCCAAATTACAGAGTAATGGCCGCAAAAGGCGATCGCATCACTTAATATCGGCCGACAATGACGACCGGACCGCGTAATTTCGGCCGTAAATGATGACGGAAAACATAATATCGGCCAAAATGACGAATAGATGATGTAATAAAGGCCGAAAATGATGACGGCATACATAACATCGGCAAATGTGGTGACTGGGCCACTTAATATCTGCCGTAACTAACGATTTCATCATCTAATAATTATTGTAAGCAATGTCTGGACCTATGGTGATATTGGCCAAATGACAACAGAACCGTGTTTTATCAGCCAAAAACTAATTAATCCAAACCATGTTTTATTTGTCAATAGGTAAACTTTTTTGATTGTATTGGCCAACGTAAATGAATTTTACTAGTTAAAATAGACAAATCAAATCAAATCAAATCAAAATCATTTTATTGCCATTAGACTATATACATAGCATAGACAACAAGTCACAATTTGTTACATTGTGTAACAGCTTAAAATAAAATCAATAACCAAACAGAAATAATAACTAAAAACATCTTAAATTAAACTACAGAATTGTCATTGAAAAAATCATGGACACTGTAATATTCCTTATTTATGAGAAAAATCTTTGTCTGACGTCTAAATTTAGTAACATCTGATTCCTGTTTTAGGTATGTGGGCAAAGAGTTGAACAGTTTTATAGATGAGAAGTATGTTTGTTTTTCAAAATGAGCTGTGTTATGGCGTGGAATGGAAAGGGAAAGATTGTTTCTGAAGCTATAACGTGTATTTTGATTACAAGACTGAAATAACTCCTTGTTTTTTACCAAAAATGTTACACATTCCAAGATATACAAGCAAGGGAAAGTCAGCATATTGTTATAAGAAAAAACTCCCCTGCATGATTCAGACATTTTCATTTCAAAAATCAACCGAAGCGCCTTCTTTTGACAACGAAACACTTGCTTATGCTTCACCGTTTCGAATCCCCAAATAGCCACCCCACAATAGTATGACGTGTATATTAGTTGAGTGTGTGGTCATTGAATGCTGTTTTGATAAGTTAGGGGAGGGGGCCCCGCATTCAGAATGTGGCCCTGGGCCCGACCTTGAGATGTGGCGGCCCTGCCGGAGTGAGTAGTGTCACAGACCATGGTAGTGAGGACGGCATTGGGTTAGAAAGTTAGAACTTTGTAGGTCTTAGAACTTGGGGTGGTTGGAGGTTAGTGTGCAGGACGGTGAGAAATAAAATCAACAGTTATCCGATTTGGTCTCAAGTGTGTGCGGGAAATGTGATTTTATTGCATACCATTTTATATTGACAGGATTGATGTTTTAAAAATGTAATTCTTGTTGGAGTAGATTTTTAGTCCAAGCTAAATTAAACCCGAAACGCGTAATAGGAGATATTTTCATTATGTGGTGTTGTAATTCCGTGAATTACCTAACTGAAATCGGACGACGCGCGACGTAATGAAGATGCAACTGCGGCATCAACAAACCATCTAATAAATTAATATGATAAAATATTACAATTCTGTGTTGATCTTAATTTGTCATGAGAAGGCAGTTGTTTAGATGGTAACTACAAAAGTGAGAATTTAAATACAATACTTGCAATGGTTTAGTAACAAAAACTTAAAATGGGATATACATTACAAAATTCGATGCACAGGAGTTTTATCACAGAGAAATAGAAATGACTACGCAATATTTACTTCATTTAGAAGTCCTATATGCAAATTTGTTTATAATTGTATACAGTTTTTGTTTTAAATTAATTATAGCCTAGTTTTCAAGCAAATTTAAATCAATGTTGGCTGAACAAGATATTTGTTTAAAAGTCAAACAATAACCCATAGTAGATTTAAATTGGATAAAATTCGAACAACTGGGTTATCGCACGTATACTGAAGCAATATCTATCTCGGGTGGGAAAAATAGAATAAATGATAAAGGTTTCCGGTGAATCATCAAATATATTATTAGAAGAGGAATCCCAGACCCCTAGGCTGGGGACATGAGCTTCCTAAAAATAGTTCCGAATGTCAATGCCCTCTGGATATTACAGAAATGTGCAAAGAACAGCCATTCTAATATCCCTCTTGACAAGATGATATCAAAACATAATTGTCTCTTTTCTCAAAATAAGAGGATTTATTTTTTTAACTTTTAAACTCAGCTGCGTGTGCGCAGAGATACATTCGGATACAATTTGTGTGGAGCTTCCTCTTGAAATACGTATCACCTTATTTATTAAACCATCTTTTTCTACGGCACAATAGGAGGACCAGAAAGTCTGAGCTCCAGGTCGAGCCGTGTTCATTAATGCGTCCGCAGCTTCTCTATTGTTCCTTTCAAGACCGACGTCTGATAAAGACCGATCGATCGTCTCTCTGGCTGGTATTGTATCAAGGAGCATTTATGGTTTTAGAGCAGTGAGTGTTTCTTAAACACGTTATAATTCTAAATAGGCTCAGGAGGACAGTTTCTGAATGTTTACTTTCTTCTGACATGTAAACATTGAAACTTAGGACGTTCACTGGGCGTAGCCCGAGGAGATTTTAAGGAAGTGAATAGGCCTATGTGTTGCAGGTTGTATCCCACTTGCGGTCAGTCCTATTTGCGGTCAAGGGCAAAATCGTCCAGTTTGCGGTCACCCCAAAAATGTCGTGGGCTAATCAAATTATATTTGTCCAATTTGCGGTCACATATTTGAACACCATATAGTGAGCCTCACAACAAGGGAGCCAGAGGGATGACTTATTTTAATAATTATTTAATATTATCAGACTTGATTTGTAAGTTGAGAAAAATCTGTCTGTCTGATAATATAAAAGTGGCTTTGTAGACAACTACGAACTTGAAGATATGAGTCTCAGAATTTATGCAACATTTAGAATCCTTGCTGCTCTATATATAACTAGACTTGATTTGTGATTATGGTAAAACCATTCTGTTATATGACTAGTGGCTAACCGAGGCCTTCCATTCAACTGTGTGTCAGACTAGTGGTCCTCTAAGATTTCTGGTCCGGTTTAGCTTTATATAGATTACGTTACTGGGGACTAGTTATATGACTAGTGGCTAGGTATTCTAAGAACGGGAAGAAGAAGTAATTAACTATCTCTCAAGATGTGACCGCAAACTGGAAACCCTTCCACCTCCAGAACCTTGATCATCCCTTATAAAATTACACTTGACCGTAAATAGGACTGACCGCAAATAGGACCGACCGCAAGTAGGAGGACACCGTGTTGCATGGGTTCAAGTTTGTGTAAAGTTTCAGCCCCGTCGGTTCAGTAGTTTTTCCGTTTACCTGGAACATCAGACAGACAGACAGACAGACAGAAACCTCCTCTTCTTTATTATATTATAGATTTATTTATGCCTTATTTTAATGAATCTAATATTGTTCCAATATGTATATTTTTTACATATCGTATAACAATTTCATCCCCCCGTGAAAATCATGTACAAATTTAAATATAGAATAGAATAGAATATTTTTATTTTCTCATGATACATAACGAAAATACATAGTTGTTACTTTATTTTAAATTACGCAGCTTGTTTGTAACTTAAATAAATAATAAATGTCCATTTTACTTGTCAGGCTGACATAAAAATAAAAATAAAATAATGAGAAAAAAATAGGGCCTCTTAAGGCAATGCCTGTTATGAGGTTCCATCACTTAAATTAAAATAACATAAAGTAAAGTAAGCGAACAGAAATGATCGAAATAGATTAAACACAATTGTCTCAGACAACCTATGTGTATAATACCCCCGTAGCAGCAAACCTGCGTACTCAGCGAATTTCCAATGCATATATATGTATCTTAATACCACATAAAGGCACATACCAAGTTTCATCAGTATACATTCATAAATAAACGATTTATGACATTTTAATTATTCACCATAAGAATAACATGGCGGCTGAGTATGCAGGTTTGCTGAAGCAAGGAAGACAACAAATTGGGTTTTATACAAATATCAATATAACTCATGTAGGTAAAGCCACATACCAAATTTAATTAATTTATTTTCATAATGAAGGCAGATAACACGTTACTTATTCTCCATAAGAATAACATGGGGCTGAGTATGCAGGTTTGCTGCTACGGGAGCCTTGGGTAAAAAATTGTTTTTTTGAGCAAATATCAATGGTCCACAACTAGATGAAGCCGTATACCAAGTTTCGTCAGTATACGTTCATAAATAAGCGAGATATAAAATTTTTATTTTCCTCCATAAGAATAACATTAGACAACGTACTGTGTTTAGCACTTTCAATATCTCGGTAACCAATTGACGTAGAGAAATGATCAAAATACCAAATTGTTTGTTTTTTTAAGCTGAATCCAATGGGGAAAAATAAAATTTGACTATTTCCAAAATTATATGTAAAAAATTCGAAAAACCCATTTTTGGAGTACAAAACCCCCCCAAAATACCCCTTCGGATAGAGCGATCGGGCTGGTTTTCGAACTTAAAGTCATAAATGTTGCTTTACACGTTTATACCAAATTTAATCAAAATCGGATAATTTTTACGAGAGTTATCGTGCTCACGGACACATATATATATATATATATATATATATATATATATATATATTTATATATATATATATATATATATATATATATAGATAGATAGATATATATATATATATACAGTTTCGAACGAATGGTGTTTTTGGGGTCTGGGGACCTCAAAACGAAAAGTTATCATGGTCCCGGGCCTAGGTCTTACCATGCCGACTACGGTAATAGCTTCTTCCCTATAGGGGAAATTCGCTAAAAAATTCCCTATAGGGGAAATTCGCTAAAAAATAAAAAATAAATACAAAATTAAATATTTTACGTGCCTTATTTTCTCACATAAACACTGAAATTAAGCATGGGCTCAATGCATAAAAACTAATTACAGAAAATAAATAAAACAGTATTTGTAGATTCATATTGAATACACCAATGCAATCCCCAATATAATTTGATCCAAACAAAGTGATGAAGACCTGATGATACCTTTTGGTGCCCCATTTGACATCGCAGCTAAATTGTTCCCATATATCTTTACGAAAAATGGGAAAAACATATTGATTATAGATCGTACACTCATTTTGTTAAAATATGTATATGCTGTAATGTACCACAACCCTATGAAAAATCTCTTACTAAAGAGTAACATTGGGCGTTGTTGCGACGACAGGGATGCAAAAATAAATAGGCCATAACCAGATGATGACTAAGTTACTAAGTTTGTAAGTTTCTTAGCAATATTTTATTTTAACCGAAATATAACATTTTAGAATAACATTTTACAACGTACTATGTCTTAGGTTCCATTTCACAGATTCTCTGCCTTCGTTGGTCATCACTTTATTACATTTTGTTATTTTGTTTTATCCATAATTATCATAATTAAAGTTACTTTTTATTACCATCTTGAACTTGTAAAAATGTTCATGACAACTTATGTCAATTGGTGCAAACTACTGGAAGCAAGAAATCGATTTAGAAAAATAACTCAAAGGTAAAAATAAAAAATTGTTTGTTCTACTATTTATAATGCATTTGGCAAAACAGAAGGGTTTTTAACCAAGCCTATGTTTTAAAATTTACAAAATCGCTATTTAGGATCAAACATTCTATAAAAGTTCATAAGTTGGCAACCCTTCTTCCACAACTAAGAACTTCATTTTCCATCAGATGATTAAAATGTTGTTTATTTTATTTCATGTAATTTTTTATTTTGGGTTTTGTTGTAAAAAGGTTGTAGGTATTATTAGAGTGTAAAAAATTTAAACACTCTAGGTGGGACAGCTGTTGTGATTTGGCAGCAAAGTTTGTTGTCATTTTTGCTAGTGATATTTTTTTTAAATATTCGTGTTATTTACTTTGTTTGGTGTGATTAATCAGTTTAAAATGTAGTTTTCGAAATCCAGAACGTTTGGTAAATATTTATTTTGGACTATTCATTTTATTTTTACTTAAGTTTTGACTTTTGTACCGTTGTTAAATCTTGCCTTGCACCGTTGTCATGGCAACAAAGACAACACAAACTACTACTATAGAAAAATCTATACATATGGAACACTCCCACGAGCCAAGTGCCTTGGATACAACTTGGACTAATGTTGTATCCCATAGGAAAAGAAGCAATAGTAATAACTCTTCATCTAGCTCTAGGCCCAATAAGATAATAACAATGTATCGAAAACAAACTCAGTCCAACCAGTGCTCGTTTCAAACAGGTTCCAACCTCTTTCTAACACCGATAGCGATCAAACAAAAAAACAAAAAGTTTCCCCAATAATACTCAAAACCCATGTAAATTACATGGAGCTTTGTAAACTATTGTCCCAATTAGTTGGCAGTGACCAGTTCAACTGCTCTTCGTCTTTAAAGAGCATTACCATACACCCATTATCTTCTGACGCCTACAGGAAAATTGTTCATTTCCTTCGCGAAAACAAGGCCGAATTCCACACTTTTCAACTTCCAGAAGACAAAGTCTTTCGTGTAGTTATTCGTGGTTTTCATAGCTCCATTGAGCCTGAAACAATCAAAAGTGAATTATCATCCAAAGGATTTAATGCTCAAAATGTAACTAATGTCTGGTCTAAGGACAAAACTCGCCTTCCATTGTTTTTTGTCGATCTTGACCAATCCTAATCAAATGACCACATTTTCGACCTTTCTACTCTCCTTCACTCAAAGATCCAAATCGAAGAACCTAGACCAAAACGACTTGTAGTGCAATGCATGCGCTGCCAACAATTGGGACATTCAAAGAAATATTGCAATCGAACCCCTAAATGTGTCAAGTGCGCTAAGGATCACGAATCCGCAACTTGTACGAAACCCAATAACACACCCGCAACCTGTGCACTTTGTGGCGATAACCACCCTGCTAACTATAGGGGTTGTTCAGTTCACAGGGAACTACAGAACAGACGCTCATCCAAATCTACGTTATCAAAAGAAGAAACCCCTTCTCGCCACCCCCACCCGACTCCTGATCTATCACCCTCATCATTTCCTCAACTTCCGAAACCAAAATCACACGCCTTTCCATCAAACTCAAACGACCAACGAGCACTTACTCCCAATGCTTTACACTCAAATGAAGAACATAACTACGCCAAACGACTTCAAACCACTATTCACAACACTTCCAATCAAACTGACATTGTAACACAATTAACGTCAATACTTACAGAATTCAAAGCCCTTTTTTCACCATTACTAACCATGATGACTCAACTTATGCAAGCTCTTATCACCAAAAATGACAAATAACCTATCAAATATTTTTCTTACAGTCCTGCTGTGGAATGCAAATGGTTTATACCAACACGCACAAGAACTAGAGTTACTTTTACATGAGAAACGTATAGACGTCGCTTTAATAAGTGAAACTCATTTTACTACAAACTCTAGATTTTACATTCCAGGTTACAACATATACAGAGCTGATCGCCCTGACAATCGGGCATATGGCGGTACAGCGGTTCTTGTCCGAAACAGTCTCAAACACTTTGTTCACCCATCCATCAATCCAACAAATTTCCTTCAGTCAGCAGCATCAACCGTAGTTTTTAATAACATTGAAATAACCTTTTCGGCTGTTTACTGCCCCCCTAGATTTGCAATAAATTCGAATGATTTTACAGAACTATTTTCAAACCTAGGTTCTCATTTCATCTGTGGGGGAGACTATAACGCCAAACATGTACAATGGGGTTCAAGGTTAAATAACCCGAGAGGCCGCCAACTGCTTCATTCTGTCGTTTCTAACAACCTGAACTATCATTCACCTGGCACACCTACTTATTGGCCAACAGCTGTAAATAAAGCACCTGATCTACTTGATTTTTTCATTTCAAAGGGTGTAAGCCAATTTCATAAATCCCTCAACTGCCTTGACAACTCTCCTTCTGACCGCTTTCAAATTCTGTTAACAATTTCATGCGCCCCTCTAGAAAAAATTGAAAAACTATCTCTAACAAATGGGATAATGAACTGGGAGCTATTTCGAAACACACTTATGTCCACAGTAAACATAAACCTCCCACTGAAAACTGGCGGGGATGTGGAAGTAGCAGTAGACCACTTAACCAAGTCCATCCAACAAGCCGCCTGGAGTTCGTCAACTCCGAAACCTCCTAAGAAACGATCTGGTCCTTGCTACCCCCAATATATATGTGAGCTGATAAGACTAAAACGAACAGCTAGAAGGAAATGGCACCAAAGTAGACTTCCATCTGATAAAACCGCCCTCAACCGCTGCACAAATCAATTGAAACAAGCAATTAGGGAATTCAAAACTTCTACATTCGAAAATAAACTAGGTAATCTTTCCCCTTCAGATGGCTCCTTATGGAAGACAACGAAGAAAATTCTACATTACACTTCTACATCTTCCCCAATCAGGCGACCGGACAATTCATGGGCAAAATCAGACAAAGAAAAAGCAGATCTCTTTGCTGAACACCTTTCTGGTGTTTTTAGTCCCCACGAAGAACACAATCGAAGATTCTCCACCGAAGTAGAAACATCTATTGAAATTCCCTTGCCCATGTCCTTACCGCCTTCTCGAATTACAGCAAATGATGTCAAACGGGCCATTTTTAAACTACCCCCAAGAAAATCACCTGGATATGATTTAATCACAAGTGAAATTTTACGTGAAATACCCGGTCCCTGTATCATCTTACTGGCACAAATATTTAATGCAATATTACGGACAACTCATTACCCCATTCAATGGAAACTATCCCAAATAATTCTAATCCAAAAACCGGAGAAACCAGCAGACCAAGTCTCATCATACAGACCTATTAGCTTACTCCCTGTTGTTTCAAAATTGTTCGAAAGAATCCTCTTAACACGTTTACAATCTGCAATTGAGGATTGTAATGGATTGCCAAATCACCAATTCGGGTTTAGATCTCTGCATTCTACAGTGCAGCAACTTCATAGAGTGGTCGATACAATTGCGTCTGGACTTGAAAGCAAAAAATATACGAGTGCTGTTTTTCTAGACATAAGTGCCGCCTTCGATAAGGTGTGGTATCTTGGTCTACTATCAAAATTAAGAATTCTTCCACCCACTTACTATTTGATTCTCCGTTCTTATTTAGAAGATAGATTTTTTATGGTGAAACAAGGGTCAGATTTCTCAGATTACAAGCCAATATTAGCCGGTGTTCCTCAGGGCTCCTTATTATCTCCTCTTCTTTACAGTATCTACACAGCTGATCTCCCTGAAACTGGAAATACAAAGATCGCCACATTTGCTGATGACACTGCCATTCTAAGTTCATCAGAAGACCCCATTGAAGCTAGTAACAATCTCCAAAATCACATTAACGTCCTAAGTAATTGGTTAAAAAATTGGAGAATAAAAGTTAATGCAACAAAGTCGTCACATGTCACATTCACACTAAGGAAAGGTGTATGCCCTCCTGTACACATTGACAACAACAGAATCCCTCAAAGTAACGAAACACGTTATCTTGGTCTCCATCTAGACAAGCGATTAACATGGAAGACACACGTAACAAAAAAGATAACTGCTCTCAAATCAAGAGCTAAGCAACTTTATCGACTACTCAATTTCAATTCAAAATTACCTACTACATCAAAATTACTATTGTACAAAACTCTTCTAAAACCAATATGGGCTTATGGTATTCAAATTTTTGGTTCAGCAAAATTTTGTCACTTAAAGAAAATTCAAACCTTTCAATCTAAAATGCTTCGCTTAATTTCTGGTGTTCCCTACTATGTAAGTAACAAGACACTTCATACAGACTTTAAATTGAAATTTGTTCACGAAACAGCAAAAGAATGCTATCAACTATTCTTCAACAAACTTGATGGTCACTCAAATCCTTTGATTCAAGAACTCCACACACCGACACTTCCTGGCATCCTTCAGAGAAGATTAAAAAGAAACTGGAGCCGAGATCTTCTAAGATGACTGTAGGCACAGAAGAGCAAAACAAAACAATACGTGTCAGAAGAAACCTTTGAAAACCAGTTCAAAAAAGGAAGACTACTGAGCCTACTTTTTAATATTATTTGTTCATGTTTTTGTTAGAATAATTATTAGCACATTTGCTCGTTGTATGTAATTTTACAGTTGCAAATAAAGAATGAAAGACAAAAAAAAAAGTATTATTAACTTAGTTAATTAGTTGTGCGAAGACCCTAGCAATAAGATATTGTTTCTGGTTTTTGCTTTTAAATCTTAAATGTTATCGTAATCGGAGATTCAATTTTACAAAATTATTATTTTGTTAAAAAATAGGTATCTCGAAACGCATATATATCACTGTCTTATGCTGGACTACTTGTACAGCTTATATAAATTCGAAAACAAATTGTCTCAATTCACATTTTTTATGAAGCATTTTCATTATGTCGAATAAAACGATTAAAGACCATCAAACCAGATTTAAATTAATTATAACAAATTAAAATTAAATGAAATGTAATTAAATGGAAAACTCTTCTTAATCACTTCACGCACAATTAATCCAAAAGTGTGTTTTCAAAGACCTATAAATCCGCGGATCAGCAAGTTAAAGGGAGAGGAGGGGGAGGCAAGCATTAACAATATCTCACATCACCCCTGATCAAAGGCTGAAAAAAGCCGTCGCGTTGGTGGGTGGGGGGTTGGAAGGGGGAGAGAAGCCCTCCGCGGCAGCTGCGACGCACCGTTACGTGTGGGGGGAGGATCGAGGCTTAGCCTAAATATAGCAGTCACAGCCAGCGCGCCGAGTGTGACAGACCGTCTGTAGTTCGCTCCGCCACTGCCGTTCGACTTTGGTGTACCGAGTGTCTTCGATTGTTGCGGGTTTATTATCGTTTTATCTCCTCTCCACCAATAGTTGTCTCTCGAGTGAACACGTGGTAGCTATGTAGGTAGCCATTACCAGAGTTACACGTATATCGCATTCATTGTTATTGTTAAGTGCTCCTAACCTCTAAAATGCTGATGCCCGGTGCTCTCGGCTCGACGGACAGCATGTTGGGAACTGCGGAAGGGTTGGTAGGAAGTCTCGCGAGTTTGACAACTCCTACGGGAACTACTCAGCAGAAAGATACTACTTGGACCAAACTGTTTGTTGGCGGACTGCCCTATCACACGACGGATAAGTCGCTGCGAGAACATTTTTCCGTGTTTGGTGACATCGAAGAAGCCGTTGTCATCACCGACAGACAGACTGGCAAGAGCAGAGGATATGGCTTTGTAAGTTTAGTAGCCTATTTTTATTTCAGAAATATACTCTTGCTTATGTTTAAGTCATTGATCCAATTTAATACATAGATTAAGAGCATTTACAAATCCCGTCTTAGGTAAGTTTTCACTTAATTTTATTCTTTGTTAAAATAAAACGTTTCCAGGCTTTTCTGAATGCGATTTTACTAAAAACAATCGTCCTATTGTAGAGGTTATGTTTAATTTTATGCAACAACTTCATAATCAACTCATTCGATCGGTGTTATAATCATGTTAAACGCATTTGGCGCGACTTTCCTGTCGCATAACGTGGCAAAATATTGGCGGTTAAATAGTTTTTGAGGCCTTTTGATGATTGAAAATCATTGTAGCCTAGTGCACATTTCAATGTAGTGGTTCAATAGCAGCAATAGATGATTATTTTAGCACCTCTCAATTGTTGTATTTTAATTGCCGTATATATTTTACTTAGGCTTACCTTTTGAATTCTGGGCAATCTTTTTCAGGTTCATTTAATCAACGAATTACAGAACAATTGTTTGGTCATCAGCTGGGTTTAGGCTTTGTCAAAAGGTCTGACCTTAAGGCTTTAGGCCTATATTTTGTATTTAATCATTAAAATATACTGTAGGTAAATGTAAGAGGTAAATTTCAGTTCTTTGGGGTTACAGTCTACAGTTCGGTAGCCTAAGTTACCTACTCAAGTTAAGTTCAAATTCACTTAATGTGTTAACAAATAAGTTTCCTGATGTTTTAAATTACAGTTTTAGGCCTAACCTGTTCTGAAAGTAACTTATTGTAATTTAAAGTAGGCCTAGGCTAGGATTACTGCATTATTTTGATAAATAATTATTGTTTTTTGAGTTAATAGACCAAAGTCATTCAAAGTCATATTCAATTTGAAACATGAACACACTAGGCCTAGACCTAACTTATTGGGTATTTTGTACACTGGACAGAGTGGCATCCAATTTTTAGGTAGGTAAACTTAACACATGATTGATTAGAAAAGAATTGTAGAATTTATTAGGAGCCTATTGATATTATATTCAACCAGAAATTAAAGCTACTGCCAAATTTCACCCATTTGGAATTCATCAAATGTGTCAGGACGGTTGTAATCAGTTCCATTGTTGACAGCGGTTGTTGCAAAAGCGCTCATGAACTTGTATGTAAATTGTTACCTTGACGGCAGGATGTGACGTTGGGGAATGAATTTTGTTTTTACAACTCTCTTTTAGGTTAAGGCCAGTGGTTTTAAAGTTATTAGTTTTTAAAGTGGAGGCCTCCTAGTTGAATTCAAAGTAAGCTAATCCTAATCCATTTAAATAGTTCAGGTTAAGTTGCTGTAAGTTGCAATTTGAAAAGATATAAGTGGTGTAGACCAAAGTTGTTTGATTAGGCCTTAAATCATAACAATTTCATTGTTTGAGAATGTTCAGAATCTGCGGCTCCTCTCTCTAAGTTTAAAGGAACAAAGGTTTAAAAAAGTGAAAACTCAAGCTCTCAAGGCCCAAAAGGGACTTGCAACCAATTTGCAAGGGTCCTTGCAACCATTTTGCAACTTTAAATCTAAAAGAGGCACAACAACTTATTATACTTTGAAAACACATTTTTACTGGACGGACTTGTTATCCTCACGTGGGATGTTTTAAATATAAAAATTAGTGTTTTAAAGTTAGATCATGAGGACCTTGACTTATCTTTTAGAGCACTCACTTTTTGATGCTTGCAAAATTGTCTGTATTTATTTTAACTTTTGCATGATATTTTAATTGTTTAAAATGCATGAGTGCTCCAGTTTGTAAAATTACAGCTTGCTAATTACATCAGTTTTACACAAAATTTACATTAAGTTAATAAATATTTTGTTAATATCCTTTTTTTATCTTAATAAAGAATGTATTAATGTTGCTGATGACATTGGTTTGGTGAAGTAAATAGGCAAGCCCAGATGAAATGTGCCCGGGTTGCCTATGCCTATGCCCTGCATGCCCCCCTACACCCCCCGCGGTGTGCGCGGCGACCCGTGAACTCTCCCCGCCGACCCCTCCCCCCCGTGGTGTCCTACCGTGTGTCACTTCCTTTCTGCACGTCACATGTCCCTCTGTCTGTTTTTGTTTTGTTTGTTGTCCACCCATGTGCCTGTGTTATTAAATTTTCACAGATATCAATGATTACCGTCGTGGAATGGTATGATCTGCGAAGCATGTAAATTTTCACTGATGCAGTTGAAATAATGGTTTATCTATTAAGTTAGCTGAAACAATTATTGTACACGAAATAAACCCCCTATTTGTAATTTTAGGTTATTACAATTTCTAATCCCCTTTAACACTTTAATATATTATTGTAGCCCCTATTTATTCGACTGTCCCGGTGGGAATTATCCATTGCCTGTTTAAAGAAGAAAAGCCGTTGAATACAATTTCTTTATTCAATTTTAAATTTGAAGCGATGGGAACCCTCTATTTCCGGATCATATTATAGTTATCGCAAATATCTAGCCTGTTCCACAGTCGCGGTCAACCGCATGCATCAGTTTTGCGGACAGCGAGAGGCCGGATTTCCGGTGGATGGTTTACAAAAAGTGTGACCTATACACGCTCACGTGACCTGGATGTTTCTTTGGCGAGGATGCTGCTACGGTAATGGCTAATGTCGGTGTACGAAAGTATAGTACATCAAGCATAATAGCATACTTCCCCCCTAAAAACCTACATTTACTTAATAATTTTTAACATTACCTAACTTCATTGCCTAAATATAAATATGAAGGGCCTATTTAGTATAATAAACTCTACTTCTTGAACGTTTTATACATTTATCTCCTGAATTTTCCTCGCGGTGTAGATTAGTGTGACAATTTCCAGAACTAGTACAGCATTGTAACCGTAGCGCCAACGGGTGATAGCTATCCCGATAAAGCCTATCGCGGCCCGTTACTGAGATAAGAGCAGCCCTCAACTGTACTCGCACTAGGTCTTGTTTCAGGTGTTTGGGTAAATAATGTCAATAATGTGGTAAGATTATTTAAATATCTAGCCAAGTTAAAATTCACAATGACACGATTCTATCTCTGCTTATATTTTTGGTTTGTACAGATTCCATACAGTGCAAAATAATAGGTTGCGTTTGGAGCATTAGAACGGTATTTAATGAGTAATAAATAATCACAGGGCTTCTGAGGAATTTCAAATAAAATATTTACAAATACAAGACCTTTATTCTCAGTTTAGTAAAATCATTTGTTAACTAGTATAAAACCTCCATACAAAGCACATAGGCTAGCCTGTTTAAGAATTGTAAAGATAAAATAAAACGTTCAACAACTAAACCTAAATTTTAAAAACAATTAAGTATTTTTGGTTGTTATACACCGCCACGCCATACAAACTTAAACAATCGTCGATTTATTCCAATTAGGTGCAAAATAAATTTTGCATAGGGTATATAGTAGGCCTATAAAGCCCATTAAAGAATTATCGAATGTCTTAATAAAATTGAACAATTAAAACAGCCGGTTCTTTCTGTGTATAGCTTTTAACTATCATTCATATAAAGAATAATATTTTACACGTAACCTTAATTACAACTTACTGCAGATACTAGATATACTATGCTATTAAACGTGTAGGAAATCGTCATACTATGAATGATCCCCCATAGTACACAACCATGGGCCAGAACAGAGGCCCACAACCATACGCGAGGGCTCATGGCAAAAAAGGTCATCAGACCACAAAATAAAAAAAAATCACAAAGTGCACATTTAATTGTAGTGGTTCAATAGCAGTAATAGATGATTATTCAATTTTAAATTTCGAGCGATAGGAACCCTCTATTTCCGGATCATATTATAGTTATCGCAACTATCTAGCCTGTTCCACAGTCGCGGTCACACAGACCAACATCATACCCCAGGCGTTACGTTTTGTTTGGGTACTAACCCAATTTGTACTTGTTTTGTTGATGTTGGTTTGGATGGCTTTGCCCTGGTTGTTGTGTGGGTTATAGTTGCGAGTGGTTCTGTTGCTTTGCTTTTTTTCTGGGGTCTTTGGCTAATGTGTTTCTTGTTGTAGAGGGGATTTTGGCGGTTTTTTTGTGTCTTGTTGATAGGCCTATGTATCCAAGTTAACTGTGGCAAGGCATTCAATCAAGTCGTGTGATTTTCACGTGTTTCTAATCTTAGCGCGGTGCGGCGTTTTGGTTGGGTAACAGATTTTCATCTTGACTAAGCATAATCCGATTCAGTTATATACGTTTGCCTATCTGTTTGTCAAAAAGTAATAAATCAAACTGACGCGTCTGGTTGGCCGGTTGCAAGCGGCTCGGCAGTTGCGACACTCCGGATCCGTTCGACCTTGATGAATACAGAAGCGATTTGGCGGGAGAGGGCTGAGTGTTTGGGAAAGGGTGATTTATAATTACGAAAGTACGTCGTCCAAAATACCATGACGAAGGTATGTTATTCAAAACATCGTATTTATTCTGCCCTGATCCTACCACTGAATGATGTGTTTAGGCAAGCTCCCAATTTGGTACAGTGTTCCTAACTTGTGCTGAGTGTCAGGTAAAAAGTAGTTAATATATAACTGTATTAAAATGCTGTGTTCATTGAAAAATAAGACGTTTAAAATGGTTACTGACAAGTAGGTGAAGTCTCCCCCATTTAAAATTCCCTTTCTGAGATACAAATAATGGTGCACCATGAAAATGAAGTGAACGTATAATGAACCTTATTTTTTCAATTACGATACTAATATTGATTAATGTAAAATGTAATCTAAACCGCGATAGACCAATGTAAACTATAAATCTTGGTTTTAAATTAAAACAGCGGCCTAAGATGGGAGTAATCCAGCATTCTTGTTCAAAAGCTGCGGTTGATTACTTCTTTTGTCTCTAGGGCGCTTCATCCCCGCAAACAAAACTGCCATCAGAAAAGCGGTCTTTAGAGTTTCAATCTGGCCGCCGACAAGTCTTGAATGTTAAGATAACAGTTTTGTGGAAATAAAACAACTCTTTAATACTTAGTTGGCCATCGCAAAGTGCTTATCAAACGGTTAAATAATTGTAGTATGGTTATCTCCTAATCTAGATTATTAATGCATCGCAGATGATTACAAATCTATATAATAATTCAAGAATAATGTTCTAAAAATATCCTTAGAGATAGACTAATTAATTCTAGAATGTCACATTTTATTTATTTGCTTATTTCGTCTTAGATTATTTTTTTCTAAAACGACAGGCTATAATTTGTGTATGAGGGAGCGTGTTGTTTGCGCTGACACGTGTTGTGTACAAATTGTGTAGCGTAAATCATAATTTTAAGTCATTATATATCCCTTCTACGTTCAATTTTTTGTCGCGGTCGTTTTTTTTGGCTCAAATCGTGTAATTGTTCACTTGCCAACCTTCAAAGAGCAACTTCCACGGCAATCGTTCTACAGCAGGTCTCCTCTTACTTTGGCTAATGCTGTTAATGGCGCGTCAAACACTAAAGTATAAGAACTCAACTATACTCAAATTCAGGTAGCACACCGCACCGGCTTTGAACCGTATCAAATGACCTGTAATTTTATGCTAATCTTATGACGACGATAGACTGGAAGTATAGCCCTGACATTGTCCCTAACGTTTCCGGTCTATGTTGAAGATAGCTCAGTGTCGCCAACCGCCTATCACCCTGGGGGAGGAAGGGAATTATCTTATCGGGCCCTTTGACCCGACACACCTGTACGTTCCCAGGCCCTTGCCGCATTGATAAAGGGTTCAAAGGTTATCTTTTCAGACCCTCCCGAAGTTTGTTTTGACTTTCAAATCGTCTGGTTGGTTAATGTCCTTGTGTGGAAATTTTGAGTTTATATTCTAACTTGGGTTCTCGAGTCGCGTTTATTGAAATTCTATTTAAATTGGTCATTAATAATTTTCTCTGCTAATCTTCCAATTACTTTTTTTAAATTTTAAATGTTTTGTCAAAAACATAAAAATGCTGTATTAAAATGCTGTGTTCTATTGAAAAATAAGACGTTTAAAATGGTTACTGACAAGAGATACAATATATTTAAGAGGCGTTGTTTACATTAATTTGTCGGGTTTCATGCTGGAGCATGTTTTAAGTAGGGGCTCCAGGCCTCTCCTTCCCCCATAAGACCATTGTTAACATCAAATTCCGCCCCTAATCAACGGATTATCCGACATTGTTGATTTATGACCCATTATATAGAGCACCACATATCAATCGATTTCAGTGAGCAAAATGTTGATATCGCAGGTAATAATCATAAAACAATTAAAAATATTCAATATTTGTGATTTTTGTTATGGGTTAACTGTTTGTGATCAAGATATAAAAAAATTCTGTCCATTCTTAATAAATGGTGTATATTTTTTTAAATTAATGGTTTTGTCGAACTTTTAACACCGAGTGCGCTTATGCTAATTAACTTAAACTGTAATAATTATGACAATTACTCTATGCAATTTCCCTGACGCTAATTGTGTACAATATTACAGTAATATACCGTATTATTTTTAAGAATCCCTGTGTGTTTCTGCTATACACTCACATTTACTAAATGAAGGTACCTACATTAGGTAAAATGTAACAGTACATCAGAGTCATATTGTAATTTAGTTTATATGGCCCATGACTTTTGTTTAGGAATTTTAAGGTTAACTCGTTTAACGCTGGATGTAATTAATACAGATTATTTAACTTTGCTTCTAACTTATTTAATTTCACCGCACGGGCTGGGCGGGTTCACACGAACGTATTAGACTGACGTGCCCGTGCGCATGGAATAATTAACTGTCCCATGCATTGTTGATGATGGTCGCATGACGCGTGGACTGGTAAATTTTACGCCCCTCGGTTGGCACCAGTGGCGAGTTAAGTGCCACAGTTGTACATTAATTTGCGCAAGTTTGCTGTCGCTTGTACTGTAGGTACTCCGGCCGTTAAAACTAATGAGGATTTTATGATGTAGTCAAATATCACTGTTGGGATGTAAAACGAGACCTTTAGGTTTACGTTGTTGACGTGGAATACCGAATTGGTTCAATTTTATTTAATCAATAAAGGGTTAAAGTTTCTAGTTCAGTATTTAAATTCTGTTTTAATTGGGTGAAAATTAACGTATAAATTGTCCTTTTAGGCTAGGGTTACCAAACGTCCCGTAAAAACGGGGCTGTCCCGTTTTTTCACGATCGTACCCGGAGTCTTGAAAAAGTGTCCCGGGACGCCTAAAAGTCCCGTATTAACGTTGGGAACTAATAAACACATTTTAAAATGACTAAAACTTCCTTTTTTATAATGCGACTTCAAGTAATATATTTTGTCGTTTTTGATAGTTATGTAGCCGTGTATCATAGGTAGGTAGCTCAGAATTTAAATTAAATTATTACCAAGGCAAAGTTAAATTGAAAAATATTTATCTTTTTCAAAATAGCTAAAAGAGCATGTTTTAATGATTACTTCTTGAGAGAGGCCCCTTGGACCCCTCTTTAGCTGGAGGGTATCGCCCCCAAGCTCTCCTTGGGTGTATCCCGTTTTTTCAAGTTTATGATTTGGTCACCCTATTTTAGGATTAAGATTTAGGCGTAGTTGTAATTTATATTTGTGAAATAATAAATCAGGAAGCACAACACTTCTTTAAATGGGATAACATTGGTCAAGTGACGGGTTTCTAGTTACAAGAAAGTAATTTACCATTTAGTTCGATGGTTCTCTGATTTAAAGTTTTTCCAAACATACATGCATACAGACAGACAGAAAAGTAGGTACGAGGACCCATTTTTAATTGGAAAATATTGTTGTTTCGACCCAAGGAACAATTTTTTCCGATTTGTACCAGAGTTCAGGGACACCCTGTATATGATACCTGCATGTATATGATAAAACACTATTCACAATTAATAAATTACAAAATTTAAATACTTCAACGTTCCAAAATTATTTAAACGATAAATCGAAATTTTATTTCTGTTAACCGAATTATATTTTCACTGAAATTATTTTTCTTTTTTTATGTAAGACATTACGTAATTTTCCTCTCTCTACTTCCTCCCTCCTTTCTTTCTTCCCTCTCCTTCCTCAATTTACTCCTTTACCCTGTTTGACGTGGAGTAGTTATTTTTTAATTTGTTTCTTGATAAGGTCTTTTGGCAATCGTAGTTTTCGTTTATTATTTACACACAGCGATGTTCCCCGACCGAGCCAGGCGCGCTTATTATGCAAATGAACGTTCATGCAGGCTAGACTAGGCACCGCGCCCGCCCCCGTTGTTAGGGGAGATAGCCGTTTCCACCCTCGCATTTCCAGTTCTCATAAGCCGTTGCGTAAAGTTAGCTAATGCAACTGAACGCGTAATATTGCGACTCGGTTCTGTAAGAATCTGATAATGTGAAGTGACGGTTAACAGCTTTGGTATCGCAAAAAATTGTCGGGTCCTTAATTTTTTTTACTCGTAATTTTTGTACGAGTATTCTGCATTAAAAAGAAGGTGCAAAGTATGTTTGATTATTTTAAACTAGGCTTAAAACCCTTATTTTGTGAAATTAAATTTAAAAGGCTACCTATAAATGTTAAAAAATAGGCCTACATTTTTGATTATAATACACATGGTTTTCTATTTTTAAGAATCTTGCTATCGTTTTTAACATATAGTACATTTATTGAGTAGTTGTTACTAATTTGCACACATTTTTGTAATTTTTAAGTACTGTAGTCTTCGTCCTAATTCTGTTGCATCAAGATTCCAAATAATATAGTGTGAGATAAATTACTTTACATTTTAAACGATAATATAACTTACCTGGTGAAATTGATATGGTTTTCGATAACGTTCAGGTTTCATGTGGTTTGTAAATCCAAAATATATTTTGCCAGGCACATTCACACTTGTAAACCAAATAGAAGACGACTTCGTTCTCATGTATAGTAACTGTTTTGAGTTATTGTTAAAGCTACAATAGTAATGGATTGTGTAACTGGTTTTTAGAATTGAAATAAATTGCAAATTGAAATTGAATTGAGACTAAATAGCATCAATAAACGAAACGAGGTGTTCCTATATTCTACATAATTTTAAAGATCAACAATTTATAAAATCTATAATAAATTCCTGTTAAAGTGACAAGTTTAAAATGAACATGGAAAATTAAAATTACAAAAGAGAGCGGATGTTTTAATGCTGAAGGCTATAAAACAAATTAAAACAAAAGTTCTTTTATTTAGAATTCTATCAATGATAATTAAATTAACGAGAATTGACTTTAGCTTACACATTTCATTTGACGCCAAATCCCTTGGGCAAACTGCTACAATACAATCTCACAACGCCAAAAAGGTTGTTAATGTTTGCCACGAAGTACAAAACTCCGGCTCGAGGGTTGCTTTACAAAGTAGGCTGTTAGGAGCACTCCTGCAGAGTGAGTGGCGAGCTATGTTTGTCACTGGGGTGAACTTCCCGTGGTGAAATTCTATTTCAAGCTCAAACCGTTACCCGGCCTTGTGACCAGTGCTCTCTCCATTACATTATGGCTGGCCGTCGGTTATGCTGCGTCTACGGTGTGACGTGTCAAGGTTTTTTTTTTAAATTTTAGTAGCGAATTTCCTATGGAAAAGTGAGCTAGAAGTATGACACACACGGTGAAACTTACGCCGAGGACCACCATAGAAGTTCCTAACGTAATTCTTAGACACGTTTTGCGGGGTTGCTAAAATCTATAAATGTACGTGTTTGCTAGCGGACGCATTTTTTGTCCGGTTTACTTCAAATTTGGCGGAGACGTTCCTTCCTATTATCAGATGGACAAGTTCCTTGGGCAAAATAATCGGAAACACCTAGCATTCTTTTTGGGGGGTTTGAATATTTAAATTTTGGGTATTTGGGCCCAAAAGGGGGTAAAAAGCCCACGGGTTTAAACTTTTGTATATTAAACTATAGGAAGTAAAAGGCCAAATGGATTAAGCCCTCCCTTATCATTACAGCACAAATATTTACTGAGTTATTAAAAAACGTCGACGTGCTGCGTGCAAACTCGTCTAGTTTGACTATTAATAGCCTGCTAAGATGATGTTTTATTGTGTGAAATCTTGCAACACTTTAGCTTGACACGAACAGCTCCCTGATTTAAAGGGGTGACTTTTTATACGTATTTGTACAAGGTTCCCTTAGATCTGAAGAGTCAGGGAAAGTCAACGTTTCATGAAACTAAAGTAATTTGATCGTAATTTGTCTATCCATCTTCTTTATATAATTCTGTGAGCGAAATTTTTAAGTAAAAATTGCGGGAGTTTGGCAAATCGCAGGATAATGGTGGCTCAAATTAAAGGTCTCGGTCCCAGGGACTCGGGAAAAATAACAGTATTTCTAAAAAGTTACCAGTAAACGAGAAAGAACGTAAAACATCCCCCATAAGAAAACTTGGGGATTTAAAAACGTCTGCTTTGTTTACATTAAAACATATGTGATTAAGAGTCCATTTTTTTACGAAATTACACATGTTCTAATCAGATGAGGCATTCTTTGGAGCAAAGTCAGGGGCTTTGGCCCCTTCAAGCCACTAGTTTTATTTAAAAAGTAGTCTTCCCTCCATCCCCTCCTCTTCCCTCCATCGTACTTAGTACTTAGTACGAGGGGATGGAGGGAAGACTTCATATTAGGAAGTATTAGGTTTTACATGTTTTTATAATAATTTTTACTATATTTTTCAATTCTTTTTACTTTTAATTCTGACAAATTACCTAATGTCTGAGTTTTATTTAATAAGTTTGCAAGCTGCAATAGCATATTATTATATATATTAGCCATTATAGTTTCTGTATCAAGTTCATATACTGTAGCTCATATTGCCTCTTGGATTGCAGTTTAACTCGAAGTAAAGCAGGTTTACATACCTTTCCGACGTAAATCCTTGGTTACTAGCAGTTTTCTCGTTACCAAGGCCAAGGGGTTAAGGGAGAAGGGGGGGGTGTTTTATTTCGGTTTAAACATAGCCTAGTGTTATTTATTACAGTCCAGAAAAGGAAAGAAACAAGTACCTCATAGGGTAAGCTATCTTTTCTTTTAGTCAACTTCATTTCACTTCTCCTATAAGCTACTTTTTGCCCATGTCCCATGATATTCCAATCCCGCCATGCTTAGGAAAAATCCAAATGAGGTTCAAATTGCCCGAGACTCATCTCTATAACCATGAAAAAAAGAATATTGTTATGGCTGTGGAGATGGTGGTAACCTTATTAATTATCTACCATTTGTGTGATATTGTGTGACGACATTTTGATTGAGACTTACAATGTTACCAGTAAATTACATCTAAATTTTTTGAGATCGCTCTTCCAATTACGGGAATGTTTGAGCGTACCTTATAGTATCATATTTATGCATAAGGAAGAATCACTATTTGTTGGAGATGACGTAGTAAATTAGAAATAGGCCAGGGGAAGTTTGGGCAATTAAAGATGAATTTATGTGGGAACCCTGTTTCAAATTGGATAAAAATGTTCTCACCTCGTACTGTCATACAAGAAATAGATTTTTGCGGGTTTACAATATATTTAGGTTATCTAAAGTCCTGCACTACTGGTGAAGCCTTGTACCCGATTACAACGGACTATTTCTTAGCCAATCATTTGTCCTAATAGCCCAACGGCCAATGAATATGAGGAACCTCCAGTTTGTGGTCGAATAGGAACTACACGCCAGCTGTTATAATTGTTATTTCTCCTCAGTTGTAGAAATCGTAGCCGCACCTAGTAGCCTATTGTGTTTTAGGAACTTAAAATAAATTTAACGTGGATATGGAATAAAAATATATTCACATAAGGTGCAGCAGGGATTTTCATATGATTGTGATAGTATTTAATAGTTCAAATTCGTTGTTTGAATATTGATGACAAATGTAAGGCATACAAAATATATAAAATTATATTATTGAGATTTGTCCTTTCACTGCTTTTTACATTTACACAGTTGATTTTGCACAGTTCGTCTCTAGGCAGATGTTGCTGATTATACAATTACGGCGGTATAGGTTAAATCGAGCGTCATAGATATCAAGAATGTATACGCAATACAATACATTGGCTTACCGCTAAAAAGGTTTGTAGCCTAGTATTAACATATTTAGGAAATATTAACTTTAATTTATATTTTATAAACTTTTTTGTCAGTAAGATTGTGTTGTTTTGTCAAACTAAATTACTCGTAAATAATGATATCCTGCGAGGTTTTATTATGCATGTGAATGTTATAAGTCATTGCAAAATTAACGTACGCGGTTGTTCGGTTTTATAAAAAATAGGTTTTACTTGTTTATGACTAATTTATGTGCAATTTGTTGTTGTATGCACTGGGGTACCTATATGAAGTATGTTTGAGCAATAATAAATATATAATTAATTTTTGTTTGTGGTCTTGGTATTTTATTGTTTATTAATTATTATAAAGAATATAATAATATTTTATTATTAGCATTTGTGTTTCTAAATCTTATTGGAACGTGATTTTTAAACTATGCTGAGGATGAATAAATTTAAAAATTGTTCCACATCAATAAACAGGTCTTCATGTACAACATGCGTTTATCAATAACGAATTCTTGAATTTGACATTAGGCCTATACAAACCTCATTACATGAATCTACATTGGGATAAGAGTAGTCTAGTTTTAATAACACTTAGTACGAAGTTCTGTGTTGGTGTGTTGAAACAGTTTTTCTGCGAGATGTGGCGAAACGGATTTTTTAAAACTTCTTTGACTGCGAATCATTATCATGATGATGATGTAAATTAGTTTACAATCATCTAACTATAAAAACGAGTTCGCACGCAGCACGCTGACGTGAGGGAAGTGAATTTCCACATAACAACTTGTAAAACTCAAAATAAGTGTAAAAACATACATTTTTCCAATTTTTATTGAAATCTGAAAATATTTATTTTTGGCTGTTCTGATACTCCTGGTTTCATTTACTTGCAAAGCTGGGAATACAATTTTGTGCATTATAAGGTTAGGAGAAGGTCCAGACAGGCTTGAAAGTAGGCGTGAGGTTGCTGGGGATGATAAAAGTACTCTAATAAAGGAATAACAGGCTTTTCTAGTGTAAAACCCCCATAAGACAACGTACTGTGTTTAGTCGAAACACATTTTCTTTAATAACTCGGTAAATATTTATGCTAGAATGACGAGAGAGGGCTTAAAACTTTCGCCTCACTAATTCCCATCTTTTTACATGCATTTATTTTGCATCTGGAGCTTTTATGACCCTTTTTGGGCCCAAAAACTCGAAATTTGAAAGATTAATCCCCAAAAAAGGGGTTTAGAGTTTTCCGATTGTTTTGCCCAACGAACTTGTCCAATTGATTACAGAAAGAAACGTCCCTACCAAATTTGAAGTAAATCGGACAAAAAATGCGACCGCTAGAGTGCAAACACACATATATATATATATATATATATATATGTCTATATATATATATATATATATATATATATATATATATATATACACATATATATATAACATTTTGAACGACCCCCCAAAACGTGTTCAGGGGGTCACATTAGGAACTTCTATGGTGGTCCCGGGCTTAAGTTTCACCGTGCAGGTCATGCTAATAGTTAACTTTCCAAAGGAAATTCACTAATAAGGCTTTGTGACAAGGCTTAGGCTACACATGAAACTATTATGTCTGAAATCCCCATCTAGATGTGCCTTTTGGGGGTCCCGAAAAATCCACATTCAGGGCTCCGCCCCCTATCTTATGGAGAAATAGAAATCAGTTGAACATGTAACAGCTTTTGATACTAACGAAACAGAACATAATCAAGAGCAGATGTTTCAAGGTAACTTCTGGAATGACATCACTGGATCAAGTTACAGGACAGATTTTGGGATTATGAGTTGGGAAATACCCAAAGAAAATCTTGTGCTGGAATTCGAGCAATTGGATTCGCATGTAAGAATTATTAACAAAACAGCTAATACTGCCTATCCCTTACCCCTAGCCTACCTCACTTTTAAGGTAAGGCCGAAGCTGCGTTGAACAATAATCCCCATTAGGAGCCATTTCTATTTTTGTTTTTATTACAGGGTTTCTGCGGTCAGGGAGAGTCAGGGAATGGAAATTCGGTCATAGAAAATCAGGGAACCCAGAGATAAAGCTTAATTTGTTACGTCTCGACCCCACGTACTAATGATATGAAAATATATTTGTAGATTATAGACAATATTTATTACTATTACACCTTAACGATACTTCACAAAATTAATTTTGTAATCTTTGTTAAGCCTCAAAATAGGGTATAATTATAAGGGACATTATTACAACAACAATAACTAACTTCTTGTGAGACGTCATATACAATTTACATGACATTTCGGTGCTTTTATTATTCTCTCTGATCTTTGATGATGAAAAAACTGAAGGAATGCTTTGCTCCAGGTTGTACCTATACAATCTGTTGTAGCAGTATTTTTCAGGTGGAGTCCCAGTGGTTGGCTGATAATCTAAGGATTCCTACGGAGTTTATTTTTAACATCTTGTAATCCTCAATTATTGATTTTTTATTGAGATCAATTTATTTAATTTTGCTTTACTAATATTTATGACATACAAGGTACAGAAAATAATGTTTTACATATTAAATATAATAATTGTGCATACACGCTTGTTTATAAAGCGAAAATGCTAAGACGTATTTCGAAAGTTGGCCAGGGGAGTTTTACAGAAGGATCAGGGAAAGTAAAGGAAATAGAAAATTGAAATTCTGTAGAAACCCTGTATTTTATGATTTCGCTAACACTATCATTGGTGAAATTGTCTCCATAATGAGCCACGTATCGACCCACAAGCAGGCAGCGCGGACCACACTACCACACTGTGCGGTGTGGGGCAGACCTGTTCATGTTCCGTGCTATAGAGACCCCAAGGGGCCCAGTGTCGGGGGGTGGTGAATGACCCCGGGGCTCCCCTCGGCCCCATCTGCCCTTGCCCCGCTTTGCATGACTCCCCCCCCATCATACAACTAGGAACAATACCCACCACGCTGCACCCCACTTTGCATTCTGGTTTTTAGCTAATTAATAAATGTATTGTTGATACTGATTGTAATTACCTATAGTATAGTTTGTTGGCCTAGTGAATTGTTAGCAAGTAGCTTTTGCATGAAACATGTATTTGGTTTTTGGCTACTGCAACACTTAACAATCAGTTAACTGATTGAGTGGCAAGCACAAAAATCATTTCCCAAATTTGCTGCTTTATTAATTTCAATGTGTTTTCATTTATATGAGTCTGCGATTTGAAAAGTACCCCATATGAACTACAAACTTTTATTAGTAAAGAAAGAGAAGTTTTGATTCAGTTTAAGGGTTTAATAGCCATTCTCTCTTATGTTCTCTATAACACAGAAAACTATGAACTCGAGCCTAACGTGTTGTAATATTTGCTATTTAATAATGGACATGGAACATCGGTCGGGAGTGTTATTACCAATTTAAATAAATAATAGGTCTTACAACAACACATCAAAATATTTTTAATGTATACTGCACGGCTAACGTTGCATGAGTCGACGCCAAGCATATTGGAAATCCTTATTGGAATCTTGTCCTCGAATACTCATTCCATGTTCAAGCTCAGGTCATTAGCTTTACACTCATATCAATCAATATTTAAAGTAAAAAAAAAACAATAACGAACATGTAAAAAAATATTAAGAAGATCGAAATATTTAAGATATTTTCCCTCCAGACTCTAGACTATTACAACTGTGTCTTTAATTAAACAACGACAAATTGCAAGAGGAAACAATGCCAGCCTGATAGAACGAGGGGTTGGGTGTGGAGGGGAGGGGGAGGGGTAGATGTAGCGATATTGCGAGGGTAGCTTTACCCCCCTCCCCTCTCCCCACTTCCCACTCCCCTCTCTCGCTCTCATTGTTGTAAGGTAAACAGCTGACTAGGGCGTCTCGTCCGCCTCACTGATTAGGCCAACATTGACCTTAGGCACTTCACTTACACCTCTTGTTATCACTGCTGAATAGGAGGTCATGATATAGCAGGTAAAAATAAACTTTAAAATAAGTAGCCTAAGTAGGTGATGCTTTTAATTTATTTGAATGAAAATATAATGAAGGTTTTGTAATTTCCAAGAAAGTATTTTAGAACCATATTGGGTGAGAGATATTTTTGAAAAGATGAAGATTTTAATCAATGATAATTTATCGGACAGATTTTAGTCTTTTTTATTTATCGGACAGATTTTAGTCTTTTTTATCCATATGATATTCAGTTGCAGAATCGTTTTAGTATATATTTTAGCAAAAGCTTGTCCAATATTTATTTGCATACTTTTATCTCTAAAAAAGAACAACATTCAGAGACACTTATTACTTTTCTTTCCCTAGATGAAAATATTTTAGTGTAATTCAACTGAAAAATATAGATATTACTTAATAAATGTTTTGTGTTATTTAAGGATTTTTTTGTAGACATTTTCTATCACTTATAATTAAAACAAAAATAATAAGTGATGGAAAATGCCCGTAAAATTTCCTTAAGTAACATTAAGGGTGCGCCCTACCCCAGGTTGAATGATCCGCACGATGTTGTTTAGTGCCGCGCCGCCACCAAGCAGCGTCATGCGTATTTGTACTTGAAGATCTTTTTGTTCTCCTCAATCGCACTGTTATTTTACAGATTTCGACCAAACTATTTGCAGTTTCACACTTTTCAGATTCCAATCTAGGTATTGTACGGTTCATTTTTTCCAAAATAATTTTTCTGCTTACGTTAGGAAGCTTAGAAAAACGCTTAATTTAAAAACTTTACTAATGGCCTACCACTTATTTTGAATTAAAATCACGATTTTTAAATCGTATGATACATAGATGAACATTTAGTGAATGAAATAAGAACAAATTATGTTTAATTGGTTAACAACTGAGCCTACAATGTGGGAGACGCGAAACCCTTATTTTAGCGTGCGGAAGGCAGGTAGGGCGCACCCTTAACTCGCTATCACCAATGAATTTTAAATAAAGAAAACAGTTTTTATATTGCAGGTAAATACAAAATTCCATGATTTTCTGAGAAGGGCATTACATTTGATTGATTTGGGGGTTTTCAATTGTTAAAACTAGATGGCTTTATGGCAGGCTTACTTGTTAGTATCTCCACACAAACTCAATTTTGGGTTTCTTATTTCTGTCATGGTGGACTTAAGGCCACGCTCCCCCGTCGTATTGGATTGATTCTCCATAAGCGCAATGCTAACTAAACATTTATTTAGGACCTACATTTTTATTTAATTTTCAATCTGATATAGGTAATTATTTTGACTACTCAAAATAAAGTAAAGAGTGATTTTTGCGAGTAAAAATTCGTATAAGTGTTACAGATTACCAGAACAAATTGTCAAACTTAAAAAATAATTACATTTTTCATTAAATATTATAATTCATTTTCAAAATATCTTCCACAATAATCACCCGCGATAAGAATATCTTTCAATTGAAATCAAAATCAAAATGTTATCTCAAGAGATAAGCGAAAAATTGGGGTCTGAACTTAATATTATTATAATGGGCGATAAAACCAATATGGCCGACGGGTACCCGGCTCTCAATATCAAACTCACCGAAGGAATTATTTTGCTTGCAATAACGATTGAATTCACAGCATGTTAAGTAATGCCGTAAACATTTCACACCTAACAGTACAAATTAATGTAAAGAATATTCCAACGATTAACCACTATTAATTTGTCCTCATGGAATCGAACCTCGAACTTTCCACTTACGTCATTCAACGCATCAACAATAACAACTCAATTAGCAGCTTACTAAGTCCCGACATACCGTATACGAAAACATATCGGGTAGTTATTGTTGGTGGCCAACAGAACGCTACAAGTACAGTATTCGATGCTGGTAGATGTACATGCACTGGTGTTATAGACTCTCCGCCCACCTGTGTGTGTACAGATGGAATAGTTCGGTACAGGGCCTGCCCCTCCAACTGATCCCCTGCAGTTTATTGGCTCTCATCTTCGTTCTTTATTAAAATGTGAGTACATTTCGTGACTCCATTTTTATTAAAAACTAGCAGTTACCCTGCGCGCGTTGCTGCGCCCAAAACTTTGAATTTTTTTAATTACAACTGTTAATTTTGTAAACACTAAATTTCTAAAACCTGACATTGCACCCTTGTATGCCCTCTGGGTCGGAGCCCTTTGGACAGATTTGCACCAAACTTCACACAAACCATCCTTGAATAATGCTTAATAATTCCTGAAAGTTTCATTACAATCTGTCGAGCGGTTTCGGAGTCCATACATAAATGTATACATACATACTTCCTCTTTTATAGATATAGATGTGTGGTTTGAAAAGCCAAGTTGTTTATTTGCTTTAGTATCCTTTTTTAAGAGTTAAGTTAAAATGTATTTTTATGTCAACGCCACCCCATAGCTAAATGTAATGTACATTTCAACGTGTACATTCACATCAGTGCTGTATTAAGGGAGGAAAATTAATGGTTTAGGGAAAGTGATTCAATTCCATTAAATGTTTTCATTGGCCTTGTATAATTCAAAGTTCACCTTCGTCGTGAAGTTGAGGTAATTAGGTTTTAACTTAAACACAACCTAGAACAAATATACTAATGTGTAAAAACTGTACTTTTATCTTGTGAGTTCGTTTCTAATAAAAATATTACTAACAATAAAGCTTTATTGTATGTAGTTAATAGTTTATTAAAACGTAATAAGCGTGTGTAATTCCCGATCAACATTTTATGTAATTAAGTAGGAGACATGAAGGTTAATTAATTAAAAAAGACATACCAAAGTTTATCAAAGTATTAACTTAAAATCAACGTTTAGGAGAACATTTGTTATGGTACAGACTTATAATTACGAGTTGTGTTTGTCTAATGTTGTGTCCGTATACAGCGATGTCCAACAGTGTGTTTTTTCCTGTGGTCAACAATGTCCCACATTTAAAGGTAATCGGTAGAACCGCTTTTTTCCTGTGGTCAACAATGTCCAACATTTAAAGGTAATCGTTAGAACCGCTTTTTTCCTGTGGTCAACAATGTCCAACATTTAAAGGTAATCGTTAGAGCCGCTTTTGGCACAATTTTGAATGCAATCAAACTTAAGACTGGGCTCCAGTCACGAAACATTTCGCATCTCTAGCTGCTTCTCCCGTAAGAAAAATGGTATCTTTCAAATTCCGTCTCTCCTCAACGGGTTATCCGAAGTAGTTGATTTATGGATCACTTTTTTGAGCAAACAAATTCTTAGAGATTTCAGCAATATTTCTGAATATTTTGGATTTTTTTACGATTATTAGTTTAGATAACACTAACATTTTGATATCTGAAATCGGTAAGTATTTTTTTGCACTTAAAAATGAGCTAAATGTCAACGATTTCCTATCATCTTTGAGCAGCAAATGGATTTAAAAGTTAACAATGGTCTTATGAAGAAAAAAAGAAAAGGAAACTGCTTTGTGTCAATGGGGGCTTCAGTTCTCTGCGTCTACCTGCTTCTCCCATAAGACCAATGTTAAATTTCAAAAAGACGGTCATTTCTCAACGGATTATCCTAAATCGATGCTTCGTGACGTGAGCCCCTTTTTGAGCTCTAAGTCCATCTACCATAGACCACACAATGATAGATATAAATCAAATTTAACATTTAACAGTTTCTATACTAACAAAACACAGTACACTAACTAGCAAGGACGACCGCTTTAAGCAAACTTCAGGAATTACATCTGGATTCCGTACTCTAATATGAGTAAGATTTGTTAGGTTGGTTGGTTTCTTGTAACTCTGATCTCAAAAAACTGCTCGAATGAGTTTCTTCAAATATTTGAAATAAATAATTTCTGGACTAAAAATAAGTTCTAGGAAGGTCTCATCCTCAGAAAAATTCTAATATTGTAAAAAAACGTAAATGAAAAGTAAACAAAATTGGGCTTATGAAGTTTAAAATTAAAATAAAAGAATCAACAGCTTTATAAACAGTGAACTGCCCAAGTAATTCTCGTTGTTTAAGTATTAACATGTGGTTTCCTGAAGACAGTGGACCATTGAATGAAGATTACTCATGTCCAAAATTGATCGAAGGGACATTATACTATAATAAAAACTGGAGTGACTTTTAACATGCAGAAAAGAGGCAGATATGGAGTAAATTTGCCCGTTATTATGGAGAGGGACGTGGTGACAAATTACTCCAAGTCATCTACACAAACTGAATGACCTTCCCCGAGCAAAGCTTGTCCCCCAGGTACTATAAGCTAACAAGACTATAACATGAGCTGGGTAATAAGATAAACAAATTAATATCGAGACAAATTTATAAGCAAAGCTCAGCAACAATTTGTCCCCGTAGCCTTTGCCCAGTGCCGGAGCCGGTATCGACCACGGCTCTCAAGTGTCCCGTCTATACTCCGCTCTCCGAGCACGTTCGCCCATTGATTCCTCACACCCTTCCAATACAGAGTGGTGCCTCCGCTGGAGTAATTATTTTACTAGAAAGATACATTGCGAGACCGAGCAAAGCTCCGTGGAAAGCTGAGGAAATTTAAACGTATCACTTTGAAGTACACTATAACCATAATGCGCGGAAATGTTCGTTATTGTCCATGGATTCACTAAAACTAAGTGTTGGTATAAACGTGTGTTGTCTTAAATCAGCGGTTTAAGTTAATTATAAAAAAAAACACTAGCTGTTACCCTAGCCCTAAGGTTGGATGTGGACATTTTTATTAAGTCTATTTGATAATGTGATATGTAAGCTATGTTCATGCAACATTTTAACTTAATCGGTCCAGTAGTTTATGCGTGATGGAACTCCAAACTTTCACATTTATAATATCAGTAGGATTTTAAATGGATTTTTAAATGCAGTATTAATAACTTAAAATTAAGAAATATCATGAACGTATGAATAATCTGCAAATATAGGAAAACTGATATTTTATTTAGCACTAACCGCGTGCAATTCGGTTCAGTCTTAAGAATTAATTTTCACGTTTTTACATGACATTGATATGACCTTTGGACTTTAACATAGATTTCTTTTTTTAACTCATAATAGCGATGGATTTGAATTTATTATTGGTTTATTTGGACTTTACCTATCCTATCGCTTCTAGTGTTCTAGTATCTAGTGAAACAATAGAAGCGATAGGGAACGTCCAAATAAATAAATAATAAATAGATTTATTGGTACATTATTTGATCCATTTGTAAAAAAGTGTAAAGACTATCTGCCTTATCGCTAGCAATTTTTATTGTTAATGAGATTAAAAGGAATCGATGAGATAAGTGAAAGGTATACCGGTAATGCATATTTTTTAAATATCTCTCTAAACTTGTCTTTCAAAATATTGTTATAATATTTTTATATATTTTAAATATTTAAGGTAATATGTTTTAAATATAGGTCTACCTCAAAAAGAACAAATCTAGATATCTCGAAAACATTTAAATTCCTTTTTTTCACTCTGAATACTCTGAATACTGAATAGGGTTCAGCTATTGTCTAAAAACATCCGACATTCTTTAACGTTTTGTGACGTTCAGTTTTGTAAAGAATCAATTGTGAATTGTTATATTTAGTTTACCGAAACATCTAATCGCATTATGAATAGAATATCAATTTTATCTTTTGATGAAGAAAAATTGAATTCACAGACAATAACAGTTTATCAAGAATCCGGTGTACAACAATCCCACTGATATTTTTTTAGTTAGAAAATATAGTTTTGTTTTCGTTGTTATTACTACTCATTGTATGTACTACGTTTGTGTGTTGTTATTGAAAAAATCTGCAATCAATTAGATTAGATGAAATGGAATTACGAGTAAATTTAAACCCGCAAAATCTGTTATTTGTTTTGGGACAATTTAAGAAAGCACTTCTATTAATCTGTAAAATAATAGGTGATTCATTATAATAACTTTTCGATTAAACTGCATCATAATCCCCATGCATTCAACACTTATTTTAGCCTATAAAGAGATTTTTAAGTCTTTTACATTTTTTACCTTATAAAATATATAACGCTTTGAATTATTGTAACTTATCAGTAAATTTACAAATTATTACTACATTTTAACTAGTTCGTGTTGGGGCATTTAATGTGTTAAAAAGGAGAACAATATGTTATTTAAAGTGCATCATTTGTTTTCTTCTTGTATTATCCTTTTTGTAAAGGGTGACATTTGATTACAATAATTGTAAAGCATGCACAACACAGTTTTATTTTTAATTTAAGAATCAATAATAGATTTTATCTATTATAATTAGAAACATTTACTGTAATGCCAAAACCTCATCAGTATTTGGCATGATTAAAAAAAGTTGTTTAGCCCTGTTGCAGCAAGAGAGCGTGCTACAGAGGCAAGCTCAAGATCAGACCCCCTCTTATATCGATTCTGTTGACTACGACGCCTTTTGTTTGCTGGAGATTTGGACTTTCTTGCGTTTTAATGGCCTGTTAATGTTTCTTACGTTTAAAACATGAGTGTGGCTCAATTAAAAATACTACTATCATAGTTATTTAAATAATGTATATATATTGACGACACTGTACTACCATTATACTACCATACTGAATACTACCATACCATACCATACCATACTGTGTACTACCATATTGAATACTACCATTGATCTATACAGTACTGTCAAATGTCTTCAGTGTCTGTAGTCAGTGGTGGGTACTACCAACATTGAAAAAAAGACATATTATTAGCTGGTACCCGGCGCGTTGCTGCCGCAGAAGAGGCATTGAATTGGTTTTATGACAAATACTCGCTCATTAGTGAATTTCCTTTGGAAAGTGAACTATTAGCATGACCCGCACGGTGAAACTTAAGCCCGGGACCACCATAGAAGTTCCTATCGTGACCCCCTGAACACGTTTTGGGGGTTCGTTCAAAATGTTATATATATTATGTGTTTGCACTCTAGCGGTCGCATTTTTTGTCCGATTTACTTCAAATTTGGTAGGGACGTTCCTTTCTGTAATCAGTTGGACAAGTTCGTTGGGAAAAACAATCGGAAAACTCTAAACCCCTTTTTTGGGGGATTAATCTTTCAAATTTCGAGTTTTTGGGCCCTAAAAGGGTCAGAAAGGCCCCAGATGTACAATCAATGCATGTTAAAAGATGGGAATTAAAAAGGCGAAAGTTTTAAGCCCTCTCTCATCATCCTAGTATAAATATTTACCGAGTTATTAAAGAAAATGTGTATCGACTAAACACAGTACGTTGTCTTACGGGGGTTTTATACTAGAAAAGCCTGTTATTCTTTTGTTAGAGTACTTTTATCATCCCCAGCAACCTCACGCCTACTTTTAAGCCTGTCTGGACCTTCTCCTAACCTTATAATGCGCAAAATTGTATTCCCAGCTTTGCAAGTAAATGAAACCAGGAGTATCAGAACAGCCAATAAATCGATGTTTTCAGATTTCAATAAGAATTGGACAAATGTATGTTTTTACACTGATTTTGAGTTTTAAAAGTTGTTATGTGGAAATTCACTTCCCTCACATCAGCATGCTGCGTGCGAACTCGTTTCCAATATGAGCTCGTTCGCTTCGCTCACTCGCCTATCGAAAAAAGAGTTTGAGTTGCCATTCGAGTAGTGTTTTTATTTCCATTATGAGAGTTGCCATTCAAGTAGGTTTTTTATTTCCATAATGATAAATAGCTGTTTACAATATTTTAAGTTATAGATATCATCTGATAAAATCAAAAGAAATCCTTCTTCCATAAGATTAACGTTGATACTTATAAGTCCAGTGGGGCACAGCCCTAATGTCCTAGGACTTCGGTTAATGGCATATAAATTTCCCAGGCGTTACTATGCAAAATTTCAAAGCTATCGGGTGAACAGTATGGCAGCGCATAAAATACGAACAGACAAACATTGATTTTTATATATTAGATTACTTAACATCAATAAAGGTGCATGACTTTTGTAGATGAATCATGTTAATATCATTTAACTCATATAATACCGGTTCATTTAACATTTTTAACAGGTTCCTAGTTTTTATAAAACAATTTTATTAAAATTGCCAAGTAAAACATTGCTTACATATTCTACCGGTAGTGTTTCAAAATAGTTTGTTTATTGTTTTTGAGTAATAATGCGTTTTAATGAAATACAAATTCTTTGCATTCTAATTTCAGATTTATTCGTTACCCAAAGGATTAGCTTACAAAGTGATTGTACTTATAATTAATATAATATGGCTTATTTTTCTATGATAATATCAACCTAACAAAAATTAAAATATTTTGTGGTAATAAAATCAATTTGATAATCAATTGCCTGAATTCTTTTCATCGATCGAACTTCAATAATGATGAAATTGGTACTCGAGATCAAATTATGTATCATATCTTTGACGTCGTGCCTTCCAAGACCACTCTAGTGCAAGACAAGTATTGTTTCTAATTTCATATCCTTCAAACAAATAATTCAGTCCTGCTTACGTCCCCGTCCTGTGGAACTGACAGCGTGTCAGTATTAATGGATAGGACCGAAAATGAAATGGGGGGAACGATGGAGGGTCCGCTAGCATGGGGCTAAGGGTGGTTACTATCGATAATTTTATCCGATATTTCATCGATATTGTTTTACTTTCTTTTGCTATTCCTGTGAAAAATTCGGAAGATTTGAACTTGGAATTGCAAAACCCGATAACGTGAAATCGGAAAAAACTGTGGAATAAGTATACCCGCGACTCGCATACTGGAAGTCCAGCTTCGAATGCCCGAAACATGTTGGGGTCATTTTGCACAGGTCAAAACAAGAACATTATACTATATAATTTGAGTCTTTTCTCGATCAATGTTTTGTCTTATAACTGGAATCTATCTCGATCTAATCGTTTGTCTATGAGTCTAAAAGGGTTTTGTACAAACAACTTAATATCTCAGAAATGTTGACGGCAACGTAATTAAATATGTCACGAATCAACTTGTTATTTTAATAGATTCTCTTATAACAATAATTATGTAACATTCTGTTTCAAAATGGTGGCAGTTTGAAGTTTGTGATGATTCCAACATTTTTTCCCATTCAAATTTTGAGTTAATCTACAAATTCTTGGCCATTTTAAGGCAAATCTGACGGTGTTTCATGTTCAAGGATAAAATAATATAGGTAATAGGAATAATTCAAATTTTGTGTTCATAAAGTGACTATTCGTTGCTGAAGACGGTCTAATATCCCGAGATTTGATCGCCGATTTTCAGTTTTTTTTTCCGATTTTTGTTAAGCCTATATTAAACTATTGATATTTTCACTATCATGTGCTGTTTCGGTTGTTAGGTTACCCGTACATTCGGTTGTTAGGTTACCCGTGCATTCGATTGTTAGGTTACCCGTACATTCGGTTGTTAGGTTACCCGTACATTCGGTTGTTAGGTTACCCGTACATTCGGTTGTTAGGTTACCCGTACATTCGGTTGTTAGGTTACCCGTACATTCGGTTGTTAGGTTACCCGTACATTTGGTTGTTAGGTTACCCGTACATTCGGTTGTTAGGTTCCCTGTACATTCGGTTGTTAGGTTACCCGTACATTCGGTTGTTAGGTTACCCGTACATTCGGTTGTTAGGTTACCCGTACATTCGGTTGTTAGGTTACCCGTACATTCGGTTGTTAGGTTACCCGTACATTCGGTTGTTAGGTTACCCGTACATTTGGTTGTTAGGTTACCCGTACATTCGGTTGTTAGGTTACCTGTACATTCGGTTGTTAGGTTACCCGTACATTCGGTTGTTAGGTTACCCGTACATTCGGTTGTTAGGTTACCCGTACATTCGGTTGTTAGGTTACCCGTACATTCGGTTGTTAGGTTACCCGTACATTCGGTTGTTAGGTTACCCGTACATTTGGTTGTTAGGTTACCCGTACATTCGGTTGTTAGGTTACCTGTACATTCGGTTGTTAGGTTACCCGTACATTCGGTTGTTAGGTTACCCGTACATTCGGTTGTTAGGTTACCCGTACATTCGGTTGTTAGGTTACCCGTACATTCGGTTGTTAGGTTACCCGTACATTCGGTTGTTAGGTTACCCGTACATTTGGTTGTTAGGTTACCCGTACATTCGGTTGTTAGGTTACCTGTACATTCGGTTGTTAGGTTACCCGTACATTCGGTTGTTAGGTTACCCGTACATTCGGTTGTTAGGTTACCCGTACATTCGGTTGTTAGGTTACCCGTACATTCGGTTGTTAGGTTACCCGTACATTCGGTTGTTAGGTTACCCGTACATTTGGTTGTTAGGTTACCCGTACATTCGGTTGTTAGGTTACCTGTACATTCGGTTGTTAGGTTACCCGTACATTCGGTTGTTAGGTTACCCGTACATTCGGTTGTTAGGTTACCCGTACATTCGGTTGTTAGGTTACCCGTACATTCGGTTGTTAGGTTACCTGTACATTCGGTTGTTAGGTTACCCGTACATTCGGTTACACTTAGGCTATTGCCTTTGAAAACTCCAATTTTAATTTACAGAAATCGAAAGTTGGTACAGTAATATTTACAAATTTACGTCATTTTTTCGTACATGTTTATTGATTAAGACGTATAATCAATTATATGGGTGACATATCTCCAACCAATTTATTTGTTTACAGTCGTTGACATTTTTAATAAACAATATTTTAAAGATTTACCAGAAAGTACCTAGGGGCCGAGCTTTGCTCGGGGGAAGGCCAGTCAGTTTGTTTAGATGACTTGGAGTAATATTTCACCACATCCCCCTACTGATAATCAGATCTGTATAACTCATTTGCCTCTTTTCTACATTTTAAGGTCACTCCAGTTGTTATTTATAGCTCAGTGTCCCTTTGATTTATTTTACTACTCTATATATGTAATCTTCACTCAAATCTTTTAATCTCTGCTCTCAGGAAATCACATGTTAGTAATCATATACAACATAAGTATTACTTTGACAGTTCCCTGGTTGATTATGAACAGCTGTTACAATTCTTTTGTTTTGATTCGAAACTCTATAAGCCCAATGTTAACTTTTTAACTTTTCATTTTAGTTTTTTTACATTATTTGTTTTTTCCTGGGGATGAGGCCTGTCTAGAACTTATTTTTATCCCAGAAATTAGTTATTTCGAACATTTGAAGGAAATCGTTGGAGCCGTTTTTGAGATCAGTGTCGCAAGCAAGCAAACCTTACTCATATTAGAGTATAGGATATAAGTTTAAAAGCCATTCCACGATGACATTGGGTTAGTTTTACTGAATATTGCAGCCCAGTAATACGAGCGCCCCTTTTATACACGGAGGGGCGAGATAGGGTGAGTCACCGAACTGTCTGGGGTTTGACACCCCCTCCCCCTAGGGCTCCCAATATGAAGCTCCCCCGGTACTGCTCGCTGTTCGTACACTTCACCTCATGTCAATGTTGATACAGGCCCAGGAAAGGATTTGTTCCAAAACCTCCTGTAAGGTAGCTGTAAGGTGTTTTGGGGGGCAATCTGTAAATTTATTTAAAAATCTCCATTGACATAGATTACACCATATTTAAGGAATCACTGTTCGCATTGTGTGATCAGAGCCGCACTGCTGTAGTGTAGTCAGTCGCAGGGAATAACATCCCTCTACATAGACGTACTGGGAATGGGTTGAGCAGGTAAATGATGGTGCCGGTGACCAGATGAAGATAAGCCACAGCACAGCTTCTGATAAGCAGCACCGTCCGCATTCTGTGATCAGAGCCGCACCGCTGTAGTGTAGTCAGTCGCAGGGAATAACATCCCTCTACATAGACGTTACTGGGAGAGGGTTGAGCAGGTAAATGACGCGGTGCCGGCGACCAGATGAAGATAAGACACTGCACAGCTTCTGATAAGCAGCACCGTCCGCATTGTGTGATCAAAGCCGCACCGCTGTAGTGTAGGCAGTCGCAGGGAATAATATCTCTATACATAGACGTTACTGGGAGAGGGTTGAGCAGGTAAATGACGCGGTGCCGGCGACCAGATGAAGATAAGACACTGCACAGCTTCTGATAAGCAGCACCGTCCGCATTGTGTGATCAAAGCCGCACCGCTGTAGTGTAGTCAGTCGCAGGGAATAACATCCCTCTACATAGACGTACTGGGAGAGGGTTGAGCAGGTAAATGACGCGGTGCCGGCGACCAGATGAAGATAAGACACTGCACAGCTTCTGATAAGCAGCACCGTCCGCATTGTGTGATCAGAGCCGCACCGCTGTAGTGTAGTCAGTCGCAGGGAATAATATCTCTATACATAGACGTTACTGGGAGAGGGTTGAGCAGGTAAATGACGCGGTGCCGGTGACCAGATGAAGATAAGACACTGCACAGCTTCTGATAAGCAGCACCGTCCGCATTGTGTGATCAAAGCCGCACCGCTGTAGTGTAGTCAGTCGCAGGGAATAATATCTCTATACATAGACGTTACTGGGAGAGGGTTGAGCAGGTAAATGACGCGGTGCCGGCGACCAGATGAAGATAAGACACTGCACAGCTTCTGATAAGCAGCACCGTCCGCATTGTGTGATCAGAGCCGCACCGCTGTAGTGTAGTCAGTCGCAGGGAATAATATCTCTATACATAGACGTTACTGGGAGAGGGTTGAGCAGGTAAATGACGTGGTGCCGGCGACCAGATGAAGATAAGACACTGCACAGCTTCTGATAAGCAGCACCGTCCGCATTGTGTGATCAGAGCCGCACCGCTGTAGTGTAGTCAGTCGCAGGGAATAATATCTCTATACATAGACGTTACTGGGAGAGGGTTGAGCAGGTAAATGACGCGGTGCCAGCGACCAGATGAAGATAAGCCACAGCACAGCTTCTGATAAGCAGCACCGTCCGCATTGTGTGTAGTGTAGTCAGTCGCAGGGGAATAATATTGTGGTGCCTTTATGCTCTTTAAAATGAGCCGCAAATTAACAACCTTGAACAATCTGTTGATGAGGGATGGGATTTGAAATAAACATTGGCCTTTTGGAATAGTCTGGTGGAAACGCAAAATGTTACGTGACTGGAGCCCCCTCTTAGTTATGTTAATTGTCTATACACAGTGAGTATGTCCGTAATGAAAAATTGTATCCTAACCGAAACGTTTATCTCGGCTTGCAAGCATATCGCAAAGCTTAAAGTTGAATTCGTTAGCCGATGCTTGCTCGTACGCAGTCAGCTGCAGGCGATAGGACAGAGTATCGGAGCCAGCAATGTGGCGCGATGCGATAGACCTGATTAGCTACTTGCTGATAAGAGCCCCCTCCCCTCCTCCCCCCGGCCGCCCGTCGCCGGCCGGGAGATAATAAATTAAAAAATATTCAACTTACAATTCAGCATTACTGATTCACCGGCCGATTTCTCCGTCAGCCCCTCATTGTTTGTTTCCCCGGCCGCACTGCAATGGATCGATTGCTATTCAGTTCCGGATAGTTGTCAGCTGCTTACGAGGTGTTCCTCCAATTGAGGTTGCCCAATTTAAAATAATCATCACGTCCGAACCTGTGAATTTCGTCTTGTCAGTTTTTTAAAGTCCACCAATCGATTATTTACGCCGAAATAGATTTTGATGGTTTTAATTGTTTTGTAGAATCTCTTTATCCAAGTAGATTTGTTTAGTAAAATGTTTCTTTTTAGGTATTCGATTTATTTATTGTCTTGTATTTGACGCCTAATTTTATGAGGGGTTATTTAAAGGCTTCTCGCCCACTCATGAGTGCTTATTCTCCAATTGCAACACAATCATCCACCCTACGGTACTCCTCGTGTGAATTTCAAACCATAGATCAGCCTAAACTCAAAATAATGTTTATAAGCTGTTGCCAAATTAAAAAAATGTCGGGCCCCTAATGAACACGATTTTACTAACAAATAACAATCATTAATTTTTTAATCCTAAAAATAATATTTTAAACTAAAGTGATACTATACATGTTCTATCACTGGTAAAAATTGACAAAGCTGCAGATTATGAAATCTCAAACAGTGTTTTCAGCTACATAGAATGTGAAGAACATTTAAAAGTTCCTACATTTATACAATCTAGGCGTTTGTTATAGGACTAACCTGTGAACTGTGCATTTACCATCTTCAAGAATGCCTTTAAAAAACCTTACATATTATAATTGAGTTTGACCACCTAGCCCTCCACATCTCTAGATGTCCTTCTACCCATCTATTGATCCTTTGTGTTCCGCAGGTTATCATGGGGGACCGACCGGCCGCCGAGAGAGCGTGCAAGGACCCCAACCCCATCATCGACGGCAGGAAGGCCAACGTTAACCTCGCCATCCTGGGGGCGAAGCCCCGGGGCAATGTCCAACCAGGTCTGTACACTTGATAGTAGTCTTGGTAATCATAGTATCTAAGAAGGATGCGAGTTTAAACTGTAGGTGTATGTGATTTTTGATTTAGTTACCGAAATGGTCATGCTCTGGTTTATGAACTGGGAGACTATGGTAGCTTTGTACCTGTCGATGTGTGTCGATTTTGTGTATTGATTACCGAGCCATAGAATCACAGACGAGGGGCCTTCAGCAGATGACCGGATAAGAGTGATGACGTTGTGTTATCTTGGCTTGCATCAACATTTTGGGAAAATACAGAGTTTCATTTTATTACTGGGCTGAAGAATTAGCTTATTTCTCTAGGCAATGAACATTTGTCATCAATCTTCTAAACCAATGCACATTCTGCGATACCATTGGACAAAATGGGTATTTTAAAACTTCATAGTTACTTTGCTCAACAACTTTTTGATTAGAATATTACGTGTTGTTTTTACTTAGGGGATGTAATAAAATATGTCTTACAACATTTAAGAATATATTTACACTTATATTGATTCACATACACATGGTAAACAGATGGTAAATAGTTCTTTCATTGGCCTGATGATGACCGGTGTGACTGGTCGAAAACGATAGCCTTGTATCATCTTTTATATATATTTACCATCTGTATGTGAATCAGTATAAGTGTAAATATATTCTTAAGTGTTGTAAGACGTCTTTTATTACATCCCCTTACTTCGTTACTCCTCCCCGTTCACAACTGCTCACACTACGACTCAGCTCACCCCATAGTTTTAATTCGCAGACCCTTACTTTTCCCTTGAGGTATGTCGTATCTGGACTCTAGTTTGGAAGTTGTATCTGTATTACCTTTGTGTGTCACAGAGCGTTCAGTTTCTCTTGTCGCTCTGGCTTGCAGGTGCACTTTCTGACAATGCTCTTGTAACATTACAAATATCCTAAGATAAGTTTTAATATTCATTAACATACCAGGGTTTTTATGATAAATAATTCAAATCGTACAGTTATAAGGCTTAGCAATAATTAAGTTTTCTTGTTTTTTAGTGTTTATGACTGTTTTATATTAAGTTTTGTACGAATTTTAAAGAATATTGTCTGATTCAAAATATTTTTGGATATTATTGATCGTTAGAAAATATTCTTTAAGATGCTAAGTTGTAATTGTATTTTCATTCAATTTTGAGTAAAAAGTGATGTTTTCAAAAGCCTACTCAAAAATAGTTGTGAGTCATCGTCCAACCAAATTACATACGACAAGTGGGATGAGGTTAACTGCGTTGCTATACTGGGCAAATCCCATGTGTAAAGTTGGAGCACGCGTATTTATAACTGAAGTACTTTGTGGCCATTTCACATCGAATTCTGACAAAGCTACGTGAATTGTTGCCGTAGGCCCAGTATAGTCATTGTTTAGTTCAGCGTCCAAACGTGACAACATAGAAATTGCGTAGTAAATACGGTATACGGTCTTCGAGAAAAAAGAAAACGCCGTTTTATGCCGTGGCACGCTCGCAACACCATGGAGCTTGAAGCACCATGGTTGCCGCGGGCCCAGTATATCCCGTGTTCAGTTCAGAGTCCAACGTGACAACACAGTGCGTGTGTCGGTGTACGGTGTTCGGGAGTAGGCGAGCTCGCCGTTTTATGCCGTGGCACGAACGCACCACCAAGGCCGAACTTGTTACGGCTTTTAAGATAAACTAGACCACCAGTTCTAAAATACATTGAACTACCTTGTACCGATGACGTGAACGCGATAGTATTACACACTATTTCTGTTGTTGGCTTTTCTACTTCGTCTTTGTTCATCAACACTGATGAGCTTGTCGTGCTTGTGAATCTTGTCAGAGAATTTTGCTTAAGAGGGTGCTTTTAAAAATATTAACATACTTTCTATCTCAATACTCCCTTCGCATGCATCACACTGATCATGCTATGCGTGTCGTTCATTTACTTGTTGCCAATGTAATAAAACATTTCATTTAAGCTGGTTATTAATCTACAGAAAAACGTTGCTAAGTCTTTAACGAAGACTGGTTTGGTATCAAACTTATTGCAGAGTTATTTACACTTTCGCTGCGGAAACCCGGAATCGGAACATTGCTCAACATTGAAACATTTGAGATTAAACTTGAGATTTGGTTAAACTTGTCAAAGGCAGCGAACGTGTTGATTGGGAGATTGAAATCAGTCAAGGTTCTTTCACAACAAATAATCCTTGAGATTGTTTCTGCTAATCTTGGCTTTAAACTTTCAAATCACATAAATTTATACCCCATCCTACAAAGAATATGCTATGCAATATCAACTATTCCTCCATTCAACAGTTGTTGATATGAGTCTATTTCTGAAGACCCTTCAACAGTCAAGGAATTTTACATCCCTGAGCTGGTGATTATTATAAACTTAGGAAAAAACTCAGGAAATGTTGGTAAATATACACGTTGTTAACTTGTACTTCTTGCCCAATTATCCAAATAATACACCTGAATCTTATGTTAAACAAAAGAAAAACCTGGAAAAGTCTGGGAATTTAACATCCCTCAGTTGGTGATTATTTTTTATAATTTTTAAGAAACTCACGAAATGTTGGGAAAATTACTCGCCGTTGAAGTGCCTACTTGTCCAAATAACACCTGATTTTGTATGTTTAAAAAGGGAAATCCCTGAAAGAGTGAGGTAATTTCGCACAAAGCTCGGCAGACACCCGGTTGTGCTATCCGGCACGTGCGATCCGGCGGACGCCCCTCGTGACCGTGGCCCGATATCCGTCACCCGATACTTCCACAAGGTGATATCCGCTTCCTATGCGCTCCCTTACAACCGTCCCTCAAATATCCTCCTACTACATCCACGAGGTTCCGCTTCTAATGATTCCGTTAAAGAAAGAAAAAATAACTGGTGGTTTTGTTTGATCATCTTATGGGGTTGCTTTGCTTTGGGAATGTGTGGAGAGCTCAGTTTTGTAACATTTGTTTGATTACAGAAAACATGATGTACTAGTTTTTTAATGTAAATAATTATTGCGGTTTTTAAAATAATGTTGAAGTCTTTGGTTTGAGAGTGATGTGGAAAAACCAGTTAAATGTTCTAACATATGTTTGATTGCAGTACACTTTATTTATCCGTTAAAAAAACATTGTGGTTTTAAAATCATTTTGATGTAGTTTTGGAGTGTGAGAAAAAACTGTTAAAAGTTCTAACATGTGTTTGATAAGAAGTATAAACTGTTTAATATTTATTCAAATGAAAGAAATATTTTGGTTTGTTAAAATAAATGGTGGTTGGTTTGGGAGTGATGTAGAGAAACCAGTTATATGTTCTGGTTTATCTACATCACTCTACATCTGCAATAACATGTGTTTGATTGCAGAACACTTTATTTACTCGTTAAAAAACATCAATTGTGGTTTTTATATCATTGTGATATGGTTAGTTTAGGAGTGTGTGGAAAAAGCTATTTTAAAAGTTCTAACATGTGGTTGATAGCAGTTTTACATTATTTACGTTTTAAAATGTTGCGAATGCAATTCGTAACGCCTTCCTTCTCGGAGAGGAATCAACGAATTAAAAAGTTATTTAAACGTACACGCTAAAGTTTTGCAAGTTATTAGTCTTTTCGAACCAATCCGGTGATGCCAACGATGAAAGTTACATCACACCTTTAACGTTATATCCACCCGGAGTGTCTTTCAAAACATAACGGATAAAAAAACAAAGGTGTAAACAAAACCAAATTTTCGTTTATTTAGAACACATATTCACTGGAAATGTTTGGGGATCGGCAGGCAAATATCATCGTAATTGATCGTAAAGTGTACTCTCGTTCGCTCACGTAACCATAAATTAGTTCGCGTGTGACTACCCTCTGTGTCACACCCTAAATAAATATTTAAGCGCATTTTAAATGTTACATCACGTTCGTTTTTTTAATTTTTTACGAGGTTAATTTAGGCATAGGTTCTCGCTTTTATCACATCACTGTTTATTGAAATGTTTATTAACACGTTAGAAACCTTATTGTTTTACCGTTTTTATTGTTTTAATATCGTAAATGCGATGTTGAAATGGAGAGATAATTCTTGTAGATAAATTAATAAATTCGTGTAATCTTCTGAACAATTCTTCTGTAAATTAGAGGTATACTATTCTCTTTATAAATTTAGTCGGTGCAATAGACAGAAAACATCTATTAGGTACCAAAATGGACGGGGCGTTTACTGATTACTGACTAAAACTACTAAAATGACATTTCAAATATTTGTACTCCCAGGCTTTTTTGAAATTACAGGCACGTTATAGTCGTCAGTAATCCGACAATAGTAAATTTCTTCCGAACGCGTGGAATGCCTCGACCTTCCCGTGCATACCAATGTGCTCGGCGGCATAACACCTCAGCATGACTGAACATTGAGCATGCAGCACGATGGTCAAATCATGTTGAGCATGAGCAGTATGAGCATGGTCCGACGATCCGTGGACGTTTGCCGGAAGCGGCCACTGTTCTCTATCCCGGGTTGTTTAAGTGGTCACTTCCGTTTTATGCCGTTGAGGTCTCTGTCATCTAAACTTCACACTTTCCTGCCTTCATTTTGATAACATGCGAGAGGTCAGGGTCGTTTGAAAAGTTTGCAACGCCCTGTTAGCCAATTTCGTTTTACTTTAGACAGTTGAGCATTGATTTTTAGAATCTAATCCCTATGCTCTCTTGATTTGGAACACTTTCGCGGTAGTGATAAGGATTGCAAATAAGTACATAATTTTAGCTAACACTTCACACATTCACCGTTGATTTAAAATAGCAATTTAGATCGTAGAAAAAGAAGAGGATAGCTTGACAGAGAACTTGTTGGATGAATTGTAAGTAAAATATCTTCAAATTTTATCTGCGACGGCGACCAATTCTTCTCTTATCGCAGTGGTGCGTGGCTTATCTGGGCTATCGCGCCACATTGCTGCTCTGCCATATTCCGCTTTTTTTGTATGTCCTTATCTCTAAACTTTTTCATTTCTCGTGTGCGATAGAGACAAAAAATCGTGGAAATTAAAACAGTGTTAATAAGAATGTTATCAGTGTCATAACATTAAATTCAAACCAATAAATTGTAGACCGATGTGATCCCCTTTGCTCAGTTTTACTTTTTTTCCATAATATCTAGTTATTAACTTTTTTAAGTAGAACATCGTCAAAAATGAAAATCTGCAAGACTAATGTACAAATACTGAATTTTTCGGCATAGCAGACTTATCACACTCATGTATGCTGCATGTGTTTATTTTCTCCCAAACCTCGTGCGCATTTGAATTGAACTGCCATTTCAATATATGTCTCTATAATTATTTTACACGACAGTTTAGGTTGGTAAACGTTCAAAGCAAACCTAACTTGCTGTTCCAGTTACGTGGAGTATGGTATTCCCATCTGACAAATACAATAAGAGGAAATGCCCAAACATAGGCTATTAGAAGGTGAGAGCGGAATGATTTATTTCAGTTAAAAAAGAAGAAAATAAAAGACAGTGGAGCATTTTAGTGAGTGAGAATTATTTTATTTTGATAACACTTTCAGATAAGGAGATAGTGAACTGATAACAACTATTTGGTTTATACGAGATTCCCAGAAAGTCGCACACGTTATCATGTTTAGCAAAGCAAAAAATAAGTACAGGCGATAAAAATGTTTGTCCCATTATTACATATATAAGTTACAATTCATTGTATACTAGGTTTTTATAAAAACCAACATTAAATTGCCAAATAAAAAATAAACCACAATTCTTCACAAAAATAAACTAACATAATTGTACAATATTACTTGGAACATTTTTCTCCGATAAATAAGAATGAAAATTATTTTGGTATCCCTTCCTGGTGCTGATTCTGCAGCAGCATCCCGGCGCCGCATTTATTGTATGGCGTTAGTAGCGACACCCTTTTGTTTTGTCTCTGCAAACACTGATTCCAATTTAAAAAACGAAAAATTGAGTTATTAAGGCAATTAGTTGCTGCATTAGCATCTTATTCTGTTGTCACATTACGAACTGCATATTAAAAACGACTAATCAAACTGTAATTGTTTGAAGTTTGAAACATAAACACAACAATCCTATGACGCGGTGTTACCAACAATGCGTGTTGACATGCCAAGCGTCTATATATTTAAATAAATTAGTTACTCGTGTGTTAATTATTTACACAGTAATGTGAAATTAAATGTTAAAATAAATAATATAGTAATACAGTAACCTCCAGAAGTTAATTTGTTATAGTTGTGGCTTAGAAATACACTGGGAGCTCCTAAAATCCAGGCCAAGGCAAAATTGCGCGTGTTCCTTTTTTAGGTGTTTTGTGGTTGATTAAGTTTTGCCAAAAGTGATTCGTCCTCCTTGTGTAATTATCACGTTTTACGCGACTGTACATGTTACTTGACCAAACATGAATGTTACAAATTTAACAGGAGTAGTCACCTGCTTCTACGTGCTTCTTCCTCAAGTATCCCATGCAGCCTTAACCTTACCCAAAATTGTTGATGCTTGGCTCATTTTATAGAAAAAACCAGAGATTTTGGTGAGGAGAATTTTGGTATCACACATAATAGTCGATTAATACAATGTTACCGGGGAGACCGCGCCATACTCGGTGATGTTTGATTCCTGCCATGAGTGAAAATATGTCCACTCTATATGAAAACATTATTCAATGACTCTGGTCACTGTTTTAAAGAAATCATTTATTGATAATTTACCGTGTATATGTAAGTGCTTCTTTGACAGTTCACTGGTTAATTTATTCACAGCTGTTATGATTCTGTTGTTTTGATTTGAAACCCCATAAACCCAGTGTTAAAATATCCGATTTTAAAATGAGATATTGTATTTAACAAAATACGAATTTTCCTGGGGTTGAGGTTTTAACTGTAACCAATCGATTGTTTAGGTCCAAAAACCTGAAGTTTTTAAGAAAATGGTTCCGCTGGATTCCGAGATAAACTTAGCAAACAGACATTTTTCTTTTTTAGAGTATAGGATTCAATATTTGCGATTTTTACTATGGGCCCACTATTAGTGTTATCTTCACTCTGCTCACTGAAATGGCTAGGTTTTGCTCCTTAAAATGAGCAACTTGAAATCATCAGTTGAGGAGGGACGGGGTTTTAAAGTTAACATTGGCTTTATAGAGGAGAAATAGACGAGAAATCCTACGTGACTTAACTCCATTGATAAAGATTATCTACATCGTCTTTTCACTCGCATAACTTTTTCCTGATTAAATTAACCACCTCATTCACCCTGTGCTGTACGATGTACGCCCACCCGTCATATCCTTATCAGTGGTCGTGGTCGGTCATCGATTGTTGTCCATTAGTGCACTACCCGGCCGACCATTAACTGGGTCGCGTGACAACCCGGCTATCTGTCTGTCGTGTGCCGTACGTTCTACGTGTCCTCGCTAATCGATGAGTAACATTCGGGAAACCGTTTATCCGTTGGTCACTTGTAGGCCGGATTTTTGAACGTTGCGTCATGTCGGTTAATTCAACGCGTGGTCAACATTTGAGGGATTCCCGCGTTAGATGTAGTTTTGAAGATGAGCTGAAGTCTGAAGTTTTACACACCTTTGTAAATTGCCATTGCATTTTTTATTCTGTAAGATAAATTATACTAAATTTAAGGAAGTTTGGTACGTCCCAAGATGATGGGAGATCAAAATAAAGTTTTTGGTTTAACAGATTTGGTAAAGTAGTAGTTTTTATTAAAACTGCGTGTCGGACAAAAAATAATATAATTTTGTTCCCCCAAAGACGCGTTTTCAACGGAGTTATTTTCAGCAATTTTCTGTCAGTTAAAAAAATGCGTACATTTCCGTCACTTATTGGAGAAAATAACAAAAGTTATAGCAGTGTTGGATAATGCCCGAAACACTTGCTAAAATGTCATCAACTCACCATCACCAACATTGAATTTTAAACAATGGAATTTCTGTCGTTCCAAATAACGTTGAAAGCTTTTCTCGCAACATTTATTTTGGAAACTCCTGTGTAAACGTACCTCAAGACTAAGGGAACTATAAAACCCGCTTTTGATTACATTTTTACATGTTTTTCAAGCGCTGGTTTTCATTACATATGAATAAGTGTTTGCTAAAATAATAGGAGCGTGCCCCTTCAAACCATTATTGTTTTCCATATTAATAATGATTAAGGATAATTTTATAACACTGTTTATCAAAACGATAACCCAAAAGGCCAATTAGTTAAAAATATTTTAATTTACAATCACGAGTTGTACTAAACAATTTGTTGTAGATTCGTATTGGAATAGCATTACTTTTAGGTTCTTGATAATAGGTTATGAATGAACCATTCATAACCTATCACTATTCTGTTAGGCCTACCACATTTGATGAACGTTTTAAGAAGATTGGGACTTTTTAATTTCAATAAATGGAATGAGAAAATGTTACGATACATGGTAATAACAATGGTAACGTGGCTGTCAGTGAAGTTATGTCACACTTTAAGGCCACGCTCCCCCGTCGGTCATATTGGATTGATTCTCCATAAGCGCAATGCTGACTAAACCTCTATTTAGGATCCACATTTTTATTTCATTTTCAATCTGATTTAGGTTTTTTTGACTACTCAAAATAAAGTAAAGAGTGATTTTTGCGAGTAAAATTTCGTATAAGTGTTCCAGATTACCAGAAAAAAATGGTCAAACTTAAAAAAATAATTAAATTTTTTATTAAATATTATAATTCATTTTCAAAATATCTTCCACAATAATCGCCCGCGATAAGAATATCTTTCAATTGATATGCACCAAAGTTAAAATGTTATCTCAAGAGATAAGCAAAAAATTGTAGGTTGAACTTAACATTATTCTAATGGGTGATAAAACCAATATGGCCGACAGGGTAGCCGGCTCTTAACATCACCAACGGTTTAACACAACGTGTAATGCTATAAAAAAGTTTCTATAAATTTGAATACTCTAAATCGATATATCCACTATTTATTTTCGTTTTGCTGACTCGGTATTTTCAACTTGTATTATATAATGGCTGTTTTATGGTATGAAAAGTTATCTATTCGCATATTTCATGACACTTATTATTACTGTTACAGCTATCATATTATGTTATCACTAGAATGTGAATCTGATATTGGTATGCAATCCATTATCTTGATTATACATGATGGTATTAATTTTTGTATTAAAACCTTTAACAATTCACGCAATTGTTAGATTAAATTCTCATCTTGATTCCTGCAAAGTTTGAACCCCCGGTGGTTTTCCAACACCTTAACTAAAATGTTTAATTCAATTACAATCAACTTTATAAATTGGTTGCCATTCTATTAGCGAATTTCCCTATAGGGAAGAAGCTATTAGTCGGCATGGTAAGACCTAGACCCGGGACCATGATAACTTTTCGTTTTGAGGTCCCCTGACCCCAAAAACACCATTCGTTCGAAACTGTATATATATATATATATATATATATATATATATATATATATATATATATATATGACTTTAAGTTCGAAAACCAGCCAGATCGCTTTATCTGAAGAGGTATTTTTGGGGGGTTTTGTACCCCAAAAATTGTTTTTTTGAATTTTTTACATACAATTTTGGAAATAGTCAAATTTTAGTTTTTACCATTGCATTCAGCTTAAAAAACACACAACTTGGTATTTTGATCATTCCTCTACGTCAGTTGGTTACCGAGATATTGAAAGTGCTAAACACAGTACGTTGTCTAATGTTATTCTTATGGAGGAAAAGAAAAATTGTATATCTCGCTTATTTATGAACGTATACTGTTGAAACTTGGTATACGCCTTCATCTAGTGCATTGGTATTTGCTCAAAAAAACGATCTTTTGTCAAAGGCTCTTGTAGCAGCAAACCTGCGTACTCAACCCCAATGTTATTCTTATGGCGAATAATTAAAATTGTATATATTGCTTATTTGTGAATATATTTTTATGAAACTTGGTAAGTGACTTTATGTAGTATTAAGACATTTATATCGCCATTGGAAATTCGCTGAGTATGCAGGTTTGCTGCGACGGGGATATTGGATTAGTATTTTATCAAACGTTAAGGATGTGTCGTGAGTGCATTGCGGAGTATTTGTGCGCGATATTTGTACACCTGTCAGATGTAGTGAACAGCTGTTTCGTTCAGTGCTACCAACATAGGCTATCCCGGAACGAATCCCCTCACACGAAGGGAATTAAAAATACCCACTGGACCGGCTGGACCCGACAACATTTCATTGGTCAATGCCACACGTGCATCGTGTTCAAATCAAGGCATGTTGTAACAATTGTAATAGTTATGGACAAGCGTATTGAATATATGTATATTCCAGCATACAATAAGCTGCTTTTAAGCATTAATATTTTATTATTTCGTAAGTAAATGTATAATCTTGCATCACTTTATAACAGGTTTGGTCACATTGTTCAAATGTCTTGACTCCTAAATAAGGATGCAATCATAACATCTATATCTGCCTAGTCCCGAAACTAATTGGTGTCTTCATTAATACGTGATAATTAGGGAATACAATCCCGGGATTACGGGATTGGTAAAAACAATCCCGGGAGTGGCCGTAATTTACAAAAAGCCTGGAAATATATGAGATTAAGTGTACTTTAGTAAATGTTGACGATAATAATAGTAAATGAATAATATTTTGTTTATTAAAAATACAAAACAGTAATTTAAATAGCACGAATGATCAACGGTGAAAGATAAAAATCTTTATTACACAATCAGTACTATTACGTTTGGTCTCAAATTGGGTAGGGCTTCGGGTATGCAATAAACTAATAAAGCAACTCAAAATTGGGTTTGTAATACTATGATATGTATTTAGATTGTCAGAAAAACTATTTCTAAAAGTATCCATGAACAAATATTTTCACCTAAAAAGTAGAAGTAGAAGTAGACTACTTTTATAAATGTATCTGCAGCTGCAGATGGATGAAATTATTAACTTATTACTAAGACATGTTATGAATCAATTATTCTACTTGCTAAAACAAAACTATCCTTTCAATAAACACAGTACTTTCATAATAAAATTATGTGTAACAATTAGTAAACGATCTAAAATTAATCGAGTAAACATTACTTAAAATAAATCCAATGTCGTTATTTTAATGAATTTACTTATTATTATATTGGGATCAAAACAAACTAAATTTGTTCTTAATAAAAAGAAAAAATTTCAATTATCATAAAAAAGCATAATTATCTGACAAACATCCCTATTCAGGTATTCTGATTGTTTCAAGTGACTGCAAGAAATTGGATTAAAATATAAACCTATAGTTAATATATAAGAAAGAAAAAAATTATCAAATCAAGAAGTTTTGATGTATAACTTTATTAAGGTGTGTTTAAAGTGATTTATTGCGGTTACATCAGTTAGAAACATCACCTGTACTGCTAACTTGAGACAATGTATCAATCCCGAAAATCCCGGGATTCACCGTAAAATTGGGCGGGATCCCGGGATTGGATTCCCTAGTGATAACATAATAGAAAGCAAAATGATTACTTGAGTCCCTCTTGACTCTAATTCGTGTATATATTCCATATGCGACATTGCAGCGTATCATTTTGCTAAAGTTCAATGACGCACTATCGGACTTTGAACAAATACAATTAATTATAATTATTGTAGATTCGATGCAAGGTTTATAATCCACAAGCTGTTGCCCACAGGCTTCGCCCCGCAAACGGTTTATAAAAACTGTGGCAGTGTGTGTGCTGCATTCTGTGGTTAGCCCGTGGAACTACTACGAATTAAGATCAGATTTTTGTATTTTAATCAGCTCAAACAAAATTGAATGTCCATAAGGAATACATGGGAACTTTGTCGGGGTCTCTGGCGGAGCCCTAAAGTCAGATCAGGATGAAAACCATTTAGTTTTCCTATTTTATGCCTAAAAAATCAGTGAAAAAAATTTCACCTCTCTAGGTAAATGGGAAGTAGGAGAATTCGTGATGAGTAAGTGACTGAGGGCTTTGCCTTTTGTAAGTAGGCTATAGATAATCTAATTATATATTCGATTTAACACCGAGTCATCTTGAGAGCACACAAATAACCTGTAAGCCTCAGGGGAAATGGTCAAACTCGTAATTTGTGACCTCGCGGGATCGGAAACTCGGAAGGCTGAGCGGTTATTGGCTGACTTGCAACATAGAATATACAGAATATACTCAATCATACATAGTACAGAGTATACTCATACTTAGTGTATACTCAATGCTTGTAATACATCGGTGCACTTGTGTTCACTCAATTTACTACGGTATTAGTGAGGTAAACTAAAAATAATTTTGTCCCCGCCACGCTATCCTTCAAAGCCTCCCTTCATAAGCGTTGCGCGTGATGAAATAATAAATAAAGCGACCCCTTATCCACTTAACCACCAGCATCCTCCCCCGCTGAGGTAACCAAAGTGTATGTTCTCGCGCACGCTGCACCTACGCTCGTGCCGCCCGCATCACCAGGACCCGGATTTCCGCAACCGCTTCGCTCACTTCCGTCCGGAGTCCGGACCATCCCCCAGGTGGGTGTGGGACAGTGTCAGTGTGCATGTGCGGTGCTATATCATATCCTGGCAATCGCGGTGCGGTACAGGACACGGTGGACTTCAGCGGCGGTTCCCACACAGATACAATAGCAGTTAGTATATCACTGTACAAAATTGTAGGAATTGCAAACAGTGTTTACTAATATTTTTGACAATGTTGAAGAAGTCCTAAATTGAGGTGAAAGAAAGACTAGATGAACGGTTTAGACCGTTTAGAGGGATATTTGATCTACGATTTTTTTCTAGTACAAGCTGTTGCCCGCAGGCTTCGCCCCACAAACGATTTATAAAAACTATGATATTTGTGTTTGCTGCATTATGTGGTTAGCCCGTAGATCTACTACGAATCAAGATCAGCTGTTTGTATTTTCACCAGCTCAAACAAAAATAAATGTCCATAAGGAAAACCTGGGAACTTTTTCGGGGTCTCTGGCGGAGCCCTAAGGTCAGATCAGGATGAAAACCATTTGGCTTTCCTATTTTATGCCTAAAGAATCAGTGTAAAAATTTCAACTCTCTAGGTAAGTAAGAAGTAGGAGAATTCGCTATGAGTGAGTGAGTGAGTGCGTTGCCTTTTATAGGTATAGATAACAACTCCAGTTGATTGGCATATTTTATAGTCTTTTTTATCATATTATAAACTTGTAGGCTACAGTATTAATTGATTTTCAAATAGCATTTTTTATTAGATAAAGTTAATGGGATCAACTTGACAATTCGACGGGGTTTATAGTTTGAATTTGTGGTGTTGTTAATTCTGAATTACAAAGACGCACTTGTAACCGATGCTGTCTAAAAGAAAGTCAAATTGTTTTTGTTATAACAAAATGATTCTATCAATATCAAAAACGTCATGAAATGTACTAAAAAAGTACATAAATATTTAATTAAAAAATGCATTGATCGGTTGGTTTGCTTATATACAAAAAGAAGAGCAACAGAAAGACATAAAGTCTTATCAGCTAGATAATTACCTAGTCTGCAACATTATTGAGATTGTTGAACCGTATATAAACGCTGAGTTTCAGTGGTGTACACGACAGTAATTCGTCACAAAACACGGTAACTTTGTTGTAGTGTTACAACTAAAAAAAAATGCTAAAAAATAAAAATAAACAGCTAAACATTTTGAATGGATCACTACTGGATGTAAAACATTTTCTGACCTAATCAATAACGCCACTTTTAGTAGTTATGTTGAACATAACTCGTATTTCATTCTTGTTAGTAAAATAGGCTATAAACCATAAACCGGGCCTGAAATAGTCCCGAGTGGTGTGTTAAGCCCCTGCGGTCGGGCCGGGCCGCTTGATGGTCTACGCTAGTTTGTTTTAGCGCAGCAAAGTTCGGAAATAAACTTCTAAATATGTTCCATTAGTCATTAAGCATTTTGGACCATACGCCTGCGTCACGTGCTAGATAAATATTAGGTTTTATCCTTAAACTTACGGCTCTCAAAATGAATATTTAGCACTCGGGTACGGGTACATTTAAAATTTACATAGTAAAATTGTGTTTAAAACAATTTAGTTTTTACTTAAAAAAAGGTAAAATTAGACGCCAATTACGTGCTATATTCGAAAATATCTAGGGGTAAAATAATGTAAAATTGTCATTTCCAAAATAAAACACCATTTTTATTTCAAAAGTATTTTCATCTATGTTTGTTTTATGATTGGAATAAATGTTGAGAGGTAGAACTTCTTAGCAACTATTACAAATAGCTATTGCAACAAAGTAGTATTTGTGAAATATTACACAAATAGACAGTATATTAAACAAATTGTAAGACGTTTTTAGAATTTTTTCCCAGTTTGATTTTATATATACAAAACATTACTTAATTTATCTCGAGATTTTATCAGTGCACTTGGGAATTTACCAACTCGATAGTCTTAACATAATTTTAACTTGACACCCAACTCGGCAAGTTATAAATATTTAAATTTTAAATTTACAAATTGGGTTGCATGTTGTTATATTCCTTTAAATGAGATAGTTCTTCGTTGCCAAGTGCGAATGTAAAGTGGAATTATTTTCAGTTCGAGCCTGTCGCGCCATCAAATCATTTGCAACTCGGCGCATGAGGCCCGAAGTGAGAAGAACCCCACTGTAGTATGGATGTATTCGGGCATCAGTTAGGGCTAAGATGCGGCTTGGAGGGTGACAGGGCTTCCCTGGCGGTTGTACTGCTTCCTCACTAGTTTTTACCACTTTGGCCAATCAATACTCCAGGCTACTGACCCTCGGAAATATCGGAGGCCAAATAAATACAAATTGAATAAATGTAAGGAAGATAGGTCGTACGGAAATTTAAATTGTATGTCAGTTCATTTCATATTGTCAATTAAACCAAAATAAAAGAAAGAATATGTCAACATAAAATTACTATGCTGTGTGTGTGTGTGTGTGTGTGTGTGTGTGTGTGTGTGTGTGTGTGTGTGTGTGTGTGTGTGTGTGTGTGCGCGTGTGTGTGCGTATAGCAGAACACCAAATTGTGGACTTCGTGTTGGATTTACGGTTAGACAATGTTCTGACTAAACCCGCATTTGTTAATGTCAAACCAATAATCAATATTACGTTTTTAATTTAGATAATACTGTTATTGATTTTCTGCTTGTATGAAAATAAGTTATCGCATGATTGAATTATCAGGTGCATTAAATGTTTTCGATAAGCAACGCGGCATTTTCATCGAGTTGAATGTTTCTCCTCTGTGGTGCAATATTTGATGATGATGGAACTTTGCTGGCTGTAAAGGAATACACATGCACAAATACACGCGTATTTGAAAGAATTCCCGTTTCCGATTGTGATTAAAGTTTGCTATTTTCAAGTTATCATCAGCTTTACTGTCAGATAATGTAAAATTAATAAACCGGCGTTTTAGGATGTCCTGTTTTAAGTACAAGTAAAAGTTGCATAACAGTTTTATTCATTTACTGTATACAAGTTATTAGTGTAACAAGTATGGTTGGTGGCCAACTTTAAGTGTTACTCGATTATATATGCCGTTTTCAAGTTTAACTTGTGGTTGTGCAATATTTAAAACTTGAAAGTTAATAAACTTAGTTGTGCAACATTGGATGAATTGCAGTTATTTGTCCTGGCCGTGTTTCATCACAAATCACTGAGTAAAAACGATATCCTTCATTTGATTTAGTTTTAGGCAAATTTATTACGTAATTTGTTTTTAACCCGTAACTAGCTTTAAATTTTTAAAATACATTTTTTATATACAAACAGTCATTTTATATTCAAACAAAGTATTTCAATATCATTTTAATATTATTTTTTCTAACTATAACTAATTTAAATTATATAAGGTTTTGAGCACAAGAAAATGTAGTCTATTAATCCTGAAACAGTTTAAAATATGTTTTCTTGTATATTGGTTAGTCAAATTAACTTTTAAATCTTTTAATCAGCAACGCTCATATAAACTGTTATAGACTCGAGTTTGTTTCTAACAAGGTTATAGATGTATCAGGTCAATAAATCTTGTTATCAGTTTGATTTACAATAACAACCACTCGCTATCGTTGTCTGATAGGAGTCCTGGCCTGTAGTTAACAACGCTATTAATAAGACAATTATTTAATATTCATCGATATGACATCAACATGTAGGATAGTTATACAATCTTTGTTTTGGATAGTTCATTTCGCAAGAGTAAGTGGTACAGTGGAACTTGGATGATTCGAACCTCCATAACTTAAAAACTTCTTTAATTTGAATTTTTGAAAAATTATTTCGTACTTTTAACCGGCCCCTTGGGATTCGAATTATCCACTGTATTTCAAGCAGTTTCAACCAATTCCTCAACTATTTTAACGGATTTTTTATAGATAAGTCAAAAATAAATCAGACATAGGCTTATTCACCGCAATCAAACTTCTTACTTGATATTGGAGAAGTGTTCTAACATAGAACTTGTAAGTTAGAAACAATTTTTAGATAAAAAAAATTATTACCCTAAAGTATATCAAGTTGCTGAATGTAAAGCAAGTTGAATATTAAATTTCTCCCGTTCCAGAAATACTGAAATGATTTTACAATAACGTCTAATGGACATGTTACTCTATTTAAGCGTTATTGTTGTACAGCAATTAGTTTATTGTTGCATACAGTATCACCAGTGCTAGTAAAGGTGATTGAAGAAATTACCTGTCTGTTTGGACGGTCATTAAATTATGTTAGTTTTCCGCCCTTCCGCCGCCACAATGAGGTATTTGCATGAATTACCTGAACAAAACTATTTATTTTATTTAGGTGAACCCAAAAATGTCTTAGTCGTAAAAAGAGTGTCATACAGTCCCATACAAGTTGGAGTTCAGCCAATAATTGTCTGTATTCATTATTGTGTCCTCCATCTCGATGTATAGTGGGAGTCAGTGTTGCGTTTGCACTCAGTGGGCAGATATTCAACACGGTTGTTTAATGGATATTATTGATTTACCTAATATATACTAAGGATACATTACATTAAATGTTTTTTTTTTAGGTTATGTGTAGCAAAAACAATGCTAAATGCTTTAGAATTTAATTGTTTAACATTGAGTACTTATTAATAAAACCATAATATAATATATATTAAATCATGGAACTAAAATGGCATCCATACAGATAAAATAATGTAGTTAAAAAGTTAACTCTTCAGGAACTTCTCAGAGTAACATTAAATCATGTGTTACCTATATAAGTACATTAATATGTTTTAAAACATGACAAATAAACTTTAAACTTATTTATTGTTCGATATTAAAATGCTACATGAAAAGTGTTTGCGCGATTGTTAACTTTTTCATGTAGTCACTTAATTTAATGAAAAATCGTTAAGACCATTTGCAAAAATCCGCAAAATAAATTAACAGTTTCTAAAAGTAGACTCTATTATCTTTAAAGCAAGACCAAAATATTTGTCGGGAAACCCTGGGAAGTACATTGAAATCAATATTGTTTTTTTAGTTTCACATGACAGAGCTTTATAAATCTATCCTCATTATTGGCGCTTTACGCCCCTATATATATTTCAATTCTAGCTTCGTACATTATTTTTGTGATTTTAATTACCTGGGGAATAAGGATCCATAGTAGGTATCCAACTAATTTCAACTTCAATGAAACAGTAACCTTTAATAACTGTGTATCGAAGAAGACTGTGACCAGTTGAAAACTGCAGATAGATTATCAGTGGGATTTCCCGTGACGCGGCCGGCTAGGGAACAATACAAGCGGAGGGAATAGGTTGTAACAGTAGGAGAGCTGCTTGACTATTTGGCTTTTCAAAATTACGGTCACTGTTTCAACTTTCTAAAAATGACTTTTGTCCAGCTAAATTGGCCAAATACCCCACTGTGGCCGTGGAGTTAAATTAACCTTTGCACTATTACAGTATTTGAAAGAACCAAAAAATAAAGATTTTTAGTATGGTAGCTTATATAGCGTTATATGAGGGTTTTTCTTGTTCAATGTCTATGTGCTTGTTATCGCACACTTACAATGATAAATTATCAATTGTTACAGTGAAATATTGGCAACGAATCTGAAGGGCCTGAATAAAAAAAATCGCTATACAGTGTCAAGGAATATGTTAAATTTAGGTTTGGTTTGATAATATTTCGCTTTACAGAGGTTCACCATCTTATTTATTAGCTTGTTGTCATTTAACTTTGTTGAAAAGGTATGATATAAAGTATGAAACGTTTTAAGCTCATTGGTTACGTTTTATCTCAACGCTTGGCACACACTGACACACTGCTTTCGTTTGTTCCGTTGGTTGCCATCTGATCGGTGGTAGGCTACTGCACAACTCGTTATTTCGTGTTAGCACTTCTCACGATCCCACGGGAACTGACACACTGAGGGTTCAAGTTGAAACACGATTGATTTCTGGAATTTATATTTATTTACGTTCGCTACACCGGGGTTTAGATGTTGACAGTTTGTCAAATAAAGTGGAATTCGCTATTTAAATGCTTTACAAACAATTTGTTATACATAAGTACATTTATTTTTGCTATGGTTATACATTTGTTGCGTTGAGTTAAACATTATTTATTCGTAATGTTGAGGTATAATTTGTATTATGTGTTACGGCTAGTTCAAGGGAATTTTAAGAAATTCTGATATTGAGGTTTGTTCCGTTAAAGTTTAACTTTATCGAGATAATAATCAATTATCTATAATAACGTCGTGTGTTAAAAAAATTAAACACATTTTTATGGACCGATAAGATAAAAGTTATCGGTCGCGATTTTATAATTTTTAATTCATTGACCCTCTTTTGTATACGAAATCTTTACTTTCACTGATATCTAGCCATGAATACAAAACTTGTATTCATTGCATACAGGCCCCTGAAAGTAGTGTTGAATATAGATAACGAGTTTTATTCGATTGATAACAACTAGTTTCTTTCCCAAATAAAAACAGTATTTTCCTCCGTCATCGGAGTTTTGATCGGTCCCATCAACCCGTGTTCATTGTGTTTCCGCCACTGCGATTGCGTTTCCGTGTCCGCCTGATATCGATCGATAGCAGTGATAACGGCGATAACACAACGACCGGATGGCGTGTTGAGTTCGCCACCTGTTGTTGAAGCTTCATTTCCTCCAACAACCCTCGCACACTCAACTCTTGATTAATCGCAGGTTGTTTGTCCTGTGATGTTTCTGGACATTTTGTAATGGTTTGTTCTGGTTTTTACTCTGTTGATTTGTTATCGATGATTTGTTTTGGTTTTAGAATTTGTTTATTGACTTTTATTTTTTATTGTTTTGCGTTATAGGTATTTGACCTGTGATGTTTCTGGATATTTTGTAATGGTTTGTTCTGGTTTTCCCTCCGCTGATTTTTTTATCGAAATATGATTTGTATTGGTGGTTAGAGATTGGTTATTGACTTTGTAAAATGTTTTATTGTTTTTCGTTACGGTTGTTTTTTATCGGTGTGATATTATTTCGTCCAAGTAATATCTCTTTTATCACTATTTAGGGGTATGCTAACGGGTTAAAGTAGTTTTACATATCTTTAAGCCAAAATATTTGAATGAGATACTTTGTGGTTTCTAATGGTTGATTTAATGTTTTATTTGCGAGTTATTTTGCTGTTGAATAACATTATAGTCTGTGTTACGGTGTTGTCCCTTATCGAACTAGTGAGACAGTACACGTATTTTTCTTAGTTTCATTGGCAAACACCAATTATTGTGTTAACTGAGGTTTGCTATGTAGTCATGACGTTAGTAATATCAGTACCTGGGGGCCAAGCTTTGCTCGAATGAAATCCCGTATTGTAACCTTACCTCACGAGAGTTACTTTTACAGGCCACTTACGATCAGCTGTTACAATTAATTAGAAAATCTACACGCCCAATGATAACATGTTAAATTTAAAATTGAATTTTTCAACAAAATTTGTTGGAAGCTGATTTTTCTAATCGACTTCTGAGGTCTGAATACCCTTCTTTTCAAAATTTAAGCATCACCCTTTCACGGTATTCGAAGATCCCTGTTGCACACGGACATCTCTCGTTCAAGTGCAGAATTCGGGGTTTCCCTAATCAACCATTTGTTTTTATCTACCCGAGATAGAAACAAACAAAGAAGGAAGCACAGAGAGATAAAAGTATTTTGAAAATATAAAAATAGCCTCGTCTAAATTGAGAGAAATAGTCAAGATTGGCATCCAAATTTTACTTGTTACATTATTCCTAATTATCTGATCCTTGTTTGAGGCAAGCATCTTGCGACTTCAGTTAACGTCTGTACAATTATTGAAATATCTCACATACTCTGCGTTTTCCCCAAATTGTTCACCTTTCACTTCAAACATATTTATCCCCAAAGTGTTAACACAATGTAAGCAATTTAATATCGTAATGTCGTTAAACTCACTATAAATTAATACAACGTTAGTGTTTGCTATATGAGGACTTTGTTTGAAATGCATTGTGATGGCGAGTTCATTAATCAATAAATTATTGTGAAGGCAAATATCAGCAATATCTAAAATACCCCCGTCGCAGCAAACCTGCATACTCAGCGAATTTCCAATGGTACATCCTAAGTCATGAAGCCACTTACCAACATTAATCAAAGCATATTAATAAATAAGCAAGATATGACATTTTATTTATTCCCCATAAGAAAAACATTAGGACTGAGTATGCAGGTTTACTGCATAAAGGACCACAAATTCTGGTTTTTATGCAAATACCAATGAATCACCTCCAGATGAAGCAACCTACCAAGTTTTATCAATTTATGTTAAAAAACAAGCAAGATATCACATGTTTATTATTCTCCATAAGATTAACATTATAACTGCTGAGTACGCAGGTTTGCTGCCATGGGGACTACAACAAATTATGCAAGTAGCATTAAAACCCAATCATATATAGCCACATACCAAGTTTAATTAACAATGTTCATTAATAAGCGAGATATATAATTTTACTTATTCTCCATAAGATTAAAATTGGACAACGTACTGTGTTTAGCACTCTCAATATCTCGGTAACCAATCGACGAAGAGTGATGATCTAAATACCAAGTTTTTTTAAGCTGAATTTAATGGTGTAAACCAAATTTGGGTTTAAAAATAATTATATGTAAAAAGTTCAAAAAACCCATTTTTGGGGTACAAAACCCTTCCAAAACCACCCTTAAAGTAGAGCGACCTGTCTGGTTCTCGAACTCAGGAAAATAGGTGCTGCCTGACACGATTATACCAAATTTCATTACCTTAGGTGGCATGGTAAGACCTAGGTCCGGCACCATGATAACTTTTCGTTTTGAGGCCCCCAGATACCAAAAACACCATTAGTTCAAATTCATATATAATGGTGTTTTTGGCATCTGGGGGCCTCAAAACGAAAAAAAAATAGCTTCTTCCTTATAGGAGAAATTCGCTAAAAAAAGACACAACAAGTAGAGTTTCCCCACAAAATTTACTTGTAACGTTTTAATAAAGTAGAACACTCTTTCAAACAGTGTTGTTTTTTTCGGAGCCATTGCTAATTACATAAAGTTAAAATTATTTACAATTCAAATATGAAAGGTGAAGAGAGTCACGATCTGGTAAGTTGCCAAGTGTCAGGCGGTAATCGAATGGTAATTTTAGGGAGTAATACATTTGCGGGGAATTATCTTGTTTTAACGGTGGGTAGTTTTAGCGGTACAGTGCGCGCGTTGACGGTCCGGTGAGTCTGTAGACAGGTGGTCCGGTGGACGCCCGTATGGCACTGACCACCGCACGCGCACCCACCGGCACACGCGAGCTGCGAGCTGTCAAGCTTAGCCCCCTCCCCCTCGTAATCGGGGGGGGGGGGAGGTGGGAGTAATGCAGGGTGCACTGAAGTATCTAATAAGAGTAAGGTTTTCTAGCCTCGTTGTTTGATTGCTTGCCTGCAACTCTGATTAAAAAAAGATAACATTAAAAATAAAGTCATAATACAATTTGGATAAACTATATTTGTAAAAAAAACAGGTAATAGGACAGTTGAAGGAAAATTTGGTTTTTACATTTTTATTATACCTAAAAACTTCAACAACTGCAATTACATAAAGAATAATATATCATTGAAGAATAGGTACTTTGGTATTATACGGATGCCACCCTTATACAGCGCGCTGCGGCAGTTATCTTAGGATGGGTTATCATAAAAATGATTGTAGGACTTTCCTTGTTTCGTTTCAAATCGAATCATACCTCATGAGTCATACTTCCGGCCGCCAAACCCCCTCCAAATAGGCCAAGGTCGGGTCGTTGACCGGAGCGCGCGCATCACCTGTCACCGCCTGTATCTGGGTCAGTGTCATGAGTGATTTATTGCCGTGCACTACGTTACATTTGTTTTCATAATGAGTGACGTTCTTTTGGTGTGGGATTTACCTCGAAATGAAGAGGAAACCGTACGTATTTTTATGATAACCCATCCTAACATAACTGCCGCAGCGCGCTGTATATTTGGCGGAGTGTGGCGATCGGGTGTGGCTGCTAGCGGCGGCGACGCATTCAACACGATCCTAGCGGACATCGCTGCCTTTTGGGAGGCACAACACAAAGACCGCTCATCAGAATGATGTAAAATTTGTACAGTAAGTCAATAAAAGTACGTTTTTTCGAATTATGTAGTTATCCTTTGTATCCGGTAAAAATTTAACCTCCAAAAATAGTGGCATCCGTATAATACCAAAGTACCGAAGAGTATCACAGTCACAGGGACTTTTATTTTAAAACGTAAATTATGGTTGCAAAATCGCGTTGAGAAAACCCATTTGGACAATGTAGTCGAGTTTACTATAAGTGAGAAAAGATACTTCCTACTACTGTATCCATCTTTCATCATCGCCCTCGTCAGTGTATTTGATAGGGGGGTGGGGGGGGCAAACATGATTATAGACTTACTGATTAATAATTGTGATTTAGACTTTTCATTTAATGTAAATTATCCCCCCTTGCCACCATGAATTATACCCATAGTCACGTAGCCGTCGTAAAATATAAAACCCGATAAAAGGCTAAAACCTGGGGTACCGAGCTTTACTCGGGGAAGGTAGCCAGTTTGTTTGGATGCCTTAGAGTAATTTTTCACCTCTTGCCCCTACTAACGAGCAGATTTGCTTAGCTCGTTTCACTATTTTCTGCATGTTTACGGTCACTCCAGATGTTACTGCAACTCAACGTCCCTTTGATTCGTTTTTGATGTGACCACTCCATATTTAATCCTCATTTAATGGTTTTAGTCGCCGCTCTCATGAAACCACGTGTTAATACTTACCATGAGTATTGCTTTGACAGTTCACTGATTGATTATAAACTGCTGTTAAACATTATTCTTTTGTTTTTATTTTCAACTATAAACAGCTGTTAAAAATTATTCTATTTTTATTTTCAACTCCGTAAGCCCATTGTTAATTTTGTAACATTTCAAATTCTTGTTTTACATTATTCGATATTTCCTGGGGATGAGATCTGTATATAACTGATTTATCCCATAAATTAGTTCTTTCCAACATTTTTAATTAATTTTGAAAAAAGCTTTGCTACAACTGCTTCAAAAATAGTTCCATGTATAAAAACACTACTATAAAATGTTATTGAAATAAAATCAAGAACCCGTCCCGTTGTCGAAATAGGAGGGGAAGAGGTGCATCGCGGGAAAAAAGCTATTAGCTCAGTAGCATTAGTTTGGACCGAGATTTCCTACATGACTTGTGGATCTACTCATTGAATTGCCTTAACTGTCTCGCAATACTTTTTTTGCGAAATTACTTTCATTCTTACGCGATAAATTATAATAATCAATAATACATATCCATTCGTCTCAACAACTAGTAGATTTGAACTGAGTTTTCAGCTCGAAAAATTCGTCCGTGTTTACGGAGAAATTAAAACTATTGCCGGATGTGGGGGATTAAACGCCAGTGTAATGAATGTCTTCGGGCCTGCACAGATTGCTCGGCGATGTGGAGCAGTTAGTGTGGAGCGGTTACAAGATTTTAATTTGGAATATTTACAGAGTAAATCCTACTTTCACCGTAAAAAAACATTTCTGGTTTTATACATTTGTACGGAATGAAAACGTTAGCGAAATAGATTACTTGAGAGTCGGATGCTCTTAACCGATCAGATATTTTCAGTATGTTGTCTGATTAAAATAAATTGTCATGCTATTTATTAGTGAATTTACTTTGGAAAGTGAACTATTACCATGACCCACACGGTGAAACTTAGGCCCGGGACCACCATAGAACTTCCTAAAGTGACCCCCTGAACACTTTCTAGGGTTTTGTTCAAAATGTTTTTTATATGTGTGTGTGTGTGTGTGTGTGTGTGTGTGTGTGTGTGTGTGTGTGTGTTTGTGTGTGTTTGCACTCTAGCGGTCGCATTTTTTTGTCCGGATTACTTCAAATTTGGTAGTGACGTTCCTTTCTGTAATCAGTTAGACAAGTTCGTTGGGCAAAACAATCAGAAAACTCTGAACCCCTTGTTTGGGGGATAAATCTTTCAAATTTTGGGTTTTTTGAGCCCAAAAAGGGCCAGAAAAGCCCCGGATGGAACATTAATGTATATAAAAAGATTGGAATTAGTGAAGTGAAAACTGTTAAGCCCTCGCTCGTCATTCTAGCATACATATTTACCGAGTTATTAAAGAAAGTGTGTTTCGACTAAACACAGTACGTTGTCTTATGGGGGTTTTACACTAGAAAAGCCTGTTATTCCTTTGTTAGAGCACTTTTATCATCCCCAGCAACCTCACGCCTACTTTCAAGCCTGTCTGGACCTTCTCCTAACATAATGCGCGAAATTGTATTCCCAGCTTTGCAGGTAAATGAAACCAGGAGCATCAGAACAGCCAAAAAATCACTGTTTTCAGATTTTAATAAAAATTGGAATAAATGTATATTTTTACACTTACTTTGAGTTTTAAAAGTTTTTTATGTGGAAATTCACTTCCCTCACGTAAGCGTGCTGCGTGCGAACTCGTTATGTAATTTCTGTTCCCAGCCAATAATGTTGGTACTGTAACACTGTGTTTTGTTGTATATACAGAGGGTTTTGAATGCAGTTGAATTCAAATTGACCTCCATGTTATCCTTAAGGGCAAACACGTTATTTGATTTTGGCCGGTGCTCTCTAGAATGGGGTATCGAAAATTGAAAACCACTGCTGCTGATCGAGGCGTTTTATTTTATATCGCAATCGTCGAAATAGGTAGATAAAAACGAAGATGTTCTGTTAAAGGGTATCCGCCACTATCTATAGGCATTTTTATTTTATTTTTTTACATTTTCCAAAAGTTACATTTTCTGAAAAGGCATTTAATTCTGAAATTGCATGTCATATTTTGTGCTAATCTGACAGATTTTTCATATTTAAAAAAATTAAAAATATAGAACATTGCGCGACGTGATTTAGAGTAATTTTCAACCTTATACAAACTTTAATTGCTAATACAGTATCTCGGAATTGTGTTTTTGCAGTTTTTGTTGTGCGAAGTTTGAATAAATCTGAAAGTACTGTACCTATTTTCTTTAAATCTTTACCACAGCTTCTTGACATTATTTAGAAGGTTTGTTTGTATAGTGTTTACAATATAAGAATATTTGATAATAAATTGCATGGTTTTACATATAACTTGGGCATTATATTGAATTTTTTTGTTTTGTTTCGAATAAATTCCTCAGATTATTATTTACAGAATATCTACCATGGTTATTATACACAGCAAGTTCCCTTATTATGTCAGAATTCAGATTAGACATGGTTTACAATTTAAAGTTAGTTAATATACAAACAAGTTATTCAAATATATTAAAATATATAAAAAAAGTTGAAAGATCCATAAAACATGCGAAATAACTAATTTTATCACAAAATTCTCACTTTTGTTGCTATGATTAATTCAAATTAGTCATAAATAATTAGAACAAAAATAACAAAACACATTAAAATAAGAAAAAAAATGTCTAGATAGTGGCGGATCCCCTTAACATCAACCGCATTAGCATATTATAGACATAACGTCATTCGCACTATAGATATGGCTTCTGTAGCGCAAGTATTGATTTATTTATCGATTGGTCCTTTGAAAAAATGTGTTTTTGCTGTTAGAACATAGCACGTTACGAAAGCGATTGTTGAATCAAGATGTTTTGAATCGCTTCTCTTATTCGGCGAGCAAACTATCATTTCAAGCCGTCATTCGCCTACAGTGTCAAAAAAACTGTACGAAAAGACGCTCAGTGTTTATAGCTACAAATAAAAAACATAACAAGTCGAATTGATACCTACATCAAAATTGAACTGAGAATAAAATTCAAAAACCTTTGTTGTCGGTTGGACGATAGAGCAGACAAGGCGGCGCTAGCCACCGTGGAGGGACAGATGTGTGCGGGGCTCTGCCCCCCTGGCTACAAAGCGCACACATGGTGTCTGCCGCGCGGGGGACGCGCGTGCGTGTGCGCTTGCACGCGTTCGCGAGTCTATTTCCCGTCACGTGGCCGTCCCGGACCGATTAAACCGCGCATTGTTGTCAAAAGATAAATTACGTCCGTTACTTTGCGTCGGGTGATTGCAAATGGCATAGAGAGGTTGGGGATTTAAATGTGGATTGTAGGAGAAGGGAAAATGATGGGTGCAGACGTGGGAGTAGGGCTCGTGCATTTCTGATCACCTAAACTTAAATTTTGAATATTGACTAATTTGCCAAACAAGGTTTTTTGGTACAGTAAACATCAGGTGCAGGATGATATTTACAACAAAAAAAACTACTTACAATACATTTTATGCGTATTGGGATTAATGCGCTTCAAATGCAATTCTTCAACCTCGAGATCTTTATTTCAAATATGGAGTTTTTAGTTTATCAGTGTAATATTTTGATGACTTTTGTTACTTTAACCCTTTAACCTAACAATAAAGGTCTTCTGGTTCTATTAAAATAAAGACAAACATAATAGTTTAATAGTGTGTTGAAGATTGCAGAAACTATAATTTAAATCAGGAAGGAGAAAATCCATTCTACCTACCATGTTAAATAACCGACACTGTTTATAATGTATCAGTATATGTGATGGGCGTGGGATCTGGAACTAAAGGAAATGACTCATTAGAATATTTAGTGTATTACATAATCGTCAAAAAAGGTATCTGGAAAAAACGACAAATCGTGAAATTTTCACATGGCCCCCTTCTGCCACTGTCACTTCACTTTTTAAAGTATAAAAACACCTCATTGTTGATCGCTAAGGAAATTTTACGTGGAATAAAATGTAAAGTTATTCGTCATGTGCATTTGAGTCGCGATCACCGAACTTAACGCTTTGACAACAAACGTCACATATTCAAATGTGACAATATTGTTTGCAGGAAGGCTTGTTTCCAGTTTTGACGAGTGTTTGTGTCATACACTTCGTAATTTGTTGTCTCAAAATCACAGCAGCTGTCTGTTGCAGACAATTTGAAGAAGCCTTTATAATCATTTTCAAATGTATGATGTACTTTAACCTCATTTACTATTTTATCGGTTCAAATAATTCATCACGCAGATATGTAAAATTATTGTAAATTAAAAACTTTTAAAATTTTTGTTCAATTATTTATTAATTGGTACTTTGTATTTTTTTACTTGATGAAAACAATTTAAAAGTAACACACACTACCCTGTATTAGGGTGCGCAATACTAAAGGTTCCTTGATATTCTGATTACCACCTTGATGATTTTACTGTATGTTCAATTCGTCCATTTTCAATACTCAAATGCTCTTATATAGTTACATCCACCAGAAGCTTTCTACCTTATAGCTATCGTACTTGGTTCCGGTTCTCATGATAGTTGCAAACAGAAAAGTTAAGATGGTATATTCATTGTATTGTAAACGCCAAAGTATATACCCTTCAAGTGTTTACAGAGTACTTCATCAGCTAAACAGCTATCATAGTGAGCTAGTAGCTCTTTTTATAAGATTATTACACCCCTGCAAGAAGTATAAACCGTCACTATGTCACTGTTGGACATTCTTGTTCGTATTTTAAAGGAAATACGAATCAACCATGATCATAGGCTGAATGTAATGCTAGAGGAGGCTTGTTTACTGTCTTGTTTCTTCAGCCAGGATCATTAGTCGGTTGCCCAATGATCTTTGACAATCCGCACGATCTCCTTTATTGGAGAGTTTCAGCTCCCAGCCAGGAAAACTTTCTCATTTCTATCTGCTTCTCCCATACGCAGGGCCGCCACGAGGGGGGCACCCCATGCCCCGTACAGGAACCCGGCCAAACAAGATGGAAAATAAGGGTCTCCGGGTCCCCACATATATTTTGTCCTTGGCCCCCTATCACCTCGTGGTGGGGCCTTGATTACCACAACGTTTCAGTTTACGTCCTTTCTCATCAACGTATTATCAGAAATTGTTGATTTATGGCACATTTTAAAGAGACAAATTCTAGTGATTTCAGTGAGCAGAAGTTTGGGTTTACAAATATTTAATCCTTGTAAATTGCATGTATCGAATATTTTTTTAAATTTTATTCATCCGATTTTGCTAAAGACGCTTTTTCTATACTGTATAAAATTAGCCTTAACGATTTCTGATTTCGCTTTGAGGAGGGCCGGGATTAGAAAGTTATCATTGGTCTGGACTGGAACTCTTACGCTGCTGGAGTACGCAAGTCCGTACCTCCGCAAGGTGCCGGGCAGTATATAGGTGACAGCCGCCAGCCAGCAGTTTATTTCCAACCGCCGGTCCTCCCTTGGCTCGTCGCCGAACTCGGTCTATTTCCAAACGGGCGACACGACTCACAATGTCCGCCCGAAATAATTGTGCCGCTCGCTCGCCTCCCTCGCCCTTATACGGCGTGAGCCGCTACCTCAGACCTCGGAGACCGCTTCATTATTATCTCGGAGTTAATTCGCCCCACTGCACCCCCTCCTCGGGTTGCGCGGTGAGTTACGATGTTGGTAAATCACTGGACGATGCGGCGAAGGTGCCAACGCTTATGAACTAACTCATTTGTAGGGTCGTTCGGAATTAGAATTGCGTATATAAGCGGTGATTTGAGGCTGGAGGGGGTCCAGAGAGTGATGTACGCTAAACTGTATCTGTCGCAAGCTTTATACTTAGTAAGCGAATTAGTTTTAACCAGTTTTAACTAAACGCTGATTTATATTTTACTGGATGGTACTCGCAGGCTTCGCCCTGCAACTGATTTATAAAAAATTATGGCAGTTGTGTGTGCTGCATTCTGTGGTTAGCCCGTGGAACTATTACGAATCAATTCAGATGTTTGCATTTTCATCAGCTCAAACAAAATTGAATGTCCATAAGAGTAGGGGGGTTTGTGGGAACTTTGAAGCCCCGTGGGGCAAACCCCTATAGGATTTTCGCAACTTTAATATGCCTACTCAGGACTATCAAGTACCTCTCTGCCAAATTTCAGATCAACCAGTCCAGTGGTTAAAGCGTGATCGAGCCGCAAATATCCAAACAAACTTATTAAGAATACACTTTTTCACTATTATGCACAAAGTATCTGATGAGCCCGTCACTATGCCTTCGATGTTCATTGAAGGAATAATTTGCAACTTTTCTACCTGTAGTTGTTGTTTGTAAACAACAACTTCAGGTAGAAAGTTGCAAATTATTATCTCCTATAGCACAGCGTATATTCTTGAGCGGGTTCCAGTTCTCTGCTTCTAACTGCTTTTCCTATAAAGGCGGCCCCACACTTCTCGCGAACATACATTCGGCCGAACATTCTCCCAAATGTTCACTGAACATTCGGTCCCGTATGTACCCGCATGCGTTAAAAAGTTCGTGCAGCTCCCACACTTCTCGCGAATACTCCGAACATTCGGAGTTCGGCCGAATGTTTGGGCGTGTTCGCGAGAATTGTGGGACCGCCTTAAGACCAATATTAAGGTTCATCCCTCCTCAACGGATCACCCAAAATCTATGAATATTAAAGAGCAAAAACATTCCTACCGATTTCAGTCAGCAGAATTTCGATAGAGCCTTTGTCAAATAGTTCACCCAAAAATAATCTTAAATATTTAATATTTTTGTGAATGATAAATACTTGTGATATTGAGATGTTGCTCACTGAAATCGCTAGGTTTTCGTTTACTCTTTAAAATGGGCCATACATCAACGATTTCGATCAACGCGTTGTGGAGCGATGGGCTTAGAAAGTCGACATTGGCCTTTTGGGCGAAACAGGTGGAAACGCGAATATTACGCGACTGGAGCCCCTTCATCTCTTAAGGTAATATGAAGTCAGCATTTCCTCTTGAATGAATCAGGTGTGTATAGGGCCTAGTTTCCTGCATGCCGCGAGTGCTGAGTGGAGTCTAGTGAGGGTATGGGGGAAGAGCGGGACTGGATGTTTATCCCGTGGTGTACAGCTCTTCCCAGCTGCGACCTGCCTTGAGAAAGCTAAACTTCCTCACTGACATATTATAAAGCCGAAGGCATAGAACTCTGTTAATTAGTTACTAGTCTTAGATTCGTTATTAGTCTTAGATTTCTAGTTAAGCTATCTAATGCTATATTTTGTTAAAATATAGCCCCGTTATGACTAAAGCGTTTGCTGTTGCAGGTTTCCAGTTCCCCGGAATAAGGACGTCATACCCGACCGTTCTGCCCAGCCAGTATGGGTGAGTTGGCCTCAGACAACGGCACACTGGTCTTGCGATAGTCGCCTCCGGACGGTTACTGTAGATAAACAGGGGCATTACTGAGCAAAACGTCCACGAGTGTAGGTTTGCCGAATGTGGATCTTAAAACGAATACATTGATGACGGAGACGAAATCCCGAATCTGCAAGTGAAAAGAAGATGAATTGAATATGAGAATTTAATGCCTTTTAAATATTTAACGATAAAAATCAATAAAAAAATAAATTGAAGATAATTATGTACAAAAATACAAATCTTTAATAGAATAACATTTGAAACAGTTCATGGAAGATGCTGTAAATATTTAATAGTAAAAGATGAAGAAATTAAATAATTCAAATAATTGTCCACACTTACATAGTCTCAGCCGCGAAGTTCCCCCTTTCTTCATCAGCTTTCCCCCAACCAAATTCTTCCCTTCGTGCATGCCCAGATTTTCAATATTCTATAGTTATGGAGGACGATGATTTTCTCAAGTAACACTATCTGTTATGTAGCCTTCTCCGGCCGGACGGTTGGGTGTCCACTTGAAGCTGGGTGTCTACTGAGGGTATCTACATTGACTTGTGAACCAGACGATACACAGTGTTAGTGTCGTGTGTGTGTGCGTTGTTTGCGGTTTGCGCGCCATTGTGTGCACGTTTGCTGTGAATCTCTTTCGGTATTGGTTGGGTTTGGTTGTTCTTACCATATATCTGTATAGAGGAACTCACTCCGCGGGAGCCGCTGCCCTGTCTGCCATTTATTTCCCTCCCGTACACTTGGTAACAATGGACACATTACAGATGAAGTTGTTTACTAAATAAATGATCTAATGAGGTTTAAGTGAAACATAACTGAGCAGCTGTTATTGAAAATAACTGAAATAAATAGTAAGGTTAAATTATTTAAAAAATATATTTCTTAATTTTTTGTCTAACGTTTTTAAGTATACGCATTATAGAAAAAGATTAGTAATAAAAGGTTAGAATTTGTTCTACAATATCTGCGAATGAAAATGTATAATAATAAGAAGAAGATCGAATAAGTTAAGGACTGTTGTAAGTCCTATAAAATTCAAAATTGAAATTTTAAATTGAACTAATTAAATATTGCATAAGCTTAGAATTCATTATAATTCACACTTAAAAAGATTATTTAAGTCCAACCACAAGTTGATAACAAATGGTTATACATTTTTGAAAATATAAAAATAAAAAATTAAGATGTATAATCGACAAGAAAAAATAAGATGAAGGATGTGTAAGTTGCATTATAAGTCCTATAAAATTCAAACTCAAATTTTATCAAGCTGAATTATTTAAAAATTGATCACAGTAATTTTTTACTCTTGAAAAAGATTATTTAAGTCAAACTATAAGTTATAGGTGTATTTAATTATTTGCCACCTCAAAAATGCATGAATAAATTATTCGGTAGATTTGTTAAAGACTTTGACTAATTACAAAAAAGAAAAAAGAAAGTGGAGTATTGTATGGCTACGGTGTACAATTCGTTTCGACTTGATTCTCTCTTTAGAAATTTGAGCAATTTGTATGGTATAACGTAGTTCCTTCTGACGCGTATGTTAGGGGTCTGTTAGCTCAGGTAAACGATTCTTTTGGGTCCCATTCGCCCCTTAAACTACATTTCCCCCGAAGGACCTATTAGTCTCCTTTACCTTAATTTACCGCTCGGGGTCATTTGATGTGAAACGTGTTTCCTTTTTCTTAGCTGTGAATAATAGAAAACATTAGGAATTTAAAGTTTTGAATATTTTTAAAATTAATTTGACTTGAAGAACCGAATCTTGGAGTTGGTATGAATGCTTATGGAGATCGCAAAAATCAATAAAGGGTTAACTTGTAAAAGTAATCTTGAAGTTATGCATATACTTAACTTGAGGGAGTGAAAACTTCCCCTCGTGTTCCTTTATTTATTGTTCTTTGATGTTCGCTGCGTAAAATTACTCATTGCATATTTATCACCATCATTATATTTGTTTCAATGAATCCATTTTTCCGGGTTTCTTAATTTGTTAAAAGTCTACTTTTGCAGTATTTTATCTTAGTGTTTTAATATATTCATTTCTGCCATGGGAACAATAGTTCTATGAATAAAATAATCACTTATTTCGATTAGGAGATATTATTTAACTTCAGTCTACCATTGATAATGGTGCGTTTCCATAATGCTTGATAGTAGTCGAATATGTTAAAAAAACATAACAATTTGTAAACAATAATGTATATATTCTATCAAGCTAGGTAGTTAGGTAGCTACCCGGTACCTTTATTCCCTATAAGCTATTTTCTTCCAAAATTTAAAAAAATTACAACTCATGGTTGCACTTTTTTGTCGCTCATACACCTAACACCAATTCGTTAGTCGCCACCATATTAGTAAGGACATTAAACAATAAACCTTACAATCCCCAGGAGGGTGAACTTCCCTCAATATTAAGGGACCCCTGAAGAACGCTGAGTGCTCCCCCTCCCTCCCACTCCTACTCCCCCCGTACGTGCTTTGTTCTCTCTTAATAAACTCGCGTCTCCCACCATGATTTATTAAATAGCAGCTGTCCGTTGAATCCACTGTTCGCATCGGCCGATATTGCTATTGCCGATTAGTTGTACCTCTGGGGGTTCGATATATTGGTAATAAATTGTGATTAGTGTTATTGCGGGCCGTTGAAAAGTCTCACTCCGAATATAAAGCATTTTTAATTGTTAACTTGCGATGAATGCAATTCATATTCATTATTTAATTGGCCAATGTTTAATATACCGGTACGGGTTCATTTTGAAATTTACTAAAGCTGGGTTAAGAAGGAAGTTAACAACTTTTGGACTTCTTGTGTAAATAAAAGTTAAATTAAAAGCCATTATCTATGTGGATATGCCGTTTAGTTGTATTTTTTAAACTCACAACAGATTTGGATTTTGGATTTCACCTTTTGCTTTTTCCAAACAGTTTACTTGCTCCCGCAACATAGTGTAGTTTTAAACACTCCAAGTTGCAGGTGAAGTCCAAATAAATCAATAAGTATGCTTAGAATATCCCTTTTAGAATTTATTTCAGTTTAATGGTAGGTCTTTATTAAATTATAAATTGAACTGTTTATTAATCCCAGATGTAAAACAAATAGAAAGTGGGATGTAATAAGACGTTTTACTAAAATGTTGCTAATCAAAATCAGTCAGTGGTTTATCAGTCATTTTTATATATTTTAATTACAAGTATATTTATAACAGATTTTCATTGAAATAAATTATTTTTGAAACGGTTTTAAGTGAAAGGACAACAATTTATTTCCTATTTATTTATACTTTGCTGTGAGCCTCGCAAGTTCGAAATAGCTAGAAAGAACAAACTGGTATTCATCTAGTTCCAGCTGAGGTGTCATTGTTTAAACTAAACGGTCTTGAAACTTTAATTGGCGTGACGTTTTCCAGTTTAGATTTACTTCAGTGCGTTTGTGATAGAGCGCAGTTGTACCTGTTATCACTCTTATCACTCGTGATGGTTACCCATCGTTGATTACAGGTTAGAATTACTGTTTGCGTCAAAGATGCATTTCTTTGTAGTTTTTTTCTGCGCACGTGGTTTTATCGTTACTGTTTAAATAACTTTCGAATTTGTTGAAACAAGACATACTGGCTTTGTTATAAATTGTCTGTGTTTTAAGAGGGCGTTGGAGAGCGGCCATGTTGGATTTTACCTCCATAATAACAATGTTAAACTTAGAACAATATATCTCGCTTATTTATCAACATACGATTATGAAAGATGTCTCAAATTAAAGGTATTTTGAAGACGCAGGTGGTTTGCTTGCTATTTTCCAAATAAAATAATACATTTCCAAAAATATAGTAATTTAAAGTCTATATTTTTATGCATATTTTGTAGTTTTTCCTAGTAATTAAAAAATAAAACTCCCAGCAAACTCTAATCAAAACTTTATAAAGATTCAAACAAAATTTATTCCAAATCAATAGGTCAAACAGTAACAAAAAATGTGTTTTTCAGTAAAGATATGTTTTGTGCGTTTTAACATTGAAATAGACCGTAGCGCTAGGGTCAGCGACGATATTTCTTCTGACTCCAACGTCCTCTTAACGTTAGCGATTAGTAACAGTGGAAAACGAAATAATATATAAATGAAGTTCCGTTATTGTACGGTACAGAGTTGAACAATTTGTACAGTTTGATTTATGACAAGCGTATACAAATTATATGAGGTACAAATACAACAAAATTGATTTAAATCTTAAGGTGTTTTTTAATTTAATCTGTATAAGTTATGCATTGAACCATTTAAGTTGGTGTATAGTCAATGATTAAACATTTAAAATACCATTTTAACTTATCAAAACGATTTGGTGTTAGTTTGATTTAAAGCCTAAGGACTAAAACTATAATCTCAAAACCAATTTACCAAGTTGTTTCTTTAATTTAGTTTCCTGTCACAAACAAACATATTTTAAAATAAGTTTTTATTAAAATTATACTAGTTATGATAACCTGCAACTTCCTCCTACTCCATAAATTACCAGTAGGTTTTGTATCTACTTTGTTTTAGGTATGGTGGGTGGAGTTTCGGTTGTGTTTGAAACATTCTAAAACTGTTATAAACTATTAGGCGTTTGTTTAAAATAAAGTTTACGTGTAAACTTGAATATAACAAATAAATCTACATCTATTCACCTTTTCAGTAAAAACAATACACTAAGTAGTGAATATACGATACACTTTCATACACATAGCACGACAGGAGGGAAATTATTGGCGGACGGGGGCGGGTGGCAGCCCTGCGGTGGTTTGGTGTGGTTTGACGACAGCTTGTAGGCTTAGACTCTAATTCGTGGATTAATCAACAGTGTGAATCACAGTAGAACTCAAGACAGCCAGTCTGTCTACCGATTTAACATTCTGTAATGCACATTCTGTTCTTACTTTATTGTTATTTTATTCATATTTATATTGTTTCCTTTTTGTGGCGTTCCTTATAATTTGTTTAGTTGTGGATTTTCTTATGAAATTGTATGTTTTATTAGATCTTTAGTATGCTGACTTCAGAACTTTGGCTTGGGGTTAACAATTTCGTTCTCTGCGACGGCATTTTTGATTTGGGCGGTTGATTGTAACAACCGCGTGTAAATGTCGGTCACGTATTTACGTTATGTGACAAATCTCTTACGCCGATAGGTAAAGCACTTATTGATTCAGGTGTTTGGGAATTTTAAATTCGAGCACAGAAGTGGAACTAGATCAACACTGCGATAGTTTGATGCAATCACCTGGCAAGATTCTCTGAATTGAAACCTTTATATTCGTAGTATTATGTAACCTTTTTAATTAATCTATCTAACACATTTTCAATTACTTTGACATGGTTTTCGATCCCAGTAACAATCTGTTATTTAATCTCGTTCTAATTTACTTTAATAATTCTGAACTGTTGCAAAATAAAAGTGAAAATTTTAAATATTCGAAACTAATTATATTATTGTGAAACTTTTTCTATTATATAAAAAAAGATGAGGTTTTCGTAAGTTTTATTATAAATTTTGCTTGCTTCATAGGATCATTATAGTTTTCTAAATCGCGCTTATTTGTTAATCTTCCGTTATTTTTGGACCTCTTTCAATGATTTACCTATAAAAAATGACTATGATCTTTAGTTGTGCTAAGTAACGTCAAATGTTCAACAGTTTCATATTGAAACCCGCGAACTTTAACTAAGTTTTTGCCATTAAATTCACCTGAGGCATAACAATTATTGCATATTAAACTAACCGTTTAAGCAGTAAAACTAAAAACACAACAGCAAGGAGTGATGTTACATGTTTTTTTAACACACTCGAACAGGAATGGTTACACAACCTTTAACATTCCGAGGGCGAAGCCCGATGTGGTAATCGAGCGAAGCAAGTTTAGGCTAATGGCACACTAGGCGATTTTTGTCGGCGATAATAGTGGCTGAAATAGTCGCTGAGGGGTGCCACACTTGAAGCGATTATAATCGCGGTGTCGCGGCGGATTTTGTCGCGTAAAAATTAGTGCGTGGTGAGAATTATTGTAGGATGCAGGTAATTACTTCTATGATTACCTGAGAAATCCAACAAATTAGCGATTCAAATCGATTTCAGGCCCGAAGTCTCGATCATCATCTATAGGAAACCTAGTTACCTTAAACGTTTTTTCATCCTTAGCTGGATTTCGTCTAGATTTTACACATTGATTCATACACATAAATATATACAACACGATTTGAACACTGTCTTATAAAAGATATGTTTGAGGTTAGGTTGGGAGCTCCCATAAAATGGTGTTTAAGAGGGCTTTAAGAGGGTTGGAGAGCGGCCATGTTGGATTTTACCTCCATAAGAACAATGTTAAACTTAAAACCATATATCTCGCTTATTTATCAACATACGATTATGAAAGATGTCTCAAATTAAAGGTATTTTTAAGACGCAGCGGGTTTGCTTGCTATTTTCTAAATAAAATAATACATTTCCAAAAACATAGTAATTTAAAGACTATATTTTTATACATATTTTGTAGTTTTTTCTAGTTATTAAAAAATAAAACTCCCAGCAAACACGAATCAAAACTTTATAAAGATTCAAACAAAATTTATTCCAAATCAATAGCTCAAACAGTAACAAAAAAATATGCTTTTCAGTAAAGTCATGTTTTGTGCGTTTTAACATTGAAGTAGCCCGTAGCGCTAGGGTCAGCGACGATATTTCTTCTGACTCCAACGTCCTCTTAACGTTCTTCGTTGTTTCAAATCGTGTTGTATATATTTGTGTGTGCGTGCATCAATGTGTAAGATCTAGACGAAATCCAGCTACGGATGAAAACATTTAACATAACTAGGTTCCCTACACATCCACTGATTCTTAAGTCTTCGGACTTTAAATTGATTATGATACTATTTTTTTTTTGTATTGTTAAAGGTTAGCATATAATAAAAGTATCATTTAAAAGTCTTTAGACCGAGTCACCTCGGCTTCAACCAATAAGTCGTTATCGGTTTCTTATCGGGTTTCTTAATTTAGTAAAAACTCTCATTGTTAGATTCTTTGTTTTTTGTATGGTATACGTGGGTATACTAATTGTATTAACGCGTTACATGTTGTTGTAATCACGGGATGAAAATAAAAACGCCAAAACTTCAAAATATATTTTCCCTTACACTGTACTTGCATATAATAATTCGGTAAACATTTATAAAATACTAGCTGCTACCCGCGGCTTCGCTCGCGACAAATTTAAAGACATTAAAATTACTAAACTGATCAGCACTATCGAATCTTTGTTTAGTTTTCCATCTGATTTCCTTTGACCTAACTGGCAAACAACTACAGCTGCTAATTTTAAAAAATATATCCTTCCATAAGATTTGCATTGGAACTTTCAGGACCCGGGGGGTGGAGCCCTGAGCTTGGATGTAGGCATTACTCAGGTCTATATGTTAATGTGATATGTAAGCTATGTTCATTCAACATTTTAGCTTAATCAGTCCAGTAGTTTATGCGTGATGGAACTCCAAATATCCATACATACATCCAAACTTTCACATTTATAATATTAGTAGGATGGTACAAGGCGATCGATTTTGACGAGTCACACCGGTCATCACAAGGCCCAATGAGAGAATCATTCTCATTCCCACATTCCCTCATTGTGCCTGAAGATGACCGGTGTGACTGGTCGAAATAGATCACCTTGTACCAAATTTTATTTATGTTTACCGACTTGCATGCAAGTACAGTATGAGAGTAAAATATATTTTGAAGTGTTGTACAAAGTTTTTATTAACATTTTGGTACACCGCGCATTCTCAGTATTCCTAATACGCAATTCACCGACTATTATCTAAGAACACCCGCAATACACGAGGCCACGGGGGCTGCTCCGGCGGCGAGCAGCTCGATGGTAAACATAATTTGCAGAGTTGCCAAAATTTTTAAGTTTTGGCGCGCCGGTTTGGCCCGGGGTCCGTTTCGACACTAACTTGTTTAAGTTCAACTTCCCGTTTATTTTTACGCTCCTCGGCAGTTCTGTTGTTTCTAAATATTGTGTCTATCGACTCTATAGATAGAGTCACACTAGTCACAAAGAGTACAATGTTCTTTGTGGAACTCTTTTTGATCCACGTGACAGAGGTTTGACGACTATTTTAATTCTCAATGAACATTGAATGTTTTATTCAGAGTGAATAAACATTAGTTTATTAAAGGTTTTATAATGTTGCGATATGTATGTGAGCTATATTTAAAAACAAATAGTGTGTTATATATTCCAAAACAATGGTAGACTATCACGCCATTTATTTAATTTATCCATATCGAATTGTTTTCTTTAAATGACTCATCATTATTTTTACCATCTTGCACGTACTTTAGGGGTTGGTTTTGAGGGAAAGGTTGATTTAATGCATGACTTTCTTAGATTGATTGGTTTTCAATAGTAGATGACTTTTTGCATCCAAAATTGTTTAAGGTTTTGTTGATTTTTGGGGGAGGCAATTTTAATGTGTATATTTAATTACTATGATTTTGAAAATTTTGTATCTGATCGGATAATCTCAGGTTGTGATTTTTCCAAATGCAATATCTGGTCTGAACTTGAAAATAATCAGTATTAAGTAAGGAGTACTGTAAGTAGATAGTGATTTTTTTAGATCTCTTATAACCATAAAAAAATAAAAAACTAAGGAAGAGGAAACTTCAGATTGTTTACTCTTTATCACTGAGTCTGATTATTTGTGTTGAAAATGGGGAAAATAAATAATAAAAAATATGTCAATTTGTTCAAGTTTTCATGTGTTTAGTATCGGTCCTCGTCCAGAAATATTGTTAAATTTTTCCAGTTTTTAAAACAGGTTTCATGGAAAATTATAAACTTAAGTGAGATCTAGAACTTTATGACGTCTATTCTATCAATTTCCAAATGGACCTACAATGTCTTGAGAAAATATTCGAACAAGTTGATGATTATGAACTTCTCATTGGAACGTTTCACAGTAAATCACGCGTTATCAAGATGCCTTTTTAACAAAGAAATTTACGACTGATAACAGTTATCAATAAATTTATAGGGAGGGTAAGATAAATAACAGCATTCCGATGTTGTAAATCAGGAGTGCGCAAGACGCGATAGCGCTGTATTTGCCCTTCAGGGCTGATAACGGAAGTGAAATTTGATCTCGGGTTTTGGACCTTCGGTTCATGTTGATGACCGCAGGAAATGGTAATGTCTCGAAAAATCCAATGTTCCAATTTTGGTTTCTCTGTTCTCATAGTGGCTTTGCACTACAATTACAAAATTGTTTGTTAAACTGTTTACCTTAAAGTGCTACAATTACAAAATTGTTTGTTAAACTGTTTCTAAGAATCAATAAAGAAAATAAAGTTATTCATTATCAAGATAGTTCAGAGGACAGTGTAATACTTTTAGACCCAATGATTTCCTATAATTTTACACTTTTACTTGAGTTAGTCCAGTTAAGGCAATTAAAATATAGGAGTAAATTATTGTTCGTATTTCCCAAATATTCTGTAAAAATCCAGACACAAAACTTGTATAAAAATAACAGCAGATCGGATATCAAAATAACTGTGGTTAAACATTCCATTTATTTAGTACAAGCTTCTCTGGAAGATACAACCGCACATAATCCAGTTTGATAGCTCAGTATTGGAATCGTTGATCTATTCTTTCTAAAGGCGCGCTAGATAAAAAGAGGCAAATTCGAGATGTAGTCTTCAGGCAGGCGAAATGTCCCTACTGGAGTGTTGCAATTTTATTTAGTCAGTTTATCCACTGGCTTGCCAATCTTATAATGTTGTTATTTTATGATCAAAGTCATGTAGCCACTGGAAACCGAGTTCATAAAATGTTACTTTTTTGAGCTTCGACAAACTCGGCCGTTTGGTCTGTGGGTTTCAATTAATTTCGTCTGAGGATTTTTAAGTCTAGCTCCCTGTCATCTGAGTTATCTGTTATCTGTGTTACGAATGGCTTATTTATTACTGTCAATCGTCTTATTCGCCGGAAGCCGACAGGAACCGTCTTGGGATTCCGTTACATTATAGCAATATTCATTTTCATGATATTGTTACTCATGCCCCAATCTTAGATGTATAAAGATACATTTTCGATTTTCAAAATTCACACAGATTGTACGATAGATTCTTTAATTTACAGTTCCATTGTTTAACGTCATCTTTATTAAATTGCGGCAGGAGATAACTTCAAAAATCGACAGTTGTATTGCTAGAAATAGATTTCAATTACATGTCGTACCTTTATATTGCTACTCAACCCAATTATTGAGCGAAACCCTTTACTAGCGAAAAGTAACACGTCTTAAAGTTAAGATTGCTTTTATCAGACTGAACTTCAAGATTGCTTCCAGTGCTGAAAACGTTCTAATTAATTGCATTGGATGTATTTCAAAATTGGTCCGGATCCTTGACAGTGTTGGATTTAACTTTTATTGTAACCACTACAAATGGTCCCAAAATTACCTCCGGCAGTATTAATTACTTTGACATTTGACCGGTGTATAGCGCCGCGAGTGCCAAAAGGCGAGTGCCAGCGTCGCTTTAGTGCCAGTGCCAGCGCCAGTCGTGCTATTCTGGAGTGAGAAATGCTTTGCGTCGCGAGTAAAGGACAGCTATTTGAGTCTATCAGCTGTTGCCATATTTTTACGTCACCAAGTTGGCTAACCTGTGTTTTCTACGCCTTGTGTTGTAGGAAAGGTGGCCAGCATGCGACAGCTGGCGCTCGCTCCATCCTAGAGAAAAAGGTCAAAAATGTTCACGAAAATGTAGTTTACTTTCTACTTGATGACGTATGATGGATGACTGTTGAGGTCTCTTTGCTATATTGCAACTTAGTGCCCCCAAGAGTTAAAGGTATCTTTAGTGCAAGTTAGTGTACCCAAGAGTCACCTTAAACAATAGTATTTGTTAAACGCAAATGAAAACAAGTTGCATTCTTAAGCATATTGATAAGGTGCGATTACACTGGGCAACTTTATCGTAGAGATGGTCATGCAATTCGTGTAGCAAATGAGAAAAAACCAGCAATATCCAATGCAACTTCGAATGTAGATTTCGCCTCCGAATTGCACTAGATCTTCCGCAATATTTTTAAATTATATTGAATGATATGAGTTGCAGCAACTTTAAATTGCAACTCCAAAAACAATTACCTTAAATTATTCAAAAGCAACTTCACCAACGTTGTATGCGTTTTCTGAAAACATTCGTTTCCGTCTGCATATGCAACTTTCAGAGTTGAGGCTCACCGATTACGTTAGATTTTTTATATAGCAATTTAAGCATCGGTTGCATGAAAACTGTCACGGTGAAGTTTCCCAGCGTGTTCGTGCCTTTACAATGACAGTTATTTGTTGACATCTCAAAGAAACCACCTCTAAAGTAATACATACAGTTTGAATTTAGAAAACCGTACTTTAAATGCAGAATTAATAGCTTTTTACAATACCTACCAAAGCGAATAGTTAAATTAATATAAGTATGTTTACTCGTTTTCAGTATAGAAAGTAATTCAAGCGGTTAACTTTTTATGCGAAGTACAGTATTTATCAAACATGATAAAAATAGTATAGAAAATTTACTAAATAATGATTGTTTAATCGGTAAAAACCTGCTGAAAAATTACCTTTTTATTATTTTTCAACCCATCTTTTTAAAACGGCTTTTCAATTAACTCCCCCTTCCCCGATTTCATTATTCTCAACAATTTAAAAACCACCTCGACCATTTTGCAACACGTCCCAAAGTCGAGCGGCGCTGTTCAGTGGATCTCGTAGCGAGGGGATGAGCCCTCCCCTGGCTCCCCTAGCAACCCTTTGGGCTTTTTGTTACTCCCCTCGACATGATCGGGCCCTCGGACTCTAATCTGCCAGGGTGACGTCACTACAACTCGCTGCAGCGCAGATACGGGACAATACCGGTAATGAGAATGAGTGCTAACAAATTGGATCTAGGATTAGGTTGTTTGCAGGCCCAAGGCCGGTTGTCGACGGCTTGTGAGGGAGGATTGGTTGGGTGTTCTTTGTGTAAAGGTTTGTCATAGAATGGTCATTCTTTGTCCTCTTTCCTGACTTCTCATTGCAAAGAACCTATGACTTGTTTGATTCTATCTCTCTTCTTAATTACAACGATTTCTTCTTACAATCACATTTTTATACACATTTGTCTAGTATTGACTACTGTTAGGTTATGCTACACGTTTCATTTAGGCTACAATTGATTCCGTGAGAAACTGTAGGTTAATATATGAACATTTTAGCCAATAAGTGTTGTATCGGACTCTTTGAAAAGTAAAACGAGTCGATGAGTTTTTGTTTTCGGTTTGCTAAGATTCCATTCATATTTGTTGTAAAACCAACTGACTTCAAATTGTTAAGGTTTGTGAAAACATCAAATTTCCACTATTGAATTATGAATGTAGGTTATGGCTCTGTTTTGTAACGACTTTTTTTAATTTTTTAAGTTGTACAATTAACAACAAAGGAGTTGCGGCTTGCATTTTCCGTAACGCTATAGGTGTGCTTTCGATGTTGTATGGAGTGTAGTTTAAATTGTATTTTAGTAGATTTGTAGAATTTATTGAATAATCCCATTTTCTAGGATGAAATTTATGTATTCCTCAAAATTTATTTTAGTGGTGATATTTTAGCTACCAAACTTTCAAGCTGAGAATATGCCAGATAAAATGAAGTTCAATTGATTCTAAAAACTTTCTTCTTAATGTAGAAAGGGAATTTTGATGCATTCTCGAGTTCCTGCTAGCGCTGCTAGTCTGTGAACCCGATTAATGTAAACAATACAACCAGGAAAGTACAACCATAGATTAAGCAGCATGCTTAGTCTATGGTACATCGTTCATTATATTTCCTTTGAACCGCCTTGTGTTCGACGTTGTATTGTCTAGACATTATAGACATACGATAAAAACATATTTTGAAAATCTGTTTTTCCACCAATTATTTCTTCAGATTGTTATATAACAGCTATAAATATGTAATATATATATATATATATATATATATATATATATATATATATATATATATATATATATATAGGTTGAAGATTTGTATGGGTTTGTTCAAGGCGCATTTGTGAAGATTCAATATATGTCTGTCGACTATGGCTAACATGAGAACAAAGACCTGTGCAGTGCCAAGTCCAGCCAAGTATAGAATGGGTCCTGTCATAAAGCCATGCAGTAGGTGGAGACAGATTTGGCCTCAGTTCTTAGCTACCTAGCTTTCTTAGGCCTAAACTATCTCTGACCGTTGTTCAGAGTATTCTGATTCTTGAATACCTTCGGATTGTTTTGTACCAGGTGGTGTTTATGATGTTTTCAGGGCGAATTAAAATACCCCTTGTACCTTTTGGTTACTTCACCTTTCCATATGACGTCAGTAGGTAGAGAATTAGGTATTTACTCTGCAACGTTTAATGGTGAGATAAAGACTGTTTTCAAAGCCTCAAATGTAGTAATCAGACATTAAATTTTTAGCAGAAACTCCCGGAACATTTGGAAAATGTTAAGGTTTTTACCCTTATTATCAAAAAACTGCTGTACTGTTAATATGCAGATCAACTATCTGAACTATCCTTGCAGACAGTTTATTACAATAAACCTTCTCTGCTGGACACTCAAAGCTTGGTAAAATGCTTAATTTTTTCACTACAGTAGTTTTTCCCATTGACCTCTTCAAATATTTGAGAAATCAAGAGAACGTATTATTAGTTGCTCCTATTGCCTTCGAGCTGTCCCATCACAAAATTTCAGTTTAGTTAAAACTAAACACACGTTTACAACTCGCGTTTTTGTTTTGTGATAACATAAATGATACTAGCTCCTTGTATTACAGTTCGGTTTCAAAACTAGGTTGTAAAGTATTACTTATTTTTTATCAAAATAAAGGCTATTTTGGACATTCGTGACGATTAGAGAAAGCTTTTACAAATCGTTCAATATCGTCGCAGGCATGATCATCTCACGCACGCACGCATCGTACCTGATATGCAAGAGGATAAAGGTTCAATGACGTGCTGATAGCAATAATCGTAGTGGTTTGTGGTCCAATTACTGATCGCTTTGTGATAGTAGTATATGCGTCCAGTCGGCCAGTACCATATGTATTGTTATGTCAATGAAAGATTCTGTCAACTACCTCACAAATTTTATTCCAAAATATTTTCTTGTTTTTCTTGTTGGAAATCAGAAATATATATAAGAACTACCTGAAAAATAGGTAGATTAGGCGTTTACTTCTTTTAAGGGGAGCGCGCAGTAGTTTTTCCTGGCAACGTCATTTTACTGCAGTTTTTGTTACGTCAGATTTACGCTTATATCACGGGCGGCCGGTTTGTTCTTCTAACTGGTAGATAACCGTTATCTCTGGCTGGGGAGGGGACGAGCCTCAGAAGATTGTGATTGGATATCGCGGCTTGGGGCTACAGATTGGATAATCTAGAGACTTGCGCCTCGGCGCTGACCCCCCTCCCCGCCCCCTGGGTAATCCTCTTGCCTCCTGACCACCCCCTCCCCTCTGTTACTCCCGCCTCCGCGTCTTGACCTTGGGCGGTACATCGATGTAAATACTAGTATTTATATCGTTGGGGCGGTACTGGCCATCGTGAGTTAAACTGGACAATGCGGGTTTTACACTGGACCTTGTTTAATCGGCCGATACGACGGGACGGCCAACATGTTTTGTTGGGTAATTCACATTACAGTTTGATTTTACTGGTTAAAAATGTGTATTGCTCAGAAAACACATTTTTCGTATACAGTTTCTGGGTAGAAATTGTATAGTTTGCAAAACACGAAGGGTGATTAACATTAACACATAAATCCGCAAGGAGCGTTACTTTTAACACTTTTTTGTCTTGGAACACCCTCAAAGACGGAGACATTGAGTGTTTCTACACTCGAGTTTAGTATCCGAATATCGGGATATATTGTGGTTATTTTTACTCGTATATTATTTAGAAACAATGATTAGATTACCAAATTATATCTGGAGTGGTGTACGAATTCTATTACACTAATTGAAATACAAGCAACAATCTAATGCTGACAGCAAATATTCGTTCGAAATTATTCGAAACACAGAACAATTTGCTTACTCCACTTGTTCCCAAAAACCGCTACTCGGATACCCCTAAAAATAAATTAAAATAAATGCTTAGTTTCGGAATTCGGTGTTCATTTTCTATAGCGATCCCTGGAACTACTTAAACCCACTCTTATTTGGTATTGTTTTAAGTTGAACTTTAATTATATAAATTCTTGTATGGAATACATTTTCAAATTGTTAACCGTGTAACCATATATTTTGTTTGAACTCCGGTAAATTCCGATACATTATTCAATTTGATAAATTTTCCTTTGACCTCCTTTCCTCATCGAGCCTAGCTAAACATTTAGACTCCTGAAATTGTTTAATGTAGGACAAGCCTATAAGAAGCTAATGACGCAGTTGATCATACAGCAGAACCGTTCTCTAGAACAATGCCTCGTGTATTCAAACAGCTGGGTTTCCACCATTATTAGAAATTCCAACCAATAGCGTTAAACCACCTGGCCGATGGCAACACTTGTGCAAATATATACCTTTTTACTCAGTCGTCAATACAAACAAATTGTTAGAATTATTCTTCTCAAATGCATTTGTACATTTCTTATCAACTATTTTGTTGAACAAACACCATTGGAGAAAAAAGTCTCCGTTTGTAAGTCCCAAATGTTTTGCATCACCGCTTGGTTAACATTATGTAACTGTTACAATACAATGGATTGGTTATGTAATTACCACAAGCTGCTAGTTTTCTTGCTGGTAATACTGATTGTAGGGTATTTGTAAAAATACTTCAATGAAAATCAGAGGGAAAATAAATTTGTATTCAGATTAATATTCTGTATAAAATGTATAGTTTGCAAAACACGAAGGGTGATAACATTAACACATAAATCCGCAAGGAGCGTTACTTTTAACACGTTTTTGTCTTGGAACACCCTCAAAGACAGAGACATTGAGTGTTTCTACACTCGAGTTTAGTCTCCGAATATCGGGTTATATTGTGAGAGTTTGGACGGTTTCCGGCAGCTGTTGAAGTCCTTGGCGACGCTCCAATAAATAAACAAATCTGAAGCCGCTTCTAATTAAATAGTTGATCCGCGCTTGCCAACAGTTTACGCGGCCCTAACGCCATCTTCTACAGCTACGGCCAAATATTAGTGCGGTTTGGCCTCAAATCATGAGTGCTTGCTCCATACCGCCCTGCCTACCGACATGCGTCACACCAAACACGAAAAGGAACAGAATGAACCAAATTAAAGTGCCAATTATTGGAATTTTTTGTTGCCCTGACATCACATTGGCTTTAAATAATAAAACCAAAAATTTCTTGTCACGACTTTCAGGCGCAAATCTTTCTCCGATTTATTAGAAACTAAGACCAGTCTAATATTAGTATGGATAATCCACCCTCTAAATTGAAGATTAAGATTACCGAATGAAAATGTAACTATACAAAGACACATCCCGTAAGCTCATAAAACTAGGTCAGTTTGATTAGTAATGTAATTTTGAACATTACCAAATTTAAACATATAGACTACAGTCGCAGGTTTACGTACATGTCACTAGGTAGTAATGTGTATATAAACCTACTATAGTAACGTAATACATTCTTTGTACGGTGCTAATTTAAACAATTTTTCATCACTCTGTATTCGAAAATAGCCCATTACCATACAGCTGTGATCTTCAAAAATCGTCGATTTCCATACACCAAAACGAATAATGATCAGCTGACTTTACCTGTCCTAAACATTACTCTTCACCTGTCCCAAACAAAACTTTACCTGTCCTAAACAATTGAAGTTCCCGTTTTACTCAACAGGAGCACCAGTGTGATTTCGTTTTTTTTTACGATTCTGTGTTATAACAGCTGACTTTAACACTAAAATGAATTTTAAAACCATGTTGTGTTTACTTATACAAAATTACTAAACTATGAAATATCAGATAATTTTTGTTTCATTGAAGTTTAATGTGGTTATTTGCATCGTGATGAAAAGTATCGTTCACTACTCGCCATAAAAGTCCCATTTCGTGCCTAGTAGTGAAATATACTATCAATTAATCTATCATCTCTTGATTTTTCTTTGGTGATAATGTAATGGTCTGTTGGCTCTATTTATAGTAAGATCGTTTTAATAAATAAAATACATGATAATACTGATATTAGTAATCTTTTTAATACAATAAACCCTTTTTTATAGGTCAAATGTATATTTTTTATCAGTTGGAATTTAAATAGAAACGCAGAATCGTGTGGTATCCATTAGTTAATCAATTTCTATTTAATAATATCAATGTTTTGCATTTTTCGTGCCCCTATTTAAATCAGTTACATTTTCCTTTAATCTCATCAAACAAAAATACAAAATGAAATTCCGATTTATCTCTAGCTATCCTTTTACATGCTTTTTTCTCTACATCGTATGACATTGCATATGTTATCTATTGAAACATTTTTTCATTTATTCTTTTATTGGAATGCTTGTTTTTCTGCTGAAACATTGTCTATCTCATTCTTTTTATGCGAAAACAAAGCTTTATCGGTCTGTCTCAGGAATTTTATCTCCAACTTTATTATTTGTGTTAGGGTTTTCAGTTGTCAAATGTCTATATAATAGTGGGCAATTGTTGTAAATTCTTGATGCCGCCATCCGACAAATGAAATGCTGAGTGAGGACATGGTAGTATGTGGGTTGCCTATTGGTGATACTTCCTAATTGTTCTTCATATTTTCAGTAGAAGTTGAAATAGTTTCAAAGTGATCATAAGTAAGTTGTCCATTTGCATCGTAGGATTCCGTGTTCCATTCTTTAGGCTGCACAGGGTTTCAAGCATTGTTTGATGTAAGTTGTTTTAACCATTTGCTATCAATAGCCATCAAAAACAACTATTATTTTCCTGGTACCTATAAAAACCTAATATTTTTTAAGAACTGCTTTGCAAAATTCTTAATCGCCCACTAAATTGTCAACCATTTATTAGGTTTTTCATATAAAAATAATTGTGGTAAGACATGTTTGGCATTTGGTTCAATAGTTATGGATTAGGATTGCCTAGGAATTGGTTAATTTTGATTACAAATTTAACTTTGTTTTAACTGAAAAATAACTTAATAACCTTTTCTTCTTGCGAGGAGAGCAAGTAAGTAGATGTAATTGAAAGTGTTTTCATTTAATCATTTTTAGAGTTTGATTTTGTGTTCTTTCACTGTTTTTTTATTTTATTTTGCGGGTTTTTTATTTTCACATACAGTAATAAAGTAAAAACATTATATTATAACTCAAATTATTAAACATTAGGAGGTATGGTTTGATTTTCCTGTTCTTCATCCTGTAGTTTTATTTACAATTGAAGTATTCTGTATTAAACTAAAATTTAAGATATAATGGGACAGTTCAAAACATAAGGACTTGGCAGGAATGATGCCCAATGTTTTTTTATGTGTTTAGCTTGAGGTAACCAAAAATAAATTCTGCCAGTGGTTACATCATGGAACACTAAAACACTGTAACATAAAACACTAGGCACCAACTGGCTTGTTTTAAAAATCATAGAATATTGTGAGGAGAAGACACTTTAAATTTTCTATAATGATAACACCAGTTTTTTGCAACCACTGCAAAATTGTATTTCAATATTAGCATATTTTTATTTCAAATTTTAAAACGATTAAATTCAATTAAGTAATTATGCTCTTTCTTTTAGATTTGCTCATTACCCATTTTAGTTTGATAAATTTCTTTATAATAAGGATTTTTTGAATTATATAACAAAAAATAGAGCAAAATTGTTAAGTTAAATACTATGAATAATTTATCGAAAACCATTGGTACATTCTCCAGCAAAATATTAACATACAATTGATCATTTATAAGTCAGTAAAGTTTACGCATAGAATTAGTGCAGAAAAAATGTTTGTAAAATGTGCCTTGTAGGGCCTTCATCCGGTTTGAATTCAATAATTTTGTATTACCTTTGATGGAGCAAAAATAAAAATTCTCCACTTACGTTGGGGATAAGGAAAATTTAAAATATATTGTAATTTAAATTTTGCAATGATAAAGTTTATTTAAATATTGGTTCAACACACTGCCACACCACAATAGACTTTGGATCAACCATGGTTATGTTCACTTGAGCTTTATTTAGTTAGTCCTATTGGCCACTGTTTCTAGTAGAACTGTTAATCTACTGGAGATCTACTGGAGCCTAGAAGATTGAACAACAGAAACTCAAGAGGAGGTGACAGTCACATAGACGTCTCCTTTCTATCTGATTCTCCCCCAAGACCATTGTGAACAATTGAGTTCCTCTGCAACAGATAATCTAAAATCGATCATTTATGACTCATTTTAAAGAACAAAAAATCCCTACAGATTTCATTAATGAGACATTTAATAGGCTATCATAATCAATAATTTAAAAGAAATATATTTAATATTTTAAAATTTATTTTGGGGTAACCATCTGTGATCAAAATTCTGTACACTAAAATTACTAGGGATTTTATTATTGCTCTTGATACAAATCATGATCAATGATTTTGGAATATCCATTGACGAGGGATGGGATACGATACTATTGGCCTTGTGGGAGAAGCTGATAAAATGGAAATTCTTTTGGTACTGGAGCCCTTTCTTTTGCAACAATCACAAATATAATCAAAAATAATTCTCCCACGTTCAGTCACGCTTGTATGATAGTGTGTTAGGTCACAAGGCAGGGTCATTACCCGAGTGTATGTTACAGTGTGCCACCCGGGTACGTGTACCAGTCGCCGTACCTGAGTGCCGCGGCCGCCGCCACCCCCGGCGTCGTGTCGCTGCCCCAGGCGCAGATATCTCACGCCGCCCTCGCCGCGGCCGCCGCCTCCCAGTTCTACGAGTACCAGAACGCCGCCGCAGCCGCAGCCGCCGCAGCCGCCGTCAGCTCCTACCCTAGCCAGTACACCAACGGCTTCGAGACCTACCCGTACACCACTGCTGCTGGTGAGTGTGAGTGAATCGATAGGGCTAGGGTTACTGGTAGTGTAAAGTCTAAGTAGTAATAGCATAGCGGCAAACAGGAGTCCTGGATATGGTAGTTCAGAGGTATAGCTGCCATAGACCATATATAAGGCCATAGAGCCACTGCACACAATAGATGAGGTTATAGAGTCACCACACCGTAGATGAGATAAGCTGGCCCCACAGGTCAGTCATGTTTGGGATCCCATCTAAAGGGCGCTGTTACACGATACAGGTTATGATGTAGGTAGCCTTCTGTAGGGTTTGTACACAGAACCTTGATCAAAAACCGTGCAGGCTGCTCGTCGTGTTTCTTTCCACACACCCTCCACAAGGAAACCCTAACCCTAACCTCCCTAACCTGCATCTGTAAACGCAGCTTTTAACAGCTAAGGTACTTTTGATAAGCGGTCACCACTATTTCTCCTATGTGACTAATTTTTGATGATTTGGTACATTGATTGTCTTAAGATCACCATCAGGTAGTTAAGGTAAACAAAAACACTTAATCTATTGCTCCTGTGTATCCCACCAGAGAGCTCTGAAACTAGTGAAATTATTCTGTTAAAAAATATAAATGGAACAGTTTAATAGACTCTTTCTGCAACTTTATCTCACAAATGTACTAATGCATGTTATGTTAAGTTACCTTAACTCAAACTCTACCCTTTTGCTTTTCTGTTTTTATCCTACTCCAATAATTAACTAGTGCTGATGCTACTATGCTTACGCTGGAATGCTTATGCTGGAACATTATTGAAATTAACTAATTGGTTTGACAATTTTTAATTGTTTATGCCATTCAGTATTGCAGAAAGTCATAAATTGTCATTTCCTATATAGAATTTGCCTTTGATGCAACAATATTGAATGTTGTGAGGGTTTTGGTTCAACTCTACCAATTTCTGAGATTTATGATGAAATTGCTTTGACCATTCAACTTTTTTCCACAAGTTATAACACGTTATTAATGTTATTAACACTTGTGTAGAACTTCAATGCCTATGCGTGTATTGGTAAACAACACAAAAGTGTTTTTCAACCTCTTGATTTATATTCTTGAAGAAATGCCATGTAAATGTTCCTCAAGGACTGCACAAGATAGTGGTAAAAAGTAACTTATAAATTTCTAAGAATCACTGGCTTTCACATTTTATTAAATCCGGCCTTGGTATAACAGCACATATGCTAGTGAAAAAGTTATTTATACTGCTGTAGTAAATAAACTAATGGGACTAGGGGTTACATTCTTGTTAAAATACTCATATTGAATACCAATAATACAATAATTGTTGTTATTAGTCGAATTTAATACCACTAGATGTAGCTTTAACATAATACTGTTGAGCGTTATGTCTTAAGTAAAGAGTAAAATATCTTTATGTTATTTAATTCTTTCATGAACACTTTCAATTAAATGGTGTGGCATTCATGATCATGCCTCTAGGTCAAGCCTTCTTGTAATAATTGTTTAAATAGTTGTTACTCCGAACTCCGGTATTGATTTAGATACCTTGGATTTATCTAGCTGGAATTAATTCTATAATTTAGGGTTTGTATAAATGGGTATTTTCAAATTAAAATACCTATCTTCAATTAATGTCGGGAAAATTATTCTCTATCATACTAGAATATTATAAATGTCTCTAACTAAAATTAAAACTACTAAAACTTAAAACTTGATACCTTTTGAAATTTCATACCACACATGAGCATAGTGGCTTTTCAATATTTCATGAAGTGCACAGTGATGCGTGTGCTCTATAAAAGAGAGTTGAGCGGTCCAGTCAGCCGTCGCATGAAGTAGCCTCTTGAGCTGATGAGGCGCTTGATGAACTAGCTTTCACGACTGTAATTGAACCGCGAAGACCTCAGAAGACCTCAGCTTAACGGGGAGAGCACTTAAGCAGGGCCTCTGGGCAAAGGGAAAGTGGACTTTGCGGGCTTCCCACCCCCACATTCCTCTGCCCTCTGCTGATAACTACCTGAAAAACTCTATTCCACTCTTATTTTTGAATCTGCTGTGTGTTTGTATCTGTTAACTATGGACATTTTAAGCACTTTAATTTATTTTGTCTTGTGGAATCAAAATTAGTATGTCTTATTGTGCACATGACGTAGTCGTTGGTCTTCATGTGGGAACTAACTAGTAAAATAGCCTTTATTTAGTACTGGTTTTGTACTCTAGAGTACTAATTAAATATATTAGAACCCGTCACATATTTGGTTTCGGAATATGCTGGATGTTTTGTGCTAGTTTTATGGTAGCACTACAAAGATTGTGTTAAAAATCTGTCAGTAAACCTCCAATCAACTTGTGATCAGATAAACGCTCATTCTCATATGAAAAACTGTGTATAAACCGCTTAATACTCAACTAAAAGCCTCGAGTAACGAGTTACCCTCAAAAAATCTCCCTGAACGTGAATAGAATTACATTTGTAGTCCAGTCATTTTACCGAGTCAACTTTCCATATACTATACACCTCTTTTAATTCAGACACTTCTTCAAACTCGAATGTCTCTTTAAACTCTGTGAACCACATAGAAATACAGTACTATGCGGTGGGTGTACAATAAAAAAAAAGTAAATAACAGACTGACTTTTGACCTTACCAGAGTACCGTTAATCATAATCTTTAGTGAAGAAAATATTAAAGCAAAGTTACCAAAAACTTGGCAATCTTTATTGAACTTGTATGTGTATGAAGTGATTATGAACAGCAGTTACAGAAGTTTTAATATCCATGTTTAGTTTGTGGTGAAAATCATTGTTATAATACAAAAAATCAGGTAATAGTTCAACACCAGCCCACAGTCCAAGGTTTTATTAGAAAAAAAATGTGCTGGAAGAAAATTTCATATTAAAACACTAGGTTATGTAAAGAAAGAAAATATCATAGTTAAATTTAAGAAATTGTTCAAATGTAATTTGTTATCCACACCATTATATTCAACAGAAGAATATTTGACAAGGAAACATTTTATTTTATTATAGATTTAATTTTTTTTTTTAGATATTTATATGTCATTCCCCTGTACCACTTGTACAGTTATGAAATAAAGTTTTTGAATTTAACTGAACGATATGTTTAACTGATGTGTATGGACAAAATAATAGAGCAGCCCCGTGTAGTTATTAATACCCCAGAGTCCTGGGTTCAATTCTGGTTCTAACCCTAGGAGTTCAGTTATCCCATAAGAAACTACCACAATTGAGTAGCTTATTTTGAATTATTATTTATTTATTTATTTTTAAATTCATATCCTGCTTACAGGTGGTATTGTTTGATTCTTTAAAATTAGTCAGTGATTTCAGATAACTCGTTGTGAATGTGTGAGATTCAAACGATATCATTAATCTTATGGGAGAATTAGATACGAACACAAAACCTATCGTGGCTTTTAAACAGTCCATTTTCTAGAAAATAATAGAGGAGCTCTTGAGGCAACCGCGGGGCATCGAGAATATTCTCTTATGTCTATGTAAACTGTACTAGTGGCTTGAAGGGGCCATAGCCTATAATAGTTGCTCTAATATCAATGTATACATTGCTAATACATCTGATTTTTTACTATTTACATGCTGAGGAAAATAAAACTATACAAGTAGAAACACATGTCAGTTCGTAAACAAAGTAGACACTTAAATCACATATTTTAAAGTAAACAAAGCAGACGTTTTAAATCCCCATGCTTCTCATTTGAGGATGTTTTATGTTATTTCTTGTTTGCTGATAACTTTTTTGAAATAATATTCTTTCTGAGACCTTGGGATCAAGACCTTAATTTAAGAGGGCGCAACAGTCACCAGACTTTTCACGATTCTCCCTGCTTCCCCCATAAGGCCAATGTTAACTTTGAAAGCCCGTTCCTCCTCAACGGACTATCCGAAATCGTTGATTTATGGCTTATTATAAGAGCTAAAAAATTCCAGCTATTTCAGTGAGCACAATTTTGATATCAAAAATAATAATCGGTAAAAAGATTCCTAAATGTTCCCGTTATTAAAGATTTTTTATGGGTGAACTATTAATGATATTGAAATTTTGCTTATTGAAATCGCTAGCTATATTATTATATCTTTAAAATGAACCATAAATCATCAATTTTGGATAATCCGTTGAGGAGGGACGGACGTTGAAAGTTAACATTGGTCTTATGGGAGAAGCAGGTAGACGTAGAGGACTGGTTCCACTCTTAAGCCGTCTCCCATTATCCTGCAATTTGCCAAACTCCCACTGTTTTTACTTAACAATTTTACTTATAGAATTAAAAATAAAGATGTCTTGTATATAGTGAAAGATTGAAACCCCAACACTTTTTCCGCACTTCCCAAACATTTTGTTAACCAATTGTGTTTGTTGCGCAGGGGCGGCCAGCTACGTGACTCCGTACGCCTACGCCACTCTGCAGCAGTCCGCAGCTCTCCCGACCGCAGCCTCCGCAGCCAGTGCCTTCTCCGGTCTGACGCCGTACACCGCGGCCGCAGCACAAGCCGCTTCCCTGCAGGAGGCTCGGCTGCAATGATGAAACCCTTCACCTTAGTCTCACATTGTTATACGGTCTCGGGCCGAACTGTTATCTGTTGGCAATCTCGGTTGTGATCGTGTGGTCAAACGTGCGGCAACTTGCAGTAATTTAGTCTTAATTCGTTAATCGTAACGGACTAATTTAATTCTTCAGCGTAGTTTCAATTTGTAGTTTCACTAATAGGAAAAGGGTCAAACGGAGTTGAAATTGTTCACGGGAGGGGAAAACATAGATATCCCGAAGCTTTATTAAATTCTAAAGAAATCGGATATTTTACGTTAGCCTTCATATTTATTTATTAATATATTCTTCTGTTACGATGTTTTAGATTTTTAATTTGTTGTAGACATTTGATGTACATTTCTAATTCATTACTATTTATTACCTTGTTACTTTAAACAGTGTAATTTTTAATCAATTAGATTTACTTCTCCGCTTCTTCATTGATAGGAAGGACGTCTTTCTCATGGAAGGACGTTTCTTGAGAGACTATACAACTATGATATGTGTACATATTTATTATAGAATTAACAATTCATGTTTAACCTTATCATTGTGTACGGCTAGACTCAAAGAATTAGGTTTCCAAAGTTTCGTTCAAAAGAATCTCATTGAAATGTTACGATTGTACATTGTAAGCTTAATTTCAGAGTCGTTAAAAGCCATTCATACAAATTACCACTATACCCCTTCTATCTTTGTTCGGATACGACATTTTACTAAAACTTCATTAAACTGTATAGTTAGAATTATTTATGTTAGTAGCACTTATAACAAATTATGTGTCCACACATTATCTTAATACTTATAAAAAGAAAATCTTTCCTTATCTAAATTGTTGCGACCCTAGTGCTTTATGGTATGGGTAAACTTTTACTTTATATGTAAATAAATATAACAATCTTCTAAATAATTTCCTTAACATTATTTATAACATATTTAATATAAACTTATCTAAGGCTAATTCGCCACATTTAATTCTAGGTAAAATCTGGATACAGTGTGATTTTAACACAGGTTATTGTTTTTAACCTAAGATGTAGAGACCAAAGAGAACCCAACTATAAGACTTGAAAGTCTATGTCAATTATCAACTGTACCAAATAACTGATTCAGTCAACCAAATAATTAGTCAGACATAAAGTTAGGTTTAGAGCAATGCTTGAAATGTATTAGGCTGATGTAAAAAGTTAAAGACTAAAATAGTTTAGATGATTAGGAAATTGTGGTGTAAGAGACGAATTTGAATCGTTAATGCCTTACATAATGGATACAAAATCTTGTTTAGAGAAATGCCGGTTAGTCAGTGTTATTACAATTCCAAATTTGGAAGCTTTCAAGTTAGTATAAAAAGAGATCGGCATTTCAGGACTAACATTTTTCATTATATCATATATTTTAACTAACAACAGATTACAAGGTGGATAAAATAAATAATTTACTAAAAGTGCCTGTTAAAAAACGTGGATTTAATACACTCAGCAAAATTTATATTTTTTTAGTTTAAATCGTTAAAATTAACTCATCCTTAAAAAAGTGAAACAATTTGGTAGCTATGTTTTAAATATTAATTCAAGTATTTTTCCCTTAGGTTTTGATCTCATCACGTATAACATATCAGACTTATCAATTACCAACTCGTTAATTTTAGTTTGATATCTATCAAATGGACTGACGATGTTTTTCAAGCACTGCTACAGTATCCATTTCGTGTGCCATCGTTTGTATTTTGAGGCAACTTCGAAATGCGATCGAAAGCCATACCTCATACCATTGAAAGGGGTTTAGATATGTAAAATTTGTTCATATTATATATAAAATCATGTTACTTAGCAATAGAATATATTATGAGTAATTGTAAGCATTAGCAATAATTTTTAAGTACATTAGTAAAATGTAATATTTTTAAATCTAGTCCATATCCGTTCTAACCTGATAGCGTATCAGATCGGGGCAGGGTATATTACCCGGAAATGTTATATTGGAGATCCGTTACCCGAATACTTAGGGAAGCTATTTCCAGTATTTTTATAATATAATTTAGTCGTTTAGACGAAGTAGTTTATTCCATAAGTAATGATAGTTTGTTTTAATAGAGATGTGCAATAAATACACGAGTTTTTAAATTCGGACGCTCACATAATTTGTTCGGTCTTGCAGCATAAATGTGTTAAATGAATTTTTGTTTATTCCAAACCCCCTATTAAATTATTTTCCTGCAACAATCGTTTATCCTTTAAACTCACTGTTTTGTTTGGTGCAATATCGCGAATGTGGTCAATTTAGTGTTTAGTGATAGGCGATGATTTTTTTTACAGTTTTGTATTTTCGTATCGACTTGTATTTGTGCATATCTCTATAGTGTAATATTGCTCAGTTGTTTTATTATAATAGGAAGAGCAAATATGATTTGCCCCTTGTGATTTATACGACCTGAGAGCTGACCCTAGCTATCGGTCCTGTCGATATAGTGAATGTAACAGTAAAGTACTTAATCATAACCGTCCTTTCTGGCCTTACCAGAGTGTCAAAACGTACAAGCAACAGACTCAGTGCCTTGTAGACTAAAGTCATGGTACACCACTGTCTCGTATCACATCACTTCTGATCCATCTACACTCGTCATATAATTTTAATCGATTCACAATTTAATATATTATTACTATTATAAATAGGACAAATTGTAGCTATAAAATAAAATGTTACTTATAAATGACGAGTATTTATTATTTTCCCTCTTTTTTGTGATGGTGAGTTTTAGATCACCAGTTTATTCGCTGATATCCTAAGTGATATTATTCTAGGGCAGATGTTATGATAGATTTGGGGCTAATAGGTCAGTTGGTGGCTCCCCCGATGTATGTATTAGATGTTTTTGATTTTTCCTCACGAGATATGAACTGAAAGGAACTGTAAGGTGTATGTGTGACAGCGTGATGGGTTTGGATGGTCCAAGGTTAAATGTGGATGGTCTCTTGGCAGTGGGGAGGAAGGCCAGAGACAAAGCGAGATCGGCAAGAACATGGCAAAAGCAGAGGAGCGCGCCCATACGTCCCAGCAATGGCCAGTAACGCACTTCCCACTAGGACAAATAGGCACGTGCCAAGGGTGCAAAGAAATAAAATAACTCGTTGACTGCGGCTGCCACGAGGCACGTTGTTTCCCGAGTGTGGCAAACGGCTCGATGGGTGCAGTCAAGTTTTCAAAACTTGACCTGATCTTCATAATGATAGTGTTTGTGTATTGATTGGAGCGAGTTAGGCAGTGTTGCCATCGGGATACAGTACCGTACGCCATACAGTGTTGATTTATATGCTTTTAAGATTTAATTAAGAACAACTTTCTTAGTGCCCATATTACCTTTAGATATTAAAGGGTTTTAAATGACTGAAACAGAGGTTACAATAACGCATATTTGTGTTGCAGTAACTGCAAGCTTTTAGCTATAATTCAATAAATTAACACATTCATACATACGGTGTATTGAACACATTTGTTCAAGTGTTGTAATAAGTTATTTGCCCAAATAGATAAGAATAGATCCTATCGAGGTAATGATAATGGTAACATTTATTTCAACGGCCGGCATTGCACGGGTGAGTAGTTACTGTGCCTTGGGGCGCTGTTTGACTGAATGTGGCCGTGGCAATGGCCGGAGAGATGGGAGCATGATACTCGAGGACGCTGGACTGAAGACGATTCCACAGGTCTAGCCGTAGGTAAATGGGTGGCACGGCAAGGTTGATTTCTACCTCACTCAATTCTTGGCAGGTCCCGGCTATTTCTGGCCATAACTGTACACAGTGGGCAGGACCAGTTTAACGGACTCCATCTATTGCCCAGGCATTTCCCGTGGAGCCTACTTATTTCCGTTGCCCACGTTGGGAAAAGCCACGCCTGAAGGTTATAAGGCACCTTGGTGTGTTATCGGTAGACTTGGCCTGCCTGAAAATGAAGGAGGTAGTGAGCAACAGGTTCATGTTTTCCGGCTAGTCCAGGGCATCCTCCGTGCAAAGACAACAGACCTAGACCCAGGCCGCCACGAGGGGGCAACCGAGGCACTTTGCTCCAGCCCGCTGAATTCAAGGGGTCTCTGGAAAAAAAGATAAAAAATTACCAGGATTGTAAAATAGGAGTCTAGGGCCTCACAGAATATTTGCCCCAGGCTCCTAACCGCCTCGAGGCAGCCCCGTCTAGACCGGATGCGGACTAGGTTGTTACAGTTGTTTGTTTGCCAGAAAGGAGTGAGCCCTGACGACGTAATCCTAAAGTAGACAGCCTGAAGCCATGTGATAAACAGTTCACAAGCTACTGTCTGAAGGAGTAGAGGAGGTGGTTTAGTGTGTGGAGTCCCACACTACAGGCTGGCCCCCAGTGTGCATAACGCATTTTTCCGCCTCTCTCTAAAAAATCTAGGGGAGGTTAGTTGACCCCAAACAATTGGAGAAAATACTTTTGAAATATATGAAGAATCACAATCAAGATTATGATCGTTTTGCCCTCTCCAATCAAAATAATCAAACTACGCTCATGGATGTGCCTAGGCATTAACACAATCTGCAGTAAATTAAAATTGATAACATTTCTGTTGTTGAACATTTTGTTTAAACATAGGTTACTTTACCTCCGTCTTCAGCTTTAAAATAACGAAAAAGGACGATCACAGTTTTGGAAGTTTTAAACCCTTCAACCCTTTCATTGTGATTCTGAACAGCTTTGGAGGCTATTCAACAAAACATCCTCCAAAAACATGCAAAACAAGCAAGTTTGTTGTAGTTATTTTGGATCCATGAAAAAATTATATAACTTGTATTTGGGGTAAAACTACTTTCCGCAATACCCACCTTTTGGTAATTAGACCATTCTGCTTTAAAACAATTAATATTGCTTTACATACTAGTACCTAATTGAATTAAGATTGATCATTTTATATAAAAAATAGTTTTGTGCGTGGACAAATGCTGTTATTTTTCTTTTTTTGGGGGACTCAATGGTCCCAGACCTGGGTTTACCATGGGACCTGAACTACAGTAACATCTCCTATCCTATAGACAATTTTATAACAGAATAAAGTTTACAAAATATTTATTAGCTTTTAAGCAAATCCGCTATCTCAATGCAAAAAAATGGTTAACTAAAGTTAGCATGGATTTCTAGCAGTGCCCATAACTGTTCATTAGACAACTCAAGGTAACTTATGTTTTCCTTTCATCAGGACACATGGAAATACATCGCTATAATATATGCTTGGTATAAAATACAGTAGACACAGCTCGCTTTCTTATTTCCTGTTCTTGTAATTTTGTTCTATACAGTACCTATGATATTCAAACATTTGTTGATTAAAACATGTATTAAGAGTTTATTTTATTTTAAGAAATAACTCAAATTACAACCTTTGTGTAACCTGTATTCGTTATTGGTTCCATCATTCAAATTCAAATATGATCAGGTATCAAAACTTAGTTTTATTTTGTCTGTGGTTTTATAAAGGGTGTCTCAAGCCCTCAGAACAGCTAGGGTGCCTGTTATAAACCAGCTGTTAACAGATAAGTTCATGATTATTCAGTGACAATGTTTTTCAGCTGGTAAAAAATCTAATGAACCAACTAGCAGGAGACATGCTGATAAATGAAGGAGCACCAAGACACAAGTGCCCAGAAATAAGTTAAATGACACCCCACGTGCAGCTGTCATCTGCCAGAGGCTCCTATTTTTAGCTTAATTAGAGAACACAGGTTAGTGACTGTTGTATGAGCCAACTGTTAATAAATCTTTGAATGCAGACAAGTTGCAAATGAGAGGCCAAACAATTATTTATAACATTAAAATCTCTTACCAAATCTTAAAAAACACAAAGGGAGTGAAGAAATGTTTGAAATGTGAAGAAATGCTAAGCTATTATTGAAAGCTTGAATGACAATATATAGTAAGAAAATTACAGGCTATCTAATGATCCAGAATGTATATTTTTTTTGAACAGTATTCTAAAGGTATTTATCATTCAAAAGGATCCTTATGTTGTGAGTTTTCTTAAGGTCCTTAACAGTTTCATGATTGAAAAATAGGAAAGCAATTAGGTAAATTGTGTTCTAGTAAGTTATATGATTATTACCTAGATCAAGCGTCGCTCCATTTTCACCATAATATTGACAAGGCAACTTTTGAGGCCAATGGGGCGGAGCCCTGAAATTTGGGGGGGGACATATCCAAAATATTTTTGGTCCCCTGCAACAGTGTCTGGTCCAGTGGTAGGTAGTTTTGAGAAGCCTCTTTCGAGCAATTTGGAACAAAAAGTTTCTCCATAAGAATGAAATGGCAGCTTTTAATGCCAGTGGGGCGAAGCCCTGAAGCCTGAGAACAAAAAAATATTTAAAGTATTTTGGTTCTCTGCAACCTAATATGGTGTGGGAGCAGTTTTGCGTAGCCCTTTTCGCTATATCAACTGGATTAATACTTTATTAGTATGATCTTTTTTCCTTAAGAATAACTTGATAACGATTAAGCCAATGGGGTGTAGCTCTAATTGGCTTTTATCACACAAAACCAACAGAAAAAATAACATAGCGAATTTGCCTTGGTCCAACGTTGGGCATCATCCAGTTTTGAAAAAAGGTCACCAACTTGGATCCGGATGACAACAAGGGCCCGAGTACGGCCCTGCTGGGAGCAGATTTGAGGAGCCATTTTCCAGCTACGTAGGAAAAATATTTTCCCCATAAGAATATCATGGCAACTACTTTATTAGTATAGATACTACATACTACAGCTGGGTCCAAAAGAGCTTGGTGCGTTCACCTGATTAAAATTTTAACCCTTTCAGCTCCGAGCTTGAGAACGGAGTAGTTGGATTGGTGATGTTTTGATATCTTTTAAATTATAGAAAAAGTGCTTCTGATGGACTCACACACACACACACACACACACACACACACACACACGTACACAACACAGCAAGGAAAGGTAAGATGTAACAAAACACCTGATTAGAAATGTGTAATTCACAATGAATTCACTCATCCTGTCAGCTTGGACCCATGCATCCACCATTTGCATAGCTCCTTTAGCAATCTGGGCCACCATCAAGATTAGTGGCGCATGCAACCATGGTGGCTGGTTCTGAACAACCATAGAGCCACCAGTACAGCCACTCGAGGTCGGATTATTGAAGAAGCAGGTCCGCTAGCGTGTGTGTGTTACTATATGTTCTCCGGGATCATCTTGAATTAAAAGCGTAAATATTGGATTCATCTAATTCAGCATGATATAGGAGTGCAAAAGGAACCTTTTTCATTCATTATGTTGACCTGAGTAATAACCCGGACAAGTTTTTATCTACACAAGACAAGAATGACAAAACTGAGATAGTTTCCTAGGTAAATGTATACACCTCACCAAACACATTAACCACCTTTCCTAATTTCGCCAAAATATATGTTGTTAAATTTGTGAGGAATAAAATTGTAATAATTATCCTATATAAGAATATCATTGAGACTGGTAGATTAATTTGCTGTAACGAGGACCCATGACACCATGAAAGGCACAAACTAAATTTCATCAAAATATATGCATAAATAAGGGTGATTTAAAATTGTATTTACTTCCCATATGAATTATATGGGATGAACACAAAACCCATGGTTACATATGATTGTGTATTCAGGTTTCCTGCAGTGGGGGTATTTGATGGGGATTATTAGATCTCAATCAGGAGAATTTATACACCAAGTTTTTTCAATACATATTCAAAATTAGTTGGATATACAATTTTACTTATTTTCCATAAGAATATTAGAACATGTTGAATTTATGACCTACAATATCTGGAGTAACCAAATTGATGTAGAACAATTATCAAAACACCAAATCGTTTATTGGTTGTTTAAACTTAATCCAGTGATGATGTGATAGCAACAGTGGTGGCACTAGTGTGCAGTGTGCAGTATCCCATGTGGGTCAATGTCAATGCTTTGTGTAGTGGCAAGCAAAATCGCATCACCAAAGATGCCACAATCCCGCCACTGAAAGTCAGTGTGCAGTGCTCCATATGGAAAAATGCTACAACATCATGGCCCTGCCATGGTTGCCCAGTGTGCAAAGGGACTTAACAGGGCTGGATTTAAGCATAGGATACAGCCCGCCAAACATAACGCAGCACTTGGGCATACATGTAAACATAACGCAAACATAACGCACGAGTGGTGGATGGGTAGAGGTGCAGGTATAAATTCTTTCGGAATACGTTGACCCTCGCACTTCTGGTGACTCACGGGGTTGAAGGCCACAAGACCACTGCTCACACCCAAATAGTTGATGTTTTCAGAACGACGAATACAGGTTTTCTACATAGCAGCCAAATGCCAGCTTACGTTTGGCGGGCTGTACAATAGGTGCGCGCCTAGGGGGCTCTCACCACAAAGAACTTACTTACTGACTTACTCCCTCGCAGGGGCGGATCTAGGAATTTATTGAGAGGGGGGGCGCACTTGAGAATGTTGGTTTTCTTACTAAACGATAACATCCCGCAGCAACGGGAGGTAGTTGTTAGTACTCGCTAAATTCAATTTACTCATGATGCTAACAAATAAAACATCACATTGTAACTCTTATTTCACAATGAAATGTGTAATATTTATGTATTCCACTGATACAATAAACAGTAGGTACATAAATATACGCATTTTATACAACTAATACCTCGAAAAACTAACATTTTATACCAAATTATTTACTCACACGCACTACTCAAGGCTAAACCGACGCGTAGAAAAAGGCTAAGGTAGAACGAAAAGGTTTAAAGAAGAATATTATTGAAGAAGACTGCAGGGCCGGTGCTGCGGTGTGTGCCACTAGGGCAGCCTAAGGAGTGACATGGCGCGGGGTAGAATGTATTCTAATGCAATAGGCTAGTGCTGTGGTGCGTACCTTAGGGATGCTTGGCCCAAGCCCCTAGGCCGGTCCTGCGGTGTGTTCCCCTAGGGCATCCAAAGGTGATAGTCCGGTGCTGTGTTGCACCTTAGGGATGCTCGGCCCAAATCTCTAGGCCGGTGCTGTGGTGCCTTTACCTTACAGGTAGTAAGCAAGTTGTGTTTGTCGGATTTTAGGAGCTCAGTGACTCCATAATATTATGTATCGATCGGCAACTGTTTATCTTAGAACATTTTGCAGTAAGTTACTTAACACACATAGATAAAGGACGTATCGTTCTATTGCGACTTGCTTCCTTACCGTTCTACCACCGGGGCTCCACTATCTTGGCCTACACATTCCATGATAATTGTACTGTTAAAACTATTCGTAGTGACCCGTTATAGGGGAGGCTCCATTTTGTAGTGCATCGCCCAGTAGGTAAGACTGTTGATGCAAATAATGTATTTGAAAATATTTAAAACAAAACGAGTACAGCGACAGACAGCGTCACTCTATTACTTATTAATTAAACATTTTCTGAGTCCAAGGGGGTGGCGCGCGCCCCCCGCACCCCCTGGCTGGATCCGCCACTGCTCCCTCGTCGTTTCGTAGACCATATTTATGGCATGAGACCAGTCAGATCTTGTACTTCATTATATTACAGGTCTTCCATTTCAGTCGAGCCAGGTCACAGGAAAAGGGAAATGGGATGATTAGGCCCTATAAGGTAATAAATAGGAAGCTCATGAAAAATGTACTAATCAAATACAAGTTGAGTTTTACTTTAAATATTTTTAAACGATACATTTCTTTTGAACAATATGTAAAAGCTCTGATACAAGCAAAAAATCTTGGATCTGGACGTCAACAAGGGCCCTCACCACAGGTTGAGCCTAGAGGCCCACGGCTCCTAAATCCAGCGCTGGGCCATCAACTCTGCCACTGTCTGGTGAGTTGCACCATTGATTATACATCCTAATAGATAAACTTAGTAATGTCGTTTTTTGAAGCCGACCTTGGCGAGCTCCTCGAGCGCATTCTGTTGGCTAACGGTAGAAGCTCTCCTAGTTGGAGCGTCGTCAGCTACCGTACTGAAGCGCTCAAGCGGCGAATCCATCAACTACCGTCCCCTCTTCTACCCCTCCTGTCAGATATGATTGTGCTGCGTGGCGCGGCGAGGCCGGCGAGTAGTGCCCATCGAGGTAACTGGAGAGATCGCTAAGTGAGCTAAAAACGGTCCGCGTCGGACTGTGCGGAACAGAAATGGTGGGCCGCTGTGTGCTCAGAGCTGATTCTGGCGATGAACGCGCTGTCGTTTACACGCTCCTGGACTTCACTGCCATGTTTGAATTGTAATGAAATTTATATATCCTTTGTGTACGTGAACTACGGAATTCGAAAGGATAAATATTGTTTTTTTACCGTGTTTTAATATGTTTAATAATTAAAAACTCTTACGTGTTATTAAAGAGAGACATGAAAAAGTTACTCAGCGAGGAAATTTTTTATTTTTAGGTTAGAAACAAACTTCCAGCGGGAAAGTTGTAGATAATTACTTTCTCTAAAACTTTTATTCCAAACATTTTTCGGTAAAGTTGTTGGTTTGGCTACAATTCGTTTGGAAAGATGCTGAAACTTTTCGCCGCGCTCTATCCAAGACGTGCCACGAGCCGTGCCGCGCTGTTAAATTCAACTCAGTGATGCTGTGTTACAACATGACCTAGGTTTTTGGTAAAATACATAGTTATACGACTTTTGTACTGTACTTTTATTGTCTGTTAAATAAATCATAATCAACTGTTATCATACACTGAAGATAATTTTTTGTTATTCAATAGCGAAATGTTGTATTAATGCAACATTATGTAATCGGTCTTACTACTCTACGTGGACGGGTGAACGAACCATCTTGGTAATTAATGTTTATTAAGAATACATTTGCTATTAAAAAGTATTTGTCTTGTATGGTACTCATTCACCAACAAAATTTTATGATATAGGCCAATTAACTTTCATGCAATCTACAACTTTTGGCGAACGTCGAAGTTTATATGCTACAATTCAAAGTTTCACTAGTCCAAAGAACGATATTACTGCTCATAAAAGAATTCATTCCAGTACCAAAAACTTCAAAACATCATTATTGAACAATACCTAAAGCCTAGTGGATCGTACATAAATTTATATGACTGGAAATATGAAAAAATCAGCCATCGAGGAGATTATTTTACAAAACTCCCAACTTTCTGTTCTTTTTACGCAACTAACCCTGGTCGAATATAGTTACTTTTGATATTAAAAATTCGAGAAACTATTCAGGAATACGGATCAGAAGGCCATTCAACCATAAAAAATGTTCCCTGGCCGCAAATTCAATTCAAGTGAGCGCGCGCGCGGTCCAGTAGTTTTAAGTCTTTGGTAATGCCTTGGGCTTGAGAGGACAGCCAAGTAGCTACGAATAGCCGAGTAGCTACGGCCACACTTTTCCGATCTTATAATGGGCTCAAATCCCTTCACCCATTCCCCCCCCCCTGGATCCGCGCCTGAGATGAAAAACACCGAAACTAGTGCTGTGGCCGCTGTAAAAAGCACGGTACCGGGCCCGCTCTGTGTTGAATAAATTGTAAACCTTTGTTGGCAATTACTTGTCCGATCGGCAAAATAATTGCGTATACGTAATCAGGGTCAAATTCTGCACAGTATGAATACCCACATGACAGAATTATAAGAAAAATAATATTTTTCGATTTTCCGGGGTTTTAACGACTATTCCGCGGAAAAACGTGTAATCGGGAAAGTAATTGCACGTACGTATTCAAGGTGAATTTACGCACAATTTTGAATACCCACATGAGAGTATTATAAGAACAATGTTTTTTCGATTTTCCGACGTTTTTCCGCGGAGAAATAAATGTGATCGGGAAAATAACTGCACGATCGTGTTCAAGGTGAAATTCCGCACATTTTGAATACCCACATGACAGTATTACAATTACAAAGTTATTTTCCGATTTTCTAAAGTTTTGAAGTCTTTTACGTGGATAAAAAGTGTGATTTGGAAAATAATCGCATGTACGTGTTCAGGGTGAAATTCTGCACATTTTGAATACCCACTTGACAGTATTTCCAGAAAACAATTAATTTCCGATTTTCCGGGGTTTTAACGACTTTTCCGCGGAAAAAACTATCATTTCCATAATCAGCGTCAAATTTCCAAAATTTTGGACAACATTTAAATCCTGATAATAATTTCTGCTACTATTTGCTACTCTGTATTTTAACTTCCTTAAAGCAATAACATGCTAAAACCAAGAAACCATACACTTAATGACTCAGAAACTTTTTTAATTACAGGAACGGCAAATGCCATTTTTACTAGACGGTAGCTATTCGATTTAATGCAAGAATAAAAAGAATTACGTACTGAAGTTCACAATAAGCATATAAGACAATATCAGGAAATCTATGCTCGAAAGTTCTCTAGACTTAACTGCGACAGAGATGTGCTTAACAGGTTTCTTATAATTTCGGATCTTGTCATAACCGGAAACAGCCCTCTGCTAAAAAAAAACTACTCCGTTTACGAAAGTAACCATAGCTTCTTCCTGTTCAACCTCGTTTTCAGAGTCCTAGTAAAATCACCATCAGTAAACTTCAGATGAAGATTTTCACGGGCGATGAAATTTAGACTAAAAAAATTATAAATAAGAAACCAGGTAGTAAGTATAAGTTGTTTTTTAACTTATACAGAGTGTCCCGTAACTCTCCTGGACAAAGGTATATAGCGTTGTTCCTTGGGTTAATATAAACACATTTAACCATATGAACATGGGTCTCCCGTACTTAGTTTTCCGTTTGTCAGTCCGTAAGTGTTTTTCACTTTAAAGTTCATATTTTTAAAACCATATAACCGAATTCAACCAAACTTAAGTCAACTGTTTACGGAGATAGGATCTATCAACACGAACGTTATGAAGGAATTATCTGTGATAATTTCAAAATGGCGGCCATTTTAAATGTTATATCGCAAATGACTCGAAAATAAGTCATTTTACAAAATATTAACCAGTATATCTTCTTTTAGGGCAATTTGAGAAAAGTCTAACGATACTTAACTTATTGCAATTGAGTAATAAATAACCGAGCTGATGCAATTTACATGGACCGGACATTAACCGGACAAAGCTCATCTTTGGTTTCTCCACAATTGAACATCCAGGCCTAATAAATAACAAGAATTGCAACAGCTCAGTTGTTTATTACTCGGTAAAAAAATTCAAAACCATTAGATTTGTCGTAAAATATCTTAAACTAAGTTATTCTGGTAACAGTTTTATTAACACACTGTGCGGTGTTAAGCTTGTCAAAATATGCTGTCAGGTTGTATTGAGTCATAATTACTTCAACATCCTGAACGCAACATTTTTAGGCATAGTTTACCAATAATTTTAGACACGTAATTGATTTAATTACATTATTAGAGTGTTACTCATGTATATTGTTGACATACACAACGTATCAAGTGATGAGCGAAACCAACAGATGCAAAGACAGAATGTCAACGAACATCTCTGCTAGTGTTTCTCAAAGGCCGCGGCGACTCAATTCGGCCTGGAGTGCTGTGGGGAGGGAGGGGGGAAAGTCGGCGGGTGCCGTGTTTTCACGAGAAACAGCGCATGCATCTTACCCGCTCGGCAGTCGCTGAGACACTGACTGGCCTGGAGGGAACGATTGGAGAGCAGGGAGAGCGAGGGGTGAAAGAGGGGAAGAGCCGACTGGTTGCGCTCTGGCGGGATCTCACTGAAACTCGGGGCCAGCGCAGCAATGCCGAGGCACGCCCGGCCCGTATGCTAGGTTTATCTATTCCGTAGGATGTATAATCAATGGTTGCACATACAACCACCGACTGAGATCTGATTGGGGACGTGGTTTTGTGGTTTAAAACAAGTTTACTTTATTACTGTGGAACTAAATGTAGATTTGGTTAATAATTAAATTATGTAATGTTTTATGAACGGTTTAATTATTTTACCATGAATACCATATTATATTATTATTCTTCAAGGTTGAAGCTGAGGTTTAACACATCATCTTTGTTTGCAAACAGATTGCAAGTCGCAAAATGCACTCATAACATGTTATGTTGAACTTCTTAAATATTTATAAGCAATAAAAGGGTCTTGGTTGAGCCTGGGGGCCACCGGCCAACGGCCAACAGGTCCTAAATCTGGCCCTGCATATACGTAAACAATATACATATTTTAGGGCATAGACAAATTACAAAAATACTTTGTGACTAATCATGAATGTTTATCTATTTGTGTCACAACCATAAGTCTACCCAACGAGAATATCGAGGCTTCGTGGAAAATTTCTAAGCGTCAGACTCTGGCAACAGAAAAAAGTTCTGAAGTCTGAAGTTGTTGTGTAAGTTGTGTAGTCAGATCCTACCATTCCCACTACACTAATAATAATAACATTTTGCAATATTACTCTTATATTTGGTAAGTATATATCGTTCAAGTTATAGAAAAATAATTATTACTCTGGTGTTCCTCGGAGGTTATTTAATTTTTTTTGAATATCTTTAACTCAAATACATTTTAAGTGTCAATGGTCTTTTGAGGTTAAAAAGCCGATACTGAAACAAATGTTTGCTTCATGTTTTACTCATTGCAAAACTAACAATATGTGTTGATAGGCTACTCCTAAATTTAATTTATTTCTTGCTTACTCCCTAATTTACATAAAGTAGCCAATTGCTTATATTTTAAGTTTCCCCGCCTAAAATCAAAAGTGGTGGGTACCAGCCTTTAGATTTTGGTGTAGACTTTCATAAGCAGAGATAGGCTATAAAAACCCGAATGAAATTGTTCACGGTAACAAACTAGAAACAAACATAACGTACAGACTACTGTATAAGATACAATATTTTGCAATTGATAAAAATATCGACTTAATTGAAATATCTTATAGACCAATTTCATTCGGTTCTTTACAGTGTTCCGCGTATGAAAGTGTACCCAACTTTTAAAGCCAGACCTAACCTAATAGCTGCAGCGCACTGACTACAGTCAACCAGTGAGCTTTATACAATCTGGAGAGACTACTGCCTTGCAATTTCTGACAAAAAGTGTGCGGTGTTTAAAAATCAGTCGGAAGCGCAATATCTCTCTTCCATAGTACCAACATAACAAAATGCCATGCTTTAGCACACCATTTTGTCAGAAACTGCAATGGAGTAGTCACTTCAGATTATATAGAGCTCACTGGTGCCATGGTTTGTTTTGTAATGTTGGTACTGTAGAGGGGAAAAAGCCTGCTGATGGCACGGAAATCCAACTTGCATCTCGAGCTATACATAGAGCTCAGTCAACTGACTTTACTCTTCTTGTATGGTTTATTTTTGGATATTGGGCCGCTGAGGATTGGTGGGAACTGCCAGTGGCTGATTACATTGGCTCGCAACAGTTACGATGATCAATTCAACTTTGGAAAGAGTTGTCAGTACAATCATTTCTATAGCAAAAACATGAAAAAATCAATTAGTCTTAAGTTTAAGCAATTCTATATATCAATAACCAAATAGTTTGATAATTATTTTTACTTTCTCCCAAAAAAGAAAAAATTTTTTTTCGTAAAAATTTTTTTAAATTTGAGTTGTTAGTGGAAATATTTGTTATGGTGCTCCCTGAACCCGAAAAAGTGATTTTTACGTGTTGTCAGTGTGTCTGTCTGTCTACTGTCTGTCTGTCTGTATGGATGTGTACAGAGCTAGATCCCTAACCAATGGTCCGATTTTTATGAAATTTGGTATGTAGGTACTAATCCACAATAAGTTATCTCCAGGCGTTTTTTCATTTTTTGGAAATTTTGATTTATAAAGGTAATTATCCCCCAAAAACTGCCAAAAAACATGAAAAATCAAGATTTCTCAAAATCGGCTCAAACGATTTTGATTAAACTTTAGCCATTTGTAGAAATTTAGTTTTCCAACAAAATGAGACCACCCGCATTTCTGTAAAAATTTGGTTCAGAAATTACAAGACTTAAAATATCAAAAATTCAGTTTCTTGGATTTTTCATAAATAAAAAACATAAATATAAAAAATAAGCTATTACTATTCACCATTAAAAAGAGCTAAAAAAACTAAATAATTTAGTATTTTGAATTACTATTCTACGATTACTGGTTGCAGAGAAAATTTAAATTTTCATTTTGCGGTAAACACAGTACGTTTGTCCAATATTCTTTTGGGGAATACAAAAATTACTATTTCTCTCTTACTTATTTTTCAATTTTGTTCAAACTTGATATGCTTGTCAAGTTAGCATTGACCAACAGAGGAAATTCAAAATATGTTGCCCCTTAATAACGATAGATTCTGTAGTGCCTCCTAAACAGGGATTTGGGTGGATGGTTTTTAAAACAACTTGTTTACAAGATTTTCTGTACATTCGACCGTGCTTTCTATTCTATATTTAGTAAATAAAAAATAATTATTAAAGTTTGGCTAAAAGGGAGAAAGTATGTGTCAGCTTCCTGATACCGTTTGTTTATGTATATTTTACAGCTATGTTACACTGGCTGTTCACAGATTGACCTGCGGCTTAAGGTGGATTAATTTGAGATCAAACTCCTTATTTCTTTCTGGCAGCCAAAAGGTTACCCAATCCTATCAACTTGATTTATTAATAAGTTGGTCATACATTTATGAATGATCATTAAAGTTTTATATCTGTAATTTTCAGAGTGTTCAAAATGTCTGGTCCTCCACATGGATTTCCAACAAGCTTCACAAACTCACAGCAAGCTGCAATGAGGAATCAGTTTGTAGCAGGGCCGGGAGGGCAGATTCCTGGTCTGATGCCTCCAACACAACAACCGGGTGAGGTTAAAGCCCGATTTGCCTGTTAACTTCAAAAGAGCAAGTTTTTATTGGTTGAAATGGTGATTGTAAATCTGAAGACATTTTACAAAGGAACATTATTTCCGATTGCAGTTTTGTAGGCCGTAATTATAATAAAATATTATCATCAAAGAGATAATAATTTTTTATTGGAAACAGGTTTTTGAGTGTCCTACCAGTAGGCTTATTGATTCCTAAAGTTAAAACGAGACACAAATCACCCTGTAAATAGGCTTTCTTCATCCTAATAAAGATTAATGTTCCTATTTTTTAGGCTAAGTTTTTTACGTGATAATGCTTGTTTTATTACAAACTTGTTACTTTGCTTTAAAAAGTCAGCTTTGTAGTACCAACATGAAATACTTATGAATTATAGGTTAGGGTAAGTAAAATAAGGTTACTTTACCTCCATCTTCAACTTTAAAACAATCCAAATGGACATCCACGGTTTCGGAAGTCAAAATACTTCCATCATCAGGTTGAATCCAATTAAAAAAGTTCACATTGCCTGTCGTCAAAAGTTAAAATATACACAAAACACACACGACAGTACGAACAAAAAACCATCGAAACAGGCGATCACCTACCGGGATTGCCTAAAAGGAGTCGGCGATCACTTATCGGCCGGTACGCATCAGTGCACTTTGTTTAGATGTTTTTTCGTTCGTACTGTAGTGTGTTTTTTGTGTAGGGCCTATATTTCAATTTTTGACGAAAGACAATGTGAACTTTTGTAATTGAATTCAACCTGATGATGGAAGTATTTTGACTTCCGAAACCGCAGTCGTCCATTTGGATTTTTTAAAGCTGAAAACGGAGGTAAAGTAATCTTATTTTATTGTTTATCAGCTTTGGAGGCTATTCAACCATAAATAAGTTAAGTTAGGTTAAGTAAAATAATTAACAAAACATTTAAAAGAAAGATAGATCTAAATAAATTTTATTTTATTTTATTTTAGGCAAAATCTAACGTACTAGTTGTTGTTGTTGTTATTGGCGGATTAGGAAACCCCAGCTTTGCTGCTAGTCACATCTTCCACAAGCGGGAATATTGCGAAGGTTACCGGAGAGATAGGATATAGCAGGAAAGGAAAGGATGGGAAGGGACGGCAGCCAAATCGACCCCTCAGAGGGCCAATTCCCGTGCCCCTGTGACAGCTGGGATGAGGCTCTCAACAGGGGACCCTCATTTTGCCCTCCAACAGGTCAACTCAACTGACAGGGTATCCATGTACAACAGCCAGGGACCATTCATTCTCAGGTTGGCAGGAGGGACCAAACCCGGAGACTCTGTCCCTAGCCGCTGCAAATGGAGGGACCAACGGTGAAAGGGAAGTTAGTCATAATGGACAGCCAAAAGACTTACCATATGTAATGACAACCTCACTTGCTGTACCCAATGTCAGCATCAAAACTGGAATAGACCAGTCTTAAGGTAGTCCTGGGACCAACGTACTAGTCCAAAACCTAGTTAGAATAAGAGAACATAAAACTATTTTTAAGTGCTCTAAGACAGTTTTGATTTATATCCTATAATTATACAACTCGTAAGTTATATTGCTAAAGAAGTGATTTAATTATTTCATTAATCGTGAACCAACACAATAATTTACAGCACAATGTCTAATGTTTATAAATCGCCACAGTTGTTACAGGTATGGTCAACCCGCAGGCGTATGGAGTTGGCATACAGGGAGGTGTGGGAGTGGGCATGCAACCCCAGAATCCTCAGCAAGTTGCGCAACAGCTGCTTCAACAGCAACAGTTGCAGATGCAGCAGCAGCAACAGCAGCAACAACAACAGCAGCAAGCTCCGCAACAACAGGCTCAACAGGTATTATTACAGGTTGCTTTACTAAAAGTTTGTAGGCTATTTTTTGCTTGTGGTTGTAAATATTTTGTTTGGAATAAAGTATTAACTTAACCCTGCTGGGTTGCATCGATTTTAAGTGGTAGTTTTAATTAATTTTCAAATGTTTTGGTGTAATCATTTAGACATTCCAGCAGTTTCATTATCAGTAGCGTAGGTAGTACAAATTGCAAATAAAGTAGATTTTGTTTAGCAAATATTGTGAAAAATCAGACCTCCAAAAGCCATGCTTTGAGCAGGTCTTTGGATGATTAATATATTGTCTCATAAATATAGGGGCAAGTATTCCATACTCCCATTTCCCCAGCGGTCCAAATGTTGCAAAGTCATGTGAGCAGCCTGAGAATCGAACCTGTGACCTATAGCACCGATCATGATGGATATCTGGGTGTTCCATTTTGACCGTTTGCCAACCTGGTCAACCTCAACCTGGTTGGGACTCCCGTAGCCTACATAGTCTAACTTGGTGCCTCCCCTCATTAGTTTGATAGCGGTTCAGACAAGGTTATGGCTGAAATTCCCAACCAGAGGTTGGGCCAATTTGGTGTGTCCCAATATTTGTTGGGTCCAGTGTCACCACACAAGACCTAACTGCAGTTGGGTCCAGTGTCACCACACAAGACCTAACTGCAGTTTGTATCATACAGTTTGACTGTTTATTGTGTAATGTGTAAGGGTTCCTTTAGCCTTGGACTCTTCTCTTTTTATTAAGAAGGTCAGAAGAGTTGTATTAATCAATTTGTGTGGCCAAATTAAAAAAACAAACAACTTGTTAGGCTAGTTTTTGTGAAAGTTATTAGAAGTTGTGAACCTGTTAGCCAGTGAAATTACAAAATTTCTTCTTTAGCCGTTTCCTATTTGCAGCAGACCCAGGAAAATATCAACCTCAAACGCATATCCTTGACTGCAGGCTGTACATCCTGTCAGTCAAAGGAATTTTATGAATGACTACTGATCTAGCCAAACTAATAGGCAGTCTTCATTGATGATATTTCAGTTGTTGATTGCTTTTAGGTACTATTTAAATGTATACTAATTAAACTTACCAATGAAAAACAACTGATTTTGTCTCATTATAGTAGATTATTAGTTAATTTTCATAATTTAAATAATGTAAGTTATCACAGGCTAGGAAGCTATGAATACCCTTGTATAAATATCCTACCACTTTTACCAAGAAGTGTGTTGCAGGTGGGAGGTGCGGGAGGGGGAGCCCCAGGAGTGGTGGGAGGGGTCCCGGGCTCAGTGCCTCCGGGGGGGATCACCCAACCCCCAGGTGCCGCCCCCACCCCCCAGCCTCCTCAGCCCCCCAAGGAGTTTAACACTGTGTCCCTGTGCAAGTTCGGACAAGAAAACGTTCAAGAGATTGTTGCCAGGACCAATGAGATCTTCCAGGCCTTGAAGACCATTCAGGTATCTATATTTGAGAAGATAATTTTGGAATTTTTAATCAAATAGGAAATCTACAGTGTCACATTCTAAAGGTGTTATAGTAGACCCTCAGAAATCCGGATCAACGTAGGCCAAAATTGGCAGGCCTGATCTTGAATAATAAAAAATTTTTACGAGTAAAAACAAAAAAATTTAACTTTACGCTCTTGTGTCTTCAGTTTTTTTTGGGATTAGCTAGCCCGCATTACACAAATATGTCATGTAGTTTTTGCATCGTTGGATGCTCTATGTTTCAGTAAAATTTATGATGTTTATGCTTTACAAGGCAGTGAAAGTTGTTATGCCTAGGGGGAGGAGGGGGCAGAAGAGCCTCAGTTCACTGCGCCCACTTTGCTTGGTGTAGGTGTCTTGCTTTGTACGACTCGTGCCGACCTCTGGGATTTTTCTGAGTCCCGACCGACCATCCACAACAATAGTCCGGATATCTGAGAGTCTGCTGTATTGTGACAAAATCATATTTCATAAACAAGTATTTGTTTTGATTAAAATATGTATCAAAATTCAGATAATATTAGAAATCCCTTCTTGTGCTTCACCCCATTGACTTTATCACAATGAGTTCTGGACAGACGCTTGTTGATGATTATTGGTGGACCATTGCCGTAAAGGTTAATTAGCTTCACCACAAACTGCCACATTAAACAAATGTTTTTTGCTCTTAATAAATCTTCTCAGTGTTACCAGAAAAGGCCTAGTGTTTTTTTTTGTATGTTTGGATGGGGTTTGTGACAAATGTTTAAACATTAAACCATTCGTGGTCTCTATTTAAGGTTGGGACAGTTGGGGAATTTAACATTTTTGTTCAGTGTCCACCCTTTTTAAATATGACTTTTGACCGAAGTAGCAGTCCCCTTTGATATCTTATCCATGTAGGCCCCCCTACCTGCGGGGTGTTAATCAATTGTGAATCTGCCCACAGCCGCCCAACGGCACGGCTCAAGGGGCTCAGAACAGCAATGAGAAGAAGGCCAAGGTGGCTGAACAGTTGAGGAACATCCGGATGTTGTTCAAGCGGCTCAGGATCATCTATGAGAAGTGCAACGACAGCTGCCAGCTGCAAGGCATGGAGTATATGCACATCGAGGTGGGTAACGCAGTCGGATTATGAAAAGTTGGTTTAATCAACTTCATGTCCTGATTGTTTGTTAGGGATCCAATTGATTTATTTAATTTGCTAGGTAGGCTAATATTTTGTATCCTTTTAGAATTTGAACAGATTTTAAATCCTTGTTGCATCTAGCAGCAGCAAATTTAAACCTCAGTCTAAAGGCCTAAGCACCCCTCAGGCCCAGGAGTCTTGTTCTCGTAGGTATCTGGCCTGGGCCAGTCTGAACACTTTTGAACGGACTTAAAAATGTCACATATAATAGCTAATAAGTTGAGAAATTAACTTAAAATTTTTGAAATTTGGTAACTAGAAAAATACTATACGGGCTACTTGTTATCAATTGACTCTTTGACCTCCAACCTCCTCGTGAATGGAGTAAGTGAATCTGTGTCTTGTTTTCAGAAACAGAATCAGAATCATTTTTATTGTAATTTTTCTTTTGCAGAATGGACAAAGTCAAATACAATAACATAAACAAGATATATATTACAAAGATAAACAAGATATACTACTGCGAAAGTTATTTTTGAAAGTAGCCGTAATTTTGTTGTTGTTAACCTCTTTAAGAGGGCGCTCCAGTCACAAAACTTTCCGTGTTTCTACCTGCTTCGCCCATAAGGCTAATGTTAACTTTCAAAGCCCGTTCCTCCTCAACGGATTATTCAATATCGTTGATTTATGGCTCATTTTAAAGAGCAAAAATATACCTAGCGATTTCAGTAAGCCGAATTTCAATATCGCATATAATAAAAAATCAATAAAATTTCAAAATATTCAATATTTACGATTTTTTTTATGCGCAAACTATTTATGATAACTAAATTCTGCTTACTGGAATCGCTAGATATAATTTTAATCTTTAAAACTAACCATAAATAGTCAATAACGGGCAACCCGTTGAGGAGGGACGGTCTTTGAAAGTGAACATTGGTCTTATGGGAGAAGCAGAGGACTGGAGCCCCCTCTTAATATTTTGAATGCCTGGAAATTTATAATTTAAAAAATTCCTTCCAGTGGTCACATTCACAATAAGAATAGGTAAAAAGTAGCAAAAAACCTGTTTATATGTGCGACTCACAAATAATTCACGTCTCAGGTCAGCCTCGACCTGTGTCATCCATCGTTTGCTTAAGGATCACCCTCCCTTTAACTCTCTCACATGCTGTTGCACATAAAACCACTGATTGAGACAGGATTCAAACCCTTGATCTAAGTGCTACCTGCTGTTGGGGATATCATCGCCTCAGACCGCTCACCAACGATCAAACTAAGAGTTGTATGAGACTGGGTGTATGCCAATTGGTGTCCAGCCTATGTTCTAGACGATTTAGTTGCCTGCCAGGTAACACTACATGTCAGACCCAGATTGGTACTAATTAAATCATTTGTTTTAATCACTGAGTACAATTTAAAATCTGCTTTTACAAAGGTTTTTCCCTCTTGATCATAACAATGTGTACTCAAGGTTTTGTATTATTAAAATTTACAAATAAATTATTTTTTATAAAGACTGGTTTTTTCAAAATGAAAATGTATAACTTGATCAATTATATAGGCTATAATTTTGTATTTCAGAGTTTGATTCCTCTAAAAGAAGAGTGGGACATGAAATCAGAAGAACGCAAAATGTCTGAGCAGTATCGAGTTAGTTGTGACGATAGCAAAGAAATAATGGAGGTAAAAATATTTTTGAAAATATCTCAAGTATTGAGTTATAATTATTGTAGATTATATATATATAATTTTACATTCAAGTTTGGATTACTATTTTAAAAATTGATTTGAAAAAGCAGACTATTTTTATTAAATTTTGTTCCACAACATTTTGTACATTTTTTTAGACGATTGAAGCACATAAAAATATTTTTTCAACCCCACACCTTGTGCCATCCATGTGTAACTTTTCTGAAGTCAAAACCTTTTTTTTAGAATTCCAGATTATTTTGGACAGTTAAACGACAATTCAATACTGTGCTGGAATAAACAAAGGTTCTTACATTCAAGAATTCACTCAAGGAGTAAAATAGTCTATTTAGCAGTATTAAAGATGAAGGTATTTCCTAAACAGCAAACGGTTAACTTTCTTCAGTTGGTCCTACAGGGCATTCAATATCTTAAGACCAGAATAGCTTGTTTTATTTACAGTAGAGTTGTAACTGTGTACTGGTCCAACCCCCAGAAGAGGATTGTTTGCTGATTGTGAACTGAAGTGTGTCTCTCCTTTTACTGTTACTGATTCTTTGACAAAGGCATAACTTGCAGATTCTAAGACTTCTGTAAGGATCTTCAGTTCTCTCTGAAACGGTCCCTGTAATTATCTGGAACCCCATACGACAAACAACTATCGAAGACCAAACTAAAATGTGTGCTAGGAAAACTTTTGTGTTGTTATACTATTCTTTTTTATTTTTTAAAATACAGAATGCATGTAATGAATATGCAGCAAAAGGAGCTAAAACAAAATTGTTTGGATTATCTTTAGTAAACTACAAGGTCATTACTGTAGTAGTAGGCTTACTATATTGCTTCGCTTAGAGCTCTAGGCTATTGCACTCTACTGGCCCACCAACAGGCTACTGAATCGAATGATCCCCAAACTTGTTTTTGAGATAACTTACTTTCCTTCCAACCACACAATGTCTGTAAGAGAGTTAGTATTAAGAAGAAGATCATTTTTCAGATGTGTTAGTTATGCGGTAAGCAGAGTTTAGGTTTGCCAGTGAAATGGGGGCATTGTATATCAATATCATTAATGAATATCTTAGTTAAAGACTTACTTATATGAGTAGCCCAGTTACAAACACGGCCAGGTCCATATTTTACTCAAATTGGGTTAGATATTGTTTCTAATAGACTGTCTCATCTTCTATTTAATACTGAAGCTTTTCCCTTACAAAAACGGCCAGAACCTTGTTAAAAATGCATTTAAATATGTGGCGTCAGTACAAAAAACGGCCAGCTTTATTATCAGTTTTTTTTATATTTTGTAAATCACTAACAACCAAGTCCGTTTTTATTTTGTAAATAACTAATAAATCTTTAATCTGTTGTACCAAAATGTTCACAAATTCAATTTAAAATGCAATTACCACCACAATAAAAAAAATTCAGCAACAATACTGTTTTGTTTCTATGGTAAAAATTTGATTAGCTTTCCAGGAAAATTGTCAAACTGGACCTCTTTGTAACTGGGCTAGGCCTACTCATATTTTTTTTGTATAATTATAAATTAATTTAAAATTAATTTTCTTTTTATCTTTTCAGCAAGTGATGCAGAAAAATAGGCACCTAAAAGAAATAATTGATCACCTGCGAAGAATTATATTTGAAATAAACACAATGTTGACCATGAGGAGATCCTGAACCACTCAGATCTGTATGGTAAGTGGAAATGCATTTTATGTATGCAAGTTGTGCTCTGTGTAAACCGTTCTGTGTTACATTTAAGATAACTTACTATTGTTTCCAGCCATTATTATGTTGTAGGATTCAACATGGTGTACTACAAGGGTCAATTCTAGGCCCACTGTTATTTCTTTATCTGGTATCGTCCTACCATTGATAGTTCGATGGTTCAACCTTATAAGCCAGGCGCATCTTCAATTCTGCGTAAAAAACTTGCTTCCTTGTATAAGCGGTTGCCATAAACTATTTTATCTAACCTGCTGTTGCGTCAGTTCACTGAATTTTTTAAACTGCACAGGCCAATTGGCTCATGGCAATAGACATCTTTATAAACAAAAAGAATTATTTTGCAAAGATGTCTACCAATATAATCACTAGGCAGGGAGTTTTATGGTTGTGCCTCTGGCAGGGAAACTCGTCAGGCGTCAGGGAATTGTTATCTCCTTAGTTTGCTTCTAAAATTCAATATAAATCAGCTTCATTGAAAGGTTTTAAAAATTCCATTAATTTAGTTCAGTAAAAGTTTTTTGACTTCACTAAATAACTTAACATTGTGACATATGTAATAAATTAACTAATTAAGGGTTGAATGTTGCGAAAAATGTATACAAAATTATAAATTGTTAACAGAATAAATAAACGGTATCAGGAAACTGACACATACTTTCTCCCTTTTAGCCCAACTTTAATGAATAAATTACTTTTTATTTACTAAATACAGTATAGAATACAAAGCACGATCGAATCTACAGAAAATCTTGTAAACAAGTTGTTTTAAAAAACATCCACCCAAATCCCTGCTTTCGAGGCACTACAGAATCCATTGCTACACTCGTGGTTTTAAGAGGGGAAATGCCCCCTACTCTCCCCCCAGGGTTATTAAGGGGCAACATATTTCGAGTTTCCTCTGTTTGTCAATGCTAACTTGACAAGCATATTAAGTTTGAACAAAATTGATCAGTAAATAAGAGAGAAATAGTAATTTTTGTATTCCCCATAAGAATAACATTGGACAACGTACTGCGTTTACCGCAAAATTAAAATTTCAATTTTCTCCGCAACCAGCAATCGTAGCATAGTAATTAAAAATACTAAATTATTTAGTTTTTTATGTTTTCTGTAATTTCTGAATCCGAATTTTTACAGAAATGCGGGTGGTGTCATTTTGTTGGAGAACTAAAGTTCTACAAACGACTAAAGTTTAATCAAAATCCTTAAAGCCGTTTTTGAGAAATTTTGATTTTTCATGTTTTTTGGCGGTTTTTGGGGGATAATTACCCTTAAAAATCAAAAATTCCAAAAAATGAAAAAACCCTGGAGATATCGTGGATTAGTACCTACATACCAATTTCATAAAAATCGGCCCATTGGTTAGGGCTCTAGCTCTGTACACATCCACACAGACACACACGCACACACACACACACACAAACACACGGACACACACACACACACACACACACACACACACACACACACACACACACACACACACACACAGACTAGCACAGACTAGCACAGACTAGCACAGACTAGCACAGACTAGCACAGACTAGCACAGACTCGCACAGACTCGCACAGACTAGCACAGACTCGCACAGACTCGCACAGACGCAGACACAGACACCTCGTAAAAACCACTTTTTTGGGTTCAGGGAGCACCAAAACGAATATTTCCACTAACAACTCAAATTCAAAAATTTTGACGAAAACAATACTTTCTCCATATACTATGTATAGGGGGAGAAAGTAAAAGTGCATAAAGTCACTGATTCAAAAGAAAAATAAGTTTCAGTGGGTAAATATTCCTGTAAAATGATTTCATATCTGAAAAGAGGTTGGTTTTAAAAATTAAAGCATGCTGTTTTGTAAATGTTGAAGTATCAAACATCTTGAATTATTCCTATTGTTCTGTCTTTTGTCTTTAATTTGTTAATATTATATGTGTTTGATCTTTGTTTCAGATTTTCCGGTTCTACAAACCTCAAAAGTGAAAACTTACTCAATAATCAACAGCAGTCACACCCCAAAACTGATTTTTTGTACCTAAGAGTTGTTGTGATTGTTGTATATTTTCTAAGTGGCTTTGTACATATTGTATAGTTATTGTAATATTTATGTAATAAATTGTGTCAATCAAGTAAAATATGGTATTGTGTCTCTCTGGGATCGTCGTAAATATTATATGATTCATATATCAGGAATGAAATAATAATTTACCTGTTTACTTTTCATTGTTTTACCAGTTAATCAAATAGGCTACTCATAAGGAGTTGAGAAGGATTTGACTAACTGATGGACCAATAAAAAGTAAACGAGTTCGCACGCAGCACGCTGACGTGAGGGAAGTGAATTTCCACATACAAAACTTAAAACTCAAAACCAGTGTAAAACATACATTTATGCCAATTTTATTGAAACCTGAAAACATTTATTTTTTGGCTGTTCTGATGCTCCTGGTTTCATTTACCTGCAATGCTAGGAATACAATTTTACGCATTATAAGGTTGGGAGAAGGTCCAGTCAGGCTTTAAAGTAAGTGCCAGGTTGCTGGGGATGATACAAATACAACAACAAATGAATAACTTGCTTTTTAATGTAAAAACCCCATATGACAACATACTGTGTTTAGCCGATATACATTTTCTTTAATAACTCGGTAAATATTTGTGCTAGAATGACAAGAGAGAGCTTAAAACTTCCGCCTCACTAATTGCCATCTTTTTAAATGCATTTATTTTACATCTGGGGCTTTTCTGACCCTTTTTGGGCCCAAAATCTCAAAATTTGAAAGATTAATTCTCAAAAAAGGGGTTTAGAGTTTTCCGTTTGTTTTGCCCAACGAACTTGTCTAACTGATTATAGAAAGGAACGTCCCTACCAAATTTGAAGTAAATCGGACAAAGAATGTGACCGCTAGAGTGCAAACACACACACATATATACAATTTTGAACGACCCCCCAAAACGTGTTCAGGGGTCACGTTAGGAACTTCTATGGTGGTCTCGGGCTTAATTTTCACCGTGCGGGTCATGCTAATAGTTCACTTTCCATAGGAAATTCACTAATAAATATTTCATTAACATGTCCTTTTATGTAATTTCAATTAGGCATAAAGTTGCACAGCATTTAGTCTTTAGTGTTTGGATAAAATTATGTTCTCTTAGTCAGTATTCCTCAAGTAAAACAATACTTCATACATTTGTTGAAGACCTTGTTGAAAAAAAGAACTAAATTGATTTCAGTTTTTAAATAATAATTTGTGCCACTCTTTAGCTCTCAGTGAACAAAGTAATACTAATATTTAATAAATTTTAGTGAGTAGCTTGAAGAAATTGATAAATATCATTTTTTAAGTCACCACACTTTGAAATATTAAATCTCTGCTATCCTAAACTTAAGACACAATAAAATTCCTTTCAAAAATTTGGCATATTTTAATATGTTCGCTCAATCTTCTATATCTTAACAGCAACAATGCCTGTGGGAACATGAAGCCAACTTGACTGTGATACAAGCCAGGCGGCGCATAGTTTCCCAGAGTTGCTGTGCAATTAACGCCGCGGTTGTCGCAAGTGGTCTTGTTAAGCTGCAGACAATGGCAGGTGTTCGTATCCTCACGTGTTGCTCCCACGAGGACATCCTTTGTGTCAAATTGCCTTCTTCCTTCCACCTTGAGGACGGTTGCAGTCGTCGATACACAGTTGGACTTTGGCTAATGTGCGGTCAACATGATTCACAACTTAGCTGTCACTTGTGTACTCTGCTCAGGTAAGAAGCTGTACTTTTAATTTTGAAAAAAATCAAGTTTTGTTATTGCTAAAAATAGGTTAAATTAGATGCCCCAAGGTCAAGTGACTATCTGCTGATTCTTGTGTTTATTACGTCAATATTCAGTAGTATTTTTATAAAAATTTATTCTAATATGTAAAGTTTTGACTATAGGATTTATTTACTTTATTAACGACTTTATGGCAGGGAATATATATCTACTTTATAAACAACTTTATGGCGGGGAAAGGTATTTACTTTATGAACGACTATGGCGGGGAATATACAGGGTGTTTCAAAAAGAATCATCCGATTTTAAAGGTTTATAATTTCAAAACTAATGATCATATGGACATGAGGTTAATTTCATATTAAAGGACAACTAATAAAGTTTTTTTACATACCATTTACAGGTGCTCAATATGGCCCCCTTTAGATGCACAGCATATGTCTATACGATATTCAAATTCGTCCCACACCTTAGCTAGCATATCTTGAGTGATGGATTCGATGGCTGCTCTAATGCGGTTCTTCAGTTCAACCAATGTTGTTGGAAGGGGAGGGATATAAACATTGTCTTTTACAAACCCCCACAAAAAGAAATCACAAACAGTAAGGTCCGGTGACCTTGGAGGCCAGTGACTTAACGCGGAATCATTAGGTCCAGTACGGCCGATCCATCTTTGAGGAGGCCTACCATTTAAAAACTCTCTCACATGAAGCACCTGTAAATGGTATGTAAAAAAACTTTATTAGTTGTCCTTTAATATGGAATTAACCTCATGTCCATATGATCATTAGTTTTGAAATTATAAACCTTTAAAATCGGATGATTCTTTTTGAAACACCCTGTATATCTACTTTATAAAGAACTTTATGGCGGGGAAAGATATTTACTTTATGAACGACTTTATTTACTGGATCCAACTAGCCAATCAATCAATCATATTTCTTTATTCATTATGTAAAAAATATTGGTACACTGAGTAGTGAATGATTACGAGAGAAATAGTCTAAATTGCATTAATTTTAGTTTGACATAAAGTTTTAGTTTAATATTGTACAAAAAAAATTTACATTTGCCGTGAGATGAAGATGAACAAAATTCATCCAGTACCCAGGGTCTCTCCCTTAAACAGTCTCAAACACATTAGACATTTACTAGACCTAAGGATGTATTCAGTTGGTCCCAACTAAATCAACCCCAAGGAATAACGTAAACATATTTCAAACGTTTTTAAAATATAGGATTTTCCAATAAACTGAGGGTCACTAATGTGAATCTAACAATTTTTAAAATGTAAACAGAACATTTTGTACGTAATTTGAAAGCTCTACAATAGATGATAATTTTGTTCTGTTTGTCGACCACAGAACTCACTTATCTTTATCCCTTTCAAACTGGTAGTTAGTTTTTGTTGTAAAATATGAAAACTTACTGAACACCCCAGGACCAAAATACCCCCGTTGCAGCAAACCTGCATACTCAGCGAATTTCCAATGGAGATATAAATGTCTCAATACTACATAAAGTCACTTACCAAGTTTCATAAAAATATATTCACAAATAATCAATATATACAATTTTAATTATTCCCCATAAGAATAACATTGGGGCTAAGTACGCAGGTTTGCTGCATCAAGGAACACAAAAAATGGATTTTTATGCTAATATCAATAAAACTCAACTAGGTGAAGTTGTATACCAGTTTTTATCCATTTATGTTCATAATTAAGGGAGACATAGCATTTAATTATTATCCATGAGTACGCAGGTTTGCTGCTACAAGAGCATTTGACAAAATTTTTTTTTTTTGAGCAAATACCAATGCACCACAACTAGATGAAGCCGTGTACCAAGTTTCATTAGTGTACGTTCATAAATAAGCGAGATATAAAATTTTTCTTTTCCTCCATAAGAATAACATTGGACAACGTACTGTGTTTAGCACTTTCAATATCTCGGTAACCATTTGACATAGAGGAATGATCAAAATACCAAATTTTGTGTTTTTTTAAGCTGAATACAATGGTAAAAACTAAAATTTGACTTTTTCCAAAATTATATGTAAAAAATTCAAAAAACCCATTTTTGGGGTACAAAACCCCCCAAAAATACCCCTTCGGATAAAGCGATCTGGCTGGTTTTCGAACTTAAAGTCATAAATGTTGCTTTACACGTTTATACAAAACTTCATCAAAATCGGATAATTTTTACGAGAGTTATCTGCTCACGGACATATATATATATATATATATATATATAAAATATTTATATATATATATAATATATATATATATACAGTTTCGAACGAATGGTGTTTTTGGGGTCTGGGAACCTCAAAACGAAAAGTTATCATGGTCCCGGGCCTAGGTCTTACCATGCCGACTACGGTAATAGCTTCTTCCCTATAGGGGAAATTCGCTAAAACCACTAGAAATATTTTATCCAATTCAAATTTCGTACTTGTAATAAACTCAGCTTTTCTCTGGTATGCTACATAATAGTGTTCAGGGCTATAAAAAACGCCAGGTCAACCAAGGCTCTGCCCCAAGGGGCCCCATATAGAAGGGTTAAAATGCCCTTTGCGGTTTACTTTGTGTTCATTTGTTATATAAAACCATCAAGAATTAGCGTTTTCTTAGCAAAATGACAGATATAACCATGATATATCTAAAATTAACCTGATTGGTTATTTTTCTATTGTCTTACTTTCCCAGTTCCTACCTTTCGGTACGCATTGGGTTTCTATGCAACTTTGTTTCTAATCTTGTGAGTACATGGTTTTTTTTGAGAGCCCAGCTCACAGACATAGAGTTGATAGTTCTTTCTTCTTGATTCAATCAGTACTTGCGCAGTTTCTATCTTGATATGATATTGAAATTTTGTAATTTTCTGAATACCTGTCTGTAATGATTACTAGTGGGCCTGTTACTTGGAAACCGAGCAAAGTTGTTCCATCTTTTGTCTGATTAGAAGATTTAGTTTGTCTTGCCATTTCAGTAGTTGGTGTTCACTAGCAGCTAAAAGACACGAGCCACTGGAAGTGGTGACTGCCACCCGAAGGAAGCCAAACTCGTCCGATGACATACAAACTATCTGAAACAGCTGCTTTATTATGAGAAAACAGTGTGTGTCTTACATTACCAGTGAAATGTAGTATTTTAAAGTGTAAACAAAAGAAACTTCCTTATATTCTACAAAATTACGCTACATTTACGAAAAAATTATAGTAAACTAACCTAACTCTGCAGAGCGCTGTATGGCGGCTCTTTTCTTTGTAAAATATTACAAAAATGGATTTGTGTAAAATATAACAAAAAATGGTACCTCAAAAAGTAAACACGAAAAGGTAGAATTGAACCTGGGACCGCATGATCATGAATCCAGTGCCATATCCATTAGTCTGCCCTAGCTTATCGAACTAAGTAAAAGTTACAATTCATCAAGCAGTAGACGGGGCTGTGATTTTAAAATTTGCCACAGGGAGCGCTCGGTGTGATTTCAAAGTTTTACACGGACAGTGCTCACATAGGAAATGTCACCACTTCCAGTGGCTCGTGCCTTTTTTTAGCTGCTAGTGTTGGTTTTCTCAGCTCACATATAATAACATGTCGGTAAAAAGTAGTTTTTTGTTGTATATACTGTACAGCTGTTTTAAAAAGCAAATGAATTATAATTGATCTACATGTTATCTTTAAATGAAAAAACAACAAATTTTGAGGGCAGCCGGTGCCCTTCAGAATGGGGGTATCGGAAATTTAAAACTACTTTGATGTATCTAAATATATAAATAGAAGAATTTTGTAAGAAATTGTAGTTCATATTTTACGATTACAAATTTATTTGAATACTTTTTTACGATCACACATTTGTGTGTCACATTCTAACTTTCTTTCGGGAGTAACCATTTAAGGTATTTTTTTTTATCAGGCAAATTCAGTACGTGGTGAAAACTACTCACTACACACTAATAATAAAGGATGACAAGTTTGATATCAACTAAATGGTAGACTAAGTTATGATATCACTTGTAAAATGTTATATTAGCCTATTTAGTTTGCATTTTATTTTATTTTTGTTTCCACACTTACCCTTTTACGGGTTGGTTCCACTGAAATAAATTTGTATAAATAATTAGTCCTTAATTAAAAATAAGAACGATGAAAAGTTCTAAGTTCAAATAAAATACAAAAACCATGTATGTATGTAGTTGAAAAATATAATTAAAATGTGAAAAAAACAGAGGACACCATTATTTTATGTAAATAACTGTTTGAAAAATTTTAATAGAAATGTCGCTGGAACCAAACATAGTTGTTTAATTTGGTTCAACAACTATAGAATGTATTGTCATTTTTGTGTTTACATTTGGTTTAATAGTGTGTGATAATTCTGTTAAATTATTTTAGAATGTGACAGAATATTATCCTTGTGGGCGAAATACACTTCAAACTGCAGCTTGTTCTTTATGAAAACTAAAACCCAGAATCTGGCAAAATATTCAGTATTAGGTACAGTGAAAATATGAAAAAGTACCGCTGAAAAGAATTAAAAGATATTGAATTTGTTGTTCTTACATGATCAAACGGATTGCTTCTTCATCAGTGTCTTTTCTTCTTTCACCATTATCCAGCCCCACATCCTTTTCATTCCTCTGCAGATCCTTCTAAAATGACTAATTCTTAAATTTCACCTAGCTTTGTGGCGGTTGTCACAATTTTTCAAAATTATTTATCTAATTTTGGGTTTTACAAATGTAAGATACCTGATATTGGGATTTCACAATGCACAATGTGCAGTGTACTCTGTATGTTAATTACACACTGGTATGTGAACTGTGAAATCCCACTACCAGGTCTTTTACTTTTGAAAAACCCAAATTTAAAAAAAAAATGGTGACAACTGTCACAGCTCAGTCAATAAATGAAATATTTGGGTTCTCGTTGTCATGGATATGATATTAGTATGAGAAACAACAGTTTGATAAAAAAAAAACTGTTAAGAAGATTTATTCAAATTAAAATAATTTGTTTTGCGTGTTTTATTTTTATTTTCAGGTATTATTCCTATTTAAAAGGCCTTTTTTATTTGTTAGGATTTAATAAATAAAAATGTACATCTTCTTGCAAGGGTATTCCTTATATTAGGTGTATTTTATTAATTGGCTGGGTAGCGAAGTGGTTATAGTGCGCCCTCACAATCTAGGGTCGCCAAATCGATCCTGAACAAAATCAAAAATGTTTGTGATGGTTTGAAACTTGACCCAGTTAGCTGTCTGGTCATTGGATCAGTAATGCAACATTTTGGGCTCAAATATAGCAAGAGAGTTTAGTTGATCCTCAGAAATCCTTAATCTTGTGTTCTTTTCACCATCGTTCTCAAAAATGTAATAGCTTTTTAGTATTCACCATATAAATAACTTAAATCACTCAACCATCGACAGAGTCTGCTATCCCAGCCTGCATTATATGTATTCTGCCCAATCAGAACTTTAGTTCCCACTTCATTGCGCATTTTTCAAAAGTAACACTCATAGTAATCCTCATTAGTCTTGAAATTCTAAATGTTAAATTTTTCATCAACTAGGCCCCTAGCTACTTAGCTTAAATAATTTGTTATGGCCAGATATTGTTGTAAGCAATATTTTTAAAAATATGAGGCAATAATTTTCCCTTCGTTAAAAGAAAGACGAGCTACTGAACAGAAGACGAAAGAGGGATGCATTTTAGCTTTTCAAGCCCAGAAAAGTAAAAAGCTGTTATCGGGGCAGGAAAGATGACAGTTGGGCTCCAAGTTAACATTGTTGCCATTTTTCCATAGAAAAATATCACTCGAGTGCTATGTCGTTCACCTGGTGTGCAGTTTGGCAACACAGCACGTCTAGGATTGGTTGGCAGCCCTGTAAACCACGCTTTTTTGCAGGAATAGTTTAGTTCTCCATATTCTAAATGAGTTGTCGTAAAAGTCTTCTTATAGTAAACATGAGCAATAACAAACGAATAGGTACTAATTGGTTAGAGAAGTACTGAGAAGTTTGTCAAACTTAAGTTTGCATTTTATTACAAAAGTCTTTTATACACTAGGGCCTTTTTTTACTAAAATGAAACACACAAAATTTGCAAACAACTTGTATACTTCCAGATTCTATATATATTCTCCATTTCTCTACATATAGTTAGTTACCTTGCTTGTTTAAGCAAATACAATATCATATACAACTAATTTTTGAATACCTTCTTCATCGAAATCGGCACTTAGCTCGGATTACCAGTTGTTCACAGCTGCTTTCACTTGTTTGTCGTTGTAGCGTTTGATGCCAAGGTGGTTTTTCAAATGGTATAACAGATGAAAGCAAGGTCTGGATTGTAAGGGGGATGATCGACTACATCCCAGCCAAAAGAATCATTTAGTTCGTTGTTTCGAATTTTGTACAGTCTCTACACTTGAGGAAATTCCCATGAGTGGATATCATGAATCTCCTGTTCTCGTGAATTTTTTCATTCACTGCTTCAGCCAAGTCTAGGGGTCTCAACCCCAGAAAAAAATTCCAATCCCGGTATTTCAGTATTGATGAACGACGATGCCAGGATTACAGGATTAATCCCGGGATTCCTGTGTTATAAAAATCTGGAATATTCAACTATGAAATAACAATATTAGAATAACAACGCTAAAGGCATTTTTACTCAAATCGATAACAAATTACCAAATTCGCACTGTTGTTCGCGAGAACCGGATAGCAACTGAAAATATTGTGACTCAGGCTCAGTAAGACTAAAATAAATCCATATGAATTAAAGTTTTCCAAACAAAGTTTCTAGCGATCGAAAAATATTCTGAGCTCCAGGAATCATTCGGGTACGGATGTGAGCAACTTTATAATTAAGGAAATAAGTTGGCATTGTTGAGTTGATTAGTTCTCATCGTTTGTTGAACATTAAGAGTAGTTTCAAAGTTAATTAATAAATATAAATTAAACTATAATCCTGATCATTTGGATATTAGAGGTTTAAATTGTTTGGAAAGTCATTTGTTGCATGTTTAAGTAGTAGTTAAGCATGACAGATTTAAAAAAAACCATATATAATGATATTTGACACTCCCGATAATCCCGGGATTGAACAGTTGACCAAAATCCCGAATCCAGGGATTGAAAACTCTAGCCAAGTCGTCTGAAATTACAGATGGTTTGCCTGATGGGGTTCATCATGGTAATTTTCACAGCCATTCTTTAACTCTCTGACTCACTTTCAACTTCACTCATTGCATAAGGCTCATGCACCTCACAAATCTGTTGATAAATGTCCACAACATACATGTTTCTTGCGGTCAGAAAAGGTATCTCTGGCTGTATCTCGCAACAGGCAGGCGATTCATTAATCTTAAACATTTCAATGATGTACACAGAACCTAACAGGTCAGCTACAGAGCTGCAACTGCAATCTGGCTGTTCGATAGGCATCATGCCAAGAGACGACGCATGCACTCACAGCATAGCCCTTGTATTGAAATATTGAAATTATTTGTTTCAGTTGCAGTGGCAGGTTTTAAGATTGTCTCCAAGACGGAACCTGTTGAAGAGGTGGAATCCATTGCATCATCATCAAGTCCTTTCAACTTCCAAAGGCATTTAGAGATAGATTCACCACTAGCTGACCATTCGTCATACGAAGCAGTGTTTGCTGGAATGAAGAAACCCATCTCCGTAGACTGCACTCAACCGGGAGTCATCTGCAAGTTCCCACTAGTGGTGTCTGATTATGATCGTGTTCCTACCAAACCTGCTAAAGTGAGGGCAGTCCCTGTTATAAGGGGTGTTGAGACTTCTAAAAGTGAAGAACAAGGTGCAAATGAAAAAGATAAACTAGTGTCTGGTGAGGAAAACGATGATGCTAAAGTTCCAGTTTTCAAAGGATCCCTCGACATAGAAACAGTTGCTGCTGACGAAAAAGATATCGAAGATACTTGGATTTTGGAAAAGAATATTCTCAATAAGAAGTATCAAATACCTGTCAAATTGATCCCCTCAAAGCCAAATCAAGGGCATGGAATCGCTCCAGTTTTTCCTATGCATCACGATTTTCATGACCACTACAATGGTGGACCGTACAATTTCCCTAATAGACATGGTCAAGGATGGACTCCTTGGATTCGATCGTACCCTTCAGTTTACAATTACCCCTCCAACCAGCCTTGCCACCCCCCTGTGTACCACCACCCTCCCCCCTGCACCTCTGCTGTCGCGCCCACCAAGAGACCAATCAACATTGACGACAAGGTGGACAAGGATGAAGATTAGTTTGTACTTCTTGGGTCGGAATAAATCAACATTTAATAAAATTGGTTTCTAACAGTTTGGTTATTTTTTGTGTTTCCTGTATTGTTTAGTACAAGTTTTTATGTACAAAATTTATGTTCTTTTAATGATTGTCTACATAAATAAGCCTCAAAATCTATGAGCATATTTGAACTCTTGAGAATGAAGAGTGGCAAAAGTTGTAAATTGTGAGATAGTGCAGTACATAAAGAACTTAGTAACATCTTTTTTGGCAGGTGGTCAGGTTCAAATTAAGGGATGGCTAGAAGAGCAGGATTGTTTATTAAAAATCCATTGGATCAGATTTCAAAATGTTAAGAGGGAGGTTTATTTGACCCCCCCCAACTGTCACCAACTTCAGTCATAAAAAGTTGATAATTTTATAAAAGCTGCCCAAAATTTTATAAAGTGTCTTTGAAAGATGATAAACTACAGGTAGGATTGCGCAGTGTTCATATATTTATCTTAAAAAGAAATATCACTTGGACCTCGACGGCTCTCTGACTGGACTATACTAGTACAGGGGTCAACATTGGGTTCAGCAAAATGAAGCTGTCACAGTATTGGTAAGTCTTTTGGCTATCCAGTGTGACCATAACTTCCCTTCCTTGGTTCCTCCTCTTCTCTTCTGGGGGCTTGACTCCCAGTTGAGCCTAGATACCCAGTCTAATCCAAGTCCTTGGAGGGAGTAGTGGATCTTCCTTGCAGCCTGCGACGGGTGCCTGGGAGGAAGGGCCCTTACCTGACGGTCTTCGGTCTGCCGAGATGGGGGGCGAACCGTCCTGGGGCCACCCGACCCGTGAGAGGTTGGAGGCTCTGTGCGATGGTCCCTGCCTAGTGGACTTAGGGGGACGTCGAGTTAGAGGGCGAATCATTCTGGGGTTATGTCATCCACAGAGCCCAGGAGCTAGGTAAGGTTCTTTCTTCCTTTCTGGAGCGAGGCAGACTGATCCCGTCCTACCACCTTTCCCTCTTTTCCCTCTTTCTGGTGGCTGCACAATATCGCAAGGGAGACATGCCTAGCCTAGGGAATATGCCGAGGCCTCCTAATCCCCCAAAAACAATCAAACAAACAAGAAATATCACTGAGGTTGGTAGATGCAGCAGAGCTGTTGTCACGAGACTTACAATATCATATCTTTAACATGTTTTTAATCTTAATTTAATTTTGTATAAACAAAAAATGTTTATGTATTTTTATTTTTATTTGACTTAAACAGAAGTTCTTACCACATATTCAAGTGTTTTAGTGTATTTTACAAGCTGTGTTTGAACAGAAGCTGGAGCTAATTCTAGATGGCATACTAGAGAGTTAACTTTTCAAATTCTTTGTCGAGGTAATAAAACACAAAAACCTTACCATTTAAACCACACATTGAATGTAAAAAAAGGCCAACATCAAAGTTGAAAAGCTGTTGTTTTGAACTTGCATGCGACATTGTTGTAAATGAGACGTTTGTTGCAGTTACTTGTGTAATTGCTGCTTTTGTTTCAAACAAATGTTGGTTACTCTCTTTGAACAAGAACAACATTTTTTTGTCATACTGCATCAAAAACAGCTGTTTTCAACAAATGCATTGAGAGATGCTTAGGTTGTTCTTTTTATGCCGTGGATAAAATGTAATGATCTGATGATGTTTTTGTCCTAGGACGAAAAAACATCATTTGATGTCACTTTTTGTACTTGTCGCAGTTTTAACAATTTACTTAGAGTTTCACAGAAGTGTATTTTAAAATTTAAAGTTATGCGTTACTGCACTGGACAAAGTTATACAGGCAGCAGTTTTATCATTTAGATCACTTGGAAAATTAGTGTTTTCAATATTTGACATTCAAATAATCAATAAAAAATTGTACACAGGTTTCCAAAGAATTGCTGGAGGGTTCTCAACAATTTAAACTGCACTAGTGGAAACTATATCATCTTTGAAACTGGATCATTGTCCTTGGAAAATATTCAGAATCATTAAAATCGTTAAACTTGTATAATAAATAGATGGATAATAGATATAAAATTACATATTTTAAAATTAAAGTGCAGTTGTAATATTGGACAAAGTAAAAGTAAATTTAGAAAGTTTATTTACATTATGAAGGTTATCCGACTCATGGTAGAAATATTTTGTATTAAAATCAATCAAGAATCAGAATACCTGTCACAATAACATGGCTTGAGATTAGAAAATACATGTAAGGAAACAAGAACGTGACAAAACAACTTAACGGATCATCAAATCAGATGGAAGGCATATAAAAACCAGATGGTTATTAGAGTTTGAAGGCACAAGGTCAGAAAATATGGTGGACAGAGTTGGTTTCCTTTTGTGTTGTGTTTTATGTGGTACAGTATCCTCTGCTCCTCAGGGTAAGGAAAATATATTATTTTATTTATTAAGGTATATATGTGGAAAATCCTATATATTAAACAATTTTTGTCAAAACCAAAGACAGCGACCCTGACCATTGTACTGGGTCGATTTGCATGATTCTTTTTTTAAATGACAGGTAATGATGCCCAGATATGTCATCACCCATCCAAACTAACATATCGTCAATGGGCTTTGACCCAGTGGCTCCTAAAGTTCCCATCCCATGACACAGTGGATGCACGGTCAATCTCCCGTTGCCATGGTAACGTCACGGATGCACCACTCTGCCTGCACCTCGCCGCCCCGCACACTTGAGCTCCCGCTGTTGTATTTGAGATCTGATTGACACTCTCAACAGAATGCAAGCTACACAACATTAAATCTTGACATTTGCCGGCTCCCACACCCAAGTAACGCGACAGAGGAAGTGGTTTCGTGGGTAAACAAGGAAGCAGGATAAGAGCAGTCGCGTCGTCGCATCAGTGCAGTCAACTGTCAGGCGTCATCAGAACGAAATGATCACTCCCACTAACTGTTTGATTCCACAAATTTAGTATGCATACATACCGTTTAGAAAAATATCCTATGGTAGGCAAAACATAAATTGGATTGGCAATAAAGAATTAATCGCAACACATTTAACCAGCTGCATATTAAATTACTGCACTATTTTTGTACAGCATATTACAATCATTTCTGAGCTTGAGGGGGGGGGGTGATCGTCCCCCTCGCCCCCCCCTGGATCCGCCACTGATCCGATATTAATCTTATAGAGCTTATATATTAAAAACTAAAGACAGCGACCCTGACCGTTCTACTGGGTCGATTTGCGTGATTCTTTTTTTAAATGATAGGTAATTATGCCTAGATATGTCATCACCCATCCAAACTAACATATCGTCAATGGGCTTTGCCCCAGTAGCTCTTAAAGATCCCATGTTAATCTTATAGAGGAAGTTTGTTTACATCAGATGATTACTTAAAACGTATATTTATTAAGTAAGAGGGTTCATTTGGTTTGCCAAAGAATAATGCAGCAAAAAAATACAACTCCTTTCTTTTTCTCCAATCTACTGGTGTTTATATTTTTCTTAGTATCATCTTTCTTATATATTAAAAAACTTTTGCCAAAACTAAAGACAGCAACCCTGACCGTTCTACTGGACCGATTTACTTGATATATGTCTCATTTGTTTTGTAACTACCTCTAGATGTGTCATCAGACATTGAAAAAAGATTTTGTTCCCTTGGCTTTTCGTTACGCTTATTTTATTGTTTTTGCCAAATTTTTAGAAAGAGAAAAACCAGTCATTCTGGCCGATTTACCCATCCGATTTTATGCCCACATGGTTAATTTTTTTCAGAAATATGTGTAGATTTATTTTGAGGCAATTATGGGTAACTTCTTTGGGGGTGACTTAGAGGTATACTTATTACAATGACCTACGTACACACGGGCCAAAAGTTTATGACAGCGAGTTTTTTTTACATAAAAATAATTTAGCCATACTAAAAAATATTTTCATCCCAATCTCCCTTCACTAATCTTTCATAATCTTCAGATTTATTAAAAACTAATAAATTTAATTTGAAGTCCTCCTTATTATGAGCAAAGCAAGCAAGTGGCGCTTTGCGCTACATGGGGGTGCTTTAGTTATCTTTTAAATTATCTTTGCTTAATTTTTTCAAACTGCTAATTATTTAAAAACATCTAGTTTTCCCCCAATCTTAACATTTCTCAACTCTTAAAAAAATAATCTCCTGAAAAAAAGTTTTCAAATGTTACTCGTGCAACTATACCCTGCTTCAACCTAAAATATGTTAAGAATTTGAACTTATAATATAAATTATGCCTACTGTTTGGTCGGCAATATTGGAGAGATTTTGTAGTCTTGTAATGTAATGAATAGGTCTGAGTTTCTAAAGAAGAATCATTCATAAATTTTATATTATTTCTAAGTAACATAGCTTTCTGCTGATGAGATCGGCCCGCCGAGTGTTGTAGGGAACTGCTCGAGAATACGAAAATCAATCGATTGCCAAGCGATTCTATACATCGAGAACTAAAAAAATTTATAGTTTGGGTTTTACATATTGCCATAGCACCAATATTGTTTGCAGTGCATGTTGCACTGTGAGACAAACTCCTAATTTTTTCCAGACAGCCAAAGGGTTAATTAGGTTTCAAGTCGATAAAACAAATGAAAATTCCAAAAAAATAAATTTCCAAGTGTTACTAACCTTAAAGTCAACTGTAGTTCATAAGTTTTTTTTCTATTAAATTAATTATTTGTTGTTACTATTGTGCATACTCTGTATGATCTTATGAAGTATATTTTTCAAAATCCACACTTAATAATGCCTAGCAGTAAAAACCACTCCCACAATACCAGAAATAAGAACTCCGCAAGTATAAATTTTAATAGACTAAGCAAGACTCTTAATAGTCATTCTGTGATTGCACTGAGGGTCTACAATCACTTGGTACATCTGGTGCAAAGGTATAACAATAGAAAGTTTCTTAATAAGTATTATCAATGGCTATTGGAAAACCCCTTTTATTCACTGGATGAATTTTTCCGTATGAGGTCTGTAGTGTTTTGATTTTCCTATTGTTGTTCAATACTCATACAAACCAATATACTGTACAATTTTTGTATTACCAATTTCATCTTGCCACTTGGAAATGTTATTATTATAGTAGTTTTAGTGTAATGACCAAATTATATAAGAGATAAGCTTTCTAAAAACATATTGTAATTTTTATCTGATATTGGACCTGGCTGTCAATGGAGCTGTGATGTGACTTTGTCAATGATCTGTGATTTGTATGGCAATAAAATGATTTGATTTGATTTGATTTAATTTGCAGGTGACTCAAAAATCGAGTATGAGATCCTCTCATCTTCACATAGTAATATATACACTTCCTTCTCACCAGAGTAAGTTTGTCAAAATACATTTCATCTAGTTGTTAATATATTAACTACAAGGCATTAAAAGTTAACGTCTTAAAGCCTAATATTAGTTACTCTAGGGAGAATCATATCCTTTAATGAGGATGGCTTTATGTGAACCTCTGTATTTTGCTATCTGTTAACGTGTATGTTTTAGACTAAACTTGACCTTAAGAAGTGTAAAATATGCATAAAATAGCCTGTCTTATAGTAAAAAAACATGAAATTGCTTGAAAAAATTAAAAATAACAAATATATATATATATATATATATTGCATGGTATATTTTTGGTAAAACAATTCAAATCACAAGTAAAAAAATCTTCAAAACTCTATAAAAACAGTCATATATATTTCCAATGTAATAAAATAATTGAAAAATTGCAAAATCAGTAGTTTTTATCACAAGGACCAAAAACACACTTTTGCTCCATGTGATGAACAAATTTTTTTATCATACTACCCTTTGATAGTTAAAAATTGTGCGATTTGTATCATTTTGGTAGTTCAGATAGGTTAACTTACAATATTTATATTTATTTTATTTACAAACAAAATGTTTAACGTGTTTGTTTTTTTATTTTACAAAGATTTATTTCTGGATCAATGTTAACGTTATACACAGAATTTAAACATAACATACTATTTACACTAGTGGGTTCGCCCTAACAAGAGTCACCCGGGAACATAACAGAATACCCCCGTCGCAGCAAACCTGCGTACTCAGCGAATTTCCAATGCGTAATATATGTCTTAATACCACATAAAGCCGCAAACCAAGTTTCATAAAAATATATTCACATATGAGCGACTTTAATTATTCTCCATAGGAATAACATTGGTAATGAGTACTTAGGTTTGCTGAAACAAGGAACAGAAACAATTGGTTTTTATACAAATATAAATAGAATTTAACGAGGTGAAGCCACATACTAAGTTTCATCAATATTCAATCATAAATAAGCGCTATATAACATTCTAGTTATTCTCCATAAGAATAACATGGGGGCTGAGAAAGCAGGTTTGCTGCAACAAGGAACACAAAAGTGGGTTTTTATATAATTATCAATATAACTCAACCAAGTGAAGCTTCATACCAAGTTTTATTAATTTATGTTCACAATTAAAGGAGTCATTAAATTTTACTTATTCTCCATAAGGAATAACATTGGGGCTGAGTACGCAGGTTTGCTGCTACGGAAATAATCAACAAAAAATCATTTTTTTGTGCAAATATCAATATACCAGTACTATGTGAAGCCACATACCAAGTTTCATCAATAAACATTCATAAATAATTGAGATATCAAGTTTTATTTATTCTCCATAAGGATAACATTGGACAACATACTGTGTTTAGCACTTTGAATATCTCTGTAACGGTTGGGCGTAGAATCACAATTTAAACACCAAAATGATTGTTTTGTAAAACAATCATTTTGTGAACAGTTTGGTAAAAGCAAATGTGAATTTTACTTTAAAATAAACTGAGGAAAAGCCAAAAACCTTTTTCCCATAAGATTAACATGGGAGATTTTATGAGTAGGTTTTTTGGATTTTCTCCGCAACCACTTAACCTAGGTTAATAATTAAAAATACTAAATTATTTGTTTTTTTAAGCTCTATAACATGGGCTGAACCAAAATTAAGTTTTTTTTAAATTGTAGGTTAAAAATGCAAAAAACTGATTTTTGGAAAATTTAAAACCCCCATATACCCCCCTTCCCATGGTCTGATTTTTTTGGTTTTCCAACTTAACTAAGTTCGAAAACCAGAAAAATCAGACCCTGGAAAGGGGGTTTATGGGGGTTTTAATTTGTCCAAAAATCAGTTTTTTGCATTTTTCACCCTAAAATTTTTTAAAAACTTAATTTTGGTTTTGACCATGTTATAGAGCTTAAAAAACAAATAACATAGTATTTTGAATTATTAACCTAGGTTAAGTGGTTGCGGAGAAAATCCAAAAAACCTACTCATAAAATCTCCCATGTTAATCTTATGGGAGAAAGGTTACTGGCTTTTCCTCAGTTTATTTTAATATCAACTTCACATTTGCTTTTACCAATCTGTTCAGTTCCACAAAAAAAATCATTTTGGTGTTTAAATTGTGATTCTACGCCTAACCGTTGCAGAGATATTCAAAGTGCTGAACACAGTACGTTGTCCAATGTTATCCTTATGGAGAATAAATAAAATGTTATATCTCGATTATTTATGAATGTATGTTCATGAAACTTGGTATGTGGCTTCACGTAGTACTGGTTTATTGATATTTGCACAAAAAATTGATTTGTTTTATTATTCCCGTAGCAGCAAACCTGCGTACTCAGCCCCAATGTTATTCCTTATGGAGAATAAGTCAAATGTAATGACTCCCTTAATTATGAACATAAATTAATAAAACTTGGTATGTAGCTTCACTTGGTTGAGTTATATTGATAATTATAAAAAAAACCATTTTTTCGTTTCTTGTTGCAGCAAACCTGCTTTCTTAGCCCCGTGTTATTCTTATGTAGAATAACTAGAATGTTATATAGCGCTTATTTATGATTTAATATTGATGAAACTTGGTATGTGGCTTTGCCTAGTTAAATTCTATTTATATTTATTTGCATAAAAACCAATTGTTTGTGTTCCTTGTTTCAGCAAACCTACGTACTCATTACCAATGTTATTCTTATAGTGAATAATTAAAATCGCTTATATGTGAATATATTTTTATGAAAATTGGTTTGCGGCTTTATATGGTATTAAGACATATATTAGGCATTGGAAATTCGCTGAGTAGGCAGGTTTTCTGCGACGGGGGTATATATATATATATTCAGAACCATGATAACTTTTTGTTTTGAGGTCCCCAGATGCCAAAAACACTATTCGTTCAAATTTATATGTATATATATATATATATATATATATATATATATATATATATATATATATATATATATATATATATATATATATATATAAATTTGAACGAATAGTGTTTTTGGCATCTGGGGACCTCAAAACAAAAAGTTATCATGGTCTCGGGCTTAAGTCTTACCATGAGACCTACGGTAATAGCATTGACTATAGATACTTCAGTATCTATAGTCAATGGTAATAGCTTCTTCCCTGTAGGGGAAATTCGAACAGAAAAGAGTGGATAAAAATTAATTAATTTGCATCTAAATAACAATAATATATAAATGAAATCATGTATACACAATTCCTTAAATAATGTAACATTTGGAAAGAAACAAAAAATTAAAAGTTGAAAGAGCGTGATATAACATATTCAGATATGTTATATCACGCTAGGTGAAGTACCTAGGTGAAGTAAATCTTGTGGTAATCTTGCTTTTAAACGTCTGTTAACAGTAGGCTGGTTTATGTTGAAAGTCTATGCTCCAGGTACGAGTTCTAAGTTATTCATAAATTACCTTTAAAATACACAAACATAAAAAAGAACAATAACAATCTTTGAGGTTAACGCACTGAAAAAATCCACAGATGATTTTTCAGTGCCCTATTTTAAGGTATTAGAAAAATGTGATTTTGCGGACTAATTACAGAACCAAAAACAGCCGCTTTTCGTGCAGTATGATAAAAGACTATTTACAAATTTATTTTTTAGTGCTAAGAGTGAAGTAGCTCTTACCACTATTAACCAAAATTCAAATAATCTCATATACTATCTGATGCTGCCTAGCAAAACAATATTGTTGGAGATTGGTTACCAATCCTTCTAAAACGCCTTTAATTCAGGTACTTTTCAGATGATTTACTTTTCAGCAGTAATCATTTTCTATAATATTTTTTCCTGATCTCTCTACTCCCTACATCCTCAAGTGATAAAGCTGTGTGTTCATCTTTTTAATATTTATCCTGTTTACAGTGGTTCACAGACACTTACGGTTCTCACTGACGTGAAAGGAAGTGATACTAACGGACAAGCGACATCCAGCCAAAACTCAACTTACATAGTAAATAACAGTGAAGGAAATGTCACCACCACTTACATTACCAACAATGTAGGAAATACCACCATGACATATGTTGTCAACAACATGGGAGACATCACTGCTTCCACTGCGACTGAAAGACCCCAGTATTTTGGCTAGACTATATAAGTTATATGTTATAAGTCTTGTAGATTAATGGGATATTATTCACATTTAACTCTCCTAACTATAAATACATTTATCAGTAAAAATAACAGCAAATTAATTCCAACAAGCTAAGTTTTGTAACTTTTATCAAATAAATTTTACTATGATGTTTGAGTTCTTTTTACTCCTTGAGCACCAAGCTTGTAAATGGAGTGGTTGAATAAATGTTGTTTTGTTTATTTTTTAAGCATGTTGATTGTCTAACTAGATTTATGAAAAAGTGCTTCCGGTCGGCACAAACTCTGTAAGGATGATTAAAGAGTTGTTGAAAAATATCTGATCAGTTGCGCAGCTCAAAAAATACAACCATCTCATCACCTTGGTCCTGAGTCATCCACCGAGTGCTTAAGGTCCGCCCTCCCCTTCAACTCTGCCTCAGACAGATGAACTCTCCATGAGTTTGGCCGAGACTGGATGTGAATCCTTGATCCAAGTGCTATCCCCTGGCGCGGGATAGTACCTTAGACCACTCAGCCACTGATCAGACCAGCAGCTGTATCGGACTAGGTGGCATTACAGTGTATATGCTGGAAGAAAAAGTTCAATTTGTGTCTTTCAGGTTACACCAAATGTCAGACACAGACTGCAGATAGAGCTCGCTACAGACAATTGATTAAACAGTTATTAACAATGTTTTAGCTGGCAGATTCAAAAGCTAATATATCAGCACCTGACACTAATATGGTTAAGGCTTAACTCTCTGATTGTCTAGGTTCTGGATGGAATGGTTAAATCCTCGTTGTTTGTCTACACCTCAGAACAATACCCCAAATAGAGGTATGAACGCAAGTTTGTGTACCTTTGTTTCTATGAACAAAGATAGGAGACTAGTTGTGTATAAAACAAGCAAGTCTTGTTTTCAAGCTAAACAAGATTCTAGTATAACATATAAATTTTTATGATTTATAGAATTACATTTGTGTAACAAATACGGAAGATCACTGTTCTGTGTCTTGGTTTGCATGGATGAAGATTTGGAATACCTGGAATCAAAGTTATATTTTATGATTCTGCATGTGATGTTTTATGAGTTGGTTGGGTTGCCAGAATTAGCATGTATTAACCGTATAAGTATATTATTTTTTAAGTGCAGTTTGAATGCTGAAATCAAAGGCCAAGCCATTAAACATTCTTAATGCCTTTACTTTTTAATTGAATTTCCTGAACGAAGAATAAATTAATAGCTCGTTGTGATAAATAAAGCTTTGTAATACATAGCAATAAAAATCAACCAAGAAAGCAGAAAATGTATGTTCCCGCTTACTATCTGAACAAATAGAGGGATAAGCAGAAGGTTTCAAAAATAAATTTCAACAAAGTTTTACAACTGTTTACAGTAACTTGTTTATTAACATTTAAAAATACGAGTTGACCTTCAAGGGTCATGGGCTGAGTAAGTGGTCACTTTGCCGTTGTCGTTGATTCCAATCGACGACTGCTTGAAGCTGGTCTTCTTGCCGTTGATGTCACTTGAACCAGAGGAGGAGGAAGTGAAGACCCCAAAACTGGAGCCTCCAGGGGGCTTGAAGCTTCCGCTCACACTCGACACGGGGCCTCCCCCAAGGGAGTTTTGGGGGGCTTCTTCATCACCACCACCAAATCTAAAAAGGTTTTTGTTAATAAAAGCAAAAAAATGGTAATTGTAGGTGGTGTTTTACAAGGTGATGTGTTTTTATCCAATATTTGAAATTTTATAATGGTAAATAGAAAAAGTACCTTATGGTACATAGACTTCTATTCCAGTCTTCCTTCCCATTTACTAATTTATCCTCTCTCTACACAAAACTGATGGCTACCCCTATGGTGTGACTATGCAATGTCCTATGTTAGGGGAATGTTGTTACAGAATACAAATACACATGTTCATGTAAAATAAAAAGCTTTCTGCGTGTCTTTATAACAAAATAAGGCAATTTTTGTGAATGGGCTACTGGAAATACTATGTCTTAAATCGTGGATTCTGTTTGATTTGAAAGCCCCTTAACATCTAGATGTGCCTTTAGGGAATTTGTAAAACATCCACCTTCAGGGCTATGCCCCTTGGGTTTTCAAAATTCCATTGTTAATCTTATGGAAGAATAGATAGCAATTTAACTGCAGCTGTTGATAGTAAGAAAACACAGTACAGAAGCAAGAACAGCTGTTTCAAGCTAACTTTTGGAATGGCACCATAATATAAACTAATATGACCTGATATATGAGCTCGATAGTTGAATAGAAAAATTTGATAGTTGAATACTTTACTGAATTTGAGCAACTGGATTAGCTATTAACATATTAATCAGTTTATTTCCAAAATAGCAAAGTAGAGATTTACATTTGGATTCTACTAAGACTTTTATTGTTGTTATAAATTTAACGATATACCTTCTTGAAGATGTTTATAATAAATAGAACATCTACTTTACCAACATCTGTCATCAACATCTACTTACTTTATCAAGATCTGTTATCAACTTCTACTTTATCAAGATCTGTTATCAACATCTACTTTATCAAGATCTGTTATCAACATCTACTTTATCAAGATCTGTTATCAAAAACTACTTTACCATAAAGAATTGTATCCACTCACTTACCTGGAGTCCAGACCGTTATCTGGTTTAGGGAAGATGTTAGCGTTGCCATAGCCTCCCTGGGGTCCGTAGGTCGCGGTCGCCAGTCCCCCCACTCCTCCCACTCCTCCCACCTCATTGGTCTCCACTGGCAGTCCGCCTCCACTGGTAACAACACGCTCACGTTACTCTTTAAGAGCCAATAAAGGATTAAATGTCACACACTCTTCAGTTTGAATGAACACAAATAAGTTGAAACAAATTTTAATTTCTGGCAAAGTTCATATCTAATTATTACTTTTTTTAGAGTCAAAACAAAGGGGGAGAGGTTTAAGGTACCTTATGTATTGTGATCTCTATTTTAACTGTCCTCAACCATTTATAAACTGATTGACCTTAATTTTTGTGGTTATTAAAGATTTAATAAATTGAGTTTTTAATATTGTTTGTAATCTGATTGGGAATTGTTTTGACAACAACGGTAGTTTGAATTTTTAAAGATTATTTAGCTTTTTGAAGGTTATTATATACTCTGAGTGTATTATTGTTACTATTTAACATTAATAAAAGTAACATGGGTGAAAACTGAATAGACATAATAACAACCACCTGAAACCATTCTGAATTATCTGAAAGGGACAAGCTTAAAATTGAAAAATATATATATAAAAAACTGCGTACTTACTATGAGACTAAAAGCACTTAAAATATAAACTTGTTAAAATCAGACAAAATATTATAATCTCTGGAAGTGCTCTTACTAATATAATTGTCCCTTTAAAAACCAAATATTTTAACTAAATATACTAATAAATATAAACCCTAAAGTTATAATTTTTCAAATATTTTTTGTTGTATATCTAGTAATATTTCTCTTTCAAGTCCTCTGTTAAACGTACCTCACCCAACCAAAGATTGGAGACCGAGGATAAGCGTAGGACCAGACTGTACCTCCAGGGAATTTGTGGTAAACTCCGTGACCGCTGCAAGTAGATGAAGAAAAAGAAAAAGCAAAGCAGGGGGTTAAGCAGATTGCAATACATAGCAAAACAAAAATGTGCAAAAACATAGAAAAACTATAAGCAAGCAAACTGAAAGTAAATTAAAAACATTGAGTAACATGAAAGTATGTTAATGGTATGTGTAAACAGTTGTATTGTGTAAATAATAATGGAATCGTTGAGGAGGGGCTTTCTGAGTATTGTAATTGGAAATGTTACAGCAAAATAAAAATCACTATTTTATCAGTTTATTAATGCTGCGAAAAGAAAAGAGTAAGCGTTAGATATAAGAAAAGTTAAAAATATAGCAAGACACCTTTTGAAAATGGAGAGGTTTTTACTTTCTCCCCCTTAAACATATAGTATATGGAGAAAGTATTGTTTTCGTCAACATTTTCGAATTTGACTTGTTTGTGGAAATATTTGTTTTGGTGCTCCTTGAACCCAAAAAAGTGATCTTTACGTGATGTCTGTGTCTGTCTGTCTGTATGTATGGATGTGTATAGAGCTATAGCCCTAACCTAAGGTCCGATTTTTATGAAATTTAGTATGTAGGTACTAATCCACGATATCTCCAGGCGCTTTTTTCATTTCTTGGAATTTTTTATTTTTAAGGGTAATTATCTCCCAAAAACTGCCAAAAAACATGAAAAATCAAGATTTCTCTAAAACGGCTCTAACGAATTTGATTAAACTTTAGTCGTTTGTAGAAATTTAGTTTTCCAGCAAAATGACACCACCCGCATTTCTGTAAAAATTCGGGTTCAGAAATTACAACACTTAAAATATCAAAAATTCAGTTTTTTGTTTTTTCATAAAAAATACATAAATATAAAAAATATTACTATTCACCATTAAAAAAAGCTAAAAAAAACAAGTAATTTAGTATTTTGAATTACTATTCTACAATTACTAGTTACGGAGAAAATTTAAGTTTAAATTTTGCAGTAAACGCAGTACGTTGTCCATTGTTATTCTTTTGGGGAATACAAAAATTATTCTCTCTTATTTATTGATCAATTTCGTTCAAACTTGATATGCTTGTCAAGTTAGCATTGACCAACAAAGGAAATTCAAATTATGTTGCCCCTTAATAACCCTGAGAGAGGAATAGGGAGCATTTCCCCATTTAAACCACCTGTGTAGCGATGGATTCTGTAGTGCCTCCAAAACAGGGATTTGGGTGGATATTTTTGAAAAGAACTTGTTTACAAGATTTTCTATACATTCGACCGTGCTTTGTATTCTATATTTAGTAAATAAAAAGTAATTTATTCATTAAAGTTGGGCTAAAAGGGAGAAAGTATGTGTCAGTTTCCTCATACCGTTTATTTATATAAGGAGAGTTCATAGTTTTATCATTGGAGAGTAATCTTCGATAGTTAGCCACTTCTGGATTCACCCTCAGCCCAGAAATCATGTGGGGTGTTATTATATCAGCCCATTTCAGTGAATCTATGCTCATTTCGTAACATCTGTCCTTTATCTAATTTTATGTTCTTGTACCAATAGAAAACACAATAATAACATCTATTACCCATATAGCCACTAATAACACATATCAGCTGAATCTAGACAAGTGAAGACAACCTGAAATGTGTTGAAGGGTAGCTCGCTGCAGTTCGTGTTATTTTATCTAATTATTTATACAGGGTGAGTTTTAATTCCCTTCCCCCTATTTTTTTTTTTATACGGTATAAGTTAGAAGGTTTAAACTCCGCACATCTATGTTAGACCTAAATATCTTGTTTTTCATGGGTTCATTGACTCTCCACCTCCAATGGGGGACGGCCCACGAGGATTAAGTCGAGATGCTTAAATGTAAGCATAGGTTGATATGTACATGAAATAAAAGGTCTCCGTTAGTAGAATACAATGCCCCAAACCGGACCTCAAAAGGTTCATCCTATGGAAAATTACAGGGTTTTAAAGTTTACAAAATTGTATTGTGCTAAATCTTCTTATTAAATCTTTTAGTTAACTCCTTAAAACTCAGTGATCCCTTAAAACCATTAATCACAAGAATAGAAAGTTTCTTTTAAGAACTCCTGACAAACAGCAATAGAAAAATAGTTTTGAAATAAACTTTTAAAACAGCAGCGTGATAAAACGCAGATAAATGTGCAGATAAATAGCACATTAGTATTTTGTAAACTTTAAAACCCTGTAATTTTCCATAGGATGAACCTTTTGAGGTCCGGTTTGTGGCATTGTATTCTAATACAGTAATAGAGACCTTTAATTTCATGTACATATCAACCTGTGCTTACATTTAAGAATCTCGACTTACTCCTCGTAGGCCGTCCCCCATTGGAGGTGGAGAGTCAATGAACCCATGAAAAACAAGATATTTTGGTCTAACATAGATGTGCGGAGTTTAAACATTCTAACTTATACCGTATAAAAAAAATAGGAGGGAAGGGAATTAAAACTCACCCTGTATATTGTAAAGTGGCTTGCTGAGTTCTCTCTATAATATTTTTGATCTAAATTAGTTCAGGAAAACTGAAAAATACCATTGTTTAAAACATATCTTAGATTATTATGAATAAGATTGTTTACAAACGATACTAGTTGCAATCATAAGAGTTTTTCGTCGTTGGAAAACTTATTTAGGGGGAAAAACTGAAAAGTAAAAAAAAAATTCAGACTAGTTAGGTTTTTATTGCTTACCTGGCAGCAGCCTGCTGGGCCTGGGCTTCAGCCTGGGACTGGAAGTTCTGGAGAGATTGGAAGTATTGGTTGAGGAAAGACATGAAGTCAAAGGGAGCAGCGAAATTGGGGAAGGGCATCCATGGGTACTGTTGTCCGTACTGGGGTACGAATGGGCTGTAGCCCGGGAACCCAGGGAATCCAGCTCCTTGAGAGCCAGGGAACCCAGCACCTTGAAAGCCAGAGAACCCAGCATTTTGAGAGCCAGGGAACCCGGCATTTTGAAAGCCAGGGAACCCTGTAGAGCCCTGGTATCCAGTAGAGCCCTGGTACCCGGTAGAGGTCTGGTACCCAGTAGAGCTCTGGAACCCAGGGAAGGACGGTTGTCCCATCTGGCTACCGGCAGCTTCTTCACCTCCTCTTATCATTGGCTGGGAGTCCCCTGATGGAGGGGGGAAGTTACTCATCCCAGAGAACGCATTGAAGTTGCCATACCCTGGGAACAATTGTATGTAACGTGAAAACATGTGAGGAATTAATATTGTACGGAGGTAAGCAGGGCTAGAACAAGGCGATTGGGGACCTGGGCAAAAAATTCTGGGAGGGCCTTAGAAACCCCTATTTTTACTATGGTGGTATTTTTTTCTTTTGACCGGGGGCCGGGGGCTAAGTGCCCTGGTTGCTCCCTCTCATGGCAGCCCTTGAGATGAGACCAGTTATTAAACAAAGGGTTGGGGGAAATTTGTCCCCACTACTGTTTATATACTGTTTATTGACACACCCAATTGAGAAACTATCAAAAAAGTAATAATATTTAATGATCAGCTTGTACTGTAACAAATGATGTAACAACAAATAAATAATTTCTTTATTAGCATGATACGTGTTGTTACAGCTAAGCAGGATAAATAAAATACGTCTTACAACTCTATAAAGTATATTTACAGTTATACTGTACTTACATACAAGACGGTAAAGTATACACAAAAGATGGTACAAGGCGATCGATTTCAACCAGTTACACCGGTCATCATCAGGCCCAATGACCTGAGAATCCTGATAATAAAAATCAGAGAATCCTGATAATAAAAATCCAGAGAAAAAATAAATAAAATAACGTTATTTAATGGCATAAAAAAGGAAGGATTGTGGAGGGGGTAACTTCCCCCCCCTTGTTTCCTAGCTAGCCATCAAGTCATCTCCATAAAAAACAACTGGTGGGAAAAATAATCTAAAAAATGAAAACATTTCTAAGAATCAATGCCATTTCTATATTAAGAATTTAAATATAATTTCTGGAAGAAAAAATTATGAAAACAGGAAAGGGAGACATAGAATGTGCCGCAGGCAATTGCACTCCGCCCTATTTGTATACCAGGTATGTTGCAGCCATTTACATTAATAATGTGGTGGAACGCCTAAACTGACTTGAAAAATGTGTCTTTCTCTCACTCTGTATCTAGTCCATTCTCTGCGATATTATTGTTTACAATTTTACTCAATTACAGGCAAAGAAATTCTTTCTTTTCTAAAACAACTCAAATAATTTTTTTTACTGGAAACAAATTTGAACTGTTCCTATCTAATTTTTATTTTAAAATTCCACTATATTTTTTATAATTCTATTAATGTACGTATATAAAAAACAAACATTTCTACGTTTTGTAGGTAATACAGTATCTTAATTTATTTTCTAACTGAGGTTCTTGGCTTTATTTTGTGTTCAAGGAAATTATAAACCACTAGATTCAAGTAAAGATAAAAAATATAAAAAAGTCTATTACAGAAATAAATAAATAATTACATTTAATGAAATTTAAAATCCACATAAATGAACTGTGAAATTAATATGAATTAAATGTGTTGCACTTTTACAAATGGGCATGCACTTTACATAGGTATAACTCGGGGGTGGCAAGGGAGGGTAGTTGCCCCCCAATAATTTGAAGATCATACTATTGTGAAGTGTAAAAAACCATGATAAATGACAATCACAATCATGTTGCCAAATCTAAATACCTACTCTAATTACGCTTATGGCAATTTCTGGATAGTTCTTCAATAAACAAAATTAACAATGAACTTTATAACCTTAGAAGGCTACATTTTTGTTAAAATAAAAATATTTACTACTTTTACATTAATCAAATTTGTTTGATTAATCTAGGGCAGCACCTACCTCCAGGCCCCGGCGCCACTTTGGTACCAGAGGATGAGAAGGAGGAGCTAGAGGCGCCGGAGAAGGCCCCCGATCCAGCCCCCCCCATGGGGCCGCCAGACCCTAGAGAGCCGTCTGAGGTGGCGCGGGGGTAGCGGATGTACGACCCTGCTGGGGGCAACAAGTGTTGTTAATAAAAAAACAGAATTGTTGCTGATCCTAATGCAAATGAGTGAGTCGCTGGCCTAGTAGTCAAGGCATCGGACTCTGGAACCATGGCAGCGGCCCTGTCATGGGTCTGAATCCCAGCCCTGGTATGTAAATTTTATCAGCACTGTACAACTCGTACTGTAAAGGCTCACTCCTTGCTTTGCTGGATACGTTCCATGCACAGATGTATAGTCTATGTGGACGGGCAAAGTAAGGCAAAACGAGGCGGCCAACCTCATAAAAAATATAAATAAATAACATCCCTGAAGAAGAAAAAAAAATAAAGTTATTCAAGTGACAAACGAAATAGTGAAAATAGATAGTTATTACATTAAAATCACAAGAGTATGCAATTTTATAGCTGGCCCGTCAGACGTTGTTCTTTTCTAATGTCATTGAATTTGTTTTATGTCAAATACTCGTTCATTTTCAAGAAGAGCTCGTTTGTTTAACTCACTCGCCTCCCGGAAGAGTTTGAGTTGCCATTCAAGTAGATTTGTTATTTCCGTAATCAAAATATGTTTATGCCTTTCAAGTATGTTTAGATATAATCCTTATTAACAGCTTGGTGTAACTAAATCAAATGAACATTGATCAAATAAATGGGAACTTTGAAGGCCAGTGGGACAGAGCCCTTAGGTTAGATTAAAAATTTTCTTTTATAAGAAACTTGTTCTGACATTAACGAACTCAACAAAAAAAGGATTATTAAATTTGATGCACTCATTCTCAAGTGATGGCGTGACCAAGGGAAATAGGAATTCATTTTTATATTAGCAAATTTCCCCTATAGGGAAGAAGCTATTACCGTAGGTGGCATGGTAAGACCGAAAACCCCGAGACCATGATAAATTTTTGTTTTGAGGTCCCCAGAAGCCAAAAACACTATTCGTTCAAATTTATGCATGTATATATATATATATATATATATATATATATATATATTGATGAAATTTAGCAACAACGTGTAGAGTAACATTTATGACTTTAAGTTCGAAAACCAGATCGATCGGACTATGGGAGGGAGGTTTTTATTGGGGTTTAAAATTTTCCAAAAATCAGTTTTTTTTATTTTTCCCCTAAAATTAAAAAAACACTCAATTTTGGTTATAGCCATTTTATAGAGCTTAAAAAAACAAATAATTTGGTATTTTGAATCATTAACTTAGGTTAAATGGTTGTAGAGAAAAGTCAAAAAATGTGTTCATAAAATTTCCTATGTTAATGTTATGGGAAAAAGGTATTTGGATTTTCCTCAGACAATTTTACTAAAAACTTCACATTTCTTTTTATCAATCGGTTTAGCTCTGGAAAACAATTATTTTGGTGTTTTTATTGTTGTTCTTCGTCCAACCGTTGCAGAGATATTCAAAGTGCTAAACGCAGTACGTTCTCCAATGTTATCCTTAAGGAGAATAAATAAAATTTGACATCTTGATTATTTATAAATGTATATTGATGAAACTTGGTATGTGGCTTCAAATAGTTGTGGTATATTGATATTTGCACAAGAAGTTTTTTGTTGATTTCCCCCATAGCAGCAAACCTGCATACTCGGCCTCTATGTTATTTATATTGTTATTTGGTTTTATATCTCTCTTAGTTATGAACCTAAATTAATAAAACTTGGTATGTAGCTTCACCTGGTTGAGTTATATTGATAATTGCAAAAAGACACATTTTTTATCTTCCTCGTTGCAGCAAACCTGTGTACTCAGCCCTAATGTTATTCTTATGGAGAATAAATAAAATGCCATATATCACTTATTTTTTAATGTATTTTTTGCGAAACTTGGTAAGTAGCTCTATGTAGTAGTGAGACACATATATATTGGAAATTCGCTGAGTACGCAGGTTTGCTGCGACGAGGATATATTAAGATTATTATAATTGAAAAATTCATATAATGTTAAAAAACGCATTTGAAAATTAAAAAAGTTAACATTGGCCTTATGGAATTTCAATTAAACACAACAGAATCAACAGCTGTGGATAAATAGCCGAGTGAACTGTCAAAGTAGCACTGACACATGATAAAGAATCAACAAGAGATTTCTTGAAAAAAAGACTAAAACCATTGAATAAATATTGCTTATAGACATTTTTCTCCCAAGAAACTCATCAAATATCACCAAGCGTAGCTCGGTCTCCCCGGTAGCAAGCATTAAAACAAAGATAGGATATTATGTTCAAGAAGGAAAGGATGTGGCATACACGCGAAAAGAAGGTAGGATTTTGAAATCTTTTGGGTCCTGAACCTCCTCATAATAATGAGGATTTAACAATCATATTTATTTGTCCTGATAAATATTGCAGAATATTCACTTGCAAAAGTTGGATGTCGCTTCTATGAGGATTGCATGTTTATTTTCTGCTGAATTTTACGTCTAACAGTGGCATATGTAAACAATCGTATAACACGTCTTATGTAAACAAAATGTTGCCTCTGTCTTTGTTAAATGATTATGTATCCAAACCAAAGTTATATTTGTATGTTCTGTGTACTGTCGGAAGTCGTAATAAGAATTCTGTATAAATTTAAATTTATATAAAATTCAACATACATTCTTCAAGTTGTATAGTTTCCCTGATAGTTTCATTCTGCAAACGGCATTTTTATGGAGTTAATAATTTCGTGTATGCCTACATTACAAATATATGCTACATTAAAATTTGTTTTCAGTATTTCAACGAGAGAGAAAACAAAACAGAAAATTCCTCACTAAATCTAAACTACACCAAGATTAGGAAGGATATTGTTGAACTTTTAAAATGAACATCATTCACAACTCTGAAGCTCTAAATATTTTAAGGATGTGTTGATAAGGTAGATAAGAGAACTACCCCCGAGGTCAATGGCCAGAGATAGTATCAGGAAGGTGGTAATGGCGTCATTAAAATAACAAGGGCAGGGTAAAACACTCTCCGTATGATAATGGCTGATGAATGTGAGGGTGAGGCCCTGAATAACTGAACCCGGATGGGAAAGCTTTCTATGAGGTAGGTCAGACCGAGTCTTCAGATAGCGTTAAACCACTCAAAACAGCAGCTGAGGTAAGCCTGAAGAATAACACTAAAGGTGAATATCGCTGTAAAACTATTAAATGTAGCTATCCTTCATAAACAAAAGAGAAGTTAGGAAGCTGCGAATGTATGGGGGGCTTTGTTAAATAAAAACAAAACTTTATACTGTATATTGACAAAGGTATAGGTCTAAAAGTCAAAAAGATAAATCCCCATCTTAATGGGGTGACCCGTTTATAAAGTAGTAACAGTAATATCAGCTGAAACATCTTAACCGAAGGGAGAAAAGTATAATGTACCTTTTTCTTTTTAAAGTTGACTCTCGAAAATTAAAGACAAAAATACACTTCGGACATTTTATTAATAAATGGTATAAAAAACCGCAACGAGTTTTGGCTAGTAGCCTCTACACAAAATCCTTCCAGTCTTTGAGAAAGTAATGTATGTTGGTGCCACTTAGAATAGTCTTCCTTTGTTAAGAACTATTAAACACAAAATTTAAAACATTTTTAAAAAATGTAAAAAATGGTTTCATTAAAAAGGATTATGAGCTGATTTTGAATTAAACATCTGGGTTTTTTTACTTTTTTGTATTCGCTGATGTAAATAATCAAACCGTCCTAAAACATAAACTACATGACACAACATAAAATATTTGTGGTTAAAATATTTTACACTAGTAGTCCTGTTGCTCGTAAGCGAGTAAAGTTTTTTCATCTCGTTGTCTGATTGAAATAGTTTGTAGTTTAGGCTTTTAGCTCATAACAGATGGTGATAATGTAAAACTGTATTTTATTGTACATGAAACTGTTTTATAATTCAATTGAATTAAAATTTATCTCTCAGTTATCCTTATGGAGGAAAAATGAACTTTAAGGGAGGCCTGTGCTTTCAGGATTTAGATATTGAAAGTTGAAAACCACTTTGCACAACTACGGAACGAGCCCATTTATTTGGTACTGCAATCGTAAAAATCGGTTAAAAAATAACGTGGTGGTTATGTTCAGAAAAATCGTCTTAGTGTATTATAGGTAAATCAGATAATACAACGAATGATTAGTTTAGTTCATCCTTTAAATATATCCAAACTGTGCTAACCATGTTATAGTACCCTTATGACAATCTACTGTACTGATACTGTACTGATACGGGTGGGTCGTTCTTTACAAGAGACGGCAGGTGTTATGGAGGCTAGCTTTAATGATTGACCTACATAAGTAACCTTTTTAACCATCAGCACTTGGTAATACGTAAGAAGAAACTTCAGGAAAACTTCGATTGCAAAATTAAACAAACGTAAAATTTAACTGAGTTGAAGCATTTTCAAATGTTTTTCGTTGTACTAATATTATCTTGAACTAGAAGTATCCACACGCATTGCCCACCCGATTAAAGTTAGTGGAAGCATTGACTATCAATACTGAAGTAGACTTCTCACTGCCATTGTAAAAGCTGTCCCTACTTTTGAGTGAGCCAGGATTCAAAGAGGACGTAGATACACTAATCACCAATAGAGTACACTTCTGTCAACTATTACTTATCCTGCCAAGGAAGGGATAATGCAACAGTTGATGTGTCAGGAAGCAAACATAAGTTGGTTATCTCTTGATTTCTGGAGTGAAGATCTTTTACAAGTTAACTCAGAAAACTGGTTATAACTAAAATAAGTGGTTGACAGCAGCACAGTCTGTAGGTGACCTCATCAAACTACGTCCACTTCAAATTCTGGCTAACACCATTGACTATAAATACTGAAGTAGACTTCTCAACTATAAATACTGAAGTAGACTTCTCATTGCCATTGTAAAATGTGTCCCTAGTTTTGTGTATGCCAGGATTGAAAGAGGTCGTAGTTTACACCAATCACCAACAGAGTATACGCTGTCAACTATTACTTATCCTCTCAAGGAGGGGATAATGCAACAGTTGGTGTGTCGAGAAGCAAACATAAGTTGATTATCACTTGCTTTCTGGGGTGGAGATATTTTAAAAGTTAACGTAAATAACTCAAATAAAAAGTTGACAACAGCACAATCTGTCGGAGACCCAATCAAACTACTTCAATTTAAATTCTATTTAAACACTAAAAGTGGGACAGCTGGACCATATGGATGGGATGTCTCCTTCAGTATTTATAGTCAATGCTAACACTAAAACAGGGGCAGCTAGGCCAGATAGATGGGATGACTCCTTCAATGGAAGTTAGTTACCTGTTACGCTATAAGATGGTTCCAACAGTTCATTGACAAATAAATCAGAGATAATATTTTATTACAAATTTGTTTACCTTTCGCATTTTTTGGTGGAGGTAATCTTCAAATATATGGCTCAAATATTGGTTTTGATAAAGTATTAAAGAGAGATTAGGCCTACCAAAAAAATACCTTGAGAAATAATATATAGGCTAAAATATGTGAAGGCAATTTTTGTCAAGAAAATTCCTCCGTTGTTCTGAACAGTTTTTTAAAGAGACTTTTGGTTTTTCGGGATTTGGATTAACGAGACTCTAGTGTGTAGTTTGTTTTGAGTATTAAAGAGTAGTTGAATGAACAAAACTAAACCTAATATCCAAGATAAGGTAGGATAATATCAAATTTTAAAATTGAATATAATTCAAACTCAGCTATTTGTTCTAGGTTTTATGTATCAAAAGAATCTTATCCCTAAATCCTCCTTTTTTCATTATCTAGAACGTTTGTAGTTAGGCGAAGATATATAAAAGAATTCATTCTTTTCATTAGTCAATTTCGTCAAGAAAATGCATTTAAGTATGAGATTGGTAGGAGTTGGTTGGAGTGCTTGTATCGATATTTCTTAAAAGTACTACTTGATAAGGTACGGTAACTCTTGTCACTCAATACAAATAATTAAAAGGAGTTTGTGGGGGTCAAATTAAGGAGTAAGGAGGATATTTCCGATCTGAAGCTTAAGAACCAATAATCGCCGAGAACGAACCTGGATGACTATTGAAGTACTTGGGCATACCAATAAAATCTTCTAACTTCTGAAACTGCGTATTATTTTCTTTGCTTTTTAGCGAATTTCCCCTATAGGGAAGAAGCTATTACCGTAGTCGGCATGGTAAGACCTAGGCCCGGGACCATGATAACTTTTCGTTTTGAGGTCCCCAGACCCCAAAAACACCATTCGTTTGAAACTGTATATATATATATATATCTATATATATATATATATATATGTATATGTGTCCGTGAGCACGATAACTCTCGTAAAAATTATCCGATTTTGATGAAATTTGGTATAAACGTGTAAAGCAACATTTATGACTTTAAGTTCGAAAACCAGCCAGATCGCTCTATCCGAAGGGGTATTTTGGGGGGGTTTTGTACCCCAAAAATGGGTTTTTCGACTTTTTTACATATAATTTTGGAAATAGTCAAATTTTAGTTTTTCCCATTGGATTCAGCTTAAAAAAACACACAATTTTGTATTTTGATCATTTCTCTACGTCAATTGGTTACCGAGATATTGAAAGTGCTAAACACAGTACGTTGTCTAATGGAGGAAAATAACAATTTTATATATCGCTTATTTATGAACGTATACTGACGTAACTTGGTATACGGCTTCATCTGGTTGTGGACCATTGATATTTGCTCAAAAAAACAATTTTTTACCAAAGGCTCTCGTAGCAGCAAACCTGCGTACTCAGCCCCATGTTATTCTTATGGAGAATAAGTAACGTGTTATCTCCCTTCATTATGAAAATAAATTAATGAAATTTGGTATGCGGCTTTACCTACATGAGTTATATTGATATTTGTATAAAACCCCATTTTTTGTTCCTTGCTTCAGCAAACCTGCATACTCAGCCGCCATGTTATTCTTATGGAGAATAATTAAAATGTCATAAATCGTTTATTTATGAATGTATATTGATGAAACTTGGTATGTGGCTTTATGTGGTATTAAGATACATATATATACATTGGAAATTCGCTGAGTACGCAGGTTTGCTGCTACGGGGGTATTTATACGTATTAAAACCCAGAAAAAAACCCTGTACTACAGGATACCGCTGTACAAATTGCTGATTACATGTAATCTTATACGGCTTCCAAGGAGAGGTTTTTTTAGTGGCAATTAGGAAAAGACAATTGCATCCCGGATAAAGAATGGCAGGGCTTGATGAATCATTTATTTGTTTCACCACAAGATAATCTTCTAAACCTTTACATAATTTCAAATCAGATAAATATATAAAATTCATTAAATTTGGATGACCCAAACATCAAGTTTGCATGACAACTTGGGGTGCCAAACAAACAAAAAACCAGGAGACCCACTGTCTTATAACACTTACCTAACACAATGCTACTTAACGAAATAAACCCACCGACTATAATACTCGAATTGGTTGACGTTTTTATTGTCCTCCATAACTAGACAAGGGTTGTTTAAGTTATCATGGCTTAAACTTGAACTTTTTGATTCTCGAACTGACTGAAAAATTCGGAATATTTCAAATCTCAGTCCTGGAAAGACATTTTTATAAGTTTTAGTTAACTTTTGTTGTAACAGCTCATCATTCTTTTGCTTGATACGTTCCACGGTTAGGCCCAAGGCCCATGTTGAGGAGCAAACCATAGGGGGAAGAGGTCACCGACCTCTTAAACATCACATCCACAGGCAAAATCATTTGACCAAGACTATTTTGAATAAATTATTCTCAGAGCGGTCGCAGTGCAGTTCCTATGAAACTTCTCTCTCTAGGAAGCCGGTAGGGTTTATAATTGGCGTTGCAGATAGAATCAAGATGGGCTGATTGGGCTGACACGCTCCTGACGTCCAAGGTCTTCAGATCCATCCTTCACAGCGCAACAATAACAAACGTGAGCTCTCGGTTTGGCTGGACAGTCTAAGATGTAAACTACTATTGCATTACTTTGAATAGGTCCCTTTTTGAGCGATGGTCAAAAAACCTTTTGAACCTTGGAACTTTTGCTCAGTTGTTAGCGTTAAAAATTTGACTTAACGTAACAAGCTCTGAGATCAAGAGAGGGATCCAGTCTTAAGTGTTTCAAAAGTTCAAAGGGGTTCACAAGAGCAGTCAATAATAATTTATCTTTCAGGCTACTCAACGGAAGATCATAAGTTGTATGACTAAATTATGAGTAGTGATAAATGCTTAGTGAATCCAGTTAGAGTAATATAAATATAACAAATGTTAGTCTTGTAAACATAATGTAAGTGAACATTTTTGCGGAATGTAGTGATTATTTTAACATTCTTTATAATTTTCCATATAAATAAACTTTTGACGTACAGTTTAGAGACTATAGATTTTGCTTTCCTTGATCCTTTTAGCCGAAGACGATAGAAACGGGAAATATTTCATGACTGGAGACTCCTGTCACATAAATTTAAAATTTAGATGGGAAAAAATTAGACATTCGTCACCTAATCCGTATAAATCTATGAGTGAAAATCACCAGGACACGACGGTAGTAAATTTTCAAGAGCTCTTTTATCTGTAATATTGGATGGATGGCCACTCACTGAACAAATTAAAAAGATACACTAACAATTACTTGCTAATGATAGCCATGAATGTGACTAAAAAGTAGGTAATCTTGTGCGACTGCATCAGAAATAATATAATAGGTTTAACTTGTTGTCCTGTTGCTCGAATCCGAGCAAGTTTGAACCCAATGGTTACTTCAGTTGTAAACAAACAAAACAAAACATCTGATATTCAAAGGATAATAACATCTGAGAATGATGGGGATAACGTACTTTCAATCAACACGTAGTTTACTTGTTGAATTAAGTTTTAAACTACTTTAACAATTTTTAATATTATCCCAGGGCTCTGTTAAACTTAGAGTCGCGTAGCCCCCGCATAAAGTTAGTAATACAAGTAAAGGTAGGAAATGTAATAGTGCTTAGTAAAATCACAGATAAGTTATGTATTAATTTTCTTTGGAAAGATGAGTAAAGGAATTTGGCGAGATAGGGACTTTGTGAGGTATGTAAAGGGCGTGAGTAGGTTTCGTGAGATAAGTAGCAGCATTTTGTGAGATATCTGGTGGTGTATTGAGATAAGCGTAGTTATTTTGTGAGACACTTGAAGGAATTTCGTGAGATCAGTATAGATGTTTTGTGAGATAATAAAAACGTATTTTATGAGATAAGTAAGGGGGTTTCGTGAGTTAAACAAAGGTGTTTCGTGAGATTTATCTGATTGTAAAAGAATTTCCTAAGACTTTGTCATTGATAAGTTTTCTTTCACGTGAATTCTCTGTTAAGATTAGAATGTATTGTGAACATTCACAACACACTATCCTTGTCTGACAATGAGGCGTCTGATGAAGTAGGAACAAACTGTTCATATAAACAAAGAAATACAAGAACAACACAAAAAAAATGCATGAACTAGATTTAAAACATAATTGAGCATGAAGATCTCAATAAGGCAAGTCTAATGAGCAAGTCTAATAAAGCTTATTCAACCTGAAATGATCAATTGAGTCTCATCATTAAAGAAGAAATTCAGACGTGATTAAATTAATTCAAATGAGTACATTTTAGATATAACTTAGTGCTTGTTCTGTAATCACGTTCAGTCTTAGGTTAATCACAACAAATTTTTCATATTATGGTTTATAGCTTATAATTCACTAGTTTATATTTATTGTTTCATCTCAGCTTTAGCCTTTTCCAACTTTTTCCTTTTTTTTGTGCACTCAATATTGTATGCTCATGTGTGCAATATTGTATACTCATTCATAAACTATCAAGACAAGTTTTTAATTATTTAATAATTATGAAGCTATTTTCTTAAAAAATATAGTCGTATCATCATATATAAATAAAACATGCCATTAATATATAAAGTTAAGAGTAAATTGAAACGACACATAGGCACTTAAATTAAAACATTCCTTACATAGACAAGGATTTATCGCAATGGTGAAGCGGTTTTCCTCCTTAAAGAAATTTTACTCGTAAGTAAGAAGTGCGTAATTGGATATGAATAACACAAGAAACTCATAAATAACGAAATATAAATGAGAAAAGTACCTGATACTGTGCCTGCAAGCAGAACTACGAGAAGAAAAGCTGCCATCGCAAGAAGAGGCAGCTAACAACAACAGTTTCTTCCAGAGCCGACCAAGAGCTGGGCCGAGGGTGACCGAGGATTCCCGATGTTCGCCGAACCTGACTTTGATACGGTTAATCGCAGGGTCAAGGTGGTGCTATTATCGTCAGTTGCAGAATATTCACCGATTGAAAACCGGCTTGGCGCATCTGTGAGTGAGGTTTCCTGCACAACCTCGCATTAGAGCGGTCGAATTGATGCACCAGTATAAGGTGGTCCATAATCACCCAGCCGAAGCGTTGATGTAATCAGATTTGATTGGTGGTTTGGTACAAACAGGATTATCTGTGTGGAAGGTTTTTGCTGAGTTTATCGTTGCATCCTAAAAGAAAAATCCAGTTTGTTTAAGGTGGAGGTAGAAAAACTACCGCTGAAAACTACAGAGATAAGGCATGGTAACACTATTTAGAAAAAAAACAAAATTTATAAACATTCATTCTAAATTCGTTTAATACTTCTTCCCTTTTCAGAAGATATTTTTCATGGTACGAAATTATATTATTAAAACAATTACTCAAGGTTTTAATCCGTTCAAACTTGCTCTGTTGATCTTAAACATAAAGTCATATGCGAATTCAATTGGCAGCCAAGCAAAAGTACGCCCTCGCTTCCAGTAAAATTAAAGCCGACCTGGAAATGGTTTTTGGTGTAGGTGTAAGCATTTCTTCAAATAAATAAAAAAGTCCTTTCATAAAAAATTGTACAACTGTTAAACATTGTAATAGCGAACGTATCCTGAGACGTTTCGAAGTTTTCAAATTATAAAAGAAGTATAATAAAAATAATACTCTTGAAACCGTTATGGTACAGAGGAAGATGTGAAAACGGTTATTGGTTTAATGCATTATTGTTCATTTACCAATGATTTGTTTTTACCACGATTAAAAAGACTAGAAAATTATAAATTACATTAACAACTATTTTAGCAAAACACAATACGTTTCTGGTTTCAGCACCAACGGAACAAATGTTAATGTTATTATTTTTTAAAGGAATAACTGTCTGTCTAAATATCTAGTTATAAACTAGTGGCTAGTGGTTTGTAGCTATGTTCGTGGTGGCTATGGTCATGGCCCCTACTAGGAAATAAATCAATAAGGAAGTAACACATTTAAGCAGATGTTTTACAGTCCCCATGTTTTTGTGACCGGCGGGATGCGGTTGGGGGGGGGGTTGTGAGAAGGGCTTTCCTTATTCCTGGTTGACATGAGATTAAAAAACTACCATTTCTTGGAGTCCCTTGGGCCAATACCGTTATTTAGAGTCATCTATTATCATCTTTACAATTTACCAAACAACCAACTTTTCCATTTTTTTAACATTTATCTATCAGAGTTAGTAATATAGATAAAGGGACAGGTAGCTAGTCCTTAACTTAATAAAGTTACTTATATTTTAATTGTATCTGTAATCATTGTTAGTTCATTAACTGTATTTTCAACATATTGATTTTCAAAATAGTTTTCTCTTACAACAATGTCAGCCCAACACGAATACTGAATTATCTCTAGGCTCTATAGGATATCCTGATACTTGAAATGAATAGTTAGAAAATACACCCCAATAAATCAAGTAACTTTAAATCGATCATTATAGTCTGGAAAACTGACAAATACAACGATTAACTCTTAAGGAGTTTTTAATTTGATTGAATTACAGTCTTCCACGGTACTAAATCACTCCTGTACGAAGGAAGATCCGGCCATAGAGTAATGACGTCAGTAGTTGATGACGCCACAGTTCTGCCCCCGACCTTGTCTTTATTAGATAGTGAGAGTCACGTACTTGATGTTTCTCCCGGTTCTCTGGCAAGATTCAGAGAACCCTGAGGAATTCCCGTTCATACTTAAAATATCGAGAAATTAACGAGTTCTTTGTTACTTGATTCCAGGAAACTTCGGGGATTCGTTCGTTATCTTGATGGTTAACAAGAACTTTAATTAACTCGTTCTTGTATGGCTAAAGAATGAACCTGGTACGCTTTTCTGGGGAACTTCTATGTACTGGAGAACAGTTGATAAACGAGTGACCTGTGAATGTCACCTTGGAGTCTTAGGTTCTTACAAAAATTCTCGAATGGTATATACAACATTGTATTAGTGATTTCATATTAAGATATGCATAAACGTCAACAATGACATAATGGTTTCTTTGCAGGTTAAAAACATTTAGGGTGCTCCCATACAATCCCAACCAAAAAAAACCTTGTAAATTGGTCCTCCTTCTCGACGGATAATGTAAAACAGGTGGCTAAGACCTACATATTAATTGGATAACTTAATCTAATGCTGAAAGGCTAGACAATGACCCGTATTGGGCATCTATTCAGCTAGTACATTTCAGTTTCTTGATTAACATATCTGGAGAGTCAAAGAGTAGTATAATCAAAGGAAAATTACATATATTATCGCAGGGAATTTAAGATTTAATGTGTAAAATACGTCACATACTCTATTGAAATGTTCATTCACTCATTAGACTATTGGAATATTCTTGTCAGAAGTTCTAACCCAATTTAATTAGGATTTATTTTTTGGTGTTAAAAAAAATAGAAAGCAGTCGTTCAAAAGTTGCCGTTGAAATACAAAACATATTATACGAAAACATTCTTAATATTACGACTAACAAGAACAATACGACATAAAATCAGAAAATTTAACATAACGTTCAAGGAAATCTTATTAAAATAAAAATATCTTATATCAATCCCTATTTCCTTATCTTTATGACCTTACGCTTATGATTCTAGGCTAGAAAGTAGGAGTCTATTTGCATACTCTTTCTACTTCTAACCATTCTCCTTCGCGTAAAAGGATAAAAGAGTTCGCACGCAGCACGCTGACGTGAGGGAAGTGAACTTCTACATACAAAACTTTTAAAACTCAAAACCAGGGTAATAAAATACATTTATTCCAATTTTGTTGAAATCTGAAAACATTGACTTTTTGTCTGTTCTGATGCTCCTGGTTTCGTTTACCTGCAATGCTAGGAATACAATTTTGTGCATTATAAGGTTAGGAGAAGGTCCAGTCAGGCTTGAAAGTAGGTGCGAGGTTGCTGGGGATGATACACATAACCGACACATGAATAACATGTATTTATAATGTAAAAACCCCATAAGACAACGTACTGTGTTTAGCAGTTATACATTTTCTTTAATAACTCGGTAAATATTATTGCTAGAATGACGAGAGAGGGATTAAAACGTTTGCCTCACTAATTCCCATATTAGTAATTGCATTAATTTTGCATCAGGGGCTTTTCTGACCCTTTTTGGGTCCAAAAGCTCAAAATTTGAAAGAATAATCCCTAAAAAATGAGTTTATAGTTTTTCGATTGTTTTTTCCAACGAAATTGTTCAACTGATTATAGAGAGGAACGACCCTACCAAATTTGAAGTAAATCGGACAAAAAATGCGACCACTAGAGTGCATACACATATATATATATATATATAAAATATATATATATTATTTATATATATATATAATTTTGAACCACCCCCTAAAACGTGTTCAGGGGGTCACGTTAGGAACTTGTGTGGTGGTCCCGGGCTTAAGTTTCACCGTGCGGGTCATGCTTATAGTTCACTTTCCATAGGAAATTCACTAATCAATGCGTGTCTAAATCAATGAGTCACGTAAAATCAAGTCAACAACACAATAAAAATTTCCTTAGAAGTCATCGACACCGAAGAGTCACTTAATGGGACAGATAACTGTTGAACTAGGAGTGGAACAGAAAATAGTCATAGCAGTTTGGAAACATGTTTAGCTTGAATCTGTTCTTGTTTTTTGGTGGTTTTCTCATCACTTTCAATGGTAAGTTTATATATAATGATATGCTAGTAGCCCTGAATAAATCAAAACGCCAAAAATTAAGTTGAGACATACGTTAAGTTATATAATGTTTCTATGAATATGCAATTTGTCCGGGCGATATTCTTCTTTCAATACAAGAACGTTGATTTTTCTTCACGACTTCAATTTCGATTTTTTAAAATACGCAACAAAGGATGGTTTAGTTGTGTGCAATGTAGATTAATTTTCATTTACCCTTTGTTTTAAAGACGATATTTTAGTTTAAAATACTAAATAATATAAATAAAAAGTACTCAGAACAAATATTAAAAATTTGTTTACCAGAAAACATCCTCAGTTCTCACAAGTGACTCTAGTTTGTTTTGAAGTTTAGACAGAAAAACTAACTTTGAAAAAAAACAAGAGTTTATGGTATAATTTGGTTGAAGTTATAGCTGAAGTTTGAAAGTCGACTATTTTTGAAGCATTTGTTTAAATTAATAAAATTCTATGTCACAAATCAAGTAAACCAATTGAATTGCAACTAGAGTAGGTAGATAAACCAACTGAATTGCAACCAGAGTAGGTAGATAAACCAATTGAATTGCAACCAGAGTAGGTAGATAAACCAATTGAATTGCAACCAGAGTAGGTAGATAAACCAATTGAATTGCAACCAGAGTAGGTAGATAAACCAAATGAATTGCAACCAGAGTAGGTAGATAAACCAATTGAATTGTAACCAGAGTAGGTAGATAAACCAATTGAATTGCAACCAGAGTAGGTAGATAAACCAATTGAATTGCAACCAGAGTAGGTAGATAAACCAATTGAATTGTAACCAGAGTAGGTAGATAAACCAATTGAATTGCAACCAGAGTAGGTAGATAAACCAATTGAATTGCAACCAGAGTAGGTAGATAAACAAATTGAATTGCAACCAGAGTAGGTAGATAAACAAATTGAATTGCAACCAGAGTAGGTAGATACAAACTAGTGGTTTATTGAAGCTATTTATCCTATCCTTACTTTTCTGTTCCTGGTCTGATTTGTTACTTCTATTATTCCGAGCAAAATAAATCAGAGTGGACACATGTTAATAGGTAAACTAACCAGACACTCAAATCGCATGTGGGAATCTAAACAAAGCAGACATTTTACGATTATAATTTTTAACTGTATTTTTTTAAACGATTTGACTTTAGTTCTTAAATGTTTATAAATAATTGTTATTTATTTAATTCAAGCCATCTCCCACCATCCTTCAATTTACAAAGGTCCGCAATTTCAATTTAAAGATATTTTTTATAGAATTATTAATATAGGCGATGTCGATGCATAGGTTTTTGTTATAATTGATCCTTAATTATGTTATTTATATATCACATTCTATGTTATACATACTTATATATATATATATACATATATATAAACTTATGTCAAAACCCAACTTCAAGCAATTTCTTAAATGATTGATGAATATAAAATGAGCAGAACAACCTAAATAGAGCTTTATAAATAATTGGTATCAGTAAACTGTATCAAATTTTTTATCTTTTAGCCCAGTTTTAATAAAAAAAATCTCATACAAAATATATTTAACTGTACAGTACAATAAACATGTAGACTTAACACAAAGTTAAACTTTAACTTGAACCCTCTCCCATCATCCTGCGATTTGCCAAACTCCCATAAAAGTTTCGCTTGCAGAATTATATATAAAGATACGATAAAGATACAATTAAATTACAAAGCGATTATATTTTTAGAAATGTATGACCTTTTTCTAAGATTGTGTGATTTTCCCTATAGGTGGGACAGCTTTAGAAGGAATCCTCTCCCAAGATGTATCGTCCAATTCCGGGACACCTGAAGCAACAATGAAAATAGCACCTTTGGATCAACTTAGTGAACATCCAAAAACTTCCGATTCAGAAAGGACTAAGTATTCTACGCCAATAGACGCAACTCCAGATATTTCAAAAAATGGAGTTCAAAGACAATCTGAATGGCCCTTCTTTCCGTTTTTCAATCCCAATCTATATTTCAACCCTTATTACAACCAAATCAGCTCTTCTCTGCTCAAAAACCTCGTTGATCAGTATAATAATGATTTGGAGATGATCAAACACAGGCAAAATTTGATTTTGAAGTATGCCGAATGCTCGAGTCCAAATTCAGACAAATGCACGAAAGTGAACCAACCAGACGGAACTGAAGACCTCAGAGCTCCGAACAATTGGAACTGGGGATACAGTAGACCCGATGTCAAATATGTGACTTCAGATAGATTCTTTGCCGTAATGAACAGTTTAAAGACTTCAATCGAGAAGTTGACTCTTCGGCAAAATATGCTCTATGAGTATGTTCAATGTTCTTGCACTGCTAAGACTGAATGTAGCACATCAATCAAGCCAGTATTGGATGTAATGTTCTCCAATAATGGAAACATCACTGGACAGCTGGTCCAGAGCTTGTTTGTTCGGGGAAGTGGTTACTACAACCCAGCAAGCAGCTTCTTCCAAAACCTGGCTTCTTACTTCAGTCAGATACCTTCGTGGTTCGTATACAACTTCAGTCCACTCGCTTCAGCTTTGGGCAGCTATCAACCAATTTCAACTTCATCGGTTTCTTCATCGATACCGGCCACTTCATCAGCTACTACTATACCTGTTTCTTCTTCTTATGCTACTACTTCCCCTCAGACAACGCCTGCATCAAGTAGTTCCTTGGAAAGTCTTTCATCTGGAAGTCAACCAGTCTACTCTTCATCTTCTAGTTACAGTTCTACCACCGGATCAGGACAGGTTTCTGGTGGCCACGTTTCATCTGGTGGTGGAGGAAAGCCCAGTCAAGAACAACATTTTGTCAGCTCAAACGGAGAGAATATTCATTTCTCTTCGTCCAGTGATGGAAAGGGAGTTTCTGTTTCTTCTATTAGACCAGTCAGACAAGTTGGAATAAATCCAGCTCAAGCTGGAATACAAGCTGCGCAGATTGGGTTGAACGCAGCTCATGTCGGGATTCAAATTGGAGCAACCGCTGCACAATACGGTCTAAATGCGGCGAACGCGGGAATAGCTGCTGGTCTTTACGGCACCCATGTACCTTATTTATAATTAACTATTGAAAAAGTTTGTACATTTTATAGCACAATACATCTTTAAACTCCTGAAAGCAATTAATTACTTTCCCCAATTAAGTGAAATGTGTTGCTCACTATACATTCGTTAAAACATAAACTACCTGTACTAATTTGGGGTAATTTAATGAAAAAGTGATATTTCTTTAAAAGTAAAATACACCTTAATATTCAGGATGTCTTTCTTCTAGATTTTAATATCAAAGCTACGTTGAACAACAAACATGTACTAAGCTGCTATTAAACAAAGATACGTTTTGTCTGAAATCGAGGCGGTAGCTGCAACCGGAAGTCAAGATTAGGTTCGGTTGTGAGGGTCGCCTGTGGGCCTTCATGATAGTTTATCCATGGCACACTATTTCTATTAGGTCCTGGTCAAGATTATAGACAAAGGCACTCGCTAGATAACCGCTTTAATTTAAAATACCACTTTTTCTATATACACATGTCTACAACACAAGTTGATCAGTGAGACACTAAACTCAAAATGTACTAAACTGTGGTGTAAAGTGAAGCTTGATCGTTAAAGGCATTATATTTATATGATAAACTCAGTCATTTAATGTGTGCAAATGTATTATTTCCATGAGGAATGCTGTACGTCATATAGTACGGATTATTTTGATTTGTACAGTATTCAAACTTGTCTTCAGAGGCGGCTCTACTTCAAGACAATATCCAGAGTGTCACAACGGAATTGTTATGGTATCTTATGGAGTGTCTTAGGGTGCAATTTAAGATAACTAATCCGACAAGGTATTCTAGTTAGCCGAGACCAAATGGTTTTACATCACATTAGAAACAACAACCATTTTAATTTCCCAAGAACAACAAACAATGTTAATTTACCATGATTTGGTCAGTTTAAGTTATATATACAACAAGAATAAAGCCCGTGCTTCATACGGCAATTGTTTTGAAAAAAATGCGGTAGTTTGGGGCACAAAGGGATTTTATAAACGTAAATCGGCCTATGTGTGCTTTAGCCTACAAAAATTGTGTGTAAATTGGCCTAAAATATGTCATCTCGACCGGTCCAGCGGCTTATACACGTTGCAGCAGCTTATTAAAACAACATAACTTACAAAGTACCTTTTTCCAACTTCGTTCTTGTGCATGTAACGCAAAAGAAACTAACAGTAAAAAAATTATCTCAAATCCAACTAGACATATGTCATTAAGCTTTTAACAAGGTAGTAATTATTTTCATAAAATTCGTTGTTGGATCTTGCGAAACTGTATTTAATTTTTTTTATGGAGAACACTTCATAACTTTTTTCCTAATAAGGGAGCACTCCTGTCTTTCAAAATACTTACCAACTTTTTGAAGGCTGTCTAAAACAAAATAAAATAAAAATAAGTGTGCCGATAAAATAAAACAAATAAAATATGAAGAGTACACATAATTTGTTGGGAAATAAAAAGTGACTTCAATTTAAAGTATTTTTTATACAAATTACTCTTCTCGATGACAGCTTATACAGTATTACGTACTTTAATACAGGTTAAGAATAAGTTGTCACCCAGTATATTTGTGATGTTTTATAAAATAATTCTATACGTCGAACAAAAACTAAAATGTGAGTTTACTTTTAGGAGCCTCTTATATGTTAATGTACTCATAGAGACAAATATGGTTTTCCTTGTTTCCGGATATTGGTTTAGAACTGTCTTATATTATACCAAAGGATAAAAACTTTACTTCATCAGGTTATGATTATCTTTTAAGTATTAAATTTGAAAATTCAAATAAAACATACAAAGGTAAATTTGATTTATTATTATAAGTTATAAGCTTGCTATTGTAGATATAAATTTTAGGATGTTGTGATTGTGATGTTGTGATTCGTTTTACGAATGTTTACTTTATAATTAATGTTGTGTATTGATTTTGAATTGAGACAGTGATGAATAATTAATAGATATAAATATTAATTTAACTTATATTTTGTTTTTAAAAAGAAAGACAACAACATACATTACACCAACATTATACATGAATTTTAAAGCCAATAAATCAGCATACATTTAAAGGAACACAATATTCTATTGTATTTCTTATTTTCCCAGCTAAAAGGAAACGGGTGGTAGAAATTTTAACATCCTCTTTATATCATTCTCTTATATCTCACACAAAAAAACGATAAAATTAGCAACAAATTCGGCGAAGAGAAGGGAAATGGCATCTATTATGGTGTTAATGGTGCTGATTTCACGAAACTGACATCGAAAACATCATCACAACGTATCCTGTCCCGGTAACTGCGAGCATGTTTCTGCATTTGGTGTTATCATCTCTTCTTCTTGAACTTGTCAGTAAGTATTTGGAATTTTATTTTCTTAAAATAAGAATGTAAGCACTGTTAACAAAAATTTGATAACTAGTTAGGAACTAAAATACGAAATCATACGGCCAACAACAAAAATAATTGACACAAAAAAATGTGCTCAAACATAATGATGACATTTATTAAATGCTGCGGTATTATTTATCATTAAAATACTACTTATCATTTTATTTTTGCTATTTATCCAATCAAATGTTCACAACATCATAAATGACATTAATGTATAAATTGGTACCATTGGAACTTAAGGAACAGTAAATTTCGAATAGTAAACCTTTAATATAATTACAAGATTGTAAAGTCAGTTATTATGATTATTTCAGATAATTTATTTCCATTAATACACGCAGGTTATGTTAGAAAATAAACAATTATTATTTGGAAATGTTCCCCACAAAGACTATATGTCTGTGTGTGTGGAGAGATTTCACTGTCACTCACTTGGGTTGTGATCTCACTTTCACTGTTTTTAAAAACTATAAAACACAATATTTAATAATGTAATTATTGTAATAATATGTATTTAGCAACAAAATGTCTAAGATATGGCAATTTGAGAATATTCAACTGGATTGCAAATTAAATCATGTTTACAATATTCACATCCTATACTGGGATTGGATAATCTCTCCATCCTCATCAGTAAGGTCCAGCAGCCGCCCTCCTTATGAAAACTCCGACTTTGTCCTCTTCTACTTCTCTAATTTGGTTAGGGAGATTACTTTATACTGAATGGGTTAGGTAGATAAGTTTCTAATCTAATGGGTTAGGTAAAATGGGTTTTGATTGTTTTAATTTTGAAATTTTCTATAGTAGTAATAACAGTTTAGTATTTCACGTTTGAATTATATTAATTAAGAAAGAAAAATACAGTGCTTTAAGATGAAGCTTTAGAAGTTCACGCCATAATGGATTAAAAATGTAAATTACAATCACACTTATCACAGAACTATCAAAGGTTCAGTTTGGATAAAAAAATAATACATATGTGGTAAAAATAGACAGCGGAGAATGGATGACGCTTGTGAAAAGAAAGTATCATTATTTTACCTCTTTATTAATTGGCACAAGATAAACATATAAACAAATTTTAGTTTGTTCATATAATCAATAACCACTCATAAATGAGTATAGGGAATTTTACTGGGTCGTTTTCTTTCGTTATTTTCGAAATACGCTCTTCATTAAGTGTTCATATACTTCCAAGAATATTAGTAATGGTATTACTTTATAACGAGTTTGGATTCGTGAAGTTAGTTGGTTACTGTTATGATAACTGTACTATATTGTCGCACATATGTGATAAAAAACCTTGTTTTGATACTGTATCAACTGTAACATTCATATGCAAAAACATATCAATTTTATAATAACTCTAATTTCGTATGATCCGATTAATGTTTTAAAATTGAAATACTGTACTTTAAAGGTACGTTAGAATGAACACAATATTTAAGAAAAGCTCGCAACCAGTTTTTCCTGATATTAAAAATGTTTTGATTGTTTCCAGGTGTTTCAGCCCAAAACGACTTCCAACTTGACAACCAGTTCAGTGACATACAAGAGCCTTCAGGAGTGTTGTTGCAGCCATCCAATGGTGGTCCGATGTACTACATACCTCCACAAGACCTCCGGGCGATTGAAATAAGAAAAAACGGGGCTCTATCCACCATCATCTACTTTGTCGAGTTTTACAACAAACTGCAACATTTGGCAACCGCTTTCATCCAGCCCTTCACTGTAGTTAGTAAACCTAAACCCTCCTTAGCCCCGGCGGCGGCTGCGGTGGTCGTGGGGACAGTTCCGGCGTCCCAGGAGTCAGTTCCGGCATCACCTACTGCTCCAGAACGAAATTTATCACCAGAGGAGTTTCCTGCAGGATACATTCCTCCAAGGCTCTACACTGTTCCAAGTTACGCTTACCTTGTATAAGTCTTCTTTCTATGGTCACAACCTGATTTTAAATGTTCCAAAGTGGTTCTTTAATAGTTAATACTATGCTGTTTATTATTTACAAAACATAAACGTTATTAAATAAATTATTCTCTTGTTACCTTTGAATTCTTATCGATCTCCTACATCAATCATATGGTAATTAAATACAGAATAGTTACTAATCGCTTTTTTAACTTTTGTTGAGAAGAATTGAATCTGTTCAAGAATGTCGTTTTTAATAACCAAAGTTAAATGGAAATTAATTTGCTCACGTTTTGTCATAAATAAAACATACTTGAAGGAGTATAGTAAAAGGAGGTAAACTGAAGACATTTAAGAGTGCAATTAGAGTAATAATTATGTCTTAATCTCTCTATATAAAAATCAATGTTTGTTTGTCTGTTCGTCTGTTTGATTTTCCTTTATGACCTCCTATACCACTTATCCTATTGGGTTAAAACTTTGCATAGTCACTCAGGTTAACCCTAAGAAGATTTCTAGCCACTAATCAAGGTTTTAAGACTTTAGGGCTTCGCCTCACTGGACATTGCAATTATCAATGTTAACCTATGGAATAATGATTTAATTTAAGTTTCCATGGTAACAATATTTTCCCAATGGGAAAATAAATGGGAATTGTAGTACATAAAAATACGAATTCACACCGGGTCCTAACCAGTTTACTTTATAATAAACAATAAGTTTTTCCTTTGTAAAAATGTAACATTTGTACTTTTAAATTTATTTTAACAGAATTCAAGTGCTCATCTCAGTCGCTCGTAACCAACCATGACGCGGTCTCCTCCCACCCTGGCACAGGACGCGGCCGGTAATCGTCTGATGTTGTTATGCGCAGTCAAGGTCAAAATCCTCACCGCAGCGCCACGCTTTGTTGGGATTTCCATCAATTAACCTGGACACGCGCAGAAAAACTCGTAATATTATAATTCGTATCCATGTTATCCCCTGAACGGTTTTTCTGATGAAAATTTATTACGTACATTTTTCCGACGGCAGTTAAAATTTGTGCATGTTATTAATTTGGATGTTTGGACCGGTTGGCTGAGTACTGTATTGCGATTTTGAAAATAGTTCTGCTGAACCAAATCGTTGTTTAAACGATTGAAACAAATTTTAAATGGCGTTTGAAAAAAAGAAAGTAATCTATTTTCAAACAACTTGTGATTCTGGGACGTAGAGTATGTGTATAAACAAGTATGTGAGGTTATATTTTGCCATTTATAACTTTATCTGATATGGTTATAAATTATAAGGTAAGAACTAATTAGAATGTTTGTATATTTGTGAATATACATTTTGTAAACGAGGTACCTCGCGTCTGACAGAGAGCATCTTGGAATTTAATTGAGAAGGTTATTAGTTCTGTGGAATCCACTCAACAGCTTAAAAAACACACATAAGCTGCATTTAAAAATGTTAATTTCATTGATACAATAAAAACACGCATTAATAAATGATTCGAGGTAAAATTTACAGCCAACCAAATTGGTACACATTACGTTTAAAGCCCCAATAACAGTGTACAGTATGATTCGTAATATTTTGAAGCCTTGTCAAAGTTTGAAAATATTATCGTTCTATAACCACGCTTAAAGTGATTCTTTAAAATTTCAGAACACATGTTAGAATATCGTTTTTCTAATTAGAGAGCGAAAAAGTATTTTTCGCTCGCTGCGCACAACTTTTCCGCTTGCTGAAGTACTAAGCAGTTGATTATTGATTGCTTCTTTCGACTAAGCTAAGTGACTTACTGTTTTAATCTGAATCTGAATTCAGCCTAAATGGACGAAAATATTTATTTATATTTTTTATGGTATCTAACATTGCAGTTGTAGGAAAGATGTGTGTGCAATTCAAGAGTAAAGTATCTTTATAATTTTCAGAAAATTACCACTTTTCTCTCAATTGGTAAAGAAATTTAACGGTCTAAATATATAAATATCTATTTTTAGGATCTACACTTACTCACCTCTGACTTTACTATAAATTAATTTTGCAACTCAGGATTAAGCAATTAATTTTATGAATGCTACTGTTTCAAATTCCTAAGTATTGTATCATAACGGCGGCATCAAAGTTATAATGTTCAATTATACAATATTAATTACAAACATCACAAATGCATCAGACGTTGTTTGGAGACTCCAACGCTCGGTTTGACAGAAGTTGGGCCCCTGCTTCATACAGACGACAGGCTGCAGATGTGCTGTGTTTATCAGATGCGTTCTTCTGTTGAAGGAGTACTAAAGGTTAAAAGTACCTACATGAATTTAACCACGTGGAAACCTTTGTTTTTAGTTCCCTCTATTTGATGGGAGGTCTGACAGATATATTAAACCATTGACTATAAATACTGAAGGATACATCCCAACTATATGCCCTACTGCCCCACTTTTAGTGTTAGCCAGAATTTGAAGGGAACGTAGTTTAAATAAGTCATCGACAGAGTGTGCTGCTGTAAGTTATTTATTTTTGCTATTTATGCTAACTTGTAAAAGATCTCCACCCCAGGAAGCAAGTGATAACTAACCTAATAGTATAATGTTAACCCCTCTTCAGCTGATTATCTAGAATCGTCAATTTATGACTCATTTTACCCCCTACAATGAGTCATACCCCCGGGGGTATTTGCGTATTTTAAGCAAAACCCCCGTAGCAGCAAACTTGCGTACTCAGTGAATTTCCAATATATATATATATATATATCTTAATACCACATAAAGCCACAGACCAAGTTCATCAATATACATTCATAAATAAACAATTTATGACATTTTAATTATTCTCCATAAGAATAACATGGTGGCTGAGTATGCAGGTTTGCTGAAGAAAGGAACACACAAAATAAGGTTTTACACAAATATCAATATAACACACAAGTAGGAAAAGCCAGATACCAATTTCATTAATTTATGTTCATAATTAAGGGAGATAACACGTTACTTATTCTTTATAAGAATAACATGGGGACTGAGTACGCAAGTTTGATGCTACGGAAACTATCATCCAAAACATGTTTTATAGTGCAAATATCAATAGACCACAACGATATGAAGCAATATACTAAGTTTCATAAGGATAAGTTGATAAATAAGCGAGATGTTTAATTGGTCTTATTCTCCATAAGAATAACATTGGACAACGTACGTACTGTGTTTAGCACTTTCAATATCTCTGCAACAAATTTACGTAGAGCAATGATCAAAACAAAAATTGTGTGTATTTTTAAACTGAATCCAATGGTGTATAGTAAAATTTGACTTTTTCAAAAATTATATGTAAAAAAACTCAAAAACCCATTTTTACGGTATAAATCCCTTCCAAAATACCCCTTTTGGATAGGTAGATCTGTCTGGTTTTCGAACTTAAAGTCATAAATGCTGCTTTACACGTTTACACAAAATTTCGTCAAAATCAGATTATTTTTACGATCGTTATCGTGCTCTCTCTCACACACACACAACACACACACACACACACACACACACACACACACACACACACACACACACACACACACACACACACACACTGAACGAATGGTATTTTTGGCATCTGGGGGCCTCAAAACAAAAAATTATCGTGGTCCCGGGCCTAGGTCTACGGTAGGTCTACCACGCCGACTACGGTAATAGCTTCTTCCCTATAGGGGAAATTCGCTAAAATATACCTAAAGATTTCAGTGAGCATTATTTTCATATCACAATAATATCCGTTACAAAAATTCCAAAATATTAAATAATTGCTATTTTTCATATAAAGTTCTGCCCACTGATATCACTAGTTATTTTTTCATGAAGGCTAGACACATAATTACACTCATTTTAAGCGATACAACACAAGAATACATTAATTAAGTCATTAAGGGGCTAAATAAAAATAATCCGGACTTTTGACTTTTCTCAAGTTATTATTTGGTATTTGGAACAAGTTGCAGTAATTGTTATTGTCCAGGATATATCAGGCTATAGGCCAGTTCAAAGCTTTCATAGAATATCCGTAAAGAGCAAAGGATGGCTGTTTTAATAAAAAATTAATGAAATACTATTTGGAAAAATGTTTTTATAGTTTATACAACGCTCAATTTAATTAATGTTAATTCTGTTATTTCCTGTTTTAGAACAATACTCCTGTGTGTTATTTATATTACGTCGAGTTCAAATGTACTGTAAATGTTGCATATTGAACGAATAAATTGAGTTTAAGCAATTTAGAAGAATCAGGAATTAATAATAATGAACTCTATCATAATTTATAAGCACTAGTTATATTTAAATGTATGATATAATTTAACTTATATATTTGATGTGGCCACATTGTTAGTATTGTTTGTCAGATACTACAAGTTTAAAAATAAAATAACATATTTAATGTAATACATATACTAAATTCTAGTAAATACTGGACTTAGTTTTACGTTTTGGGAAGTTAAGGTTTTAGCGTTATCTCCGCCATACTCGATCGGACAAATGCTTAAACGAGAAGAGAAACTGGTACGTATAATACTTAAATCATACGCAATGTTTGTTCCTAAGCTGGAAGCTTGACTGCATGACAAATAGCTTTAATAAAGTCAAAGCTGTAAGAAGAAAAAAAACACTACCTGGAATCAACATAATAACTGAATATAAATAGTTTATTTTACTGTGGCTTGTTATCCAATTCTTGTTTTCATTTTAAATAGCAATAATATTATCATCTTGTTTTTTAAGCCTAGCTTTGTTCAAAGGCACCTTTTTTCAATTGTTCCACTGTATAAAAGATTAATAAATTAATGTTTTTGGTCACGTTTTTATTTTATTATTTAATCATTCCCCAGCATTCAAAGGCTTTTCAATTTCTCTCAAACTTTTTGGGAGTTTTTAACTGAAGAATCTTTTCATTGCCTTCATTTCGAACGTTGATGTTTGTACTGCAGAATCACAATTGTAGCAATTCTGAGGATTAAACCTGAAGATATTGCAACTTCCTACATCTCAAGAAGAGAAAAAGCGTGTATTCATTTAAGTACCTGTTCACTATTTTATTGTTTACATTTTTGGACCCCAATAGAAATATTGGTTTAACAGTTACATCCAGCAACCACTGAATGATAGCCATTTATACTTTATACGTTCAATGCTCGTACCTTACACAGATGAACCTGCTAGTGTTCAGCGAGTATATTTTTTGTATTTCAACGTCAACGGCACACATTAAGACGGTTAAGAGAACACATATACCCTTTTCTCCCAAGCATACAATACCCTTCTTCCAAGCATGAAATCGTTGAATTATAACTCGTTCAAGGCCAGGTTGAAGTCATAGGATCAATTAAGAGCCTTTCGTTTATTTTTATAATCTGACCTGTATTTTGTTATTTGTTATTTTGCTGTAATGTAGGTTTTATTTTTCTCTCGTGTTGTTTTCACTTGAGTTGTCTTGAAAAACAGTTTGTAATAAAGAACACATGTAAATAAAGGCATTATTTATTTATTTATGACAAGCTTCCCTTTCACCTGGGTACTTCCAAGTATGTAGGCAGCAGGGTTCGGAACTCTTCTCTGTGACTATGGTCCTCCTTTGTGAGTTAGCTTAGAAGGGCAGAGCGGACCCGCCTCTTTGGGGGCTGTTAAGGCTGTGCAGTCAAAAAAAATTTAATTTTTTTTCTCACTGTTTTTTGTTTATTACGATTATACAAACCGTAAACACACATTTTTTTTGGAAAAATATTTCCGTTATGTTGGTTTTTTCAACCTTTGAAGTGCCGTTTTAGAGGTATTTTGAATTATACACCAGTTGAAAACGGCCAATCACAAATGTTTCAAAATTGGTTTATGTATTTACAAAAAATATACTTAAGGGTCACCTAAATGGATTTTACTAAAATTTTTATTATTTCAGGAAATAAAGTTTGTATCTCGGTTGTTTTTTATTCGAGTGGTTTTAAAACTTCAGCTAACCCAAGCCAAGGGTGTACAAAGACGGTTTTACAGAAGAATATGTAAAAATTAGGTTTCATAAAAAAGTTGTGTACAATAAAATTTTTAATTTTTTGCCCGCGCCAGACACCTATCTACCCCTGAGCCGCCTATATCGCCCTGACTCGCACGTGCAGGCACCCGCGCACCATATTTCTCTCTCACTCGCACATCCCTTTACTCTCTCACACATCTCCTCTCTCTCTCCCCCTCACTACCCCGCATCGGCCCGCCGCGCCGACTGCCGGCACCGTCACCCCGTGACAGAGGAGGTATCTTCCTTGCAAATAAAACAAAGGTCTAAAAGCCAGGTTGTGTTAAGTTGTATGTAGGCCTGAAGTCAGATTTATGCCCATCAAAGATGTTTAATATATTTTTACAATTGTTAATTAGGCTCTACAAATTTATTCTTAAGACAAAAACGCCACATTTTAGCGAATTTCCCCTATAGGGAAGAAGCTATTACCACAGTTGTCGCAGGAGTCAAGGAGCTTGTCTTCTTAAAGGTTAATTGGCTACTCTTCCCATCCCACCCTTTCCATCCGTGCTAGTTCCTCTCCTTCCGATGTCCTGCGAAAAATTCCCATATGGAAGACGTGCCCAGGCTCGTCTGAATCTACAAATATAACATCTAACAAGTTATATTTATTTTTAGATAACCCAATATTGTTGTTCGATCTGACGTTTGATATGTGCTGACTCTGAGTTTAGTTCAACATAAATTATAACCCTCAAAATAATAGGCCACGAAAATTTGCATTTACACGTTCAGCGCATAACATTTTTTTTATTAGTTTATATCCATTGACATTTGGTGCAAACTGAGTTTTGCCCACCTTCAAAGCCGAAGTAAGGCGTGCTGGTAAAATAAGATAAATTAATTAAAATATATAAAGAAACAAAATATTGGTACCTCAAGTCTAAAAATGGTGTAAAAAATAAGCTACAAGGAATATTAGAAAATGTTTAAGTCTGCACCAGAAAAGGTAACTCTACAGCTAGATTTTCCATCACCTGAACAATTTACAAAATAGAATAGTTTATAGCTTCCATTACATCCCGTCATATAATAATGAGTTGATGGTAAAAATTTCGAAAATGATTGTCCATATTCGTTGTTCTTATTGATTAGAAGTGTTAAATTGAAAACAAGCAGCTGATAACGTGTTAAATACAAATTAATTCTAATAAAATACATATAAAAAACCTAATAAAATAATTATTTAATACGAAGAACATGGTAACTGTTGTGTATAACTGGTGCGAGTGCATAACTCGTTTTGTATTATACAGCCAAAAATAATAAACTATTAAAGTAAAAAGAACTTTTTAAACATACCGGTAATTTTTAATTAACTTTATTTAACAGTTAGGTTCTCGCAAATAACAAAACCGGAATAGTGAAAACTAATCACGAAGTGTAAACAGTTTCAAAGGACATGCATATTCTGGATTTATGTTTGATGTGTTTTCACTTATTTCAAGATTAAAAGATTAGATTTAGCTGGAAGGTACCAACACTTCGTGTGTAACTTTCAAATTTAGAGGGTTTCTCTTAAATAGCACTTAAGGTACTATCAAAATTATTGTTTATCAGAATCATTACACCTCACACAAATTATAAGTCACGCCCCCTCTTCTGCAATAGACACCTTTAACTTCCTTTCCAACCCTATAGCATAAACTGGGTCTTCTAGTGCCAATAAACTAACTCCTTAATTTTCTCAACGTTGTTTTTCTACGTGATAGACCTGCTCAAGACTTGTGGATCCTAATTTTTGCCGCTCATCCACATCACTCCTCAACCCTCACCTTGACGTCGCTAACGTCCGTTAATGATAATCGTGGGGCCGGACAATGGGTCGTCATACGCTTTTATTTGCAAATCAGGATCGGACGTCCTTGAGATCAGCAATGTGGGGATCCCCGGCTTCGGCGAACTCCATGCAGGTGCAGGGCACTCGAGATATAAGTCGGCAGACCGAAGCACCCTCTGCAGAGATGAAGGACGTTTTGATCGTTGTGGCTTTGGGGCTGCTCCTGAACCCGGCGTTGGGGGAGCTGCAGAAAGGTAAGTGAACGTGGATGCTAAATGGTTATAGTTTTTTAATACTTACTCAAATATGATAATAAATTTACTAATTCCTTCAGATTTATTGTATGGTCAGATACAGTTTTATTTTAACAATTTTAACGATTGAGGTGTCAAATTAAAGAGATTATCCTGCGATTTTTTAAAGTGATTTATCTTTCATTGGACAACAGGGCTTCACCCTACTGGCCTTCACAGTTACTATGTTGTTCGTATTGAAGAAATATTTTTTTAGGTTTTGTTACATGTATTTTATCTTAATTAATTTGTATTTAAATGAATAGCAATTTGAAGAAATATTCGTATCTACAGACTGTCAATGTGCTGTTTACCTTTTAATTTTACCCTGAATTACACTTTATGCCTGCGAGATGTAAAATCCCCTAGGAGAAAATAATGGTGGCTAGTTCACTTTAATTTGATTATATTCAATTGGGAAGTTTTGGAGAGCGTTTTTTGTACGAACACAGTGAGAATAAACTCAATTAAAGTATTTAAAATAAATATTAAAAACGGAGTACCATTTCTGGGTAAGATTTATTATTAGACGTTATTGTATGTTAATCATACATCAAATGGCACTCTGATTTTATTTTAATTTTAAGTATAATAGCAGATCTTAACATTGAATCTAACAATTACACATCTTAATTAAAGTAGGATATTTCATAAGAAATGAAAACGTCTGAAAAGTCGTTAAAGTGTATCCTTTAGGTAATTTAGGTAGTACTGTGCTACCTACAACGTCACGTATTTACTATAACAAGTATGTTTAGGGTGACCATCAAGGACTGAAAGAGTAGTATGTTATCTGCTTTGATGCAACAATTAGAACAGTAAAAATATAAAAAAATACATAACAATATTATTATTATTTGTTTAAATACTGGATTTTAGGTTCTGTTACTTTCGGAAATACATAATAAAATTGGATCAGTTAATTTTTAAATCGTTCTGTAGAAGATATATATATATATATATATATATATATATATATATAATATATATATATATTTATGCTAAGTACTTTCTTAAGTAACAGATGTATTTTACTGAGAAAAAACATGTTAAAAAATTGACGTTGAAACTATACATATTACTTAACAATTATTATTATTCTATATTAATTAAATCTACTTAGTTTACTGTCTGACTTCTTACAATTTATTACTGCTCATATTAATTATTCATGGTACATCGATATTAATAATGTAGTACTGTATATTTCGAAAAAAATCAAAATCAAAACACACTCTCAATCTATTAAAAAACATAACCAAAAGCATAGATTAATGAAAAATTTTCAAGTTGCATTCTTGACATGCCTCAGAGTTTTAACCATCTCATTATGTAGGTTGTTCTTTTTCTTGTACAGCACCTTCTTCTTTTAAAAAGAAAAATAATTTTAAAACTAAACTGAGATGACAGTGACTTAAAGTACTGTCAGAATAAAATAAAACAGGTGGCTGCATTGACGGATAGGACCCATATCATGTCCGGAAACATTAATTAACGTTATCTTTAAACATTTATGAAAGATTCAAATTTTGTTTGTTCTACAGTGATAAATTTGCTATAAATTAACCCATATTTATAAAAAAATAAGTATTTTATCACACATTATTCATGGTTATAAATTGGAAAATCATTTACCACCATATATCCGTTAAACGAAAAAGCCAATAAAAAAAGTTTATACTGGAAAAAATCAATTTTATTTATTTTGTTGCAGACGATGCGGATTTTCAAGTACTAAACCTTGAACCCGATGCGCAGAAAAACGTAAGTGCTGGAGGGACTAAAGCTTATTTAAGGCAAAACATACCGCAATAATGCGCCGTAATGCGCGGTTTTGGAAGCTATAATCTTGTAGTTGAATGGAATGGGGTAATTTTGAGTCAATTAGCTAGAGGCTTGTCATCTGTATACTCTTATCCTAAATTGCTCTTATTTAACTTCAACCTTACTATTAATTCCTGTCACTTAACTAGACTCTTATTACACTACAAGTACTCCTTAAAAGCTTTTAAAGGTAATTACTCTAAAAATAATACCAACAAGTTTAAAGTTACTGTAAAACATTTTGGCCTTGTAATAGTCATATCACTTAACCTGTAGTTTATTGATACCTATTTTAACATTTTTTTAAGCCAAACCTTCAAAATAACATTCTTAATTGCCTGGACTAAACATGTAATATAGATTTATAATTCCTTAGATTCTGATGTGAAAAAAACAATTAGTTATAGTTTATTGTAACAATAAATCTACTTTACTCACTATTTTAAATATTTATACAGCAGTGCTTTAGAATGTAGTGAGTACTAATTTAAATCAAAATACATTACTGAAGTGTGTAAACTATAGATCTGGTGAAAGTAGAATTTTTAATATATTTATATCTAATGGTACTAGGGCCAAAGACTAAGCCAATGAACCATTAATTTCATAATATTGTTCTTATTCATAACAACCCTGCTGATTTTGTTGTTACCACAGTACCCATACTCATTACAATATTTAATTACTTTTTTAGGTTTAGGTGCTAATTAATACTTTTATAATGGCTTACAATTATTTTTAATCGAAGTTTACTGTTTGATTAATGTGCAGACTGCGTTAGAAGATGTGTCTCCATTACTCGCTAGACTGAGGCGGTCGCCCACCCATCACCACAAGAAGGGCGGCGGGGGTGGTTACTGCCAGGTGTGTGCCCAGGGCGGCAGCGGGCCCGGGGGTGGCTATGGGGGCGGTCATGGGGGCGGCTACGGCGGTGGTGGTGGCTACGGACAGTAAGTAACACGTCTCTGTCAGAAAATTCAACTAGGTTACTCCTACGTTCCTTAGGAAGATAGTGTGAAGTCATGCTAGCTGTAGTGTTGGTGTGAAACCAAACATAATTATGTACATCCAACTCATTGACAAATAGGAAACACTAAACAAAATATGACCATATGTTGAGTAGGCCGTCATTACAACACTACAAAATGTATTTACTCTACAACTTGTTTTTTCTACAAGACGGTGAATATACATGAAGGTGATAAAAAGCAGTCGATTTTGGTGGCCTACACTGGTCATTATTAGACTCAATGAGATTGAGGTTTTGAAGTGTTTTACATTAAACTTGTCGTATCTAGCTAATAAAGAAATATTATTTTACTCGAAAAACGACAAATCACCATAATAAAGAAAATTGTGAACAAATAAGTAATTTTGATAAAAATATGTGAACAAATTATCCTCCGAGAACAAATTTTGAATAGTTTATAAGCGTTAAAAAGAAGCATACATACTATAGGTTATCGTAAATGTTACATACGTAGGTTATTATATGAATGAAATTATGAAATGAGTAGACATTCAAAACAAAATATAATATGTAAAGATAAGAATATTAACTGTAAGAATGGCTTGGAAGTGCTGACTAACTGACCCACTGAGGGGTTGGTATTCCACTAACGTAGACATGTAAATTCTCATAGCAGCACTAACAAAACCTAATTCTTCATGTTCATCCCCAGGCTTCACAGCGGCGGAGGTGGGTGCGGTCCCGGGGGCTGTGGTGGCTCAGGGGGCGGCTGCGGGCCCGGGGGTTGCGGGGGCGGTGGAGGTGGTGGCACTATTTTTGTCCCCATCAAGAATAAACCCATCTACTCTGGAGGTGGGGGTGGCTATCCAAGCGGTGGGGGTGGCTATCCCAGCGGCGGGGGCGGCGGGCACTACCCTGGAGGCGGTGGCGGTGGTGGTGAGTAATGATATAGCTTAGTAAACGTTGTCTCACTAGAGTCGTTTCAACCTCGTGCGCTTTTAGGGGGAAGTGAGAGTAATATCGAGTATTACTCGTTTGTTTGGGAAGGGCAGCATTGTTTTCACCGGAACCCCTCCTCCAAATCTCCTCCAGCCAATCATATGATCACACTTCCCCCTCATCACGCACAAGGTTAAAATAAATCTAATGTATTTGAAAGCTGAATTACCGTGATTAGAAGAGTTCGTTTTTAACAATGAATGATGTTGGTTCTAGAATTTCAGAATTATATATCAATCAATTTTATGGGCTGACTGACATGACAAACTCTCAAACACAATGGTTGGGGGAAGTAGTATTGATGATGACAAAATCTAAGTCACTTTGTAAATTAGTCAAGTTTATTGCCTTTAAGAATAAAATGCATTTACAAAAATATTAATCTCTTGATTAATCATAGTTAAGTCACACTACTCTACTTTTAAAGGTTAATAAAAAATACATTAATACAATTCTGAAAAAAGCAATATTATATATTTAATAAATTAAATGGTTTATAAGTCTTATAAAACGATTTAAACAAACATTTTACCAGAGGAATTCCCACCTTAAGACAAATACAAACGCATTAAAATACTGAACTCACCCTGTATACCTGGTACTTATCTAGTAAAATGGTTAGAAGTTTTTAAACATCTGAAATTTACATCTTTAAACACCTTATATTGTTCAGTGGAAAATGTAAAAAAAATCAGGAGTTCTATGGCCAAGTCAAGGAATAATCTAATTTAAGGGAATTTCCGTGACAAAGAACTACCATGACAAACAAATACCTGACAATATTTTTTATTGTACACTTCGTTGACAAATTTCATGATTACTTTTTTCATCTGTTTAAATACAGGAATTTGGAACACTAGAATTATATATAAAAGCAAATTTATCTTCAGAGATATCGTTAATTCTAAAAACATGTTTACTCCCCAATTAACTTGTTTGCTCCCCAATTATCTTTTATGTGAACAAGATGTACTTTATTATAACTTACAGCATTAAAAAATATATTCCTACTTATAATTATCTTACACTAGCTGTTCCCGCAGGCTTCGCCCCGCAAATAAATTATAAAAGCTATGGCAGTTGTGTGTGCTGCATTCTGTGGTTAGCCCGTGGAACTACGAGTCAAGATCAGCGGTTTGTATTTTTATTAGCTCAAACAAAAATGAATGTCTATAAGAAATACATGGAAACTTTGTCGGAATCTCTGGCGGAGCCCTAAGGTCAGATCAGGATAAAAACCACTTAGTTTTTCTATTTTATGCCTAAAGAATCAGTGGACAAAATGTCAGCTCTCTACCTACATGGGAATGTGGAGAATTAGTGATGAGTGAGTCAGTCAGCCAGGGCTTTTGCCTTTTATAGATATAAAGATATAACGATTATAGACGGTAATTAAATATACATTGAAGATTTTACAAAGCTCTCGATTGCAATGGGTCACCATAATGCCCTATAAGAGTACCTGGTATTCGTGTTGAATGTATTTGTTTATTTCCCAGGTGGATACTCCCCCTCAGGAGGCGGTGGCGGTGGACACTACGGGGGCGGCGGTGGTTGTGGAAGTGGCAACTGCGGGGGTGGCGTTGGATACCCGTCCGGCGGTGGAGGTGGAGGCATCTACCCCGGGGGCAGCAACCACTTGGGCGGGGGAGGGGGCGGGGGTGGCAACCACTTAGGTGGGGGTGGGGGCGGCGGCTGTTCCACCTGTGGGGGCGGTGGAGGCGGTCACAGTGGCGGAGGGTCGTACTCTCAATCGTCAGCGTCCTCGTCGGCGCAGAGTTCTTCTGGCTCCTATTCTGGGGGATGGTAAGATTCAAATTGTACCATGATTTAAATTTCCCTTAGAAAATTTTCCCAAATTTTCAGATTGGAAGTATTTCTATAGTTTTGGTTATTAAAAGGTAAAATAATATCTAAAGTTGTTATGCTTACCTGTGCTTAAATAAAAAGGAGGCTTTTAAAATCATAACATTTCTCCAAACTTGTATAACTTAAACACCATTTTATAGAACTTAAAATTAAATTAGGAAATTTGCAAAAGTCAGAAAAAACAGTTTATATTACCTAGCAGAAAGACCATCGCTAAACCAAAATTTGTAATAATATGCATACACATTCAATTGATATTAATGCAGAAGGAAAAATTATTTCAAATAATTAAAAAAGTTTAAGTTTAAGTTAATTATTTTAATATGCAAAATTAGACAGTCAGCAATCCTTAAGGGTATTAAATACCCCCGTCGCTGCAAACCTGCGTACTAAGCGAATTTCCAATGCATGATATATGTCTTAATACCACATAAAGCCTAAATATATTCACGAATAAGCGATATATACAATTTGAATTATTTTCCATAAGAATAAAATTGGGGATGAGTACGCAGGTTTTCTGCATCAAGGAACAGAAAATATGGGTTTTCATGGAAATATCAATATTACTAAAGTAGGTGAAGCCACATACCAAGTTTCATCAATAAGCGATACATACAATTTTGATTATTCTCCATAAGAATAACATTGGGGCTGAGTACGCAGGTTTGCTGCTACGGGAGTAATCGGTAAAATGTTTTTGTGCAAATCACAACAGAAAATAACCAGATGAAGCCGTATACCAAGTTTCATTAGTATTCGTTCATAAATAAGCAAAATATAAAATTGTTTTTCTTCTCCATAAGAATAACATTGGACAACGTACCGTGTTTGGCACTTTCAATATCTCTGTAACCAATTGACGTAGAGAAATGATCAAAACACCAAATTGTGTGTTTTTAACGGTGAACCGAATGGTGAAAATTGAATTAACTTTTAAAATATTACATTTAAAAACTTCAAAACCCCATTTTTGGGCTATGAAACCCCACCAAAATACCACTTCGGATGGGTCGGGTCGATCTGTCTGGTTTTCGATCCTAGAGGCATAAATGTTGCTTTACACGTTTGTACGAAATGTTATCAAAATCAGACCTTTTTTACGAGGGTTATCGCACCCACGGACACACACAGACACACTTATATATGCAGTTTCGAACGAATGGTGTTTTTGGGGTCTGGGGCTAAAGTTATCATGGTCCCGGACCTAGGTCTTACCTTGCCGACTACGGTAATAGTTTCTTCCCGATAGGGGAAATTCGCTAAAAAAGGTTGATGAGAGTGATGTTGTACTTATCGTACCGAGCTACAAATGCTGAAAAAAGAAAGACCAAATCAGAGGCCTGGAGTTTACAAATCTAGTTTCTAAAATAACCTAGTTTACTTGTTCAACATTTTTGGATACTAGCACACGATTTTTAATAATTAAAGTAAAAATATCTTAATATTGCCACATGTAGTCCAGATCACGTTTAGTTAATAGCTCTTAATTAACTAGTTATCGGGGAGAAAATCTTTGTCTGAACAATCACTTTGCTCGAACATTCCAGTTGAATAAGTAATAGTTATTCTAATGTTTTCCAATTCAACAATTAATTTAAAGCAATCAATCTAGTAACATATTTTAATAACAATTCAAGATACTCTAACTTTGTAAGCTAGTAACTAAGTAATTCAAATTAAACGCAAGAATAATAAATTAGTAAGAAAATACAAAAGCCATTATTTCAAACCGGTTTCGCTTTATAACGTGTCGCGAAGCATCCTCATCAGTAATTACTGTGTTTGTTTTCAGGTGATGAAGTAATGCCCTTGGAACAACTTCAAGGTCAAGTCCCTGCGTCATCTCCCTGACCCCGCTGTGTTGTACCGGTGAATCTTGCAATAAATGTTTTATAGTTAAGTTGTTTTTTAGTAGTCCTTCTTTTTCCCTTTGCTGGAATTGTGTTTATTATTATACTCTTTGATAACGGAATATATATTCCTAGAATATAAATATAATTATGTATGTACTATATATCGTTTAGGACCAATTATCTGATCAAGTATGTTTTAGATAATTTATTTCAGTCTAAGGAAATTAATTTTTTTTTTGTATAATCATTAGTTTTATGGTGCTCTACTTGCTAGAAACATACCTAAAGCGACCTCGATTACTCTGTTTAAGTGTTTTTAAATTGTAGCTTTCTTATATTTCGTTAATATTAAATATTTTAGTTAATAATAAACTAAAACAATGGTTATAAAAACAATACTATATTTTAATAATACAGATCGTGAAGATAATCATTTTATAAAATAGAACCGGGGAGCCCAAGCCAGACTCGGTGATATTTGAATCGTTTCGTGGATGAAAAATATGTCCACTCTATATGAAACCTTTATTCAATGCTTCTAGTCACTGTTTCCAAGAAATAATTCGTTGATAATTTACCTTGTGTAGGTACTACTTTGACAGTTTAATGATTAACTTATTCAAAGCTGATTCTTTTTTTAATTTGAAACTACAAAAACCAAATGTTAAAAATCACAATTTCCCAATGATATTATTAACAAAAAAAGAATTTTCCTGGGATTGAGGTTTTTACCAATGGAATTTTTAGGTAAAAAATCCCCTAATTCCAAAGTTTTAACAAAATCGTTAAGCTGGATTCCGAGATAAATTTTGTAAAAAAAATAGACATACATTCCTCGTATCATTATAGGATTGTAGAGTTGTGTCCTATAGAATGTAGGATTGTCACTGTGAGTTAACATTATTTGTAAGTCTTTTAACAAATTAATAAATAGATGGTTAATTTTTAAAAGTATAAAATATAACTGATCATTTATCACTTTACTGGAATTTTGGTCTGCTTTCTTGCAACTGCAATTGCAAAAAAAATTGATCACAGTGTATACAGATGTAGTTTTATATACGTGTTGTTGATTAGTCTTATTAAAAATGGAGAGTATTATGGAAAAATAATGCGAACCACTTGTGCGAAACTATATAAAACTGCAATAATTGCTTTGTTGGTGACTTTCCTTCTGGGCACTGGAATACTCAACTTTAATATTGTATCCGTCGAATATAAGAAGTAAAATAGAACAGCATAAATTAAAACAAGAATTTCCGAAACATTAGTGTTTATGATTATAATGTGAAATATAGAAATACATGTGTAACTCCATGAATAGTAAATGAATGTTTAGATGTACTATAGTAAATAATAAGTTATTGGTATGATACAATAGCATGAGGTCTTGCTGTAAACGCCCTTGGTCAGGTTGAGGCACGAGGGTGATGTTTTGTTATGGAATATTACACCTGCAATTTATGAGGAGGCTATAGAAAGAGTGCATATACGATTGTTACGATATTTATTATTTACGAACGAATAATAAATTTATTTATTTATTAATGTTTACTTACACCTTCCTTATCTATATATTAATACGTCGATAACGGCTGGACATATTTTAACGATCGAGGTTTTAAATTAAAGGTATTTTTACGTAGATTTGCCCTAACATCTCAGAATTTCAGAAAGGGCATCACCTAAATACAGTAAAGGGCTGAATTTTCGGAACAATGGTGCTATCCAACGGTGGAAGTCTAAAATATGTGTTGATTGAAAGTAAATTGTTATCCGTTTTAATATTATATGTTTTGTTATGGTTTTTTACAACTGAAGTAACCTTTCGTTGTGTACAGACTTGCTCGGATTCGATCAACAGGACAACTATTTTCTTATAATTAATTGCTAGATATGATTAATTTTGAGCGTCAATACACTTTGTTTAAATGTTTGTTCGTTCATATTGTAGGCTGATTTTATACATTTGAAACTTTTCGTACCGGACTCAATAAGAATGGTTTTTATTGAAATAAACATGAAGATGGAAGTGTTTTGACTTCCAAAACCTTGTTCGTTCGTTTGGCTTGTTTAAAGGTGAATTAAGTACAGTAAATATATTAATATTGATTTTAAGAGCCTGAGTACAAGAAGAAAGGTGATGGATTGGTTTTCCTTTAAAAACTAGTCCGTGGTGGAGTGGATGAACCTGCTAGTCTGAAGGTACTGAGTACCCAACTTTATCTCCAGATGTACTACTTTTTTTTATAAAAAGATAATAACAACACGTAATATGCTAATAAAAATGTTGTTTATAAAAAGAGGCAGCCTCATTTTGCCTTACTTTGCCCGTCCAGATAGACCATGGATCTGTGTGTGGAGCGTATTACAAGCAAGGGGTGAGCTGTTACTGTAGTACCGATAAAATGTAAATGCCAGGACGTGGATTCGAACCCATAACAGGGTCGCTGCCATGGTTTCGGGGACCCTCGTCTTGACCACTTGCCCAACGATTCTTATTGGAGGCGTAGTAATTTATGGAAGTGATAAACTCAAGCAAATATTTTTCACTTGAAATTATCTAGCTATAATTTATATTGTGTTGTCATTCCAGTAGGTTTTGCATTGAAGTAATACTGTAGCCAGCTGTTTTTGCTGTTGTGCTAAGGAATTAACTGCTTTTGAAAATTCAATTCAATTTAAATTTCTTTAAGATTAACATTCGTTAAAGCTGTTTTTTGATAATTTAAAGTCATACATTTCTTCCCTGCAGCACCGTTTCATTTTAGGAAGGTTAGGTATTAATTTATTAATGGAAATGCCCTGATGTATACCCCAAATCTGCCCCAAATAAAAACAAATGCATCTGCTCTTTTGGGAACCGTTAAGAATTGGTTTGAGCTGAACCACCTCCAATGGAATGAAGATAAACCCAGACTGTGCTATCTAGTCTTTGGACCAGGCCTGAGATTGCTGAATGCGTTAGTGTTAAGTAAGCTTCTGGGACTAACTATTGATCCTAACCTGAGCAGGACTGTTCACATTGGTGTGGTGTGTAAGAAGCTTTCCAGGGTGATATTTCTTCTGCATAAGCTGAGGTTCATTGTCACTCCTGTGTACCTACTCACGACATATTTTGCACTATTTCATAGTCAATTAAACTACGGCATTTTGTTGTGGGGTCATTCTCCAGCAACAAAAAGAGCCCTCCTTTTACCGAAAGCTGATGTTAGGATTATAACCAACAAGAACAGGTTAGAGCATTGTAAGCCTATTTTTGATCGTTTAGGAATTCTCACAGTCTCAGTTAATCTTGAACTCTTTACTGTTAGTAAAGAACAATGCTGAGTCTTTTCATAACACAAGGGAAGGTCAGCACAACTATAATATGAGAAAAAGAAGAGACTTAAATTTCCCTCGGTGTAGGCTTAGTAAGACCATTGAGAGTAACCCTGTACTGGCCTATAATATTTTTAACAGACAGCCAACAGAAGTAAGAAACTAGGACTTGAAGAAATTAAGAGCAGGCTGAGCTGTTGGCTGATAAAAAAGAGTTTTTACTCACATGATACATTTTTTGAGGATAGCCTGTTAGATGTCGTGAATTGAACTGGCTGTAATTCAATGAATATCAATGAAATAAATGTTTTACAGTGACAAAGTCTATCAAGAAGTTCTGGCCAATGACAGACGTTCTGCATGGTAATATTAACTAACACAAACTTATGAAATTTATCATGATGTGTTTCCTCCAAACTGTACTCTGGAACTCCTACGGACTAATTATTTCTTGACCTGGCCAAGACGGTTTATAAGGTTGATTATTTTATTTTCAAAAAAAAATACTAATTGTTATGGAATTTCAGATAACTTTGTAAGATTTTTCAATCGTACATTATTAATAGGAGTCAGTGTGATTTTTATAATGAATTTTTGTCATCAACGTTTAGCGTTCAATCAGGAGTTCATCAGGGATCAACTTTGGGGCCTTGTCTTTTCTCTATTTTAATTTACGATTTATGTAATTACATTAGTTCCTCAAAAGCACTATTACTTGCAGACGATTTAAATGTCTACAAGCGTGTGAGGAGTGATGTTGATGTTGTTCAGTTATAACGTGATCCCTAACGTAATGCCTATCGATGGAGTATAGTAAATAAAATTACTTTTAAGACTTAAAAATTCCAAGTAACATTTACAAGATCTCCAGACTATATAAATAAAAGCAGTTCACTTAATCACTTAAAAGACTTTGACGCAAGACGTATTTCAAGGCGTGTATGAATGATATGAGTGTAGAATGGGTGAGATACCTTGTGTAGCCTTGTAACTGACTAAAACTGAGTGATTCTTTAGTCACGATCATTAATTAATAGCCCAATGACCAATATCAGCTGGATCCAGTATCCAACCGTCACAAAAGCTTCCCAGGATTTTGCTCAGGATAGATTTTACAATGGGGTTTTAATTTCAGAGTAGACAAAATTAAGGAATTATGGGATTCAAAACTGCCGTTCAGTTGCCACGTGGAAGCATGCATCAGCTAGAAAAAGTGTGGGTTTTATTATAAAGCAGAGCATAAACTTTAACATGTTGGAACCTTAAAATCAGGCCTTTTAGTTATTTGATCTGATCCCGTTTGGAGAGCGGTGCCATTATATAGTACCGAATTAACTTTACTGATCAAGATGCTTTGAATAAAGTTCAAAAACGATTTTTAGGATTTAATATTTTAAATGTTTTAATATATACATATGGGATTCCGTATGATGAGTTGCTTGGGTTGTTGAGTTTCGAGCCTAGCATTGAGGAGAACCCTTATGCGCTTGGCATTCCTGTATAAACCGGTGCATGCCGCGGTGGACGACTCTGCTGTCTTGGTGGCCCTGTCGTTTTGTGTACCCTGTTTCTACAGGTACAATTTTTGTTAAAGGCTTTGAAACACATTTTTGTTATTCTTTAAATAGTTTTAAGGTAAATGTTTCACTTTCTTAAATTAATAATATATGCATTTATTTATTTAACTTGCATTGTTATTTATTGTTAGTACTATTTGACGTTAATTGTTATGTATATTGATATTAATTATTGTATGAATACTTTCTGTCACATTTTTATGAAATCTGTCTGTGACTATACAAAAGTTAAGTAATTATTATAATACGAATTTTGTCTATGTTATCAATTAGGAAGTAAAGGCATGGAGAAACCCCAATTGTTCCCCAGACGAATAGACACTTACTGCTTAAATGTAATGGGTTGGAAAACTGTTTCAAACATGTAAATAAAATAAAATGAAAGAAGGTGCAGCCCTGAAGGTGGGTGTTTTTCAAAACCCCAAAAAGTCACATCTGAATGTAAGAGCTTTTGATTGATACCGAACGTGTATGCAAAACATTTATTAAGATGTCCACAATCGACGTAAGAATCAATAAATTCCCTTGATAATATAGACAATGTTTGCCCAAACACTGTAGACATAAGCACACAGTTTATGTGTGTAGTCAGTTTCAAACAGACAAGCTAAAAGTTTAATGATGTATGTCAATACTAGAGCAACCAATTTCAATAGACATATTGAAAATCCATCCAAGTACTTACACATGCTTGTTCTTTCCTCATGAATAAACTGCGAAACAAAATGCAACATTGTTCACACTTGCAAGTGTCAGTCTCACAAACCCCAACCAATTACAACTTCGCAATATCTTTGACGTCACGATTTGATTGCACGGTTGCAAGGTACGTGATATTACACAGAACCGCCCGCCTAACACGAGATATTCAGCGCCGCCCAACAAAGGATCTTGGGGGTTTTCCTTTCCTCAATTTCATATTTTAATTTTTCAATTATTTTCTGTCATTACCCTGACCTTGGTAGGAGGGGATCCCCCTTTTCCAGGAGTGATTCAGGTGGGTAAGTGTCAATGATTTGGAGATATAAGCAGTAGGTTCTTGGGCTCTGCCTTCAGTTCTGTGGTCTTCTGAGGATGACCTGGTCCTGCGTGGTGCTCCTGATCCTGGGAGTCCTGACTCTGGGGACAAGAGGGGATGAGGATACGATAAACAGTGTTGCAGTCGATGGTAAGTGGATGAAGTGGCAAGAATTCAATATAAAATTCGTACGCAAATGCAAGTTTATTCCTAGAGTTAAACAAATATTGTATTACGATCCTATAAAACTAAATACATAGAATTGTCGTATTATTTATAAACTTAGAGAACAACTGCTAAATTTTCATAAAATGTGTTGTGTTTATAAAATTGGAAAACCTTTTATTGTAAATGTTATTTTGTAGTAAAATAATTTAAATAAAAACATAATTTCTAAACGAATCTAGCTATGCAAAAACGTACCGTACTTTTTTTTGAATCAGTGAAAGTAAAAATGTATCCATTTAACTTATTTTAAATTATACAATGCAAATTCGATATCATAAGGGGATCCACCACACCGAAAAGCCAAATTTGGTGATATGTATTTTTTAATTGATCATCTTTTGATTGCACATACTATTGTGGGATGTCTGTAATATTTTAGATATTTTAGATCATTTTTTATTAGGTATACAAATAAATAAAATAAAAAGTAGTGAATAACAGCTGAGAACAGTGTTGTGTAACTTCGAGTCCTGGTTGCCGTAAGTTTGGTTTTTCATGTTTGTAAATATCAAAGTTTAAATAAATTTTGAAGTATTTTACCTAGAGCTTTCAAATTTTTACCTCGGCATCTTCGATATATTTAATAAATATATATATAATTGTGGAGTTTTGTTTAAACAAAGATTTAGGGATAGTAACTTTTTTATAATTTTAGGACTTTGATTTCCATGCCCAAAAGTTAATAGGCTTTATAAGTACAAAAAAATAATCATTTCAAATGGTTAACGAATAAAAATATATATCAAATTGAAAAAAAAATTAAAATCGTTAAAAAATATATTACAAAATAACTGAAATAAATAGGGTTTTATTCTTCCCAAAACATCTCCTTTAGAGGCAATAAACAGTATAAAAAGTTTTCTAAGGTTCAAATAAAAAATAAAAAAACATGTTCGGAGTTGCAGATCCTCCAGAATGTTGTCTTAATTATCTCGAACTTGTACTTCTAAATATCAATTATTTACTGCGAAATATTAACTTTATAAATTAAAATAGAAAACTTAGGTGAAATAAATATCTCTAAAAGTGCTAGAATAACATTAAGGGACATAGGCTTGTCCCCATAAAATTATAGAGATAATTAGATAATTTTATAATAAATTACTAGTGTATTTTAAACTTTACTTATTTATTAAAGACTCAACCCACTTTTTAAATATCGGGAAAATTCAGAGTATACACTCAGAGAAGTAATATATTCATACATAATTTTACATAATAATACATAATTTGATATAATAATACATAATTTTACATAATAATACATAATTTTACATAATAATACATAACTTTACATAATGTTTTTACATAACTGAACAGCCTGATTCAAGAACATAAATAGAATGAGTCAACTGGTTTTCGGAAATTTTGAAAGAAAAATACAAATAATGTATACATTTATTAAGGATGATGAAATTGATTTTAGAACAGTATTGTAAATACATTTTCAAGCTGAGTACTTGCTCCTAAAGTATGACATTTCTACAGTTAACAGAACGTTTTTCACCGAAATGTAGTCCGAAACCATTTCAATCATTGTGGTATAACTTTTTCTGAAATTGTTTAAAACATACTAAAACTAGTTGGTGTACCCGTTCTTCGCACGGGATAGACAAAAGAACAAACTCTAATAACTGTGTCATAAGTTATCTTGAAACAGCTGTTCTTGCTTCTGCTCTTTAAGCTGTCAAATAGAATTATCCACAGCTGTTCATATTACAGTTTCTAAATATTTACTTTCTTCTGAAGTGTAAACATTGAAATTTAGGACGTTCACGGGGCGTAGCCCGAAGAGATTTTAATGAAGTGAATAGGCCTATGTGTTGAACGGGTTCAAGATCTACCTTTGTATAAAGTTTCAGCCCAGTCTGTTCAGTAGTTTTGCGTTCACCTGGAACATCAGACAGACAGCCAGACAGACAGAATCAACCTCTTCTTTATAATATTATAGATATAGTCATAGGATCGTAATTTGGTATGAAATTCTATCCCAAAGTTTATAAAAATATTTTATAGTAAAAACACATTTATAGTCTAGGCTACCCAATATTTATTTTATAGATGGTTTATTTTAAAATCTACAATACCTGTAATAGTTTTTCTTTCCAGTCTACAACTACTTGTGTACCATTCTCTTTCTGGTAATCTTATATATTATACAACTCTAAATCTGTTTACATTGTAACCAGTTACCTATAGGTAAATATGAAAGGATACGATTCTCTTAGAATGGAGGTTATATGTGGCAAAACGGTAAAATAATGAACCCATCGTATCATATTCAATATTATACTGTATATCAATATGTAATGCAATGTAGTTAGTGACGTAAATAATCGTCATTTTAGAAACTAAAGTGTTATTTATGACGCATAAAATAATAAAGAAGGGGGACGCCAGACAAAGCGTTCTTCTTATTCTTTCAAGTATTAATTGAAACCTATTAATGTATAATACTAAGGGGTCAGTTTATACTTCACTGCTCTTGTTACATTCAAAAGGTTATATTTAGCAGATATCAAAGAAAATGTACCTGCTTGTTTACAAACCTGTTTGTTTCATTATACCAATTAGAATAATATTATAATCATTACAGTATTTATTAGTCGTAAACCATCGTTTAGCTCCACCATAACCGTGAACAACTCCCAGTCACTGACAAATTACGTATTGCACGCAAAGCTTAACTGAATATTTAAACTTGTGTATCTTCGAAGGTCAGGGAAACCCCTGTTTTCCGTTTCCGGGATGGTGACCATACTCACGTTGCTGAATTACAATTGCACCGCCGAGAATTCCGTGATGAAAACCCTGCTAGGAATAACAAGTAGATGAAAGTAGTCGTGTGCCCGCCGTGGGTGGTGTTTCCTAACTATCTTTATTACAATTATTATAAATAAACTACAAAGCCTTAATTATTGTTGGATATTTTATTCTTTAACTAAAGATCACGAACCCCTAGTACTGTGGTGGTAATGTATTAAAATGTTGAGGTTTTATTGATGTTTATGTTAACGGTAAGTTTTAAATTGAATCTGTAAAAACATACTGATTTATTGGGTTGAATGTATTTTCAAAAATATGAAACCTTTATGAAAAATCCGAGTTTGTTTTATTTATTACTAAGTATAAGGAGCTTTCAAAATGAAAAATATCAAATGTAATTTAATCTCCTGGTAGAGGTGGTTAAACCAAATTGTAACAACAAATCAACGAATAATAATCTTTGTTGCATAATTTGAATAATTTAACTAGGTATAATTAAGTTATTTAAGCTGGCTACAAATTTAAATGTATTGATAGTTTTGCTAGTTTTATTAGTAAGTACCTGGGGGCCGAGCTTTGCTCGGGGGAAGTTCAGTCAGTTTGTTTAGATGACTTGGAGTAATATTTCACCACTTCCTCCTAATTATAATCAGATGTTTAAAACTAATTTTCCTCTTCTACATTTTTAAGGTCACTCCAGTTGTTATTTATAACTCCACGTCCCTTTGATTTATTTTAATACTCTATATATGTAATCTTCACTCAAATCTTTTAATCTGTGCTCTCAGGAAACCACATGTTAATAATCATAAACAACATTTTAGTATTACTTTGACAGTTCCCTGATTGATTATGAACAGCTGTTACAATTCTTTTATTTTTATTTGAAACTCCATACGCCCAACGTTAACTTTTTCAACTTTTCAATTTAGTTTTTTAATATTATTTGATTTTTACTGGGGATGAGACCTGTCTAGAACATATTATTATACCATAACTTAGTTATTTCCAAAATTTGAAGGAAATCCTCGGAACCGTTTTCGAGATAATTGTGCAACCAACCAACCAACCAAACAATCAAGCAAACATTGATCGTAAACGAGTATGGTACTAATTTTTCAGCTTTTGGACTTTGTATTTGTATAATTTCTAAAATTTCACTAACAATAGAGTAATTTCAGGTCTTAAAATTGGCCCCAATTAATTGTGAGTTTCCTAAATTAAAAAAACCTGAACCCAAGCGAATTTGCCTTCAAAACTGTTAAATATCTTTAATACTTTGCATCAACTGTTGTTACCTATCCAACAACAATACACAGTTGGTAATACACAGTGCGGTGTGTGCACTGTGTGTGTACACCGCTGTGTGTTCACCACTGTGTGTGTGCACCACTGTGTGTTCACCACTGTGTGTGCACCGCTGTGTGTGTACACCGCTGTGTGTTCGTTCACCACTGTGTGTGTTCACCGCTGTGTGTACACCGCTGTGTGTTCACCACTGTGTGTGTGCACCACTGTGTGTTACATTTACACAATTCTTTAGTTTTATATAAACTGTTCACTACCCTAGGTAGACTGTACACTGGAATTAAAATTATTACTATGGTATTTTATTGTAAATAAATAATTGCGTTGCCGTATATAAATAAATAAATACTGTGAGGACGAAACTTCTCGGTTACACTGAGAAGAATATTGGAGAGAATCATACTCTTATTTGTGCTGAATTCCGTGGAAAACCTTCACTTTTTACATGGTTGTAAAACTAACTCACACCATAAAATCATCGCCTGCCATAAATAAACATAGCAACATTTAAAGCCAATAAGAAACCCAGAGGGAAATTTGGATATTTTCTGAATGCTGACACAGATATGAAGCCTAATTTGCATATTGTTAGGGAACAGTACGATAACACAAAATTAACACTTAAAATCTGGTGCGGTGTGTTTTTTATTTGATTTTATGTTTTACAGATATTTTAGTTTTAGTATACATTTTTTAGTTTGATTGCCTGGGGCAAAGATTCTGTTGGGGCCCTAGAGACCACAATCAAACTATTTTGGTGATTTTCCTCCTTGGTCTCCTGGATTTTGGAGGCCTGGGGCAAAGTATCCCGATTGCTCCTTCCCTCGTGGTGGCCCTTCTTAAACGAAATACTACCCACTTACACAACATAATAATAAAGTTTTAAAAATATGGGTTTTTCATTTCAAAGCTTTTAATTGAGTTCTTTTTGCTGACTTAAATTGGACAATAAACCAACAGTAATAGTGTATTTCCTTTAAAGGGATTTTGATGGAACTAAATTTTTAATTAGTTTTAAACTATTCTTCTTAATTTATTTTCCAGAAGATGTAAACTCCACCTCCAGCCAGCCTGCCTTAGCTCCCGTACTGTTGCTCCTGCTGAACCTACCGAGCAACGACACCCACGGGAACGGGACGACTACCGGAGAGTCTTTGGGGAACAGTTCGGATATCCCGGTCCCCCGGGCAGTCCTGTTGATCACCACACTCGCGGAGCCCGCGGGCAACGGTACTGAGGATGGCTCCAACACTACAGCACTCATGGGGAACCCTGTGGTGAGCAGAGGGTTTAGAGCACAGACTGTAGAAAATAGTAGACTGGGCAATAATTGTACAAAAGTGAAGCATTAATACTTGGACCACCAAGATGACGACATGTAATTTATCTGAATCCTAACAGTGTTAGTTGTGTTGTGACTTTTATCTTCAAAATACACATATCAAAACATATGTTTATTTTGGATGGCCTTTATCAATTTAAATTACAAAGATATTGTTTTATAAATTAACATAAAATATTTAGTAAATGTTTAGATCGTTCTTAAACTATTAAAGCTCTATTTATCGTTACGCTAAATTAAATAAAGCTCTTGTACAATAGATAATAGCTTAATTTTAAAACATAAAAATTATGTTTGAAATTATATATGAAAGTAAGAACAACGTTATGTCTATTGCAATGATGGTAATGTAACGTTAGCTGTCACAGCCAGGAATCAGTCATATATCAACCTGTGAGCAAAAAGAAATGTACTAACATATTTATTAGACAGTTTTACTTAACTAAATATATTATGGGCCTTACAACTCTACAAAATTAACACTTTTTACAGTATCCATAAATATGATAAAGCACTATAAAATCTCCATAACTAATATTCAAATATTTGTTATATAAAGTCGGACCACCAATATGGCGGACATACCAAAACCAGACCTCACCACCTGCAATGCTAAAGTAATAGGGATGCCCTGTTAGCGAATTTCGCCTATAGGGAAGAAGCTATTACCGTAGGTCTCATGGTAAGACTTAAGCCCGAGACCATGATAACTTTTCATTTTGAGGTCCCCAGATGCCAAAAACACCATTCGTTCAAAATTGTATATATATATATATATATATATATATATATGTGTGTGTGTGTGTGTCCGTAAGCACGATAACTCTCGTAAAAAAGGTCCGATCTTAATGAAATTTGGTACAAATGTGTAAAGTACCATTTATTTGAACGAGTTCGAAAACCAGACGAATCGCACCATCCGAAAAGGGGTTTTGGGGGGTTTTGTACCCCAAAAATGGGTTTTTTGGGGTTTCCACATATAATTTTTTTTTAAATAAAATTGTAATTTTCACTATTGAATTCAGCATAAAAAAACAAACAATTTGGTATTTTGATCATTGCTCTACGTCAATTGGGTACTGAGATATTGAAAGTGCTAAACACAGTACGTTGTCTAATGTTATTCTTATGGAGAAAGAAAAATTATGTATCTCGCTTATTTATGAACATAAACTGACGAAATTTGGTATATGACTTCATCTGGTTGTGGTTTATTATTGTTTGTACAAAAAACAATTTTTCGCCTATGGTTCCCGGTGCAGCAAACCTAGGTACTTGATCCCCATGTTATTCTTATGGAAAAAATTAAAATGTTATATATCGCTTATTTATGAATGCATATGGATGAAACTTGGTATGTGACTTCACTAAGATGAGTTCTATTGACATATTGCATACAAATCCATTATTTTGTGTTCCTTGTTGCAGCAAACCTGCGTACTAAAATAATAATCTACTAATTAAGATGCATCTTAACTTGCATTGTTATTTATTGTTAGTACTATTTGACGCCACCAATATGACGCAACGACATGACGTGGAATGCATTCGTATCCTGGAATGGCCCAATGTTATTCTTATGGAGAATAATTAATATTTTAAATATCACTTGTTTGTGAATATATTTCTTATGCATCCTGTTAAGTGTTTTAATGTGTTATGTTATATATTCATTGGAAATTCGCTGAGTATGCAGGTTTGCTGTGACGGGGGTATTTATTTATTTTTCTATGGCCTGTGTTTCAGTCTAGTTGTAAACTTTTGGTTGAAAATTTAGTTGGTAATATGTGCGAACCTATAAAAGCGTGACTGTTTATGAGGCGCTGTGTGTACACAGCTGTGTGTTCACTACTACTTACTCAGCAGGTGAAGGATTGAGCTCACAATTCAGAGAGTACAGTTTAATCCACAAGTAGAACAACGAAAGCTCGTACGATCAGGAATTTACCACGGTGAAGGGAAGTTTTACTTACAATCACTGTCTAGTCAAAAATATCTTTGCCAGCTAGGTACTGTTAATCCAAAACATGTCATGACATTGACGTTTTAAACAAGTAGTTATTATATTAATTAATCCGTACATTATTACTAATATGTTGAAAGTAATCTTTTTCTTAATCGATTCAATAAATTACATCAATTACTGGATCCAGTATTTCATAAATATGATAAAGCATTATAAAATCTCTATTATAATGCTGCAGAATTAATGTAAGACACCATTTTATAAATCACAAAATATTTCGTTTTCAGAAAAGAATGACGGAGGAGCCGTACCCCGGCGCCGATATTACAAGGTTTGCGAACAGCGAGGCTCGGTTGATCAGGAGGAAGAGGACCTTCCACAAACACAAAGGCTGCAAGATTTGCGCGTTGCTGTAAGTATAACAGCAGAGTTGGGTAGCTTCTTTGAATATATACATATTTCCATTACAATGTTATATTGAATGTCCTATACTCTAATATGAGTAAGGTTTGTTTGCTTGCTTGCTTGATTGCAACTCTGATCACAAAATCGGCTCCAACAATTTCCTTCAAAAGTTGTAATTAATTAATGTCTCCGTTAAAAATAAGTTCTAGGCAGGTCTCATTCTCAGAAAAAAATCTAAAAAATGGATTTGAAACGTTAAAAAAAATTAACATTGGGTTTATGGAGATTAAAATAAAAAAATCATAAAAGCTGTTAACCAGTGAACTGTAAAGGTAGTGTGTTATGATAGTAGTTTAAGTTTTAACATGCGGTTTCCTGAGAGCAGTGACTAAAATAAATAAAATCATTGAATTAGAATTCGAATGGTCATGTCATGTCCAAAAATAATCAAACTGTCATTGAGGTGTAATAACAACTGGATTTACCTTAAATGTGCAGAAAAGAGGCTAATTAGCTAAGCAAATAGGTTCGTCAAATGGGGAGTTGCTGAAAAATTACTCCAAGTCACCTAAACAAACTGTTTGACCTTTCCCAGGCAAAGCTCGGCCCTCCAGGTACTATCCTATTAACGATGCGTTCGAAATACAACTTATTCATTTTACTTGGGAAAAAATAAGCCTTTTTATATTTTCATTGTATTGTTGTTTCACAAAGAGGAATTTTAAATACTGGAATGGAGCCTAAAATATCACTATGAACAAACTGGATTTATTTTTAATTTGAAAATAAATTCCTTTAATCTAGGGAAATATGATGCCTTGTAAGCGAACCAGGATAGCTGGAGGAATACTACAATTTTCTTTTCAAACGGAGACATAATTCCTGCTGCAGATTGAGGAAATTGCGGTGACGAGTGGAGAGCAGTTAGGATGATTTCCTAATCTTGGATTTCTTCTCTTTACCTCAATTAATCCGTAGTAGCTAGGTGTATTGGTAAACGAAGGTCGTGCACATTTTTCTTATTTTTTCCACACTTTTTCTGCTCGTACATATGATTTTATACATCCTATTGCAAATCTCATCGGAATAAATATTAAGAGGGCTCCAGACACGAAACATTTGGATTTCTACCAGCATCCAAGGCCAATTTTATTTTTCAAAGTCCCTCCATTTTCAACGGATGGATGGCTTAATATGATTGATTTATAATAATCTAGAGATTTGAGGGAGAACAATGTCTCTATCACAAATAATATTCGTTCAATAAAATTTAAATACATTCAATATTTACGATTTATTTATGGGTGAACTGCTTGTGAAGTCGAAATTCTTAAACTGCAATCGCTGGGTATTATATATATTTTTTTAAATGAACCATTATTCAACGGTTTTAAAGTATCGGTTGAGGAGGGTCGGGCTTTGAAAGTTGACATTGATACATGGTAAGAAGCAGGTAGCTGGAACCCCACCTTAAGTCAAGTATTTCATTATGCGTTTTGTTTAGAACACGACTTGGGTTATTTTACACAATCTACAGCCCAAGTAATATATGTAAACAGTTTAGTACCTTTTCCGTAAAATGAGTAGCAATTAGAAAATATTGCTTTATATTGATTAAATTGAACAACATTACATCGAAACCGTTTTAATATAATATAATAGAATATGCTTTTTTGTAGTTTGGTACATGTTTGTACAATGGACATTGTTAAGAGCCAACCTATAGAAATTAACTATAGAAATAAGCACTGAGTCACTTAGTAAGTAAAAATGAATAGAAAAAAACAAAAAGGAAAAGTTAAAAGAAAATAACGTAAATACACGAGTTGGCACGATATCAGTCTAACTTCAATAGGCATGGAGTTTGATGGACTTGCAAATAAAATGAACATGATGAAAACAAACAATGGACAAAACTAACTGGATGAAATATTTAACATTATCAACAGATAAGATTAAAAAATAACTGATTGACTAAAATATACATACACATACAAGTTTAACAAATGAACTTTGAAACAAAACAGTAAAATAAAAATCAATTGATTGATCATTATCACAAACAACAAGGCCTGTATAATTATATTCACACAAGATTTATGATACAATTGAATAACTAAGTATACAAGGAAATGGTAGTACAGTGTACAGAAATAAACATAATTTACATTTAGTACTTTTTCAATTCAATTCAAACTTTCTTTATCGTTATATACACAAATATACATGAATGGTGTCATAACAAAACGAATCTTATTATTATATTCATAATTAAACATTAAACATAAATACAGCTAATACCTTACCTTAGCTTTTTGTATCATGTTAGATTGATGCGCTCTTTTTCAGTAGTATGATGAAGCATCCGACATCGTGCACCACATGTCAGCCAGCCCCGATGTACCATCCGCCACCGTGCACCACATGTCATCAACCCCAGGTGTACCAGCCGCCACCCCAACCGGTGTACCAACCGCCACCCCCGCCGACACAGCAGTCGTACTGTGACCCCTGCCAGCGCCGGCATGCGGCCCAACAGCCCCAACAGCATAATCCATCACCGCCGCAGCAGCAGCATTACCAAACCCAACCCCAATACCACGACCCATGCGGGGGCGGCTGCGGGGGAGGTGGAGGCAGGGGCGGTTATTCACAAGCTTCCAGCTACTCTCAAGCCAGTTCAATGTCTTGGGGGTAGGTTTTTAAGGGCGTATACAATAAAATTTCAATTATGGACTTTTCTATCACCCATTAAATAAGATAGGAGAACTAACATGATTTTCCAATGATTTTTACAGATTATTGAAAGAGATTTGTTAAGATCACAATTTAACTATCTTGCTGTAATTTTGAATTTAGAATGCTTAAAAATAATGGTCAGTTTTCGATATACTAGATGAATTCGATTCTCAATTTTTCAACCTTAAAAATAATTACTTCGTCGGGTCGAGTGAAGGTGGTTAAACTGAAAGTTGATGGTGTTACTGTATGATAATTTAAAATATTCAGTAGCTATTGGTTTGGTAAACTCTCCTATAAAAAATGTTTATTTGGACATTAGATCTGTTTTTATTTTATTCATGAGTTTGTGGATAAAATCCAAAAAAGGCATGGTTAAGATTTTTATCTAAATGGGTTTAAAACGATTTTACTTCTTCGTTGCATACATCATTGCATAATTGTAAACTTATATACATCAATAAACCAAAAACAGACAACAATAATGGAGGTCTGTGGGATTAACTTTTAAAGTTAAGTTTATGACGATCTATAGGAAATAAAAACATATTTTTATGTATTTTTATGTTTGCATTTAATATATATTTTTTGAAATATGTATAGAAAACTTTCAGCTAGTGTAATAACTTCATCATTATTATTTATCGACAAAGATACATTTAATACTATTTAATATCCTAGGATTAGTTAAGTAAATAATTTACGATTATTCTTAATTACATATTTTCTGTAGTATCCAAGAAACTGATTTTTTGTTTATTTATAACTACATTATTATTGGTATAGTTAAATAATAGTAACTCTAACAATTTTTTACAGGAAAAAGAAATAAGGAGCATGCTTTCCAAGAACTGTCTGTGAGACTAGACTCCGAGACTTCTCTGCGAGACTGCCTTAATCTTGGCGTTCCAAAATCCTAGGATGGATTCATAACATAACATTCTGTACATAATGTTTCATATAAACTCAAAAAATAAACAGTCAAATTGATTGCATTTGTTTTAATTATGTTTCTTAACTGTTATGTTAGCAACGATCGGAATATGTAAAACATTTGAATTTTCGTACTTGTGTAGTATTTATTGTGGATGAAATATACTTACGTTAGCGACTAAGGTAAATCAATTTGTTGCCAATTGTAATTATTGTTGTTTCCTATGGTGAAAGGTTTTATTCCAACTTAGTGGAGCTGAACCTTTTTAATTGATAAATTTGTTTGACGTTTGAATTTATTATTGCATTTTGATACTATGAAATACAAGTTATATATATATTAAGGTATGCTCTTATTTAAAGTATACAGCTAGTTGCAATACAATTTAATACATCTTAGGTATTGTATATTGCTATGGTCATGGCGTAGTGAACAATTTTCTATAACATGTAAACCAAAATTCTTAATTGTAGGTAAACATTTTATTTATTCTTAAAGTTACCTAAAAAGAACCAGTTTGAATATTAATAATATTAATAATTTGATTCATATCACATTCATAGTTAAATTACAATACAAAAATTGCCAATAAAAAAGACTGACAGTGTCAAATTTCGTATCATACAAAAATAAAATATGAAACATTTGTATACAATTGGTTCTTCGTATTTAGAGCGTTCATTAAAAAAAATATAAAATTTGGCAAAACGTCATAAAAATGTTGCTGTCATCAAACTCAAGAAAATTCCCAAAAATACGGTAAAAAAATAGCCTCAATGATTAAAAGCTCTTCGTGGGACAACACATGGCCTTGTTAATCACCACCTAATGACCAATAATCCTGCAAGCCCCATTAGGTTTAACTTGATAATATTTTCAAAGATGGGGAATTTCTGGATATCTGATAATCTCTTCCCCTGGCAGTTAAAATCCGAACAACAACTGTCAGCAAAAAATCGAGATATAAAGGAGATCGATAGAGTCCAAATCTAGATTCTGATGGATTAGACATAAGATCATCTGGGGAGAGGCGCGAAAGCAATGCGATGAGGTAAGTAAAAGTGAATTTTTGTATCAACTTACTTGATTACTAGATTAAAGACATGAGATTTGTAATATATGAGAGCTAAGTGACTTTTAAAAAAGTATTTAAAAGAAGTTTTTTTACTAAAAACATTCGTGTGCGTTAGAAAAGATACCTCATAAAAATATACTATAAACAGATATATTAAAAAAAATCGTTATTAAAATAGTAGGACTTTAAATTTAAATTGGAAAATCGTACACATTTTAACTTATCTGGAGCAAAACTGATCATGCTTCAATTTTTTTCAATGATAATAAATTACGAGTACAAGCCGGTGAATTTCCCTGTGCAAGGGAATCTCGTGGAACAATGAAGATTGATGTTTTGAAAAAAAACCTTAAGTCACATTTAGAGACTAAGCGCTTTTGATTGATACAAAAAATATATAAAAAATAATAGTTTTAGTGGACTAAAATTGCTTAACAAAAATAATAAAATTCTTTTGATAGTATAATATCCAAAATAAAACTTAAGATATATTATACGTATTAATTTTAAGAACTTAAATTTTGAATTTAGTTTGGATGTAGTTTGTAATTATTGTAAAATATATTCATTTAAGTCAGTAAACATTATCAAATTTAAACATACATTGGCAATTGAACCTGCATTGATCATCAACACTTTTTACAATTACTAATCTTCTTGGTGTGGACAATTGCTCTGGGGACCCATGCTGGAGGAAGAAGAGTTACTCTTCCAATATTTGTTTAAATACTCGAGTATTTTACCAAATTGTTCAGTTAATTACAGCTATATTTTAAACTGGTTTTACTACCAATCAGGACATTATTAACACAGTTCTTGATCCCAAAATCATCTCAGATAGAAAACACTCCAACTGTTGATTTCTCCTCAACCACCTCAAAAAGACTGACGCAAACCATTCTAATAACCAGCCGAGATAAATTATAACCTTAAAAACAAAGTACGAATTTAAATATATTTCTTTTTCAACTCGATCCAATACAATTCAACTCAATTTAGTAATGGTTAAAAAAATAATTCTAAAAAGTTCTGGTTTTTAATTAATTTTACCATCAATACTAATAATTATTTTGCTACAATTGTAAGAAATAAATTTCACCCCTTGTTTAAAAATAAATTTGCCAGTTGCAAGTTTGCCCTATACATGTATTTATTTATTTAAATGTGTTTATGCCATTCACTCATGCCCATAATACAAGTGTTTAACAGTTAAAATCATATTGCGAGTTTCCTTCGATGTACAAAGTTTACTCTAATCCTAATGTATAATTGCGTAAATGTTTGCCTTCTCGCACTTGCTGAAGGTATCTTAAATCCTTGAAGGCTGAAAATTTGAACATTCAAATACAATTAGATGGGAAGATCTCCACGGAGCTCGATTTTGGTTTACTGTCCTTATTGTTCCTCAAATTTAACCTTAAAGTACAAAAAATAATTTTAAAAATTAACTAATGATCAGCTGCGATTATTTATAAAATTACTTCAGCTTCTGATTTGTTACGTCTTAACATGTGTTCATACGTTCCTGTTGATTTATGCTCAAATTAAAAAAAATCATGATCAAAATTTGTGAATGCCCTGATAATGTTTAAATTATTGTAAATGTGAGTGTGCTAAATTTACTCAAAAAATATAATCCTAAAATTTGGTTATCATTGATAAGATTTCTAATAGAAGAAAATTATTTGTTATAAAAATCACGTTTTAGCTTATTTTACTGTGTCTATATGGACTTGTCATAATGACATATTATGTATTTCAAACTACCTAGTGTTTGTAACAATTTGTTTATTATTTATTATTGCTATTGTAATTCTGTTATGGGCTTTAATGATTTTCTGCCAAAGCCAATGAAAAAACATATCTTCCTTGGCATGTAAACAGTGAATATAATAACCAAATATAAACAAAAAATACTAGGAGCTGGGCTACAGCCAATAGTTACTAATAATTTAATAATTTAAATTGACAAATAATATATTTGAGTCTTAAACAAAGATTTCGAAATATTTTCTTATTATTTCAATGATAATGTTAATGTTATTTAAGAACCTATTGCGGAGATCTTCCATTACCAATTAGAAACAATCAAGAAACTTGATTAATAAAATAAATTAAACTTGTTTTTACTAACCAGTGATGGAAAATTTCAAAAATGATTTCTTAAATAACATAAACTCACCGTATAAAAACATTGAGTTGTAAGCAAAGGATAATGGTTTAGAATTAAGAAACTATTAAACAATTGTAAGACTACATAACTACCTTAGAAAACTTGTAAATAGTGTAAACAACGAGGAAAAATTCAAGGTATGCCAATATAAAATTCATTTAAAAAGAACAATTTTAATTTCTAAATTATTAAAAAATTCAACAATAGAAGAGTTTTTGGGATAAAAAGAACTTAATAGTACTTAATAGAAATTGATAAATGAATAGACATTTTAAAAAATTCGACCTAAGTCATTTTGAATAAGAAAGTTTTCTGAACAACAATAAACTGGTTAGTATTTCTCATTACATTTTGTTTGTATTTATAGTCATTAGTATTTAAAGATACAGACTGCAATATTGATTTTATTATCGGATTACTAAGGTCTATCTTCTTTTCAGGATGTTGCTCTTCACCAAGCGTACCCAAAATAGGAAACGCAAAGTTTTGGGGACCAAAAAGAAGAGGATAAATAGATTCAGGACTGTCATTTTCGCCAAGGATATAGCTACGGCCAAAATCAGTTGAATTATCAACAACCGAAATAAATGGCAACTTGTAAACTAGCGTACCAATAAAAGAAGGCTGGGTGACTACATTTTCAGAGAGGCCTAATAGATTTTTGCTTGGGAAAGAAATTCCGCAATCACACGACTCCGAAGTAGTACCCGAAGAAAAAAGATGGCTTGCATTTGAAGTGGAAGCTGCATTAGATGATGATGATGACCCGGAACTGGATATTTGGGTGTTCTGAGACGACGAAGCAGCGTTAGCAGCAGATGAAGACCCGGAGGTTGCTAGATGGCTTATATGTGTGGCAGAAGCTGCATTAGATGCTAAAGATGACCCGGAACTGGATGTTTGGGCGCTCTGAGACGATGAAGTAGCGTTAGCAGCAGATGAGGACCCGGAGGTAGCTGATTGACTTGCGTGTGAGGCGGAAAGTGTATTAGATCCTGAAGATGACCCGGAACTCAATGTTTGGGCGCTCTTAGACGATGAAGCAGCGTTAGCAGCAGATGAAGATCCGGAGGTAGCTAGATGGCTTGTATGTATGGCAGAAGCTGCATTAGATGCTAAAGATGACCCAGAACTGGATGTTTGGGCACTCTGAGACGATGAAGCTGCGTTAGCAGCAGATGAGGACCCGGAGGTAGCTAGATGGCTTGCATGTGAAGCGGAAGCTGCATTAGCTGATGATGATCCGGAACTCGATACTTGTGCACTGTGAGACGATGAATCAGCGTTAGCAGCAGATGAGGACCCGGAGGTAGCTGATTGACTTGCATGTGAAGCGGCAACTGTATTAGCTGCTGATGATGACCCGGAATTCCATATTTGGGCGCTCTGAGACGTTGAAGCAGCGTCAGCAGCAGATGAAGTCCCGGACGTAGCTGATTGACTTGCATGTGAAGTGGCAGCTGCATTAGATGCTGATGATGACCCGGAACTGGATGTTTGGGCTCTCTGAGACGATGAGTCAGCGTTAGCAGCAGATGAGGACCCAGAGGTAGCTAGATTGCTTGCATGTGAAGGGGCAACTGCATTAGATGCTGACGATGACCCAGAACTGGATGTTTGGGCAAACTGAGACGATGAAGCAGCGTTAGCAGCAGATGAGGACCCGGAAGTAGCTGATTGACTTGCATTTGAGGCGGAAAGTGTATTAGATCCTGAAGATGACCCGGAACTCAATGTTTGGGCGCTCTCAGACGATGAAGCAGCGTTAGCAGCAGATGAAGCCCCGGAGGTAGCTAGATGGCTTGTATGTATGGCGGAAGCTGCATTAGATGCTAAATATGACCCAGAACTGGATGTTTGGGCGCTCTGAGACGATGAAGCAGCGTTAGCAGCAGATGAGGACCCGGAGGTAGCTAGATGGCTTGCATGTGAAGCGGCAGCTGCATTAGATGCTGACGATGACCCGGAACTGGATGTTTGGGCACTCTGAGACGATGAAGCAGCGTTAGCAGCATATGAGGACCCGAAGGTAGCGAGATGGCTTGCATGTGAAGCGGCAGCTGCATTAGATGCTGATGATGACCCGGAACTGGATGTTTGGGCGCTCTGAGACGATGAGTCAGCGTTAGCAGCAGATGAGGACCCAGAGGTAGCTAGATGGCTTGCATGTGAAGCGGCAGCTGCATTAGATGCTGATGATGACCCGGAACTGGATGTTTGGGCGCTCTGAGACGATGAGTCAGCGTTAGCAGCAGATGAGGACCCAGAGGTAGCTAGATGGCTTGCAAGTGAAGCGGAAGCTGCATTAGCTGCTGATGAAGACCCGGAACTCGATGTTTGGGCGCTCTGAGACGATGAGTCAGCGTTAGCAGCAGATGAGGACCCAGAGGTAGCTAGATGGCTTGCAAGTGAAGCGGAAGCTGCATTAGCTGCTGATAATGACCCGGAACTCGATGTTTGGGCGCTCTGAGACGATGAGTCAGCGTTAGCAGCAGATGAGGACCCGAAGGTAGCGAGATGGCTTGCATGTGAAGCGGCAGCTGCATTAGATGCTGATGATGACCCGGAACTCGATGTTTGGGTGGTCAGAGACGATGAATCAGCGTTAGCAGTAGATGAGGACCAGGAGGTAGTTGTTTGACCTGCATGTGATGTGGTAGCAGCATTAGACGATGAAGATAACCCAGAATTTGACGTTACAATTGTATTAGCAGTTGTTGCAGTATTGACTGCCGATCCTGATTCTGATGTAGCATGATGATTTGCAATTGTTGCAAACGAAGTGCTAGATGTACCATATTGAATTACATTGTAATTAGAAGCTTCATTATTTGTTGAAGACGACCCGGAGTTCAATACATGAGTGCTCTCCAAAGTAGAAGCAGCGTTTGCAGCTGATACAGACCCGGAAGAAGCGTGATGACTTGCACTTGTAGAAGCTATATTGGAATCTAAAGATGACCCGGAGGTTGACGTCTGAACTTGACCTGATGTTGAAATAGCACCTTCTGTAGACGAGGAGCCGGAAGTACCATATAGAATTACTTGTGAGTTGGAAGCTGCATTAGTTGCTGCAGATGATCCGGATAAAGAAGCAGCGTTGGCACTTAGTTGATTATACGAAGTAAGTTGTGTGAACGGATGAGATGCTTCCAGTTCAGCGATCGCCGCTGTTACATTATGTGCTGGACACGTACAGTTGCTCTTGTGTTTAATTGTTATGTCAAACAGTTTAATTATTTTGTCGATAGCATTATCATTCCTTGTATTGTTTGTTTGCAAGACATTTTCCAAAAACTGGTGAAGATCTCTGTTTACTGGATACCCAATGCCTGAAACACAAATAAATTTTATCAGATTATTTTCCATACAGCGGTATAATTGATAGTATTTTATTTTATTTCATAAAAATATTTCTTGGTTGATTATTTGGCATACTCATCTTCTTTAAAACTATTTTAAGTAAAACAAATTAAATCAAATTAAAATAAAATAAAACAATTTAAAAACTTAAAATTAATTTCATATAAAATTTAAACTTTTAATTTAAAATTTGCTTTACTTAATATAGTTTTAAAGAAGATGAGTATGCCAAATAATCAACCAAGAATACAATCACCATCTTCAACAATATCAGAAGCATTTAGAAGACAAATATTTCAATTTTATAAATTGTTAAGATGATTATTTTACATATATTATTATTTTTCAATGCACTAAACATACGATCACCTGTCCATCAAGACACGCCATAAGCTGTTTACATTTTAATGTCATTACATTTCAAGTTAGATTCACGAAGGTGTTTTGCCATAAATCATTTATAATGAAATATAAACTGAAACTAGAAATGTGTACGTTTCAAGGACATATCCCAATGAAGTTATAGCTAACAATGTAATGAAATTGTCTTTAAAACTATGTTTTACTTTAAGTCAAGACGGTTTTTTTGCCATAATTTAAAAATAAACAAACTATAATTTAAAACTATTTAAGATTTACACTGTAGTGTAACTAAAAAATAACTACACATTTGGTTGTAATAAAGAGAACAACAATTTTTCTTTGAATTAAATCCCTTAATTTCATATAAAAAATCTTTTGAACCCCCGATACGAACAAGCTTTGCAGTGCTGAGTGTCAAACAAAGTTAAGTGTTCGTGCATTTGGAACATTTGTTTCATCGTTCTACAGCCAAATATACTGTAAATATATTTCTATTAAATTAAATTAATAAAAATACAAATAAAATCTCGTATTTGTTCTATTTACAACTCCTTAAGGTTTAGTTAAGGCATTGACTATATATACTGAAGTAGACATCCCTCCTACATGGCCCAACTGACATACTATTGCTGTTTGCTAGAATTTGAAGTGGACGTAGTTTGATTAGGTCACCGACAGATTGTGCTGCTGTCAAATATTTACATTAACTTTTAAAATATCTCCACCCCAGAAAGCAAGTGATAATCAACTTATGTTTGTTTCCTGACTCACCAACGTTGGGTTATCCCCTCCTTGAGAGGATTCTGTTATCCTTTTAAATCTCCTTAAGCGCCTGGATAATTAAATGACAAATCAAATTTAAACCCGGTAACAACGATTTTCCTAATTGGTCTAAGGTATTTAAACATAAGACGAGAACATTTATTACTAAAAATCGTTGTATAAGACTACTTTCTAACTGTAACTTACTTAAATGGCCTTCTTTATTGTATTTAATGAAACTTTCTGCACTTTCTTGGCCACATCAATCGCTGATCATTTAAGATGCATAGACGTTTCCCGTTTTGGACATTAGCCGATAGAAAATGGAATCAGTTTTTTTTTACTGTAACAACGGCGAGGAGGATGAAACAAGTTGTCAAGTGATAACTATAATTTTAGGGGTTGAATCACTAATTTGGTGAACTACTTCAACAAGGTTTTTTTTAAGTTACGGGTTCTTTATGATTGATAACTTATCGTAGTTTTAAACAAATTAACAAATAAAAGTTAATAACAAACTCCAGATTGCAGGTAAACTTATAAAGGCTAAAGGATACACTTTTTGCCAGAGCTGGTATAACTGTAAAATCAATAATTTTTTGAACGGATAGAAAGTCCTCCGTTGTCACCTGAGGGAGGTATAACTCATGTTTTCAGTTTTCTTTCTCTCTAACCATCAACAGCATTAAACAAACTAGCAGATGTCGCGTTCTCCGCACCAGGATCTAACAAGAATAGACGTTTAAACTGATTATTTTCACTATAATCAGCTGACTAACTAAATCAAATATATAAGATTAACATTGAATCTTTGACAGCTTGCAGGGCAAAGCTCTGAAGGTGTAGGTTTTCAAACCCCCAAAGGCACATCTAGAGAGTAAGAGATTTTCATTGATACCAAACATGTATACAAAGTAATAGTTTTAGGGGTTACAACAACAACAGAGCTCCAGGCCCTGATGGCATTCCGGTTGAGGCTCTGAAGGTTGTGGCGGGAAGTCACCCACATCTGCTGCTGCGCATGTTTAACGCGTGTTTGGCGGCGGGTGTGTTTCCGTCACGCTGGAAGACAGCTGGACTGGCGCTCATCAGCAAAGGCAAAGGTGACCCGGAGTCCCCGTCGGCATACAGACCACTCTGTATGTTGGACACGGCGGGTAAACTCTTTGAGAGGTTGCTGAAACCCAGGTTGAGGTCGGCCGTCGAAGCCGCTGGGGACTTGTCCCCCCGGCAGCACGGCTTTCGGAAGGGCCACTCAACCTTGAATGCCGTGGCTGAAGTCCTGGGCGCCGTCCAGCGGGCTGACACGGCCTGCCATCAGGCCAGGCCGATCGTGCTGCTGGTCACCCTGGACGTTAAAAACGCTTTTAACTCGGCCCGTTGGGTGGACATGCTCGAGGCGTTGCAGCGGGACTTCAGGGTACCCGACTATCTCTTGGTCGTAGTACAGGACTACCTGAAGGAGCGCAGGCTGCTATATAGCACAGAAGCAGGGGTCCGTTCCAAAGTGGTCACCGCCGGCGCGGCGCAAGGGTCGATCCTTGGCCCTGACCTTTGGAACGTGGCATATGACGGAGTGCTTCGCCTCGAGATGCCACCACAAGCCTATCTCGTGGGCTACGCAGATGATGTAGCCGCAGTCATCACGGCTCGGAATCCGGAGTTAGCCCAGCTTCGCCTCAACCAGGTGATGTTTCGGGTCAACAGATGGATGAGCGGTCATGGACTTGAGCTGGCGGTCGCCAAGACCGAGATCGTCATGCTCACGCGACGGAGGATCCAAACAGTAATCCCTATGACTGTTGGTGACGTGGAGGTCCAGACGAAGACTGCGGCGAAGTATCTGGGAGTGGTGCTTGACCGCCGCCTCACATGGTGGGAGCACATCCAGGCGGTTTGCAACAAGGCGACGAGGGTTGTTCTGTCGCTCAGCAGATTTATGGGGAATGTCGGAGGCCCGAGGTCCAGCAAGAGGCGACTTCTCATGTCCACCGTCAACGCCACTCTCCTGTACGGCGCAGAAGTGTGGGCGGGTGCCATGAGAGTCAAAAAACACAGCAAGAGAATTCTCTCCGTTCAGCGCAGGGCGGCTCTTAGGGTTGCCTGTGCGTATCGCACTGTGTCTGGACTGGCTGTAATGGTTGTGGCTGGAGTGTTTCCCCTTGATCTGCTCGCCGCTGAGAGGCAGAACATCTTTCGCCGTGCTCCTGATCTCGGAAGAGACCAAGCTGCTGTGGAAGCCAGACTCGAAACTCTGCGAGTTTGGCAAGAGCGTTGGAACGGTGGACTGGAAGGGCGATGGACGTTTCGTCTCATCAGAGACATAAGCCCGTGGTTGAGCCGTGCATTTGGGGAAATTTACTTTTTCTTGTGTCAATTCCTGACGGGCCACGGGTACTTCAGGGAATACCTATACCGCATGGGGAAGGTGAGGTCACCTCAGTGTAGTTACTGGCCGGAGGAGGTGGATGATGCTCATCATACTTTCTTCCGGTGCAGTCGTTTCGCTGAAGACAGGAGGAGGCTCGTCTCTGCTGTCGGCGATCTGTCCCCGGACGTCGTGGTGGGGACGATGCTTCGAAATGAAGACTCCTGGAGAGCGGTTGCGCTCTTCGTGCAATCCGTTCTTCGGGGAAAGCGAGACGAGGGATGCTTAGGTGACCTCTAAGTTTCTCGAAACGGTGACGTGACCCGTCTGGGCGCAAGACACGCGGGCCAGTGCCGAAGTTGTCCGATAAGGGTTCCGGCCTGGTTTTTCCCCTGCGGCTCCGTAGGAGGTTTAGTGGGTATACCTCGTAAGAGGGAGTCCCACACTGTTCCTTTGGGTTCGCGTATAAAGCGTTCCTCCTACGTAAAAAAAAAAAAAAAAAAATATAGTTTTAGGGGTGTAAAATCGCCGAACAAAACTCAAGAAGTTTTTTTAATAATATAGATGTTACAAACTATTTATTTTAAATTTATCTATTTTTAGCGAATTTACCCTATAGGGAAGAAGCTATTACCGTAGGTCTCATGGTAAGACGTAAGCCCGAGACCATGATAATATTTTGTTTTGTGGTCTCCAGATGCCAAAAACACCATTCGTTCAAATTGTTTTATATATATATATATATATATATATATGTGGTGTGTGTGTGTGTGTGTGTGTGTGTGTGTGTGTGTGTGTGTGTGTGTGTGTGTGTGTGTGTGTGTGTGTGTGTGTGTGTGTGTGTGTGTGTGTGTGTGTGTGTGTGTGTGTGTGTGTGGGTGTGTGGGTGTGTGTGGGTGGGTGTGTGTGTGTCCGTAAACACGATAACTCTCGAAAAAAGGTCCGATCTTAATGAAATTTGGTACAAATGAGTGAAGTACCATTTATTTGAACAAGTTCGAAAACCAGACAAATCGCACCATCCGAAGGGGGGTTTTTAAGGGGTTTTGTACCCCCAAAATGGGTTTCCACATGTAATTTTTATTTAAATAAAATTTAAATTTTTGCCATTGAATTCAGCATGAAAAACAAACAATTTAGTGTTTTGCTCTACGTCAATTGGGGTACTGAGAAATTGCAAGTGCTAAACATAGTACGTTGTCTATTGCTATTCTTATGGAGAAAAATACAAATTTTATATCTCGCTTATTTATGAATATAAACTGACGAAACTTGGTATACCGCTTCACCTGGTTATGGCTTGTAGTTGTTTGAAAAAAAATCACGTATGGTTCCCGTCGCAGCAAATCTAGGTACTCGGTCCCCATGTTATTCTTATGGAGAATAATTAAAATGTTATATATCGCTTATTTATAAATGTACATGAACGTAACTTGGTACGTGACTTTACTTAGATGAGTTCTATAGATATTTGCATAAAAACCCATTAATTTTCCTTCCTTGTTGCAGCAAACCTGCGTACTCATCCCAAATGTTATTCTTATGATAACAGCTGTTTATTGAATTAAGAAAACAATTTGACAAAAACCAAATAAAACTCTCCTCTTTATGAATAACATGGGAACTTTGAAGTCCCGTGGGGCACATCCCTGGGGCCTAAATCGAAATTCTGGCTCAACAATAACTTAGAACTTGAAATTATCTTTTAAATAAATACCCCCATAGCAGCAAACCTGCGTACTCAGCGAATTTCCAATGCATATATATTTATCTTAATACCACATAAAGCTACATACCAAGTTTCATCAATATACATTCATAAATAAACGATTTATGACATTTTAAATATTCTCCATAAGAATAACATGGCGGCTGAGTATGCAGGTTTGCTGAAGCAAGGAACACAAAAAATGGGGTTTTATGCTAATATCAATATAACTCAACTAGGTGAAGTCACATACCAAATTTCATTAATTTATTTTCATAATTAAGGGAGATAACACGTTACTTATTCTCCTTAAGAATAACATGGGGCTGAGTACGCAGGTTTGCTGCTACGGGAGCCTTTGGCAAAAAATTGTTTTTTTGAGCAAATATCAATGGTCCACAACCAGATGAAGCCATATACCAAGTTTCGTCAGTATATGTTCATAAATAAGCGAGATATAAAATTTTTATTTTCCTCCATAAGAATAACATTAGACAACGTACTGTGTTTAGCACTTTCAATATCTCGGTAACCAATTGGCGTAGAGAAATGATCAAAATACCAAATCGTGTGTTTTTTTAAGCTGAATCCAATGGAAAAAAACTAAAATTTGACTATTTCCAAAATTATATATAAAAAGTTCAAAAAACCCATTTTTGGGGTACAAAACCCCCCCAAAATACCCCTTTGGATAAAGCGATCTGGCTGGTTTTCGAACATAAAGTCATAAATGTTGCTTTACACGTTTATACCAAATTTCATCAAAATCGGATAATTTTTACGAGAGTTATCGTGCTCACGGACACATTTATATATATATACAGTTTCGAACGAATGGTGTTTTTGGGGTCTGGGGACCTCAAAACGAAAAGTTATCATGGTCCCGGGCCTAGGTCTTACCATGCCGACTACGGTAATAGCTTCTTCCCTATAGGGGAAATTCGCTAAAAAATAATCATCAAAATCGATTTAGTACTTCAGGAAGTGGGCGAACAAAAATCAGGATTTTTGTTTAAATATGTAGATTGATTATAAGCATTGTCAATATATTTTTTTTGCCAGTAAATGTTATAGAGATAAAGTATGCAAATATATTTATTGATTTTGTAAGTGTTATGAATATGAATGCAATATAATGACAGTGAAGTGATAATAACTTTTTATAAAAGTATTTTAACTTAGATATCACATTTAATAAGGGTTTATTTAAATATTAAATTGGTGGCTTGTTAAAGTTAATAAGATTTTTTTAAATAATTTAAATGAATAATTTTACTCCCCATACAAATATTTGTCTGTTACAGTAAGAATTACTTCCATCACGGTTTAGTTTAGAGTTTATTGAGTTTAGTTTTCAAAAAGACTAACCCTTATAATACAATTATATTTTCCGTTTAGAGGTGTTTATCTTGAGGATTCATCGAACTTTGAGAACAACAACCTGTTCCTATCCGGACATTATCGATATCATTAACGCCGAATAGCATGCAATTATAAAACAATTTAAATCCTGTTATTTTTATCATTCTTTTTTATTGCACCTCGATTGCTTGTGACGCAGACGTTTAAATCAGAACAGAGATACTTTTATTCATAATTGTTATAAGAAAAACACATTGCATTGATATAGCCTGGTTATTATTGATACATAATAATGAAATAATATAAATCCGGATACAGGCTTTTTTGGTCTATTGCATCTGAATTGCTTCTGACTCAGACCTTAAAATCAGAGTCCCGAGACTTTGATCATACATACATCTTAAAACAAAAAGAAATTAATTGAGTTTATGTAGTGAAAAGTTCATATTTGATAACATTAGATTTTATACCACGCGTAATAAAAGAGAGGGTTACACAAATCTTTGGAATGTTCAAAATAGCGTATATATTTATGCATGCTTATGCGTATATATTTATGCTTTATGTATATATTTATTATGCATGCTTTTATTGAGAAAAACAACGTACCCATATCATTTACCAAATTTTTAGAGGAGGCTCCAGTTGTGAAATATTTTGCGTTTATACTGGGGCACCTCTATCAAGGAAATTTAGTCAAAATATCATTGAAAGTAAATAAACAGAACATAACGAAGATCTCTAATACAAGGATCAGAACATTTTGAAGACTTAGTTTAATTTTGATATCCAGTCCTCGTTTTAATGTAGTTATGTCAAATTAAATCTTACGCATCAGTTTTGCTGATAGGGTATACTGGGCAATTTAAAGTACTAATAATATTTGAATGAGCTACAAGTTCATTTCGTTTGGTCGTGTGGTTATAACGTCATAGCCCCAGGCACACAGGCAAGTAATAAAGCAACATAACGAATCACTACTAGTAGAGACTAAATCAGACAGAACATTACATGTCCGGTTGAAGTCTATATACCATAACAATCTGATTTGTTTCCAGTTTTATGAATTTGAGATGTTATTTTAGGCGTAGGAGTTTAAAACCTACCGAGTTTTAAATCTTAAGTGTCATACATTTTGAGTTGCGGAGCTTTCAGAATTTAAAATTTAGCTTAGAATGAACGGGTGAGAAGGAGTGGTGAGGGGGGAGGAAGTCAGAAAAATAATTGATACTAAACCCTTAAGGTCATATATCCTTCGCTTCGGCTGGTCAAGGTATCATGAGAAATAAAATACCTTGATTGATTATGAGTCCATAAAGTCACTTGAAATCAAGATATCAAAAGAGGTCTTGTGTGCTCTATTCTGTTTTTGAGATATCCTACTAAACAAACAATAAAACACTCAGATTTTTAAATTTGAAACAGAAACTTTACTATAAAAAATAATAAAAACAAGCAAAATAAATATTTTAAAATATATATTGATGATCATATATTGATATACAAACTCTTAGGTGTTGTAATATATAATTTATTGGAGAGTTTTATTTTGCATAAATAGACGAGGATCTCTCCAGCATTAAGCCAAATTGTTCGCAGTTTTTCATGATATCGAATGGTGTCGTGTTAATCTAAAATGAAGCAAAGTAAATAAGATTAACATTTGAACTTCAAGGTTAATGGGGCCTTAATTTTTTCAGAAACACAAGAATGTGTTCTTTATGTGTATTAGCTAAATTTCCTACAAATATTTAGATTAGTCGCGGCAGTGTATCTTTAGCGTGAAGTAAAACACAAAAATATATTCAGCGTTATTATTTTGTTGAAATACTTCATGATCGCGCAGATTTGTTATCCTTCCTATCGTCTAAGAGAGTCTAGGGTAATTGGTATTATTTCCGTGAAATTCTTACAATATTTTAGGGTGGGGGAGCTGAAGTCGCAGACTGACAAGCGACAAATATTGTTTGAAACCAAATATTAATGTGCAATACTAGCAACGAAAAGTAGATATAGAACAAAAGTAAGTTAATATCAAACTAATATAAGTTTTTAATTTTTTAAACCTGCTATTGTCAAAGTTACCGAGTATTGGTAAAAATAAACGGTATCAGGAAACTGACACATAATTTCTCCCTTTTAGCCCATAAATTACTTTTTATTTACTAAATATAGAATACAAAGCACGGTCGAATGTACAGAAAATCTTGGAAACAAATTGCTTTCAAAAATATCCACCCAAATCCCTGTTTAGGAGGCACTACAGAATCCATTCCTACTCACGTGGTTTTAAGAGGGGAAATGCCCCCTATTCCCCCCCTCAGGGTTATTAAGGGACAACATATTTAGAAATTTCTTCTGTTGGTCAATGCTAACTTGACAAGCATTTCAAATTTAAACGAAATTGATCAATAAATAAGAGAGAAATTGTATTTTTGTATTCCCCGTAAGAATAACATTGAACCTCGTAAAGCGTTTACCGAAAAATGAAAATTTAAATTATTTCCACAACCAGTAATCGTAGAATAGTAATTCGAAATACTAAATTATATAATTTTGTGAGCTCTTTTAAATGGTGAATACTAATATTTTTTACATTTCTTTTTTTTATAAAAAATCCAAAAAACTGAATTTTTGATATTTCAAGTCTTGTAATTTCTGAACCCGAATTTTTACAGAAATGCGGTTAGTATCATTTTGTTGGAAAACTAAAGTTCTACAAACTGCTAAAGTTTAATAAAAATTGTTAGAGCCGTTTTCGAGAAATCCTGAGTTTCTTGTTTTTTTGCCGGTTTTTGGGGGATAATTACCCTTAAAAATCAAAAATTCCAAAAAATGAAAAACGCCTGGAGATATCGTGAATTAGTACCTATATACCAAATTTCATAAAAATAGGACCATTTGTTAGGGCTCTAGCTCTGTACACATCCATACAGACAGACAGACAGACAGACAGACATCACGTAAAAATCACTTTTTGGGTTCAGGGAGCACCAAAACGAATATTTACACTAAGAACTCAAATTTAAAAATTTTGACGAAACAATACTTTCCCCATATACTATGTATAAGGGGGAGAAAGTAAAGATTGAGTTCTAAGTGCATTTAATTTCCAAGCTTGTATATGAGTTTTAGACAGACCGCAACTACCGTGTTAACCTAGTACCTCTTATAATCAAATCTAGCAACCACTCTAAGGTACGGTTCAGTTTGATCCATGAATATATGTACAAAAATACAAAACAAAGTAAATAAAATACCTGAATGGGAAGATATCAGCAGTATCAACAGCACCACCCCCTGACGGGCTGACGCTGAGGTCATCTTAAACATCCTGAAGATCCAGACCACTTTAGCAGTTCGTCGTGCTATTTATACACACCCCGCAGCCCCACACACTACTATCTGAGTCCACAGGTCGTTTAGAAACAACTTGTCCGGGATTTAAACTATGTTTCCTTATTGCGTCTGTTTTCACGAGAGCTCAAGCCGTTAACATAGTTTACAACATGATTCCTTTAGGATTTTCAAGTAATGAATGGGGAGTACTTGATTAAAGAAATATTTTTAAAGGGGGTGAATAAGAGATTAGTTAATTGCTACCGGTGAAATGATCCTCATTTAAATGTTGGTTTTATTAACCTCTGTTTACAAGACAGTAAGTAATAGAAAAATTTAGTTTAAAAAGTTGAATATGTTTTATTACATTTATTCTTCTTCAATTAGGTATGAATTAACACTTTGTTAAAAATTACACTGATGACGGAAATATTAAGAAAGAAATCTTCCATAGTAATATGGCAACTAGTAAACAAACAAGAAACATAAATAACAAGTCTAAATAATACTACAAAAGCTAGTTATGTTTATAGTATTTTTTGTAATAATGCGGTGATAGAGGGAACTAGACTGGAAACTCGTGGTGTAAGGTTTTATGCATGTTAACCTCCATCAACGTTGTAATGGACGCATTAAACATACAGCTGCAACGCGTGGAGAATCCTTGCCAATTGAAATGTTTGTCCCTTTATCAACACCGTTTAAACCCAAACGAATACATATTGATAGAGTAGAATTTGCACTAATTTTATATTTTACATTTTAGCGGAACGTAACTGCATCAAATTTGGAAGGACTGAGCCCGGAGAATTTTAATTGCAGTACAAGTTTAATTTATAAATTAAACCCATTCGAATAAAGGTAAATCTGTCCTATCTATTGGGTTCGATGTATGTAGTACGTCAACATTAATACGTAAAATGGTTTATGTACCTACATTTAAGTAATCCAATTTGTCGCTTCATGCAACCGGTTTCAACTCCGGAGTGAAACCGGTTGCATGAAGCAAAAAATTGGTTGGCTTTTCCACATGCACTTTTAAGTATTATTCAGTAATCCGGAGGATAAAATCCATCAATAAAATAAACATTAATACACAATCTGCCTCATTACGCAGTCTTTTCTAACCCATAACTCACTCAGTGCCCACTACTGTGTACAAGCTGTGTCGTTAATTTCATTTACATAGATGATGCATTGCAACTATTTCCTCTGGAATCTCCTTATGTCAAACATTCATTGATGGTCGCAAGAAAATCTATTTTATTTTTGTTTTATGCCAATGATAGCTGCATTTTTGTTAAGAATGTATTATAAACGTGTATAAGGAAAATCGGTCCAAACCCATCACATTTTTGTGTATACCCCAGGATTTGAACCCGCAACCCCTTGAACCGAAGTCCAAGACGCTAACCGTTAGGATAGAGAGATGCCCACATTGGAATTTTATCTCACCAACAATAGTCTAAATCGGTGGAGATAGACACCAGCAAAGTCATCGAATCCAGTACATAACACATGCGGATTTTAAATGTTAGAAACTTATATAATTTATGAATGATGTTTCAAAAACTTTAGGCTTGATAAAGTTGTGAGCTGCTTTCAAAAATAAAGTGAACTAGTGGTTAACTGTTATAGTTTTCAGAAATGTGACTGTCATAGCTGAGTGGGAAGAGTACTGGCCTCCCACCCAAAAGTCTCAGGTTCAATTCCCGGTGGATCGATATGACTTTTGAAACTTGGATAGTCAGTCTTGTTAAGCAATCGACCATGGCTACATAAGTAGTCGATACGTCACGTCAGAGGAACTAGTGCACCCTGAAAGCTCTGAAAACAGGCCTTTGCTAGAAGGTTACACCAACTTTACTTTTTATTTATTTTCAGAACTTCCCAATGCAGTATAAATCAGTCAAGTGGAAGATAAAAGTGTGGTGAATCTTAATTACGAATACGACTTCCAATAAAGGTCTTAAAGCCATAAAAATCTCATGGCAAGCATAGACCATAATGTATATAATTGTATCGGTTTTCTATAGTCTTATTAATTTCCACAAACCCCACTGCAGATGGAATATTGCATCAAGAATAATTACATAAGTTTAATGTAATGTTCGTTCTGGCTGCCATTTCTGACTCAAAGGCCTTCTAATGTGCTTATAAATTCAAATGCATCACTTACGTTTCTAATTGGAGCTGGTATCATAGATAAGGAATTGAATAAACCTAAGCTGGTTTTATTTATAATAATTTTAGTCTACATTTAGTTGATGGGTTGAGATTGCAATTACAATGTGTTGTCATAAAACTTTTTTTTCAAAATGTGTTAAAGATATTAACTAGATTCATATATGATGGTGATAAAAATTAAACAAGTTATATTTGACAAATGCAATCGTTCAAGTATAAGAAGGGATAAAACTGGGGATTTCATTTTTTTTTTAAATTTTGATGGCATGAACGAAATGCCTGTCGTTTTAACATGCATTTAACTGTTGCGACGACGAATAAACAATCTTGGCAGGTTCTATTTATTCGATGAGCCCCAGTTTACTATTGAGTATCTAATATATCTCTCAGTCAGACTAAAATAGAACATCTTAGATACATTTGAATTACCCAGCCTGGAAATATAATATGAAGCACATGATAGAGGATTAACACCTAAAATATCAATATGCTGATCCCAATTTTGGCTAATGTATCCCTCAAATCCCACTTGTCTCGTGTCGCTTCTAGATAATCAACAAACCTTGCTTGAATCCTGGAAGAATGCTTCATTTAACATTATGATTGAGGTTGAGTTACCAGCCTAGTAGCTTAAAACTTTTTTTCTGTTCAGTTTCTAGAAGAATGAAGTTGGATTTATTTGGATTTGTTTGACGTTCATTTCAGAAAGTTATTGAGAGAAAGCACTGAGCTTAGCAAAATATTCATTTTAAATGTTTTCTAAATTTGTCACTTCCACAACTAGATATATTCTTATATCTGCAGAACTGATATAACAATAATGAGGAAAATCCCATTGAATAAAACCAGCCATTTTCTTCTTGTTTGAAATATATCAACCTTTAATTTTTTTATGTTATTAGTTCAAGCTCAACAAGTCCTTTAAAAAGAGGGAAAGTAAAGGCTCTTATTTAAAAATTTCAAGCTAATTCCCACGCCCCTGTTTTCATTTTTGAAAACAGATCTTTAAACGTAGTTAAATAATTACCCAAATTTTGTTAACAGTGATTGGCACAAACTACGCTTTTCTATCTCTTTTAGATAATAATATAAAAGTTATGTACCATGTATTTGATAACACATAATTGATAAACTATATAGTTTTCACTCCTTATTTTGAAAATGTTTTTTGAAAAATTAGAATTTATGACATCTTATGGGGGCAAAATAATAACAGCACAAATGGAAGGAAATTACAAACAACATGTTAGATGCAAATATGATACCATTTTGAAGTTAAAATAATTAAAGCCACTTTAATATTTTGCCATAATCAAACAACTACACCTAAATCTAAAAAAACAAGCAATAATCTAACTAGATAAAAATCACTTTATATTCCTTTAAACATTGAAAAACGGTAACTAAATAGAAAGATATCTTACAAACACAAACTAGGCTTAGCGAACAGAAAACTATCTCAAACAACGATTTTCATGCTAGTTTTAGAGCCGTCATTAAAATGACAATACCTAATAATTTCACCTCCGTATTACCTACCGATATAGTTTTTATAATTACAGGTTTTATTTGATTGGGCAGATTATTAAAACTTTACTGAATAACTTTGTTGCGATGCAATTTTCCAGATCAGCTCGAAATTAAAATTGTTATTCCATCTACAATCCTTGTTAAGCATGGTAATAATAAGAACACTAAATAAAACAACACTGCACTAATGACTTACTTATGACTCTAGAAGCCAAACAAATAATTAATACTTTTAATAATAACTGACAGTTCCTTAATCATCTTTTTTAATTGTGTTCGACTCGGAACCGTCACTAGATTCGGTTGTTACGTTGTCCGCCGTTGAATTATCTTCTGAAGAGGGCGATGTATTTTCTTCTGTAGAGGAAGATGAGTTTTCTTCCGTAGAGGGAGATGAACTTTCTTCTGTAGAGGGAGATGAACTTTCTTCTGAAGAAGGAGATGAGCTTTCTTCTGATGAAGGAGATGAACTTTCTTCTGATGAAGGAGATGAACTTTCTTCTGCAGAGGGAGATGAACTTTCTTCTGAAGAAGGAGATGAGCTTTCTTCTGATGAAGGAGATGAACTTTCTTCTGATGAAGGAGATGAACTTTCTTCTGCAGAGGGAGATGAACTCTCTTCTGCAGAGGGAGATGAGCTTTCTTCTGACGAAGGAGATGAACTTTCTTCTGCAGAGGGAGATGAGATTTCTTCTGAAGAGAAAGCTGTCTCTGTAGTTACAGCATCTGATGGAGAGTTTGTTCCTTTGGATTCTGCTTCCGAACCTGCTCCAGTTGCAATAGTGGTTTTTGAAGTAGCTCTTGTTCCGGAGTATGGCTTCTCTTCTAAAGTAGTATCGTGAGTCTCAGACGTCGAGACTTCAATTATTCTGTTTGCAATTAAACTGGCCCCAGAAGCTAAAACAAATTAAAGCTAATTTTTAAGATATTTCATCTAAAGTACGAAATAGGTTTGTTTTATTTACATTTTATTTAAATTTGATCACTAGTAACAACGTCTTAAAGTCATTGTAAACGCTTTTATCATACTGCATTTTTAATTTGAAATCTTTGTCAACTAAACTGTTTATAACGAAAGTAAGCTGATATCACTGCTTCTAAACACCACTCTGGTTTTAGGATATTTTCAATTTAAATTGCAACAAATATTAAGATTACACTTTTGGTCTTAACAGAGCATATATTTAAAAAAAAATGCTATAAATTACATCATGTAACATTAAAAACATATGAACATTTCGACGTACTTACATTTAAGAAGGTAAATATATATATGGAATATGGTACAAGGCATTCTATCCCTGGGCTTGATTATAACTGTAGATACTGTTCAAAGTAGATTGCATTGTACTATATTTTATGTAGATTTACCGTCCCGTGTGTAAGTACAATATAGTTAGATAATTTCTTTATTAGCTACTAATATAATTAACTGTAAATATATTTTGTAGTGTTAAAAGACGTAACTTCTTACATTAATTTTGTATGACCGTAACAACATGTATTATGCCTGTTTTTTTATACTAAAAATACTAAAATAAAACAATAATGGAATAAATTATAAAATAAATATTTGAACTATGCAAACAAATTGTTTTTGACAAATGTAATTTAAAAAATAATAAAATATTTTTTTATAATTTAGTGGAAAGGAAATTCAAAACAGAAGACCAAAATGTATAACAATGTAATTTAAGTTTAAGGAATAGGGTATTTTTTTATTTTATTGCTTTGAATAGTTTTGATTTTAAATTAGTAGCTAGGAAAGAGAATATATGGCCTGAAAACCTGCAAAAAACTTTAAACTCTGAGACAACATTTATGAGAACAATGAAATGTTTCTACGCGAGTTAAACTAGATGTGGTGATATTACCTTTGCCTGGACGTTGGGAAGTTTTCTTGGGAAAAGGCCGTTTAGTTGTAGGTGGAGCAGTGAATGGTCCAACTGGACCGCCTGATGACGAACTAGCTAATGGAGCAGGACTGGTTGCTAGAGCAGAACCAGCTGCGGGAGCAGGACTAGTAAATCCACCATGCAACCACCACGGAGCTCCTGAAGAAGGACTCGCTGGTGACCCTCCACCAGCAGCAGTGGGAGCGGTGAGTGAATATGATACCAGTGGTTCACGATGGCCAGGATCTCCTGGCGGTTGAGGGTATCCTGCAGGATAGTATCCTGAACCCGATGATGCTTCTCTATAAGCATTTTGATAGTACCAGTCGTAGTACCTTCTGAGGAAGTCGTTGTACCTCGCGTCCGGTGAATCTCCTGGTCTACCGTAGTAACCCGGGTCATTCCGTTGATTTGAATATTGGTTGGTTGTGGGGGGCAATCTGTGTAGGATGTTGTAAAACTGTTGGCTCTGACTAGGAGGACTCCCACTGTAGGGCCGGTATGTGGCTGAAGCTGCTGAAATGACCTTCGCACCCGACTGGTCTGCGGGTGTCGAAGGCCTGTAGTTGTAGGGTCCACCCCAGTAGGCGGTAGTTGGTTTCGGCCTTCCTGGTTGGTTGTGGAAGTCGATTCTCCATGCCTGCGTGGGTTGCTGGGAGTATGGATTGGTCACCCATTGGGTTCCGGGAGAAAGTCCCGCGAATGGAGGATTCCTTTGAGGCTGTGAGCTCCCAAAATTTGACCCCACTGGTGGCACTCCATAGACTGCGTGTGGAGTTCCTGAAAAAGTAATGTTAAAGATAATTAGGTTACAAAAAAAAAAAAAAAACGGTGATTAAGTTTAGTTTGATTTAACTATACAAATTATCTCGTATTTGGCCTCTCTCTTTAGTGTAAAACTATGTGTTACAGTAATTTAATTTATTTATATGCTACCTTACCTACAATGTATTGAATTTAACTTTAAGTCAGCAAAAAACAGCTTTAAATGATTTGTTAACAAATAAGCTCGTTAAAGAACTTTGTGTTCTCACATCCGATATAATAAAAACATGAATAGTTAGAATGTTCAAAGCTTTTTCTTTGAAATAAAGTAAAAAGCAGTTTAAAACTTTAATAAATTAATGTAAATTGTAAACATGTAGCTATCTAACATTAGCCTGCACTTATTTATTTTTAACTTTGGCACCTCTTTAAAAACGCTGAGGTTGAAAAATAAAGCATTTATGATTTTATATTTTTCACCAGTTTTTTTTTTCAAAAAAAGTAAGTCAAAACTGGTTTTTTGTACAACTGTAGCTCTCGAAAATTACTTTCTTAATGGTTTAACAGTTATTGCACCTCACAAGAGTAAAGATTTATAAGTTGTACTAAACATAAATCAAGGAAATGAATGTACTGTTATGTTAGGTGGCAGATCTAACAATACTATGTATTTAGAAAATATTTTTACAGTTTAGATTATTAAGGGTTTGTTGTAAAGTCAAAGCAAATTAGGTTTTATAACTATGGTATAAAACCTTAACTTCGAAAATAATATAAAACTATTCAAATAAGTTTGAGAGGACTTGCTTGCAAAACGACGAAGCTGCAAAATTTTGTGAATGTTATTTGGTATTTATTGTTTCTTTAAATATCAACTGAAAGGAGTAAAAACTAAAAGGATTTTGACTTATTTATAAATAGTTTTACTTCTCTGTACACCTTGAAGCCATTTTGAGAAACATCTTTGTTTCGTATATTGATCGTTAAAGGAGATACATTAATGATGTTTACCAATAACACCGATAGGATAGGGCATAACTTATTACAACAGTAGATGTTATCGAATAAGTTTTAAAAATAATATTATAAACTTTTTTAGTAAACACTTTAACATTTGTATAACATAAACACAATATTAAACTACAGTTTATTGCTTAAAAATTGAACAGTGATTTATGACGTTATCGCCACAAGATTTCTAAATACAAAATTACCATATTAAATAATTGCAAAAAATCTACACGAATAAAAGTTCTAAACATTTACTGAATCAGGCAAAGCGTTAGTTACTGCTGGGTATAGAAATTTAATCACCGAGTCATTCTTAACATGGAATTAGGTATGAACAGGTTAATTAGTATTACTAGTTTACGGTAAATTATAACTGATTGTGCAACTGAATTGTTCTTGTTCAGTCAAACTCTTGGTTACGAAACAGAGGACCCATCACATGATTAGCTCCTGATTGTTTAACATTAATTACATACAATTTTAAGGCTAAATATTTGACAGTTTTTTTTTCAAAACGTGTTTTGTGTCAATGCCGCCCAATAATTATCAGCAAAAAAATCAGTTACCAATAAATCAACTAACAACATTATTTTAAATAGCATAATTCAACATCATGAATATAGTTTGATTAAAAACGCAAATAATGTGTGTGTTACAAGACCGAAATCCCAAATCGTGTCACAGAAATTAATATGAAATAAACTTATTTTTGAACACAACAGGATATTGAAAGATAACAAGTTTATTTTATTACTGATTTAATCATCAATATCCAGCAGCAGGAAAATGAATTCAAACTTATTTGTGCTGGAAGACAATATGTGTATTACATAGGCATGCTTAAAACAATAGACCCGGTATCTATAGCTTTGAAAAGTTTTAAGATTTATTTTTCTTACTTGTAACAATATCGAAATCAACTTTAGACTCAACCAAAAACAAACGTTGTAAGACTTGACCGAAACTAAATGTTGTGAAACCCGACCAGAATAATACTTTGGCGGTTCAGCTACGTGATGAAGTACCTATCTTAACCCAACCTAGCCTAACCTAAGCTAACATACGACTAGTCTAACCTAACCTTGTAGTCTAGCCTAACATGTTGGCCAACCGTCAATACCTTTCTGTTATTTCTCTTCGTTCGGTCGAGTAAAACTCCTATCGTTCCTAAATTATACTGCGGCCAGACTTAATTTTTAAATCGTTCATCTCGACCGAAAACTTTGCTTGTTTTACTCAACAAAAATTGGCATGAGTTTAACTCGTCCGAAAGACAAAATTGTGTACCAAACGTCCGATAGACAAAATTGTGTACCACACGTCCGATAGACAAAATTGTGTAACACAGTCCGAAAGACAAAATAGTGTACCACACGTCCGAAAGACAAAATTGTGTACCACACGTCCGATAGACAAAATTGTGTACCACACGTCCGAAAGATAAAATTGTGTACCACACGTCCGATAGACAAAATTGTGTACCACACGTCCGAAAGACAAAATTGTGCACCACACGTCCGAAAGACAAAATTGTGTACCACACGTCCGATAGACAAAATTGTGTACCACAGTCCGAAAGACAAAATTGTGTACCACACGTCCGAAAGACAAAATTGTGTACCACACGTCCGAAAGACAAAATTGTGTACCACAGTCCGATAGACAAAATTGTGTACCACACGTCCGATAGACAAAATTGTGTACCACACGTCCGAAAGACAAAATTGTGTACCATACGTCCGAAAGACAAAATTTTGTACCACACGTCCGAGAGACAAAATTGTGTACCACACGTCCGATAGACAAAATTGTGTACCACACGTCCGATAGACAAAATTGTGTACCATACGTCCGAAAGACAAAATTTTGTACCACACGTCCGAGAGACAAAATTGTGTACCACCCGTCCGATAGACAAAATTGTGTACTACACGTCCGATGGACAAAATTGTGTACCACACGTCCGAAAGACAAAATATCTATACGGAGCCATACACATTTCAATTTTCGGTTGAGTTCAACACTTCTAGGGCTCGTCGTTATGGATTCGGTGATATGGAATCGCGGTTGTTTAATCTTTCAATAATAAAATGCATTAATACGGATGCTCATAACTCGTTTCGGAGCTATGAGATTGGGTTTTATGCTTAACAAAACGTACAAATATTGCAACAACAACGGTTTTAAGAAAGTAAAAACAAACAAACAAATAAAGTTTACCCAAGAGAGTAAACAATCATCAGGTCTAGTTAAAATTCCGTTATTGCTGCTTTGCTGTGGCGTTTGGTAGTAGTTATTGTATATCCACATTTAATGCTAAACTGTTCAATAAAAAACAAGAACTATGTCTCTCAACCACGAACTAGATTGAAATGTGTTGTTAGGAGCAAATTCTGAATAAAATATTATTTTAATTAAAAACCTAATCTAAGGGCATCTAACAGTATAAAATGAGTATAATTTTATAATATTGTAAATTATATAAGATATTTGATTCGACGTTAGAGCTCAAACTAGGTTATTACATAATTCCACCTTTCATATATCAAAATATATTCGTCACTAGTCAAATATCAGCTGTTGCATAATTTTCCATGGTAAAATAACTCATTAATGATGTTTGTTCTGTTCTCCAGAATGTTATCTGAACAAAAACGTAAAGATGTTATTTTTTTATTTCAGTCAATTATTAATTCTCGGAAGTCGTTTTGATTGTATAACTGGATAAGGATCACCCTCTAACTCACGAGCGATCAAATAGATACGAACACTTGAAAGGCAGAACTCGCCTTTCAACACTTACTTTTCCAACACTTACTTTTTCAACACTGAGGAAACAGTAACGGTTTTGTTGTCTTTGCTCCATTTACATTATTACTCACCAGCATAAACACACCGGAAGGTCACGAAGAGAACCAGTAACATCCCCTCGTGCGACGGACGACGTAGGCGCTGTTGGACGAACGGAGGGAAACGTCCGCGGGAATGTTGACGTCGTTAAGTTAATGTCGGCACAAACAAACTTTGGGCCTTTCTCTCTAAAATTACAACAAGAAACAAAGTTCAAGACTTTCGTAATGATAAGAACAAACCCCCTGAGGTTTCGAGGTTTCGCCCCCCATCACCACAGCAATAACCTCAACAGAAAACAAAAACACACCCTTGCCCTTTAGGATACTTTAGGACTGTTTTGTGACTAATATTTCATATTTTGATGAGTTTTCGTAATTTCAGAGAGCTGAAGACTAGATGGTTGGTCAATATTTTTTTAATAGAATTTTTAATCGAGAGAAATTAAAATAATTATTTTGATGGAAAAAGAAGCTTGTTTCGACACATCAGCTTTTTATCACCTTGTGTTTCCCTCCTCTCGACCTTGCAAGATTCCAAACGAACCTTTGACGAATCCTTGCTAAAATAAATATTTTATTTTATAATTTTCATTAAACTTACATGATTTTAAAGCGTAACCACATTGATAGGATGAATTATCACTGTTATACAATTAATTTACCTAAAAATTTAAATACAGGTTTCTTTTACATTTTTAACTTTATTGGAAGTTTTTCACATATATTTTATAGTTAATTTCGAAGACAACATCGTTTACATTGTATATAATGTGCATCTTATACATAGTAAAGTGGGTAAAGATATGTGGGACAAAATGAAATATTTCAAAATATTATAACTTCCACTTTTAAAAAATTGTTGAAAAGCAACATTTTTGTGAGCCTCTTTGCTCACATCGTCGGGTCATCATAATGTTTGTAGGGTATAAGTCTTTGACAGTAATACAATCTTTTACTGTAAAACAATTTTATGTTATTTTTAGCAAAACACATCAGGTGCTTTAAAGACGGAATTGTAGACCTTAAAAATTAATTAATTAATTGAAATCCAAGTAAAGGAATCCATGTTGTTCCATCCAATGATGGTGATGTTGCCATTGGGCAGCTGAGTGGTTGATGTTATAGAGATCATATATATTATTATACTTGCTGGTGCCCGCAACTTCGTTTTTAGCCAATTTCCCCTATAGGAAAGAAGCTATTACCGTAGGTCTCATGGTATGACTTATGGTTACTTACAAGACCATGATAACTTTTGGTTTTGAGGTCCCCAAATGACAAAAACACTATTCGTTAAAATTTATGTGTGTGTGTGTGTGTGTGTGTGTGTGTGTGTGTGTGTGTGTGTGTGTGTGTGTGTGTGTGTGTGTGTGTGTGTGTGTTTGTGTGTGTCCGTGAATGCGATAACTTGAGTAAAAAACGTCCGATTTCGATTAAATTTGGCTCAAATGTGTAAAGTGACATTTATGATTTTAAGTTCGAAAACCAGAAAAATCGGACTATTGGAAGGGGGGTTTATGGGGGTTTTAAATTTTCCAAAAATCAGTTTTTTGCATTTTTTACCATAATATTTTTATAACACTTAATTTTGGTTTGAATCATGTTATAGAGCTTAAAAAAAAAATAATGTGGTATTTTGAATTATTAACCTAAGTTAAGTAGTTGCGGAGAAAATCCAAAAAAACCTGCTCATAAAATATCCCATGTTAATCTTATGGAAAAAAGGTTTTTTAATTTTCCTCAGTTTATTTTAATGTAAAATTTACATTTGCTTTTACCAATCAGTTCAGCTCCACAAAACAATCATTTTGGAATTTAAATTGTGATTCTACGTCCATCCGTTGCAGAGATATTCAATGTGCTAAACACAGTACGTTGTCCAATGTTATCCTCCCGGAGAATAAATCAAATTTTATATCTCCATTATTTATGAACGTATATTGATGAAACTTGGTATGTGGCTTCACGTAGTATTATATATTGATATTAGCACAAACAATTGATTTTTTGTTGACTATCCCCATAGCAGCAAACCTGTATACTCATCCCTAATGTTATTCTTAAGGACAATAAGTAAAGTTTTATATCTCCCTTAATTATGAACACAAATTAATCAAACTTAGTATGTAGCTTCACCTGGTTCAGTTATATTGATAATTGCAAAAAAATTATTATCTTCCTCGTTGCAGCAAACCTGCGTATTCAGCCCTAAAGTTATTCTTATGGAGAATAAATAAAATGCTATATACCACTTATTTGTTTATGTATTTTTATGAAAATTGGTAAGTGGCTTTATATTGTAGTGAGAAACATATGCATGCATTGGAAATTCGCTTAGTACGCAGGTTTGCTACAACGGGGGTATTTGTTATCCCCGTTGCTATCTGTTGATCCCTGTTGATTCCTGTTCGTTCCTGATGTTAAAATATTGTTATTAAATAATGTCATTCAAGAAGTTTAATTAACAGCTGTAATAATACTGTACTCTCTTTTGTTAGCATTTTCATTTGTTGAAATATTCAATTTAATCAATTCATATTCAAGTGAAAATCTATTATATTACATTTCCGTAGCGAAAAAGTTTCTTCACAATCGGTTAATTAGTTTTCCCGTGAAAAGTGGACAAACTTAAATATAAATCAAATAGCCGTGGAAGGTTGTACTTGCTCATCAGTCAGACTTGTAGCCAAATCATTTCATTCGTTATTGCTAGGTTCCACCTGTAGACCATCATCCGTGTCAGAATCATCGTTGTCTCCAGTAGATCTACTCAAACTCCTCCGTTTAGCAACGTTAGATTCTATACCCAAACAACTTTTTCTTTTACAGTGCATATGATTCAGATCTTATGTTATTGATTTTAATCTTGCACAATATTTATCATAAACAAAAAAAAATCACTAATAATCAGCTGTTAAATTAAAATCACATTTAAAACCGTTATAATGCAAGTTGGTCAGCACTGGACCTTTGAAAACGCCCTCTAGAAATAAATCAAAGGCTAGGGGGGCGAAGTCCTAAACGATATGACCTTTTTAATTATCATTCGCCGGTGCACTAGATCACAAGCTTTAAAATGACACCTCAATCGTAAAAATCGGTTAAGTAGGACGGGTGAAAAAGGGATGTAACAGAGAAAATCCTTATTGTATTAAGTATATAGATTGTAAGGTTTTTGTGTAATAAACTAATGCAAAAAAGTTGTAGTTGCTCCGTGGAGTTTAAAACCTAGTAGTTGAAGGACCATTAAAGCACATACTGCTTCAATACTGCTTGGAGAACTGCCGCTTCATATAATTATTTCATACAGTACACATTTTTTTAACTCTTAAAATACCTCTTACGTAAAACTAAAAATTAGTTAAGAAAGTAATTACGTTGAAACTAGTACTTAATAAGATATAAAGGTAGGTTTAGCAAATAGTATAAAAGAATGATAAAGGTGAAATAATAAGTATGAAATGTTTGAAATTAGTCTAATATTACACAAAAGAATTTTTTATACTAAAATATAAAAATAATTTAGAATTAAACATTTATTTTTAACAACATATATTTTTTACAACGTAATACAACTGCTCTATATCAGAAAAATATTAAACTTCTTAACAATGTTAAAATGCATTAAAATAGAAATATATTTGACAAAACAATAAATACTAATAATGAAATGGCCATAGTTGAAAATCTTAGCTAATCATGTACTTCATTAGTCCAATTAGGTAGTGTAGGTAGTGCGTACGTAGTGTGTAGGTAATGTATAGATAATGCTTAAGTAGTATTTAGTCTGTGTATAGCTAGTGTGAATGTTAGCCAAGGTATATGTTACGAAAAGTTGAAGCACAGAATAATATAAAACACTACAGTAGGGCAACTGGAATAGAAGTGTTATGCTCCCATGGCAGCGCCACGAGTTGGGTCGCCGTGAGGGGAGGCAGCGGGTGGGGTGGGGAATATGTCGGGTCGCCGAGAGGGATGGTAGCGAGTGGAGTGGGGAATAAGTCTGGCCGCCGAGAGGGATGGCAGCGAGTAGAGAGGGGAATAAGTCGAGTCGCCGGGGGGATGGCAGCGAGTGGAGTGGGGAATAAGTCGGGTCGCCATGAGGGGAGGCAGCGAGTGGAGTGGGGAATAAGTGGGTCGCCGTGAGGGGAGGCAGCGAGTGGAGTGGGGAATAAGTGGGTCGCCGTGAGGGGAGGCAGAGAGTGGAGTGGGGAATAAGTGGGTCGCCGTGAGGGGAGGCAGCGAGTGGAGTGGGGAATAAGTCGGGTCGCCGTGAGGGGAGGCAGCGAGTGGAGTGGGGAATAAGTGGGTCGCCGTGAGGGGAGGCAGCGAGTGGAGTGGGGAATAAGTCGGGTCGCCGAGAGGGATTGCACCGGGTGAAGTGGGGAATAAGTGGGTCGCCGTGAGGGGAGGCAGCAAGTGGAGTGGGGAATAAGTGGGTCGCCGTGAGGGGAGGCAGCGAGTGGAGTGGGGAATAAGTGGGTCGCCGTGAGGGGAGGCAGCGAGTGGAGTGGGGAATAAGTCGGGTCGCCGAGAGGGATTGCACCGGGCGTATCCTAATCAGCCCTTTGAGCGACTTTAGTGTCTTAAGCGTTCAAAGTAGCCGCTGACTGAACTAACCATTTTGAACGCAACTGCCGTTACCTCGGTAAATTGCCTTCTATAGTATTTTATAGTTTTCTGTGGAGTGAGCTACAAAATATACGTGTCAGTAAAAAATAACAATCTGAAATTATTCAACGTTCATTAACATTCTTTAATCTTAATCTTGATTAATATTTACATTTTAGCATCTTTACATTAAGCTGCTACTTTCAAAGGATTAAAGTCAGCTGGCTGGTAGTTGGGGGGCTTGTGGGGGATGAGCTGTTGGTAGTGGTCACCGTCACCCCCGGAGTAGGTGAAGGCCGGGGGGGCGGATCCGTCACTCCCGGTGGACGAGGACGATCCGGAGTCCGTCGTTGATTGGTCTGCGCCGCCATGTACACCGTTGTAGGCCGATCCCGAGGGAACCACGGACCCTGAAAAGGACGTTTGGTCTTTGAAACGCTTTTAGATTAACACAAGTTGATGTAATCAATAAAACGGCGGAGGCTCTGGTCTAGAACCGTCCTAGTGAATATCAGACCCACAACCTATAAACGGTTTAAACGGTTGGCGGCCTCTTCTTGCTTTACTTTGTCCGTCCACATAGGCTATATATCTGTGCTAAAACAACTCCTGACATTAAAGACATATCGGTTTGGCACTTCAAACAGTGTGATAGAACCACTAAATAAACATATTAACATTTATTTTGAAAATTATATCTTTCCCTCGTTCTTAAAACCAGCTAAAGTAATTCCTCTCTTCAAAAAAGGCTACTCCTGCCAGCCTCAAAATTATAGACCTCAATTTTGCCAACTGTAAGCAAAGTTTTTTTCAAAAAACAGATTGGCAGCCTCTGCTTCTTGCTTTACTTTGGCCGTCCACGTAGACTATGCATCTGTGCGATAACGTATCTAGCAAAGCAAGGGGTGAGCCGATACAGTACGAGCTGTACAGTACTGGTAACATTTACGTGTCAGGACTGGGATTCGAACCCTCGACAGGGCCGCTGTCATGATTCCGGAGCCCATCGGCGTGACCACTCTTCTCCAACGACTCGCCACAGTTATGCTGACATTTTGATATCAATAATAAAATGTGGTTTCTCCTCTAGACCGAGTGGTTTGGAAATTGGAAAATTTAAGTGTCTACTCCAAAGAACATCAAGATCTCTATATTAAACTTTTGAAGAAATTTAATTAGTTCAGCTTATTAACTATTTATAAAAGTGGGTGAAAAGAAGGCTTTACTAGTTTTTTAAGCTTATTGGAAAATATATATTTGTTTAACTATTGAATAATAAATTGACAGTCCTCTTTGCAATAATTAAAAGATGTTTAAAATTAATTATAATCTCAAAATATATTGATTTCAAGAAAAACAATTACTTATAAAGTAAATGTTACAACAATTTAACGCCTTCTTCTGCAGCACATTAAAATATATTCCAATGCTATAAATGAAAGTGATATTTGTTGAAAGGGTTTACAGGAGAAAAAACTAAACCTTTCCTGGTAATAAATAATTTTTGGACTTATGTTTTAAAATACTTCATCAAGTTTAATTTTGATGTATGGAAATTAAAAAATTGAATAGAATTACATACCGTCTGGGAAAGCAATAACTGGAGTCAGGTCAGGGTTAGCTTCGGCACTTGGTGATGGAACCCCCGAGGCAATCGACGACGCAAACGCTGTCCCCATGAAGCCACCGTACAACCACCACGGCGCCTGGATCTGTATGATCAGCTCGGGCTCGTTGGAGCTGTAACTAGAAGTTCCCGTCGTGGATGTTGAACCGAAATGAGTTCCAGTCCCATTTCCGTACCCTCCGCCATACCCTGTGTTCGAACTTGAGTTTATTTCGTTTGAATAAATGTTATTAATGTTGTTGTTGGTGTTGAAGTTGTTGGTGATAGGGTTCTGGTCGGTGTTAGGAATTTTGTTGGTATCATGGTTGTTGTTGTTATTTTGATTGTTGTGGTTAAAGTTGTTGTTAAGGATTTGGAAGCTTGAAGAATTTACTTGTGCATGAGATGAAGTACCACCATAATCCGTTGGACCTGAGTTACCTGCGTACGAGTTACTAGAGCTTCCCGATTCACCAGGGCTACCTCCAAAATTTGATGGTTGTCCAGAAGTGGTCAACCAACTTCCAGAATTACCTTGAGAACTTTGAAAACTTCCTGTTCCAGTCGATGGCCCGGGCTTAAATTCTGTCCCAGGCTCATAAGTGCCATTTCCGGTCTGTCCCTGACCTGGAGTATTGCCTCCACCAGAAAATCCGGATTGTGTTGCCGATCCAGAAGACCCGGATCCAGTTCCATTTCCAGAGTAAGAACCACCGGAATTTCCGGAGGATCCGAGGGTTAGGCCAAGCGCGGTAGATGTTACACCTGCAAATGCTCCGGAAAGCCACCATGGACCACTTCCACTTCCTGATCCCGTCGAAGAGGATCCTTGTGAGCCAGTCGGCGTGTTTCCGGTTGTACTTGTAGCATAGGGAGCTCCAGTTGTCGGTGTATTGTATGCGTAATTTCCTCCTGATCCCGATGAAGAGGAAGCTGAAGACGCGCCTCCAGTGCTCGGGGCTGTAGTCGGTCTGTAGTTGTAGTATCCATTGTAATGTCCTCCTTGTGAGCTCTCCCACCCTGTAGGCCTGTGGTTGCAGCCAGGCCTGTTGTAGTTGCCGTAACACCCATTACTTGGGTTGGAACTGGTTCCCACATTCGCAACTGTATTCGGTGTTTTGGTAGGTCTAGTGTTATAATAGTAGTACGGGTAGTAAGTACCTCCTGATGTTCCATTTGGTCTATACCAGTACGAATAACCTGGCTTAGAAGGGTTTGATCCCGCGTTTGAAGTTCCTGAATTGTTATACCCCGGAGCCGGACTGATGGACGATGAAGACCCCGACTCACCTCCCGGCCGCCCTCCACTTCCACCAGACGAACCTCCCGATGACGAAGACCACCCTGCTGATGAAGGTCTGTTGTATCCACTGTAACCCCCAGAGTTGGATGTGGAGGCTGAGCCGTTGTTGTTATAATATCCGTTGTAATAGCCCCCTGCATTTGCTGATGAGTTTGCAGATGAGTACGTCTCTCCCCCGGAAACTGCTGATGACGACTGAGCGTTGGCCCCGGAGGCCGATGACCCCGAGGTGTAGGTCGCTCCCCCCGCCGACGCCGACGCCTGAGCGCCGGAGGTGGAGCCCGGGGACGGCTTGCCATAGCCTCCGGACCAGCTAGAGGCCCCGCCGTAGCTGTAGGCTCCCGACGGGGAAGTCTTGTTGGATATTATCCCGGAGTTCCCATACCCCAACACTTGCGGAGGCCGGTACTCTCGGTATAATCCCGGATCTGAAATGATAACAATATCCTATTAATGATTTTATAAACACACCAAAGTAAATACTGCATAGTTTTTTTGTTTCAAAAGTGTTTAATCAATTTAATTTATTAATGGTTACTACACAAAATTTTTTTGTCTTTTAATAATTTCATAAATAAAACACTTCGTATAAACCAATTACTAATTAATTCAATTCAATTCTTTATTTTTACTCAGCACTTATTGATATCGAATTTAAACCCTTGAATTTATTATATTTAACTTTTGTTATTTAATTTGAGTTTTTTTATGGTTGAAACACTCCAAAAACATTAACATAACCGCAAGTAGCCCTTTACAGATCTTATAACGGTCATATAGAGTTCCTATTCGTTACTTTTTAAACAATATCATATACGAAGAACATGCCAAATAAAACATACAAATTATTGTCGTCCATACACAAAATTGCATTTGTTTAGTCATAGTCACTTTCTTTGGCTGAAGTAATAAATAACATAATAACATGGTTTATATAAAATGACAGTTTAAACATTTTGTAAAATAATTGAAACCCTTTGTACAATCTGTTTTTTCGGCTTAAGCGCTGATTCATTCTTGTTGTAATGCAATATTTTTTCACAGTATTGTAACGTTTGTTTCACTAAATTGCCCATTTATTTCCTGTTACGTTTCATGAACGCCCTACGTATTTTTGTTGTAATAGGTTTTCTAAACATATAAACGTCAGTTCGGCTAGCATAAACATTTATTTTAACCATATAGCTAAGGGCAAAAACGGCAACAGTTTCAATAGTAACAAGGAGAATTTAAATAGAGATATCTAACTCCTTTAAAAACTTATTTCAAAGCAAAATAGTTTTAATCACTAGGAGCAAAAGTGGCTCTTTTTGGTGCGCAATCGTGTTTTAAAAGCGAGGCGCAGCCGAGCAATACTTTTTATAACGTGTTGTAAGGAACGCTTCTATCATGTATAGATAAAGAAAACAGCTGACTTTTTACGTCCTAGGACTTAAAAAAATCACAGTTAACTTTTTAGGTCCTAGGACAGTAAAGTGACGTTTTGCGTACTATTTAGAGAACAAAAACAGGTGAATTTCGTGCAGAATGATAACAACAACCTTATAGTCTAGAAATATTTTACAGAATACATCAGCTTAAACTAATTAAATATAAAACTATTTACCTGCCCAAACATTGTGGAAAACCAAGAGCAACAGCAGCAACATGGCAAGGTCACAAGGTGAATGCCGATGGCAAAACCGCCTGTCTCCACCGGGTATCAAGAACTATTAAGATGACATTTCGAAATTTTGGAGGCGATATGCTAGGTTCACTGACTTTCTAAGAAAAACTCGAGAAAACCGTTAAAATAGTAAGTGTTGTCGCGTCGGTTCAATAAGTTGGAATATTTTTAACAAGTGGAGAAAGATCATTGTATAGTTTAACGATTCCGAGAAACAATTTACGTTGCGTTGCGGGGGAAATAATTTGCTTGTTTTCCTCAAAGACTCATTCTTTGTATTGCTGAAATGAAAACAATTTTCCCAACACCTAATGAAAGGATGTAATGTTATAACGACATCGGTGAACAGAATAAATGAGTAGTAAAAAGTTGTACGTTTTTCTTTAGCATTTTAGATTCATCAGCAAATGCAGCAAGGGTGTCTGCAAGAATGTTGCAGCCTTAGCCTTGAACCATTGAACCATAACACTGTAATAATTAATAAGTAAAACGTAACACTATCAGTAATGTTCACACGTTTTATTCAATATAGAATCTTCAATAAATACATGCCAATGATTTTAATTAAAACATACATAACAATGACTTCAAATTTTTATTTTTTCAAACATAATTTGGTAAGCGGTCCAAAGAAGTCAAATTGTTATTTTCCTTTTTTTAACCGCCTCAGCTTAAGGTGAGACACTATAGCGTTGTTTGTGAGGCCCCGTTGGGCACTTACCCATATTTTACTGGTATTGCCTTAGTGGTGTATCAGTTATGGTAATTATGTTTAACACGAAACATAAACTTGGGATGGTTGAAATTTTTTGTGATTTTAGGCACTGACATCACCACTTTAGCTCTAGTAGTTCTCAGTTTTGTTTTGGTTCTCTTTTAGCGAATTTATCCTTCAGGGAAGAAGCTACTACCGTAGTCGGCATGGTAAAACCTAAGCCCGGGACCATGATAACTTTTCGTTTTGAGGTCCCCAGACCCCAAAAATATCGTTTGAAACTGTATATATATATCTTATATGTGTGTGTCCGTGGGTGCGATAACTCTCGTAGAAAAGGTGCGATTTTTATTAAATTTGGTATAAACGTGTAAAACAACATTTATGACTTTCAGTTCGAAAACCAGCCATATCACTCTATCTAAAGGGGTATTTTTGGGGTTTTTGAACTTGTTACATATAATTTTTTAAATAGTCAAATTTTAGTTTTCACCATTGGATTCAGCTTAAGAAAACACACAATTTGGTATTTTGAACATTCCTCTAGATCGGTTACCGAGATATTTAAAGTGCTAAACACAGTACGTTGTCTTATGTTATTCTTATGGAGAATAAGAAAAATGTTATATCTTGATTATTTATCAACTTATCCTGTCGAAACTTTGTATATTGCTTCATAATGTTGTGTTCTATTGATATTTACACGAAAAATGATTTTTTTCGATAGTTCCCGTAGCAGCAAACCTGCGTACGTACTCAGCCCCCATGTTTTTCTTGTGGGGAAAAATTAAAATGCTATGTCTCCCTTAATTATGAACATAAATGAATAAAACCTTGAATATGACTTCACCTAGTTGAGTTATATTGATATTTGCCTAAACACCCATTTTTTCGTTCCTTGTTGCAGCAAATCTGCGTACTCATCCCCCATGTTATTCTTATAGAATTAAACAAAATGTGATATATCGCTTATTTATGAATATACATTGAAGAAACTAGGTATGTGGCTTCATCTAGTTGAGTTATATTGATATTTGCATAGAAACCAATTGTTTATGTTCCTTGTTTCAGCAAACCTATGTACTCATACCCAATGTTATTCTTATGGAGAATAATTAAAATTGTATATATCGCTTATTTGTGAATATATTTTTACGAAACTTGGTATACGGCTTTATGTGGTATGAATGAATATTATGCATTGAAAATTCGTTGAGTACGCAGATTTGCTGCGACGGGGGTATTGTGAATTTACGCCAGTGGCATTTTTTAACGTTTTCACAGGCAGCGTTCACTGGTTTAATATTGACTGATTGACAAGGTATCCCCGTTCAACCAGGGCCCGAGGACTGTCAGTTTAGGGGTCTACAAAATTTGTAAGGCGGGACTAAAATGAGATGAATATTCTCAAAACGAGTAGCAAAAGGACAACACGTACTATACTACGACTTGTAAATGTACCTAATGACAATCGCCAAGACGGTATAGACCACTCCGAGTGTTGTGGTTGGATGTCAAATATCTAGACAAATACTATACAAACCCATTAAGGGAAAACAATTTTCGGAGCTATAATTACAAAAATAACGGTATAAGACTTATTGCTATGGAGTCAAATATAAAGGATATACCTACGTTTTATACCCAGAGTAGAATTACCTTAATCTTCAGCATTAAATAATCATCTCCTTATCCTACCTCGGCATCTCAATTAAGTACTGGTTTGAATCAGAGTATGCTCATTAAAACCAATTTCCGCCAGCACGAAATCGTGATGAATGGTCTTCCGTTATGGAAAAGGTTTTTTCCAAGCCAATGAACGTCTTGAGGTTGTGTATAAGAATTTTTTTCTCTTTCCACCACCAATGCATGCCATAATTCTAACAAATTAGCTTGGTTAGGTAACAGCGTCAAACAAAGCCATTTCATAATAAAATACCCCAATTCAAGCAAATCTTTCTACTCAGCCAATTTTTATCAACATTTTATGAAACCTAAATACGATCAACTGTTGCGAAATGTTTTTAATCTATGATATCATAAAATGAGGTGGTTTCTGTCTGTCTGAATGTCTGTCACTCTATCTGCCTGTCTGATGTTCCGGGTAAACTCAAAAAGTACTGAACCGACTGGGCTGAAACTTTACACATAGGTATATCTTGAACCCATGCAACACATAAGCCTATTCACTTACTTAAAATCCCCTCGGGCTACGCCCGGTGAACGTCTTAAGTTTCAATGTTTACATTTCAGAAGAAAGTAAACATTCAGAAACTGTAATGCGAACAGCTGAGGACACTTACATTTGACAGCTTAAAGAGCAGAAGCAAGAACAGCTGTTTCAAGATAACTTACCTTTCTAATCCGTGCGAAGAACGGGTACATTCTACTAGTAGTTTATAACATATTATATATGTTGCCCATACATTTTTAACCTAAGTAATAAGCTAAAAACTTTATATTTTTTATTGTTACTGCCAAACATTTTTGACGACCTATTTGTTTATTGAAATAATCAGGAAAATTACATTTAAAAACGAAGGTATAAAATACAAATAATTTTACAAAAGTTAAAAAATACATACTTTACATTTAATCTCAGAAATGGCTAGTGCTAATAATTGATTATTGATTTCAAGAAATAAATACAAAGAACCAGCTCATAGAATCTAAAAAAAAAATAAAAAAAATAAAAATTGGACACAGGATCTGTATTATAGGTATTAATTTATTTAGGGGAAGTGACAAGCGAAAAGGAAAACAAATTCCCTAGCTTCTCAAGTGCATGTCCTTTACGTGGTCGGTTAGATTTTTTAGATTAAGGAAAGTGAATTTGTTCGCTTGCAAATCCGTCTTTCATTCACGCTCCATTGATGCTGCATAGAATAATTAGAACTAAAAGCTTTACAAATAAAAATTCAATTAACTCTGTAATCGATTAACTCATACACATGCACTTACAAATTGATATAAAAGAAAAAAAACATTAACAGTTTTGAATAAATTAATTTGTTTGTACTGATATTAGCCTTGAAAATATTACATAAGAAACCCAAAACCACACGACGTTTCAAGGAAACTATAAACTACAATGAGGGTATTACCTCATTAGCATGAAATTAAAAAAAATTATAAGAGGTTTTAGAACAATACATTTTTTTAAAATATGAGTTTAAACATTAAAATACATTTAAAGATAAACCAATAAGTTTATGTGCAAGTCAAAAGTGTAAAACTAATGAAAAATATTTTTTATAACCCAAGGTTACAGTAACATGACACTGGCAACAACTTAACAACAAAATGAGCGAGCGTTCACTTCAAAACGAACACAACCAAGCAACCTTAATCTTCTAAGGGTGTCGTGTTTAGGGTGTAGGTAAAATAGTTTTTGGACGATAGTGTGTTATTTGCGTGAAGTTAGTTATCATTTTACAGATATGGTTTGAAAAGAAAAATTACTACTTTGATAAACCGAAAATGCAGGCTGTATAAAAGCAACCATCGAATAAAGCTACAAAATCTTTTCCCTCGATAGTAAATAATTGAACAACGTATTTCTTAATTCAATTTAATTTTCTCCGCAGCTTGTCAACAGCAATTGGAAACCCAAACTGCTGTCCCGTGTTTGGGGCACCAAACAAAAACAAAACTAAAACCCTGAATCCTATCCTATCCTAAACTGTAATATGATTAAAGTTTGCTTCTGTGCTTGCTTGTTTGCTTGCGACACTGATCTCAAAAACGGCTCCAACGATTTCCTTCAAATGTTCGAAATAACTAAGTTCTGGGATAAAAATAAGTTCTAGACAGGCCTCATCCCCAGGAAAAATTAAATAATGTAAAAAACTAAAATGAAAAGTTAAAATATTAACACTGGGCTTATGGAGTTTCAAATCAAAACAAAAGAATTGTAACAGCTGTTCATAATCAACCAGGGAACTGTCAAAGTAATACTCATGTTGTTTATGATTATTAACATGTGGTTTCCTGAGCAGAGATTAAAAGATTTGAGTGAAGATTACAGATAGTAAAAGACAGATAGAGTAGTAAACGGACATTGAGCTATAAATAACAACTGGGGTGTTCTTAAAAATGTATAAAATAGGCAAATTAGTTATACAAATCCGATTATCAGTAGGGGGAAGTGGTGAAATATTACTCCAAGTCATCTAAACAAACTGACTGGCTCGGCCCCCCAGGTACTAAGTCAAAATATTATCACACCCCCTAAAAGACTATCATACAAAAAGAATATGAGTGCATAAAACACATAAAGGTTATTAATGTTGATTTCAATTGTAATGTGAAAACCAAACAATTCACACTGAAAGAGTGAAACTCCATTAGAAGTTATGGGGGTTAAACTCCTCTCGTTTCGGTAATGGGTATTTTCCAATCAACGAAAACTGATTGCTGATCATCCTTTTTACACTAATAATTAATCAGTGAATAAATAATACTGTATAAATTAACTACACAAATTAAAGGTCGAATACGTTTACCACTTTCCAACCAATTGGTGGCGTTATAAATATAAAAATGTTTGTTTTTAAGCTAATATTAATGGGGCAGCAAAAACAAAAAAACTAAGCGCCTGAATAAGTCAAAATATGATCACACCCCCAAAAAAAACTATCTTTCAAAAAGTAATATAAGTGTATAAAACCCATTTAAAACTAAATTAAACTTTCTACTTATTTCCACCCAGCCCTTTAAAATAGTTTTCGGACGATAGCTGAAACATTAACCTTTTAGCTTGATTTCATTAAAACGTTTAGTGAACAATTTTGAAACGTATTTTCATTAAAGATAACTGTTTTAATTTTTCACAGCTTCTTTAATAGAGTACAATTCAATAAACGAAATTATTTTTTTTAATGCTAGTTTTAACCGAGATGTCAATATCTGAGACATTTAAGGGGAAAAGTTAGGAGGAAGAGGACAAGTACTTTTTCAACAGGGTTAAGCTCACTCACTTCTGTTATTGGATATCATTAAATCAACTCAAGACAATTAAACTCTCCTGCGATTTTTCACGTCAATTGTAATGGAAGTAGTTTTTTATAAAAATGTTTATACATTTTTGAATAACAGGAATGTCACTAAAAACGTACTAAATTTCCCACTATGCAACCAATTGACATAGGTGAAGTTCAGAATACCAAACTACTTGTTTTCAAGCTGATTGTATTGAACCATGAAAACTTTAAACAAACTAAAAAATATCGAAACCCCAATTTTAGAAAATATTTCCTCGAAAACTCCCTTACGACTCCCTAGTTTTAGGGAATATTTCCTCGAAAACTCCCTTACGACTCCCTAGTTTTAGGGAATATTTCCTCGAAAACTCCCTTACGACTCCCTAGTTTTAGGGAATATTTCCTCGAAAACTCCCTTACGACTCCCTAGTTTTAGGGAATATTTCCTCGAAAACTCCCTTACGACTCCCTAGTTTTAGGGAATATTTCCTCGAAAACTCCCTTACGACTCCCTAGTTTTAGGGAATATTTCCTCGAAAACTCCCTTACGACTCCCTAGTTTTAGGGAATATTTACTGGTAAACCCTACACAACATAGATATGTTTCTAAAACCCCCTTAAAACGAGACAAAGCAATTTCATTCCCGAAGTCTAACCCTGAAATGACGACCATTAAAATTTTAACAGGATAAACAGACTTGATTTGCCTCACACCCTCGTAACATCAATAACTTGAGCGTTGTGTTATTATCGTCCAGCTCCTCCTCTTCCAGCCTACACAGAAGGCAGGGTTTTGAGTATTATAGACTCCTGTGTCTCACTTGAGGAAATGTGGGTGTTTGTTTGTTCGTTGTCACGTACCCCTGGGCCTCTCCTGTCTGTGTTTACTGCGGACTAATGGCACATTAGTGGATCAGTATGGCTATATATGGCAGAGTGGACTCTAGAGGGGACAGACATGAAGACTTTGGGGTTGATTGTGCTCCTGGCGGCCACCGCCTCTGCCCTGCCTGTCGGTAAGTGGGCCTTACAGGATCCTTCAATTTTGAAAACTAAAATTTAAATTTAATATAATATTATCCACGTGGTTCAGAATAGTAAAGACTTTGTAACTGTTAAAGAAACACCCTACAACGTAAGATCAACTCAAAAGTTGTATTTTTGTAATTATAATTTTCTTTTAATATATATGAAATTTAAAATAGGGCAGTTTACAAAAGTGTCTCTGTGAGTGGATGTATTCAGAAGTTCGATATTTTTTAAACAAAAACAATATTGATGAGATTAGGATTTTGAATGAGAAAAAAATAAGTGTAAATATTTCCCAATAATAAATCATTTAGTGTGATTTAGTGCATTTTACAGTTAGGTTAAAACAGTTTATAACGTTTTTACTAAAATTATGAGAAAACCCGTGATTTCCTCCTAAACAGTTCGTCAATCGATTTGAAAGTTATAAAATAAAGATATTCTCACACAAAATATATATGTTGTAGGAATACACTTCTCTTTGCTATGTTGGTAAAATAATTTCTTCCTAATAACTCGTTGTAAAGCAATTTCAATATGGAAACTTATTCGTATTATAACATTATGGCTGGATGTATGAACAACATAATACACATTAATATTTAGCTTGATCTAAATCTAAATATACGTCAAAATACAACGTCAATCTATGTTAAATCTATCGTGAAAATCCAAATAAAAACAACCGTAATAATCATTGGTATTTGAAAAAAACTAAGTTATAATTGTAATTTCTCTTGACTTATTCTTTATTTCCTCGTAATAATTAATATAATTCGTTAAAAAATATTTACTTTACAGTTATTTTTGATTGAAGCCTTACAGAATAAACTTTGCTGAGGAGCAAAATACTCGAAAAGTGCATCAACCACTTTCTAAATTTCTTAAAATTGTGTCTTATGTACAAATGTCATGATCATATAAGTACATAAGGATAGAGAGCACGGAAATATATCTATCACCAACGTATCTATATTATTATTTATCAACAAAAGTTTAGATTTTATAGTTATAATACCGAGTGTTTATTATTTCAATTTTAAGAATAATATTTTTGAATTGTTATAAATTAATAAATGCTATTTATGTCAATATATTTAAAATGGTAATTAAATTTAAATGGATTAAGTGTTTAACTTAAAACCATGCTTTCGTTTTGTATTTAAAACCGACCAATATATTTCAATAATAATAACAGATTTATTCATAATATTACCAAAACCTTTTGTCTCAAGGTGATAGGAAATTGCTGTGTATTCCTTTTTAATCACCTTCTTAAATGTTATTAAAAGAAATATCCTATCATTTATTTTTCCAATTTTTGGTGTTGGAGTGATTTTATTTCCAAAACTTAATAATTAATCCATATTTTTTATATTTATTTCTAATGTTTTCATTTTAAAAATATACACCTTGGTTAGGGAAGCTAAACAGTTTAGAATATAATTAAATCCACACTTACACACTAACCTATTTTCTCAGAATAAACACTATGCCAGTTGAGAGCTTGGTTTGCCGGGTTATCAACCAAGATCAGCCAACAGTAGACGTGCTGATTGCCAAAACTCCACACCAGCTGATAGGAAAATATTCTAGTGATATTTTTCTTTGACAAAATGGCAATAGTGACAGCGTAACCATGCTATTGGCTAGAGCCCAATTGTCAAAATAATTGTTCGCTATGATAGCGTCCGTTTCATATTAAAAAAGGAAGTAATTTAACTAGGGAGTAAACGAATAATTAAAGGAAAAATCCTAAAAAAAGTTTGATGCGATTCTCCACTAAATGAAAGTTAAAAAACAATTCAATATGCAACTTGTATTTTTAAATTCCTTTTATTTTGTTATCTTAATTAATCGTTTGACTGTGTCAGATGTCCCGGCGGCAGCGGGTGACATCGTGTCCTTCCGGTGCGTCGTCAACAACGAGTTCAACGTGGTCGTCAAGGAGCGCAAGACGCCCTTCTACCTCTGCAGTTCCCCCGACGGCGACCACTTCCTGATGGCCGCTTCCGCCGACGGCCTCGAGAACAACTTCGAGACCAGCCTGCCCAAGGTGGAAGCCGTGAAGCTGAGGGAGCTTAACGCCATCATCGTCGGCTCCCCCGCCCGGCCCAAGAGGTCTCCCCAGTTCGGAGGCGGCTTCGGCGGTGCCGGTTCCCAGGCAACGGCTAACGCAGGGTCCTTCGGCGGCGGCGGAGGTTTCGGCGGTCCCTTCGGCGGCGGCGGCGGCATCGGTGGCGGCGGTAGCTACGCCAACTCTGCGGCTACCTCGGGAGCCTTCGGCGGTGGCGGCGGTTTCGGCAGCCCCTTCTACGGATAAAAATGAACTAGTCGGAAATTAAGAGCTGCACCCCCAAATAGTAACCATTTTCTCCCAATTCCAACATAAAATTCCTTGTTATAACGAGTCCAACAATAATTACAATTTATTTATAACGTGTGGTTTCCTGTTACATTGCAGCAAACTTGACTCGTTATTATTAAATACAAAACACTACTTAAATTAAATTGTATTTGTTCTTTCCTAGTGTAGTCATCTTGTCAATTATTTTGAATTTGTATGACCAATGCAGCAATTCTTTAGTAAATAACTTACTTCTAACCAAAGTTTACATGCTATATTATTTATTTATTTTAATTTGCAAACTTTTTCCATTTTATAAAACTCCCTTGAGTTGTGTTAATTGCATATCGAAGAATTTAGATATGAATAAATAACTCACAATTTGTTGAGAAGAAGCAATTAACATGTTGGCAAAACACGTTAATGTAATGACTAGAACAAAGTTTAGTTTTGAATATCTATTTTGTGATGTTTAAATTATCAATAACACATGAATCAAGCTGATCAGGAACGTGTTTGATTAGGAACGTGTTTGATCAGGAACGTGTTTGATCAGGAACGTGTTTGATCAGGAACGTGTTTGATCAGGAACGTGTTTGACCAGGAACGTGTTTGATCAGGAACGTGTTTGATCAGGAACGTGTTTGATCAGGAACGTGTTTTATCAGGAACGTGTTTGATCAGGAACGTGTTTGATCAGGAACGTGTTTGATCAGGAACGTTTTTGATCAGGAACGTGTTTGATCAGGAACGTGTTTTATCAGGAACGTTTTTGATCAGAAATTAAGGGGATTCCCTACTGAAAAAGCTAAATTTGTTAATATTCTTCTTTTTTGTTCTGAATATGGTTTTTCTAGTTTGTACTTGTTACAAAAAGAAACTTTTGTGCTCAAAATTTTTAATTTGCAGTTTTAGGTATTTTTTAGGTATAAATACCTAAAATATACCTAAAAATAACGGTTATATAAAAATTGATATATCTTAGGTTCTATTGGCTAGAACTTCATGATCAAAGTGTCATTTTGTAGGGTTTTTAGTCTTCTAAAAAGTTAGGTAAAATTAGATTTGTATCTATTTAGAAAAAAAAGTTAAAACGAAAAAAAATTTTAAAAAAATTTTTAAAATATAGTTTATTAAAAAAAGATTTTATTCAATTACTAGTTGTGTCACAGGCATAATTTTACCTAACTTTTTAGATATACTAATAAGGAATATTGGGTAAAAATTTCAACCCTTTACTACAAGTACTTTATGAGTTATATCAATTTTAGTGTTGAAAAACACGGAAAAACCAAACTTGCGGGAATCGCACATTGAAAGTAAGCATGTTTTTTGTAGGCTTTCATTTGTAGGCCTAGAATCAGAAGATTCACACTGTTCCTTGCTGGGTCGTTTCCCACGGTTTATTTTGTTTCTTGCAGCAATGTTCTTCTTAGTGTTCTTTATTCTGCCCATATTATATTGTAAAATATTCACAACAAAAAATCACAACAAACAGTTCACAAACAAAGCAGAAGTCACAACTACAAACTGAAACTAAGGTTATGCTGAAAACAACAACTTTGGTTGTCTTTTTATAGCAGACAGTCAAACAGCTGTTGGTTTTGGAAAGCCAGTACAAAAGGTGCATTTCATATGTAACATAATGTATAAAAAGTAAAAGATAAAAGCAGAAAGTCATAAAAGAGCGAGTGTCATCCTTTGATATTGGAGCTAGTCTATTTGATATTGGAGCGGGGGCATGCAGAGCCTAATATAATTTTTTTTTTCATATATAAAACCACTTAAACCTTGTGATGTATGGTTTTTCTGAAAGAAGACATATCATAGAACAATAATATGTAAAAAAAATAAAATTTGAAAAACAATAAAATTTTTGTCATTTTCAGTAGGGAATCCCCTTAATTTAAAATTTTAAAAAACCTTCGTACCAAGCTTAATATAATATTTTCAAACAGAAATAAATATATAAATAAAAAATTTTAATGCCTAAAAACCTTTTTATGTAAATCCATTGACCAAAATCAATTCATTTTTCAATGCGCGGCAATACTACTATACTTTTACAAGGAAATCCCCTCATTAAACGGTATGAAAGCACTCATTACACGGAATGAAAGCACTCATTACACGGAATGAAAGCACTCATTACACGGAATGCATTCACTCATTACACAGAAAACACTCATTACAGCCAATGAAAACACTAATTTTTCACTCACTGTTCCCATTTACCGAGCATGTAAAAAAATAAAACTTTACTTAAAGGCTCAACCTGTGGTAAATGCAAATGTAATGTTAAGCCTGCGTACATCGCGATGATGAATCCGCCTCACCGAATTTATGATTACCTTTAATCCTTTAAATAACCTTTTTAGTTGGAAAGGTTCGTCACAGATTGCGGCATATACAATACGGGTGGACAAAATGGATTCGTCCGTCTAGAAGAAGAATAAGAGGTACGAGATTTATCTCCATAACAAGTTCCATTATGATCGGACTTTTTATAAACATGTTGTGTTTTAATTAAATGAGGATGGCTAACTAAAAATTCAGAATCATCATTGGGTTTGGAAATAGATAAAGATATTTTTATGAATACATTAACTTTATGTTTTAGTAGCAAAAGCAATTTTTAGTAGATTATTAAGGAGATTCGATAATAGTGTGTCTAACTCCAACTTGTCTAAAGACAATAATTTGTAATTTTGATACAAAATGTGTCATTGAAATACATTTCTTGAACTATTTATAACCGTAGGGTTTTCGGTATTTTAAAGTTTCTCAAATTACAAATGGACTACAAAAAACAATTGAATTACTTCTACTTTTCAGATCTGCTAATTCGCCATTGTAAAATATATATCGTATGCTTATTGTAAGGAACCAAACTAAACTTTTTTTATGCAATACTTAATGATACTGAGTTTTTTTTGTACCGGACACGCTAGCTTAGAAGTAGAGCGCTGGCCTCGCAAGTCAGCCCTAGTCAAGCGTAGGTTCAATCCCGGCTGATGCTGTGACATCTTCCACGAGCGGTCGCCTCTGGCTTGTCCATGTGACACATTAATAGCGACTTAGCGTTTGCCGTTTTTTTGTAGAAAAATTTACTTTACAAAATTAACAAAAAAAGGTTTTTGGGAGAAGTAAAAATTCTGAAAACATACAAATTAATTTAGAATGTATGTGTCTATGTTGTATTAGAGTTCGATGATGTTCTGACGTTTGGTTTACATTGTGTGAATTTTCAAAGTCACAAGATGGTTTTTGAAACTTTAAAAACACCGCTCTTTTACTTTCCGACTTTCAGAAAAAATTGTATCAACGAAATAAAACATTTTTATTTTTATGGGAATACGTAGAATAAAAAAAAGAAAATTGTAATGTACTCCATGTTTTTCTAAGTAGTTTAGTTACTTTTCCGTAGATCTCCAAACTCGAGTGACTAAACTTTTTTCTCTGACATACCGTTGACGGTGCCTCACTGACTTTAGATCATCACACAGCCCTATTGGATTATCACGCAGGCATATTGGATCATCACACAAGCCTATTGGATTATCACGCAGGCATATTGGATCATCACACAGCCCTATTGGATTATCACGCAGGCATATTGGATCATCACACAGGCCTATTGGATTATCACGCAGGCATATTGGATCATCACACAGCCCTATTGGATTATCACGCAGGCATATTGGATCATCACACAGCCCTATTGGATTATCACGCAGGCATATTGGATCATCACGCAGGCCTATTGGCCTATGGCGATGGGCAGTTGAGGTTTAAACAAATTGCATCACAAAAGTAATTTCGCCAGAGATTAAGGAAAAATCATAACAATTCTAGATCTAAGTCCAGCCCTATTAGATCGTCAAGAGCTACTCTACTGACACCGTAGAGACCCTCCAACATTCCCGAGAAAGTACGGAGAGGGTAATGATAAACTATGTAGTTCATATAGTCTGGCAATCTTCACTAAAAAGGAGTACTCGTACTTCTTGACGAGCAAATTTAGTTCTTATCATCTTCTGTTTTATAAACAACCCATATGACTTTAATTACATTCAATTTAAGAAAATTTAAAAATAAAATTGTAACACTGCGTACTTTTGGGTCTGAAAATCCCCGTGAGGTTTAAATTGATGGAAACAAGTTTCTAATGACTGGTTGAAAAAAATTGACCGAGGAGAACTAACCAGCAACTGGTTATAAAGATATCAATGGGAATTTTAAATTCAATCCGGTGAACATAATATGATAATATAGCGACAAATCAGTTTATTCATTATAGTGGAATCATTTTATGAGAAAATATGGCCTAACCCCAAAAAAATTGCAACACAAGCATTTTTTTTTTAAAATGATAGCTAAGAGTTCCCTTAATCACCCCTCAAAAATCGCCATCAATCGTACTTTGGCAACATGCCGAAAAATTCAAAATGGCCGCCAAGATGGCGGCCAAAATATATATTTTGGCTTATATCTCGAGAACGGTTAGTTTTATCGAACAACATTATTTCAAAAAGTTGTAGCCCTTTTAATGCTGATGAATTTTTATACCTACATTTCTTCTGTAGGTCGAACGGTATTGCTGCAATTTGCCAAGCCGTATTTGATTAAAATCTGTATTTTTCCAAAGAGGTTGAAATTTTCAATTTTGGATGACTTTATGTTTAAAAATAATAACGTACAACGAAAAATCATAGATAAACCATGAGGCCATGTGGTTTCTAATTATTTTCAGTTTTAACCCTTTTAGTGCTACGGAGTAGCTGACAGCAACGATGTATTTTTCTCCTAAAGTGCGAGCATCGCTGTAGGTGACTCCTAGCATGTTGTATTGCATGTGTCAATACCATATACCTATTGGCTGATTAATGTGTCAATTCAATCCAATGGCTTCAAACTATCTATTGCCAGGGCATTTTGCAGGTAATTAAAGGAAGAAATTTAGAATCAAAAGAGGATCTGAAGCTCATAGGTGATATGTTGAAATCAACACAAAGTCGATTAAGGGAAACTTCAAAGACAAGCTTACTTTGGCTTGAGTATCAGTGTGCTGTTAGTACTCTCCGTAAGTTAATAACAGCAGATCGTGTTGGTTCTTTTTCTTTACTAATTGAAGCATTGCAAGGAGCACTTCCGATTTTTGCAGCTTCTGGTCACAGAAATTATACAAAATCTGTCTACTTACATCTTAAAAATCTGTTGGAACTCCACAACACCCACCCAAAAGTCCACGCAATATATGAGAATGGCGGTCATGTGATTAGGCGATCTGATGGAAACTGGGCTGGCCTGGCTCCTGACATGATCATAGAACAATGTCTAATGAGATCATTAAAAACCAATGGAGGACTGACAAACGGTAGTGGGATGACTGAAATCCAGAGAATGATGTGGTTATTATCGATGCCAGTATACTCTGAATATAACCAAGCAATGGAAAGTTTTACAAATGTTTCGTATGAAAGCAGTGATCAACACAGGGATTTGGCTCCTTCAAGGGTAAAACGTGACAAAGAAGATGCAGAAAACATTTACAACATTTTAAAACCCATTTCACCCTTCAGCTGTGAACCAGAGTTGCAGAACATAGTCACAGGTGTGACTGCAGCAGAAGACATTAATGTTGAAAATTTCCGCGCCATTGGTACACAAATATTAGAAAATATGGAGGGAGAAGAAGTATTTTCATTCAAGATGAAGGTTAAGGACAAAACGAAAACTATCAATTCATGTAATTACATCGAGTAACCAAAAGAGGTGGGAACTGTTGACCCAGCCTTGTTGTTTCAACGATTATATGCCCTATCATCTTCAAGAGATATTGACTTGTGCGATGTTATGAATTATGAACTGTGCGCCTTTCCTCCTGCGTTATTTGAAAGTACATCGATTATGTTGAAAGCCGATAAGCCCCAACTAGCAAAAGCAATCCTCACATATATGTCTGATAAAGATCAAGATCTGCAGCCTCTACAACAAGAAAGAATTAAGTATGTAGTGGATGGTGGCACAACTTCGAGGATTTTTCACATCAGAAAACTATCCGTATTCAATCGAGCATTGGAAGACAAATACTTTCGGGGTCTACTGATATCTTTCAGCTCGCCAAATTTAAGTCCAAAACAAGTTGAAGAAATTGGTCTGAAACTAATGGTTAGTCTGTTTAATGGGAATAGTAACGAATCAATGAACAAAAGTATTTTGACAAAATTAAAAAAAGCCAAAAGTTTTGTAAAACCTCAGCAACTTCCTCCAACAAAGTCAGCGGTTAAGTTTCACAGTCGGCGTGCCTATTTACAAACCCAAATATGGAAAAGGGCAGAAGGTAGAATGATAACTACAGACTGGGGATGGACTTTGCAGGACAGCATGTATGTGCCCCAAACGATGGATTTGCCGGCAGCACCAGAGACATTATTAAAAATGATTAGATGCAATTGCAAAACTCCTTGTAATTCAATGAGATGTGTGTGTAAAGCGAATGAATTTGACTGCACTATTTCCTGTGGTCATTGTTTAGAAAACGGTTGTGAAAACTGTCTCCAGTTTTCGTTGGACAAAGAAGATGGCGATGAGAAAACTACTTTTGAAAAAGGTTGACTAAACTTTGAAATCCTTGGGCTACACATTTACATAAAAGTATGTTAATCTACATTTTGTACATATTCTGTGTAGTGGTCCTTTTTTGTAGTATTAAATACAATTTTATGATTTAATAACATACCTACATTTTTTTATTGTATTTTCATATTGTGGCCACTTACTTATCCTTTAAAATTTTAGATTACATAAATCATGCCAAAAACATTGAATATGATCATAAAAAGCACAAGTAAAACGAAAAACAAGGAGGAAACAACATTTCAATCAACTTAAATATGTGATGCTTTGCCGACAAATTTGTATTTTCAAAAATAGTCATCCAAAATTGAAAATTTCGACCTTTTTGGAAAAATACAGATTTTAATCAAATACGGCTCGGCAAATTGCAGCCATACCGTACGACCTACAGAAGAAATCTAGGTATAAAAATTCATCAGTATTAAAAGAGCTACATTTTTTTAAAATAAAGTTGTTCGATAAAACTAACCGTTCTCGAGATATAAGCCAAAATATATATTTTGGCCGCCATCTTGGCGGCCATTTTGAATTTTTCGACATGTTGCCAAAGTACGATTGATGGCGATTTTTGAGGGATGATTAAGGGTACTATTAGCTATCATTTAAAAAATAAATAGCTTGTGTTGCAATTTTTTTGGGGTTCACAACTAAAATGATTCCACTATTAGTAAAATAGGATTTTATTTCAATTTGAACATTCGCACTTTTTTAACTGTTATGTGGAAAGATGCTCTAGCTCTAAGCATTTCGCAGACTGCCGCGGCATTTATTTTATGATTTTATGCACCGTAATTTATGATTGACGTTAACATCAAGTCGATTTTCAATCCAGGAGGAGAAATTATGAATGAATCTTTAAACTGGGTTTGCGGGGTTTTTGAAGCAGCAACGTTGAATCAAAACTCAAGAAAAATATGTTATCTTTCCAAGCCATAAAAATAAAAATATTACCTTTAAGCGTGAACAAACCTAATCCTAAGGAACGAAGAGCTTTGGCAGAATCAAATTCGTAATATTAAGTCTGATTGCGTCTTCCATTTTCTGCATTAAAATGTGTTCCCAGCTGTTATTCCCTAATTATTTTGCTAAAAATCTTTCTTTGTTAAGTCTAATAAAAATTCAAGAAATGAAAAGAAAACGTATAACATAAATAAGCCCTTTTATTTAAGGTTTTTAACTTTGTTTAAGATACATTTGCAAAAGTAAACACTTTTTGGCATTATTCGTTCCATTAAGTTCTTGTCATCGGATTTATTTTTTTCTAAATGTAGGAAAGAATAATACTCGCTTCTGCGAAAAATACAGATTCTCTAGGAATTATAATTTACGAGCTAGATCTAGAGCTACAGGCTTATGACGAACATCACAACGAGATCGCACGCAGCACGCTGACGTGAGGGAAGTGAATTTCGGCATTAAAACCTTAAATATTTCAAATAAAGGGTTTAAAATAACACTGGTTACTTTTTTGAAAATTGAAAAATGTTATTTTTTGGCTGTTCTGATGCTCCTGGTTATATTTAAATTCACCAATAACATACCAATTTTGTACATTATAGAGTTATATGGAGGTATAGTCGGGATAACAAGTTGGTATAGGGGTATTGGGGGGTGATAAAACAATATTAAGATAAAAAAAAACAGCCTTTTCCAGTGTAAAATCCCCATAAGACAACGTACTGTATTTTGACCATTATCATTTTCTTTAATAACTCGGTAAGTACTTGTGTTGGAATGAGAGAGAGGGATTAATTTTTTTTTACATAGAATAATTTAATGTCCAATAAGTGTACATTCGGGGTGTTTCTGACCCTTTTTGGGCCCAAAAACTCAAAATTTGAAAACTTAAAATCCCCAAAAAAGGTGGTTAGAGTTTTCCGATTGTATTGCCCAACGAACTTGTCTAACTGATTATAAAAAGGAATTTCTCTACCAAATTTGAAGTAAATCGGACAAAAAATGCGACCGCTAGAGTGCGAACACACACACACACAGACACACACACACACACACACACACACACACACACACACACACACACACACATATATATATAAAGTTTTTAGAGACCCCTCAAAACGTGTTCAGGGGGTCACGTTAGGAACTTTTATAGTGGTCCCGGGCTTAAGTCTCACAGAGCGGGTCATGCTAATAGTTCACTTTTCCATAGGAAATTCACTAACAAGCTATTGTTGCTATGGTAGGATATTGTGTCTACGGTGGTTCATGGGCAGTGCGTTGCCATAATAACTTTAACCCCACGAGTTTAATATATGAAGAGTGCGCAAGCAATTATTAACCTCCAAGAAAAAGTGAAGCTTACATCTCGGCCTCCATTTTCCAAAAGGCTCTACAGAGAGGAAATCGCACCCCTACTCCGAACGTTCACGAGTATTGACGACGACACCAGAACGAAGAGCCTGCTATATTTCTTTATGTTTTGACGTTTTTTACGAAGTTTTTTGACGTTTAAAAACTTATTTCCCAACTCAATGTAAGTCACACTCTGGGTTCATGATTTTGTAATAAAATATAAACTTTTATTAATAAAAAATCTAAAAAAAAATATACTGTTTTGGTTAAAACAATTGAAATCTCAAGAGTTTACTAACAATTTGTAATCTTCAAAAAGATAAGCATAATGTGCAGGCAGGCACTAGGAATTTTCATCGTATGTTTGATACCCACATCTTACTGAGTAATTTCGTAATGTCTGCTGTTAATCCTATACTCTAATATGAGTAAGGTTTGCTTGCTTACTTGTGACACTGATCTCAAAAACGGCTCCAACGATTTCCTTCAAATGTTCGAAATAACTAATTTCTGGGATAAAAATAAGTTCTAGACAGGACTCATCCCCAGGGAAAATCAAATATGTAAAAAAATTAAAACTAAAAGTAAAAAATTGACATTGGGCTTATGGAGTTTAAAATCAAAACAAAAGAATTGTAACAGCTGTTCATAATCAACCAGGGAACAGTCAAAGTAATACTCATGTTGTTTATGTTTATTAACATGTGGTTTCCTGAGAGCAGAGATTAAAATATTTGAGTGAAGATTACATATATAGAGCAGTAAAAAAATCAAAGGGACATTGAGCTATAAATAACAACTGGAGGGACCTTAAAAATGTAGAAAAGAGGCAAATGAGTAATACCAATGTGATTATCAGTAGGGGGAAGTGGCGAAATATTACTCCGAGTCATCTAAACAAACTGACTGGCCTTTCCCCGAGCAAAGCTCGGCCCCCAGGTACTAATATTATTACGAATGGAGCGACAGTGCTCTAAACCAACAGCTGTTTTTATGACGTCATTAGACGAGAGTGGGGGTGCAATTTCCTGTCTGTAGAATCTTATCAATTTCCCCTCTATAAAACAACTCCCCACAGACTATAAAATTATGCAATCAGCAATTACATACCTCTTATCCATACCGGAAACAGTTTTAAATACCCCCGTCTTAGCAAACCTGCGTACTCAGCGAATTTCCAATGCATAATATATGACTTAATACCACTTAAAGCCGCATACCAAGTTTCATAAAAATATATTCATAAATAAGCGATATATACAATTTTAATTATTCTCCATAAGAATAACATTGGGGATGAGTACATAGGTTTGCTGAAACAAGGAATATAAACAATTTGTTTTTATGCAAATATCAATATAACTCAACTAGGTGAAGCTACATACCTAGTTTCATCAATATTCATTCATAAATAAGGAATGCCATTATTCCATTTTCATTAATCTCCATAAGAATAACATGGGGGGGTGAGTACGCAGGTTTGCTGCATCAAGGAACACAAAAAATGGGTATTTAGGCAAATATCAATATAACTCAACTAGGTGAAGTCATATAAGAGGTTTTATTAATTTATGTTCATAATTAAGTGAGACATAGCATTTTAATTTTTCTCCATAAGAATAACATGGGGGCTGAGTACACAGGTTTGCTGCTACGGGAACCTTTAGCAAATTTTTTTTAGCAAATAACAATAGACCACAACCAGATAAAGCCGTATACCAAGTTTCGTCAGTATACGTTCATAAATAAGCAAGATATAATTTTGTTCTTATTCTCCATAAGAATAACATTAGACAACGTACTGTGTTTAGCACTTTCAATATCTCGGTAACCGATTGACGTAGAGGAATGATCAAAATACCAAATTATGTGTTTTTTAAAGCTGAATCAAATGGTAAAATCTAAAATTTGACTTTTTCAAAAATGATATGTAAAAAGCTCAAAAAACCCATTTTTGGGGTACAAAACCCCCCCAAAATACCCCTTAAAGTAAAGCGATATGGCTGGTTTTCGAACTGAAAGTCATAAATGTTGCTTTACACGTTTATACCAAATTTCATCAAAATCGGACCTTTTTTACGAGAGTTATCGCACCCACGGACACACACACACACACATATATATATATATATATACAGTTTCGAACGAATGGTGTTTTTGGGGTCTGGGGACCTCAAAACGAAAAGTTATCATGGTCCCGGGCCTAGGTCTTACCATGCCGACTACGGTAATAGCTTCTTCCCTATAGGGGAAATTCGCTAAAAAGGGATTTATAAAGATCATATATTAAATTTGTAGCGTTTTAAGATTTAATAATTCGAATCGTTTATGAACATCTGGCCCTAGGAAGAAAAATAAAAATCTTCTTTTAAAATACAATTTTTATCTTAAATATATTTATGTTCATATGATTGCTGTAAACCATTGTTCGCTGTGGTTTACAATATTATTCTCCAGCAAGGCTTCATTTTTCTTAGATAAGCACGCTGGATGTATTAAGCTCGTCACTTTGATCCAATTAATTGTTGTTATCAAACACCTGACGGACGTTTAGCTGGAAATTCTAATCAACTTTGCAAATCCTACAAACCCTGAAACAATTTGCTTATAAAGAAGATACGTTTTGAGGGAGTATTGAGTCAATTATTAACACAATTCTATTTAAATCAGCCTTACAATTTAAGGAAATTTTGTATTGTGAAATTATAAACATTGAAGCCTTAACTATTTTAAAGACAAAACTACTATTTAAAAATAAAACGCCATGTAAAATACTTCAAGGTGTGTTTACAGCCAACAGCAAACTTTTTTACTGCGCTACTTGAAATTTACATGAAAATATAAGCAAATCTTCGTATAAAACTAAAACAATCGGAGAAGTCAATAAGAAGCATTATTTTAAATCTTACGGGATGTAATAAAAGACGTTTTACAACACTTAAGAATATATTTACACTTATACTGATTCACATACAGACGGTAAACATATATAAATGATGATACAAGGCAAAACTTTATATAAGTTTACCGCCTGTATGTGAATCAGTATAAGTGTAAATATATTCTTAAGTGTTGTAAAACGTCTTTTATTACATTCCCTAAATAATAACAACACGTAATATGCTAATCAAAAAGTTTTTAAATCTTAATACCTAAATATTATCTGTTTGTTTTGTATACTCTAACTGATACTAAGTTCACAAACAGTGTTAGGGATTTAACGAGGGTTGTTTTCCTCCTGCTGCGAGAAAGGTTGTCTGCCATTAGTTCATCGTTAGACGATAGAAGAAGTTAGTCATGATGCGTTGCTTGGTTAAACTTTTGTTGTTTTGTATATTCAGTGTGGGAGTCTGCTTTCCCTCATCTGGTAAGTTGGTTTCATTTGTATAAACATACTAGATGTTACCCGCGGCTTCGCTCGCGACAAATTAAAACTCGTTACTAATATTATTTGGTTTATATCTACTAGAGGGGTCACGCAATGGAAATTAATGTGAGTGATTTGTCGACGTAGTTCCCTACTTACGCCGCCAGGGATCGTTGCGGTTTTGTTCATCATATTTGTTAGGAATGTTTTCATAGAGATTTAAAAATGTTTAAATAAACTTTTTTTGTGATGGTGATCAAAGTGATATTTTGTTTACACTGGTCGGGTGCGGTGGACGAGTTAACTCGGCCTAACGACGCCGCAGATCACGTAGTTATCCTAATATGACGCTAGATCGCAGCACTGATTTTACTCACTCTGGCTCCCATAAGGTGTCCCCTCTAGTAGATATAAACCCAATGCTAATATTAACCTGACCAGCACATCGTTGCTTAGTGTTACCATATGACTTCCTTTGTCCTATCTGACAAACAACTACAACTGGTAGTTTTATAAATGATATCCTCCCGTAAGATTTGCATTGGAACTTACAGGACGCGTGGGTGGAGCCCTAAGCTTGAATGTGAACATTATCAGGTCAATTTGATATGTAAGCTATGGTCATCAAAAAGGTTAGCTTAATCGGTCTTGTAGTTTATGCGTGATGGAACTAAAAACATCCATAGATCCAAAATCCCTCATTTAAAACATTAGTATGATTGGTTACTCATGTTTTGATCTTACAATGGGCCAAGTAAAACTATTGGTTTTTAAACAGTTAAACATCAAATATTATAAATTAGTTCACTAACTTAAAATTAATTCAATACTTTAAAAAACTACTAGGACAGTTTTTAAAGCCCCCCCAACTATAGTGTTTTCATAAAATGTTATAGTTTAAAATTAAATTTAATTCATTAAAAAACTTTACAGAAAAATACATTTGGGTTTAGTCATCATAATTTTGATTTAAGTTTTGGAGTTAATATAAAATATACGTTGATTTTATATTATTCTAAAATATATAGTCTCTGGTAAATTGTATGAGGGTTTAAAATATAACATACTAATTTCTCCTAACAGATCTGCTTCATATGTCCTATAATATATAGGATTGTTCATATACAAATAATTTCAAAAACATGGTAACAATATCTTAACAAATGTTAAGAGACAGTGAATAGGAGATGAATCAGAGGTTATGACGAATCGAAACAAATATCCTAAATATTTTAAAATAGATTGTCCTTCAAATGTAAAAACAACCTTTATGATTTTTCAATCACTGATAAAAACCAGGCCACTTGGAAAAATTATATTTATAACTTGAAGGTTGATTTGTTGTTGAAACCTCTAAACCTAAATGGCCTCCAGTTACGGAAGATTTCACAGCATAACTGTTTATTCCATAGGTCTAAAATTAATTGTTAACTACCATACCTTCTTAGGGACTGTTCCAAATCCCTATTTATTCCTCAAAAACAACAACAATTGACCAGTGGTTAAAACCTTAACAGCACATAATTATAATTGTTAAACGAATCGCAAAGTATTTAACATTTATTTGTTTTCTGTAAGATACTTATTTTCTTATACAAAATCGTGTTCACTTGATTTAACAGGTAAAAATTTACTAAAAATATAGAAGAAAATCTGAAATATTGCATACTCATGTTATTTTAACGATTTATTTCCTAGTTTTAATGTGAATTATATCTTAATATTTAATACCCAAGCAGGTAAAGCGTATGTTGGTGAGGTTGTAAGTATTTTATGATTTTTAGTAAATATTGATGTAGTAGTTATGGCTTTTTAATTTTTTCCCAGAATCCGGAAGTAAAGAGTTGTCCTGCTTCCCACGAGACGACTTGACTGTCCTCTCCATCAAGAACTTGCCTCTGTTTCTGTGCACCTCAGTCGAGAGGTCCTTCGTCCTGGCGGCGTCCTTGCCGTTGAACAAGATCCCCATCAAGATAACCGTGGATCATGCCACACTGTCGAAGCTCGACAACTCCTACATCGACCAACCTGAGCCCGGCCTCGCCAAACACTGACACGAGCGAGTCGACAAACATTCCACATCAAGAAAAATAGTCAACACAATCAGAACAAATAAAAAATATCGCACACATCAGGGACAAATGACGAGTTCACAAAAGCGAGTTAGCTGTTTGATGACTCAGTAAAACATTTGTTATTTACCAAAAGGTGCTTTTAATTATTTTTAATATAAACCCTTTTTAATCCTCAATAGATGTACTCGTTCAAATGCGCAATAAAATTTGATATTTGTGATTACTTTGACGGAACAAGCTGATTTGCAATGAGATTTAAGTCTCAAACACAATGGTATAAGTAAAATAAAAACTCATGGTATTGGTTAGGAGATCTTGTTTGTTATTATGTATTTTATTATGGGATTGAAAACTCACCTGTAACAAAACCCAGGGTCTAATTTAATGCAACTGAAATGAAGACCTTCTGAGAAATTTGAATAAAGACAAGTGGTGTTTTGGTTAATTCTGGATATATATTCATTGAGAAAACATACACGATATTTGGTAAATTGCTTTAATGCTGTGTGGCAAATAAATAAATTAGGAAAACCTACAACAGTATGAAGTTAACAAAAATACATGTATAATTATCATCGAAAATATAAAATAAATGTTGTTTTGTTTCATGTAACATTTTTACAGTATTAGAACATATATTTCATATTAATCATCATTGATTTACTTGAATTAATTAAATTAATTTCATCCTATAACACATGTGTTTTATCACTTGAACCCGAAAGCCGAAAATTACATTTTAGTAAATAATATTTTGTATATTTTGTTACAAATAATTAAATACGAGCTTCAATGTTGGTTGCACAGTATTCTCAATTTATAATTCTCAACACCAACGAGTATTTAAATTTTGTTCAAGGACCTCGAAATATAAAGGGTGTCAGGAAACTGACACATACTTTCTCCCTTTTAGCCCAACATTAATGAATAAATTAGTTTTTATTTACTAAATATAGAATATAAAGCACGGTCTAATGTACAGAAAATCTTGTAAACAAGTGGTTTTAAAAAACATCCACCCAAATCCCTGTTTAGGAGGCACTACAAAATCCATTGCTACACACGTGGTTTTAAGAGGGGAAATGCCCCCTATTCCCCCCCAGGGTTGTTAAGGGGCAACGTATTCCGAATTCCTCTGTTGGTCAATGCTAACTTGACAAGCATATCAAGTTTGAACGAAATTGATCAGTAAATAAGAGAGAAATAGTAATTTTTGTATTCCCCATAACAATAACATTGGACAACGTACTGCGTTTATCGCAAAATGAAAATTTAAATTTTCTCCGCAACCAGCAATCGTAGAATAGTAATTCAAAATACTAAATTATTTAGTTTTCGAGCTCTTTTTAATGGTGAATAATATTTTTTTATAGTCATGTTTTTTTGGTAAAATCCAAAAAACCAAATTTGTTATGTTTTAAGCCCTATAATTTCTGAACAAGAATTTTTACAGAAATGCGGGTGGTGTGATTTTGTTGGAAAACTAAAATTTAATTAAAATTGTTAGAGCCGTTTTTGATAAATTTTGAATTTTCATGTTTTTTGGCGGTTTTTGGGGATAATTACCCTTAAAAATCAAAAATTCAAAAAATGAAAAAACACCTGGAGATATCGTGTATTAGTACCTACATACCAAATTTCATAAAAATCGGACCATTGGTTTGGGCTCTAGCCCTGTACACATCCATACAGACAGACAGATAGACAGACACACAGACATCACGTTAAAATCACTTTCTTGGGTTCAGGGAACACCAAAACGTATATTTCCACTAACAACTCAAATTCGAAAATTTTGACGAAAACAATACTTTCTCCATAAACTATGTATAAGGGGAGAAAGTAAAAAAGACTATCGATAGCACTCATCGTATAATAAACAAATACAAGTTGGTGTTTGTGAATTTTACATCAGTAAATAAAATAATACATGTTGCAGAAAGTTTTTGTTTTCGCTCGGAAATAATATTTTAATACAGAATATATATTAAATAAGCTTCAAATTAACACTATTTTTACGATTGCATTAAATTTTTCATATGCAATTGATTTGAATATAAGATATATTGATATCGGAATGCATTGCGAAAAACATTAACAAACTAAAGCATTTGATATTCTGAGTTTCTTTGGTGGCGACATTCGTTCATTTTCCATGCATGTGAATATGGGAACTGAAATACAACACGTCTGTTCCTTTAAGAACTTTTTTTTAATATATTACTTTGTTAGCTAGTTTGTGCAGTGACCAATTAAGTGAGTCTTTCTTGCTTTTCAGTACTTTTTATCAGAATCTCCAAGAGGTGTGTGTTATTTCCTAACTTTACACAAATAATCTATGTTACACGTACCTCATATACGCTTATAATCTATTTTAACCGTAATATCCTCCGCCTCCACTATAACTAGTTGCCGATGCTTGTGAGAATCCACCCCCGAGACCACCTCCCCAGCCGGGAAAACCTGCATATCCGGAAGAGGATCCTGAGTTTGCGGAAGCAGAAGAACCACCGGCCCCTGCACCACCACCCGCTCCGCCCCCTACCCCACCCCCACCACTGTACGATCCTGCTGTTGCAGAGCTCCCAGACCCTCCAAATCCGCCACCACCAGGCCGATATCCCCCACCGCTTCCTCCCACTCCTCCACTGAATGATCCGGCATTGGCTGATGATCCAGATCCACCAAATCCACCCCCCGTAGGTCGGTAACCTCCACCGACCCCCCCTCCTCCACTCACGGATCCGACGTTGGCTGATGCTCCTGATCCAGAGAATCCTGCTCCTCCACCAACTCCTCCGCCCCCTACGCCTCCTCCTCCACTCACTGATCCGGCATTGGCTGAAGATCCAGATCCTCCAAATCCACCCCCCGTAGGTCGGTAACCTCCACCGACTCCCCCTCCTCCACTCACGGATCCGACGTTGGCTGATGCTCCTGATCCAGAGAATCCTGCTCCTCCACCAACTCCTCCGCCCCCTACGCCTCCTCCTCCACTGAATGATCCGGCATTGGCTGATGATCCAGATCCTCCAAATCCACCCCCTGTAGGTCGGTAACCTCCACCGACTCCCCCTCCTGCACTCACTGATCCTGAGTTTGCTGATGCGCCTGATCCTGAGAATCCTGCTCCTCCCCCAACTCCTCCACCTCCTACTCCCCCGCCTCCACTCACTGATCCAGCGTTCGCTGACGCTCCTGATCCTGAGAATCCTGCTCCTCCTCCCCCAACTCCTCCGCTTCCTACACCCCCTCCTCCACTCACTGATCCTGCGTTTGCTGATGCGCCTGATCCTGAGAATCCTGCTCCTCCTCCAACTCCTCCGCTTCCTACACCCCCTCCTCCACTCACTGATCCTGCGTTTGCTGATGCGCCTGATCCTGAGAATCCTGCTCCTCCTCCAACTCCTCCGCTCCCCCCACCCACTCCCCCACTCAATGATCCAGCGCTGGCTGACGTTCCTGATCCTCCAAACCCTCCTCCATACCACCAAGGATTTGCTGGCCACCCGCCTCCACCAGAGCTAGAACCTGCGTTAGCAGTTGTACTGCTACCTCCAACCCCCGCCCCTCCTCCTCCTCCTCCTCCACCTCCACCTCCGGCAGACGCAGATCCAGCTAATGCTGATGCAGACGATCCTGAGCCTCCTGCGCCACCATATCCTGGCCAACCACCACCGAAGCCTCCTCCAAAGTTGGTCGAGAGGCTGAAGGAATTACTGCCACCGAATCCGAAACCCGGAGATGAATATTCTGGGTTACCTGCAAAATAATAACTTTTACTAAGTAATTGCAAAAATGCAAAGGAAACATTTTCTGACAATATTTATCTAGTTCAAAAATACTCAAAGCTTAATTGAGGAAAAAATAGTTATCCAACCAATTCCCCCAAAAATGTATAATACGATCATCGCCTCGATCACCATAACAAGATCCCCTCCAGCCTTGACCCTTGTATGAAACACAGTGTGTGTGACAGGTGGTAGTGAGGGTATTCAATTATGATTTAAATATTGAAATTAAAGTATGTAGGTTACATATGGCAAAAATCCTATCAAACAACTTCATTAAAACAATTTTTCAATTGCGATATCTTTCTGTACAACTTAGCTGCATGTTTAAGGATCTAATCTGACAAGCTTATTATTTTAATGTTTTGTAATAGTAATTTTCATTAAAAGTGATCTATTATAATTTAATGGAAATAATGTAAATAGGATTATAATGTTAGTGAAGTTGACTGTGAATAGCATAAAGTAGAGTAGAAATTGACTTTATTGCAAATACTTGTAAATATATTTTAAACATATGAACACTATATATCTCCAAAAGCCTAAGTTTTAAATATAAAATATTTATTTCAACCTGCGCCTTGCCATGTGAAAGTTATTATTTTAGATAAACTTTTTAAATTAATTTTTTTATAGGCTGCTGGTATTTTAGCAGTACAAGACAGCTGGTATAAATACAAACTCTGCAGTATTTTTTAGTTCTAACCCTACATGGTTATATTACAGTAAAATAAGAGAACAGCCTACTTTATGGCTATAGGTTAGTCCAGGCTCAAAAATATAAACACTTTCATTTCCAGACTAAAAAAAAGCAGAACAGAATTTTTGTTTATTAATTTGGTTAAGTTTTGTGATTTTCTTTGGTTTTGTTTGTGAAAGTAAAAACGCCAGATAAACTTTTAATGTTCTGGAAAGGAACTGTTACTAAAAAGGATTCTTGTTTCTCACTAAGACCGATCTTTCCTTGGAAAACATAATTTTTAATTGTTTAGTGTTAGATATCAACCCAGCTTTGGTCATGTTGTTTGGTAATGGTGGTCTTTCACATATAACGTAAGTAACCAAAAGTTGGGGGAGGGAGTTATGTTGCGTTGTTTTGGTTCATGGGAGTTTTGTTCTCTTAATATTTTGAATAAACATGGATAAATTTGTAAACCACTCAGGATTTGTGTCTGTCAATTAATACAAATTATAATCGGATAATGGTCAAAACTATGTGTTTTACGTTTTACTTGTTCCTCGTCTTTGATTTGGAGGTTCCTGCTAAAAGAATCCAGCAAATAAAATGTATTCACAAATGGTATTGAATCGTAACGTAAATTATTATTAATTTTTATTGTACAATCTAAATACGTTTTAGTTTGTTTGTTTTGCACAAATCATTGATCTGGTAATATCTTTGAAAAACCTTTCTATGTTGGAATTGCGAAACCTATCTGGTAAAACCTTCTGATAAAACAAAAAAAAACAGTTTATGTAACAAAATAATTTAGTATTACAAATAACCATAAACTAACTAAGATACAGTAATTCCTCAAGGATTTATGACAGAGGAAAAGACGTGACCAAAAGAAAGCTAAAGGTTTTGTTTACAGAGACAAATTGTAACTGCATAACGCAGTGGAAGGTGCGAGGGGTTTCATTAGTATAAACTTAAGACAAAGGTAACCTTAGGCAACCAAAGGTATAAAGGATGCTATGAGGTAACTGACTTGAATTATTTGTTCACCTTTTTTAACCTTCTTTATTATTCTGAAAGCAGTTTTGATTTTAAAAATCAATAAAATTTAATAATTTACCTGTAACAAGATTAAAATTAGATTAGTTTTATAAACAATTGTTAAAATACTATTTTCACTATCTAGAGTTCTACATGTATTGCATATGCTGCATACATGTTATAAATCACATATTTTGTATACATCTACGTATTTTTACAACATTTTCATCAAATAAAAAACTTACTGTCACCCTCCTGGGCAGTGGCAAAGAGAAGTAAAGAGGCCCACAACAAGTAAGCGATCATGACGTCAGGTGGTTGAACTGGGAGAAGGATGCGAAGCCCCGACACTAATGTATAGGTTAGTGACAAAGATAACGACACTCAAATAAACATTGGGGCTTCCGCGTAAGAAAGACACATGAATCACAGATTGATATGGAGCAGGAACAGGATCTGTTGAAACTGAACCTTCGGGGAGGTCCACAGTGATGCAACTGTGACTGTCGACTCCTTGAGGCCAGAGTTGTTTACATCATTAAAAACTTATAACTTATTCGTTAATGTGTCGGATCCTTTGTTTTCAAGAAGCTGATAATCAAGTGGTTGATAGATCTCCTGGCATGACATATTTAAAATATTTTACTAAATGGAGATATTATTGATACTGGTGTGTATTTGTAATTATCACTTTTTTACCCTTTTTCAATATTTGTTTGTCATCAAATTTTTTTAATTTAGAAGGAACAACTTAGAAGATTCAGCGAGTTTGACAATAATTTGCCATATATAAATAGTAGTTATTGTAAATTATACAAAATAACTTAATTAGCATTCCTGATAAATCTAGATATAAAAATCAATATTTCTCTGTTTATTTTCTGATTATACTTTATGCCCTTATATACCACTCGTCCAATTGCAGTGAAACTTTGAATTGTCACTCAGCTTAACCCTGGAAAGGCACTAATCAAGGTGTTACAAGTTTAGGGCTTCGCCCCACTGAACTTTTAAGTTGTCATGTTTTTTCATGGAGAAAAAAATTGTTATGATTTTCACAGATGGTGTATTTAAAATATATTAAACAACTGTCTATTTAGGTAGTAAGCTGTACTGTAAATTGTATGGATATTGGTTTTTTTGTGGCAATACAAATCAACATTAAATTATACACTATTTCTTTTGCCACCCAAAAAAACAAGCTATGGAAGTAATAATCGATCTAAATAGTCGTTGTTTGCCGTCCTTTTGTGCGTTCCTATAATATACATTCGATTGCTATGAAACTTTGCATGTTAATCCAGGTTATCCATAGGAAGTTTTCTAGCGTTAATCAAAGTCTTAAACCTTACGGCTGTGCCCCTCTGGACCGCTGTGCCATTCTTATTGGCATTAGTATTGACTAGACCTTTTGAGTTGGATACATCAGAGTAAATCATGAGCCTATTTTCGTTTAGCAAATGATTTCGGGCTCCGTTCCCCTAACCTTCAAAATACTTATTCAACCATCTCACACTTACTATTGGACTGATGGAGCTGCAGTTCAGTTGAAAGATAACTAATAGTTCAATTCATGGGTTTCATGGGCCTACTTATAATTATATTATAAATTAGGGCTTTGCTCGACTGGCTTTTAATATAACAATTTTAATCTACACAACCCAACTACTGATTCGATGGAGCTAAAATTAGGTAGGGGACTAGATAATACTCCATAATTAAGCATAGAGATGTCTCCAATACGAATATCTTTTGGGGCTCTGCCCAACAAGCATTTAAAGTTATTTTACCATATCGCACCGACTACTGGTCTTTTGGAGCTGCGGTTCGGATAGTGAATTCACTCAAAGCAGATATAGACCTACTTCTGATAAAACTATTGAATAGAGCTCTGCCTTCCTGGCCTTTATTATTTTCACGTTAACCATCAAAAACCAACTACCAAACCGGTCTATTATAAACTTTTCTTTGGTGGAAATCCATTGTTGGTAATGGAAAGTTTATGTTATTGAAGAAATTTCTTAAATATTGTAAACAATATATGCGCTTTATCATTTAAAGACAACTAGCCTCTGTCCCATTCTCCACATAGGAAACTCAAAGACATATACGATGGTTTGAAATTATTACATTTTATTCAGCTAAATAAAATAACTCCATAAGATTAACATATACATTATAATGTATATGTGACGAATTTTAATTTGCTTAATCACATGTATTTTTGTGAGGGAAATAAAAATCCTAGCCATCCATGATATGAGTAAGGCTTGCTTGGTTGCTTCCTTGCTTGCAACTCTGATCTCAAAAACGGCTCCATCTGTTTACTTAAAATGTTATAACAAAGTAATTTATGGGATACAAATAAGTTCGAGATAGAAAAAAATCAAATTATCCCCAGAAAAAATCAAATAATGTAAAAATCTCATTTGAGAGGTAAACAAATTTACATTGGGCTTATGAGTAGGACTACCCCCACTTGAGCAAGCCAATCAGAAGCCAGCATTTTGGTCACGTGACTTGTGACGTCATTAGGCTCCGCCCCCAAGATGGCGGCGCCCATGGTGACTTCACTTTTTTTCCCGCCAAATTCCCTAACCTCACTTTTTCCCGCCAGATTGTGCAGTGTTGCCAACCTAGCAGAGCTTATACCAACCTAGCAGCTGGCGACTTAGCTGTGACGTATTTGGCAATGTAGAGATCATGTGAGGCCAAGTGCTAAACTTACAAAAAAACGATTTTATTTTAACATTTTTAGTCTTTTGTTATGAAAATCTTACTTTTTTATTTTATCAATGAATTAAGCTCTACAAAACAAACAATTTGGGGATTTGATCATTAATCTACGTCAATAGAGTACTGAGATATTGAAAGTATTAAACACAGTACGTTGTCTAATGCTATTCTTATGAAGAATAAGTAACACGTTATACAGGTAATTGGTTATTTATAAACATAAGTTGATAAAACTTAATATGTGGTTTAGTTTAGTTGTGGTTTATTGATATTTTTATAAAAAAACAAGCAAACGTATGTAGTCGGTTTTAATGTTATCCTTATGGAGAATAAGTCAAATTTAATATCTAAATCAAATCAAATCAAATTTATTTTCAAATAAAAACAAATACAACATCATGTACACAAACAATATTGCGGAAAAAAAATTCTCACATAGGCCCAATCGGCCTTTGCGTGAGAACAGTTCTGCTTCAAATTCAGTGCACTTAAAAAATATCAAAAAACATCGTATTATTGCTAAATCAATTACATTTACATTTTGATGATTAAATAGGCTACAAACACAAATAAAAAATAAAAATCAAACAATATCGGCAGTTGTATGCATATTAATCATGAACAAAATTATGATGCGTTTTGCTATCTTACTTATTTATCCACATATATTGATAAAACTTGGTATCTGACTTTATGTGGTTCCGATCTATGAATATTCACATAAAATACCCTTACTGCAGCAAACCGACATACACAGACAAATGCAAATATATGGACTCTGTGTTATACAATTTTATTTCCAGTGTACATAGCCGTCAACCCGGTATACTAAGTGTATGTTTGCTTGGGTGGGGTTTGAGACCATCCCGTGCATATGCACCCAGGTTAAACATTATTCCGTGCGTAGGCCGTCCAGTTTACCTGGTTGTTGCCCAGTACGAACTAATGTCCTCTCCCTTTTAACAAACAAAGGATAGAGTATTTAAAAAAAAAGACCATAGCCCCTCCATCGCCATGACCCGTGGAGACCTTCCAAAAACAAACTAATTGTCTCCTCCATTTTTATTTTGTTACTTTTACAATCCCCACCGTACAAATTAAAGTAGTAGCATGAATTCAACATTCACTCTGGACCGTTCCAGGGAGTAGTCAAGGGCTTACCTAGACGCCTCAATGTACAAGACCCTTCATCTCACATTCAGGTTTACGGGGCTTTTCGTCCCCCACGCCATTGACCTTCATTCACACACACACACACACACACACACACACACACCCTGATATACATACGGCAGGGAACTTTTGCAACGTCAAAGACATGCTCAACTATATTTAAAATTGGGCTGTTCATGAAGTTAAGTGAGACATTTATGTTAAGTATTGCGCAATAGTACAGATCAGAGCAACGTAGGGTAGAAGAAGTGACCAAAGTGGCTGAGGCAGAGCAGGGGATTAAATCATTCAAGTTAAAACCTGAAATTAGGCTACGTGACCATGTTTTTTTAAAAAGGGGAATGAATTGTTTCCAATACTACCGGTCGTGTTTACTCAAGTTTTTGGATTTTGTAACCGTAGGGTAGTGTGTCGTACTCACCCTCAAGTTTTCTTTTTGGTCCTGTAATTTTGAAAAGTTTGGATTCATTCACAGTTACAATATCGCGGTCTTTCGTCCTCCTGATTCTAGATTCCTTAATTTCAATACTTTCAGATGATTCACTGAGGACCATTTCTTTTATTTTTTCAAAGTTAAGTGTTTTAGAAGTCTTAAAATTGAGGGTGAGGCCCTTTATTTTGCAAACAGATTTTATTTTTTGTTTGTTGGTTGACCAGACAAGGTATGCGTATGTTTTAGGCCCCCCAGAAACGAATTCAACGATGAAAGATCCAGGACCGTGTTTAACCAGCTCGTCTGTCATTTCCCCGAGGTAATCCCCTGTAGGAACCCTGTGCGAACCTCCCTTATAAATGTAGAGTACTGAGTCTGTGTCATAGTACAAAACTTGAGTTCCCAGGGCCTCCAGATATTCATACAGTTTCAACCTAGCCTGAGCAGTAGTGTAGGCCGCTATGACTACATTCACGTTTCTTAATGGCTCACCGTTTTCCTCCAAGTACTCCCAACTCACTACCACTACCTCTTCGTTTACTATCTGTATTCTATTAACTAGTATATTAGGTTTTGTCAGCATCCCGAACAGTGTTTTAGGGTCCCTGACTATCGTGGCCTTTGTCTGGTTCTCTCGCTGTCCGAATTTTCCCCAAAATGAATTTAGCATGAGTTTAGCCAATGATCTCAAACCTTCGTTTTTAGCAATTTTGGCAGGGTCTAGCCTGATTCCTTCATGAGTGAAGTAGTTTTGCACGTACAGGTCTTTATCCTCCTGAGTCTTACACCATTCTGGGTAGCCTGACGCTTCTTGTTTAATTTTTAGGAATTTATTGATGAAATCTGTAAAGAGTCCCCCTTTCTCGTATGTGGCCATTTCATATTCCCATAACTCGTACATATCGAGGATGACATAGCCTTTCTCTACCGCTTTCCTTACCTCATCCATTGTCCAAGTTCCTACCATGGCTCTTTCTTCGCTTTCGTGTTCACAGTCTTCTTGGTTTTGGTTTTCGCCACATATTTTACAGAGGGTAAACATCAATTTTTTATTCATCCTTGCTGGGAGCACTGGGTGGTAGAGATCCCGAGGTGGCAGGACTTTGCATTTCAATAGACCATCTACTTGGAGACCTCTCTGCCTACACTCCCTGTCTCCTACATGAATGGTGGGATGACCTAGAGGATACTTACCGTACTTACACACATACGGGTAGAGTGAACAAACGTCCACATATTGGATCGTTTCTCCTTCCCCACATTTGTGGTAAGTTTTAGAGTTACCCGTTCTACCCCCAAAGAAAGCCTGTCTCGGGTCTAGTGGGAGTGCGTTTAATATGGGGAGAGAGTCCAAGTGTTTGAGTTTTTGTTTTTTCTTTAATCTCCTAAACTCACACTCCCACATCTCGACTACTTCGTAGTCATTAAACTTAGCGATTTTGGACTTTGTTCTCTCGTATCTTAAGTGAAGTGAGTCCGAGGGATCCTCCTTCAGAGGAGCCTCTCGATTGAACGGGAAGCAATTGGGGCATCCATGCCAGTAGCATCCGTGAAACTCATATATGTTTTCCCCGTCAAACCCATCTACTTTCAGTCTGTTAATCTTTACTTCTTTACCCCGCCCCGCATGCTCGATCTTCACTCCACGCTTCTCTTCTTCCCAGCTTAACCACTGAATGGCAATAGCTGACTGGTTATCCACTAAACGGTAGCCGTTCTTTGGGATGAGACTTATCGTGTTCGGTTTCAAAAAGTTGCGGCGGAAGGCCAAGTTGCAAGCACTAGCAATCGTTACAGCCTCTAGGAAAGGATCGACATTACACTCTTGGAGGAATATCGATCTGAACTTAAGACAGGCTTGGGCCAAGATCTCCACATCAGAGATGCAATACTCTAGCATTTCCTTTTGAAAATCAAATACATAGTTTTCCGCTACTCTTTCATTGTACCATACTTTAAAGGCCTTATGGGACTTTTTAAACATTGACTCCGGGCAGTAGTACTGTTTATCAGGGATAGGACCTACATAATTTTGGTTCGCCAAAGTGTTGAACAAGTGAGGAAAGTAACCCTTCTTTCTCTCCGGAGGTAGATCGAATGACTTAGGGAGCGCAGCGAGGGCCATGGGGAAATAGTTAAGTGAGTCCACAAACCTCACGTTGTCCATTTCCATGAGAATAATTTTGCAACCCCTCATGATCAGATTGGGTGTGAATTTAGTTTTTTCAAGGATATACTTTAACAAAAACTGAAAATCAAAGCCCTGACCGTTGTGGGCAATTACACAGATATCTTTAAAACCTTTACGGATTTCCATAACGTATTCCATGAAATCTTTAACAGGGTCAGAGTTGAAGACTCTCGTACGGTTTTTACAGACCATGCAAAATTCTGATTCCATACATTGGTAGCAAAACTGCTGGGAAACACACAAGTTTATTTTATGTACTTTTTGTTCGGGGTCAGAGGGGAGAGACTCGTCTTGACGAGTCTCCAGATCAAAGAAAATGAAAAGGTAGTCCTTTGGTTTAGGTTTACCCTCGTTCCGCTGTATGAAACATTTGTGATTTTGATCCTGGAAAGATCCGCAAGGCTTGCAATAGACTTCTCCACACTTGTGGGGTGCGGATCTACCTCTATTCCAAACTAATTTTCCACAATCAAGACACTTTTTTACATCCCTACATTTATCGACTTGGTGAGCAGTGAAACACTGTTGATTTCTCAAAGTCATATTACATTTTGGACAAACTATTCCTCCATGCTCCTCTTTGCAGGGAGGCGAGATGGTCTGACACTGAGAACAGATGCTTGAACATCTGTGCTCACCTTTGTGATCATAGGGAACATGACAAGCTTCACAAAAATATTTACAAACGAAAGCAGCAGTCAAACTAGTTATTACATTATAGTGTCCGTTGTAAAACAACAGGTTGATCTTGAATAAAGCATTTTCAACACTGCCCTCAAAATAAACGTCCCGACCTTTATTATCATAATTGAATACGGTTATTTTGAAATCTTTCAAGAATTCTTGAAACTTCTCAAGTTCTGGGATTCCCGCGCCATCCTCGGGCATATCTACTCTAGCCCGGCGAATAAGTTCCAGAGCCCTTACGGTTTGCCTTTTTTTATCATCCTGCCGAATTGACTTGTACAGAGGATCCTTCGTTGCAAGAGCAATACCTACAACCAAGGCCTTGGGGAGACACAAGTTGTCTTTATTTTTAATAACTACGATCCCTGTCCTTGCTTTGCACTCCTCGTCAAACGTGTTAAAGATACCGGGTCGTACCCTCCCAGAACCTACAGGGAGATTAACTCGAGTACCTTCTACTTTAAAAGTGTCAGTGGACTTGACGGAATCAGAATTTGACTGTATGATCCCCCCGAAAAATTTGCCAAAGGATGTCTTCATCAATTTCACCAGCGGGTCGAAATGCGACAAACCCTGGATCTCTACTTTTTAGATTAAGACTCTGCAAAGTGAACCCGAGCTGATCATTTTCGTGGGCTTGGCCTTTCATCTCATTTACAATTTTGGCAAATCCTTGTCTGAGCCAATCTATCTCACTGATATCAGGTGGAGGGTTAGAAAATTTGAAAATAGTTTTCGTTCCGTACAATCTAAACTTTTTAACATAAACTTGCTCGTCACTGAGTATTTCAACGGGTTCAACAACACTAGCCATTACTACTTGGATCAATAAAAAAAAAAAGTTAAATATAAATCAAAACAATTAAGTGAGGATATGTTAAGCAAAACTAAGGTTATGTGATCCAAAAGAGAAACTTGAGTAAATACAACCCTAGACTTAGTAAAATAATAAATAAATATATATGTTTGACTCTCAAAAAAGTGAGGTTAAGTTTAACTCTGGGTAGATTATGTTAGACACACAAAAGTGAGAATATGATATAAAAGTAGGGTTATGTTATACAATACAATAATTGAAGATATACCTGATATACCAAATATAATTCGTGTTAAATAGTAACAACAATTTATAGGAGCACTTACTGTAATAATCGCACAATACTATCACAACTCACTTACCACAATAGCAAAAGAATGAAACAGCGCAGGGACCTCCGATCAGCACAAAAGCCAGGAACAGAGTGAATGAGGAAGGCAGTCAGCACCGGTATATATAGGCACCAACAACCAATCAGTGATCAGAACGCCTAATATGACCAATAGGGAGAGAGCTTATTTCGACCAATCACAGAGCTGTATTTTAACCTGTTACAACCGGATTTTTTAGGTGACTAACAGTGATTCAGAAGAGCAGCAATAGAACAGGAGGAAGAAGAGGGATTGGAGGACGACCGTTATTATTCTATCATATATAAAATGTAGACCATATAACGAAGGGATATATCAAGTTCAAGGTCATCCTGAGAATGTTTTAAAAATCTATCTCTCACATGTTTTATTTGATAATTACATTCAATATAATACGTATCCTTGCGTATATCACCAAATGAGTACTGATTTGTTATTAATCGCTAAAGGTATCTGTCAAAACACCGTTCAACTATGGATAGGAGAGGTTATTTTGTGCGTTTTGGCGTTATTTAGGACTACTGAAGGACACCTTCATCATATTTCAGTAAAACTGTGACAGTTTCAGACAAACACAATCTCTATAGATAGATGTTCATCCGTCAAAAGCTGAAAGTATAATGGTATTGCACTAGCGTGTATGATACCTTCCCCACCACATCGTTACCTTGTCCTTCAAAAAATGTTGTTCTTTCTTTACAGCGGCTATAACCTTAATCGTATCTGAAATCTGATTACACCTTTTTGCTCGTCTTGGCGAGCCGTGTAATTTGAGTACACACTCGGTATACTTTAGATCATAAATAAAGAAGTTATTTATTTATCCTTGAAAATAGTTGTTTTTCGCTTTTGTTGTTATCTCCCTAGTACGATATGAGTTATGATTGCACCTTCTTGCTCTTATTGACGTGTCGAGTAATTTGAGTAACCACACGGTATACTTTAGACCGTAAATAAAGAAGTTATTTAGATTTAACCTTGAAAATAGTTGTTTTTTGTTTTTCTGCTATCTCCACTCTGCCGACCACTCTGAATTCTTACTGCATCTTCTTGTTTGCCCGATCAAATTGCGTAATTCGAGTACCCACATGACATACTTTGGACAAACTTTACCTTTTGACTGTATCCTTGACTCGATAGCCTACGGTGAATCGCACAAAGGATTAAATTTATAACTGAAATTATTCAAAGTCTAAAACTAAATACTACAAGGAATGTTAAATGCTAATGTACCAATGTAGTTACCACTGTAACTTTAAATTGGACTGTAACCTTGAATTGATGACCTGCGGTGGACTGCACAAAGGTTTAAATTTATAACTAAAATTATTCCAAGTCCAGAACTAAATACTACAAGTAAATGTAACTGCTAATATAGTCTCACGACGACCATCTGAAAATATTTATCACCCGGGACTTGGATACTTTTCTGAATTGATACACCAAGTATTGTGAAGGTCAGAGGAGAAACTATCGTAAAAAAGAGCAAAGCAGACTTAAATGTGCTGAGCTCCACACCATAAGGTTGTATCGATTAAATACACCACAAGGTGGATCGGCTTATTATTCATTGTCCTTCAACAAATTTTGTTTTTCTTTACAGCTGATATAACCTTGGTCGTATCTGAATTCTGATTACACTTTTTTGCTCGTCTTGGCGAGCCGTGTAATTTGAGTACACACTCGTTATACTTTAGATCATAAATAAAGAAGTTATTTAGGCTTATCCTTGGAAATGGTTTTTTCGCTTTTGTTGCTATCTCCCTAGTACGATATGAATTCCGATTGCACCTTCTTGCTCTTCTTGGCGTGTCGAGTAATTTGAGAACCCACTCGGTATACTTTAGACCATAAATAAAGAAGTTACTCAGGTTTAACCTCGAAAATAGTTGTTTTTTGTTTTTGCTGCTATCTCCATGGTGAGCTCTGAATTCTGACTGCACCTTCCTGTTTCGCCCGATCAAATCGCGTAATTTGAGTACCCACATGACATACTTTGGACAAACTTTACCTTTTGACTGTATCCTTGACTTGATAGCCAAAAGTGAATCGCACAAAGGAATAAATTTATAACTGAAATTATGCTAAGTCTAAAACTAAATACTACAAGGAATGTAGTCTCACGACTGTAAGCAATCAGAACTACTTAACAGTGCACAATTGACCAAATTGTTATAAAAATCTCACTTAGAAAGATGAACAGTATTGTAGAGGACAGGTTTTAATATAACTTCTAACTATTAGTCACAACTAAACACCCGAAATTGAAAAATGTAAATTTTAAGTTAATGTGGTATGTCAGAGTTTAGTATGGTCAGAGTGTGACAAAAGCAAAGGTGGATCGGTTTATTATTAATACTAAACTATAAATTATGTTACTATCGAGAATGTTTTTTTATATCAATCAATAATATCATATTTTACTCGATTTAAAAAGAAAAAGAAATTCCATGAATATTATTTACAGTAATATTAAATCATTCAATTTTCAAAATTGATGAAATATTAGTTATCATTAATTTTTTCGATATAAAATATGATAACAATCTTGGGATTGAATAATAACGCTTTCTGGCGGAGTCATGGGGAGGTATTACCGACACACTTTACCGACCTGAATATTATGCGAGTCCTAGCTGCTATGGTCAGAACTACATCGGACTGAATGCCGGCTCTGGCGGTCGCAATCAGAACTACTTAACATTGCACAATTAGCCAAATTGTCATAAAAATCTCACTTAGAAATATGAACATTATTGTAGAGGACAGGTTTTAATATAACTTCTAACTATTAGTCACAACTAAACACCCGAAGTTGAAAAATGTAAATTCTAAGTTAATGTAGTATGTCTCAATCGCCAAAAGCTAAATTAAAATATTTAATTAATTAAAATAACTTAAAATAACTACTAGAACACTTACTGGTATAAAGAACGAAATACGAAAACAACATTTACAACACTATAACCTATAGCAAAGATCTAAGGAAATAAAGAGTAATATAATTAACAAGAAAGTACTTTACACTAGTAAATAAGGTCAATGTTCAGACTTCAGGCAGTATTATTTATACTACAGTGGATTGCTCCAGTATCAGACAATAAACAAGAGAATATCTATGTCTCAGTCCCCAAAAGCTAAATTGAAAATAATTCATTAAATCACAAACTTAAATTGTCCGGTCAGAATCTGTTAGAGTCAGATCAGAACAAAGAGAGCTTGAGTTCTGGAAAAAAATTATTCCCTATTAAGTACAACACTAATCTTTGGTAAATACCATAATTACTGACTCATTTCACAAGGTTTCTGGTAATTAACCAGCCAACTCGGTCGGAGCGGTAATCCTTGACGAACCTAGGTTTTTTATTTCATATAAAAATATATTTCTTGAGGAACATTTTAATCTGTAATTTATTGTCAGAACGCACAAAGAATCAAGCAGTTCGCATAAAGTTCATCATTCCAGAATAAATAATAGCTCAATGAAATCTGTAATTTACTGATTGTTCTCATACCAAAATATATATAGAAACATAAATTATTCAGGAGACAATGATCTTTTCTTAAAGAAATCCCTTGGAAAAATTAAACTTTATGTTGGTTGTCCACAGTACGTTTGCTTAAAACTTGTCCAATTTCACTAATAAAAGACTTAAATAAAAGCCAGTATTTCACTGAAGGTTCTTAGACTAAAATACATAGCATAATGTAATAAGAATTTGAGGTATGGTTCATTAATTAAAGGCAATTTTGTTTAATAAAAGTTGATGTTAATTTGAATATTATAAATCGCCTCAAACCTGTCCGCTTTAAATTATCAATAGCTCAAATGAAAGTCTGTAATTTAGCGACTATTTTAAGACCAAAACATATCAAATAACTAAAATATAACAGGAGATATTGATCAATAATTGTAGGTAACTCCTAAAATAATAAAGTTTTTGTTGTTTGGCGGTCTACAATTTGCTTGATATTCATCAGAACTACATAAACTGTAGCTAAAATTAAGGTCTGTAATCTTCTGAGTGTTTTCATACCAAAACATATATAACATAACATACATAATGACATAAATAATACTGGATCTATCAATCATTAATTAACGACAAATCTTGGTAAGATTAAAATTGTATTTAAAATTTAACATACATTACCACCTTCTTCATTTTTAAATGTTACACTGCCTCGGAAAATTTTGATCGATTGATTGCAACTTTTAATTTGGTTGTATAAAATAACATAGGAAAGGGAAAGTATTTTAAACTTCTTGTTATTAATTTATAACCCTTAGAGAATTCAAACATGAAGCTGAGTAAGCGAGCAAGCTAATAATTTTGTATACTTTATACTTTTATCATTTACCTATCGGCAAGAGCACAATGATTCTATTTATTTATATTTTAGGACTACATTACATATCTGTACATTAGTATAATTAAGATACAACTGTTTATTAAACTTGCACTAAAACTATTTCCATAGCACAGTCGTTAATACCATTTTAGCCTTAGAGATTTTCCCGAAGTTAACGATACGAATTAATTTCGCATCATTCTAATACACTTTATTGCATACAATTATAAACGAGTTTGCACGCAGCACGCTGACGTGAGGGAAGTGAATTTCCACATAAAAACTTTTAAAACTCAAAATCAGTGTAAAAACATATATTTGTCCAATTTTTATTGAAATCTGAAAACATTGATTTTTTGGCTGCTCTGATACTCCTGGTTTCATTTACTTGCAAAGCTGGGAATACAATTTTGCGCATTATAAGGTTAGGAGAAGGTCCAGACAGGCTTGAAAGTAGGTGTGAGTTGCTGGGGATGATAAAAGTACTCTAACAAAGGAATAACATGCGTTTCTAGTACCCCATAAGACAACGTACTGTGTTTAGCCCATACACATTTTCTTTAATAACTCGGTAAATATTTATGCTAGAATGACGAGAGAGGGCTTAAAACTTTCGCCTCTCTATTTCCCATCTTTTTACATGCATTCATTTTACATACGGGGCTCTTCTGACCCTTTTTGGGCCCAAAAACTCGAAATTTGAAAGATTAATCCCTAAAAATGGGTTTAGAGTTTTCCGATTGTTTTGCCCAACGAACTTGTCCAACAGATTATAGAAAGGAACGTCCCTACCGAATTTGAAGTAAATCGGACAAAAAATGCGACCGCTAGAGTGCATACACATATATATATATATAAAATTTTGAACGACCCCCCAAAACGTGTTCAAGGGTCACGTTAGGAACTTCTATGGTGGTCCCGGGCTTAAGTTTCACCGTGCGGGTCATGCTAATAGTTCACTTTCCAAAGGAAATTCACTAATAATAAAAAAATAATACACACATTAAATTTTAATTTTTATACGGTAGCAAAAGGAAATCAGAAGTACTGCAGTGGCACCGATCTTAACCAAATAAAAATTAAGAGCAATGTGGCAGACAAAATTGAACACCTGATTTAACTACTAAGAGTGGGCTTAGAGAGTATTTACCAAATCAAAAGGCGGTGCCGCGCAGGTGACAACAGTAGACAGCTGTTTCCGTCTCACGCGACCTTGAACTTGATCGCCAGCTGACTGTACGCGCTCATCGAGGTAGAAACCATGGCGAGCTCGCCAAATGGACAGATAACGGTTCGGCTAGATCCAAAGTGTAGGACACGGCAAAACGGTAATCCCGAGCGGTGAGCGCGTTGTCGGTTACACGCTCCTGTACATCTCTGGACCTTCTCCTAACCTTATAATGCGCAAAATTGTATTCCCAGCTTTGCAAGTAAATGAAACCAGGAGTATCAGAGCAGCCAAAAAATCAATGTTTTCAGATTTCAATAAAAATTGGACAAATATATGTTTTTACACTGATTTTGAGTTTTAAAAGTTTTTATGTGGAAATTCACTTCCCTCACGTCAGCGTGCTGCGTGCAAACTCGTTTATAATTGTATGCAATAAAGTGTATTAGAATGATGCGAAATTAATTCGTATCGTTAACTTCGGGAAAATCTCTAAGGCTAAAATGGTATTAACGACTGTGCTATGGAAATAGTTTTAGTGCAAGTTTAATAAACAGTTGTATCTTAATTATACTAATGTACAGATATGTAATGTAGTCCTAAAATATAAATAAATAGAATCATTGTGCTCTTGCCGATAGGTAAATGATAAAAGTATAAAGTATACAAAATTATTAGCTTGCTCGCTTACTCAGCTTCATGTTTGAATTCTCTAAGGGTTATAAATTAATAACAAGAAGTTTAAAATACTTTCCCTTTCCTATGTTATTTTATACAACCAAATTAAAAGTTGCAATCAATCGATCAAAATTTTCCGAGGCAGTGTAACATTTAAAAATGAAGAAGGTGGTAATGTATGTTAAATTTTAAATACAATTTTAATCTTACCAAGATTTGTCGTTAATTAATGATTGATAGATCCAGTATTATTTATGTCATTATGTATGTTATGTTATATATGTTTTGGTATGAAAACACTCAGAAGATTACAGACCTTAATTTTAGCTACAGTTTATGTAGTTCTGATGAATATCAAGCAAATTGTAGACCGCCAAACAACAAAAACTTTATTATTTTAGGAGTTACCTACAATTATTGATCAATATCTCCTGTTATATTTTAGTTATTTGATATGTTTTGGTCTTAAAATAGTCGCTAAATTACAGACTTTCATTTGAGCTATTGATAATTTAAAGCGGACAGGTTTGAGGCGATTTATAATATTCAAATTAACATCAACTTTTATTAAACAAAATTGCCTTTAATTAATGAACCATACCTCAAATTCTTATTACATTATGCTATGTATTTTAGTCTAAGAACCTTCAGTGAAATACTGGCTTTTATTTAAGTCTTTTATTAGTGAAATTGGACAAGTTTTAAGCAAACGTACTGTGGACAACCAACATAAAGTTTAATTTTTCCAAGGGATTTCTTTAAGAAAAGATCATTGTCTCCTGAATAATTTATGTTTCTATATATATTTTGGTATGAGAACAATCAGTAAATTACAGATTTCATTGAGCTATTATTTATTTTGGAATGATGAACTTTATGCGAACTGCTTGATTCTTTGTGCGTTCTGACAATAAATTACAGATTAAAATGTTCCTCAAGAAATATATTTTTATATGAAATAAAAAACCTAGGTTCGTCAAGGATTACCGCTCCGACCGAGTTGGCTGGTTAATTACCAGAAACCTTGTGAAATGAGTCAGTAATTATGGTATTTACCAAAGATTAGTGTTGTACTTAATAGGGAATAATTTTTTTCCAGAACTCAAGCTCTCTTTGTTCTGATCTGACTCTAACAGATTCTGACCGGACAATTTAAGTTTGTGATTTAATGAATTATTTTCAATTTAGCTTTTGGGGACTGAGACATAGATATTCTCTTGTTTATTGTCTGATACTGGAGCAATCCACTGTAGTATAAATAATACTGCCTGAAGTCTGAACATTGACCTTATTTACTAGTGTAAAGTACTTTCTTGTTAATTATATTACTCTTTATTTCCTTAGATCTTTGCTATAGGTTATAGTGTTGTAAATGTTGTTTTCGTATTTCGTTCTTTATACCAGTAAGTGTTCTAGTAGTTATTTTAAGTTATTTTAATTAATTAAATATTTTAATTTAGCTTTTGGCGATTGAGACATACTACATTAACTTAGAATTTACATTTTTCAACTTCGGGTGTTTAGTTGTGACTAATAGTTAGAAGTTATATTAAAACCTGTCCTCTACAATAATGTTCATATTTCTAAGTGAGATTTTTATGACAATTTGGCTAATTGTGCAATGTTAAGTAGTTCTGATTGCGACCGCCAGAGCCGGCATTCAGTCCGATGTAGTTCTGACCATAGCAGCTAGGACTCGCATAATATTCAGGTCGGTAAAGTGTGTCGGTAATACCTCCCCATGACTCCGCCAGAAAGCGTTATTATTCAATCCCAAGATTGTTATCATATTTTATATCGAAAAAATTAATGATAACTAATATTTCATCAATTTTGAAAATTGAATGATTTAATATTACTGTAAATAATATTCATGGAATTTCTTTTTCTTTTTAAATCGAGTAAAATATGATATTATTGATTGATATAAAAAAACATTCTCGATAGTAACATAATTTATAGTTTAGTATTAATAATAAACCGATCCACCTTTGCTTTTGTCACACTCTGACCATACTAAACTCTGACATACCACATTAACTTAAAATTTACATTTTTCAATTTCGGGTGTTTAGTTGTGACTAATAGTTAGAAGTTATATTAAAACCTGTCCTCTACAATACTGTTCATCTTTCTAAGTGAGATTTTTATAACAATTTGGTCAATTGTGCACTGTTAAGTAGTTCTGATTGCTTACAGTCGTGAGACTACATTCCTTGTAGTATTTAGTTTTAGACTTAGCATAATTTCAGTTATAAATTTATTCCTTTGTGCGATTCACTTTTGGCTATCAAGTCAAGGATACAGTCAAAAGGTAAAGTTTGTCCAAAGTATGTCATGTGGGTACTCAAATTACGCGATTTGATCGGGCGAAACAGGAAGGTGCAGTCAGAATTCAGAGCTCACCATGGAGATAGCAGCAAAAACAAAAAACAACTATTTTCGAGGTTAAACCTGAGTAACTTCTTTATTTATGGTCTAAAGTATACCGAGTGGGTTCTCAAATTACTCGACACGCCAAGAAGAGCAAGAAGGTGCAATCGGAATTCATATCGTACTAGGGAGATAGCAACAAAAGCGAAAAAACCATTTCCAAGGATAAGCCTAAATAACTTCTTTATTTATGATCTAAAGTATAACGAGTGTGTACTCAAATTACACGGCTCGCCAAGACGAGCAAAAAAGTGTAATCAGAATTCAGATACGACCAAGGTTATATCAGCTGTAAAGAAAAACAAAATTTGTTGAAGGACAATGAATAATAAGCCGATCCACCTTGTGGTGTATTTAATCGATACAACCTTATGGTGTGGAGCTCAGCACATTTAAGTCTGCTTTGCTCTTTTTTACGATAGTTTCTCCTCTGACCTTCACAATACTTGGTGTATCAATTCAGAAAAGTATCCAAGTCCCGGGTGATAAATATTTTCAGATGGTCGTCGTGAGACTATATTAGCAGTTACATTTACTTGTAGTATTTAGTTCTGGACTTGGAATAATTTTAGTTATAAATTTAAACCTTTGTGCAGTCCACCGCAGGTCATCAATTCAAGGTTACAGTCCAATTTAAAGTTACAGTGGTAACTACATTGGTACATTAGCATTTAACATTCCTTGTAGTATTTAGTTTTAGACTTTGAATAATTTCAGTTATAAATTTAATCCTTTGTGCGATTCACCGTAGACTATCGAGTCAAGGATACAGTCAAAAGGTAAAGTTTGTCCAAAGTATGTCATGTGGGTACTCGAATTACGCAATTTGATCGGGCAAACAAGAAGATGCAGTAAGAATTCAGAGTGGTCGGCAGAGTGGAGATAGCAGAAAAACAAAAAACAACTATTTTCAAGGTTAAATCTAAATAACTTCTTTATTTACGGTCTAAAGTATACCGTGTGGTTACTCAAATTACTCGACACGTCAATAAGAGCAAGAAGGTGCAATCAGAACTCATATCGTACTAGGGAGATAACAACAAAAGCGAAAAACAACTATTTTCAAGGATAACTAAATAACTTCTTTATTTATGATCTAAAGTATACCGAGTGTGTACTCAAATTACACGGCTCGCCAAGACGAGCAAAAAGGTGTAATCAGATTTCAGATACGATTAAGGTTATAGCCGCTGTAAAGAAAGAACAACATTTTTTGAAGGACAAGGTAACGATGTGGTGGGGAAGGTATCATACACGCTAGTGCAATACCATTATACTTTCAGCTTTTGACGGATGAACATCTATCTATAGAGATTGTGTTTGTCTGAAACTGTCACAGTTTTACTGAAATATGATGAAGGTGTCCTTCAGTAGTCCTAAATAACGCCAAAACGCACAAAATAACCTCTCCTATCCATAGTTGAACGGTGTTTTGACAGATACCTTTAGCGAGTAATAACAAATCAGTACTCATTTGGTGATATACGCAAGGATACGTATTATATTGAATGTAATTATCAAATAAAACATGTGAGAGATAGATTTTTAAAACATTCTCAGGATGACCTTGAACTTGATATATCCCTTCGTTATATGGTCTACATTTTATATATGATAGAATAATAACGGTCGTCCTCCAATCCCTCTTCTTCCTCCTGTTCTATTGCTGCTCTTCTGAATCACTGTTAGTCACCTAAAAAATCCGGTTGTAACAGGTTAAAATACAGCTCTGTGATTGGTCGAAATAAGCTCTCTCCCTATTGGTCATATTAGGCGTTCTGATCACTGATTGGTTGTTGGTGCCTATATATACCGGTGCTGACTGCCTTCCTCATTCACTCTGTTCCTGGCTTTTGTGCTGATCGGAGGTCCCTGCGCTGTTTCATTCTTTTGCTATTGTGGTAAGTGAGTTGTGATAGTATTGTGCGATTATTACAGTAAGTGCTCCTATAAATTGTTGTTACTATTTAACACGAATTATATTTGGTATATCAGGTATATCTTCAATTATTGTATTGTATAACATAACCCTACTTTTATATCATATTCTCACTTTTGTGTGTCTAACATAATCTACCCAGAGTTAAACTTAACCTCACTTTTTTGAGAGTCAAACATATATATTTATTTATTATTTTACTAAGTCTAGGGTTGTATTTACTCAAGTTTCTCTTTTGGATCACATAACCTTAGTTTTGCTTAACATATCCTCACTTAATTGTTTTGATTTATATTTAACTTTTTTTTTTTATTGATCCAAGTAGTAATGGCTAGTGTTGTTGAACCCGTTGAAATACTCAGTGACGAGCAAGTTTATGTTAAAAAGTTTAGATTGTACGGAACGAAAACTATTTTCAAATTTTCTAACCCTCCACCTGATATCAGTGAGATAGATTGGCTCAGACAAGGATTTGCCAAAATTGTAAATGAGATGAAAGGCCAAGCCCACGAAAATGATCAGCTCGGGTTCACTTTGCAGAGTCTTAATCTAAAAAGTAGAGATCCAGGGTTTGTCGCATTTCGACCCGCTGGTGAAATTGATGAAGACATCCTTTGGCAAATTTTCGGGGGGATCATACAGTCAAATTCTGATTCCGTCAAGTCCACTGACACTTTTAAAGTAGAAGGTACTCGAGTTAATCTCCCTGTAGGTTCTGGGAGGGTACGACCCGGTATCTTTAACACGTTTGACGAGGAGTGCAAAGCAAGGACAGGGATCGTAGTTATTAAAAATAAAGACAACTTGTGTCTCCCCAAGGCCTTGGTTGTAGGTATTGCTCTTGCAACGAAGGATCCTCTGTACAAGTCAATTCGGCAGGATGATAAAAAAAGGCAAACCGTAAGGGCTCTGGAACTTATTCGCCGGGCTAGAGTAGATATGCCCGAGGATGGTGCGGGAATCCCAGAACTTGAGAAGTTTCAAGAATTCTTGAAAGATTTCAAAATAACCGTATTCAATTATGATAATAAAGGTCGGGACGTTTATTTTGAGGGCAGTGTTGAAAATGCTTTATTCAAGATCAACCTGTTGTTTTACAACGGACACTATAATGTAATAACTAGTTTGACTGCTGCTTTCGTTTGTAAATATTTTTGTGAAGCTTGTCATGTTCCCTATGATCACAAAGGTGAGCACAGATGTTCAAGCATCTGTTCTCAGTGTCAGACCATCTCGCCTCCCTGCAAAGAGGAGCATGGAGGAATAGTTTGTCCAAAATGTAATATGACTTTGAGAAATCAACAGTGTTTCACTGCTCACCAAGTCGATAAATGTAGGGATGTAAAAAAGTGTCTTGATTGTGGAAAATTAGTTTGGAATAGAGGTAGATCCGCACCCCACAAGTGTGGAGAAGTCTATTGCAAGCCTTGCGGATCTTTCCAGGATCAAAATCACAAATGTTTCATACAGCGGAACGAGGGTAAACCTAAACCAAAGGACTACCTTTTCATTTTCTTTGATCTGGAGACTCGTCAAGACGAGTCTCTCCCCTCTGACCCCGAACAAAAAGTACATAAAATAAACTTGTGTGTTTCCCAGCAGTTTTGCTACCAATGTATGGAATCAGAATTTTGCATGGTCTGTAAAAACCGTACGAGAGTCTTCAACTCTGACCCTGTTAAATATTTCATGGAATACGTTATGGAAATCCGTAAAGGTTTTAAAGATATCTGTGTAATTGCCCACAACGGTCAGGGCTTTGATTTTCAGTTTTTGTTAAAGTATATCCTTGAAAAAACTAAATTCACACCCAATCTGATCATTAGGGGTTGCAAAATTATTCTCATGGAAATGGACAACGTGAGGTTTGTGGACTCACTTAACTATTTCCCCATGGCCCTCGCTGCGCTCCCTAAGTCATTCGATCTACCTCCGGAGAGAAAGAAGGGTTACTTTCCTCACTTGTTCAACACTTTGGCGAACCAAAATTATGTAGGTCCTATCCCTGATAAACAGTACTACTGCCCGGAGTCAATGTTTAAAAAGTCCCATAAGGCCTTTAAAGTATGGTACAATGAAAGAGTAGCGGAAAACTATGTATTTGATTTTCAAAAGGAAATGCTAGAGTATTGCATCTCTGATGTGGAGATCTTGGCCCAAGCCTGTCTTAAGTTCAGATCGATATTCCTCCAAGAGTGTAATGTGTATCCTTTCCTAGAGGCTGTAACGATTGCTAGTGCTTGCAACTTGGCCTTCCGCCGCAACTTTTTGAAACCGAACACGATAAGTCTCATCCCAAAGAACGGCTACCGTTTAGTGGATAACCAGTCAGCTATTGCCATTCAGTGGTTAAGCTGGGAAGAAGAGAAGCGTGGAGTGAAGATCGAGCATGCGGGGCGGGGTAAAGAAGTAAAGATTAACAGACTGAAAGTAGATGGGTTTGACGGGGAAAACATATATGAGTTTCACGGATGCTACTGGCATGGATGCCCCAATTGCTTCCCGTTCAATCGAGAGGCTCCTCTGAAGGAGGATCCCTCGGACTCACTTCACTTAAGATACGAGAGAACAAAGTCCAAAATCGCTAAGTTTAATGACTACGAAGTAGTCGAGATGTGGGAGTGTGAGTTTAGGAGATTAAAGAAAAAACAAAAACTCAAACACTTGGACTCTCTCCCCATATTAAACGCACTCCCACTAGACCCGAGACAGGCTTTCTTTGGGGGTAGAACGGGTAACTCTAAAACTTACCACAAATGTGGGGAAGGAGAAACGATCCAATATGTGGACGTTTGTTCACTCTACCCGTATGTGTGTAAGTACGGTAAGTATCCTCTAGGTCATCCCACCATTCATGTAGGAGACAGGGAGTGTAGGCAGAGAGGTCTCCAAGTAGATGGTCTATTGAAATGCAAAGTCCTGCCACCTCGGGATCTCTACCACCCAGTGCTCCCAGCAAGGATGAATAAAAAATTGATGTTTACCCTCTGTAAAATATGTGGCGAAAACCAAAACCAAGAAGACTGTGAACACGAAAGCGAAGAAAGAGCCATGGTAGGAACTTGGACAATGGATGAGGTAAGGAAAGCGGTAGAGAAAGGCTATGTCATCCTCGATATGTACGAGTTATGGGAATATGAAATGGCCACATACGAGAAAGGGGGACTCTTTACAGATTTCATCAATAAATTCCTAAAAATTAAACAAGAAGCGTCAGGCTACCCAGAATGGTGTAAGACTCAGGAGGATAAAGACCTGTACGTGCAAAACTACTTCACTCATGAAGGAATCAGGCTAGACCCTGCCAAAATTGCTAAAAACGAAGGTTTGAGATCATTGGCTAAACTCATGCTAAATTCATTTTGGGGAAAATTCGGACAGCGAGAGAACCAGACAAAGGCCACGATAGTCAGGGACCCTAAAACACTGTTCGGGATGCTGACAAAACCTAATATACTAGTTAATAGAATACAGATAGTAAACGAAGAGGTAGTGGTAGTGAGTTGGGAGTACTTGGAGGAAGTCGGTGAGCCATTAAGAAACGTGAATGTAGTCATAGCGGCCTACACTACTGCTCAGGCTAGGTTGAAACTGTATGAATATCTGGAGGCCCTGGGAACTCAAGTTTTGTACTATGACACAGACTCAGTACTCTACATTTATAAGGGAGGTTCGCACAGGGTTCCTACAGGGGATTACCTCGGGGAAATGACAGACGAGCTGGTTAAACACGGTCCTGGATCTTTCATCGTTGAATTCGTTTCTGGGGGGCCTAAAACATACGCATACCTTGTCTGGTCAACCAACAAACAAAAAATAAAATCTGTTTGCAAAATAAAGGGCCTCACCCTCAATTTTAAGACTTCTAAAACACTTAACTTTGAAAAAATAAAAGAAATGGTCCTCAGTGAATCATCTGAAAGTATTGAAATTAAGGAATCTAGAATCAGGAGGACGAAAGACCGCGATATTGTAACCGTGAATGAATCCAAACTTTTCAAAATTACAGGACCAAAAAGAAAACTTGAGGGTGAGTACGACACACTACCCTACGGTTACAAAATCCAAAAACTTGAGTAAACACGACCGGTAGTATTGGAAACAATTCATTCCCCTTTTTAAAAAAACATGGTCACGTAGCCTAATTTCAGGTTTTAACTTGAATGATTTAATCCCCTGCTCTGCCTCAGCCACTTTGGTCACTTCTTCTACCCTACGTTGCTCTGATCTGTACTATTGCGCAATACTTAACATAAATGTCTCACTTAACTTCATGAACAGCCCAATTTTAAATATAGTTGAGCATGTCTTTGACGTTGCAAAAGTTCCCTGCCGTATGTATATCAGGGTGTGTGTGTGTGTGTGCGTGTGTGTGTGTGTGTGTGTGTGTGTGTGAATGAAGGTCAATGGTGTGGGGGACGAAAAGCCCCGTAAACCTGAATGTGAGATGAAGGGTCTTGTACATTGAGGCGTCTAGGTAAGCCCTTGACTACTCCCTGGAACGGTCCAGAGTGAATGTTGAATTCATGCTACTACTTTAATTTGTACGGTGGGGATTGTAAAAGTAACAAAATAAAAATGGAGGAGACAATTAGTTTGTTTTTGGAAGGTCTCCACGGGTCATGGCGATGGAGGGGCTATGGTCTTTTTTTTTAATACTCTATCCTTTGTTTGTTAAAAGGGAGAGGACATTAGTTCGTACTGGGCAACAACCAGGTAAACTGGACGGCCTACGCACGGAATAATGTTTAACCTGGGTGCATATGCACGGGATGGTCTCAAACCCACACAAGCAAACATACACTTAGTATACCGGGTTGACGGCTATGTACACTGGAAATAAAATTGTATAACACAGAGTCCATATATTTGCATTTGTCTGTGTATGTCGGTTTGCTGCAGTAAGGGTATTTTATGTGAATATTCATAGATCGGAACCACATAAAGTCAGATACCAAGTTTTATCAATATATGTGGATAAATAAGTAAGATAGCAAAACGCATCATAATTTTGTTCATGATTAATATGCATACAACTGCCGATATTGTTTGATTTTTATTTTTTATTTGTGTTTGTAGCCTATTTAATCATCAAAATGTAAATGTAATTGATTTAGCAATAATACGATGTTTTTTGATATTTTTTAAGTGCACTGAATTTGAAGCAGAACTCGTTCTCACGCAAAGGCCAATTGGGCCTATGTGAGAATTTTTTTTCCGCAATATTGTTTGTGTACATGATGTTGTATTTGTTTTTATTTGAAAATAAATTTGATTTGATTTGATTTAGATATTAAATTTGACTTATTCTCCATAAGGATAACATTAAAACCGACTACATACGTTTGCTTGTTTTTTTATAAAAATATCAATAAACCACAACTAAACTAAACCACATATTAAGTTTTATCAACTTATGTTTATAAATAACCAATTACCTGTATAACGTGTTACTTATTCTTCATAAGAATAGCATTAGACAACGTACTGTGTTTAATACTTTCAATATCTCAGTACTCTATTGACGTAGATTAATGATCAAATCCCCAAATTGTTTGTTTTGTAGAGCTTAATTCATTGATAAAATAAAAAAGTAAGATTTTCATAACAAAAGACTAAAAATGTTAAAATAAAATCGTTTTTTGTAAGTTTAGCACTTGGCCTCACATGATCTCTACATTGCCAAATACGTCACAGCTACGTCGCCAGCTGCTAGGTTGGTATAAGCTCTGCTAGGTTGGCAACACTGCACAATCTGGCGGGAAAAAGTGAGGTTAGGGAATTTGGCGGGAAAAAAAGTGAAGTCACCATGGGCGCCGCCATCTTGGGGGCGGAGCCTAATGACGTCACTAGTCACGTGACCAAAATTCTGGCTTCTGATTGGCTTGCTCAAGTGGGGGTAGTCCTACTCTTATGGACTTTAAAATAAAAACACAATAATCATAAAAGGTGTTTATAATCAATCAGGGAACTATCAAAGTGATACTCATGTAATGTAAGTAATAACAAGTGGTTTCATGAGAGCTCTGACTAAAACCATTGATTGAAAATTACATGAGGTGTGGGTATATACAAAATTAATCAAAGGGACATTACGCTATATGAACAACTGGACATATTGTGACCTTGGATGAAACAAAGACACATTAGCTTAGAAAATCTGCTCGCCAGTAGGTAGACTTGGTGAAAAATTACTCCAAATCATTTAAACTAACGACTGACTTCCCCGAGAAAGCTTGCCCCCCAGGTACTATATCCTGTACAAGAAGTGAGACTGAAGACACTTGATGACCGAGGGTTTCGAGTTCGTTCACCGAGCTGTATGCATAGCTCCTATTAGGATTCCCTGAGCAAAGCACGCCCCCTAGGTACTATATCCTGTACAAGAAGTGAGACTGAAGACACTAGATGACCGAGGGTTTCGAGTTCGTTCACCGATCTGTATGCATGAGTGACCAGCTCCTATTAGGATTCCCTCAGCAAATCTCGTTCTCTAGGTACTATATCCTGTACAAGAAGTGAGACTGAAGACACTAGATGACCGAGGGTTTCGAGTTCGTTCACCGAGCTGTATGCATTAGTGACCAGCTGCTATTAGGATTCCCTGAGCAATGCTCGCCCCCTAGGTACTATATCCTGTACAAGAAGTGAGACTGAAGACACTAGATGAGCGAGGGTTTCGAGTTCGTTCACCGAGCTGTATGCATTAGTGACCAGTAGGGGGCAATGGCCGATTCAACCCCAGCACAGAAGTGAGGATGCGAGGAATCCCCCCCCCCGGATGACCTTGACCTTGACCCCCAAGGTCACCCCCGAGGGCACGCCCGAGGGACCCCCCCCCCGTCACGTGACCCATTAACCTAACTTAAACCTGGCACCTGACGTGAGGATGCGAGGAAGCCCCCCCCCTCACGTGACCTGGTGGAAACCTAACATAGGTTGGCGAGCACAGGCGTGAGAGTAGGAATGAGGATCCCCCCCCCCCCCGGTCGTCTGCAGCACTTTTCGTGATGAGGAAAAAACTTTCGAAAATTAATAACTAGCCTATTTACCCTCCGATTCCCACGGGACTTTTTCCAGAGTGTAGGCCTATCCTAGAGGAAGCGAATGACGTAAGAACCCCATAGATCCGCCATTAAACAAGGCCGCTATTAATTTCTAAACGCGTTTTCCTTATGGGATCTCAGCTGTTTACCGGCCGATTTTGACGAAACTTCACCACATGTCGGGCGACGGCCTAAGTAAACCATCCCTTAAAGAAGATTGAAAATCAACCGTTAAACGGGCCCGCTATTAATTTTTAAACGCGTTTTCCTTATGGGATCTCAGCTGTTTACCGACCGATTTTGATGAAATTTCACCACATGTCAGGCGGCAGCTTAAGTAAACCATCCCTTAAAGAAAATTGAGAATCCACCGTTAAACAAGACCGCTATTAATTTTTAAACGCGTTTTCCTCATGGGATCTTGGCTGTTTTTCCAGACCCCTCACGATGGTTCAAAACTAGCAAAGGCGCGGTGAGGATGCAAGCCCCCCCCCCCCGACATCACCTGCAGTGAGGATATACCTGCCCCGCGACATAGCCTGGCGTGAGGATTCAACTGACCCCCCCCCCCGTGAGCGGCTTCGCAGAGTCACGTGTCGAGGCGCGTGCTAGGGCCTACGTGACCACCCGGGGCTGTTTACTCATCAGCGGTTCCGGGAACTGTTTACCGCTTACATTCCACTGCGAAGCTCCTCCGGAGGGCGACAGCGGGTGAAAGCGGTGTTCGAGTCAGTCTTGACCAGAGCCGCTTCCATAATGGACGCCCTTACTGTGGAAGTCTTTGTCAACGTTCCCAACATCAGCCGGTACCTCCTGCTCGGACCGGAGTACCTTACTCCCACAAGGACTCGGGTCGAGGAGGCGATGAGGAGAGGTGGTCACGTCTTCCTCAGGCCGGGGTGGTGGAGTTCAGCCAGTCCCGTGATGTCCTCTCGTCGTTACAACCCGGGGGACCCGGCGCAGTGGAACGAGGTTCTGCAAGTGCTGCAGTTAACTCTGAACCAAGGCAGCATGGCGGTGTTGGACGTCCAGGAAAACTATAGAAGGCCTGGACAATAACCCACTACATGTTTTTTCCGGTAATAAAGACTTCTTTTACCCTTAACCTCATTCCTTAAAAAGAAATAAAAATAAAAAGTTTACTTATAAACTTGAACATGACCCCCCCCCCCGACATCAACTGGTGTGAGGATATACCTGCCTCACAACATAGCCTGGCGTGAGGATTTACCTGACACCCCCCCCCCCGACATCAACTGGTGTGAGGATATACCTGCCTCGCAACATAGCCTGGCGAGGATATACCTGATCCCCCCCCCGTCAGCGATAGATTACCTCTCACGTTTCTGGAAGCTTCTAGAAGGTTCGCTGAAGCGTGCAACCTGGGTATAAAACCGAGGCAGAGCCGCGCGCGCGACCTCAGTGTTGTTTGAGACGTCACCATGAACGGAAACGGAGTCAGTGCAGCTGAAGTGGACCAAACCATCCGCTCCTTCCTAGAGGAGCTGAACGCAATGAATGATGAGAACGCCAACGCACCGCCAGTACAGCAGGGATGTGTGTCAAAGAAGAAAAAGCTCGATGTGTGGACTGTAAAGAGGAAGGAAGTGCCTATCGATTCCCCGACACTGTGCTGGTCCGCTGGTGGATATCAGTACACTGTGAAGAACCCTACCAACAGCGGTAATGTACTGTTAAAGATGAACGTGTTCAAAGGAGGTCGCCCCACGTTCAGTTGTGGCTTGTACTTGGACGAGGAGCGAAACGATGAAATCTGCATATGCCTAGAGGACCTGCTATCCAGATTGCAAAACCTATGGCTGGCAAATAGCGAGACGGGAGAGTCAAGATACGACGGCATCACTAGAACCGCTACTCCTCTACCTACCTGGCGAAATACCGATTGCGTCATCTCAGGGAAAACCAAGAGGAGCGTACACTCCAAGCGCGCTACCCAGTAAACGAGAGAGAGCGTGAAAACTTCCACTAAGCAGTTGATAACCGAGTCCCTTCAATATTAAAAAAAAAGCGAGAAAAGAATTTAGTTTTAAGAGCCGAGGTGGCGGTGCATGGCAGTCAGTAGACGCCATGGACTTGAGGTGGAAACACCCGTTCACCGCCATCGTGGCCGGGCCTTCGGGCAGCGGCAAGTCGCACTTCGTGGCTCGCTTCATAGAGCACGCCGACCGCATGTGCGATACGCGGTTCGCCCGTATCACTTGGCACTATGGCAGTGGTGGCGGCGGTGGCAAGAGCCGTGCGGACTCTGCCGTGCGCTACGTAGCCGGCCTGCCAGACCTGGACGACTACGACGGTAGCGAGCCCGCCCTGGTCATCGTCGATGACATGATGCGCGAGGCCGGCCCCGGCGTGGCGGACCTGTTCACCAAGGGCTCGCACCACCGCAACATGAGCGTGTTCTTCATCACGCAAAACCTGTTTCACCAGGGCAGGGGCCAGCGCGACATATCGCTGAACGCCCACTACATAGTGTGCTTCAAGAATCCCAGGGATCGCGCTCAGATCAAACACCTGGCCCGTCAAGTATACCCGGAGAACCCCAAATTCGTGGAGGAGGCTTATGCGGATGCCACGCGTGATCCACACGCCTACCTGCTCATAGACTTGAAACAGTCCACGCCTGAAGAGATGCGCGTACGTTCGGCCATTTTCCCAGACGACCCGGTGAACTACGTGTACCTGCCTAAGAAGAAGTGATAAATAAGCCGAGCGCGTGCCAGCGTCAGTCATCATGTCACACCGTGTGAAGAAGGACGCGGCACTGCTGAGGGCCCTAATACACGCTACGCCCAAAGAACGCAAGGCCCTGTTAAAAGCGTGCGACAAGAGTCGCATCAAGTCATTGTGCGAGTGCGCGTATAACGTGCTACGCGGAAACGTACCGCTTTCCCCCTGTCTCAAACGCAAATTGAGCAAACACAAACAGGCGCTCAGACGGCTAGTGAAACGCGGCGAGGGTTGGACCAAGAAGCGACACTACCTCGTCCAACGGGGCGGAGGGATCCTCCTACCTCTGCTGTTGAACGCTGTTCTGCCCGTTCTAGTGCAGAAGCTAATCGGACATGGAGTACGCTAGGAAAATGGTGGTTGTACCGCAGGAGCTCATCGAGAGATTGCGAGAAGGAACGGGACCAGGGCCGGAGCCAAGAGGAGGAGCAGGTAGCGCCAATAAGCCAGCCAGCCTGGACGCTGAGATGCATCGCATATTGAGCGACAAGCGGCTGGACGATACGGAGAAATGGAAACAATATCAGCAGGTGTTACAGCGGTTCCTGCACTTTTCTGCGGCTAAACGTCAACCCATAGGTCTGTCAATCATCGAGGGTGAGCAGAGGGAGGAGAAAGCGGCGGGGGGTCCGAGTCAGATGAAGCGCGAGTCTAGCACCTAGGCGGAGGAGGACATTGTGGAATCGTTCTCAAAAATCTACAGGTCGGTGGCGCGAAACTTGTTGCGATTCATGACCCGGCAAGGCAGCCCCATCGCCTGGGACGCCAGTGGGGCGGTGTACGTGGACAAGGTGAAGATCCCCGATTCCAATATAGTGGACATCGCGCACAGCATAGTGAGAGCGCGAAGGGCGGACCGATTACCTACCGGCTGGCATCAAGTGATGACCGCCTTGAAGGACATGAACGTGCCCAAAGAATACGTGAGCAATCCCACGGCGTTGCGTTACCTAGGCGTGGGGCTGGACTCGGCATCGAGCCCCTGGGGAGACACAACGGCCTCCTCAACACCCCTCTCACCGAGGTTGACACCGATACTGGATCGCCTGAGACCGCGACCCCCAGCGGCTAGGAGAAGGATAATAACCGAGGAACCCGACCGGGAATCGTCATTGGACAACTGGGAGCCGTTCACACCGTAATGGAGAAGTTGTACTACGACCCGAGCCAGCCCGGTTCCCTCGGCGGGGTGGCCGCCCTGGCCAGAGCCGCGCGCCTACCGAAACGTCGGGTAGCCGACTGGCTGCGCGCCCAGGACACCTACACGCTGCACAAGCCTGCGCGCAAGCGGTTTCCTCGCAACCGCTACGTCGTGTTCGGGCCTCGGGAGCTGTGGCAGGCGGACCTGAACGACATGCGCGGCCTGAGCCGGTACAACGACGGAGTCAACTACCTGCTGACTGTGATAGACGTATTCAGTAAGCGGCTGTTCACGGTATCACTGAAGAGGAAAAGCGGGCCTGAGGTGGCTGCTGCGTTCGAGGGAATATTCGCTGAGGCGACTCCCCGCTGCCTACAGACCGACAAGGGGACGGAGTTCACCGGGGCCGCGACCAAGCGAGTGTTCAAGAGTCACGGTGTAAACTACTTCACCACGCAGAACCCCGACGTGAAGGCGGTGGTGGTGGAGCGAGTCAACCGCACGCTCAAGAACCGCATGTGGCGCTACCTGACCTACAAAAACACGTATCGCTACGTGGACGTGTTGGACAGGCTTGTGGATGCCTACAACCGCAGCCCGCACAAGAGCCTGGGTGGCCTACGACCCGTGGACGCGGACAGCGGCGATGGTCAAACGGTGTACAAGGTGTGGCGTCACATGTATGGAAAGGCGATCCGGCGACACAAGCCCAGGTTCGAGCCTGGTGACACGGTGCGCATAGCCAAGGAGAAGGGCACGTTCGCCAAAGGTTATGAGACCAACTGGAGTAAGGAGCTGTTTGTGGTGGACCACGTATACGGGTCGCATCCTCTACCATTGTACGTGCTGCGAGACCTGAACGGGACGCCGCTGGAAGGGCGCTTCTACGAGCATGAGATGCAAAAGGTAACGATGGCCCCGGACCGCCTGTACCAAATAGATAAAATACTGGACACTAAAGGGCGAGGCTCCAGTAAGCGCTACCTAGTCAAGTGGGCCGGTTACGGAGAGGACTTCAACTCGTGGGTACCTACATCTGAAGTGCAACAGCTGCGATGACGAGGCACGACCAGTTTTACCTGACGTTGCCCAGTAACAGTTCAATGAAGTACTATCCCAACAACATGGTGACAAACTACACGACCCATCTACCCTCGACCGTTGATCTGTCAGACGGCGAGTGGGAGGTCGCTCTGGCGGAGGCGCACTACCCCTTCTCTTTTCTGACCGTCGGTGAGGGAACCTACATCAAACTAGTGCTGGGAATGAGGGACTCGAAAGGCGGGTTGGCCGTGGTGGACAAGTTGTTAATCAAAGTGGAGCCGGGCAATTACAGTAGTACCGAGGAACTCGTGCACGCAATCAACAACCACCCTCAAATGAAGAGTAACCTGTGCACCTTCTCGTATGACGAGAGGTCCTCCAGGGTGGAATTGATGTCGACGTCTTCAGCCGTTCAGAGCCTCAAACTGAGCCCCAGTTTGGCGCTACAGTTTGGCTACGAGGTGGATACGGATATCGTCAAGCATCACAGGTCCGTGAGGCCGACTAACCTCTTCGCCGGTCTACCATCACACATGTACGTGTATTGCGACCTGGTGGAACCCCAACTGGTGGGCGACGCTGTGGCGCCACTACTGAAGATCCTCAACATCGACATCAGGAATTACACGTACGGTGCCAACACGACAGTGTATGTAATAGACCCGCACTACGTGCCGGTGATTAAAACCTCATTCGAGAGCGTGGAAATCGATTTAAGGGACAACCAAGGGCGACACTTGCCATTCCACTTCGGGACCACGTGCATGAAGCTTCATTTCAGGAAAGAGAGGCAGCGGCAATGAATCCGAGCGATCCCTATCTGGCGTATTACCGCCACCAGCAGGCGGGCCATGGCGTATCCTCCGTATTCAGAGGAGCCGCTTTCCAACGCGGACACGGCATCGGCAGTTTCCTAGGCGGGCTGATGCGTACAGTGGTCCCGTTGATCAGATCCGGCGCATCGGCGCTGGGCAAGGAGGCGCTGAGGTCCGGTGTGGGCTTCTTGGGCGACGTGGCGGCGGGCACAGCCAACCCCCGAGTCGCAGCCAACGCCCGACTCAGACAGTTTACCGGGTCGCTGAAACGCAGGGCTGATGAAAAACTGGATCGCGTGCTGAGCGGTGGTGGTGTCTATAAGAGGAGGCGTGTACAGCAGGTTACTCCTCAGTCTCTAGCGAAACTCCTCGGAGCGAGGAAGAAGAGCGCTGCACCCAAGAGGAAGCCCGCAAAACGTGTCGCTAAGAAGAGGAGAAGCAAGAAGAGCAAGAGTACCGTGAAGGACATTTTTGGATAATGGCGTTTCTACATCAGAAGTCGTGCGAGTGTGTCAAGACCGAGTTGGACCTGTTCTCGCTACCGCCCACGCAGACCAGTATAGAGAGTGGTAAATGGGTGCAGTACAAGCCCATCTCCTCCCTGACAGACGACTCACCCGTTGAATTCATAGTTCCGGGTCATGGGGACGAGTACACGGATCTGTCACAGACGCTACTGCATGTGAAGGCTACCATTAGAACGGCTAATGGAGGCGCTGTAACGGGTGATCAAGCGATAAAAGAGGTGGGTCCGATTAACAACTGGCTGCACTCGCTGTTCAGTCAAGTGGACCTGTACCTGAACAACAAACTGGTGTCTCCTCAGAACAACACATACGCCTATCGTGCCTACCTGGAGAACCTGTTGTCCTATGGCGGTGATGCCAAGACATCGCACCTCACCGCGGAGTTGTTCTACGAGGACTATGCCGGGTACATGGACAATACTGAGGAGGATAATGCCGGGCTCAAGAACCGGAGGGAGTTTGTCAAGGCCAGCCGGTACGCGGACATGGTCGGACATCTGCACGTTGACCTGTGCAACCAGGAGAAGTTCATGTTAAACGGCGTGGAGATGCGCTTTCGCCTGATCAGGTCAAAGAACTCATTCTCCATCATGTCCAAAACCGTGACAGACTATAAAGTGGACATCGCCGAAGTCAACCTGTTTATGCGCCGCTGTAAGATCAACCCGAGCGTGCTGTTGGCTCACAGCAGGACGCTGGAGTCGGGCACAGCCAAATATCCCATTACGCGCGTGGAAGTGAAATCCTTCACACTACCCTCCGGTATCAGCAGCAAGACTCTGGACAGTGTGTTTCTGGGTCAACTGCCGAAACGCATTATAGTTGGCCTGGTCAGCAATCAGGCGTTCAACGGGGACTACAAGAAGAACCCGTTCAACTTCACCCACAGCCACGTGAACTTCTTCGCGCTGTACATAGATGGTGAGCAAGTGCCATGTAAGCCGCTTCAACCGGATTACACGTTCGGTCAGGAGTTGTGCGTGCTCGCCTACCACACGTTGTACACCGGCACCGGCATCAATTTCTCAGACTGCGGTAACGAAGTCAGTCGCAACGAATACCCCTACGGATACTGCCTGATGGCGTTTGATCTGACGCCTGATATGGCAGCCTCTCAATCCAGCCACTGGAACCTGGTGCGTAACGGTAACCTGCGCATAGAGATTGGGTTCTCCGAAGCCTTGGCGGAGGCGTTCAACTGCATAGTGTACGCCGAGTTGGACAACGTCGTGGAGGTGGACCGTCATCGCAACGTCACAGTCGACTTTGGCGGGTAAACGAGTTGCCGCGCGCTCAAGGTCACCGCGGACCGTGATGGTGGCGCGCGCACCCAAGGTTATCCCGCTAGGCGCGCTCCCGCCAGCGCTCAGTTGAGTTCAGTCAGCCGTACGGGATGGACGTGCCGCCACCGATCTATAACGAGCCGCCACCAGCGCGCTGTCATCACGGAAGCGTGGTGATGGATATGCAGTGTTTTAAAGACAGTGATAATGACTTTCTACTGAAAGAGGTTTGCGTGGCGGACGTGACTACCGGCACGCTGCTCCTACATCACATCGCCCGCCCACCCTTCAGTAAGGACCTCCTGACTTCCGAGAAACAGCACGAGAGCGTCTGGGTCACTCGCCACTGCCACGGCTTGGAGTGGGACCAGGGAGACATCGCGTACGTCGCCCTGCTGGACAAGCTGCGCTCCTGCCTCATCCACCGCCCCCTGGTCTACGTCAAAGGATCGCAGAAGAGGGACTTTGTACAACGCCACCTCATAACCGAGCCCGCCGCCACCACCGCTCAGGACATGGAGGATCTGGGCTGCGGGTCGCTCAACGGTCCGCCCACCTACCGGACCCTGCGCTGTCGCCACCATAAGAGCTCCCACAACCGTTGCGCCCTTCATAACTGCATAGTATTGCGGGACTGGCTCGTGGCTAACGACAGGTCGGACCCGTCCGTCTCAAGCTGCCTGTGCTGCTTTCGCCCACGATGAATACCGTCCAGATCAGAGAATGCCTGGTGAGGATCCCCGGACTGAGGAACGTTGCGGTCTACGCCTCTGACCAACTACCGGACGTGCCGGTCAAGCCTCTCACCGCCATCGTGTCCAACACGGTAGCTCACACCGAGGGAGGCGAACACTGGGTGGCGTTTTACTGCTCGGAAGAGGACAGACTCGAGTACCTGGACAGCTACGGAAGGCCGCCATACCAGGCCGACTTTCAAATGTTCCTGAGGCGCAATCCTCATCACCGCCACTATGTCTACAACAGGTATCGACTCCAGGGCTACGATACTTCTGTTTGCGGCTACTACTGCCTCACTTACCTGTACTGCCGGGCTGTTCTCCGCACGTCACTCAGCGACTACGTCCAGCTCTTCGACCCTGCCGCTCCCGCCGCCAACGACGCTCTGGTCCGCAGGCTCTTCCACTCCATATTTGCTTAAAACTAATTTGTAAGGTTTTTGTAGTATGTGTATGTAACCTTATTACTGTACAATACATGCCTCATAATGATAAAGCTTGTGTTTTCATTTCTCCTTTCTCCTTACTAAATTTAAAAAAAATAGCAAAACTGAGGCAGCGGGGCTGAACCTCAGGTTTATATACCAGCGGCGCGTGTCACTGGCTGAGCCCCCGCCAAGCGGCAGTGAAGGTCGCCAAAGAGGGCGCGTCACGAGACCCCTCGGACATCAGCAAACCGCTGAGTAATTCGAGGGTGCAACCTTGAGCGTCAGCAAACCACTTAGCAACTCCTTCCTGGGCAACTCCTTCAGGGCCGTCCCCGACACGCGCCGCCAATCGCTCACGGTTGGCGGGGGCTTTTTAAGCTGCACGGCTCGGGCCAAACGGCCCATAACGCCTTTCCGAGCCTAACGGCTTGTGACTTTTGAGTAAGCAAAGGGAGGAAATAAACAACTCGGGTTCATGCTGTACATAAAGCTATTATATTTTCTTACAAATACTATTTACAATTTTTGTTTCTCTTATAACTAATATATACAACTAGACGGGGAATTCCTCTTCTTCCTCGTCTTCGTCCTGGCGCTGTCCCTCCTCCTCCTCACCATCCACTTCCATCCGCTGCGGATGTTCTCCTCTCCTCCTGGCTGGCGGTAGCGGCGGGACGTCCTTGTGTCCCCACGGCAGAGTGTGGATGCCGTCGGGGAGGACGCACCGCTTGTCGTCAGCTGGACTGAGGCTCAGCTTGTTCACTTCCACGGTGTAGACCCGGTGCAAGTGGGACTGGAACCGGACGTTGGTGGTGTGCTTCTGGACCCCGTCAAACAGACACTCTCTGTAGTCGTCGGGGGTGAGGACGTTCTTGACAACGCCCTTCGCAACCCCCTTGGCTCGCTTGAGAGCCTTACTGCCGCCTGTCGCTGCGTCCTCGATGTCCATGAAGTACAGCTTGGACCGCAGGCCGAGGTACTCGTATAAGGACAGGCCGTTGCACTCGTCCTTAAACTTTCCGATGACCTTGGCGTTGACGGGGTTGTAGCAGGGGTGAGACCTCGGATAGCCGCTGGTGTCGAAGTCGTCCAGGTGTTCCTTCATCTCGGCGTAGACGTCCTGAGACACGATGTCAAAGACGAAGCTGTCCGTGTCCATGTAGTCCACGGTGAGGCGGTCACCGTAGCGCTCCTTCATCTTGCGCAGGAACTCGTACATGAGCCACTTGCTCAGCTCCAGGACTGACATGCCTACGTAGATTGGCTTATCCAACACAATGTTGACCTTGGACAGATGCACCAGGGCCACGTCCTCCGTGTAGTACGTCCGGTCCAGGAAGTTGGATCTGGCGACGTACTTGGAAAACTTCTCCGGGGTGCACACCAGCTTCACGTTGAGGCGCTTCCGTACATTCTCGATGGTCTTGCCAAAGACCGCGTTGTTCATGAGCTTGAAGAAGTCCTGTTCAAACTTCGTTTTGGCCTTCTTCCGCAGCTCCGTGTTCATCAGGATGTACGGTTCCAACCACCGCGACTGGTGAAACGAGATCGCCCGATGCACCGCGACCAGCTCCAATCCGTTTTGCAGCGCCTGCTGCAAGACCCTGTAGTGACAGATGTAGTGTGTCTTGTCGTCCAGGGTCGTCAACAGTTTGGGGAACTTCCCTGTTGGCGGACGCTTCGTCTCGCAGCAGTAGGGAAGGTCCTTGTGCAGGTCGTGTAGGCGCGTGGGGTAGTGGAGGTCCACCTCCAAGATGTAGCCTCGATCGGCCTCCGCGTCCAGCGCGGCGACGTCCAACGCCTGGATTTCCTCACGGCTGAGCCACTCGAAGTCTCCGGTCGGCAGGCACTGGGACATGGCCCAGCCGTAGAGGTTGTTGGCGTCCAGGTACAGGAGGAAGCGCGTGGGCTCGTCCGGGCGGTAGTCCGGGCACCTGTCGTGGTTGGCCTTGGCGTAACGGGTGATGGCCTGAGAGATGCCTCCCCGGATCCCCTGCTCCACGAACAGGTACATGTCAAAGTCCTGCAGCGTGTCCAGCTCCACACCGCAGGTCTTGAGCATCACGTCCCAGGCGTAGGACGGCAGGGTGTAGTAGTGGGCGGGATCCAGCCCGTACTCTGCTAGCGACGTATCACGGAACTGCTCAAAGACATCGGTGAGCAGGGCGATGTCGCATCGCAGGTACTTGTCCGCGTAGTCCTTGAGGTTGTGACACTCAAAGGCTCGCCACACGTTGAGGGCGTGCTCGTACTCCTCCTCCTTGATATCCTCCAGGGTCATGGAGTTCCTGAACGCCTCCTTGGGAGGCAGCTCCCTGGTGGAGTACAACGTGTCGTACGACGTGACAAAGTCGTAGGGGAACACGCCCTTCCTGCGCACCAGGTCGAACAGCCGGTCGTCGGGGAAGCGCTTCCTCGTCTCGCGCATCTTGTCAGTGGGCAGTCCCGCTGCTAGGCTGGCCAGGCTCATGGACAAGAACCTGTAGGTGTCGAGGAACCGCACCGCGAAACTGCTCTGACGTTGGTTGTCCCCGGGCTGACCAAAGTGAAACCGCTTGGTGAAGGCGATGTAGCGCTCTTCGGTGTGCGCCAGCACATCCACATCGCCGGGGTCGATGGCCAGCTCCCGCACTACGAAGTGGGCGTCGTAGTTGGACAGGTTGTGGAAGTAGCAGTTGAGGGGGGGGGATCAGGTATATCCTCGCCAGGCTATGTTGCGAGGCAGGTATATCCTCACACCAGTTGATGTCGGGGGGGGGGGGTGTCAGGTAAATCCTCACGCCAGGCTATGTTGTGAGGCAGGTATATCCTCACACCAGTTGATGTCGGGGGGGGGGGGGTCATGTTCAAGTTTATAAGTAAACTTTTTATTTTTATTTCTTTTTAAGGAATGAGGTTAAGGGTAAAAGAAGTCTTTATTACCGGAAAAAACATGTAGTGGGTTATTGTCCAGGCCTTCTATAGTTTTCCTGGACGTCCAACACCGCCATGCTGCCTTGGTTCAGAGTTAACTGCAGCACTTGCAGAACCTCGTTCCACTGTGCCGGGTCCCCCGGGTTGTAACGACGAGAGGACATCACGGGACTGGCTGAACTCCACCACCCCGGCCTGAGGAAGACGTGACCACCTCTCCTCATCGCCTCCTCGACCCGAGTCCTTGTGGGAGTAAGGTACTCCGGTCCGAGCAGGAGGTACCGGCTGATGTTGGGAACGTTGACAAAGACTTCCACAGTAAGGGCGTCCATTATGGAAGCGGCTCTGGTCAAGACTGACTCGAACACCGCTTTCACCCGCTGTCGCCCTCCGGAGGAGCTTCGCAGTGGAATGTAAGCGGTAAACAGTTCCCGGAACCGCTGATGAGTAAACAGCCCCGGGTGGTCACGTAGGCCCTAGCACGCGCCTCGACACGTGACTCTGCGAAGCCGCTCACGGGGGGGGGGTCAGTTGAATCCTCACGCCAGGCTATGTCGCGGGGCAGGTATATCCTCACTGCAGGTGATGTCGGGGGGGGGGGGGCTTGCATCCTCACCGCGCCTTTGCTAGTTTTGAACCATCGTGAGGGGTCTGGAAAAACAGCCAAGATCCCATGAGGAAAACGCGTTTAAAAATTAATAGCGGTCTTGTTTAACGGTGGATTCTCAATTTTCTTTAAGGGATGGTTTACTTAAGCTGCCGCCTGACATGTGGTGAAATTTCATCAAAATCGGTCGGTAAACAGCTGAGATCCCATAAGGAAAACGCGTTTAAAAATTAATAGCGGGCCCGTTTAACGGTTGATTTTCAATCTTCTTTAAGGGATGGTTTACTTAGGCCGTCGCCCGACATGTGGTGAAGTTTCGTCAAAATCGGCCGGTAAACAGCTGAGATCCCATAAGGAAAACGCGTTTAGAAATTAATAGCGGCCTTGTTTAATGGCGGATCTATGGGGTTCTTACGTCATTCGCTTCCTCTAGGATAGGCCTACACTCTGGAAAAAGTCCCGTGGGAATCGGAGGGTAAATAGGCTAGTTATTAATTTTCGAAAGTTTTTTCCTCATCACGAAAAGTGCTGCAGACGACCGGGGGGGGGATCCTCATTCCTACTCTCACGCCTGTGCTCGCCAACCTATGTTAGGTTTCCACCAGGTCACGTGAGGGGGGGGGGCTTCCTCGCATCCTCACGTCAGGTGCCAGGTTTAAGTTAGGTTAATGGGTCACGTGACGGGGGGGGGGTCCCTCGGGCGTGCCCTCGGGGGTGACCTTGGGGGTCAAGGTCAAGGTCATCCGGGGGGGGGATTCCTCGCATCCTCACTTCTGTGCTGGGGTTGAATCGGCCATTGCCCCCTACTGTGACCAGCTGCTATTAGGATTCCCTGAGCAATGCTCGCCCCCTAGGTACTATATCCTGTACAAGAAGTGAGACTGAAGACACTAGATGACCGAGGGTTTCGAGTTCGTTCACCGAGCTGTATGCATTAGTGACCAGCTCCTATTAGGATTCCCTGAGCAATGCTCGCCCCCTAGGTACTATATCCTGTACAAGAAGTGAGACTGAAGACACTAGATGAGCGAGGGTTTCGAGTTCGTTCACCGAGCTGTATGCATTAGTGACCAGCTGCTATTAGGATTCCCTGAGCAATGCCCGCCCCCTAGGTACTATATCCTGTACAAGAAGTGAGACTGAAGACACTAGATGACCGAGGGTTTCGAGTTCGTTCACCGAGCTGTATGCATTAGTGACCAGCTGCTATTAGGATTCCCTCAGCAAATCTCGTTCTCTAGGTACCATATCCTGTACAAGAAGTGAGACTGAAGACACTAGATGACCGAGGGTTTCGAGTTCGTTCACCGAGCTGTATGCATGAGTGACCAGCTGCTATTAGGATTCCCTCAGTAAATCTCGTTCTCTAGGTACCATATCCTGTACAAGAAGTGAGACTGAAGACACTAGATGACCGAGGGTTTCGAGTTCGTTCACCGAGCTGTATGCATTAGTGACCAGCTGCTATTAGGATTACCTGAGCAAAGCTCGCCCCCCAGGTGCTATATCCTATACAATAAGTGAGACTGAAGACACTAGATGACCGAGGGTTTCGAGTTCGTTCACCGAGCTGTATGCATGAGTGACCAGCTGCTATTAGGATTACCTGAGCAAAGCTCGCCCCCCAGGTGCTATATCCTATACAATAAGTGAGACTGAAGACACTAGATGACCGAGGGTTTCGAGTTCGTTCACCGAGCTGTATGCATGAGTGACCAGCTGCTATTAGGATTCCCTGAGCGCCGTCGTTGCATTCCCTTCACTGTAGATGTCGCGCAGTCGGCAGCCAGGCTGTCACACTGCTGTCACGCTGTCCACCGCTGTCACGCTTCACTCGCCAGTCGCTGTCACTCCTAACGTGTTCGTTTACCAGCCAACTCTACCTTTCACTCACTAGAAGTCACTTAACATTAACTCACGATAAGCTTGTGAATCAAAACCACTGGGTTTCGAGAGAGATGTCCTCAGTGATAAGTTTTATTTTAATACATAAAACTCAATAGTAACCTAATATAATTTAAAACGAGTTCGCACGCAGCACGCTGACGTGAGGGAAGTGAATTTCCAAATAAAAAAATTTTAAAACTCCCAATCAGTGTAAAACATACATTTATTCCAATTTTGATTTAAATCTTGAAACATTGAATTTTTGGCTGTTCTGATGATCCTGCTTTAATTTACCTGCAATGCTGGGAATACAATTTTGCGCATTATAAGGTTAGGAGGAGGTCCAGACAGGCTTGAAAGTAGGTGTGATGTTGCCGGGGATGATAAAAGTACACCAACAAATGAAACTGGCTTTTCTAATGTAAAACCCCCATAAGACAATGTACTGTGTTTAGTCGATACACATTTTCTTTAATAACTCTTTAAATATCTATGCTAGAATGACAAGAGAGGACTAAAACTTTTGCCTCACTAATTCCCATCTTTTTAGATGCATTAATTTTACATACGGGGCTTTTCTGACCCTTTTTGGTTGGGCCCAAAACTCAAAATTTGAAAGAATCCAAAAAAAGGGTATAGAGTTTTCCGATTGTTCTGGCCAACAAACTTGTCCAACTGATTATAGAAAGGGACGTCCCTACCAAATTTGAAGTAAATCGGACAAAAAATGCGACCACTAGAGTGCAAATATACAATTATGTACATATTTATACACCTTTTATATTTATCTGATGAAGTTCACCAGATGAACGAAAATTAATAAAGATTTTAAAATTTGAATCTGGAGAGAACATTTCTACTATATATATATATATATATATATATATATATATATATATATATACAATTTTGAACGACCCCCCAAAAGATGTTCAGGGGGTCACGTTAGGAACTTCTATGGTGGTCCCGGGCTTAAGTTTCACCGTGCGAGTCATGCTAAACCATCAAAACAAACAACTCCTTCCCCAGCAACATCTACACTGGATCTATAGCTATTTCTCAGTTTAGGGGGTTTTCCATAGGAAATTCACTAAAAAAGTATATCAGTCTGATGATTTAGTAGTGATAACTATCGTAACCAGTATGATATTCTGTAAGCCTCTAATAAGTCACTTATGTAAATCCATACATTACAAAAGTATTACAAACGTTCAAACATTCAAACGTTCAAGTATTTTCAAACGTTCTGCGTGGAGCTGGTGAAAATGCCCATTAGTAATGCCCATGCTAGCGAAAATACCTTCGATTACAAATTTGTTCCCCACCAAAATAAAAACTGGTCAGAATAATTAACAAATGGAGCAGAGGGCTTTGATCAGTCTACAGCAAATGGACTGTTCGTTGTCCTGATTTAATTAGGAACGTAATTTATATACAGAGTGTCACGCGTAAGGTGTCTCAAACCGATAGCAGACGAACCAATTGACCTAGAAGGATGAAGCAAACTTATTGCCCACTAAATCTATCCCAAGGAGTAAGATAAACATAATTTTAATGTGCTTAAAATACAGAGTGTTCCAAAAACTGAGGGTCACTCGTTCGAATCTTGGAATTTTCAAATGTAAATATAGGTCATGTTATACACCATTTTAAAGCCATTTAACAGAAAAAAATTTTGGTGAAAACAGAACTCACTATCTCTATCCGTTTCAAAACGGAATGTTTGCATTTGAAAATTCTGAGATTCAAACTAATGACCCTCAGTTTTTTGGAACTCGTTAACATTATTTTTACCTTACTCCTTGGGGTCGATTTACTTGGAAATAATTTTTCTTCATCCTTCTAGGTCAAGTGGTACGTCTGCTATCGGTTTGAGACACCCTAGGTGAGACACCCTGAATACTAGATTAATGTTAATGAATCAACCATTTTGTATATTCAGTAATTGTGTGCCAAAACTTACAAACTAAACATTATCAAATATAAATTGTTTAAAGTAGTTTGTTTTTGTTATGACTTTAATTATAGTCAGGAACCTGGGATCCGAGCTTTGCTCGAAGAAGGGCAGTCCATTTCTTTAATAGGCCTTCAGTAATTTTTACCCTCGGTCCCTTCTTGTCAAGCATATTTCCATCGCTCATTCGCTTCTTTTATGCATATATATATATATATATATATATATATATATATATATATATATATATATATATATATATATACACAGGATAAAGGTACATATTTTTACATTTAATTGATTGATTATGAACAGCTGTTATTTTATTTTCATCAAGTTTCTCTAGTCTCAGCTCTTGTACAGGAAACAGTACCTGGGGACCGAGCTTTGCTCAGAGAAGGTCAGTCAGACAAATGGCTTGGAGTAATTTTTCAATAAGCTCTCCTACTATCTGCTGTCGTTTTGATTTTAAACTCCATAAGTCCAATTTTTTTAAATTTAAAAATCTTTTTGTTTATTTTTTCCTGGGGATGAGGCCTGTCTAGAACTTATTTTAGCTCAAAAGTTATTTTTTCCAGCATTAGAAGGAAATCGTTGGAGCTGTTTTAGGGATCAGAGTTGCAAGCAAGCAAACAAAAAACTTACTCTAACCTTCCTCATATTAGTACTCTAATATGCGTTCATTGTCATACTTAGGAATACTCTTGTTGGTTACTTTGTTATTCTGTAGTATATGGAGGAAACAATAGCGAACACCGAGACATTAACGACGCACGAGTAGGCAGTCGTAAACAACCATCAGATGACTCACTCCCCACTCTCGACTCGGCACGAACCTCTTAATCCTATTACCAAGGAGCTGTAGTTCACACCCAAGGTCACCCAGGAAGTGTTTGATCGGTGGCCGTCTCTTTACCGTCTGGAAGATTTAGACCGCAAGGTCACGTGATGCGGTCCGTTATGTTGTAAATATCGAAACCTTCTCGCTTCCCTTGTCAGTTCCGGGAGCGAATCTGTTGGCAAACAGGAACACGAGACATTTATCAGGTTTTAGTCCAAGACTTTGTCCATCAAGTAGTATCGAAGTGACTACGTACACGTCCAATGTAAGGGCAAAAGGTTAGTTTACGTTACGTTACGTTAGGTTAGGTTAGGATAGGTTAGGTTACGTTAGGTTAGGTTAGGAGGTTTTCTGGTTCTCAATTTGTTTATTAAAATCACAAGATAAGTAACGTACGGTGCATATTTGGAACGGACGTGAACATTAACGGCTCACGTCGGACGTGTACGTAGCCTCTGCCTTAAAGTATTTTTAAAGGGGGGGGCTCCAAACATGAATCATTTGGCGTTTCTACCTGCTTCCCGCATAAAGCCAATGTTAACTTTTAAAGCCCGTCCCTCCTCAACGGAATGTCCGATGTCGTTGATTTATGGTTCATTTTAAAGGGGGAATATACCTCGTGATTTCAGCGAGAAAAATGTCGATATTGAAAATAATAATCGTTTAGTAAAATTCCAAAATATTCTGAAATACTTTTTTGGGGGGGGGGGTGGTAAACTATTTGGGATATCGAAATTCTGCTCACTGAAATCGCTAGGTAGTTTTGTTCCTTTAAAATTAATCATAAATCAGCGATTTGGGATGAGCCGTTGAGGATGATCGGGCTTTGAAAATTAACATTGACCTTACTGGAGAAGCCGGGGACTGGAGCCGCCTCTTAAGAAGTCATTCATTAACGTTTCCAATGTAAGTGTGACTTGGTATTGTTACTTTTTTATTTTGAAACCATGAGCGCATTTACGTAGGCCCGTTGAAAATGTTTGATCAAGCCTTAGGAAGTTTTATATAACTTGGTAAAGGGGTCAGGATTGATCAATTTTGATTGAATTAAGGGTGCTAAACAGGCGTAGGATCAACCTTGATGAGGATAGGATGAGGTTTAATCAATTATAAATGTTCCTAATTTTTCCATTTATATCTTACATTTACATTTATTTTGTATGTGTACATTAGAATAGGAAACCTCATTGTTGATGGTACGAAATATGTTTATTATAGATGACCTGCATAAACTATAAGATGTACATCTATTTTTTGTTTGATCATGCAATAATGACAGACAAACATTTTTACAACATTTTTATCACTAAATGGACATTTGAAAAATAAATTAAATACATAACACCATTCAAATAAGATAAATAAGACATATATTCTTTAATGAAGCTATTTATTTTCACTCCAGCACCACATTGTAAATAAACGACCATTCATTGAGGGGTTATATGACTTAAGGTAGGCTTAAGTCATATCATATGTCATTAAAAATACCTTATACAGCATTAAACGATGCCCAAAAATGACAATTGTAACGGATTTAATAATATTTTAAAATATTAAATTAAAAAATAAACATAATTTATCTACTGCAGATTTTGTCTCTGTGATTCATTTGAGGTCGGGTTTGCGGTATTTTGGTCTACTAGTTAAAATGTTTGACCTATGATTTTTTTTAAATTGTCTTCTTACTTATTGGGGGCCATCAAGAAATATAAAGTAAAATGGACAGACATTTGTTGTAAAGTTTACTACTACTAGTATTAAAATAATATGAGTTCTAGCCAATAACAAACAGTTAACACTGTTATACAAATAAAATGAACCTACACTGAAAATACCTGATCTTACGTTTATGTTTGTAGATTTTCACGTTTATTTATTTTCCATTTATTTAACAAAATGATTGAAATATTCTTAATATCTACTTATATGCATTCTAATACGCGTGTCTGCGTAAATGTGGCCTATCATGTGTCTAAGAGAGAGGGCACAGAAAAAGAGATACAGTGAGAGGCAGAGGCAAGGCCGCCGTCTTGACTACCGTTCGTTGAACTCTCCGGCCAGGAGATGAAGAAAGCTTTCTTCTGGTAGCGAGAGGAACTGGCCGCCGCGGACATTGGCCACACTGGAATTCATCTCTCAGGCTGGAGGAGTTTTCTTCGTTCGATTGCTATTTATTTAGTTTAACTGGTCCAAACTGGGATTAGACAAAAATATTTACCATCCTTAATTTGTATTCTGTCTATCCTTTAAGGAGAAGTAGGATGTTTTAAGCAGTGAATCTAAATTTTTTACTTTTATAACTTATTACCAACAATAAATAAACTCAAGGATTATTTATAACTTGCTTAAAGGGAAAAATATGTTGGATGGTCATATTTTATATACGCCCCACACAAAATATGAAAACAATAGCCTGTATTTGCGGCTAGAGCCTGTAATCTTTGCACCGATATTCCATTTGAAAAATAACGCTATGAACGTTGGGTTACAGACAAATTAATAGTTACAAAGTTAGAGCAAAGTAGATGTTGAATATGTTTTCTATACTTGCATGAGTTGTTAGCAATCACGAGTATAGAATACCTACGTATTAAAAAACCTAAACCTGATATAAAGAACGTGTTATGGTGTAGTTCACAATTAAAATGCACGCATGAGTTTCAGTTCAGCTAAAAATCTGCATAAATATATATAGTTAAAATAAAGTCTCGTTCCAGAACTCTAAAAGAGTTTAATGTCAGCAGTAAAGTACAGTAGTTACAATTTTCTTGTTAGTTTGTTTTAAAGGTAGTTAAATAAACCTATAAATAATGTTAATAGTTACTAGTAGCCCGTCGCGGCTTCGCTCGCGATCTCAGTAGAATGTTATGTTTGAGACGTTGATTCCATTTGTTAAAGCACCTGAAGGACCGAGTTTTGCTCGAAAAGCCAGTCATTTTTTTAAAATGCCTAGAGTACTTATATTCAAGATTCCTCTCCAAGGCGAACGTATTTGCTTTGCTTATTGCGTATTGCTCGTTTATTTTCATTTCAGCGCGTTCGTTTTATATTCCGTCTTCACTTTGAATAGTTCTCGTAATTTATACATAACCTAATCATGTGTATTTAAAGCTATGTACACATTCGTTCTAATCACTATTCTCACAAAAATCACATGATCTTTACCAAGAGAGTTATTATTTTTACAATTGAATGGTTGCTTTAAAACAGTTGTAATGATTCTTTTGTTTTTATTTACAAATCTTAACCATATCCCCAATGTTAGAGTTTTAGAATATCTTTCTATACAACACTATTTTTTATATGGATGAGGTCTGATTAGAACATATTTATTAACCCATAAATTCGACAGTTTCAACATTTGGTAAAGCATATTTGGAGCAGGAGTATTCAAAGTTTTTTTCTGATGTAATAACTATCCTCCTAACAAATGTATGATCAATCGGCTCAGTTAACTACTAACATCAGTGATGAATAAATTAAAATTGTAAAGGCCGACGGAGCAGATAAGTCCCATGGGGCATATAGGATGGAAATTATAGGCATGTTTCTGACTATAGTGCATTGCCTGCTGTCTTTATACCAAATATATGCTCAATCGGTCTAGTAAGTATATAATTAACAGGGAAATGTTGAAGCTAGCCTCGTTGGAATGGGAATAAGCCCATAACAGTTTTTTTTTCGGAATGGACCCATCTTCTTCCAAATATCTGCTCAGTAACTGTAGTTTGTTGGAATTATTGAAGGTGGACTTAAAAACATAGGTATAAAATATTCTGTATTATAATCACAAAGGCTACTTAGACAAACTGAGCGTTAAATACCATGTTGCAAGGGCTTACTTGGTCTGTATACAGTGATTTATTACCGTGCCGTTATTTTAAATGGTTTAGTATACGTTTGTAGAGTATAGTAAATCAGTACGTGTTTCCTCCGTTCTGTGATAAAATATAATTAGCTGACTAAATGCTCTTTAGAACAAATTAATATGGTGCATGCTGTAGTGAAATATTGAGTAACCTAGACCCTTAAGATCGACTTTGTAGCAGTGCCAGACAAAAAGGCATAACTCTAATGACGTACTATGATTTAAAATAGCTAAAAGGATTCCTGCTCCACACGAAAATAGGCAAAATATTTCATTTCATTCAGTACAGTCTTTTTTTGTGGAGCGCAGAACAAATCTGGCATATAAACAGACAGACGGATAGACAAATTTTTCTCAAATGTTGAAATATAACTTATTTGATTAATAAATATAAATAGATTCCTTACCTAAAAATCTGGTATTGCAAATAACCTATCCATCATGTATTAACAGCTGCAATTCAAATCAAATTATTCCTCATGTTAATCTTATGGGATAAAAACGAACTTTTACAGATCGTGGGGGGGGGGGTTATATCATAAATAAATGTTTTAAATGATAATTACTATATGTGAAATAAAACATACAAAATTAGCGAAAATTTATAAATAACAAGTATTAAATAAATGTACAAAATAATTATAAAAAAGATAACATTCCTAAAAGGTTAGTTTATTCATCCTTGTATGACGTTTACCCTGTCAGCTTTATAAATGTTACTCTCTGAAACAACTAATATCAAAAATCAAATAATCCCTAAAACTATTTCTGGTAAATTAAGTTTTCCAAAAGGTATTTGATAACGCCTTCTTCTAAGGGCAACATTGATTTTATGGCCGGTTTGATTTTCTTAATGGTTTTCCACACACCCTTCTCCGGGCCTTCTCCATCCAAGGGGCCACCCCGTGCCCTGTGCCCCTGGTCCCCATGCCCCTGCCCCAGAGGAGGGGGCAGGTATATAGCCGGCGGTCCCCCAGGCTCGCCACTTCGCCATGGGTCCTCGGCTGCTGCTGCTCTATCCGCCTCTCCTCTTCCTCTTCGTCTATCTCTCTCACACTTCCGGTGAGTGTTTTACGCTATCAGCAATACATAGTTGAATAAAGTTATGACTTTAAATCCGGATAAATAAGAGTTATCAGTGCGATGGATTATGTTTATTTGCTGTTAATTTAAATAATTTATTCCTAATTAATGGTACGTCATAGTTCTTATTGCTAATGATTTATGTGATGGATTAAAGGAATATGAGTTTATAATTAAATTGGCGGAATATCTATATATGCTATATTTTGAAATATAAAAAAAATGCGTCCAAAGCCTGCTTGGTACAGCAAATATATTACGATATTTAAGCAAATTAGTCAATTATTACTTTTATATTTCATAATTAATCTTTATTTCACAACATAGGTCACACATTTTCAGAAACGAATAATTTCTCAATTACTCTTGTTAACTATAGACTCAATAAAACTTCGCATATCAACAATAGTGAAATGCGAAAAATGTATAGAGCATCATAGTGTATACATAATTCTTTTAAATAATTTAGCCTATATTATTGAAGGTTAGGCAATATTTAGCTTAACATCACAATGAACGTTAGTCGAAGTTACTGATTGTCATTAGTAATTTTATTTACTATTGAAAAGCCAATAATACCATTAAGATCCTCTTTCTTTGATTACTTTAAAAAATTCCATAACTTCCTTCCTTTAATACTAAAATGTACATATTTTTTATGACACTACATGCATTAAATTTTAATCCAAAAGTATTTCATTTGTAGTGTTATACTGGTGTGAGGTACACATCCTTGCTGCATGGTTGACTGAGGAGGGTTGTTGTTTTAATTTAATTTGTTGTGCAATTGTTTGGTAATTTGTATTATTAAGTATCTACATCAATTACCGATTATTCGTTCTGGAATTGAAAGAGCAGATTTTGTATTTCCTTGTTTTTAATTGAAGTATTTTAGTTATTACAACTTGGATCATTTAGAAAATTCAAAGTTATAAAAGATGTTTTTTGAATAACGGAGAAAACTAAAATTTAAGTTAAAATGTGGTGCAAACAATTCTATATTTCTGAGATAGTCCTTTATTTTACCGAAAATTATGAGTTTTTTCCATTATCCATTGCTCAATAATTATAAATAGTACATTGTTGGATTCGTCTTGACTTTGTCTAGAATGTGTCTTAAAACCTTTCATAAAACATTATGTTTTTTTTGTTTTTAGCGAATTTCCCCTATAGGGAAGAAGCTATTACCGTAGGTCTCATGGTAAGACTTAAGCCCGAGACCATGGTAACTTTTCATTTTGAGGTCCCCAGATGCCAAAAACACCATTCGTTCAAATTTTTATATATGTATATATATATATATATATATATATATATATATATATATATATATATATATGTGTGTGTGCGTGTGTGTGTGTGTGTGTGTGCCCGTAAGCACGATAACTCTCGTAAAAAAGGTCCGATCTTAATGAAATTTGGTACAAACGTGTAAAGTACCATTTATTTGAACGAGTTCGAAAACCAGACGTATCGCACCATCCGAAGGGGGGTTTTGGGGGGATATTGTACCCCAAAAATGGGTTTTTGGGGATTCCACATGTAATTTTTATTAAAATCAAATTTTAATTTTCACCATTGAATTCAACATAAAAAACAAACAATTTGGTATCTTGATCATTGCTCTACGTCAATTGGTTACTGAGATATTGAAAGTGCTAAACACAGTACGTTGTCTAATGTTATTCTTATGGAGAAAAAGAAAAATTGTATATCTCGCTTATTTATGAACATAAACTGACGAAATTTGGTATATAGCTTCATCTGGTTGTGGTTTATTGTTGTTTGCACAAAAAAACAATTTTTCACCTATGGTTCCCGTAGCAGAAAACCTAGGTACTCGGTCCCCATGTTACTCTTATGGAAAATAATTAAAGTGTTATATATCGCTTATTTATGAATGTATATGGATGAAACTTGGTATATGACTTCACTTAGCTGAGTTCCTTTGATATTTTGCATAAAACCCCATTATTTTGTGTTCCTTGTTGCAGCAAACCTGTGTACTCATCCCCAATGTTATTCTTATGGAGAATAATTAATATTTTAAATATCGCTTGTTTGTGAATATATTTCTTATGAATCCTGTTAAGTGGCTTAATGTGTTATGTTATAATTCATTGGAAATTCGCTGAGTATGCAGGTTTGCTGTGACGGGGGTATTATATATTTAACATTGAAAACATTAACGGACACCATTTTTAAACAGAATGTTTTAGGAAGCCCAAATTTCACAGGGAACTGTAAACCACCTAAATAATTGTCCACACCAAGTTTCGTTATTTTTTTCAAACCGTTTCTAGGATAATAAGGTATTTGTAAAAACTAAGTACTGACAGAGAGACGGAAAAATAAGCAAGATAGGACCACACATAAAATGGCCAATTTTGTTTGTTTTCACCTACAGAAAAACCTGGTGATGTTTGAGTCAGTTCTACTGTATTTCATTAATATCATTATAATATATAACAAAATACAAAATATATAGACAACAGTGTTATTTTTTTAAAACAACATAGAAAAGGAGGTTTGGTATTAAAATTGCATATATTTTTTAATTTCAATGCAACTTTAGGCTGCATTTTTCAAATCAGTACAACTCGTTTGACTTTTTTGTAGATTTTAAATACAAGTATATTCTATACAAACTAACGTACAAAAGCTCTACATTTTATTTACAATTCAAGCTGCGTCCTCTCTTTATGGATTTTCTGATTCCTTGCGGTTCGTTTCCCATTGGTGGTAAATTATCGTAGCGTTTATATCACCTACAGGTAAATTATCGTAGCGTTTATATCACCTACAGGTAAATTATCGTAGCGTTTATATCACCTACAGGTAAATTATCGTAGCGTTTATATCACCTACAGGTAAATTATCGTAGCGTTTATATCACCTACAGGTAAATTATCGTAGCGTTTATATCACCTACAGGAAAATTATCGTAGCGTTTATATCACCTACAGGTAAATTATCGTAGCGTTTGTATCACCTACAGGTAAATTATCATAGCGATTATATCACCTACAGGTAAATTATCGTAGCGTTTATATCACCTACAGGTAAATTATCGTAGCGTTTATATCACCTACAGGTAAGTTATCGTAGCGTTTATATCACCTACAGGTAAATTATCGTAGCGTTTATATCACCTACAGGTAAATTATCGTAGCGTTTATATCACTTACAGGTAAATTATCGTAGCGTTTATATCACCTACAGGTAAATTATTGTAGCGTTTATATCACCTACAGGTAAATTATCGTAGCGTTTATATCACCTACAGGTAAATTATCGTAACTACAGATCATGTAAAAAAACGTACGGTGTGAGCGGTTTAAAGCTCACTCTGAATGTACGTACGTTTTTGTTTTCCCTCTTGAAGGTTCATTGATCAGTTGTTCAGAAGTGTTGTACGCTCATTAAAATCATTTTATTAACTGAGACATTTCATAAAAAAGTCCTATGAGTTTCTACTAAAAAAGTATTTACATTTTTTGAGTTAGTTTTCTATAAATCTCAATTACAAAAAAAGTTATTTTATAATTGGTTTTAAGTTGGTATTTTATAGGTTAGCACTTGATTTTACAAGTAAAAATGAAATGGTTGAAACACAACTGAACGTTACACATGTCCAGGAAAATTCTAGGTTACACAATGACGCAACTCAACTCAAATCAACAATTTAACTAAACAATACATTTGGAGTACTATATTCTCCCTGGATCACTTATCATTATTAAGAAGCTCTTAAATTACCATTAAGTTCAACCAGAGACTTTGATATATTTACAAATCACCTATCATCAGCATAGAGGATTGCTTGGTTCTAAATATTATCTGAAAAGTCATTAATACTTATCAAAAACAACAATGGACACAGATAAATAAATCAAAAATAGACATAACATTTCTTCTTACAACATGTGACAAGGCATCTTACCCATTCTACACTATCTAGCATCTAGCATCATTCATTCATATTCGCCTTAAAATACGCCCTAGTTGTGCCAGCGTCTTACACAGAGATTAATAATTATAAAATTAAAAATGAGTTTACTGTTCTTATTAAAGGCCTCCAATTTAAGTTAGAATAGGGCATGGAGTGAGGTCAGGAAGAGATATAACGTTTTTACCTCTGCAGTTCACTTTGTTCTAATTTAAAATTCAAACGATCAATTTAGACAGAAGTGGCATCCACTTTGGTGATATTTAGTTTAAAACAAACTTACACAAACCCTTATAAGACTGTTCAAAATATCACGTATTATCCAATTAGCTCCGAATAAGAATTATAATATGGTAGGACTCGTCTAAGAAATTCGGATTCGTATTTTTTACATGATTCCATTGGATTTTTGCCATGTTCTCTCCTAACCTCCAGAAGTGAACGTCGGGTTCCCCGGGGCCGATGCCAGGACCGTTGTGCCCCTGGTATCTGGACCAGGGGACCGTTAGCGGGTCGCGGTCGTGGTAACGGGAGCCGCGCGTGATATGGACCGCGAACTGCCGCGAGAACATCACTTGAGATCCGCACCAGATCTGATCATCGCCGAAAGTTAATAGGCGTTGTTCATTCCACACACGAGTTTGGTACGGGGGTGGTTCAGTGGAGGGGTGGTTCAGGGGTGGGGTGGTTCAGTGGAGGGGTGGTTCAGGGGAGGGGTGGTTCAGTGGAGGGGTGGTTCAGTGGAGGGGTGGTTCAGTGGAGGGGTGGTTCAGTGGAGGGGTGGTTCAGTGGAGGGGTGGTTCAGGGGTGGGGTGGTTCAGTGGAGGGGTGGTTAGTGGAGGGGTGATTCCCCCAGAACAACCTCTGGATCGTAGGAATGACGGTGTTCTCATGCACTTATTATTTTAGATCAATGAAATGGAATATGTAAAAATTTCTATAGGTAAACATATAAATAGTAGAAGCAGGATATGTGAGTTTTAGATATGTAAACAAAATGTTGAACGACAAAATAGATTATGCAACGAAACAGCGGCGTCAAGTTTTGACAGAGAGAAAGCAAGATGAAGAGAATATAGTGCTTTGGAAGAATAAGGATTTATCAAATAGAGAAAATCTCTGCTAAAGGGCTTATAATAAGGTGATCGGGCTTTTAAGAAAAGAAGTGCTTATAAAAACTCAATCGAACTTGCTGGAAAAATATTTACCAATAATATTTTCGATTCAGTTAAAACCGTTGGATGCATGACCTTATAATTATTCGATCTGGGTCTATTGGACTTTATTTATGTGGTTTTGTAATAAAATGTTTATATTGTATGTGAGTATATTGTTCAAATTAGAATATTCTTAGTTAAAGCTAGTTGGTCAATTCAGTGTCAGTAGACCAACAATTTCAAGTTAGGTCATAAAACTATGATAGAAACAAAGTTGAACTAGTGGAATTGATTGATTTATAAACCAAATGGGAATAAGTAGATAAAACTTCACATAGTAGAGTAAGGTGAATACCGGAAGTGAGTCGCGTTCATACTCCAAGAAGCGCAATGCGAATGAGTGTAGCTAGTACGGTCCCAGTGAAGAAAAATATAATAAAAGCGTTTTTTACTGGAGTGTACAACCATGTTTAACATTGCTACTAAAGTAAAGACGTTTTACCAAGCGTCAATTGAAATGTATTTTCAATTCGAGCATTCACTTTCAAATTTTTAGCTTTAATTTATCACACTTTGTTTTTTTTTCTTGGTGCTTCAACTTTATGGCCGGGAGCTGCTGATTAGGCTGATTACGGTACAGAGGAAGAGGTCGTTATCCCGGGGAGGTGCTCTGTTTTGTGGAGTGGTGGGGCTCGTAGCAAATTTGGTTAATGGCTGGTTTAATGGCTGATACGGTTTATAGCGGAAATGGCCTCCGCTGCGATAGTGGCTACGTCACTGGGAGCCTGGGGTCCAGAGAGTAGCCTGGGAGGAGGTGCAATAAACTAAGATTATTTCACTCCAATGGTTGTTATTGCTGGATTAGGAAACCCCAGCTGAGCTGCTAGGCACGTCTTCCACAAGCGGGAATTTCACGCACCGTTAGAATGGGATATGCAGGAAAGGAAAGGGTGGAACATGGGACGGGTAGTCAAATTGACCTTACAGAGGGCCAAATTCCGTTCTCCTGTGACAGCTGCAATCACGATCAAATAGTAATAACCAATAACCAGTATTAACAAATAGTAATAACCCCAATTAGTGTTAATAGTTCAAATATTAACCTCAAAGAAGTCATGGTTTGATCTGATAAAATTTAATGAATTTGTGTCAACTAACCAAGACAGGTTAGCTGCGCAAATGTTAAATGTTAATATTTAGTAAAGGAGAATGAGTATACTTAAGAGGGGCCCCAGCAACTGCCTTCATCCTGCTTCTCCCATAAGGCCAATGTTCGCTTTCAAATCCTATCCCTCCTCAACGGATTATCCGAACTAGTTATGTATTGTTCATTTTAAATAACAAACGAATACCTAGTGATTTCAGTGAGAAGGATTTCAATATCACAAATAATCCGTAAAATATCATTAATATTGAATATTTTGGAAGTATATCGGTCGACTGGTGTTTCTGATATTAAAATTTATCTTACTGAAATCGCTAGGTATTTCTTTGCTCTTTAAAATGAGCCATAAATCAACGATAAACTTAATCAGTTAAAGAGAGACGGGTTTTGAAAGTTAGTATTGTCCTTACAGGGGAAGCAGATGGAAACGCCAAAATATTTAGGCGTGAGCCCCCTTTAAGTCACTTTCTGAAATATAAATACCCCCGTAGCAGCAAACCTGCATACTCAGCGAATTTTCAATAGATATATAAATGTCTTAATACTACATAAAGCCACTTACCAAGTTTCATAAAAATATATTCACAAATAAGCGACATATACAATTTTAATTATTCTCCATAAGAATAACATTGGGGCTGCGTACGCAGGTTTGCTGCAACAAGGAACACAAAAAAGGGGTTTTATGCTAATATCAATATAACTCAACTAGGTGAAGTCATATACCAGATTTTATTAATTTATGCTCATAATTAAGGGAGACATGGCATTTAATTATTATCCATAAGAATAATGTTATGGGGCTGAGTACGCAGGTTTGCTGCTACGGGTACCTTTGGCAAAAAATAATTTTTTTGAGCAAATATCATATACCACAACCAGATGAAGCCATATACCAAGTTTCGTCAGTAAGTTCATAAATAAGCGAGATATAAAATTTTTCTTTTCCTCCATAAGAATACTGTAACATTAGACAACGTACTGTGTTTAGCACTTTCAATATCTCGGTAACCAATTGACGTAGAGAAATTATGAAAATACCAAATTGTGTGTTTTTTTAAGCTGAATCCAATGATAAAAATAAAATTTGATTTTTTCAAAAATTGCATGTAAAACATTAAAAAAAAACATTTTTGGGGTACAAAACCCCCCAAAAATACCCCTTCGGATGGGGCGATCTGGCTGGTTTTCAAACTTAAAGTCATAAATGTTGCTTTACACGTTTATACCAAATTTCATCAAAATCGGATCATTTTTACGAGAGTTATTGTGCTCACGGACACACACACACACACACACACACACACACACACACACACACACACACATAAATATATATATATATATATACAGTTTCGAACGAATGGTGTTTTTGGGGTCTGGGGACCTCAAAACGAAAAGTTATCATGGTCCCGGGCCTAGGTCTTACCATGCCGACTACGGTAATAGCTTCTTCCCTATAGGGGAAATTCGCTAAAAAGCGATTATCAATTGTTCACCCTTTATGTATAGACATTTTCCTGATAACCATAATTTTTGTTGCCAGGATAAGTTCAAACTTGCCTGTATTTCGTTCTCCCCAAGGGGGTCTCGCATCCGGCAGACATTAAGTGCAATATGTGGAAACTTAAACAGTAAACAAACAGTGGCAGTTTGTAGTGTAAGATGAGTTGACGGCCATCTAGTAAACAATGTAGTGAGGGGAACGTAAACCCCACCACCATCCTTCCTTACTAATGTTATTGGACAAAGATTTTTTTTAATTGCAATATTTTATCACAGCTGATAATTACAGAACATTATGTTTCTTATTTTTTCTTGGTCCTTAGGGAATTAATAAGTAAGATAAACTCACTACATAATGATCGAAAGACATCTATAATCAAGTTAAAAGCAACATATAGCTTATATATATATAGTTTACCCAAATTTATTGTGTGGAAAATTGTGAATATTGTATAGACAAATTTTGGTTTTCGAATTTCGAGAACACGCATGCAGTGCCCATGGATATACAATAAAAAGATACTACTTACATTTCGGTTGTTCTCAAACCTTTGTGATGTTTTTTCAATTGTATTTTTTTATGTACAAAAATTAATTACATTGATATTAATTAATATTGATTCTTGAGTTTACGTCTTAAATTTCTAAAGTCTATGTGATTTTATTGAATTTATTTCCCAATGAACAACTGAAATGATTTAAATTTATAAGTTGAAATAAATGTTGCTTATCCGAACTGTAAAAGCATATTGTTATTCATAAATAATATTTCTTTAGATTTCTGCATTGAATATGTCTTTGTTCTAGCTAATACTATTGTACAGTATTGCGGAACTCTATTGAGTACATATACATTGCTGACTCTAGTTATAAGAGAGATTACCAAACAATCATTTTATTAATGTACCCCCTATTCTAGAGGCAGCCCCTACCAAGCCCCGGCAGCGGCAGTACCTGCCTCCCCTCCCAGGATACATCCCCGTCTACATCCAGGACGGCGAGACTCCCCCGGACGTGGAGTCCCTCTCTGACCAGAGCCCCACCCAGGATAAGATGGACACAGACGTCGTAGAGGTAATAGAACCAGGGGCAACAAAACAGTAAAAAAACTAATGTTTTCAGATTTCCATAACAATTGGTATAAGTCTATATTAACTCAGTTTTAAATTTTATAAAGTTTTTAATTCGCTTCCCTCACGTCAGCGTGCTGCGTGCGAACTCGTTGTCTGCCATGTAAGGAGTTTCGTAGAAAGTTAGACGTAGGAGCAAAGTAGTTGAATGTAACTCACAACTGAATGAATGTTGCATTTATATCGTGTACTACACGATACTATAAATGTATCTGTGTGTCGGGTATATTTACCTTCTTGGCATCCAAGACTATTCGTGGTTATCAAATTTGTTCATCTATACGACTAAAGATGAAGCTTTACAAGAAAAAAATGGCCTCGAATGAAACTCATAAGCTTCAATATAATACTTTTGTCAGCAGAAAAAAACTGTTTAAGGTTAAAAACCTGCCACTTGAACATAAAAACCTATTGGGTAGGGAGGGGTGTTTTAGGTGCTTAATTTGTATGTACAGCCTGGATTAATTGCTTCAAAGGAATTTTTTTTCTCGAAGTATAATCCAAATATAAATTACGTCTATTCTCTGGATAAGGCACTCAACTTAATTATCTATAACAGCGCATATTTTACCCATTACATTTGTGGCTTTGTTTCTCCTACATGCAGAAACCCAATTCCACAAACACGTCACAAATTCATTTACACAAAATTAAAGAGCCATGGACGTTATTACTCACTTACTGAATGAACTCTTATGATAGATAGTAACTACTTAAAAACAACAAATACGCATATTTTTGATATACTTTATATTCGTTCAATCGACGTGGCTATAAGAGAAAATGTATTTAACTTTAGTTTGTTTATTGATTGGAGAGCTACTACTATTCAAGAAGGTTTTATATTAAATAGTGATGCGAGATGTTATAGAATAAATTTGGAAATCTGGAAGGTTTTATGATTAATATAAACAAATTTATAATACACCCGTTGATAGTATTAATAACTTAAAATCTCTTATTGCTAGCCCAGATTTACGATCCATCATAATAAGGATCTTTTATCATCAGAGGAAAGAGGTCAAAAGACAAAAATTGAAAATTATCAAACTAAAACCAACTCAGAAGGAAAAACTGAGTAATATCAAACCAAACGTAACTCCATTTACAATTCTTCTGTTCTGGAATATGGAAGTAAAGAATTTCAGTGTTCAATATTTAACTGTACACTCTTACAGGTTCCTCAGAAGTCGGACATAGAAGACTCACTGGAGGACGCGGACAGTGGTCTGAGGGCCCTCAGGGAGAGCGAGGAGTTCATAGTGCAACAGCTGACTGATAACGTGAGGGAGAACGAAGTCCGGGGCCTGGTGGAGGAGGTGCACGGGCCCAGGCAGTAGCCGCAGGCCTAGAGTCCTGGCCGAAGGCCTAACCCTAAAAACCTGGAGGATTGAGGTCTTCCAACGAATTTCCCACCGATAACGGAAATACGGGATTGTTGGGCTCTTCGAAGTCTTTACCCTTTTCTTCTAAAAATGTTATTTGGAGTTTCCCTTTACTCAAGAAGGCACACGAAGTGTTCATCTCCTTATCATGCTGAGGCCCAATGGTTGTGATTTATTTATTTAGGTTAGTTGAATAAAGAATTTAGTGTTAAGTATTTATTTATGACGAATCATTTTTTTATCTCCTGTTGAAAATTTCTTGTTTAAGAGGCTCCATTCAAGAACAAGTTTACGTTTCTACCTGCTTCTCTAATAAGATGTTTTCAATCCTGTTATTCTTCAATCAGTAATTTACAATGTTGCTCTCACTGTTCAATAACATTGTCAATTATGCGATATTTGCGATTTTTATGGAATAAATATTTGTGATGTTAAAATTCTGCATCCTAAATCGCATTTAGACATCCTAGACATTTTTTCTTTTCTTAAAAAATAATCATAAAGCAATAATTTTGGATAATCCGTTGAGTAAGGACGGAATTTAAAAGTTAACAGCTTATGTGGGAATCAAATGAAAAGCTGATATCTTTTGTGACCGGAGCCCCTCGCAATGTAGAAAGTGAAGATTGCTTTACTACTAGTATAAAAACTACTTTAGTGTTTATTTTGAATTAATTTGAAAACAAAAGGAACAGAATACATAGTAGTACGTGTTTGTAAAAATTTAATCATTTTGTAAGTTTGTAAAAGGAATTTTCGACTCATTACATGATGATTGTATCGGAATTAAAATCATGTTTCAATAATGTTTGTTTAAATGGTACCCTTAAGTTTCATAGTCCGATGAATTAAGGGTGAAGTTTAGAAAAGCGATATCGGCTTGTCGGAATGATGGTAACTTTGTAAACAAAAACTCCAGGAACGATAAATTAATTTTCCGACAAAAATTAAACAAATAAATTATTAATTTCTTTCGTTAACTAATAAAAATTAACTAATAATTAACTAACTAATAAAAACATAACTAAAGAAATTATTAATTTTCCGAGAAAAAATGTGGTTAGTGCTGGTTAGTTGCGTTAGTTGTGATCCCTTCGTTGACCACGCCCACACCTTATACCCTATGATAGTACATAGGGAAAACCCACTACCCCAAATTGCCAAAGTGCTAGTGTTTGGTAGGAATTAGCAGAATCAGAAAATCCTTATGCATTTGTAAATTTCTTTTAACTTGCATATTTTGTTTATAAAAAAACTAAAACAGGTGTAAATATGCAGTTTGTGGGAATTGTCTATTCCCATTGGGGGAAACATGTTTATGTTAAAAGTCAGTCCCCCATTCAACCCCTCCCTTACCCCCCAAACTTATAAAAGGTCAAATAACAAAGTATCCCACATGGCATATCAAATTAAAGAGGATTAGAAAAGAAACTTTTGGCGAAATAAACTCATTTTGACAAAAAATAGAACCATCTCCATTATTATTAAAACGCGCTAAAAAGGGTTAAATAAATAATTACGAGTTTCTTTAATGTCAGGAGCATTACATGCATAAATACATAGTAATTAAGTAGGGCTACTTAATTTTCAGCCCTAATATAAGACAATTACTATGTATTTGTTATGTAACGCTCCTGACATTAGTATATTTAAAGAAACACTTAATTATTGATTTCACATTTTTTAGCGCGTTTTAATAATTACTGGTGGCTTGAAGGGGCCACAGCCCCTAACCTTGCTCCAAGTAGGAACACATGTCAGTTCGTAAACAAAGTAAACCCTTGATCACATGTTTTAATGTAGACAAAGCAGACGTTTTTCAAACCCCATGTTTTTATGGGGGATATTTTACGTAATTTATCGTTTGCTGGTCCCTTTGTAGAAATACCGCTATTTTTTCCGAGTCCCTGGGACCAAGACCTTTAATTTGAGACGTCCCCCATCATCCTGCGACTTACCAAACTCCCACAATTTTGACTAAAAAATTTCGCTTAGAGAACTATATATATATTGGAGTCGGTTCAATTTTGTTGTTGAAAAGAGTTTACTTAATTATTTTTAGTAACTGGAAAGTATCTAAAAGTAATGCAGTTTATATTTGCATAGCTATTAGCAGAGAATCATTTCTGCTATTAGTCACCATAGAATCTGGTTGAGTGATAGTATTCAAATTGATTGGTTGTTTTTAACGGCGGTTTTAATTCAGCCAACATTTAAATTTTGTTCAAAGGTTTAATTATTTTTAAAATATTTTTCAAGAATGAGACTTGTCTAGGGTATATTTTAATTAAAATTAGTTATCTAATTTTTTTAAGAAATCGGTTGTGCCATTTTTGACTTGAGAGTTGCAAGCAAGCAAGCTTACTCATCTTATAAACTGAACACATTATAATTAACATATTATAATTATATTTATAGACGAATCGCAGAAAGCAACAGAACACTCCCAGTAAGTATTGTTAGCTAGTGATGCCAATTACTGTGGCGGCATTGCCCTCACTGGCCCCAAAGGGACATGCTTCGCCGAAAAATAAGAGAATACTCTCAAATCAGTTAGACTTTTCATTTGTATAAATAGATAGTGGGAAAACTTAAAAACGTCAGTAATAACGTCAGCATCAAGACTCATAGAGAACACTGACAGTAACTGATTTAATAAACTGAGTCCGTATAAGCTGGTCCGTAAGGGAAGTTAAGGTATTCCGAAATCGGTGGTTGATCCGTCTCCAAAATTATGAAGGAAGAAGGCATTCCGCAAACAACAATTGGAATATGGAAACTCTGAAGTAACACTGTACCAACCACTAAAATTATTCCCATGCATGCACCCACGAAAAGAAAATATTTCCTTTTTAATGCCTCAAAATGTGCGTTTACATTTTGCAAAAACTCGTATTCCTTTCTACTACGGAGCAATTTTCTGAACGAGTCGAAATAAAAGTAGCCTCAAAGGAGATTTGGCAACGTCGTACTGTCATGACGTAGCCCTACACATATAGTTATAGCCTCCCAGCGCGTCAGGTTGCACACAGTAGTATCATAAAACTAGGACTAGAGGAAAAAGGGGGCCTGAGGGGCCAAAATTAGTCAAGGAGGTACCGCTATTCGACCCGAGGCGCCAGAACTACCGTTGTAGCTTCATCAAAGGTTTTAATTTTCATCCATTACCTTTATATGGGGTAGGCTACTCCAGTTTGCTATTTTAGGAACGTACCAAGAGATATCTCAGAGGAAATTCCTTCCGTTTTATAACAAGTCTAGTATGACCTGTGACCTGTAGCTCAAACCCGGGCGAGAGCTTTTGTTGCATCGTGCATACCGCGTTGTCGTTCCAGTGTCCATTATTTATATGACTGTAAATTCTGTTCTTGCTGAAGTGTGTCGACCAATGTTTAATTTTACATTTCAAAATATATTTCTATTCTTCCAAAAATTTATATTGATGCTTTGAAGGCCGTTGGAGCAGAGCCCTAAAGTTAATTATAAATTACAAGGAAATTCGTAGATTTCACCTCGACCGTTTTTCATTGATACAAACATAAAATCAGTTCAGTAGTTCCTTATTTCTCGCTCTTATACAAATCCTGCTTGTGTATTAAGATATAGGTTAAGGTACCTCGAGCAATTTGGATTTTTGAGTGTTCTTTAATTTCATTGTTATTAGTAAGTTTTAGTTTCTAAATAAAATTCAGGTTATTGTCATATACAACGCTCGGTGTTGTGGATTACGTATTATAAAGTAGGGAAATCAATTTATGTGTAACTTTGAGGTGCTGATGACGTTTTTAAATTTATATTTTTCACATATTTGATCAGTTTTGTAGATATAGTTTATAAATTAACGTGAAAAGGAAAGCCGATAAGTTTGGAAAATAAAAGGGCAAAATATGTTGTTTGGAAACATACATCAAAAATAAAAGAACTTAAAAATAAGTAAAAACTTATATTTTTACTAACCTTGACACTGACAGACACAAACGAAACACCAAACAGTAAATATACCCCCTTCGCAGCAAACCTGCGTACTCAGCGAATTTCCAATGCATAATATATGTCTTAATACCACATAAAGCCGCAAACCAAGTTTCATAAAAATATATTCACATATAAGAGATTTTAATTATTCTCCATAAGAATAACATTGGTAATGAGTACGTAGGTTTGCTGAAACAAGGAACAGAAACAATTGGTTTTTATACAAATATAAATAGAATTTAACTAGGCGAAGCCTCATACTAAGTTTCATCAATATTCAATCATAAATAAGCGCTATATAACATTCTAGTTATTCTCCATAAGAATAACATGGGAGCTGAGAAAGCAGGTTTGCTGCAACAAGGAACAGAAAAATGGGTTTTTATATAATTATCAATATAACTCAACCAAGTGAAGCTACATACCAAGTTTTATTAATTTATGTTAATAATTAAGGGAGTCATTACATTATTCTTATTCTACATAAGAATACTTTTAGGCCTATTATTGTATTACATAGGTCATAAATTGTGATCGTTTGTACCGTTGATATGAAATATGTAAATACAACTTGTTACTATTTCCTTAATTTACATGTAGACAACAGATTTTTAAAAGCAAGTACCAACATTGTTCCCACAAATTTATTCAGAAAATACATATTTTATTTTCAAAACTCTAGTTATAAGGTTAAACGACTTAATTTGTGTACTCAAACACTCCATTAACTGTATAATCACTATGCCATTAATAACTGTTATGCCGTTATGCTAGTACCCTAGGCTGCACTGCGTGACAACTTGATAACAATGAGAACTAATGATGCATCGCTGCAAGTTGCAAATCTACTCATCTGTGACATCCACATACAGTCGACAATGACTCGAAAGGTCATGTTATGCTCATTACTGTTTCGGAAATAACAATGACACGTTACCACTCGTTCTTCATTCCGTTCATTTCTTGTTCCATTGCTTGTTTTCTATGAATGCTAGAGGGGCGATCACACTGGGAAACTTTGTCATGAAACTTTTCATGCAAACAATGCTAAAGAAAATGTCACAAAGTCAGTGATCAAGCTCTCATAGACTAAGCCACAACTTCAAAGATGCACACGCAATTTGAGATGTCGCTTTCTAAAATATAAAATTTATGGAACTCATATTTGTCTTCCGTTCGTTAACATTTAAATCGTATGTAATGCTTGCCCCTTTAGATTTTTGTTCCAATTTACCAGCAGTCAATAATTACTTCGCTCGTTCTCCGTCTTTTCCAGGGAAAATTAAATAGGTTAAATATGCTTTGAAGGATTTTCTTCTAATTAAAGTAAACCATTAAAAAACCTAGTAAAAACGCGATGTAATGCTATACTAAAATATAAACTGCATTAACGATTGTTATTATCATATGTTTACCTAAGGACTGGGCGTGATAAAAACCACCAATTAAAACACCAAAGTAAACGTACAATATTGTTAGTGAACAATTGGAAAGTGAACTATTAGCATGACCCGCACGGTGAAACTTAATCCCGGGACCATCATAGAAGTTCCTAACGTGACCCCCTGAACACGTTTTTGGGGGTCGTTCAAAATTTTATATATATATATACATATATATATATATATATATATATATATATATATGTGTGTTTGCACTCTAGCGGTCGCACTTTTTGTCCGATTAACTTCAAATTTGGTAGAGACGTTCCTTTCTGTAATCAGTTGGACAAGTTCGTTGGGCAAAACAATCGGAAAACTCTAAACCCTTTTTTTGGGGATTAATCTTTAAAATTTCGAGTTTTTGGGCCCAAAAACGGTCAGAAAAGCCCCGGATGTAAAATTAATGCATGTAAAAAGATGGAAATTAGTGAGGCGAAAGTTTTAAGCCCTCTCTCGTCATTCTAGCATAAATATTTACCGAGTTATTAAAGAAAATGTGTTTTGACTAAACACAGTACGTTGTCTTATGGGGGTTTTACACTAGAAAAGCCTGTTATTCCTTTGTTAGAGAACTTTTATCATCCCCAGCAACTCAGCCTACTTACAAGCCTGCCTGGACCTTCTCCTAACATTATAATGCGCAAAATTGTATTCCCAGCTTTGCAGGTAAATGAAACCAGGAGCATCAGAACAGCCAAATAATAAATGTTTTCAGATTTCAATAAAAATTGGAATACATGTATATTTTTAGACATATTTTAAATTTTAAACGTTTTTTTGTGGAAATTCACTTCCCTCACGACAGCGTGCTGCGTGCGAACTCGTTTTTATATTTTATTGATGGAATCCTTTGTAACTATTCAATGTTCATTCCTTGCTACTGCACTCGGGACCAATAACGATCGCATAGTTAATAATCTCTCCCCTTTACACTAATGGTGTTCTATCTCATATTAATTACCTCGCAGAACCAGGATAGCAGTTAAGTGAATAGTTCTGTAGCAGGAGGCAATTCCCCCGACCCAACATCATCCCTCGCATCACAAGGCAGTCCACATGAGTCTGTGTTTGCAAATGTGCTGAACCCCCGCCCCCCCCACATACACACACACACAACACAATGAACAGTAGGGTGGAGCGGCGAATGAGTCTATATATGGGGCAAAAACAAATTTAGAAGTGTTTTATGCGACAGTAAAACTTTATTTGATACGCACATGGCGCGCATACTAAGAGCGTTTTGGGTTAAAGTGTGCCCTTTAAATGACTTATAACACAGCTCGAAATTAAATTACTTTGCCTTTATAGGATATTAAGGTAAGTCGACTTGGGAAAAGATGCTTGGACAAATTGTATAAGGTGTTATTATAAATTAGTCCTACCATTTAATGGAGACGTTGGATAGATACAACCATTAATGAACATGCATTTAGCATTCATGTGGATTTGATTAGCTTCATGGATACCGACAAGCGACGACGCTGATTAATAAAGGGAATTAAATAGTTAGGTTATACATTACTAGTATGATGTTGATTTGTATTCAATGGTTAATGGACTTTTGTAATTTATGTTATCCATTTGTAATTAATATTATCCATAAAGCATTTTAATTTGTAAATGTGGATGGCTGTCTACCATTATTAGTAGATAACAATGTAGCGTAATCAAAAAGTCATGTGACAAAATTAAAATCTGAGACACAGTTTGTTGGGTTTTGTATATAACAAGTTTGAAGTGAAGATCGTTATTGGTCGCGTAAAACCTGAAGTATATGTGTTTGAGATATTATATTTAAAAAACTATTTTAAAATTTCCATGAAACATTAGAGTAAATATATAATTAATGAGAAAACTAAATATTATTTAGAGTGATACCAATGCTAAAAGGGGACAAATATTATTTAAATATTATAATATTATATATATAATATTATAATATTATAATATTTAAATATTATTTAGGGGGATGCTGGATATAATTTAAACAATTGATTACCTCTTGTCAATAGTCTTCTACATATTTTTGCATTTATCAAGACGAAACCTCACTCAACGCCAACGCCAAAATGATACACTTGGAAACACGACATTTTGTATTATACTATTTCCATAACGTAGGGCCATGTTGCGTAGCTACATTGATGGGACTTGGTTTTATTTTGTCAGATGATAACTCAAAAATACCCTCGTCGCAGCAAACCTGCGTACTTAGCGAATTTCCAATGCGTATATATATATATATATGTCTCACTACTACATAAGGCCAATTATCAAGTTTAACAAAAATACATTCATAAACAAGTGATATACAGTATAAAATTTTATTTATTCTCCATAAGAATAACATTAGGGTTGAGGACGCATGTTTGCTCCAACGAGGAAGATAAGTAACGTGTTTTTTGCAATTACTATCAATATAACTGAACCAGGTGAAGCTAAATTTGCTGAGTACGCAGGTTTGCTGCGACGGGGTTATATTTATTTATATATTCATAATTAAGGGAGATATACAACTTCACTTATTCTCGATATGAATAAAATGGGGGCCGAGTATGCAGGATTGCTGCTACGGGGATTGTTTGGTACAGACTATACTCTTTATTACAATTTCCTTACCTTTATGCAATCATATGTACAGTATTTCCAGTGAAAATAATGAATCAGCTGTTATTTATTTTCACTTTAAATACTGTACATATGATTGCATAAAGACAGTTGTGAGGAAATTATAATAAAATAATATAATAAAAGAGTGAGAGTATGAAACCAAACATACCGCCCACTAAAAAATAATACTTTTTCTTGCAATCTTGAGGTGAAGTTAAATTAAATAGTTGAGGTTGTGTATATAAACTATTATAATTCTGTTGTGAATGATCTGAAATGTTACTTTGAATCAATAAATTGCCAACAAATGTTTAAGGTGCTTCAACAGCGTAAACTTGAAATTCAAGCAAATCAAAATTGTTCTTAAAATCTTCTTTGATTGATGGTCTCAGTGATGGGTAGGGCCTCACTGCAGAGCTTCACTGCAGGTCGCTTGAGGTTAGGAGTACTAGTCGTCCCCTTTTTATGTTCCTGCGGAGTGTGAAGATCTTCAAGACTCCATTGTTTCCAAAATTATTGAGTTTGTTGTTGCAGAATTGGCCGCACTTCTTCTTGTGGTAGTTTGTGGCGAAATCGTTTTTTAAGAGAGAAGAGCCATTGTTTCGCTCGACTAGAAGAGTTTAGAGGTTCTTCCTTGAATGGCAGTTGAATAATGTAGCGGGCTGACTGATCACGTGTGTGCGTTGAAACAAAAGAATTCTCACAGAGTTCATCCTCTGGACTAAGCTTAGGCTGTTTAGAAGGAATTTCTTCTACATCCCAACACCTTTTTATGCTGTTTTCGAGGGAGAATGAATCAGAAATGACTAGGTGTGAAGTGAGGTACCAAAAACGGTATGGAAAAGAGTAGGCATGCCTGGGGGGAGTAAATTTCCGCCCAATATTAAATAAATCTGGGTACATGTCATCATCACCTAGGAGAACGTCAGTGTCGAAATGTGGATCCGAAAGTTCTTAACGTTAAAAATATTTTCTTATGTCAGATCCAAGAAAACTCTAAGGCATAGGTGAAGTGATCTGAGGGAGAATTATAGCATCATTATTTAAAATAGAACCATGCTTAAAACGTGGTTTGATTGTGAACTTAACCTTTCCTTTAGTAGTAGTGACAGAAGTCTGAGAAAGTCCTAAAACTGGTTGGTTACATTTATGCGTAGGAAGGCATAGGCGATGGACAAAACTTTCAGTGATGAATGAAGCTTGGGACCCTGGATCAATAAGGGCTCTGACAATGTGAAATTTGCCAGTAGAATCACTTAATTGAATATTGGCTGTTCCGAGTAATACTGCAGTACCCATGCTGGGCTTACCTGATCCAAAACCTGACATTATTGGTTTGTTATTTGTATGGGTATCTGTGGCATATTGTTTTTCGTTTACCTGCTGAGGAGGAAAAACCTGATTAGGTATACTCTGGGTTGTACGTGACTTGTGGAGCAATGTTTGATGCCTTTTGCCACAGTTCTTGCATGCAAACTTTGAAGTGCACTGATACAGCATATGACCAGACCTTAAACAAGTATAGCAAGCACGATTCGCTTGAATAACGCTATTACGCTGTGCTATAGGTAAAGCTGAAAACTTGGTACATGTGTGTACATACGTGATTCATTTCAGTAGGTACACAACGGGGTTTAGACCTTTGCAATGGTCAGACAAAAACTAAGGAAGTTTTGAAATGTAGGAAAATTAGTTCCTGAAAATTTACTTTCGAACAGTTGCCTTGTTTGTTTATCAAGATTTTGAACAACAATATGCAGTAGCATAAAATCTCCTAAATCTACAGGGAAGTTTGTAACACTCAAAGCATTGTAGTTTTCAGAGCAAATATATAATAAAAGCCTAAGATCTTTTGGGGCTTCTAAATTAAGAAAAGTTAGTGCAATGATTTCTTCCAAGTAAAATGTAGCTAGGCGGCGTTTGACATCATAGCGTGAAACAAGCTGCTCCCAAACCAAACTGTAGTTTTGAGCAGTAATTGGAAGAGCGCGAGCCAGATTGTGCGGCTCTTCACTGAGACATGAGAATAGATATTGAAATCTTTCAATAGGAGATAGTGAATCATTATCATGAACAAGAGAGCAAAATAGATCTTTAAAGTGGGCCAGTCCTTTATGTTTCCATTGAAAGTCGGAAGTTTAATTTGATGCAGTTTTACCTGAGGATTATGCGTGCACTCACTAGACCTCGTAGAGTTGGTAGCTGACTCGGGAGTTCGCAGCGAACGTGCCGTGTGCAGAGAGAATGCAGAAGTACTGTTCGTCGACTTGATCAATCACAGGCTGATAGGCGGAAAGTTCCTCTGTGTTGTCCAAGGTAACTGATAGCTTGACTATTTCCAGCTGGCATTGAGAAAATTCCTCATACGTAGGTTCAAATTTCAAAAATCGCACTTTAAAATCATTATAAATACTAGAATCAGTTCCTAAATAGACGCTAAGACTGTAAAGATCGTCAATTTTCTTGACTAAACCATCACGTTTGAATTTTAGAATTGTTATCTCCTGCAAAACTTGATCTCTCTTTTTTGACATAACTAGTTAATTCAAGTTCATTATTAACTGGGAAAACACTGAAATCTTTAAGAAAAACTAAAAAAAAACACACAAACAAAACTATCTAGGCTTGTGAGGACCAAAAACTATGTGTGAAATACTTGAGCAAGCGGACTGAAAAAATATGAAAAAATAAAAACTGTTAGCAAGAACATGCGGTTTATTCAATGAAAAGCAGAAAGACAAGTAAAATATGTAAAGAATAACACTGAAAATAAATAACAGCTGATTCATTATTTATTGTTTACATCTTTTACTTGTCTTACTGCTTTTCATTTAATAAACCGCATGTTCTTGCTAACAGTTTTTACTTTTTCATATTTTCACAGTCCGCTTGCTCAAGTATTTCAAATAGGGACTATTAACAAAAAACTTGTTTTTTTTTGCTAATATAAATATAATACAACTAGTTGAAGCCACATACCAAGTTTCATCAATATACATTCGTAATAATCGAGATATCAAATTTTATTTACTCTCCATAAGTATAACATTGTACAACGTACTGTGTTACTCTGTTACGGTTGGAAGTAGAACAACAATCAAAACACCAAAATGTTTGTTCTGTTGAGCTAAACATATTGATAAAAATAAATGTGAAGTTTTTATTAAAATTATCTGAGAAAAATCTAAAAACCTTTTTCCCATAAGATTAATATAGGAAACGTTTTTTGGATTTTCTCCGCAACCACTTAACCTAGGTTAATGATTAAAAATAGTCAATTATTTGGTTTTTTTAAGCTCTATAAAATGGCTATAACCAAAATAAAGTGTTTTTAAAATGTTAGGGGAAAAATTCAAAAACTGATTTTTGGAAAATTGTAAACCCCCATAAAACCCCCTTCCCTCAGTCCGATCGATCTGGTTATCGAACTTAAGTCATAAATGCTACTCTCCATATTTGTGCCAAATTTCATCAAAATCGGGCGTTTCTTTCAAAAGTTATCGCGGTACACATACCGCGATATATATATAGTATATATATATATATATATATATATATATATATATATATATATATATATATATATATATATTTAAATGTGAACGAATAGTGTTTTTGGCATCTGGGGACCTCAAAACGAAAATTTATCATGGTCTCGGAATTAAGTCTTACCATGCCATCTACGGTAATAGCTTCTTCCCTATGGGGAAAATTCGCTATGATATTAATTAATTAAAATAGTTTAGGGTTAATCCCAGAATGCAGCACTCATATTGGTGTATTCCCGTTGAAGCCGGTTAGTGCACCTGCTAGTTAGTTACTCCTCCAGCATACGGAAAGCGAATTCTTCGTCTTCTCATTGGGAACGATGTTTTATAGACTGTCGGTATCGTTATTAGTCTTCGGAATGGGAGGATTCGCTGCTCTGCATTAAGTCCAATGGGGCAACCATGTAATATAAGAAGGATTACCTATTGTATCTGACAAACAAGGAATCAGTCATTCCACGCTGATCTGATGGTTTAATTAAAAGCTGATTTAATTATCAGTTATATGAGAACCTTCAGAAAATTAATAATTTGCATTTCCCATAAGTTTAACAGAACAAATGTATTGAGTTTTGAATGTACAATGATATTGGTATGACCAATATGTACAGAGTAACAACTACAGGTGTTGGAAAATGTCCGCATTAATTTTTAAAATAACATATACTCTCCATCACCAACATTAATTTTAATCAAAGAACTACAAAGTTGGTATTGATTTTTACTCGGTGACTTACCTTTAATGTTTAACGATTCAAACAACTTTTAAAAAGTAGAACACAATCTAAAAATTACAAGTGTATCAAGAAAACAGTTGTTCGAAACATTGAAACAACCTTTTGTAATTTTAACCCAGAAGAGTAGATTGAAACGTGTTACAATCTTGGCTTGAAGTAGGTTTTAACGCTACAATAAGAAAGATTTTAATTAAATAGAAACAGTGTACATGTACGGCAATTATAATTCAGCATGGCATTTAAAAATGCGGTAAAAGCTGTGTCATAAAGGAAGCCCTACAGGAACCAAGACTATCTCTGATCGTAATTCCGAGTGGTAGACAATTCACAGCGGAAAGATTTCATTGAGCCAAACCAACAACACCCTAGAATGACTCATCCCCACATCATAACAGCGATAATCACCACCTTAATGACCGTTGTACTTCCCCTCCACCCCACTCCCCCACCCCACCTAGTATTTCAATACAGACCTCAATTTAGCGGGTTCTAGGAGGTACAAGGTATTTGAAGTGGATTGCCAATAAATATGGCCATAAGGATTCACCCCCGGGATAGCTGGAGGGGGTTGCATAAAGGGACGCACTTTACTCAGTTATTGCATTTTGGCGGAAGGTCGTCTAAGGGGTGGGGGGGAGGGGGTGAAACGCATTAACGATTGTGTATATAATGACAATCGATTCCCCGTTGAAGTGTTTGGGTTTGAGAAAACGCCGTTTCCCACCCCCTCCCCCTCCCCCTCTCGTGAGTTGTTTAGTCGTGGTGATTTTGTTTATTTATGGCGTCCGGACGGCATTATTGTGGAGTGTGTATCCCCGGGTATTATTCTTGCCGGGGCGAGCGCCCTGTGGCGTTATTGGATGAACCGTCTGGCGCTTCCCGGGGTAAACGATGGTTTGGAGTTGGAGCCAAACGGAGGTCTGGGGAGGAGAGAAACAGATAAGGATTTGCCGGAGTTTCGAAGAGAATGTATGAATACCATTCGTGTCCGAGTATGTGTGAAAGATGAGTTTGTTATAGTTTGGTTTAGATCAATATTAGAATTTCAAGGAGTAACGACATACCTATTAGCATTGACTACATATACTGAAAGAGACATCCCATCTATATGGCCCAGCTGTCCCACGTTTAGAGTTCGCCAGAATTTGAAGTGGACTTAGTTTGATTAAGTCACCACTAGATTGTGCTGCTGTCAAGTATTTATTTTAGTTATTTACGTTAACTTGTAAAATATCTCCACCCCAGAAAGCAAGTGATAATCAACTTATGTTTGCTTGCTGACACATCAACTGTTGTATTATCCCCTCCTTGAGAGGAAAAGTAATGACAGCAGTATACTCTGTTGGTGATTAGTGAGAACTACGTCCTCTTTGAATCCTGGCACACACAACACTAGGGACAGATTTTACAATGACAATGAGAAGTCTACTTCAGAATGCTATTAGGTATTAGGTATTTTATCTATTGATAAAATGATCTCCACAATCAGGGAGTATAAATATTTTACCTTGAACTTGTATTGAAATCTTGTTTATTTCATACGCCCATCCGTTTTTTAACTAATAACCCTAGCTTATCTACTATTTATATTTGTGGACCTATTTTTTATTTATTCTTCATATTTTCACATCTATTACCCACCCTAAACAAATGTGGCTTTGGGGTAACATTATAAACACTGTTTCATTAACGCCTTCTAGCTCCTGACGCTGTTGAATGCATTCCCGCCATGCGGAAGTATCCACAGGTCAGAAGGCGTTACTGGTCCTTGACAATAGCCAGCCCAACAGCCCAACCCCACCATCAAGCTTCATCTTAGTCTAAAGTACGCAAGCACATGTTAATTTTCCAAGAAAGAGAAGCCTACATGGTGGCCGCCATTTTCCCTCTGCACCCTCCAACCACAGATTATAAAATAGTGTAATCTGCAATTTATGTACAACCATTTTCCATAAGTTACAGAAAACAATAACAAGTTTTCATAAACACCATATACGGTATTATTATATTTAGAGTGTTTTTAAGATTTAATAATTTAAATCGTTAATGAATGCTTGTATTATAATATATTTAATTTTAAACTACAGATTTTATGTCAAACATACTTTTGATCATATATTTGCTGAGCCCATTGCTCTTTGCAGTTTGCTCACAAAAATCTCCTTTAGTGAGACTTCACCAAGTGGGCTTAGTTCCTTTTAGCGAATTTCCTCTATAGGGAAGAAGCTATTACCGTAGTCGGCATGGTAAGACCTAAGCCCGGGACCATGATAACTTTTCGTTTTGAGGTCCCCAGACCCCAAAAACACCATTCGTTCGAAACTGTATATATATATGTGTCCGTGAGCACGATAACTCTCGTAAAAATTATCCGATTTTGATGAAATTCGGTATAAACGTGTAAAGCAACATTTATGACTAAGTTCTAAAACCAGCCAGATCGCTCTATCCGAAGGGGTATTTTGGGGGGGTTTTGTACCCCAAAAATGGGTTTTTCGAATTTTTTACATATAATTTTGGAAATAGTCAAATTTTAGTGTTTACCATTGGATTCAGCTTAAAAAAACACACAATTTTGTATTTTTATCATTTCTCTACGTCAATTGGTTACCGAGATATTGAAAGTGCTTATTCTTATGGAGGAAAATAAAAATTGTATATCTCGCTTATTTATGAACGTATACTGACGAAACTTGGTATACGACTTCATCTGGTTGTGGACCATTGATATTTGCTCAAAAATACAATTTTTTACCAATGGCTCCCGTAGCAGCAAACCTGCGTACTCAGCCCCATGTTATTCTTATGGATAATAAGTAACGTGTTATCTCCCTACATTATGAAAATAAATTAATGAAATTTGGTATATGGCTTTACCTACATGAGTTATATTGATATTTGTATAAAACCCCATTTGTTGTGCTCCTTGCTTCAGCAAACCTGCATACTCAGCCGCCATGTTATTCTTATGGAGAATAATTAAAATGTCATAAATCGTTTATTTATGAATGTATATTGATGAAACTTGGTATGTGGCTTTATGTGGTATTAATATACATATATATGCATTGGAAATTCGCTGAGTACGCAGGTTTGCTGCTACGGGGGTATTTACCCAATGAAAGGTAAATTCACTTCACTAATTCACCTTTACTTTTATGCAGGAAAATTCGTTCCTTTAGTTTGCTTGTTGTTCCTTTCTTTAACATCTTGGTCAGGAACAGAATTTTGTGTCTTTAACATATGCGTCAGCCAATGACCAGCATGATCAGTGGGACCTCATGCTACTGACTCATGCTACAATGCATTTTAGCGAACTTCTCCTATAGGGAAGAAGCTATTACCGTAGTCGGCATGGTAAGACCTAGGCCCGGGACCATGATAACTTTTCGTTTTGAGGTCCCCAGATGCCAGGTTTTTTAAGTATTTTACATAGAAGTCAAATTAATTAAGTTTTTTTCATTGGAATCACCTCAAAAAGACGCACAATTTGGTGGTTTGATCATTGCTCTACGCCAGTTGGTTACAGAGATATTGAAAGTGCTAAACACAGTACGTTATCCATTGTTATTCTTATGGAGAATAAGAAAAATTGTATATCTCGCTTATTTATCTATTTATCCTGATGAAACTAGGTATATTGCTTCATATCGTTGTGGCCTATTGATATTTGCATTAAAAAACATATTTTGGCCGATAGTTCCCGTAGCAGCAAACCTGCGTGCTCAGCCCCCATGTTATTCTTATGGAGAATAAGTAACGTGTTATCTCCCTTAATTATGAATATAAATTAAAAAAATTTGGTATGTGGCTTAACATACTTGAGTTATATTGATATTTATTTGTATAAAACTCCATTTTTGTGTTCCTTACTTCAGCAAACCTGCATACACAGCCGCCATGTTATATTCTTATAGAGAATAATTAAAATGTCGTAAATTTCTTATTTATGAATGTATATTGATGAAACTTGGTATGTGGCTTCATGCGGTATTAAGATACATATATGTACATTGGAAATTCGCTGAGTACGCAGGTTTGATGCTACGGGGGTATTTATATAACTTAGTGTGAGCTTAGCATCGTGTGGATGTTGATGTATAACTAATGAGTAAAGTACTTTTTAATCTTGGATCACACTTCCAGAGATAGTAAAATTTTTTTATAAAATATGCCTTTATGTGAGGTAATTTAAAATGTATGAGAAAAGTAAAGCACAGGTGCATCATTTCCTGGAGAAGCAACGCTGTGCTTGTAGCAGGAAAATATCAGGTTAAGTGATAAAGATCAAGCAAAGGTGAAGGTGATTGTTGTTATAAGCACCCCTCCTCTGTCTTTTGATGTGTAAGCAAAAAATCACCTTAAAAAATCTGCACATAAACTTAACCATCAATGAACTAAACAGTTGTAAACGTGATACATTCTGCTATAGTAACCCTAATGAAGATGTTTAAGTACTGGTAATAATTTGATCAAAATAAAACACTCTCCATTAGACTAACATAGAAACTTCAAGCCTGGATGGAGCCCTTGGAAGTCATGCCTGTTTGATGAGTGATGCATAGGGGTTTTTGTGTGTTTAGGCATAAATATCATTAAAAAAAGATCATGCAAATCGCCAGATAGATCGGCTAAACAAACTAAATTTACACTTACCAGACCACAAAAACTCTTCTTTTAAACGTAAAACTTTCAAGGAATATCATATCATCTCTAAGGTTGAATTTAATTTAGAAGCTTCTGTACTAGAACCAGGTATTCATAAAAACATATATTCCAAAGTAAGTGGTCAATAAGACGCTCACTGCCACTCACTTAAATATCTAAAAAAACATAGTGAAGGTTCGAAACTGGACCCAGCTGCCTTTGGTCGTTGGGATAATGATCCAGACAAATGAATCAGTCGGTCTTGCAAGTGTCAAAGCTACCCATGACATTTCACTTAATCACTCATAGTATATTTGTCATAATCCTTAGTTGTGTTGGCATCTTAGATTGTGATTAAGAATGGCCCAGGATCTTGGAAAGCTAACTACTCTCCTCCCTTGGATTGTGATAAATGCTCTTCTGACTTGTGATGGCCCATGCAAAATCAGTGTGATTCAGCTCAGCTCAGTTTCTGGGATGTGAATTCCTTCTGTGGCAATTCTGATCCATACCATTTCTGGTCCTTTCTTCTTTGTTCTGGGTGTGTATAGCTAGCTGTGCCTTAAGGTCACTAAATTATGCTGTTTAAGTTCAATGTCACTGATTGCAGCGTCAATCTACACCCAGAATTGTGATAATGCTCGTAAGTAATAGTATTTTCTTCAAATACTTCTTCAGTTTCTCATTTTACGATTTTAATTCAATGATTATATTTTAATTTCTTCCCAATGACTACAGGTTACTTGTATTATATTTATTTGTTAGACATAAAAGTTGGTTTGGTGAAATAATACAATATATTTGATTTTCTTAAATTATACTGATACAAACAAAATTATTTTCTGTTGGTTGAACTGGAATACGTTTTGTAATGCAAAAATTAGTTGAATATATAACAAATAAAATGTTCATGATTTGTGATTTTGTTGTAGATAGGTTTACATGATTCTACTTTTTAAATGAAATATTATTTTTTACTTCCTCCCCTTATACATAGTATATGGAGAAAGTATTGTTTTCGTCAAAATTTTCAAATTTGAGTTGATAGTGAAAATATTTGTTTTGGTGGTCCCTGAATCTAAAAAAGTGACTTTTATGTGATGTCTGCCTGTCTGTCTATCTGTACAGAGCTCGAGACGACACCAGAGGACCGATTTTTATGACATTTGGTATGTATGTACTAATCCACAATATCTCCAGGCTTTTTTAAAATTATTTTTAATTTTAGATTTTTTAGGGTAATTATCCCCCAAAAAACATGAAAAGTCAAAATTTCTCAAAAACGGCTTTAACGATTTTAATTAAACTTTAGTCGTTTGTAAAGCTTTCGTTTTCAAACAAAATGACACCACCCGCATTTCTGTAAAAATACGGATTCAGAAATTACAGGACGTAAAACATCAAAAATTCAGTTTTTCAGATTTTTCATAAAAAACATAAATATAACAAAATATTACTACTCACCATTAAAAAGAGCTCAACAAACTAAATAATTTAGTATCTTGAATTGCTGGTTGTAATTTAGTATTCTACAATTGCTGGTTGCAGAGAAAATTTAAATGTTCATTTTGCGATAAATGCAGTTATTTGTCCAATGTTATTCTTATGGGGAATACCAAAATTACTATTTCTCTCTTATTTACTGATCAATTTAGTTCAAACTTGATATACTTATCAAGTTAGCATTGACTAACAGAGGAAATTCCAAATATGTTGTCCCTTATTCAACATATAATAGGGGGGGAATAGGGGAAATTTCCCCTCTTAAAACCACGTGTGTAGCAATGGATTCTGCAGAGCCTCCAAAACAGGGATTTGGGTGCATGTTTTTATAAACAACTTGTTTACAAGATTTTCTGTACATTCAACCGTGCTTTGTATTCTATATTTAGTAAATAACAAGTATTTTATTCATTAAAGTTGGGCTAAAGGGAGAAGGTATGTGTCAGTTTCCTGATCCCGTTTATTAGTGCATAATTTTGTAATAGGAGGGTATTTTTACATTACAATTTGCATTGTCCCATACTGCCATACTGCAAGTGAGAAATAAGCAGAGAATTATTACCTGACAACGAGTATTTAACACTATGAAATGTTTGTTACCTGAACAATTTTAAAAAGTGAAGAGCTCAATTGATGTATTGGTTAATTGTAAACTACTTTCAAAAGGTAATATATGCAGGTGTACATTTAACAAGGCAAAATACAATTAATTTGTTCCATTTAAGTTTTTATCACAGTTGGTCTGACCAAGAAATAACCGGTTCTCCTAAAGTTCGACAGTTGCAAAAACAACAAACCTTTGTGTCTGGCCCTCAAATGCATTCAGGAAGAGGAAATAAAAATCAATCTATAAAATATCCATTTTATTAACAGAATTATTTATATTTGTATACAATAATGAAATATATAGACACATTTTTGGTCATTCTTATAAAAGGTTTCTTTGTAAACACAGTTCATAATCAAATTAGATACAAAATATAGCAAAACTTTATAAAAATTACAAAACAGTATTTTACACTAGACAGTAATCTATTATCACTAACGGTGCTTAACATTAAAATACAACTAATTAAGTTTTATATACAGTTTCACCGGGGATCGAGCCTTACCAGCGCGAAGCTTGGTTTAATAAACTATGAGATCGCCTTATATACATATACAGACATTTGTTATATACAAATAAAGCTTTGAAACTGTACAGTCCTCATTGTTCAGAATGTACATTCGCAACACTTAGTTCTGACTCGGAATCAAAGAGATCAAATAATTTTTTATTGTTTGTATAATCCCTTCCTAATTGGAATATAAACAGTTTATTTTAATACTTAAGATAATTTTCATTTCTTTAACCAACATTTAAACATTATTAAAGGGCTACCTTGAAGAAAAGTTATTCAAATTTGAAATTGTGAGTTAAAAAAGTAGTCAAAATAATATTTTTATTACCTTATGAGGTTTAACAATCTATAGTGATTTCAAGGAAACTTTTTCAACGACCTCTATAAATTAATTTTCCTGAAAAATTACTATGGAAACTACCCTTTTACTTTCTCCCTCTATACATAGTATATCGAGAAAGTATTGTTTTCGTCAAAATTTTCGAATTTGAGTTGTTAGTGGAAATATTCGTTTTGGTGCTCCCTGAACCCAAAAAAGTGGTTTTTACGTGATGTGTGTGTGTGTGTGTGTGTGTGTGTGTGTGTGTGTGTGTCCATGTGTGTGTGTGTGTGTGTGTGTGTGTGTGTGTGTGTGTGTGTGTGTGTGTGTGTGTGTGTGTGTGTGTGTGTGTGTGTGTGTGTGTCTGTGTACAGAGCTAGAGCCTTAACCAATGGGCCGATTTTTATGAAATTTGGTATGTAGGTACTAATCTACGATATCTCCAGGCGTTTTTTCATTTTTTGAATTTTTGATTTTTAAGGGTAATTATCCCCCAAAAAAAAATGAAAAATCAAATTTTCTCAAAAACGGCTCTAACGATTTTGATTAAACTTTAGTCGTTTGTAGAACTTTAGTTTTACAACAAATTGACACCACCCGCATTCCTGTAAAAATTCGGGTTCAGAAATTACAGGACTTAAAACATCAAAAATTCAGTTTTTTGGATTTTTCATAAAAAGACATAAATATAAAAAAATATTACTATTCACCATTAAAGAGAGCTCAAAAATCTAAATAATTTAGTATTTTGAATTACTATTCTACAATTACTGGTTTCGGAGAAGATTGAAATATTCGTTTAGCGGTAAACGCAGTACGTTGTCCAATGTTATTCTTATGGGGAATACAAAAATTACTATTTCTCTCTTATTTACTGATCAATTTGATTCAAACTTGATATGCTTGTCAAATTAGCATTGACCAACAGGGGTAATTCGAAATATGTTGCCCCTTAATAACCCTGGGGGGCAAATAGGTGGCATTTCCCCTCTTAAAACCACAAGTGTAGCAATGGATTCTGTAGTGCGTCCAAAGCAGGGATTTGGGTGGATGATTTTTAAAACAACTTGTTTAAAAGATTTTCTGTACATTCGACCGTGCTTTGTATTCTATATTTAGTAAATAAAAAGTAATTTATTCATTAAAGTTGGGCTAAAAGGGAGAAAGTATGTGTCAGTTTCCTGATACCGTTTATTAATTTAACTGTGATTTTTTTATTTAATCAGGCTTAGAGGAAACCTTAGAAAAGTTAGTTTAAACTAACCTATAATTTTGATAAATCAATAGAAATAAAGTTATATTGAGGGTTATTTCATAGGTCTATAATCTGTTTGATTCATCTGTCACAGTCTAAATACAATTGATTATGCATCAATATGCCACATTCCCCTACAACTATATTACACCACATGTTTGCCCACAGATTAATAACAGCATTCCTGAGAACAAATAAGCTAACAGTTTGCCTGGTATAAATTTACAATCACAATAATATTTTACATCAATATATACTATTTACAAATATTATAATAAACCTCAGTCTATATTTATGTGAGTAATAATAAAGATTTTTTACTATGAATCGGAGCACCATTTATCAAAATTTTGTATTAACGTTAGTTTTGCTAAAAAACTTTATTTTCTTTAATTAAATAAATGTATACTAAAAAAATTGGGTTGGTCTAGTTAAAAACAGAAAATCAATGATAAATGAAGAGAGAACCACTTTTAATCCTGATATTTCTTTTTTAAATTATTATATTGTTTTTAACATGGTTTTGAAAGGTAGCTTCAGTGAAAGGGGACACAAATAATTGTCGAAACTGAAGTTACTTTTTTAAACAATATTTTAGTTTCATTAAAAATTGTTGAGTAATATATATTAAATCGTAACAAATTTGTAATTTTATAAAATTGTTTCTGTTTATCCCAAAATTATATAGATTTAGAATTATAAATTCAATTAAACTATTACTTACACCCACTGATTAGAATATCTACATATAAAAAGTCAGTCTAAAAACAACGCATAGAACAAAAAATCACAAATACTACCTCTGTACAATATATACTCTATAAAATAATATCACAAAGTACAGGATATTTCAAATTTTTAATTAAAAAATTACTTTCGCTGATACCGAATGAATAATCCGTAAAAATCTGTTTTCTAAAATTGTGCATATCATTTAAAGACTCTGCAAAGATATATCAAAGGCCTCCTCATACGTATATTTTGATTATTTAGTTTGTAACTACATTACCGAACATCCATTGGACATAAACAGTTGACGATATTTATGGTAGGATGATTTAAAGTTGATGATAAACAGATACAGAAGAGGAAGGAGCGAGGAATGACGATGATTGGTCTAAACATAACGTGTCAGCTGAGCGTAAAACTCTTGTAGACAGACGAGGAGTTGAGAGAAGGTTGGTCGTTCGTCCGCACTCATGGCCCAGCAATAAGCCATCACAGCAAACCTGAGATCAAACAAAATATTTGTAAAAGGATAAATTTGAATTTTAAAACAATATTACTTCAATTATAAAACCAATGTTCATTCGAAAAACTAAAAAATCCATACTTTAGCAATTAAGGTCGTAATTGTTTATTCTATTAACAATAGCCTATAACGGGATTTGATTGGTGCTGCACTCTGGTAGCAAAAATATTTAACTAATAACCGCAGGTGACTACGGTTCTATCCGCTAGAGGCGGACTGACTATATAAACCTTAATATCGCTGCTAGGCCTTCGGTCGTGTTAGCTGAGTTGGCTACGTCGTGCAAACACCTTGGCCAGGTGGTGATACGATGTTTGTGGGTTCGATTCCCGCACACGACCAAAACCGACCAGTTGTGCAACTCTCAATGAGTTACCTAATTTGTGGCAACGTTGGTGGGAGGGCCCAAGTCAAATAAACGGTGGCAGGCTTGCTTGGAAGTTGACGGGATCGGTTAATTCTTTGTGAGTTGCACATGGTCAACACTGATTTTGTTACTTTTTACTTATGTCTACTGTGTGTGTGCCAATGCGACTCTTTAAACTGAGACAAAAATATTTTAATTAAAATACGCTATTAATCCATTTAAAAACATCATTTTGTCCATTCCAATTCATAGGTTTAAAAATTAAAAGTTAATGATGGCACCAGCACGTCGTTTTAAGCGAATGGGTTACAACTATTTTTTTTAAACCCAGGTTATCTTTGTTGGATCCAGTTAATTTTCCACACACATATTAACTGTGTAAGTTTGTATCCAGTGAAAAAACTCTATCATTGAGTTACTATTTGTGAGCAAAGCACAAGCATTTTATTTTGATCCCCGAAGTAGTGTAACCTGGATAGAAACAATCTAAATTGTTAAAACCATTACTTTCATAAATAACTGACAGTCTCTCTCTACATCTGAAGAAGTCTCAAATGGAGACGAAATATTGTGTAATATGTGTGTAAAAATACTTTCTTTGTTGCTGTGCTCATCTGAACCAGTTTCTTCAGGTGAGTTAGCTGTGTATCCCACCTTTTCTCAATGAAACTTACTTTCATAAATGTAATTCTAAATTACAGCAGTGATAGAAATTCTATAAATATAAGTCTTTTTAAACTATAGTTTGTTCTGGGCAAATATGTGTTATTTGGAATAATCTTATTACCAAATTATATTGTACAGATCCTTTCACAGCAGTTGGCTCGTGGTTTGTTCATGTGCAGCAATGACCCTCCCCCTCCACTCGTTTATAGTCAGCTACCAAGCTAGATTTATTAGTCAACAATTGTTCTGTTATTTTGGTCACTGTTTACATTTGTACCGTCTCCATTATGTAAAAAAGTGTGTAAACATTTGTCATTTTGAGTTGACTGTGTATGCAACCAGTGGAGGGAATTGGGGGGGGGTTCACCATCCCTCCCACACTATCTCCTCTACACATCTCGTAATATGAAAGAATCTGTAGTATCATAATTGTTACAACTATTTATAAATGTATTCAAGTTGATAAGGAGAGCTAAGAAAGGTAAGAGACGGTCAAGTGATTATTTTTGGATCAACAGTTGCGCAAATTACATCAAATCATATTTGCAGGACATTCACAAGGTTTGCTAGTTTCAACTCACAGTTCATCAGGACAGTTTACGGGTTGCGCCAATCGGTAGCCGTCCCTGAGGTAGGCAGCGATCTCGAACGGATCAATCTCCACGTAAGGCTGCTGGGCTAACGTCGTTAGTTCCCATAGTAACACTCCGAACGCCCACTGGAACACACAAGCATAGGTTGAAAGACGATTTACATAACATGTTAACGACAAGTACTGTATTTTACAGTGTTTTCAAACAAATTTTATATCTATTTTGGCAGTGTTTATCAAAAGAAAAATAACATATAGAGTTCAAAGATATTCATGGTTAGTTTTAGTTAGGAGTGTAGCTTTACTATACAATGTGGAAGTCCAAAAGCAATTGCTTTCAAACATAGTGTTAAATATATTTTGTTTCTCCTTACACTAGTGAAAAAATTGTCAATAATAATTTATTTAATTTAGAATGGCTAGTCTCCTAAAATATCAAACTAGTTTCAGTTATAGAAAATTTAAGAATGAGAGAGGTGAATGTGCCCCCCACTGCCCGTTATAAATGGCGTTTTACGTATTGGTTTAAACCTAATCTTTTATGTCTAGAATACGTTGGCGAGATCACGAAAAGCAGATAGTTTGTGTTTAACTTGTAAACAAAGTTAGGTGTTGATAACAAACTTTAATTCCCACAAGTTTACTGAAGAGGGGCTCCAGTCCTCTGCTTGTACCTGCTTTTCCCATAAGGCTAATGTTAACTTTCAAAGTCCGTCCCGCCTCAACGGATTATCCGGTATCGTTGAATTATGGCTCATTTAATAGAACAAAATATTATATATAGATTTCAGTGAACAAAATTGTAGTAAAACAAATTAATAGCTGTTTAAAAATCCCAAAAATATTGTGAAATCACAGTTTTTCTCTCCAAAATCGCTAGGTATTATTTTGCAGTCTAAAATGAACTGTAAATCAACGATATTGGACAATCCATTGAGGAGGGACAGACTTCGAAAGTTAACATTGGCCTTATGAAGGTAGAAACGCCATATGTTTCATGATTGGATCCCCTCCTTAATTTTAAAACAGATTATTTTTATTCAATAAGTTATTAGGTGTAGCATATAAACCACTAAATAAATATTACAAGCCAATGAAGTTGAAGCGAGGAGGCCGTTGAGTTTAATATTTATTCTTAGCTTCCTTCCACTGACCTATTCAAGTACATTAAGGGCAGAAATAAAAGCTTGTATCTAATAATAATTGGTTTAGTTAGTTTTAGTCCTGGATACTCAACTAGATCCATCAAACGGATCCGTGTAGTTTAAGGCAAATCTTGGCTACACATTTTTTGCCCTCGGTGCTTTGGAGGCTAATCTTGGCTACACCTTTCCCCCCCTCTGTGTTCTGAAGGCTAATCTTGGATACACATTTTTGACCTCGGTACTTCGAAGGCTAATCTTGGCTACACCTTTTTTGCCCTCAGTGTTTTGGAGGCTAATCTTGGCTACACCTTTTTTGACCTCGGTATTTTGGAGGCTAATCTTGGCTACACCTTTTTTGCCCTCGGTGTTTTGGAGGCTAATCTTGGCTACACCTTTTTTGCCCTCGTTGCTTCATCCTAGTTGGCTCTATCTCTATAACTTATCTGCTTCTACTCACCACGTCAGAGGCAGTGGTGAATGTCTTGTGTGAGAGACTCTCTATGGACATCCACTTGACCGGTCGGTTCTCGTTGTCCCCCAGGCAGTGGTAGTCGGCTGGGAACAAGTCTCGGGCCAAAGCATTGTCTGTGATCTGAACCCTCAGCTTGTCGTCAACTCTGCAAATGTAACCATAAATATGTAATACACTGATGGAGTATAAAAAACTGTAATAAAGGGAAGAAATACACTCGGATAACAGGATAAAGAATTGCCAGGCTTAGTGATTCGTTACTTCAGTTCAGTAATGGTCGGCTAACTTTAGACAGGTGAACTGATGTTAATAAGCTAGTAGCTTAAAAATTAATTTTCTAAATTTATTTACACCTTGAAAAAATTGCTGATACTTAATTTTTGTTGGATTTAAAGATGTTTTGTGTTTATACAATTTTTTTGACATGTTCTAATTTTAATTTAGGTTCATTTGTAACTGCTAAAGTATCTCTCTTACCATCTTCGATAACACAATATTAGTAAAGTATTTGTTTGATTAAATATGTTTCAAAACAAGGACAGATTTTGTAGATACAGGAAGAAAAATACTTGTAATCACTTAAAAAATTATTTTAAAAAGGAAACGATTCATGGTTAGCTTTACGTCAACATAAATTCAAACATGTCAGCTCAAGTCTAGTGTCAGCTCAAGGTCTGGTCTAGTCTGGTTGTTAATGTTTTGTTAACATGTTTACTGCGTCACGAGGTTCCGAGGTCTCGTACCATAACCTATATTTGGTGCGATTGCATAATATGATATTCTTCCCTCAGATACGGTGTCGATAACTCTATGTAAATAAATTGACATAGAGAATACAGAGAAATAAGATATATATTGTCCATAAAGCTTGTTGATTGCTGGATCGACTGGTAACCATGAAAACAAACGAGTTCTATAGATCTCGTAACGCACTGAAGTAATAAATGATTACTTTTATACGACACGAGACCCCCGGACCTCGCAACGAAGCTTAGTTGCTCAGAGTGCCGCTAGGAGCTCTTGAATACGTTCTGTTCACAACATTGCGCCAAAAGTATGTATTGTAATCATTGTTGTTATTGCAATAACCTAATTGATTTTTGGTGTGTTTTGGTATGTTTTTCTCGTAAATGTGCAGTACGAGATCTCGGTGCCTCATACTATTTTGTCATATTCAAATCCTGAGCAGGCTGTAGGTTGGCAACAGTGTGCTAGTTCACAAAATACACCACAGAATGCTCTGTTTCTATTCGTTTCAATATTAAGATGCACAAAAGATCGTCTGCGCAATGAGATCTCAAGGTCTCGTATCGGACAGCCGTAATCACACCAAACGAGAACCATAGGTCTCATAACGCACCACCGTAATCACATACAAATATGCTGTAACGCAGTGAACATGTTATACTGTATGCTGTAAAATTGTCCGTGTGTTTGATCAGAAACAGTACTCCCGTCTTATTGCTCCCTCTATTTCCTCTGATAAATTAGAGTTAGTGCTCAGATTCATAAACTTCCTCTTTTTTCACCAGGACTGATAAATCAAAAGTCAACCTGTGATCAATGTATTGTAAGAAGGAGTGATTTCCGCACATGATCATGGGAAGCAAATACTGACTAAGAGAGATTTTTCCAGAATCAGATAACTTCATTAATTTGCACACAAGATGATATATAGGACAATTTGTAAGTTAGTGACATAAATAAACTTAGCGATTTTTACATCTCAGTTAATTATGTACGTATGATTATTCGATCGTACAAAGGCCAACTGGTCAACTTATGACAGAAAGAGCAATTTTCTGTGGTCAATCAATTCGGTTCTTTAATTCATCTGCTCTTTTTGCTTACGTTTCTTCAATAGCAGTACTTTAGTCACAGTTAATCACAGGTTTCAATCACAGGTATCTGAGATGAGCAGGAATAAATTTCAGTTAATGAAAAAGAACTGGTCTCCCTACCACTATTTGAGATAAAAATTACCATAGTTCGTGTTTGAAACGGGATTCTACTTAAAAATATTTATATACTCAATTCAGAAGAAATATCTTGGAAATCACATTTCATGATGTTTTTTGATAGGAAATAAAGTTATACTTACACACAATTTCTTGTCGCCAAGTCTTTATGTAAGAGTCGCTTTTTATGCAGGTACTGCATCCCCGTTATAACTTGGAGTGCCATATCGACCACTTCTTGTGTAGTCAACGTGTGCGCTACCCCTTCTGGACACAGCTTGCATTTTTGTAGGAACCTAAAAAATAATCATTTATGGTTACATGATAAAACAAAAGAAAAGTTTTAAAAAATTTGTTTAGGTTGCACAATTACTTTTGATGAAAGAAAATCACATCTTTACGTAAGAGTATTTAACGTCTTGAATACAAATTCAAACTTTGATCGAAAATAATTTTTAACTACGAAATAGGAAGGAAGATGAAGTGGAATATTGTCAACCTACTGATAATCTTGTTTACTCTCAATGAAAAGGTACATATTGTTTGTTTGTTTAAGATTAGATAAAACAAAAACAGTGATTACAAACGTGCAGTGATTGTACTTTGTTATGAAATTTCCCTAACCACAAGGAAACTATTTTATTTTCAAATCTGGGAACTAGTATGAAATACAATTAACAAATAATCTTCTAAGATAAATAAATAAATTGTAATTATTATATTTTGTATGCAGGGATTTTACTTGATGCTTCAACTAAACTGATATAGCAATGATTAAAATTTAATATTTATTAAAAATTGTTTGTCAACACCAATACTGAAAATTAAGGTTCGTAATACTATTGAAAAAGGTTTAATAAAAGTACGAATAACAAAAGAAAATGTTCTGGTGGTGTGCTCTTTGTGCATGTAAATGTACTTATTTTCTGTAAGATATACAATTTCCCGATCACCAATAATAGTTCTACCAATAAACACTTATACAAAGATGATGAAATCATTCAGGGAAAGAACAGTATTCAGCTGGTTTACCTTATATTTCATCCCTCTAGAATTATCCAGAGTGAAGAAGAATGCTGAATACTTTACTTAAATATCTTGCCTAAAGCTGGGTTTTCCTACGTGCGGAACTTTTCGGCAGCGGAGAGCGGAGAACGCTGGCCTCTCCTCATCATGTAGTCAAACGGCGCTGTTTTTCTAGACAGTAGAATTGTTCCGCGCCGCGCCGCGGATTAACTTTGTCCACTCCCGGAGCAGAGTAGTCCGCTCTCGGCCGCGGAATAGTGTTGAGGTTATACTGGTGTCCTGTGATTTTTTGTTGTTACAGAATAAGCTCGGGTAAATTTAGTGCGTCAGATGACAAGAAACTTGTTGAATGAATACAAGGCCATCCGATTATCTGGAGTACGACAGGTATAATAATCTACAGATAATTAAATCATGACCAAAATAAACGTACTTTTAAAGTAACATAACATTTTTATGAACAGTTCATAATAATGTAATGTTGTTTGTTTAAATAATAGGCAGTTTTATTGTGTTTGTGAAGTAAAATCTCAATGTTTTAAAACTGAAAAACAAACTATAGCCTTTTCTTTCACCTCTTTTACACATTATTGCTAACGACAATTGGTTAAGGAGATTTTGAAAATACTAAACACAGTACGCTGTGTGTTGAATAGACTTTTGTTTAAGAACAAATTATTTTATTTTATTGCCCTTGGTGTATTATCCCTTCAACAGTTACATCCAAAATGTGCTCGGTTATTCCGCAGTCGGTCGCCGAAAAAATCCGCGTCTAGGAAAATAGAATCCCGCTGAACTGAAACTACAAGCGGAAAATCCCCGTGTTCCACTTCCGAAAAGTTCCGTGCCTAGAAAAACCCAGCTGAAGGCTTTTCCTTATAACCTTGTCTTAGGATCTTACCTTTTGAGATTTGTGTACCCCTGGTGAGGGTATATCAGGAAGGGGGCGGTGTGGTCCTCTATGGAGACCCCTAGGATGGAGAGGATGTTCTTGTGACTGAGGCCGTACATGGTCATGCCTTCCTGTAGTAGGAGGGACACCTGCATGCTGGACGCGTGGTCTGCAACATTACAGCATACAGTTGTTATCAGAGGAAACAGGGTATTGAGGTGTGAAAGATGAATGGTTTGAGGTAGTGTGGTATGCTGTTGTCTAAACTTAAATTAATACATTTTTCACAAACATTGACAACAGATCTCAATTTTAACTGGGGTTCTATGTTATACAGTAAGCTTGCTTGTATGACAACGTCTTTGACTGGGGCTCGATAAAAGAAAGCTTGTTTGTAAGTTAATTTGTCTGCAACTATCTAGATTCAATTAATTTTAATGTAGCATAAAATATTGGCTCTCCTTGAATTAAATATATTATATTTGTAATTCTTTCTTTGCTAAAAGCAATTTTTTAACAATGAAATAAAAAAAAAATTTTTTGGCAGGATAAATATAACGCCAAAAATTAATAATATACGGCATTCAGATACTGCCATTGCTCTCTCTGACAACATTTTTCTTCAAAACGATTTTAGTTTTTATAATGTTTTACACCCACTTAAATTCTAAAGTTTATAAAAATGTTTTAACCAAAATGTAAAGAAATATAAATAATGTTTATCTTTTACAATTTTGTTTACGCAAAATTAACAATTTATAATTTAAAAACAATTTTTATACGGGAACACTATGTTATAACGGTTTATAAAGCATTTCTTTTGAAGATGCTGTTTTGGCTTTGGTTATTGTTAACATAAATATTTTAGGCAGAAAGAAAAAGTGGCTAAAGAGCCACAACCTTAAAATTCCAAAGATGTTTGAATATTTGATGTAAGTGAAAGTGAAGAGAGGCAAAGCAAACACAAATGCTCTTGCCTTGTAGAGATGAGAGCTACTTACGAGAATGTCTGTTCTGGATTAACTTTTAGAAAACAACTACAACTAAATGCACAATCTGCAATTTTTTACAAAGCAAATGTTTTGTTGGGTAGTTAAATGATTTATTTTCACATAATGAAACGTGAAAAATAATATTCTAGCGAATAAGCATTTAAATTTTAATATGATCAAAAATTAAAAATGGAAATTGATTGACATCTCCAGTTCTCTAACATGTTGTAATACTCTCACTCTTATGACACGAGGAGCAAATAATTTGGTCATAGAAAAAACAAAGTACAACAACGTATGTATTGGAAACTCAGACATTCGGACCAAAATTATGAAATGTACTTTACTTTCATATCACTTAAAAAAGTAGAAATATCCAAAATTCAAACAATATCCATTTAAATATTTAATGTGGACAACACTTTGTGCAAAACCGAGGAATATTTTGTTTTAATCAAGCAGTAAAGTTTATTTCTGTTTTAATTTCGTTTGAGTCTTTTACATTTTTGTTTTGCCACTACAAGTTCTTTGTAGTTTAATAAATTAGGATTTATTCAAATAATTTACAAAAGACAACAAAACATAAACATAGTTAGGAAAACAGGAAATCAGTTGAACATCTGTCACTGTATTATTGGTTACATCTAGTTACCTTACAGGTATAAATTAAGGCAGTCCCACACTTCTCGCGAACACGCCCGAACTCCGAATGTTCGGAGTATTCGCGAGAAGTGAGGGAGCTGCACTAACTTTTAAATGCATACAGGAATATACGGGACTGAATGTTCAGTGAACATCCGGGAGAATGTTCGGCCAAATGTTCAGGCCTGTTCGCGAGAAGAGTGGGACCGCCTTAAGTGTTCATACTATATTCCTTGCCTCCTAAAAAATTCTTCTATACAACAACGTTATATATGTGGTTTATTTTATTGATGAGATGGATGATGTTAACAAAATATCTTCCTGGTAATAAACTGGGTAATGAGTATATTTTGGAAAAAATCCAAATAAATCCACTGACCCGTGACTGTTTTGACCATGACTTCCTCCTCGCCACCGTCTTCATCAGTGTAGGAGCCGCGGTAGACCCGTCCGAACGTACCCTCCAGCAACACGCTCTTGAGCCGCACTCTGCACCTGGTCACAGAACACACATCAGTGTCACACAACACACGTCAACATCACACAACACACAATCACACTGCCGGGGCAATGTTGTGAAATTACAGAGACAAAATGACTAAGGGAGGAAAAACCAAGAGAAGAAAATGTTGATAAGCTTTTTTATAACCCTGCCTCAACTTTGTTCTTAATTTAATGGTAATTCTTAATCCACTGGCGTAGACTTATGTGCTGGTTCCGTTCCTTATTTGTCATTTTTAGATGCTATGAATTGGAATAGAAAAGTTTGGATTTTACATGGATTAATGGTGTATTTAAAATTTAAATATTGATTTCTTTTAGTTTAAAGAGTCATAGTGGCACACACTCAGTAAACATAAGTAAAAAGTAGCAAAATCAGTGTTGCCTAAGGGCAACACACAAGAAAATCGCTACACAAGAAAATGTGTGTATATTGTAAATACTTTGTATCATGTAAAATTGGAGAAAATAAATTCTTAGCTCTGAAGGTACCCTCGGCAGCCGCATATCACTCACCTCTGGATGGTCAGCTGTGCTATCCTGTGCTGCAGGTCATTGGTCCGGTCACACTGCTGGTCCAGCCTCGTGTAGCTGGGCCTCCTGGAGGTCAGGGTCCCGGAGAGGACGGGGGCGGGGGCCAGCCCCTGGGCACTGCAGTTGGAGCCTCCCCGCGACTCCCTGAACACGAACCTGGGGTCAGTGTTGGCCATGGGGGGAAGGGGGGTTGGACAAGGTGCATGGCTTAATAAAATTATTGCCTATAAATACTGAAGAAGACATCCCATCTTTATGGCCCAGCTATCCTTCTTTTAATGTTGGCCAGAATTTGAAGAGGACATAGTTTGATAAGACACAGGCAGAGTGTGTTGCTGAAAATTATTTATTTCAGTTATTGACGTTAACTTGTAAACAATCTAAACTCCAGAAAGCAAGTGATAATTAACTTATGTTTGCTCCCTGACTCACCAACTGTTGTATTATCCCCTCCTGAGGATAAGTAACAGATGACAGAAGTAGACTATGTCGGTGATTAGTGTAACTACATCCTCTTTGAATCCTGGCACACCAAAGTAGGAACAGCTTTTACAATGGCAGTGAGAAGTCTAGTTCAGTACCTATAGTCAATGGTATAATATAGGAACTTCAGTAGATGCTGTTTTATTCAAAATTCTACGAACCGGCACTCTGTACTAACTACAGTCGAGCCACTCACGATCGGCTTTTTATGGTTTGGGCGCTCTGGCGTTAACCACCTGTACACTGGACTATGTGGTCCCACATGTGCCTGGTAAATGAGCGTTCACTCTACTAATGGTTAGGAAATTTGTAGGTTTGCTCCAGTATTGGGGTTGTGGTCCAGAATTTCCCCATAAAAGTAAATTGAATGTGAATCAAGCTATCACGAAGTAGTAAAACAGAAGGCTGGATTAACTTAGATCATGTAATTAGGGATGCTATGTAGAATTAGAAGACTTGCCAAACATAAATACACATACTTTAAGAGCTCTCTTGTAAATTACTATTTTTGAATGCAAGGCCTTTAAAGTTTAGAATGCTAAATACCACTGCCCACTACCACCTTTACCACCTTTAGTACTGAAATTACAACTTTTTCTTTTATCAACAGAATATTACTGAATTCAAAGATTAAAAAAAAACTAATGGAGTTTTCTCCAGATATCTCAAGCTACAGTTTGATATTTTTTTGTTTTTCATTTTGATAAATTTTGATGTGTGATTAAAGACTTGTAATCCACCATGACATTCTTGCTTAACCGTTCACTGGATAAAACAGACCCGTCACAGTTCTGTGTATCCTATTAACCTGTGCTGCAACCATTAAATCTGTACCTAAATTTGACGTTTTTTTTGGCGTAGAACTGTATTATCGTTGAAACAAGCAATCCAGTAAAATGAAAAGCAAGGATCACAATAAGGATTGCAGGTATTAAAAACCGTTTTTGCAGTGTGATGAATCTTTTATATCCGTCCTACCTGATTCAGTGACAATGACACTTTGAAATAAAATTTCTTTCTTTAACCAACTTATAATGTTTAGAGCACTTATTCCAAGGCACATATCCAACTTACTGCAGCATGTCTCCGTGTCTTCTGCTCTTGTTGTTTCGCAGGTAGCATGCTAGCAGAGCAATGGCGAACACAGTGACTAAGGCACAGGCGCAGCTGACTGCGACGTACAGTGCTGAAGACGCTTCCGTCTCTGTCCTGCCCACCACCACCTCACTTTCACTGTGTGATGATACATCTGCAGAGACAGGCAATCAGGGGGTTAGACAACAATGAACGAGTCAACACAGCCAATATAATGCAGCTAGTGAAAGTGTGTATCAATTTGTTGGTTTATTTAATTACAATTTTTTACATAACCTGGCCTTACTAAGGAATCTATACTACTATGGTCCAATTATTGCATGATCACAGTTGGAAAATATCAGTCTCTTGAAAATAACTTGTGGCTGTAGAGGTGACTATTGACCTAACGTAAGAAATAGTGGCAAAAGCATAAAGTATAAAATAGAAAGACAAAACAAATGTTGACTACAATTTACATAATACTGAATAATTTATTTTATTTTATATATTAAATTATTTTGACAATTTCTCTTTCAAGAATTGTTTTTCATTATGAGATTAAATATCAAGGTAATGAAAACAGTGATTAATTTCAAACTATCCTACTGACATACTAATGGTAACAGTAAACGATACAATAATAAAATACCATTAAGTCAAAGGGTCGGTGCACTAGTTTAACCATAGTGCGTGCAATTCACCAACCGTTGTGTGAGCTAACTAAAGACGGTCACACACGAATGGACTTTATCCCGAACAAGACATCGGGCCGAGCAGGATTTGATGGAAAGGGAGGTTGAAGGGAGAAAAACCGGTAGTTAGTGGGGCCTCTGAACCAGACATCAAAGGAGACATCGAACAAGAAATCGGACCGAGCACCAAGCGCTCTCGAGTTGGTTTTTGAAGAAAGATCAATCCGATGTCTTGTTTGGGCTCTGGCTCGCTGTGTGGAACCTCCATACGCTGCCATTTCCCCGCTTGGTGGTTTTCGAGCTCAATCTGTCTGATTCTGATTCAATAATGGGGGGGGGGGGTGTCTTGAACGGGAAGAAGTTTGGGGTGAATTTTGCTACCTTTGTGCCCTGCTCCCTGCTGATTATGTCTTTTTCGACATCCTGTACGGGCAAAAGTCCAGTAGTGTGTGGCCGTCAAAACAATATAAATGACAATGGCAAATGTGAAAGAAAGGGTACTGGGTGATGAGTTATACCCATGTGCAATGACTAACTGACAAATGAAGGTACGAAAATACACTTCACGCGGAATATCTTGGTCTGAGCTTACTCCACTGCAGGAGTGACTGAGGTAACCAGCTGGGCCACATCGAGCTTCAGTTTGACTGGACAGATGATGGAAACAACAGCTGACAATCTCGCTCTACTCCAACTGTTTGAACTGAAAACAGTTCTGCACAGATCATAATATTCTACGTCAAGTTTACATCCCTTCAGAAGATGCTGAACCTTTGAAAACTTGTAAAATAATGATTGAATTAAGGAAATATCTAACTAAAGTTAAATATTTTTGATTATTTCTAGTCTTGATGTTTGTTTTAATTCTTCCAGAATCACAAAAAAACTTACGTGTAGGAGGTCCTCTCAGGCAGATCTTGACCCGTTTGAAGTTGAGCCGCGTGACGTTGTTGTTGGCACGGTTGACGGTGACGTTGATGGAGATGACGACGTCCACCTCGGCCGCCACGACGCCGGTGCACGGCAGCTCAACGGCGAACGTCTGCACCACCGTTGGCACGGACCCGTGGTCAGAGATGTTGAGGATGGGGGCCGCCAGCGCCTCGGGGTTGGACACCGTCACGGCGATGGAGTACGGCAGCTGGAACATGGGAGGGAGGTTAGAAGATGTGAGGAGGAAACTACGGTAGGCACTCTAGCTAAATACTGCTCTTTTATAACCAGCCTCTACATTCTGGCTGAGTCGAGGCGAGAACAAGAGTGTGGAACGGTAGTTTTCTGCTGATCGTGTTAATATACAGCTGATCATTTACATTGTAAAGTGACTCGCTCGAACGACTCGATCAGCTCGAACGAGTCAGAAAATAGATTTAGAGTTTTTGCCGAATAATATCACTACAATTAAAAAAATAGTGCTAAATAACTACTCAATAGCAATTCCTATTTATGTATTTAGGAGACTACTGAGATAGCGACCCTATTGAGGCCATGGTTATGCCTATTAAATGTATTAATCATCTATAAAATAAAGTAAACAACTGACGATGAATTGAGTATCAATTCAAAATATATTGGTTTAAATTTAAAATTTGTTTTACTTAATATAGTTTTATAGAAGATGAGTATGCCTAAGAGTCAACCAAGAATACAATCACCATCTTCAACAACATCAGAAGGATTTAGAAGAAAAGTATTAATCGTAGTGTGGATGGATAGTTTTCTGCTGCTCGTGTAATTACATATGTTTATTAACATCGAAAAATGTGTCAGAGTGACTTCAAAGCAGCAAAGCCGGAGTTTCAAAGCAGCTTTATAATTAAAAAAGAAACTGCAGTAAAATAACATGAGCAGTGTAAGATAACACCTCAAAAGCAGATCTTTAGTAGTTTATTTAGGGAAACTACTAAAGTTTCAGCCCTGTTGAGGCCAAGGATACATTCAGTGTATCTATAACATTTAAGTCTAAAATCAACACTAAGAGGGGGCTCCAGTCCTCTGCTTCTCCCATAAGACCAATGTTAACTTTCAAAGTCCGTCCCTACTCAACGGGTTGTCCGAAATTGATTATTTATGGTTAGTTTTAAAGATTAAAATTATATGTAGCGATTCCAGTAAGCAGAATTTAGTTATTATAAATAGTTCGCGCATAAAAAAATTGTAAATATTGAATATTTTGGAATTTTATTGATCGATTATTATTTGCGATATCTATATTCTGCTTACTGAAATCGCTAGGTATATTTTTGCTCTTTCAAATGAGCCATAAATTAACGATATTGAATAATCCGTTGAGGAGGAACGGACTTTGAAAGTTAACATTGACCTTATGGGCGATGCAGGTAGAAATGCGAAAAGTTTCATGACTGGAGCGCCCTCTTAATATGTATTATAGAAAATCAACATTAAGATGTATTAAGGTATAGGCTAAAGATGTATATTATGCACTACTAGGTACAAAAATATTTGATATTGAATAATAATCTAATTCCGCTTGTATAATCAATAAGTTCTTATGCAATTAGAAGTGTACGATAATTAAGATTTAATTTACCATCCAAAATTTAAAAAATACATATAGTAAAATGATAACACTGACAGATTTGTTATGCTACATATTTCTAATTAACATCAAACTATATTTTTACTGGCATGAGCTCAATTTTAAATTCTGGTTCTGCTACGCAAAAAAGCACTAAACTAGAAAGTTAAAACTATAAAAAATATTATTTTATTTAACGAAATATACGTTTTTCTAAGTAATTAAGATACAAAACCGCATTATCTTTTTACGATCCAATACAGAATAAATCTATTTGTAAAAAGCACTTGGCCAAAGCAGCGTTATTAAATCATTTCCGTTTTCGCATTATCCCAGTTGGTAGATGGGGTGTGAAAGCCAAGGGAGAGAAAGTTTGTCTCGAGAGCGATGATTTATCCCAGGGTGCTAAAACTTGGCACACAAAATTATCTCTGGGGTTGAGGGGACGAGTAAATGTATTCCTTCGGCTTCTTTCATCAAAGGAAAAATCCTCGACTTTCTGCCAACATCAGTTTTCATCTTCAACGTCGTGAGGGAAAATCAAAGCCAAGACATAAAATGAGTTATAAAATTGTGTTTTGTATCCTTTGAGGGGAAAGAGCTGTAAAATTCCTTTAGATAAACATGGGTTTCCTAATTTATTTGTTGGTTTATTTTGTTAAACATTTCCCACAGGAAATTTCCTTTTACAATGTGACATTCAAGAAAATTTAAGTCAATTACTGTAAATGAATTAATGCAAAAACAGATAGTTACAATTTTTATATGAATTACCAGAACTGCATTTCTAAATTTAATCAAGATGGGACTGCAATCCCGAAATACTTCACATTGTATATCCCCTATAAGACTAAAATGACCCATTTTTCACTTATTCACTAGGAATAATTGACAAAGGACCTATACCGTACCTAGGCCTGGTAAAAAAAAAACTCCTAGTGATTGTAGTGTACATAATTTTGATATCTCAAATTATAATCAGTGAATAAAATTCTGAAATATTAAATATTTGTGGTTTTAAATTAAATAATTAACCTAATTATAATTAGTAAATGTTAAAATTGGTCTTATGAGAGGAGTATGTAGGCATCTCATGCAATTGGAGCCCCAGTGAAATATAAAAAAAAACAAAATAAATGTTTTCCATTGTTCGGACCTACTTACTTCCCCAATTTCAACCATTCTCTAATCTTTCAACATTGTAAATGCCGCGCTCACACACCTGACTCTACGAAACCGACCTGTCAAATCAACAACGTGACGGCGGCATCGTTGCTTTAACGCATCTTCCAGCCACCAATTAAATCCGATGACGTTCCCGCCACGGCGCGCGGCGCGCAGCCTGTGCTGCCACTACGCAAACACCGCGCTGGGCGCTGCGCAGTGCTGCCAATCACGCGCATGCGCCGTGCCACTCCGCTCCGCGCCGGTCACTAAATCAGCTGTGATTGTGGTATGACAGCTGCGATTTGACGTGGGAAAACGGCGCGAAGTTCGTGGGCGTGATTATCGCGTCGTGCCGCTTCTGTTTGTGAGTTTCACGCTTATCGCTCGGAATCATTGCCAACTTGAGTCCGCGGTTGGCTTTTGATATCTGTATAAACTAGCATCTCGTTTACTCATCCTGCTAGGGCGCAGAATTCGCGGATCTTACGGTTTCAAAGACCGTGGGCTATTTAAAAATATTATAATTGTAATACTGAAAAGATCCAATATGTATTTTAGTTTACGCAATCTGCCTAAACCACGCTTTGTTTCCAATAAATTTATACTAAATTGGACTTTTGTTTATGCTGTTATTATTCACTTTTTGTTGAAGTGTTTATACATTGGGAAATATAAAAAATAAAACGCCCCAAAATCGGAACTAAACTAAGATGTTCTGGAGAAAACCTCTAATATTCTGACAAAGCGAGATTTTAATAAACAAATAAAATTTGTAAGGGCAAAATATTCAAACAAAGTTTTATCTTCGCCCCACCGCCGCCTAATTCACTTGATCAAAATCAAAACTAATTTCCCCGTGCTCCCGAGATGCAATAGGGGCATTAGGGGAGAACCTTTCGGTTATGATCTTCATTATTTTCCATTTCAGGGGTTGCCAAGAAGCAGATGCGAACGGTGGTCTGGACCCCATCTTAATTGCTGGTCTTATTTATATTTATAGGCACAGAGGTGTTCAATTGGAATACCTCCTTTGTTTAATATTAAAGAAAGGAATTTTTTAATACGGTCTGCATATTTTAATTTAATCGAAAATTCTTTTCATTTGCCTGTCGGTATTTAATAAAAGATTCGGGATAAACTAATTTACCAATTCCGCCTTCAAGGATAGGCTACTGTAAATGTGTTAGATTTTCAGTAAAATAAAAAGTAAGTCTGCACTAAAATAAGTGCTAAAAACAATATACACAGCTACAAAAACAGATCATGTAGAATATTTTATATGACAAGGTTAGATATATCTGAACTAAAGATGAAGTTGTAATTACGCAAAAATAGTTTTCTTTTCTGGAGAAAATAACTATTATAATGGTAAAAATTCAGTCATTAAACATTGATGTTCATATTGTATATCGATACGTTTTACCTAAAGCCTACACCTTTGCTACCGAACTGAGTGGCTAAGAAAATGGTCCATTAGTCTAATATTTACAAGCGATGGCGGAATATTATTGTTTCGGAAATTTCGTTCCATAAAATTTTCTCCAAGGACTATTGGTAACACCAGAGTCAACACTGTTTAACAATTTTAGACTAAAAGTCATGTTGGTGATTTTGTGCGGTTAGTACACTGGTAAGGAAAATCTTTGGTTGATTGAACTGATTCAATGGGTTCTTCGATTCGAAGTATGTGGGGAAGTTCAGTCAAATCACAGGAAAAAAGTAATCAAATTGGAACAAATTAAATTTGTTCAGTTTAATTTCCGTATTTATACTTGCAGGTATGAGAAAAACTATGAATAAATTAACAAATACAAATCTGTTAATTTTCAAAGCATAAATAATTATTTGTATGATTCCCTTTGTGACTCGTTCATTTTCAGCGAGTAGTTCTTTTCCCAAAACTCGGTGAACGGCTCGTAATTTGTTTGATTAGTGTTCTCCACTATTACTAATAGACTTAAATTTTCTCTAATAGCCAGGTTAGCTGTGCCAAGCCCAAAACAAAGTCCAGCCCACTAAGGGCCGCTCCAGTTTTGACAGTCCGTCAGTCCATCGGTTCCGGGCGGGTCCGTTTATTCAGTCAATTAGTGCGGGCGCGGGAGTGCTTTCAGTGCGCTGCATCGAATTTGAATTAATTATGATTGGGCTGTTAGGACGGTCACGCATATCTCGAGCTTCTTGTTGGCCCCTCGGAATCTGATTTGAATCAGGCATAACTAGTTGTAGTCAACGATCGTCGCACTCGGCATTAGTTGGAACCACAAAGAGAGGAATTGTACGAACTACTTACCTGTGACAGAGGCTGTTTGAAAATTTAGAGGAGTTTTTTTGATGTAGGAGTTTTGATACCGTTAACTGTCTTTCATTTTGCAGCAATAAAGATACAGATGTGTTGAAATTTGACAACACAACACAATATTATGTTGTACTGCATTACGAGACGGATAATTTTGTAAAATTTTCGAGTTAGGTTGGTAACAAAAATTATTCTTAGAGCCAGCAAATTACAAACCCATCTTCAAATTAGATCCCATAATACTCACAATTGTTGTATTCAAGCGAAAATCTACCGACCTGTTTCACTTTTTTATTGTTAACCATCATTATTTGATTTTTTTATTCTTATGTATGTGAGTACAAACTTGAGAACATAATTAGTATTAACAACTGTGTGCTTGTAACACGAACTTCGCTAATCACAAAGTAGCCTACAAAGAATCGATTAAAAAGGCGTAAGAGAAGGAAAATAAATTTGTACCCAATGGAAACCATAAAAAACTAATATTTTCTCAGAGGATTGCATTCTCGAACATAATTACCGTATCATCTAACCATTATTTTATCTGTGATTTTGTAACACTACAATTGTTAGTGACGCTGTAAACTGTATTGAAAAATCCTAATCCGCCCCCTCCTCACCCCAACCACCACCCCGTGACGTGTTTAAAATCTAACGAACAATAATACTAAAAGCTCGAAAGGTTAATGATTAAAATCTGTACCTCGGAACAAAAAAGCCATTCTTTAATGAGGAGAGAGGCTTACACAGTTCGTTATCTGAGGAAATGCACAAACCGGATTTCTTGTTATCACGTGTGAGTGTGTGTACTTGGTCGCTGGAACAAGGGCACTGAACACACACACACACGCACACACGCACACCCTCACTCGGGCCCGGGGCAGCTGATTATCTGACAGAAGATCCAATTTATATGTAAAAGCCGCGCATGTTGTTGCAGAGAACGAAAGCGAGAGTGGTTTTCGGTTTCTCGGAGCCGCCAAAAGACACCGGAGTCAAAATTAGACTGAAAACGTGTTGGCAGCTTTTGAATTTTAATGGGTAATTGTTATTGGCTACCGCCACTGCCCCAGGCGCCGTGTTGATAATTTTATGAGAGGTGCTGAAATTGGTAAACAAATTAGAAATTAAACTTAGCGGTTTAAATTACGTTTTTGCTCTACAAAGAAGGTTGTTTAGGTCTATAGCAAAAACTAGTTCAAAGAGCACTTACTTGCACGCTCAATTATACTAAAATTCTAAATTTGTAATGAGATGACGGAATGAGATGAAAAGATAAATCCGCCTTGTCCAATTTTAAGGTGCTTCCTTGCAAAACCCCTATACTTTTGCGTATAACAATATTCATAATAATTCCTCAATATGTAAATATTCGGAAAATATTAGAAAATTTTTTAAGTTATCGCCCTTTTGGCCTTTAAAAATGTTCACGTTTTTCAGTTGCAAACAATGATTTTATTTTCCCAAGTGATATTTTTTTTTAATGTGTATGAATTGTAATCTCCTCAGTCTAACTAAGATTGTGAGGCCTGGTAATTTTAAGATCAAAGATAAAAGTAAATATTTTCTTAAGTAATAAAAAGAAAGAATTTGTTATGCTAAAAGGCTTATCAACTAACAACCCTGCTCTACAAATTTGCTTTTCCTATTTAACCGAAATTGGGAGCGCCAACAAAACATTAATGAGAACAAGAGCTCGAAAGAGGAGTTAACAACCAAAACACGAGGGCGCTAAATAAAGAACTAATGAAAACAGAGGGAGACAGATGATGCAAAGGTAGCGTCGGGGGGGGGGGGAGGTGTCGTGGCGGACGGGATTTTTAATTCAACAGCGGTTGCGATGTCTTTGAAGTCCTTACGCCCTCAGCACCGTTCTGTTTGCTAATTTCACCTCCGCAGTTCCTCTGCGTTAGCTTGCGCTTTCAGCTGCAAAATGCATAACCGTGTAGAACCCTTCCTTCCCCAGGCTTCCCTATACTCTATCCCTCTATCGGAGTGACAGAACCGGCTTTCAAGTAAAGGGAAATTTATTGAAAATTTTAGGGAAAGTGCAGCCTTAAATCTGATAAAATGAGGGGACAATTAAAATACTAATGGGTTCTCTTAAGTTCAGACTGAAAGACTGGAGTTTAAAATAGTGGATTTAAATTAAGTGGTTTATTGGAATATACTATAGATTTTGCTGGGAGGAAGTACACATTGAAAATAACGAATTTTAAGATTGTTTAACGTAAATTAGTCGTTTATATTGAATCCACGTTTTCTAGGATTTTTACCATGACAGGTAACATTACTTCCATCTTCAGTTATTATAATTATTTCATTTTGTAATCTATCTTAACCATACGTGTTACACATTTACATTTGCACATAAAATTCAATTTTATAGCGTCTTCTTTTATAACGTAGTAATTTACAATAAATAAATAATGTAAGTTCATGTCAGTCTGCAATCTATATAAATTTTACCAATTTAATTTATATTCTTAAACTTAAATAATTATTATTACCGAGAAAGAACTAATAATAATACTATGTAATAATGATTAAATTTGGTATACAACAAGTTTTATCCAGGTTGAAATTTCTTGACATTACGTTTAAAAGTTTTAATTCAACCTAACAGTAATTAATGGAATAACATCCGTTACGTGGAAAACAAGTATTTACTTAATCGTTGTAAAGGTATTCACCAACTTTGAACCGATTTAAAAATCGTAAAATTAAAAATCCGTACTCCGGGGCATAAAACTCGGGCTCATAATTATTACCGAGCAACAAGTAATAACGAATTAACTATATAACAATTTGCATCTATATTGAAATTTTGTTCGTATTATATTCTTAGTGTCTCAGTTAATACATTTCTTTAAACCTAACAGTGATTACTGAAATAACATCCGTTACTCGGAAAAAATATTTATTTAATCGTTTTAAAGGTATGCGTCGACTTTGAACCGATTTAAAAATCGTAAAATTTAAAAATCCTTACTCCGGGGCATAAAACTTTGGTTCTTTAGAGGAGCCGTCCACATCGGAGAACAAATTTGGATCAGGGCCAGGGAGGGTCGCAGTTTATGCTGGAGTTTATGTTAACCGATAACCACAGTCGATACTGGTTTACAACCTCTACACAGTGGACCTGCAGTGAAGGTCGGGCTAGATGCGCCGGTTACACGGTTACAGCTACATAAACGTGGGCTTAACCATGTCGTGGACGTCGAGGATTACTGGCCTGTTGAGGGACCGGGTTGAACACCGGGGTGTAAAGTTTGATGAGTTATTAATGCTATGTTGTAGGTTTAGTCTTGTCTGTGCAGTAACATGTTATCAGTTGCTGCTTTCCAGTACATTAAGTGGGGTGGTGGATGTTTATGGGAGAAAACATAATTTAAAAGAGAACTTTTTCAGGAATGAAATTAAATTACAAACTAAAATAATACTAATTTGTACTACATGGAACTCAATGAATTATACTTTTTACTTTCCCCCCTTATACATATTATATGGAGAAAGTATTGTTTTCATAAAATTTTCGAATTTGAGTTGTTAGTGGAAATTTTCGTTTAGGTGTTCCCTGAACCCAAAAAAGTGTTTTTTTACGTGATGTCTGTCTGTCTGTCTGTCTGTATGGATGTGTACAGAGAGCTAGAGCGCTAACCAATGGTCCGATTTTTATGAAATTTGGTATGTATGTACCAATCCACGATATCTCCAGCTATTTTTTAATTTTTTGGAATTTTTGATTTTTAAAGGTAATTATACCACACGATTTTGTGGTGTTTTTGTGGTAATTCCACAAAACCGCTAAAAAACAAGAAGAATCCAAATTTCTCAAAAACGGCTCTAACGATTTAAATTAAACTTTAGTCATTTGCAGAGCTTTAGGTTTCCAGCAAAATGACACCACCCGTATTTCTGTAAAAATTCGGGTTCAGAAATTACAGGACTTCAAACATAAAAAATTCCGTTTTTTTGGGGTTTTCATAAAAAACCTGAATATTTAAAATATTATTATTCACTCTTAAAAAGAGCTAAAAAACTAAACAATTTAGTATTTTGAATTACTATTCTACGATTGCTGTTTGCGGGGAAAATATAAATTTAAATTTTGTGGTGAACACAGTACGCTGTCCAATGATATTCTTATGGGGAAAACAAAAATGACTATATCTCTCTTATTTACTGATCAATTTCGTTCCAACTTGATATGCTTGTCAAGTTAGCATTGACCAACAGAGGAAATTCGAAATATGTTGCCCCTTAATAACCCGGGGGAGGGGGGAATAGGGGGCATTTCCCCCATAAAACTACGTGTGTAGCAATGGATTCTGTAGTGCCTCCAACACAGGGATTTGGGTGGATGTTTTAGAAAGCAACTTGTTTACAAGATTTTCTGTACATTCGACCGTGCTTTGTATTCTATATTTAGTAAACAAAAAGTAATTTATTAATTAAAGTTGGGCTAAAGGGAGAAAGTATGTGTCAGTTTCCTGATACCGTTTATTTTGTTGAAATAACTATTTTTCTCTCGATAAAATAAGGTTACATAGCTTGTCGTCGTCCACCAATTTATAAGATTGCTAATTTTGGGACTAGTGTTGTCCCATATCAAATCTACATCCCAGGAGCTAAAATACTGTCATCGTCTTGAGGTTGAATCCCGGAGGCAAATAGCATGAATACAAAAAAATAGTTTACTAAATTTAACTTATTTAAACTTTAAAAGTTGGCATTGGCCTTATGGGGGAAGCAAGTAGAAACGCTAATGTCACGCGACTGGAGCCTCCTCTTAATAGGCTTACTAACAGTTTCCGGTGCATGTATTCGTGTACGCTTATGACAATTTTAATTTTAATTTTATGTTTGTTTCTAGTAACTACATGTTAAATAATAACAATACAAAAATCAAAAACTCTTACAGAACACATCTGCGTATAAACTTACAGGTGTACACTTGACGCAGAATATCTTGACTTGTGGGAATTGTTTTCAGTTCAAACAGTTGGAGTAGAGCGAGATTTAGACATCGGTATAAATCTGGCATCTGTTGTTTCCATCATCTGTTCAGTAATATAATCGTAATATTGCTGTTATGTAAAAAAAATAACTGTTCGTCAGTATTCAATGTTCAATAGCCCAGCTGGTTATCTCAGTCACTCCCGGCAGTGGAGTAAGCCACAGGTCAAGATATTTTGCGTGAAATGTAAAATGTCTGACAAAGATTGTAATTTAAAACTCTAATGCTACCTTTTATAAATAAGTAATTAAAATGTAAACTAACTGCTTGGCTCTTCATAATTTTAATTGGCATTCCGCGCCAAAACTGCGCCTTCCTAGTAGCGCACCGTCGCCACCGTGACAAGCGACATCAATGGCTCGTCAAACCGGACAAGACAATGCGAAACCGGACAAAACAATGAAAAACCGGACGGGAAATGCGATTCCGCGTACAACGGGCCAGTGGATGCCGCGCGTGCTGGGAATGACGAGATGGCAAAAACCGGCTAATGTCTCACTCTGTCAACCTTGTCTCGTGGCCGACCGGGTGACGGATGGAGTGATGCACCCGGTCAGTTATTGTCTTTAGTCGCTGGTTGTTAGTGTAATAAGTTGGTTTTCTGTGCGTTATATTGTGGTGCTCATTGTGTCTAGTTTCTTTTAGGTGGTAAAATATTTTTGTATATTTAAGAGGGAGCACCAATCACGGGAATGAGAGCAATGTTAACCTTAAACTTTTGTCCAGTCGTTATTTGTGACTCGTTTAACATTTGGTTGGAATGTATAGTATATATAGTATGTAATAGTATTTTGAGGCGAAATCATAATTAAATAAAAATATATTCGGAACTTTGTTAACTGAAATCGCTTCGTTATTCTTTCGTCTTTAAAACAAGCCATACATAAATATAAATATCCGACGACCCGTTTAGGCTGGATGGAACTTAAAACCTTAAAAGATAACATTGGAATAGGTTTAAAATCTAAAAATAAAAATTTGCTTATAGGTTTAAAATCTACCTGGATTTACTGGTGCACCGTGTTAAGAATTTAATTTACGTTTAGTGTCACCTGATGCTGTTGAGTGTCACCTGATGCTGTTGAGTGTCACCTGATGCTGTTTAGTGTCACCTGATGCTGTTGAGTGTCACCTGATGCTGTTGAGTGTCACCTGATGCTGTTTAGTGTCACCTGATGCTGTTTAGTGTCACCTGATGCTGTTTAGTGTCACCTGATGCTGTTTAGTGTCACCTGATGCTGTTGAGTGTCATTTTGTGAGCTCAGTTCATAAAGAGGATGAAATTATATTTTCTTAATCTAACTCCTTTGAAAATGTGAATTAGATGTAAATATTAATTGTTTGGTTATTTCCACACTTTTATTTTACTGTGAAGGAATGAAATCTTGTTGTATATTGGAACTATTCATGTTCATGACTGGTATATTGCGAAAAAATGTTAATTCTTGACTCTTCTTTTGTCTTGTAAAAAAAATGGGAGCGGAGGCTGGTGTTGTGGTAAGAGCGAGTTAATTTTCGGAAAAGGTCCATTTGTGTTTTTATTTTACCCGACATAACAAACATTATAAATTTCCTAAAATTCCTAAAACCATGGAGGCACTTAATTAGTAATTTTTTAACTAGCATTTAAGTAGATTCATTCCCAATAATTTCAGCTTTAATTAACACGAGAAACACATTCCGCTGGAGAATTTACCAAAATAATATAAAGCAGACACGGAGAAAACCTTACAAATAGTTTTAAATCCGCGTAAACCCTAAAATTTCCCGATTTCGAGTAAAGTGGTGAAGAGCAAAGTCGCAGGAGTGTAGCATTCCAGATCCAAAGCCTAAAGCCGGAAGCAATTTCGCCCAATTCCAGTCCGCTACTACCCCAAGCGCCACCACCCCCCACCCCCCACCCAACACTGGAATAACACAAATGCGTATCGTCGCAACAGGCTTTTACCATTCATTCTTATACGACTTGGGGACTTTCTCGGTTGCTTCCTTCTCAGAAAAAAACTATTAAATAAAAAATCTGGCTTTTTAATCTAGTGGGGCGTATTTTTTATAAAACAAAGATAATAAATTGAAAAGTATTATGCAATTTGATTTGAGTAAATAAGACAAATGCTGACATTTCCTGTTATACTGCTTTATTAGGCCTTTGGGGGACTTTTTGTACTTTATTACTTTATTATGTTTTCAAATATTTTAAATAAATAAATAATTGTGTAAATGAGTATTTAGTAAACTACTGTGTGTATGTGTGTATAGGTTAAAACTTATGTTAAATCATTGCTGTTTATTTAGTTTATGTTTATTTATGTGATAATTGAATTTCATGTTATGTGCTTGATGTAAGTAAATTCTTTCTTTCTTTTTTATACCCAGGAGTCATCATTTAATATCTTTTAATCCGTATTTTAATTACCGTACGAACTCACCGACAAACTAACTTTAGAACTATCATAAACTAAAATTTTAAGTATGTAAAAATAAAATGTCCCATTGAAATTTTAGATCAAGAGGATACAATAATTTAATCCACTATCTAAAGGCAGTTTTGCCAATAATAGCCTATTTGCCGGATCTTGAGATGGGTTAAAGCATTGACTATTATAGTCAATGGTTAAAGTCTCAAACAAAACTTTCATCTACAACGTTTACAAAATTGCATTACATATTTTCTCCAGAGCGTTACGAAAACAACAAAAAATCATACCTAACCTCCTCGAGTCCGTCTAACCTAACTAATTTACGAATAAATAGTTGGCTTTAATCAGAGTAATTTAAACAAAGGAAAACTTCAAAGATAAAGTGAGATTTGCATGACGTGAAAGGTAGCTTCAATCACAATCGTTGGAATCAATACAGCGATCTGAAGGAGGCCTCGCCAGCAATCAGACCGGCCATTTGTCTTCCAACTCAATACTCTGCGCTCATTTAGGAAGAGCGGCCTGGCTTTTACCTTGATTGTAATTTAATTTTACAAAATGTGGTAAACCATAATTCATTGTTTTATAAACACTAACCGACAGTCTCCAAATTTTAATTACATGAGTTATTTTAAATTTTCATCGTATTGGTAATTTTTCAGATAAAAATATTGTTTAAATTCTTTTTTTGATTTTTTTCAATTTTTAGTCCAGTATTTAAGTTTGATTATGTTGTGAATCAATCATCAAACCTAATGTGGAATGTCACCTTACTGAACAGTGAACAGCGCGGGAATTCGATTCAAAAATGACGTTGGTGACTAAAATTAAGTGTTGTGTTTCTTTCGCTTGATTGTTCGAGTTGCCGGATTGTCAATAATGAGGTCCAAAAACGCATGATACTTGTTAAACAAGAGGAGGAATACTTTACAAATATTGATAATTTGTAGAATAGCAACTGACAAAATCTATAAATCCTGTAATTTACAAAAACTATGTTATGTAGGCCTAGCCTAACAGAATAAACTTGTAGCTTTTTTTTGGAACCCCTGCATAATTCGAATCACGCGTATTAAAATGACAACGATCAATGTATCCATCACAAAATGTATTCAACCTCAAAATACTTTTCGCGGGTTCGATACTGCTACGGCCACGCTAGGCGACCCGCGACCTGCGACGGCACATCGAACGCGTCTGGTAGCGTTTTCTGGTCCAGCGACAAATACGCTCCCCATGTTATCTTATGGAGCCGCCCACACCTGGCGACAGATCGCACTACATATCAATCCCCCCTTCTGTTCTTAAATGCTAATTGGGTCAAATACTGTTTTATTGACACAATTTACTAATGGTTAATAGTAATATTTCTGTGTTCATGCAAACTACAACGGCAGGACGATTTTATCCTATATTACAGCTATTTATAAAATATATTTTATACATTTATATTTGACAATTTCGATATACAAACCAATGACGAGTTTTTTACTACTTTTTTTAGTTAATTTTTTAATGAATTTATGTTGACAAAATATTTTATGAATTATTTAAAAAGTCAACTGAAAATCAATGGGTTAAGCTCTACAACAATAGTAGTTAAATTAACCAAAGTAAATATGATAACGGGGACTTGGAGTTCAGTTAAGAATTATTTTAAGGCTAACACACAAAATAATATAACGCATTACAGTCTTAAATTAAAGTAACAGTACGTTCTTCAGGTGAGATTGGAAGGTGAAACTTAGGGCCCTTTTTAACGAGATCGTCGTTAATGTACGACAGTAGTTCGTCAAACAACGCTACGATTGTACGTAAATAAGAAAACAAATTATTATCGCTAAGAAATGTCATTATAGTGTGAAACTGTCTCCTCTCTCTCTCTCTCTCCCCCCCTCTCTCTCTCTCTCTCTCTCTCTCTCTCTCTCTCTCTCTCTCTCTCTCTCTCCCTCTCTCCCTCTCCCTCCCCCCCCCCTCTCTCTCTCTCTCTCTCTCTCTCTCTCTCTCTCTCTCTCTCTCTCTCTCTCTCTCTCTCTCTCTCTCTCTCTCTCTCTCTCTCTCTCTCTCTCTCTCTCTCTCTCTCTCTCTCTCTCTCTCTCTCTCTCTCTCTCTCTCTCTCTCTCTCTCTCTCTCTCTCTCTCTCTCCGTGTTTTAAACGAACCGCATTCATCGGGCGAATTCTAAATCCACGATTTCTCTTCTTTTCCGACAAATGTCTCACTGCAATCGTTAGCATCAAATCCTCCTCATTCATGGGAGCCATTTTAATGACTGCGATACTGTAGTTGTCGCCGTAGTGTGTGGCACCTGGTCACGAATAAAATAGTTGCGGCGTCCAGGTAGCCTAGCGTGACCGTAGCCTACAACCGTAATCATACACTACTCAAATCCAATTTATACAGCACAGTGTTCTCAAATAACCCAGGTTATGTGAGACAATACAAGGGTAAAGTGAAAGGTAGACAGAGTCGTAACAGTAAGTGAGGCGGATTGTCGTTTATGGCTTGTTTATTGGCGTTGTACAGCGGTCGCGGGGCAAATGATACACTTTATTGCGACCAAGTCTCCAGGAATGCTGTACACATTTATGGCGTCGTAATAGAAAAATTACTTTCGCGTAACTGTTTGGAATTTGTGCAGTAAGAGAGAAACTGAAGGCTCATGTGTTTTGATTTTAATATTTGTTTTGGTCTGGCATGGAGAGGTGAGAAATTAATTGTTTTCTACGCGAATTGTTGTTTGAGGGAGCAATATGATTAATGTGAAGATTACGTATACGAATTGTCATTAAAATATATGACGGATTAAACATTATTATTGAGTAAAAAATTGTATTTCATTATCTGAAACGTATTTTTATACGATATTCTGATCAAATAAAATTGTAATACGGTTATTTAACGATTTAATACTTCCAAAAGTGATTGTTGGTGTTAACTGACATTAGAATGCGTAAAAGCAATGTGGAATCATTCCCAGTATTATTATTAGTACATGGGGGCCGAGCTTTGCTCAGGGGAGGCCAGTCAGTTTGTTAAGATGACTTGGAGTAATATTTCACCACTTCCCCCTACTGATAATCAGATTTGTATAACACATTGGCCTCTTTTCTACATTTTAAAGGTCACTCCAGTTGTTATTTATAGCTCAATGTCCCTTTTATTTTACTACTCTACATATGTAATCTTCACTCAAATATTTTAATCTCTGCTCTCAGGAAACCACATTTTAATTAATAATCATAATAAAATGAGTATTACTTTGACAGTTCCCTGGTTGATTATGAACAGATGTTACAATTCTTTTGTTTTGATTTGAAACTCCATAAGCCCAATGTTAATTTTTTTTAACATTTCATTTTAGTTTTTTTACATTATTTGATTTTTCCTGGGGATGATGCCTGTCTAGAACTTATTTTTATCTCAGAAAATAGTTATTTCAAACATTAGAAGGAAATCGTTGGTGTCGTTTTTGAGATCAAAGTTACAAGCAAGCAAGCAAACCTTACTTATACAGTAATAGAGTACAGTATTTGTTTTGTTGGCAGTCTCTTTTTGCCTTACTTTGCCCGTCCACATGGACTATAGATCTCTGCGTGGAACGTGTCCAGCAAAGCAAGGGCCAAGGGGTGAGCCGTTACAGTACGAGTTGTACAGTACTGAACAAATGTGTATGAAAGAACTAGGATTCGAACCCACGACAGGGCCGCTGCCATGGATCCAGGGTCCGTCGCCTTCACCACTACGCCAACCACTCACAAACAATGTTCTATACAACATTTTTGTTTATTAAATAATAAATATTGAAATTACCAATTTCAGGATAGTTAGAAAAATCTTCATTATAATCTTATACCAAGAGAGAAATAACGCTTTCATACTAGAGTCCCTAGGGATTAAACAAGTTAAATTTAGTAAACTATTTTTTTTTGTATTCATGCTATTTTCATCCGGGATTCAACCTCAAGACGATGACAGTATTTTAGCTCCTGGGATGTAGATTTGATGTGGGACAACACTAGTCCCAAAATTAGTAATCTTAATTGGTGGATTGACGACGACAATGTATGTAACCTTATTTTATCGAGAGAAAAATAGTTATTTCAATAAAATAAACAGTATCAGGAAAATGACACATACTTTCTCCCTTTAGCCCAACTTTAATTAATAAATTACTTTTTATTTACTAAATATAGAATACAAAGCACAGTCGAATGTACAGAAAATCTTGTAAATAAGTTTCTTTCGAAAACATCCACCCAAATCCCTGTGTTGGAGGCACTACAGAATCCATTGCTACACACGTAGTTTTATGAAGGGAAATGTCCCCTATTCCCTCCCCCCAAGGTTATTAAGGGGCAACATATTTCGAATTTCCTCTGTTGGTCAATGCTAACTTGACGAGCATATCAAGTTTGAAAGAAATTGATCAGTAAATAAAAGAGAAATAGTAATTTTTGTATTTCCCATAAGAATAACTCAACGTACTGCGTTTACCACAAATTGTAAATTTAAATTTCCTCAGCAACCAGTAATCGTAGAATAATAATTCAAGATACTAAATTGTTTAGTTTTTTGAGCTCTTTTTAATGGTAAATAATAATCTTTTTTAGCATCTATATTTTTATGAAAAATAAAAAAATGAATTTTGGATGTTTTAAGTCTTGTGATTTCTGAACCCGAATCTTCCCAGGAATTCAGGTGGTGTCATTTTTTTGGAAACGTAAAGTTCTACAAACCACTGAAGTTTAATTAAAATCGATTTTGAGAAATTTGGATCTTCCATGTTTTTAAGCGGTTTTTGGGGGATAATTACCCTAAAAATAAAAATTCAAACAAAATTTAAAAAAAACCCTGGAGATACCGTGGCGTACATATATACCTAATTTCATCAAAATCGGTCCGCTGGTGTCGTCTCTAGCTCTGTACACATCCATACAGACAGACATCACGTAAAAATAACTTTTTTTGATTCAGGGAGCACCAAAACGAATATTACCACTAACAACTCAAATTTGAAAATTTGTACGAAAACTATACTTTCTCCATATAGTATGTATAAGGGGGAGGAAGTAAAAAAGGAAATTGAAGGTACATTTACAAAGACAGTCAGAAAGTGGAAGAAGTTGCTTCGAAATTGCCGCTTAGCCGGGAACTGGGAGCGGTAGTGACATTTGAGTTTTTCTGGTCGTGAGCGGAATTGGGTGCAAATTGCGTGTAATACTTCTGCTGCCGGGGTTTACAATGTCATCTGCTACAAGGTTTGATCATTCACAAAGCTAAGCTGGTGGGGAGGTTCGCACGATTGTTGATCAGTGTTTCTTGTCCAGGAATTGCTAATCGAAATTCTCCAGGTTTAGGAGTATACGAGCTATTGGATTTTTACAGCTAGCAAAGCACCTGTGATTTCAGCAGCGAAAACAATACAAACGAAATCGCACGCAGCACGCTGACGTGAGGGAAGTGAATTTCCGCATTAAAACCTTAAAAAGATCAAATAAAGAGTTTAAACTGACCCTGATTACATATTTTTGAAAATTACAAATTTTGTTTGCTGTTTTTATGCTCCTGGTTATATTTAAATTCACTAATAGGATGCCAATGTTGTGCACTATAAAGTTAGAAGGAGGTATTGTCGGTATAACAAGTTAGTATAGGGGTGTGGGGGTGGTAAAACGATATTAAGATATGAAAAACAGCCTTTTCCTGTGTAAAATCCCCTTAATACAACGTACTGTTTTTTGACAATTAACATTTTCTTTAATAACATGGTAAGTAATTGTGCTAGAATGATGAGGGAGAACTTAAAATCTTTGGCTTTTTACGTACAATAAGTTAATGTGCAATAAGTGTACGTTTGTGGATTTTATGACCCTTTTTGGGCCCAAAAACCCGAAATTTGAAAACTTAAAATCCCCAAAAAAGGGGGTTAGAGTTTTCCGATTGTTTTGCCTAACGAACTTGTTCAATTGATTATAAAATGTCTATACCAAATTTGAAGTAAATCGGATAAAAATTGCGACCGCTAGAGTGCGAACACACACACACACACACACACACACACACACACACACACACACACACACATATGAGACTTAAGCCCGGGACCACCATAGAAGTTCCTAACGTGACCCCCTGATATATAGGTTTTTTAGAGATCCCTCAAAACGTGTTCAGGGGGTCACGTTAGGAACTTCTATGGTGGTCCCGGGCTTAAGTCTCACCGTAGCACTATCGGATCGTGAACTATCGGATGCTAATAGTTCACTTTTGCTTAAGAAATTCACTAATAATCTACCTTGTGGGAGGTAGTCGCTTAATCAATCTACAATACTTTACACGGAATATGAGGAAGGGGAGCTCTGTACATTCAATGAACATATAATTGTATTGCATTTGTACAAGATTGTACAAGGCTGCATGAGTTTCAAGATTTTACTCATTATTTTCTCGTTGTTTCCATGTTGATTGCTATATAACCAGCTTGGTTTTTCATAAACAAAAAATAAAATGTTCTGCTTCTAAATGAAATACACATCTCTACTGACCGGCCTCCCCGCCAGGCTCTGCCATGTGAAGTGCAGCCCTCCCAGGTGCGCCGGGACCGGCACCACGAAGTTGAGGGCGTACTCGTTGATGACTCCATCCCTGACGTAGAACAGCTCCGCCTGCAGACCTGGGGACAATGGAGAGTGGTTAGTACCATTGGAGGAAAGCATAGGGAATAGCAATGAGGAATACATATTTAATGAGGCTCGGAAGGTTTGAATTATTCGCCACGGTAAACTGTAAAGGTATGACGTCACTTGGATCATGCTTAATAGAATGATTTTATTCAACTACTGCCAAGTGAACAACAGACGGGCGAAGACAGGAAGTGATGCAAATCTTCAGTCCCAAAGTATGTTAAGGTTAAGGTTTTCAGAGAGAGAAAAAATGGTTTGTAGCTTGTGTTAGCCAGTGCACAAAATATGAAAACGATGCAAACAATTTTTGTGGTTGCTAAATAGTAAACTTGCATCTCAATGAGGAGGGTATTTTGGATTATGTATGTATTAATACAAATAAACAGATACAAATTTAATAATTTACCATTTTTATTTACTCCTACAGCAACAATGATCATAGCATGACGAATATAATTTGTTTGGGAATAATAAGAACACGTACTTAGGTTCTTAACGTTCTATTTAAATCATTTTACGTTTTTTTTCGCTATGTTACTCCTACAAAATAATAGATACCAACTTTTACATAAACCCAGCATAGTGTTTGCAATATTTTCAATAGATAGCAAATTATACAATGCAACCGCACAGAATAGAGATTGTGCATTTTAGAAATCTTCTTCCTCGTGACTTAAAATTACTAAAAGTTTAACTGAAATTTAAGAAATACATAAATTATAAGTGCAATATCGAGCTAAAGTTGTCCTCATTGTAAAACAATAATAACTTTTCTAGTCCATCACGTACTCTATTAAATAATATCATACTAGCAAACCATATGTTTTGTATCTTTAATCCCAGCTGTTCTGCTTCTTTTGTTTTGATTTGCTGTCCAATGTTATTTAAATGGGCCAAAACCGTGCTTTGAGGGCTTCCCAAGGGTTTCTGGTTCCACACACTGACTTGAGACCCCACAAGGCACATGTAGACGTCAAGGGCTTTCAAACGACACGTAGGCTTAAATCATCAAAATCGACCCAGTACTTTGGCCATAATCTGCACAAAAATCGCCTTATTATTTTAATATAATGATAATGAACAAAACAGATTTAAAAAATAGCTTTACAACTTGTAGGCTACTGTTGAATTAAATACTCGAGGAGAAATTAAAATTCCAGAGTTCAAGAAATAACTTGTAGAACGATGAAACAAGTTTAATTATTGCAGCAGCGAGATTTTGTAAACGCCAAAGTTCCCAACCCCGGTAATGAAAGAGTTTAAGTTGTAAGAGTTAGTGATTGAGGTCGCAACTTCGCAAAGTGGTCTGAAGCCTCCCAGTTCAACTTTCTAATTAAGTTTCGCGTCTTACACTGACAGAAACCTGATGGAATTAATTTCTCCGCTTTCTTTGATTGAGTTTCATCAGACCGCCAAAAGGCGGGTTTAGTCGTCTTATTGTGAAGGGAAAACATTTTTAATTCAGTGCTGGTTAAGAAATTATAGTTTATTCTGTTTACCTGAGGGTCATTATTGTTATAGATTTTTAATGAAAATTATAATTTAATTTTTAAATCCTCGAGGAGATTAATGTTTGTAACAAAGCAACACTGTACTACACGAACGATTATTATAACGCAGTAGTATTAAAACTTGACATAATTATTTAATTAGTATACGTTTCCCTAATTAAGAGTCTTAGTCATTTTAGAGGAAAACAAATGTTATGAGGCGAGTAGGAAGTAAACTATTTCCCAAATTAATAACATTCGATTATCTGCATTAGTAAAGGGAATTATTACTTTGCTGTTTTTTAAAGTACAGTATAAGCGCATATTTTAAAAATAAAACAATCTTAACACAAAAACCTCCTACAAATACTTTTTTCAAAAGCTGTTTCTTTGAAACTTATACGTTGTTAGGTTTTTGAAAGGGAATTCCGTAGGGAAACATGGCTTTAGAATACATGCCAGATCGATTGTTAGAGTTTTCATATTTTTCATAATTTGTTTGGGGGTGGGAGAGAAAAAGCTCCTATGCCATTTATAATAGTGCTGGTAGCATTAATTTTAAGGTAATGCATGCTCTTAAGAGGGGGCTCCAGTTGCGTAAAATTTCAAGGTTCTACATGCTTCCTTCGTAAGGCCAATGTTAACTTTCAACGCCCTCCTCAACGGATTATCCGAAATCGTTGATTTATGGTTAATTTTAAACAGCAAAAATCGTCGAAATCGGATAATCCGTTGAGCAAGATTTGAAACATTGCCCTCATGGGGGAAGCAAGTAAAAACGTAAAATTATTCGTGACCGGAACCTCCTCTTGATGGGAACTGCTAGTTGAACGTTTTAACTACATTTTATACCAAAATGAGCCGGATTAAAATATTCGTCTGTTTTGTTTGTAGAGCAAACAGCCGCACAAGCCGCTCGCCCATTCGTCGTGCGGCAGACGGAAAGGTGGTTATTACTGACAATTATACAGCGAGCGAGCGCCAGTCTGATTTCGTTGCGCACGACCTGTTACTCAACACCTCGCCGACTGTCTAATACACTTTGCGGGTCAAACAGTTCCGGTTTACAATCACCCAGAACTATAAGCCGGCTCATAACTGGTGTAGAATCGGATAATTTGAATAACTTTCGGATTAGTTGTAAATAAATAGGTAACGCGTGACGTTGCTGAATGAGTTTTTAACAAGGATAGAAGTAGGTGCTTGAGATAACGAGGTTAATATATTTAGAGATCTCGTCTGGGGTCAACAAGTGTAGCCTACATGGACGACCGCCATTTGCCCCTCTGTCAACTCTGCTCCCTTGGCAACCAATCAAATCCTCTCTTCTCGAGTTATATGATAGTTAGCAGACAAACATTTAACTTGCGAAGGGAGGGTTTATAGGTTACATGAGGAAAACAGCGGTTGGCCATGTAGGCTTCACTGCTGTACTAAAAACGAGACCTCTAGATATATTAACTTCGTTGCCTTAAGGAGATGATAATGGTTCAAAAGGAGACGAAACTGAATGGCTGCAAAAAATCATTTGAATTATGATTTGATGGTCAGCAGGCAAGCTAATAAACAAATGGTTGAGGGGAAGGTTCCCCCACCACTAAAGCAAACCAAGAAACTGTCAATGAACTGTGATGTTTGGATCAGCTGCGATAAAATCTTGCGATGAAAAACAAGTCAAAAAACGTTGTCCAATGGCATGAATATGGGAAGGATTGTGGTGGGGTACCTTTACCTTTACACCCCCTTTTACTAGCTAGCCATAAAGTCATCTCCGAACAGTAAATCGGAGGAATAATTCTTTGACACCTTAAAAACAAACTTCTTTTAGCGAATTTCCCTATAGGGAAGAAGCTATTACCGTAGGTCTCATGGTAAGACTGAAGCCCGAGACCATGATAACTTTTCATTTTGAGGTCCCCAGATGCCAAAAACACCATTCGTTCAAATTTGTATATATGTATATATGTATATATATATATATATATATATATATATATATATGTGTCCGTAAGCACGATAACTCTCGTAAAAAATGTCCGATCTTAATGAAATTTGGTACAAATGTGTAAAGCACCATTTATTTGAACGAGTTCGAAACCAGACGAATCGCACCATCCACAGGGGGGTTTTTGGGGGGTTTTGTACCCCAAAAATGGGTTTTTTGGGGGTTTCCACATGTAATTTTTATTTAAATCAAATTTTAATTTTTACCATTTAATTCAGCATAAAAAACAAACAATTTGGTATTTTTATCATTGCTCTACGTCAATTGGTTCCTGAGATATTGAAAGTGATAACACAGTACGTTGCCTAATGCTATTCTTATGGAGAAAAAGAAAAATTGTATATCTCGCGCATTTATGAACATAAACTGACAAAATTTGGTATATGGCTTCATCTGGTTGGGGTTTATCGTTGTTTGCACAAAATACAAAATTTTCACGTATGGTTCCCGTAGCAGCAAACCTAGGTAATCGGTCCCCATGTTATTCTTATGGTGAATAATTAAAATGTTATGTATCGCTTACTTATAAATGTATATGAATGAAACTTGGTATGTGATTTTACTTAGATGAGTTCTAATGATATTTGCATAAAAACCCATTATTTTTTGTTCCTTGTTGCAGCAAACCTGCATACTCATCCCCAATGTTATTCTTATGGAGAATAATTAATATTTTAAATATCGCTTGTATGAATCCTGTTAAGTGTTAATGTGTTATGTTATATATTCATTGAAAATTCGCTTAGTATGCAGGTTTGCTGCGACGGGGGTATTTATGCTTCTCGCGTAAATAATTATGCACCTACATTTCAATAAATTTGAGTTAAATTAACTACAAACTCTTACAACAGTGACAGAACGAAAAGTTATTGCAAGAGTCGATGAAATTCTCTGTCTATAAGATTAACAAATGATTTATTATTTGTTTATTTTAAAGACTTTCCCTTAAAATCAGGTGTTATATAATGTAATGATTTGGATTGTTAATTTTTCAAGTCTCTAGTGATACTAATCAACTTAACAATTTTTATTTTGGAAATTATTGTTTCAAGACATAGATGAAAAATTTGCAATTCCTAAATTTACAACTCAATATAAAGGTTAAATAGAGTCTGATAACCGCGAAACAACTACAATAAATCTTTCTACTTTTCCTTTACGCCTTAAAAACATTACAAAAACCAAAACCCACGCAGGTGAGGCACAAACCAATACCCGTTAGCCGCTAATCAGGCGGTGCTTTGTCCCCCTGCAGGATCAGATACGAGTGTCCTGCGTCCTGCGAGGCAGTCCGTGGCAGGACAATGCGTCTGTATGCAGATGCCGCCTATAAATACGGTAGGTGTCCAGCATAATTGGTGTGGAGGCATGCAGCTACTGTGCTGGGTAAGGCGCATCTGCCCCATTCAGCACAATATACCAACAGTTAATTAAACTAGGGTTGTATGGCGGGGTTAATTGAAATTTACTCGGGGTATTGTGGCGAGAAATGACTTCGGGTAATTCGGGTGGCTGTTTGCACTAGAGTTGGAAGTGTCTCTTTACTTTAACACGCAAATATTAGTTAGAAAATGATTTTATCAATATTTATGTACAATCAAAAATAACAAACAGTTTAACTTTTATGTAACATGTATTGGTAGAGTAGTTTAAGAAACTAATAATAATAAACATCAACGCTATAATATTTTATTACAAATACTGCAGCATATTACTTATTTTTACATTTTAACTATAAGTATTAATGAACTTATGAATTCGACTTCTACGATATGACAAATAAGTTTTAGTTGCTAAAGTGTAAAGAAATTTTCAGTGTTTTTTAAGAAAAGTTGATCTTAAAATGTAAAGATGTTACACTTAAAGTCGTAATCAACACGAATTAAGTTTTAAAATCATGCATACATATTTACAGGGTTTTTCGTTTGTACAGTAAGTAAATATGTTCATTTGGACCAAGAATAGAATGATTATGGATTATGGCATTTATAGCAATTTTTGTTTAATGTTCGTAAGTTTATTAAAACAGGATTATTGGAGGCAGTTTGGACGAAATTACAGGTTAGAGTGGGCTTCAGTCCAGAAACGAAACATTTGACGTTAAGACCAAGGTTACACTTCAAAGCTCGTCCCTCCTTTATTATGAGCGATGTAATTAATTTATGGCTCATTATAAAAGCAAAAAAATACCTAGCAATTTCAGTGAGCAAAATTTCTATATCAAAACATTTCAAAATCTGTGTCCTGTCCTAATGTCACTGAATTTGTTTTACGTCAAATACTCATTCATTTTCAATATAAGCTCGTTCGCTTCGCTCATTCGCCTATCGAAAAAAAACAGTTTGAGTTGCCATTCAAGTAGTTTTTTATTTCCATTATGAGAGTTGCCATTCAAGTAGGTTTTTTATTTCTATAATAAACATATATTTATGCCTTTCAAGTATGTTTAGATATACTCCTAATAAACACATGCTCCCTTAAGGAATAACATGTAAACTTTAAAAGTTATTTACAATAACAGCTTTTTTTACCGAAATATTATCTGTTTATTAATTAAAAGCAGAAAATTATAAACACATGTTCCCATAAGGAATAACATGTAAACTTTAAAAGCCAAAGGGGTAGAGCCCTTCACATATTCCGGGGTAAAAAGTATCCAATGAGTTAATCCAGGTAATAAACTATCCGTGTGCAAAATTTCATTTAAATCCGTTCAGCCGTTCTTGAGTTATAACATTTGTAACTAACACCACTTTGCTATAGGCCTATACATTGTGATTTATGATTTTATTATGGGTGAACTATTTGTGAATCCAAAACTCTGCTCACTGGTGTTTATTTCTGCTCTTTCAAATGAACCATAAATCAACAATTCGAAAAATCCGTTGAGGAGAGACGGAATTGGAAAGATAACATTATCGTTAAGGGAGAAGCAGGGAGAAACACCAATTGTTGCATGACTGCCAACTATTAATGTGTAATAACATTATCGTCAAACAAGTTCTTCGAAATAAAACTGTGGTGCGCGGTGTAGCGGTGCGCAGTGAAGGTGGGACGAGGGTCGGAGTTGGTGGAGATTCTCGTATCAAAGCCGATTGACACTCGCTAATCCTGTGATTGGCTGCCAGCATCCGGCGGCTTTGATCACATCAACATCATCATCTGAGACGCCGCATCTGGGCTCTGGTGAGCATGATGGGGCAATTTGTGTTCAAATGCTCGCTGTTTCTCCCGTCAGCAACGCCTTGCTGGTTGTGTTGTCCCACAGCGGTAGGAATAAAGAGGACGATTAGGTTCATTTGCTATCGCATTCACTGACTAAAGTTTTACGACGTTTTTGGGATCAATCTGATCCCGTCTTCAGGTAAGAAGAATACCTGAACAATTTTTGTTTAAAAGTATTGACCTCACCTGAAGACGATATCAGATTCATGGTCCCGAAACGTCGTGAAACTTTTTATTTCCATCCATAGTGCTAGCAAAGCGGGAGCACCGATGGAGGCCAGGTCAAGTCCCCTCGCACGCACGCACCCTCACACTCACGGGCGCAAGGGATTAGGACCGCCTTTCCTTCAACCCCCTGCAAGTCACCAAGTGTACTTCAGCCCATCTAACATTAATATTTTGTATACCTCATTCTATTTCAAAATTAATTAAGTATATAGGTACTACGCAAAATGTCATAAAATTATACTAAACTTAGTATAAATATTGTCTCAGCAGAGCTCAGCACACAATAAAATGATAGTTAACAAAGTACTGGCTAATATGATTCATAAGCGTGAGTCAAACGTTGTTTGGCATCATTTTTCTTCTTATAATGTAACGAGTTCAAAATTACTAAACAAGTCAAAATAAAATTAAAAATTTACAAAAATTTGTTTGATTGGTCAAGTATAAAAGAAGACCTAATGAAGCGGAAATACGGCCGGTCCTAATCCCCTGCGCTTGTGCGTGTGCGGTCTGCGTGTGTGAGTGAACTGCCTGGCCTCCATCGGTACTACAGTTTTGCTACTTATAGTGGTGGCAAATGTCCCCAATAATTTGTTAAATAACATAAACACACCATCAACAATGCATTTTAAGCAAAGAATAGATGTTTAGGTTTCTAAATCCTATACTCTAATATGAGTAAGTTTTGCTTGTATGCTTGCTTGCTTGCTTGCGACACTGATCTCAAAAACGGCTCCAACGATTTCCTTCAAATGTTGGAAATAACTAATTTCTGGGATAAAAATAAGTTCTAGGCAGGCCTCATCCCCAGGAAAAATCAAATAATGTAAAAAAACTAAAATGAAAAGTTAAAAAATAACATTGGGCTTATGGAGTTTCAAATCAAAACAAAAGAATTGTAACAGCTGTTCATAATCAACCAGGGAACTGTCAAAGTAATTAATACTCATGTTGTTTATGATTACTAACATGTGGTTTCCTGAGAGCAGAGATTAAAAGATTTGAGTGAAGATTACATATATAGAGTAGTAAAATAAATAAAAGGGACATTGAGCTATAAATAACATTTGGAGTGACCTTAAAAATGTATAAAAGAGGCAAATGAGTTATACAAATCTGATTATCAGTAGGGGGAAGTGGTGAAATATTACTACAAGTCATCTAAACAAACTGACTGGCCTTCCCCTGAACAAAGCTCGGCTCCCAGGTACTAGTTACTTATTCTGTAAATCTATTTTTTAGTGTTGTGAGACGTAGTTTATTTTATCCTGTTTAGTTACAACAACACGTAGAATGCTACTCAAGTAATTATTTTAAATACATTATTATTGTAAATTCTATATTCAATTTTTCGTTCGATTGTCAGGTTGAGAATGCTTGAAATAATTTGTAATTATTTAATGTAAAACAAATGCTTTTATGGTAAGCAAATAGAAGTCACATAGGTTTGTCGTTATTCGTCGATAATGCTTAGTATAACAATCGAAATGGAACCCTTTGTTAGTCAATCTTACAAAATCAAAAATAATTAATATAAGAGAGAAAGTGTCTTAACAATACGTTTGTATTGAAGACGCTCTTTGCCGGGGGCGAAGAAATCAACAATCCTTTTCAACCCAACAGTGATCCTTTTAAAAGCGAGATTCCGCTGTGGTTCAGTAAAATAAATGAAACCCCGGGAGGGTGGCGGCACTCGACGGCGTGGAAGTGGGTCAAACGGGGAAAGAGTTGAAATAAAAGCGGGGGAAACGGGGCTTTGAAACAAAGCTGGGCTACAAAACTCCACAGTGTCTATTGTTGATGTATCTGACTTTACAAAGCGGCCGCAAGCAGTGGTCTATTACCGATGGAACTGACTTTACAAAGCATCATTTGAAAGCCACCGAATCCAGCCGGCAGAGTTTCGGCCAACAGATTGATTGTGATTTTATTTTCCATTTTATTTCCAGTCTACTTTTAAACCTTTGATTGTATGGCTGAATCCTTAAATTTAAGGGGTTTTAAAACTATAATAAAGAAATGTACGGTATGTTTATAATAGATAACGTTTAGCTTTAACGTTAAAAAAGTCAATTACTACGGTAAGATTGCTATTAAATTCATTCTTCAAGGGGTGAAAATAAAGACTAAAAACTAAATAAATTTTAAAATAAGTTTATTCTGGATATTTGAACTAACGTTATTACAACCACACAAAACGCACAGGATCCTGCGCCCTAAAAACATTACATACAAACTTATTAGTATGCCCCCTAAATAATCTGTTATAGGAAACAGCGACGTGCTAACTTAATTATTTAACCTTAATGTGAGTAATGCCTTTAACCCAAAAGCAATGACTCTTACGCACAATATAGATTTAAAAGTAGGTTTACAAAATATATTGGTGAATTTCCTTTGGAAAAGTGAACTATTAGCATGACCCGCACGGTGAAACTTGAGCCCGGGACCACCATAGAAGTTCCTAACGTGACCCCCTGAATACGTTTTTGGGGTCCGCTAAAAACGTTTTATACATATATATATATATATATACATAGTATAATATGTATAAATACATATACATATATATATATATGTATATGTATTTATACATATTATGTATTCGCACTCTAGCGGTCACAATTTTTGTCCGATTTACTTCAATTTTGGTAGAGACATTCCTTTTTATAATCAGTTGGACAAGCTCGTTGGGCAAAACAATCGGAAAACTCTAACCCCCTTTTTTGGGATTTTAAGTTTTCAAAATTTGGGTTTTTGGGCCCACAAAGGGTCAGAAAATCCCCGAATGTACACTTATTGCACATTAAATTATTGTACGTATAAGCTAAAGATTTTAAGCCCTCCCACATCATTCTAGGACAAGTACTTTCCGAGTTATTAAAGAAAATGTTAATTGTCAAAATACAGTACGTTGTCTTATGGGGATTTTACACTGGAAAAGGCTGTTTTTTATATCTTAATATCGTTTTATCACCCCCCCATACCCCCATACCAACTTGTTACCCCGACAATACTTTCTTCTAACTTTATAATGTACAACATTGGCATCCTATTAGTGAATTTAAATATAACCAAGAACATCAGAACAACTAAAAAATAACATTTTTCAATTAAAAAAAAATAACCGTCAGTGTTAGGTTTATACCCTTTATTTGATCTTTTTAAGGTTTTAATGCGAAAATTCACTTCCCTCGCGTCAGCGTGCTGCGTACGATATCGTTTCAATTTCAATAATATAACCTAAGTATTTCTTAATCTTAGAAAGCTCTCTTGGATTAGTAAACTTATAAAGAATTAACCGGTAAACAACATATAATATTTGATTTCGGTCCCATCGAGGTCTTTTCACTTAATAGAAAACCCGTATATTTCTTTAATATATCACCACCATACATTACATTTTCAAAAACAACGTGAAAAATAGTTTCAAAACTCGTAACGCATATTTAAAATCAAGTATCAGAAACATTTCGCCATCCAAACCTATTATTGCAGTATAAGAATGACAAGCAGCGCACACCATAAAGTTGTCACCCACACTTCACCTCTTCCAGAAGTGAATGCAAACTGAAGTGCTCTCCGTGGAATGATACATGTTAACTTAAGTTCTCAAAGAGTTAGCAGAGTGGTGGGGGGGGAGGGGGACACTCCGTTGAAGTGCTGTAACAAGCTAAGTGCGAAACATTGTAGTGTCTCTCGTGATTAAGTAATTTATGCGAAACAGTCAGATTAAATTAGCTGTCTTCCTTCATTAAGGGATTTGCAAGGATAACTTTTGCATGTTTTAAATAATTTTTTGCCAAGCTTTTACCTTTATTTGACAGCTGTAACGGTGTGCTAATGATAACTGATGAATAAGCATGAAATAGATTACTTAATTCCAGGTATTCGTTTAGTTTAGCACCTTTGGTGTAACACCCAACTCCAGTGCCCAGTTCGCAAGGCAATGGAATGAGGGGTCGAGATGATTTTAGCTAGTGTTTGGTTTGGATTATGCGGTAGAACGTGTATTGTATTTGCATAAACGTTCGAAGTATAAAACAGATAGTTAGGTAGCGGGGAGCAGCACAGTGCTATATAGCTGGAAACCGACTACCGACTATATTCAATATGACTGGTTCATAACCCAACAAATGTTTTTTTTTATGACAAATGTTCAATGATTAAGTTTTCTTAAATAAGTTTTCTTGTTTTTTACGTTATTAAAACGCTTTAATTAAATTTAGTCCTCAAAATTGTCCTTGCTACCTATTATCCTCCGTTTATTAACATGTATCTAATTAAACCTACCCTATACTCTTTAAGAGCAGTCTGTGTACAAAGTGAATTTCCGCAAAAGGATTTTTTACATTGAACCTCAGAAATTGATTGGCAAAATCCTTAATTAGAGGTAAAATAAAACATTTCTGGGTACCTAATATAAAAGCATAAAAATTGTACACTAAGCTTATGATGGAGTCTAAAAACAACCAATAATTTAAAATTGTATAAAACACACCCAGAGACCTGTCAAAGGAACACTCACGTGGCATCCGTATATGATTTTCCTCCAAGAAAAGCTCGGCCCTCACATAATATTGTTGTTTAAACGACAGTATTTTACGAACTAAAATTATGTAATAATAATGTGTATTATGTAATTGTAGTTCCATGTATTATATCGTGGTTTTGTAGACCACATTGGAACTATAAAATGACGTTGGCTCTTTGAAATTTTAATTTCATCCATTTAATTTTATAAAATATGTATTAGATTAATATTGCACAACGAATCATACAGTTTAAAACATTTAATTCACTCTCTGTGTCAAAGCAGGATAATTAATTAAGTTGATTTAGCCTACTGCAAACTATTTTACATTACTCATAGCTTTGTACTAAAAGATGTATAGGCTAATTAGATTTCAATTCACATTTTCAATGTAATTAAATTCACAACGTATCCATCCGCTTTAACATTTAGAGCTCACCCAACTAAAGATGGAACCGACAGTATGACAGGTTACTGAGACAACAGAAAATCGTCCCATAATAGAGTCCGCCTTTGAGGGGTGAAAGTAGTCTAGGGTACGCCCTCCCCTAAATCAGCCCTTCCGGAGCAAATTGATTTTACATGCCTTATAACAAACACGACACAGTCTGAGTGGCTGAAAAGCGTGCTTTTAAATGTTTCTGACCTTTTATCCTTCAACAAGTCGCTGCAACGGCTGAAAGCTGGCTTTGTTCCTTTCACTTCAAGCTCTCTGTCTTTTCTTGACGCTATTGGCTTTGTCCGTTCTTCAATTAAGTACAGGACGGAAATTTAAATTGTGTATGACCAATGAAATGACCCTGGCTAAAATTATAGTACTCAGTTTTTCAACAGGCAATATTTCGTTACATTAATTATTTTTAGAATTAATAGTATACATCAGTGGCAGTAAACTTCAAAAAAAAACTCTCAACATTGAGATGTAAGTTTAAAAATGCATCCCTAAAATTTATGTTCTGAGAAAACAATCCTTAGACATATCAGTTATTAGTTGTTCGTATCTCAGCATATATTTATCTACTGGTGTAACTGTATACAGATTTAAAGTATTGTGTACTAAAAAAAGTAAACTATACAAATAGGTCTAAGGAAAATAAATACACGTTATTTACTAACACCCAATCGTATTTCAAAGAGTTTCATTTTTTAATCTATTAGTACAGAACAAAAAATAAAAAACAATATTTAAAAAGTTTTAAAAATCCTTTAGAAAATCAGCGAAGCGTAAAAATTACTCACATCCATAAGTACAGCATCAGTGACCGAACGGAAATATTTAACAATTAAAACCAAAAACCCCACCTTCCCTGAAGATAATTAAAACCAAAAGCATCCCCTTTATCACTCCAACCCACATCCATACTTGTCAACATTAGTTTTTCACAGTCGCATTCCTGATGCGGGCGAACAGTTTGTTTGCATCATACAGATGATAAATGTGGGGATAGAGTGAGGATGGCGATAAATGTCACGCGTCACACTCACAGGCCACGGCCTTTTGGACCACAACGAGCCAGATAATCCCTCCAACACATCATCGCTGTCATCGCCAGCTGTAAATAAAACATTGTTTCCGGCAAACGTCTGCCTTAATGTCCTGGGCGTGTGTCTGTGCATGGTAATATTTCATGAGGCCAGTGAGGCGTGCGGTGCGAGTCGTTAAAGAGGGTGTGAGGTAATGGTTTGAGGATGAACCGGATAGTCGAGTAGTAGTACTTGTTACTGTGGATATGGGCTATTGAGGGAACCCTTTTGAAGCAAGTGGATGTTTTTGGAAACTGTAATGAATGCTGATTTTTATTAACCGGACAATTGGTAGTAATAGCATATCGAATAGTGCATGGTCATAACAACTGAATAAAATCTCGGATATCTTAAAAAAAATATAAAAACTAAAACTGAAAGTCAGGAAATTAGATATTTTGATTTTTAAATATCGACGTGACTAAGGTCGATTGTTATGATATTTCTAACCAAAAATTCGCCAGAAACAGTGTAGAATCCAACAGTGCTAGGGTCCCTCAGAGAAAATACCCGGCACCTTTGGGTAGGAACTCTTTTTCTACCACAAAATTAAGGGTTTTGTTTTGAAGATTGGAAAAATTGGTTAAGTATCTAGACAATGTTAATGAAAAATGAAAACATTAGTGCTAAATATGAACGATAAAATGAACTTTTTACCTTTCCTACCTATAGGATACAATACATTTAAGCGATTTAGCAGAAGACTACATAATTTTAGAAATTTAAATCCTCGCTAGGTTTGGGAAAGAGATAATTATTAAATTCTAGTGATGTGAGGTTGGAAAAAACTACAAACTCTTGTCCTAAACGAGACGACGAACTAAATGTTCCCAAAAAAGATGCTATAGCCACCCACCTAATTTACTCCGTGAATATAACTCTTTCACTAATCTAATAACAAAATTCCCAGAAGGTGTCAGACCTTGTTTTGACAACCTCTGATTCCCAAGCCAACACGGCCGGCGCATTAGGTGCTTCTGAGATGACAAGTATTAACTTTTCCCGGCAGTAAATCCGGATTCCGCGGGCGCGTATCTCTTCCATTTATCGAGCAACACGGAATGCTTCATTCGTATCAAGGTGTCCAATTATTAGACAGGTTTATCCGGACGATCGTGGACACCCTCCGAGCCTCCCCTCATCCCCGCCCCCCGGTTGACCGCTGATTGATGAGGGACGCTGTTTTTGGCCCTTGACAGTTTTTGACCCGGCCATAAACAGATAAATATTCTGAGAACCCTAAAGTCAGGAATTCACGTCGGTCGCAGCTGCCGAGACCATCGTGGACCCCCGCGGCTCGGCCTGACTTCCACCTTCTCAGCGAGAGGCAGGCCCCATGGAGCCCCGCGGATCTTTGAACAGATAACCGTCTCCTCCTGACAATGAGTGGGAGAACGGTCTTGTTAGATGTTCTAGACGAAGTTGAAGAGGACGTTTACAAGTCTGTTGTTCCTTTTACTCTGGAAGTTGCAATTATAAATATGCATTTTGTATTAAAAAAATGTTTTATACATGTTGAATTAAAAGTACTAGTGAATGAGCCGTCTAGAATTTAAAATAAATCTTATCTCATCGGGATAACTGTCATAAAGTTATGAACTAACTATCTATCATTAATCACCTTCGGCTCCTGTCCAAATTAAGATAAGTACCTGGGGGCCGAGCTTTGCTTGGGGGAAGGCCAGTCAGTTTGTTTAGATGAGTTGGAGTAATATCTCACCACTTCCCCCTACTGATAATCATATTTGTATAACTCATTTGCCTCTTTCCTACATTTTTAAGGTCACTCCAGTTGTTATTTATAGCTCAATGTCCTTTTGATTTATTTCACTACTCTATATATGTAATCTTAACTCAAATATTTTAATCTCTGCTCTCAGGAAACCACATGTTAATAATCATAAACAACTTGAGTATTACTTTGACAGTTCCCTGATTGATTATGAACAGCTGATACAATTCTTTTGTTTTGATTTAAAACTCCATAAGCCCAATGTTAATTTTTTTAACTTTTCATTTTAGTTTTTTTTACATTATTTGATTTTTCCTGGGGATGAGGCCTGCCTAGATCTTATTTTTATCCCAGAAATTAGTTATTTCCAACATTTTAAGGAAATCGTTGGAGCCGTTTTTGAGATCCGTGTCGCAAGCAAGCAAGCAAACAAGCAAGCAAGCAAACAAGGAATCAAGCAAGCAAGCAAGCAAGCAAGCAAGCAAGCAAGCAAGCAAGCAAACCTTGTTCATATTAGAGTATAGGATACTTTAAAATATAACTTGTTATATCATTATTTGGTGTCCTATAAAGAGTTTCCGTACAGTGAAAACTGTTTCTCTCTTACAGATTGCCATCAACCAAATCGCCTTAGTTCATCAATCATAAATAAAATATTATACTACGGTAGAGCTGAAAATGAATACTCAATCTATATGAGACAGTATTACGCAGAACCTTTGACCGATCAACTTCATACTCATTCCAAATCAAGGGCCTATCACAATGTTCTTCAGTAAGGTTCTCGACCGAGCCACTGCGCAACATTGTTTGCCCTCCAGTCATGCGCACCACACAAACACGGCGCGCATGGAGTGCGAACTGTAAACTCGAGGCACGCCGCGCCGTTGTTTAGACTGCGCCCGCTCACACCTACGCCCGCACTGCAGTCCAAACACGACACGCCGGTTAGCGCTGGCAACCGGTTACATACCAATCAGCTGAGCGGGCAGCTGGCAGTGATAACGGATGATTTGTCCTGACGGATGTAAATCTCCGGAGCGTGTCGGGAATAACAGCGATAGATTCTGCTGAATCGATAGGTCGATGCCAGCAGCAATCAACGGGGGCGACGCTTGAATTTTGATCTGGAGAATTTCCAGGTGTACCATTGCTTTATTTTTACTTACAGCGAGTAAAGCTTCAAAGATCTAGAGTTTGAATGTATTTGAAATAACAAAGAGGCATCGATTTTGCTAGCTTAACGGTTAACATCTTGCACTTCGGTTAGGGGTCACGGGTTCAAATCCCGGGTATCCACAAAACTATGCAGGGTTTTGACTGCTTTCCCTATAAGAGCGTTTGTGTATCATCTTAAAAATACCGTTAGCGTTGAAATCCAAAAGACATTTGGTTACATATTATAACAAATGTTCGTTAGAATACGATGTTAAGGGTATAAATTAATAGAAAAATATTTGCAGATGGTATTAGAATTTGATTTTTAATGGCGTCAGACCTTCTTAGAGTATTGGTTTTGTTACACAAAGTTAGAATGGCGATTTGTAACAAACACAATACTATACTGTAGTAGCCAGGATCAACAAGTGAGAAGCAAAAGAAAAGGAAAATTTTTTACTTACGACAAAAACCTTTACTATACGATTTTTTCCTGTTTAAACTCTAAATTCGATGCACTATTCGTCATCACTGTGTTCCGTTTCCTCGAGTACAGCAGACATCATTGTTCTATCATATTGTGCGGCAGACACCATAATTACTTTATCTTTAAATAATTCAAATACTCTGTTTACTTTTAAGCCTGTTTCTTAAACAAAGCACTCGAATGTTTCGACGAGATAGCAAATAATCCCTTAAAATAATCACTTCGGAGCAGAAATTGCCTGCGTTCATTTACAGCTAAGTCCCGGGGGTAAGATAAGCCGATTAAATAGTACAATAATGGAAGAGAATCCAAAATGGAATGGTGATGACATCTTACTGGCTTAGGGGATTACGAGGGTAGCCGGCATTCAAGGGAAACAAATGGCGGATTGGGGCTCGCCGCGGTGAATGCGGGTGAGAAATTAATTTTGGAAGTGACGTCCTCTATCTGGGGGCAGCGTCGAGGAATATAATCACGTGATCAATAATTAAGGAACAATTTTACATTAAAGATTCCGCCAAAATTGTATTTCAATATGTACACACCATCAAAGATAATTAAAGATTGAACTATTGTAATTGAAAGAGAGTAGATGGAAGGGGTGTTCTATCACTAATGAATTATTCTATACCACCTAGATTAGCATTAAAAAGGGAATTAATTCTCTAAGAAGAAAAAAGCGAGGCTAAAGAGAAATTTGAATAACTGTGAAAGAGTGGAACTGGAGACATGACTGATAAATAAATTAAGAGGGACAGCAAGTAATAGATCATTTATTGGGCGCTCTTTGACTGCTACCCTTACCCACTTGCTCTTTGACTCGACGCATAATTAAACATTAGAACCCTTCATGGCGGAGCGTCTGAGATCACTGTTTAGTCTTGTTGCATTTCAGTAAGTAAGCATTTTCAGACTACATTATAGTTTATACGACCTTTAAAATGTTCGGTTGTTTACATTATGTTTACATTAAAAGGGTTTACGTTATGTTTTATTTTAGAGAAAGTATGACCGATAAAAAATCTAATTAAATACAAATTTCCAAAAAGTGTTTTTTAAAAATATTTTTATATTCAATCTTGTATGTTTGAAACTCGATAAAAAGCTCTCTCAATTCAGACTACACACGTCGCAGAGGTCAAAAGCAGCTCTGGCAGCGGACTTTTCAAGTATACATTCAAATCACTCAAAAGCCAACTTTTGAGCCCCCTTAATTCTGCTTTTCAACCAAAAACTTGCTCGGCTCGGTGCTCATACTCGAAGCGAACCGGAAAGGTATTACGGTCCAAGGAATATCGTGAATGAAGCGATGGCTAGAGCTGAAAAAGTTGAAGAGAGCCACTCCAAGTGACTGCAAGAGGTAAATCATCCACCGACCGCACGAAACGGAATTGAAGCGGATCTTTCAAACCAGATTGCTTTGGCTGCTCACGCTAGCGTTCGGCCTTTCATGCGATTACGTTTCCGAAATAGGTCGCATGAAAGCATCGTGGGACTACGTCGTATGGAAAATAATTTCATTGCTTCGTCGTATAAGGTTTTAAAAGAAATTGAATTATGTGTTGCATGCACTTTAAAAGTGCTATTGTATTTGTGCCAAGGGTATCGGGAAACGAAATACAAACAATCAAGTTTTCTCTAGCTCTTAACTAAAAATCCATCAAATTTTAATCAACAATCATGGTGGAAGGAAAAATAAGATTGTGTGTCAGCGGAGTGACGCTTGCATCCCGTGTGACGTAGATGCGCGGGACTGACCTATTTTAGGCACTGGAGTAGCACACATTTTTTTCTTCCACCATGATCAACGATAGTATTTTAGAGCTTTTAGCTTATGTAGCGAGTTAATACCAAGGATACTTCCTCCATGGGTTCGACGTTCGGTTGGTACTTGACTTGACGATAAAAGCATGTTTTCCAATTCAGTTAAACCAAGTCTTAACCAAGTCGCACCTCGCTATTAACTAATTCATCTACAGCACTAGATTTATAGTAAACTAACCAAAAGTACCCCGAAAAAGAGTGTCATCAATCAACTTAAAGAGGGTGGTGAAAAGTGGTTTACTTCCACCCCGCAGCTTTTCTAAGAAAGGCTCATACACTATTTAAAATCAAGATGGCATTCAAATCAGCCCCGCCCCCAAGATGTTCACACCTTTAATTGCGACGATTTGGTTTGATTGGTAGCTGAAGGCGTCAGAAACACTAAATCAACAACAGGTGAAGAGAATAAACAAGCTTACAATACATCTGCCCCTCACCCCCTCAACCCCTCAACCCCCACCACTCCCCACCACTTAGAGCAGGTGCATGCTTAATTCAACTGGAGTTTGTAACACGGTAATATTGGTTTGGGGAAATTAATTTAGACAAAAGGTCTAAAGCAACACAGGTGTTTTGAAAAGGGTTGTTTATTAGGTATTACAAAATAAAACAGAAAAAAGAATGTCCGGTTGATAAAGGAGAGATCGGACGCCCAAATATGGACTCAGAGGCCTTTGCTTTCATTACATAACTTGTACGTCTTTTAGTGTCTATTTAATTTTCGTCGTACTTATTAGTCACGAGATCAGAAGGGGCAATACGTAAGCAAATTGAAAAAGGTAAACTTATAACTGTTGGAGTAAATGTATCGTTCTAATTGGTGGTTTATTGAAAGTAAACCACAAAGATAATAGGATATAGCTTTCTTATGAGAAAAGGATGCGTGTAAATCCAAGACACATTGAAGTAGTATAATATTGATAAAGGGGCTTTTGTTTTCCTTTCATCTTAAATTAATTTTGAGAAGGTCCAGCTGTCATTGGTCATTGAGATATAAATTAATGATGCTTTCTATGAAAAGGTCGACCTAAGATAGTAACAATACTTGGGTTTGGGCTTGCCCTTTTAAAACCTAGAATAAATGCCACTAGCGTGTACATTCGAAAACAAGAAGAGTAAGAGTACAGTCAAATTAGAATACAGACTTATACTTCACTCAAAATAGGGTATTCCGCTAATCCATGATTTTTTGGCAGGCCGATATTTATAACTAAAAACACAAAGACCGTTTTAAGTAAGTATAAAATATCGATGGCCATAAAATCCTTGCATATATCTTATCATTCATTCTCCTTCATGATTTACCAACCCAAACCAACATTTCGCAAACCGAACCTCCTTTATTCAACATGATCAATTTGTGACGCGAATATACGGATGAAAAACGAGCGTCGGTAACCATCCGAGTGTTTACGATTCGTGGGTTTATGAGCGATGGTGTTTTGAATATCAACATGGAGTCGGCGGAGCCCCGCGGAGCGAGGTGTGGGACAGAGTCGCAGGTTATTGTGCCGTGTCCGCCGACCGAGTAAAATAAATACTGCGGGACACTGAGATAACAATTTGAAACCGGTTTGAATAATAGTGCGTGGCAGGCTAGATGAATCACCGCCAGCTAACGATGTTTGACAATTTATCAGAGGTGATCATAATCTGGGGGCACCGCGTGGCGCGGCAGGTGGGTGGTAGGTGTTGCGATTGTTGAGGTAGCGGCAGCGAGAGTTGGGCTCTGGACTCACTGCAGAGAGGCTCGTCAGTGGTGATCATAATCTGGGAGCACCGCGTGGCGCGGCAGGTGGGTGGTAGGTGTTGCGATTGTTGAGGCAGCGGCAGCGAGAGTTGGGCTCTGGACTCACTGCAGAGAGGCTCGTCAGTGGTGATCATAATCTGGGAGCACCGCGTGGCGCGGCAGGTGGGTGGTAGGTGTTGCGATTGTTGGGGCAGCTCCAGCGGCAGCGAGAGTTGGGCTCTGGACTCACTGCGGCAGAGAGGCGCGTCAGAGGTGATCATAATCTGGGGGCACCGCGTGGCGTGGCAGGTGGGTGGTGGGTGTTGCGATTGTTGAGGCAGCGGCAGCGAGAGTTGGGCTCTGGCTGGACTCACTGCAGAGAGGCTCGTCAGTGGTGATCATAATCTGGGAGCACCGCGTGGCGCGGCAGGTGGGTGGTAGGTGTTGCGATTGTTGGGGCAGCTCCAGCGGCAGCGAGAGTTGGGCTCTGGACTCACTGCGGCAGAGAGGCGCGTCAGAGGTGATCATAATCTGGGGGCACCGCGTGGCGTGGCAGGTGGGTGGTGGGTGTTGCGATTGCTGAGGCAGCGGCAGCGAGAGTTGGGCCACAGATAAAGGAAACTCTAGAGTTTCCTTTATCTGTGGTTGGGCTCTGGACTCACTGCGGCAGAGAGGCTCGTCAGAGAAAAATATACGGACAACTTTACTGTTTATTCTGTAGTGAGCAACGAAGAAACCACACAAAGGCTATCTTCTAATTCCTGTTGAGCGAGTTGGTTTATTTGAAATTCACCTCAAGTCGCCTCTTGAAGACGAAACCCACAAGAAGAATGCAATGAGTCAAAAGGTCGTACATGAGATAATCTTTGTCAAGGGCTTTGAAAAAATGTAGATCATTGTGAAATTCCAAAATAGGTTCACACTTGATTGGCTAGTTTGAGGCTAAACATTTGCCTAACGTTAGAGAGGTAACTGCGAGAATGCTCAATGTGAAATTTAAATTTACGCGTTTTAGAGTGTTGATTAATGTAGCAATAGTTGAAATACTAAGATTTACTGCCATACATGGTTGACGGAGACAAGATTTTCTTTGAGGATAGGAGTAAAAAACGAAAACTCCACTTAAAGATAAGGAAAGATTAAGTTTACTTATTTTAAATATATAAATTCACTAATCGACTCAACCTCATCTAAATCCACCGAATAATTTAAATGCGAAGTTAAAAAAATATTTATATTAAATATAAACATAATCAAGAATAAAAAACGTGATTTTTCACACGAGTAAATAATTGAGGATTAGATACATGGAGATCGACGATAATCCTATACTCTAATATTAGTAAGGTTTGCTTGCTTGCTTGCTTCTGACACGGATCTCAAAAACAGCTCCAACGATTTCCTTCAAATGTTCGAAATAACTAATTTATGGGATAAAAATAAGTTCTAGACAGGCCTCATCCCCAGGAAAAATCAAATAATGTAAATAAACTAAAATGAAAAGTTAAAAAAATTAACATTGGGCTTATGGAGTTTCAAATCAAAACAAAAGAATTGTAACAACTGTTCATAATCAACCAGGGAACTGTCAAAGTACCGTAATACTCATGTTGTATATGATTATTAACATGTGGTTTTCTGAGAGCAGAGATTAAAAGATTTGAGTGAAGATTACATAAATAGAGTAGTAAAATAAATCAAAGGCACATTGAGCTATAAATAACAACTGGAGTGAACTTAAAAATGTAGAAAAGAGGCAAATGAGTTATACAAATCTGATGATCACTAGTGGGAAGTGGTGAAATATTACTCCAAGTCATCTAAACAAACTGGCTGGCCTTCCCCCGAGCAAAGCTCGGCCCCCCAGGTCCGTATGATCCTCCCAGGTATAGTATGATCTTAAACAGACAAATGTTACAACCGCTTGTAATCAAAACTTCTCACAGGCGGGAGAAACCTGTCCTCCTTCGAGAAGAGAGGGGGGGAAGGATGGCATAATTAATAGTAAGCACTCTTTCCTGCAATTAACACTTCACAATAGTGCGACTTGTTAGCTCCTCTAACTGCTCAATTTACATACATCAATGGTTTACAGTTTGATGCACTCGGCTGGGAAAGGCGTTGTACCCAAGTTTCTTATTAACTAGTAGAATTAAGAGTTTTAATGACCTTTGAATAATGTTTAGTTTGCAATAGATTCGATGTAGTATTAGAAGATCAATCGATGAGACTTGCTTACTTGTGATTCATGACTGCTTGAAGGATCATCAAATATTTCCGTTAAAATAATTCTTTGTAATTGGAGACTTATTACGTCGTCCACAAACTTTACGAGAATTCAAATTCTGTTGGGAAGAAAATAAGGAAAAAGTTAAAATTCGCTGTCATATACCGGTACCTATATTATTACATAATTTCTTGATTTTTGTTCCGTAATAATTTTTAACCTCTAAAACTATTATTACGTCTCCATGTGTATCAATCAATATCTCTGACTTTCTAGTTGTGCCCATGACTTTCAGAGTTTTAAAGTTCCAACGTTAATACTATGGAGATGTCTTTTATAGTTAATTAAACATACATAAGGTTAATTTTGAAGAAATTCTTGTTCATTGTCTTCAAGATCCCCTGCAGAGAACGGGACGACAGCTTCTTACATTCAACGCTCCTTTTCAGAACGATTTCGATAGGAAAGTGGGCCTAACATTTTAAATTGCTAATTATTTTCCCAAGTAACTCCACTTTTAAAAACTGACCTTGCTACCGTTTAGTGAAAAACCCACCAACCTGACCCATTAGGGATTACCACTCCAACCCAACTCTTGATGAAAACATCGTCTCAACCTCGAGTTTCTCGGAAGGTCTTCGCAAGAAGAAGCCATAAAAGAGCCATTCGTCAGCGGTCAGCGGTTTGTGAAGATCTAACTAGCTGGTGAAGATTAGCGGCGAGGCGGTGTATAATTACCGGCAATGGGCTGCGATCTCCGGTACTCCGGCGGCCTACGGCTCCAGCTCCGGTCATCTGGGGATTACGCTCTCCAAACCGAGCTGCCTTTGAAACACCGCGAACTGAGCAGGTGGATGTTGTGGGAAAGGCGAGTACTGAGCACGGTATGATTGAGTTGTTCAGCCAAGATCAACATAGAGGACTCAAGTCAAGGACTTTGAAAACATCTAGGTAGAAAAATCTTGTAAAATGAAAAGCAGCAGCAGTTCATGGTTCGTAATCGATATTTGTGAATTTAAATGTCTATTGACCGGGTTGAAGTTCTACAAAAGCACGTCAGAACCTTACCACTCCAGCCGGATGTTATAGGGTGTAAAACCAAGTTTAAGTCCAATGGTTTTATAATTTTGCTGTCCAATCTACTGAATTTGTATCCGTTTATTTTTATACAGTCCAACGGTCCAGGTGAAATCGAAATAGTTAATAAAAAATGAAAGCTTTTTTAACGAGTGAAAACTTAGTTTGGCCTCAAGCATTTAGCTATCAGAGGTTAATTTATTATATTTAAGTAGGAACAACGTTTTCTCGCTACTAGTTTAAAACTCTAAACTATAACAAAGGTTCCTCCAAAATACATCCAACCCTTAAATCTAAAAAAAAAGATTTTAGAGGCGATAAGTAAAATGACGAAATTAAAAAGGATAAAGGAAATGCCACGTCGTTTGGTAAAAGATTGATAGCACATCATTCCAGTTAAAGTTAATGGTTATTTGTCCATAGCCAGACGAGGGCCGTCCCCACAGGAGGTCCACGACTCTGACAATTGTCCCAGGAGTAAAGGCCCAAGAACACGGCCCCGAGACACTCCTGGTGCCTGGTGGGACGCCGTGATAGCATCAGGTCACGTGACACGCCTTTGTACGGACGACATCTGATGCCAGGGGATTGACGATATGAGAGTGACGTCTGGCCGAAGCGAAGATTATATACCAGTGATAGTTAAAACCACTGACTACACATACAGAAGTAGACTTCTCATTACCATTGTAAAAGCTGTCCCTATTTTAGTGTGGGACGGAATTAAAAAGAGGACGAAGTTACACTAATCACAAACAGAGTATACTTCAGTCAACTATTTATCCTCTCACGAGGGATAATACAACAGTTGGTGTGTCAGAAAGCAAACATAAGAGATTATCACTTGCTTTCTGGGGTGGAGACTTTTTCCATGTTAACGTAAATAAATAAATAAAATAGTTGAAAGCAGCACAATCTGTCGGTGAGTTATCCAAACAACGTCCACGTCAAATTCTGGCTATCACTACAAGAGGGACGACAGCTGGGCCATATAGATGGGATGTCTCCTTCAGCATATATAGAGTCAATGTTAAAACTATATTAATTGGTTAACTATATAAATTCAATAGGCCGCACCGTTTGTGTAACTGAACATTGACTTATATTACAATTCTCTGTTTTAGCTTTCCTGTGGTTTTCACCAATTTAGCCTGTGGCACTTATTTTGTTATGTTCTAGGTATTCTTTCCACCTGAAGACGGGATCTGATTCAAGATCCCGAAACGTCGTGAAATTTTGTTTTTACTAATCAATAATGAAAAAGTTCGGCAATAAATTCTTAAATAACATAACTCACCATCACCAACAATCAATTTTAAATAAAAGACTTTCACCTGTTTAGGAACTTTTAAGACCCGATAACAGTTCTACCAGTGATTTTTGTTAACTGTGAAAAGTACCAGTTTTGTCTTACCCATCACTACAATCTAACCCCGATGAACTAACCCGTCCACATCAGCTACGAACTCCCGCACTTGCTATCTGTAAATACCTCCTCCATCGTCCTACACCGTCTTAAGAGTTCTGCAGCTGCGGAGATATGCACCGTATATTTATAGCCAGTCCGACACGCAGCCAGGCACTAACCCCACGGGAGGCCGGACTGGACACAGCATAGATCACGTTATTTAAACAGCAGTCCCAGTCCCCGATATGCAACAGCCGTAAACCCCAGTCCGGAAACTTATAATGGGACGTAAAGCTGCGACAGGAATAATGTCGGTGGCTGGGAACTACACGTCGTAAACTGGAGGGGTTTGACAAGGTTTGATGTTTTCTGCATTTAATAGCGTAGTGAAAAGGATTACTGGGATGAGGAGGGAATATTAAGCGAATGCAACTTCGTGCAGTGAGGAAAAGTAGACACTGGATCCGGCTGCCATTGGCCATTGGGCTATTATTTAGTGATACTGGATAAAGAATCAGCCGGTCTTAGTCAGTAACAAGGCTAAACATCTCGCACATTCTACACTCATAATACATTCATATTCGCCTTAAAATACGCCCGAGTTGTGTCAGCGTATTTCAAAGTGATTACAAGCTGAATGCATTGAAATATACCTTGTTTAATAATAAGTGATTTTACCAGGACTATCATAGATGCCGATAAACTATTACGGGATGCAAATAAAAACGTCTTACAATATAATTCAAAATATATTTACGCCTACCTTCTTGTACTATAATTTATATAGTATACCCGTCTTGTAAGTGGGTACACTGTGTATGCGTATGCATATTTAGAGGTGTAAGACGTTTTGATACAACATCCTGCGATTATAAAAACGCGTAGTCTATCTCGCCAATAAAGTGGAAAATCTTTATAAATAATTCGGCAAGCGAAATTTTTAAGTCAAAACTGTACAAGTTTGGCAAAACGCAGGAACATGGGAGACGGCTCAAATTAAAGGTCTAGATTCCAAGGACTCGGCAAAAATGGCAGTATTTCTAAAATGTTACCAACAAATGAGAAATAACGTAAAACATAAGAGAATAATGGGAATTTAAAAACTTCTGCTTTATTTGTATTAAAATGTGTTTAAGTGTGTACTTTGTTTACGAACTGACATGTGTTCCTACTTACACTATTTTTACTCATCATTTAAAGAGTAAATCGGAGTGTTGAAGCCACTAGTACTTCAAAATTTCTGCAGTTGCATGTTATAACTGGGTAAAAAATCAATTGTAGAGCTAGAAGTACATTGCGAGTAAAATTAATTACAGGCTTGAAAACAAATTTTAAAAAATTCTTCTACGATACTAATGTATGATTGCTAACCGTTTTCCTACGTAAACGTACTTTCGCAAAAAATTACCGTGCGATAGCTGAGCTACGGTACTTTTCAAGGATTCGCAGAAAACTACTTTACTGCCTCCAGACTACCACACATAACCTCCGACCCCACTTAGAATGACCTCCTCCATCCATACTGCGATTGCTAATTTGTTACCTAATGGATACAACCACTATCAGGCTCGCCGGATGATCCTGTCTAACAAGAGTGTGCTCGTACCCGGAGTGTAATCCGGCGGATTGCGACGTTTGGACGGATCCGACGGCACACGGCGTCAGTAGCACTCGAGGCAATCAAAACGTAGTCAGCTCCAGCCTCCAGCGATTATAACAGTACCCCGGTAACAAGACACTGAGCCGCGTCTGCGGTCTCTACTGGCTTTGTCGTCGACCGCGTCATTTACAGGACCGCTACACGATTGTGGTGCCGGGAAACTAGTGAACAATCCGAGAAACAATGTTTGGGAGTTCCGAGGCAGTCGCGTAATCTCGATGTAGCGCTCGGTGGATTGGGTTTGAGTGTAAAAGCGCGAACAATTGGATTTGAGTGTTTGTGGTATCAAAATAACTATTGTTGAGACTCTTGGAATCCTTAAAGGGGAGGGGGGGGGGTTATGTACTATAGCTAGTTTCTACCTCCTTTTCCCATAAGACCATTTTAACTTTCAAATTCCGCCCCTTCGCAACTGATTATTTGACAGACTTTATGGCTCAATTTTAAGGTGGGAAAATACTTAACGATTTCAGTGAGTAGAATTTTAATATCAGAAATAGTTAAACCAAAGCAAAATCGCAAATAATGAATATTTTTGGATTTTATTGAACAGTTATTAATTATAACGTTCAAATTATGCTTATAAATCGTTAGGTATTTATAAAATCTATAAAATTAACAATAAATCAATAATTTTGGATAATTCATTGAGGAGGGACGGGAGAAGCAAGTAGAAGCAGAGGGCTGGAGTCTCCCTCTTAGCAAGTAGAAACAGAGGGCTGGAGTCTCCCTCTTAGCAAGTAGAAGCAGAGGGCTGGAGTCTCTCTCTTAGACCATATAAACAAATACCATCTAAATATCCCAGAAATGTCAAAGGGAAACGCAAATCAGGCACCTAACAACTGCATTTTGAAAGCAAGCTTTTTCTGAGAAAACCTAGGGAAAATATATTTTTTATATTACCTTACGATACATTAGGGAAAACTATTGGAAGTTAATCCGTTGATAACATTGTATTTGAATGATTAACATAAATTAAGTCAGCAAGTAGAGCTGATAGCAGTGCCCTTAGGCATTGATGCTAAACAAAATTATTTGTTACGCTAGATACGCTAAACAATCACTATAGTTGAAAAACAATTTCCAAAGCAAATCTTTGATGGATAAAAATAAGCTGATAGTAGCGATATTTTTGTTCTTACTCATACAATCAGGTAATGGGTAGTGGCATATCGTGATAATGGACCATTTGCCGCCTCAACCGCCACCGAGAGTGTGTTGGTGAATGTTGCTGAATAGACACAAACCGTTTCTACTGTAAAAGCATTTGGCTCCCAGCAAACTGAATACTCCAGGAATAAATTCATAGCTTACTTCACATTAAAGGACCTAGGGACCGAGCTTTGCTCGGAAGAAAATAATGCACATTATAATACTTAACCTCATGTTAGTGCTGCTTAGACAGCTATCTGGATGTTTTTAATCAGCTGTGAAGAGTGTCACGGTTTTAAATAAGCCCTACATTAAAATTGTAAATTTTTTTTACCAAAACCTGATTTTTTTGGAGTTAAGTATTTTTCTAATCGATTCCTGGGGCCGAAACAGGATAGAGTACCCCTATTTTCAAATTTTATAAGCGTAATTTGTTCACGGAACTCCGATATTAATTTTAAATACATGGCTCGTTTAAGGGAAAAGGATTTGGTTATAAGTGGTATTTTTGTTTTATATAATGGAAAACTAACGGAAATTTAAATGTTTACCCCTCTCATTGACCCTACAACATCTTACTAGATTATATCGTTTATGTTCTAATAACACATTATCATGAAAAAATACTGGTTGGCGTGCAATATCTATTTTCTCATCTTTACTCCACGCTCAAGCGAACATATAACATAGAGTAGAGAAGGATAATGTAGTAAGAACCGACGAGCCTGTAGCCCGCAGGAGATGTCACATAGTTAGCAGGCTAACACCGAGGTGCTAATCTTGTTATCCCACAGTAGCGTCAACGTATCACAAACAGACCGGTGTGCTGTACATGTTAACACCATGTCTGGTTGTCTGGCCTCGCACCCACTTTTCAACGGATTTCGTTAAAACACCATTGAACATTTATCAAAGAGTCGATTATAAGTATAAATGTTTAAAACTTTAAAAGATCAATTTACGATGTTTCAGAGTATCATCTACAAGTTTTAGAGTAGTTTTATTTCAAACCTCAGTAATTTAGACATTTTTGCATAGCGTACTTTTGGCAAAAAGCGCACCACAGACACCCCCTGTTATGATTTGGCATTAAAATAAATCTTGAAGTGTTGGTTTTCTTTTTCCAGCAGGATTTTTCTTAAGAGTACACTACAAACGCTTTTAAAGGAAATCGGTACAAGTTTGTTTAGACTCCCCGAGGTTTGAACCCATACACCTTGAACCGAAATCCAAGACGCTAACCGTTAGGCTAGCGAGGAGCCCCTTCTACAATCCTGTAAATATTTCGAATTTAAATTGTCGATTTTAAATGTATATGAAAATGCATCACCTCACAATAATGATTCTAGTTAATTTCAGAGGCCACTAATTTTACACTTTCGCAAACATTATCTTGATTTTGTCAAACTCTCGCGGAATCCCCGCACCGAATAACCCAGTATTGCAGTAACACTACCGCAACGCCGAATTAACTTTTCCAAGCACTCCAGCTGTAATTGTTGCTGCAGGTGGATAACACTAGGGTGTACATAAATTACATTTAATTAAAACAAGACCCGGGCAACAAGATAATAAATTGTGTTAATGAGGAGGCCCAGCGCCGCGTTGCGGAGGTACACGGAACTAACGAAGCGGGGTACGACTGCCCCTGGCCCGGGCTGGGCTCCTATAACATGTTGGGCGTAATTAAACCCGTCTTGCAATTGGCAAAGAGAACGCAAGGTGAATTAATTTTAAATTTTTGCTCGAACTCGAGCAAGTTTTTTCTAATACTTCTGAATTTACATCTATCATAACGTATTGCGCGAACTACGTTTGAGTTGCCATTCCAGTAGTCACTTGTATAATGTATGTAACATATTTTTCTGATAACAGCTGTTGGATTACAAATTTTATTGATAATCTTAGATTAAATCTACATCGAAGGTTTATCAAACTGTGGGACAGAGAACTACAGACGAATGAAAATTATACAGATATCTTTAGAACCTTACCTTCTTTTAATCTACACATCAAACTTAAAATTGGTGCAGTAGTTCTTTAGACTTCTCTCATAAAAAATAATACTGGGTAATAGTAAGTATGATAAAACCGTATGTGACAATTGACAATTGTAGCAATATAACCAAGCAGGTAACGTAAAATAACACTCAATTCGACAACTACATTATAAATATACTTTTTTGAAAATTGTTAAATTTGTTTGATTAACATGCTACACGATGTCACAATCACACATTAATAATACGTTAAATTATCTTTAAATAGTGAATTATATATTTAAACTAAAAAAAACACTTACATAAAAGACAAAACATCAATAAAAAATATAATGAAAGGTCTTTTCAATTTGTAAATTTACAACATAAGGTTAAATACATTTTGTAGCTTAAAAAGACGTAATATTATATCCTATAGGTTTTGGTTTACTATTAAATACATAGATTTGTAACAAAACTATAAATAACATTCTTGTTATAACAAGCACAAGAATACGTGAGTCGAAAGTGCATATATAAAATAAAAACAATAAATAAGATACAAAGTTAAATAATAAAGCATTGTAACAACAATAACAACATAACTTTAATTTCATTTTGTAGCTTAGGAGAATACGTAATTTTATATTCTACAGGTTTCGGTTTACTATTAAATACATAGATTTGTGAAAGAACCAACAACAACACTATTTTTGTTATAACAAGCATATGTATGCGAAGATCGTCAGTGCATTAATAAAATAAAATTCAAAGTTAAATAATAATGCAAGGATCGTCAGTGCATAATAAAATAAAATTCAAAGTTAAATAATAAAAAGTTGTAACAATGTTCTAACGTATTTCAATTGTAAAATGCAAAGTCTCTGAAAAGCCTAATAGCACAAATAAACGGACTTGGAAGATCAAAATGAATGCAAGATGGGAGGGGTAACATCAAAAAGCGATGTGAAACAATGGCTGTTTATTTGGCTGCATTTCAATTCATTATCTGTCCATTCTTTCTTCCTAATGAAAGTCTCCAGCTAAAGAAGGGATTTTTACAGTTCATTAGTTTTTATTCTTTTGTGTGAAATTTAGTTTATGAAACGTTGTTTATTTAGAACTTTGGTTTGTTATCTTAGGTCATTTATTTCTTGTTCATATGAATAACACCTGAAAATTGTTTTTGCTTTTACAGTTTATGACAATAAACGTTCTTTATTCTTGAGTACACGTTTTTTATAATTGCCAAACAAACTCTTTTAAACTCGTAAATAAATGTTCAATTCAATATTAATTAACTGGTGTATAACGTAACGTATCCCTTTCAATCAGAAGGTACTTCTAAATTATATACGAAAAATAATTTTGTCAAATGTCGACATAAAAAGACTTCCCCTGATGTGTACCTGGATTTTGGACTCAATTTTCATATTGAGTCCAATTCCATTTCACTAAATACTTCAAACAGGTACCAAATTCAGTCTTTATTTTTTTTAATTCTATTATTACGATTGTCGGTCATCTAATAGGTCCAGACACATAGTTTAATTTGGAGGGTCCAAGGGGGGGGAGTAGTCTCCCTAATATTTTGGAGAGCATATTTTACAGTATTATACCACTGTGCAATAATCACTATAATTCCCCCAATCAAAATGGTCAAATGTTATGTCCAGGCAAGTATAAAAATAGCCTGCTATATATCTTCCGACTCCTCAAGGACGCTAACCCTAGACCACGACTCTCCTCTGGTACATATAAAAACCACAACGAGACGTCCTGCAGACTCAAAAACAAAAAACGACCGCGACACCACATGGGCGCATGTAACCCGAGCGCGGCCGGTGCGGTGGCCATAAAACACGCGGGCCAGCATATGGCTTCCCGGGGTACTGGTCGGGGTCGGGTAGGATGACAATTTATTGATCTGTCCCAACCCCGACACCGGTATTTATTCGGAGATGGTATCCGCGAGAGTTACGGGGCGATGGGAGATTGGTGATTGAGCACGGTGACGCGATAGGACCTTCGGGTTATGGCCCGGGTGGAGATGGTATGGGAGACGATGGTAGACAGTGAGGTGTCTTGATGGGTACTCAATATACGGGGACGTAAGGGTTAAGGTTACAGACATTTGGGTGTATATTTAGGTAGTAAAGAAACTGGAACCTTAAGAGAGGGCTCCTGCTGCGAAACATTTTTCGGTTCTACCTACTCCCCCATTGGGCCGATTTTATCTTTCAAATCCCACGCCTCCTCAATCTACGGCTCATTTGAAAGAGTAAAAAGTACCGAGATTTTAGTGAGTAAAATAATGATACTACAAATAGTAAACCCAAAAAAATTCCACATAGGCCTATTGAGTACTTTGGAATTTTGTTGATAAATTGTAATACGAGATATTTTGGTCACTTAAATCGATAATGTTTTGTTCCTTAGTGTTTAAAGATGTATCAACTTATCTTAAACAAATTAATGAACTTTGTATAAAATTCCAAGCACACATGCACCCACAGCATCCTCCTGATTTCCCTGCAATATAATTCTGATCTTGTTAATTGATAATTTTCCTTGTAGATACCCACAAATTATCTGATAATTTTTTATAAACGCTTTCCAGATTTCTACTTTCCCGTTATTTGTCAAAAACCCTTATCCATTTCTTACGTTTTGATAAACAAAAATGTACAAATTTGTTTAATATTTGTCGTTTTATAGTTATGCATTCGCTATGTGAATTGTTTAAACATCTCTAAGACATTTTTGACACTAAAAATTCGTGTGATAAGTGATGTTGAGTGAGTTATGTATATCACGGAATGCAAGCGACCTTGAAACCGTTAAATCCTTGGTTGATATTACTATATTTAAAAACTAAATTGAATATTTAATGATTCACACCTAATCATAAAAACATGAACCTACGATAAAAGAACACGGAAATTATGAAACAAATAAGCATTGCAATTATTCAGTATTGAATTATTAATGAGCACTTACGAAAGGCAATTGCTAAGTACACCCTTCCCTATCCAATTCACCTCCGCAATTCTCCTGTTCAAATCAGCTGGTGAACGTTACGATTTGGTTCGTTACCTATTAAAAACATCCGTCAATGACCTGACGAGGAAAACTCGTACAATTAGACCCAATTAAAAAATGTGTGGTGAGTTATTCACACTCAGATGGCATCTGGTGTTTTACATCTGCAGTTTATGTCTTCTGTCACTCATTCCGTGGACGGGCTTAATTAGGCCGGACAGGCCTCCGAGATCCTCGCCTGACGACGATGTTATCTGTTGTGAACCAGCTCCGATAACGAGCGAGCAGTTAACGAGTGTTTTGAGATAGGGGATGTAAACGCTCCCAGTTGTAGTGTGATTATGTTAATTAGTTTCAACATTTCTTTCATCTGTTGAAACTACGGGTTTTCTGTGCTATGGGGTCTAAACGCGTTCGCACGCAGCACGCTGACGTGAGGGAAGCGAATTTCCGCATGGAAAACTTTTAAAAATCAAATACGATAGTGAAACATCAAATTATCTCAAATGTTATAATTCCACAACTTTATTTTTTGGCTGTTCTGATGCTCCTGGTTCTGTCTATCTGGAATGCTGGGACAGGAGGAGGTCGAACCAGGATGGAAAGGAGATATCGGGGTTGTGGGGATCATAAAACTTCGCAAAATATGAAAAACAGCTTTTTCTATTGTAAAATCCCCATGATACAACGTACGTGTAGTCAATTTATGTTATCTTTATAACGCAGTAAATATTCGTGCTATAATTATGAGATAGGGCTTAAAAGTTTTAGATTTTTACGATTTTGTATATTTGCGTTAATTATAGGGGATACTTACCCTTTTCGGGCCCGGAAATGACAAATTTGAATGTTCGATCCCCCCCAAACAGGGAGTAGGGTTTCCGATTGTTTTATCCAACGAAGTTGTCTAACCGGTTGTGAAAAAGAATGTCTCCACCAAATTCTAAGTAAATCGGACAATAATTCGCCAAAACCATCGGTTCGGCAGATCGATTATAAGCACAATCTGAAAAATGTTGTGATGGTTCGAGACTGGACCCAGCTGCCATTTGTCATTGGACAAATTAGTTAATGATGATTTATAAGAAAAGGTCAGATAGTACAGTAACATAACCAGGGTTTAGACCATTCCCTTTCAAATGTTAAACAATTACACTGGCATGTACAAAAAATGCAAACGGCTAGGGCATGCTCTTTTGGAGTGTCATAATGTAATTAATTATGTGCTTAATTACGTTCACAACTGTGTCTTATGTCAAATCAAATATCAGTACAACATCATTCTACATTACACTCCAACGAACAACGATGTTAAAATAACCGGTCCAAAAAGTAAAAACAATAACGATCTGTCAAAAATCATCACTCTTCCCCAACTAAAAGACTCGCCAACTTTTCCCGCCATCCTGAGGTCACGTGACGGAGTGACAGCGCTCGAGGAGGCCAAGACAATCATCCAATTAGTCAGACAACGCTGATAAACATGCGTCAATTAAGACCCGGGCACGAGGTAGGTGGGCAATCGCCGTGTTTGCCCAATTTACCGGGCATCGGGCACTCTTACGCGGGCACTCAATCATCACAGACGCGCGCACGCGCAAACACAACGCCATAACGAGCCTATGCTTATTAATAGTTGCCGGGCAGTTGACAAATGTGAAGACCTGTTTGTGGGCGGACCGTGTAGGTTCGGACTTGCGTGTGTAGGAACGAATAGTGCGGTAGCTATAAACTGGTGGAGGAATAGGTACTGCAATAGCTAAGGTAAGTGAACGAGGGCGGCTTGATTGCGAGGCGAGAATGTGGGAGACTTGAATTAAGGGGAGAAAGCAACGTGGGTAATAGCAGGTCTACGAGCGTTTGAATAATTTGGTTTTTAGACTACCTTGTTTTGATTCCTACATGTCAATGTATGTGCGGAATCTTGCAATCAACATACAATTATGTTTTTTAGTAAACTAGCTGATGTACTCTTCTCCGAACTGGAATCTTACCAGCATAGGGTTAGAAAATAAAATAACTCCATAAGATTAGCATTAGAATGTCTAAAGCCTATGGGGTGAAACCAACTAGGTTAAGTATATCTAGGGTTCTTCACTCCAGCATACATGGTCGACCGCCATTTGCCCCTTGTCAGCTCTACTCCCATGGCAATCAACATCGTAACAAATAAAATCCTGTCTTCTCAAGGTATATGGCAGTCAACTGACAAACATTTATCTTGTGAAGAGAGGGTTGTTTTGGTTACCTGAGGAAAATAGCAGTCGACCATGTAGGCTTCACTTTTTAGCGAATTTCCCCTATAGGGAAGAAGCTATTATCGTAGTCGGCATGGTAAGACCTAGGCCCGGGACCATGATAACTTTTCGTTTTGAGGTCCCCAGGCCCCAAAAACACCATTCGTTCGAAACTGTATATATATATATATAGCTATATATATGTATATATATATATATATATATGTGTGTGTGTGTGTGTGTGTGTGTGTGTGTGTGTGTGTGTGTGTGTGTGTGTGTGTGTGTGTCCGTGGGTGCGATAACTGTCGTAAAAAAGGTCCGATTTTGATGAAATTTGGTATAAACGTGTTAAGGAACATTTATGACTTTAAGTTCGAAAACCAGCCATATCGAATACCTTAAGGGGTATTTTTCGGGGGTTTTGTACCCCAAAAATGGTTTTTTTTTTTTAGATATAATTTTTGAAATAGTCAAATTTTAGTTTTCACCATTGGATTCAGCTAAAAAAAACACACAATTTGGTATTTTGATAATTCCTCTACGTCAATTGGTTACAGAGATATTGAAAGTGCTAAACACAGTACGTTGTCTAATGTTATTCTTATGGAGGAAAAGAAAATTTTTATATCTCGCTTAATTGTGAACGTATACTGACGAAACTTGGTATACAGCTTCATCTCGTTGTGGTCTATTGATATTTGCTCAAAAAAACTTTTGCCAAAGGCTCCCGTAGCAGCAAACCTGCGTACTCAGCCCCCATGTTATTCTTATGGAGAATAATTAAATGCTCTGTCTCCCTTAATTCTGAACATAAATGAATAAAAACTGGTATACGACTTTACCTAGTTGAGTTATATTGATATTAGCATAAAAACCCATTTTTTGTGTTCCTTGTTGCAGCAAACCTGCGTACTCATTCCCAATGTTATTCTTATGGAGAATAATTAAAATTTGATGTATCGCTTATTTGTGAATATATTTTTATGAATCTTGGTATGCGGCTTTATGTGGTATTGAGATATATATTTTGCATTGTAAATTCGCTGAGTACGCAGGTTTGCTGCTACGGGGGTATTTTACCCCATACAAGATCACTAGATATATTTAACATCTTTGGGTTAAACCCTGAAGGTTAAGGTTTTTTTCAAACCCACAAAAGGCACATCTAGAGACTAAGAGCTTTTGATTGACACCAAACATGTATACAAAATAATAATTTAAGAGACCAAGAATTGCCGAACAAAAATCAATAAATTATTTTAATAATATAGATAAACAACGTTCAAAACTACTTTAAAGTAAACGTTAAATCTTGACTTAAAAAACGTTAAAAACATTTTAATTTAAAAATGTAAAACACGGCTAAGGATTAAATTGTATCAGAATTAATATCACTTGAGGATAAAAGCGTCGTTGTCTGAAACATCAACTGGAGAGCACTCCGCACCGTAAATCTGTTAAGGGGAAACGCTTTTAACGGCTTCTCCAAGTTGAACGTGAGTCATTTTGTAGCAGGTAAGTAATTTAGTAAGTATGTCTTTGTGCTTTCAAGTTTCATGTATTTAAAAATAAGGTTGATGATAAAAGAATATTTTTGTTCGTTGCATGCATGGAAATGCTACGTCTCAAACAAATAAATGGACTACAAATTAATTTACTCTACATATTTTTTATAGTATTAACAGTTCCGAACCATAAACAAAAGTAGAGCATATTTGAAACTGCTTTAAACGTATTAAGTCATTAGAAGTTTCGCGGGTTTCGCGAATGTAAGTGGCTCTGCGTGGTAAGAAACGAGGTTATAAAGTTTTTTGGGACAAGGAAATCCTGTTAGAGTTTAAATTGAACGGTTCTTTTATCTTATCTGTGAAATGTAGTAAAAGTTGTAACTGAATCTGAACGACTGTTTGGAAAGTCGAGCTTGAGAGCAATTAGGGAAAAGAAAACCAGATCTTACAACAGACAGTGGAAACTGCAAAATCCTATACTCTAATATGAGTAAGGTTTGCTTGCTTGCTTGCTTGCGACACTGATCTCAAAAACGGCTCCAACGATCCCTTTCAAATGTTCGAAATAACTAATTTCTGGGATAAAAATAAGTTCTAGACAGGCCTCATACCCAGGAAAAATCAAATAATGTAAAAAAACTAAAATGAAAAGTTAAAAAAATTAACATTGGGCTTATGGAGTCTCAAATCAAAACAAAAGAATTGTAACAGCTGTTCATAATCAACCAGGTAACTGTCTAAGTAATACTCATGTTGTTTATGATTATTAACATGTGGTTTCCTGAGAGCAGAGATTAAAATATTTGAGATAATATTACATATATAGAGTAGTGAAATAAATCAAAGGGACATTGAGCTATAAATAACAACTGGAGTGACCTTCAAAATGTAGAAAAGAGGCAAATGATTAAATGATTTATACAAATCTGATTAGCAGTAAGGGGAAGTGATGAAATATGCTCCAAGCCATCTAAACAAACTGACTGGCCTTCCCCCGAGCAAAGCTCGGCCCCCCAGGTACTAATATACTAAAAGATTATCGGTTAAAACGTGTTTCATTACAAATATTTCTCTGTTTATGCTTTACTAAGTACTACGGATTGTACTACTATTTAACTTTATACTTATATCGATATGTATATCTACTAAAACATTTCTGAAACCTTCTCTTTTACTCATCGGCTCTGCCTTCGTTATGGAATAACATTTCTAGCATCTTTAATGAAAATTACAATTAAATCTGTGCATGGTTAAAAGATAACTTAGTGGTTGTAGAGAGTTTCTACTTTAAGTACAAAATACCCCCGTCGCAGAAAACCTGCATACTCAGCGAATTTCCACTGAATATATAACATAACACATTAAAACACTTAACAGGATTCATAAGAAATGTACTCACAAACAAGCGATATTAAATTATTAATTATTCTCCATAAGAATAACATTGGGGATGAGTACGCAGGTTTGCTGCAACAAGGCACACAAAATAATGGGTTTTTATGCAAATATCAATAGAACTCCTCTTAGTGAAGACACATACCAAGTTTCATCCACATACATTTATAAATAAGCGATATATAACATTTTAAGTATTTTCCATAAGAATAACATGGGGACCAAGTACCTAGGTTTGCTGCTAAAGGAAAAAATGGCGAAAATTTGTTTTTTTCTGCAAACAACAATAAACCACAACCAGATCAAGCCATATACCAAATTTCGCCAGTTTATATTCATAAATAAGCGAGTTATACAATTTTTATTTTTCTCCATAAGAATAACATTAGACAACGTACTGTGTTTAGCACTTTCAACGTCTCGGTAACCAATTGACGTAGAGCAATGATCAAAATACCAAATTGTTTGTTTTTTAAGCTGAATTCAATGGTATAAATTAAAATTACATGTGAAAACCCCAAAAAAACACATTTTTGGGGTACAAAACCCCCCAAAAAACCCCCTTCGGATGGTGCGATTCATCTGGTTTTCGAACTCGTTCAAATAAATGGTACTTTACACATTTGTACCAAATTTCATTAAGATCGGACCATTTTTACGAGAGTTATCGTGCTTACGGACACACACATACATATATATATATATATATATATATATATATATATATATATATATATATATATATACACATATATACAAATTTAAACGAATGGTGTTTTTGGCATCTGGGGACCTCAAAATGAAAAGTTATCATGGTCTCGGGCTTAAGTCTTACCATGAGACCTACGGTAATAGCTTCTTCCCTATAGGGGAAATTCGCTAATTGTAACCTAAAGTGGCAACTTTTTCTTCAACATGATAATTTTTAGTGTTGATTCACCGGAGTATATGATTAAATTTGCCCCTAACGATAACATCAAGCCACACCAACGATTTCCAAGAAAATACAAAATGCAAGATATTTAATAAGTTTTCACTTCTTTTCCAGTCTGATGATCTGAAACAACCAATTCCCAGTTTTCAGGTGGAAGATCGCCTAGTCGACCCTTTAGTTAATACAATTATCTTTACGGATCAACCATTTTTCAACACTACTATTGCAAAAATTGTAAATACTTCTCTCTATTTTGCAAACGTTATGTTTCTAACTTCCAAATGATTATCTTTGAACCAACAGCACACTGAATACACATTCACAAGGGCCGTTCCCCGATAAACGACGATGTCCCAATCTCGTCGATCAGTACGTGAGGTTGCTGACAGAACAGCACAGTTGTATGGAGACCACGGGTCTATAATAGACACGCGGCCGTGCCTTGGCAACAAACGAGCGACCATCACCGGAGTGACGCGTGTCAACCGGCACCGGACTCTGGGCACAGTTATGAGGAAAGTAGCTCTGAATCCGCGGTAAGTGGTAAGTAGAATGAGAGTAGTTATGAGGCAAAAGTCGCTCTGAATCTGAGGTAAGTGGTAAGTAGAATGACAGCAGTTATGAAGCATGTAGCACTGAATCTACGGCAAGTCACTAGGCAGTGTTATGAGGTAGATCTGAATCCGCGGTAAGTGGTAAGTAGAATGACAGCAGTTATGAAGCATGTAGCACTGAATCTACGGCAAGTCACTAGGCAGCGTTATGAGGCTAAAGTCGCTCTGAATCTGAGGTAAGTGGTCAGTACACTGGGAGCAGTTATGAGGCAAGTAGATCTGAATCCACGGTAAGTGGTTAGTAGACTGGATGGAGTTATGAAGGCAGTAGCAATTGAGCACAGGTAAGTAGTGGATAAACAGGAAAGAGGCATACTATTCGGCGCTTTTTTCCCATGTTATTCTTATGGGGATCAGTTTTTGCGCCGACGCCCGATCCTACCCTACACAAATTTTCTTTTTGGCCCTTGCCTTATTTTCCCCCATTTAAAATTTGCATTAATTTTAATACATCCTTTGCAGAAATCCACGAGTTCAAAAATAACTCCACACTAAATAAACAACACATGTAAACAACTTAGAAGTTATTGTGTAGTAGTGGTGAAATGGCGGTTTAACGCCACTTCCGGCGCTTTTTCCCCATGTTATTCTTATGGGGAGCCGTTTTTGCGCCGACGCCAGCTCCCGCCCTACACAAGTTTCCTTGTTAGCCTATACTAACGTCCAACCCTTGCCTATATTAAATATATTTTCCCAATCCCCATCCCTCCTCTATATTTTTTAAAATTAATTTTCAAATTCTAAAAAACTATCTTTGGTGTTTATGGTCCGATTTGTTTAAAATTTAGATATGTTATTGTTGTAGGCTAGTGTATATGCACCATCCACATTTCCCAAATTCACTATTACGGTCAAATTAAAAATATTTTTGAAAAATACTGCCAATTGTCAACTTCTTTATTTACTGTCTGATTTGTTTAAAACTTGGATATGTTATTGTCGTAGGCAAGTGTTTTAATAAATTACACTTACATTTCCCAAATTCACTATTACGGTCAAATTAAAAATTATTTTTGAAAAATACTGCCGCCAACTTCTTTATTTACTGTCCGATTTATTTAAAATTTGGATATGTTATTGGTGTTTTAATAAATTTCACATATCCCAAATTCCAAACTGCCGATTTTGACCCTAAAATTCATTTTAACACATCCTTTGCAGAAATCCACGAGTTCTGGCTACTTGGGAACCCGAGCCATTTGACATATAATAAATCACCCCTCCTCCTAATTACCTTCTCTACCAAATACATGTCTTTATATTTAGTCTTTAACAATTCTTCTGTATAAAATCCTCCTTTGATTATATTGCCATTCTCATCTTTCAAAATATAAGTCACAGGCTTTGTTTTCTTAACTTCTGCTATTGTAAAAAGCTCTCCCGTCCAGTTGGAGGTATATCCTTTACTAAATACATGTTTATATTTAGATATCCTTACACTATCCCCCACCTTATATCTTGGCTTTTTAACTTGTACTTTAGATGCTAACCTTTCATGTACATCTTTAGAGTTCTTAGCACTTACTTGGTTAGGCTTCATCCCTATGGATCTATGTACTTTATTATTATATATCCTTATTAACTTTGGAAGTAAATCCAACCACTTGTAACTCCCTTGTGCACTAAACTCTCTATACAACCAATTCTTTAAAGTTCTCTGGAACCTTTCCACAATAGCTGCCTTAGTTGTAGAGTAAGTGTGGTAGTGATTAATATTTAGAATTTTCATTAGTTTGGTAAAATGTTCATTAAAAAATTCTTTTCCGTTATCAGATTGAATATTTTTAACTCCCTTTGGGAGAATAGTTTTTATAGCTTCTGTGACTACTAATCCAGTTTTATTCTTTAGTGGAGCAGCATAAGCTTTTTTAGAAAATGTGTCTATTAAAGTTAAAATATATTTATTCCCAGAATTCTCTCTAGCATAATTCCGCATATCTATTAAATCGATTTGAACAGTTTCGTTTATACCCAACACCTTAAAAGACCTTCTAATAAAGTTCTTTCTCGCGGGCTTATGCAATTCGTAAGCAATTTTTTCCATTTTTTATTCTTTATTTTTAATGTTAACGTATCTGCCAGTCTCTGTCGTTTCAAAAACACCTCCATTGCTACCAACTAACATACCATCACTCATTCTTTGATATACATAGTTTTTTGGCAAATATGCCCCTCCATCTAAAGTCTTAAATCCGCTTAAAGATGTCGGGTCTGCAACCAACAATTTAGGATTGTACATCATCAAATCGATTTCATTATTGTCTTGCATAAATTTATTAGTTTTATTGTTAAACCTTAATGCGTGTGATTTTAAACAAATATCAAATTTAATATTGTCTTGTCTAAAAGTTTTAATATTATCGTCATACCTCAAAACCTGCGACATTAAACAAATATCACTCCTATCTTTGCCTTCAGGTACATTCTTTATTAATTTGTCCTCTGCATCCCACATATCTCTATCTAATGTTAACACACTATAATATTTATCCCCCTGTTTTATTATGCTTTTCTCACCCTTTGTTAATATTTGCTTAACAACAGCCACATCATTTGGCAATGTTCCAGGTAAAATGTTTGTTAATTGCTTATTTTTACCATCAAATTTAAGACCGTCTAAAGTCACAGTCTGATGTTTTGTAACACAGTCGTTCTCATCAACAGCGGGTTTAACACGAACTAGCCTTTTATTATTAAAATCCCAAAAGTTTAGATCCATTTTTGGTACTTGAGAGACGTTTACAACATCATCGCTTTCTTTACCAGCCAACAAATTACTAATCTTTCGCTTTTTGGCATTCCAAATATTTCCATTTTTTCCATTCTCCGATTCCAAAAATTCATAATTATTTTTGTCTTGTACAAAGACACCATCTTTTCTTATTAAAGTTTGCTCTAATGTGGGTACATCGGTTGAGCTTTCACCTCGTTTAACATTAGTAATTTTGCGTTTATTAGCGTTCCAATTATTATTCTTGGATTCTAAAAACTTATATTTAGTATTACCTTGTACAAAAGCATCACCTTTTCTAGTTAACGTCTGCCCCAAAGTCGATACATCGTCAGTAAACTCCCCACCTTTAACATTACTAATTTTATAATTTAAAGCATTCCAACCATCATCTTTTAGATTTAAAGTAGTTTCTTTAAAACTTCTAGCTTCTGGTTTACTATATGGGTTATATACGCGATAAAATTTATCTATCATCTTTTTATTTAATAAACAATTCCACTTTCCCTCAATTCTTCTATGATAGAATCTATCTCATTATCCACTCCAGAATTTCCCGCCAATCGGCTTAACCAAAGCAGTCTTAACCTATCTACAAGCTCATTAGGATCATCCCAATAAACATAGTCTATTTTATTACCAGTTACCTGCCTTAAACCTTCACCAACAGTCTTAAACAGGGGTTTAATTATATTAAGATATTTAGTGTGTTTATTACTTGACATCGCCGCACCTGTTTTATAACCCTTTAAATGTGCATTTGTAGCTTCCAAAATCTCTTTATAATTTTGCAAATCAGCCCGACTATAGTTTACGGGTTCTTTTAAAGTTAACAATTCCCACAATCCCTTTGTCCCTTTATAAATTTTTTCTCCAACTGTAACATCGTCATTGGCAATTTGAACTTCCTGATTCCCAATAAAAAATTTATTTCCTTCTCGCCTAATACCATATGTGGTGTCTGTCATACTACTTCTACTAAGGTAATTTCCTAAATAGTCTGATGCTAAAAGACCAAAATCTAATTTGTGTGGTGTTATCTGGGTTATTCTTGGTATTCTAGACGGGGTCTTTTCTAAAATCATTGGGAGAACTGGCCTCTCTGTTTTTGTGGCTAAATTTTTTAATTCTTGCAAAGGCTCTATTAACGGTTGGAATGTTTGGAACCTCTCTTCAGCCTCTAGAAATTTACCGCGTTTTAACGCCCTATATTTTTCTCTTATTTGTTTTGCAGACTCTACCAATTCTTGTTGAATATTTGTTTTCATTTTATTTACATTTTATTTATCTCATTTGTCAAAGGATTATACTCAAACACCTTATCGTGTATTATTAGGCAATATGCAGATGTGTTTGAAGGGACGTTTTCTGCAGTTTCAATTTCTAATTTAATATCTACAACCCCCTCTTTGATTGATTCATTCTGCCTAGAACAATCTATTACAATTAGAGGATATTTATTTATAAAGTCAGCTCTGTTAAACATAGGATCGGGGACGGTGTTGTAGTAACTCTCCCTAAACCTCACAAACATCTCATAAGCTTTAGAGGCATCTCCATTTTCAAAGTCGAGATTTAAATCACTATAAGGATAATATTCAGAGTTTAAAAACACTTTGAGATTTTTCAATTTACAGTGATCAAATTCATCAGTTCTTTTTCGTGCACTGTTGTCCCTACCTGTTTGGAAACCAAATATAATATACCTGGGCTTCTCCAAACTCGAAGACGTCTTAACTGACCATGTGTGTCTCTTGGTTTCGGGGTATGATGGGAGTTCGTGTAGCTCCAAACTTCTAAATGCAATTTGCAAATTTTTATTTTGCAATAACATCTTTTGTAATTGAAGCTTCTCCCCATCAGATGGTACCACGTGCGGCATCACCCACTGAATCGATTTAAGTGTAATTTTAGGAATAGGATCGACACCAGTTGGAGCATTAGATGTTGTTAATATACAATTTAAGTCGTTTTTGGATCTTTTCAACACCAATTCTTGTTTAACATTTACTAAAACCTTATTAAAATCCTCAAACACACCCATTAACAGCTCTAACGGGACACAAGTACTAAACTTGCCGCTTTTATGGAACTCCTTTAAATTTTCATCAGAATCAAATGCTACATTTGACAATTTAGTTGTTTTATTGTAAGAGCACAATATTTTCATAAGACTGGAAATTCCCGGATTTCTTACAATATCTATTTCTTTACCAGCAACTTCGTATCTAATTTCGTCAAATAAGAATGCAAATGCATTATTTATAAAATGTCCTTTATCATGATTCTCTATTTCTCCTTTAATATACAGATAACTCCTACATGGGAGTGTTAGTAAATCTTGATTATTTATGCATATTCGAATTTCATCGGAATTATTTATTGCTAAAGTGTTGTGTGGAACATAGGAGTGATTTGTAATTTTAACCAGGCTATCATCGTATTGGAATTTTCCTGTAACGTCTAGAAAATCTTCCATTTTTATTAATAGAAAATTTTAACTTCAACCCAATTGATCGCAGAAACCTGGCATTTTGTACACTCAGCCCGTTCTTGTAAATTCTCATATCTTTTTTATATGACAAGTAATTGTAGTTTCTTCTTTATTAAAGTCAATTGGCTTGTCGTGTTGATCTGCAAATGTAATGCTAACAACATCTAAACTTCTCTTATTTACAGGGAAGTATATAATATTTCTGGGAACCTCAATAATTTTGTAGCCGGGAGGAGCTTCTGGGTAAAAACTGTGTATGGTGTGTGATTTGTCGCCATTTAAATAAGACCCATTCGCAATATTACATTTTACTCTATCACATTTACATTATTTATGTTGATTTTATTTACGGATTTAAACGCAATATCTGGAGTAGAAAATCCTTTAAATCCCAATAATTCAGACCCTAAACACGGTTTTGTAAAATCAAACACATGGCCAGAATGTAATGTGGCTTTCATAGTTTTATTATCGGCTATAAGTACAAAATCTGGGAGTTGCTTTTGAATTTCCTTCGCAAGCTCAAACACTTCGTATGTACCTTCAACAATTTCAATTACATTTGGAGCTTTGTGATCGTAATAATACACATCCTCACCCTCGTCTATAGTTAATTTTGTGTCTTTAAGTTTATTTAATTTTGGAACTAGGCCTTTGTAAAATATAAGTTTGACTTTTGTATTAATTAATGCTACTTTATTTTGTATAATAACTTCAACTTTACCATCTAATGCCCGGTTTAATTCGTCAATTGTGTCCTCCCCTTTTGGGGTTGTAATTTTGTGCATTTTGTAATATGTCAAAGTATTTAGAGGTTTTTTAACATTAAATATAGAATTATAACTTTGAAAATCTACCAGTCCAATTACATAATCACCATTTAATTCTATAGGAGGAAAGAACACCGACTTTAACTCTGGCTCTGTGCCCGTAAATGTTATAGTAAATGAATCCATTTTTATAAACTAAAATTTTTCAGAAATGATAAACATAAAATTCCACAAATGGAACTGTTTAAATCTTGTATTTGATCAGTTGTATAGTAAATTTTAGATGGTACAAAATATTCAATTACCTCTTTTGGAGGCTGTATTCCGAAAGGGTCAAAATATATTACAATATCTTTATTTTTACGATATGCTGTCCAATGTGTGCCCCTGTCACTGTCTAAATTAATAATTCCACATTCTCTTACTTTTGGCCTTAGATGTTTTAGCTCGTTTTTTAGGTACACTCCTCGAAAGCGAGGCACGTCTCTTGCTGCCTCTAACAGCTGAAAGTTGTCCATCTTTTTTATTAAATTTTAATCCCATTCCCATTTTTGCTTTGGCCTTCATCAAATTTGTCACTGCATAAGCTGCTGCTTTTTCGGCCAGACTGGCGTCCTTTGCCGAAACCCTAGTCCAAGCCTGGTCCGCTAATCTCATATCTGCCTTGTTCCGGGCGGCTGTATCAGGATTATTCATGTAGAATATGTCGTGCTCTTTACAATAAGAGTCTAGCTTATTTTTTGGAGGTACATTTTTGGCTAAATTTTCACGTATATTAGTTCCTGGACCACAATATGAATACGACGGGATGTGGAGGGGGAAAGGAAGGTTGTTTATAAGGGTATTTAACAAGCCACGGCCTCTATATGGCTTTAAGAATAATCCCTTACCTTGGGCCTTTTTACACTTTCTCTTTGCCATTTTTATTATATAAAAAATGTCATTTATTCAACAAAAGAACAAATTTAAAATTGCACATAAAGAAAATACACCAAAGAAGTTGGGCCTATTTCCTAATAATATTCGCTGTCTTATAATAGGGCCCAGTGGTTCGGGGAAGACTGTTGTAATTTATAACTTAATTGTAAAAAAACAAGGATTAAAGTTTACAAATTTATATATAATATCCAAATCTTTAGAACAAGAAAAATATAAAAAAATAATTGAAATATTCCGTCTGTGTGATGAAGTTAAATTACACACATATTCAAACTGTGAAATCACACCAAATGATGTAGAATCACACTCAATAGTTGTATTTGACGACATAAATAGTCCAAATATCACACAATTTTTCTCAATGGGCAGACACAAAAATATTAACAGTTTTTACTTGTGTCAATCTTACAGTAAAGTACACAAACATTTACGTGACAATGTTAATTTTCTAATATTATTTAAACAAGACGATTTAAATTTAAAACATGTGTATAACAATCATGTGGGAAATGATTTTTCATTTAACCAATTTAGAAATCTCTGCCATCAATGCTGGGATAGGTCTAAATATGGCTTTTTTGTAATAGACAAGGAAAGGCCAAAGAATAATGGCAAATACAGATTTATGTTTGACCAATTTTATAGTGACCAAGGGCAAGGGTGTTGATGCCATCTAGAATAAACCTCTTGTCGTCATCAAAAGAGAGCACCTTTTTGTTCATCGTTAATGTTTGCAGATGGTGGTTTGTGGATTTAATTCTTGTAACATTCTCGTAGTAATCTTCTCCGGTTGCAAGACAGTGTAAGTAGTGTTGGTGTCTTAAGAGATGTTTAACTGTAGCGCCGTCAGCTCCTTTTGCCTTTTTAACCTCTAGCTCATTTTGCTTTTCTTTTTCGTATAACCACTGTAGAGGAATGAAAGAGTATAATTTTGGCCTTAAACCACAATATTCATACATAATTTGACCATTTAATTCGTCTTTAAACTTGCCCGTAACTTTTTTGTTTTTATCAGAGTATAAGAAATGGTCTTTACTATATGCAGAGGTGTCGAAACGGTCCAAGTCACATTGTATTTCCTTGTAAAAGTCCTCTGTTACTATAGAATAAAGAAGGCTGTCTGTGTCTGTCATTAAGAACTTTTTATTCTTAAATTTTGACATATAATTATAGTGGAAATCATACATTATTACTTTGCTGATATCCAAAATGGTCATTCCTAAATATATTGGTTTATCAAACTTTACAATTAATTTATTTAAATGCACAGCATGCAAGTTGTTATCGAACTTTTTGCTGCAGTCAAATCTTGGCTTTGTAACATACTTTGTTAACTTAGACTCGTCTACAAGATGTATATCACGAAACTTGCGTTGGTTCATAATTGTTCGACCAAAGAGACTGTTATTTAACAGTTTGTAAAAGTCTTTTTCAAAATCATGTTCAGCTTTTTGTCGCTTTTCAATATTAAAATTAATATAGGGGGCGAGCCATTTTGATTGTCTGAATTTTAAGATTCTGTGGTATTTTGTAACTACCAAACCCAGTTCTTCGTATTTTTTTAGTGCTTTATAATGTAAAATATATTTAGTTTTGTCATTTAAATTTGGTATTAATTTTCCATTCATTTTTTCTGGTGCGAGCGGGTAGTCATTATGCAAATCGTGTAAACTTTTATCGTATTTTAAATCAACTTCCAAAATAAATCCAAAGTTTTCATTTTGATTGGATTTATAATCTTTCTCATTTGTCCATCTAAAGCCATCAACGGGCAACGACTTGCACATTGCTGTAGAGTATAGCGAGTTGCAGTCTAAGTATACAAGATAGGTGCTTTCTTGATTTGGGTCATAATGTTCGCCCATGTACTTATTGTTGGCTTTAGCATAGCGCGTGGAAATCATGCTTACACCGCCTCTAATGGCATGTTCTATAAACAAATGCATGTCAATGTCACTAAATAACTGTAATTTTATGCCAGTCATTCTAAGGCACGCCTCCCATGTTAGTCCAGGCAGTGAGTACATGTGGACAGGGTCGAGTTTATAATCCTTTAAACACAAGTCCCTAAATGTCTCAAACACATCAGCCAATAACAACACATCTGTTTTAAGGTATAAATCGTGATATTCTTTTAAATTCTTTATATTAAAATGATTCCATACGTTTTTAGCATGTTCATATTGTGCAGGAGATATACATTCTTTAGTTAGACTGCTGTAAAATGCCTCTATGGGTGGGAGGGGCTCTAAAAACTTTTCTGGTCCTGTCATGTATTCGTACGGAAATTCGCCCTTACATTGTAGTAGTGGATTGTCTATAAATCTAAACGTATTTAAATTGGAAGCTAATTTGCTTAAGGGAAGAGACAAAAAGTTGTAGGAATCCAAAAATACCAAATCATCAACAGAGAACGAAATATACTTTTCCATGTCCTTGGCTATGCAATTCAATTTGCGGTTGAATTTTCCCAAGTGTTGCATTATTAAATGGCCGTCATAGTTTTTAAGATTGTGGAAGAATACTGGAATTTTCTTGGTTACTTTATAGTTTAAATTGCAAGAGTTATGGGAGGGTCCTCGGAACTCGCCTGTTAGGTGGCAGTGGTCGCGCACTTTATCACACAGTAACAGTTGTTGGCATATGTGGCAGTGTGTAGAGTTTTGGAAGGATGCCTCTTGCTCTGGAGTCATTACAAGGGGAACATATACTCCCATCTGACTTTTAATAAAGTCATAAGTTTTAACGAAAAACACATCCATCACATTTTCACCGCTGTACAACTCTTCGTAAATAATGTTAGAATCTCTCACCACAACATAAGCAAATCCAGAAGGAGTGTGTTTGCCACAGTTTATAAAACATTCGAAATCTGCATAAATCACAAAGGGAGCTTTAAGTTGATATTTGTAATTCGTAAATTGTAGTGTATCTTTTTTAGACATTTGTACTCTTTGGGCATCAAAGGTTTTACAATATGTTGTGTGACGTTCCAATATATCTTTGGTGCCAAAATGTTGCAAACAGAACTTGCAAAAATATTTCTTACTATTGTATTTTGTAGACCGCAACATTAACTTGTCAAAATCACGAATTAAACAGTAATGTGATTTCCGAGCTTCTTGTAAAAGCAGCAGGTTTGCGTGCGTATTGCTATTTAGTTTAGTTATTCTCAATGGATATATTAATTGTCCTTCAATTCCATATACATTAACACTTATGTTGTTTTGTTTTTCAAATTTATCAATGTCGGATATTTTTACTGGATATTTTATATTTGACATATTCAACTGACCCTCATAGGGTTCGTAGTAAAATACTCGATTTGCATTTTCTTTACGATTCCTTGGTCTTAAGCTTGCTAAAACACTCCACATGAAACATTTATTATCACTATTTTTAATATTTAAAACAGCGTGTTTTGATTTTATATTTTCTGGTGTGGGTATGTATGATTTGGGAGTTAGGGGTTTATATTTGTAAACATGCAGCTGCCAGTATTTAGTATGGTCATATATCCATCCACTGCCTTGGGCTTGATACTTGTGTAAAGATGTGTCGATTTTTAAAAGTGAATTTTCAATTTGTGTCTTTAATTGTGCTTTCTCAATTGATAAATTAGTTAAACTTCGAAAGTTAGCGATAGTTTCTTTATCAATTAATAATTCACCATTCTTACTAACTGTGTGTTTGATAAATTTCACTCTCCTAATAAGAATCCATTTGATAGGTAAAGGACATGATTGAAGGGTGTTTAATATATCCGCGGACTCGCCGTAAAACTTAAACACATTATAGGGTCGCTTGTCACATCGTAGGTGGTGGCGTTTCTTGTCACGGGTGATGACTCTCTTACACACATTACAAGTATAGTGGTTCTCTAGCATATGCATTTTAAAATGATTGTTATTATCAAATATTTGATGGCATTTTTTACAAATTTTAGGAATAACTTTGTGAACAAGTCGATAATGGCGTAATAAATTGCTTCTGTTGGAGTAAGACATAAAACAGACTGCACAGGTCAACATTTTGTGTTGAAATGACTGTAGAGATGTCATGCTCTGCTTTTTATAAACAAAAATTACCATTTTAAAAATTTAAATACGATCAAAATTCAAAATATGAAGATTTAAAAAAAAAAACACAAATTCAAAATTTTTATAAAAACTAAGCCCTTTATCAAAAATCTGAGAAACTACTTTTTAGATAATTGTATAAAGTACCTACAAACCTCCAGAGTAAAAAAATCATATTTTAGACGAAATTATTTTAACCACTAAATTTTTCTAAGTCCAGAGTAAAAAAAGCATATTTTAGCCGAAATTATTTTAATCACTAAATTTTTCTAAGTCCAGAGTAAAAAAAACATATTTTCGCCGAAATTATTCTAACCACTAAATTTTTCTAAGTCCAGAGTAAAAAAATCATATTTTAGCCGAAATTATTCTAACCACTGAATTTTAAGTTAAAATCTGCAACAGGTCTTGTTGATGCTGGGGCTGTAGGATATGAAGTGAGGACCCTGGCCTGCAACAGCTCTTTATATAGCCGACAATTCACACAATTTGTAAAATTACGCATCGGTTACTATGCATCGGTCGCTGTGTCCTTGGTGCCGATCTTGCAGAATCTCCTTCAAGGTTGATTGTCGCGCTAGTGGCGATAACCGAGTGCACTTCTAAGTTGTTTACATGTGTTGTTTATTTAGTGTGGAGTTATTTTTGAACTCGTGGATTTCTGCAAAGGATGTGTTAAAATAAATTTTAAAATAGGGTCAAAATTGGCAGTTTGACCGTAGTTGGGATATGTGAAATTTATTAAAACACCAATAACATATCCAAATTTTAAATAAATCGGACAGTAAATAAAGAAGGTGGCGGCAGTATTTTTCAAAAATATTTTTTAATTTGACCGTAATAGTGAATTTGGGAAATGTGTGTGTAATTTATTAAAACACTTGCCTACGACAATAACACATCCAAGTTTTAAACAAATCGGACAGTAAATAAAGAAGTTGACAATTGGCAGTATTTTTCAAAAATATTTTTAATTTGACCGTAATAGTGAATTTGGGAAATGTGGATGGTGCATATACACTAGCCTACAACAATAACATATCTAAATTTTAAACAAATCGGACAGTAAATAAAGAAGTTGGCGGCAGTATTTTTCAAAAATATTTTTTAATTTGACCGTTATAGTGAATTTGGGAAATGTAAGTGAAATTTATTAAAACACTTGCCTACAACAATAACATATCTAAATTTTAAACAAATCGGACCATAAACACCAAAGATAGTTTTTTAGAATTTGAAAATTAATTTTAAAAAATATAGAGGAGGGATGGGGATTGGGAAAATATATTTAATATAGGCAAGGGTTGGACGTTAGTATAGGCTAACAAGGAAACTTGTGTAGGGCGGGAGCTGGCGTCGGCGCAAAAACGGCTCCCCATAAGAATAACATGGGGAAAAAGCGCCGGAAGTGGCGTTAAACCGCCATTTCACCACTACTACACAATAACTTCTAAGTTGTTTACATGTGTTGTTTATTTAGTGTGGAGTTATTTTTGAACTCGTGGATTTCTGCAAAGGATGTATTAAAATTAATGCAAATTTTAAATGGGGGAAAATAAGGCAAGGGCCAAAAAGAAAATTTGTGTAGGGTAGGATCGGGCGTCGGCGCAAAAACTGATCCCCATAAGAATAACATGGGAAAAAAGCGCCGAATAGTATGCCTCTTTCCTGTTTATCCACTACTCAGGTATGAAGCAAGTAGCACTGAATCCGCGGTAAGTGGTAAGTAGAATTGGAGCAGTTATGAGGCAAGTGACTCCGCGGTAAGTGGTAAGTAGACTGGCGTCGTTAAACAATTATCTTAACTGCTCCCCGGCCATCAGCCGAATGAGCGATAATTATAATGGATCAGGTGGCTCGATCAGGCGGAATCTCGACTGGACGGAACGGGGGGAAACTGTAATGGGTTAAGTGGGTGAGAAATTTATTTTGGTCCAGATTTAGGTTGTTTCAAATTTAATTCGTTTTTAATGTTCCTGAACGTGTATTTTAGTAGCCATGATAAATATTTTCAATTTCTTTACCGCTTCTATATTTTTTTTATTAGGTAATGAATTTTAAATTATCAGGTCCGTTTTAACAATTAATAAATTCTGACACCTATCAATCCCATGCTTGATTGGAAGGTATAGATGGCATTTTGTAAGAGTAAAATTATTTTGTAAAAACCAAATAAAAAGTGTAACCATAACACAAAATATCGTAAATAAGTCAGCTTGGTTTAATTTTAAAACTAAAATCAGGTGAACTAATGGATCTTTTGTTTGAGCGAAGCTAGTTGTTTAAAAAACGATTGAGTGGATGAGATACAGTAAGGACATGATTCCTTTTGTAAAACCTATACGAACAATAACATATGCCTATTATTTTGCTTCATCCAGTTAATTCAATATCTTAAATTATTTGACTTTCAATGGTAAAATTAATACAGTACACTCCCAGGGTTCTCTAATTCTTTCACCGTAATTATTCAGGAACGTAAATTGCTTTCCACGATCTCGCTGGAGGCAAAACCGAAACCTTATTTGAAAAGTAAACAAATAAAATTTAACTGCGAACTAATTTCAAACAACAAGCCCATTCCCTTACAGATGGTAAAAGAAGTCACAAAACTAGATGGGCAAGCAGCGTTATAGAGAAGATTAGGGACGACGACAAGTAATAAAAATTAAGTAAGGAAGATGGCAGTACGTCGCTCGGTTAAATACCGTAGTTTCAGGTCGTAAAAGCTCTTGCATCGCTCTCTGCTTTATTGCCCACTGAAAGTCAGGAAATTGGTGACTCACTGCAGCCGTAATATAAACATTCTTCAGACGAATACTGCAGTGTGGGTTGGCCTTAATTGCAGATAAAGTTCAGCATAACTTGTGCTCTAACAGATGTTAACACGGCATAAAACGTAACATTCTTTGACTAATCAGCCAGCCCATAAACTCATCAAGCGCTTCCTGTAGACTCCTGGGATAATAAGTGCTGATTGGGTTTTATAGGTTTGTTAATCGCTCATTAGTGTAATCTAATTGAGTAATTGGCTTCCTCTTTAGCGGCGCTTCTTCGATGAAACACGCACATCGTAAACTCGATGAGCATTAAATATTTGGATAATCGGAGATGTTCATTGGATGTAAAATTCAGCGATGTGTGAATAAAACTAGTATAATTTGTATTGCAAATTTACTAATCATATGATCATGATGCGCAAGATTAAAAAGAAAAGAAAAGAACCAGTGAATTTATTTTAAATTCTGTATTCCAAATACCGTCAAAACCCGATAAGACATTCAATTTAGCTCTCTTCCGACTAACAATTGTTGATGAATGAACTTAAGGGGCTCCAGCTCCAGTCATCTGCGTCTATCTGCTTCCCCCATAAGGCCAGTGTTAAATGTTAAAGCCAATATCTATCCAACAGATTATCCTAAATCGATGAGTTGTGATTCATTTCAAAGAGAAAAAATACCTAGCGAATTCAGAGAGCAGATTTCGATATCAGAGATAATTCATCTATACAAAATAAACATTAATTATTTTGAATATATGAAATTGTTAGGTAATTTGCACTTTAAAATAACCCATAACTCATCTATTAAAATAATCCGTTGACGATAGAGGGGGTATTTGTATCCGGTAAACTCTCGGATTTTTGTAAAAAAGTTTCGTGACTGGATCCCCTCTCTAAATCCAAAGTTTTGAACAACTTTATCTCAAATACTGTCCAACCTGATAAGACGTTCAATTTAGCTCCCTTCCCATCAGCTATCGAGGAAAGAATTTTACTATGACCCGCCCCGACTAAAATTTGTCTACACCCGAACTATTTCCCCGATTATTTGGCCGATCTCGCCGGCTAGCCCCCGGGTCGATCGTAGGGCACCTGAAGGCGGTCGCGGGTCGCGGCCCGGGGGGCAGGAAGGCTCACAATGGCGAGGTGTCGTGTGTTGTGAAGCCCATTGTGGCAGCAGCTGCAGCCGATCAAACCCCCGTAATTGAAGGAGACTCGGGCCACCGTTCCCACCTTCTCCGTAACCGAATCCGAAATGTTGTGACATCGGTTCAATACCGATCAAAACATAAAGGACTTATCCGGTACCATTCTACCCGCAAATTACGTCTTTATTCCTCAATCGCCGGTTTAGATTTTGGATTTCGACGCGTCCGGATCAATTAAAGTTTCCTCTTTTCAAAAAGACTGTCCCTTCCAAAGGTCGGTTTCATTCCAGCTGCCAGTCGCCGTGCCGGTTTCAATTCAACAATGGTGCTGAATCGAGGGGAAATTTTAAACCGGAGTTGATCCTCGCGCTTTCAGGAGTGATTAGGTTTACAAATCCTACTGGGAGAAACCTGTGTGCTTTTGACATTCAGCGTCGACCATAAACCACAAATGAAGCTGAACAGTATCGGCACCCATGAAAGCGATTCAAGAATATCTTACTCTATCTTTAAGGTTATCTTAATGTATCTTAATAAGGGATTCAAAAATGTATTAAGAATTTTAAAGTTTTGCATTTTGACTGTTAAAAAAGTCATTTATAAAAGTAAACCAGTAGAACTGATGATGTATAAATGTAAATTAGCTGGTATTTCTAACATTTCTGAGGGTAATGCCCGATGAGTTGGTGATTCGAGTACGATCGAGGAGTACCTCAAGGGTCTGTTTCGGGATAAGTGGTTAGGAGAACATTTTTATTTAGATAATTTGCAATTTGGCACCTTTGCGGTGTCGGGAAATATATTTTCTCATTTTCCAAACTATTGCATCATTTACATTCCCATTTTGTATAACAATTACACATTAGCACATAACAAGTTTATTCAATACTATAAATCTAAGCTTAAGTTGTAAAATAAGCAAGGAGAAAAAAACGAAGAACAAATAAAGAAACAAGAAAAAGAGGCGGTCCCGAAACAGACCCTTGAGGTACTCCGCGATCGACACTCGAGTCACCCACTCATCGGGCATTACCCTCAGTCACGTGACGGACTGTATGACTAGTGGACTATTTACGACTGTGTATGACCTACGGCTGTTTACGCCGCGTTATCCCACCGTCGCGCCGAGGATGACTCGCCGGTCACGCGACTTACCCCCTATATACGACTGTCACCCCGATAGCACCCCTCGCCACACTGTCGCCACAGTCTTTATTTAATCATCTCTTCGCGTGTCGCGTGTCAAGGGTTACTCATTGTGGGGCCCGACGTAATTTATTTGGCAATAAAAAATAATTACAAAATGAGTCAGTGGGACTGTTGAAATTATGTTGTGATGAAAGATAAAAAGAAATTGGTTTCCGTGCGAGTAATATGTAGGTTGTTTCGTGAAATTGGTGGTTTCTCAGTAGTTTCCGTGTGAGTAATATAGTCATTAATAGGATGTTTCAAAGTAAAACACCGAACCTTTTCTTGTTTTAGGATACATTTTCCTAACAGTAGAGTATTTTTACAAAGAGTAAATTGTAAGAAACTGGTGCAAAAATGTACCACCGATGTTACTCGCCAATTTTATTTTATTAAAATTCATGCACAAATTTTATTTTAGAAGAAATATTTAAAGGGTGAAAAAACTATAAAGATACATTTTTGAGAAGATTTATTTCTGTACCACCTTGCACCTAAGCAGAAAACAATACTAATAACTTATTTGATGTTTTAATTATAGTTCTCACTTGATTCCAACAAGGAAATACAAACTTATCAGTATTGCACGATGCAAAGTGAATATATTTTAAGCCCAAAACGCGAAATGAATTGTTATGTAGAGAAAATTAAAGTTGGAAGCGCTGTTGGTGAATAAATAATCTTAACAGCGGAGTTGTAGCGCCCACGTCCCGAGCGGAACTATTAAACTGCGGAAATTACTTGGGATGTTATTTCTGCTGCTGCTGCACACTCGAGCGTTGCCAACCATATACAAACACAACTGAATTGTTTCTCTGGTAGTAAAAGTTTAACTCAATGACTTTTTATTGTAACGGTATTGATAAGACGTCAAGTTATCCAGTACAAAACATGGAACTTACTTTCATTTAAGTGTGATTATGCATTGTCTAGATGCACTAATCACGTGAAAACGATTCGCCAAAACATCATTAACAGGCTTGTATTATATTAAGGAGACTTTAAATTTGCCTATTGAAAAGTTGATGATTAATTATTTACTTATTTTACAACACTAGTATCGGGTAGCCCGAGCCATATTCTGTGATATCTGATTCGTTTCGAGGTTGATAAAGTTGTCCACTCTTTATGTAATCATCATTCAATGGTTTTAGTCACTGTTTAAAGAAATAATTTGTTGATACTTTACCTTGTGTAAGTGCTACTTTGACAGTTCACTGGTTAATTTATTCACAGATGTTAGGATTCTGTTGTTTTATTTGAAACTCCATGAGCCTGATAATAAAATTTCCAATTTTCAAATGAGGCTTTTAACTAAATTTATGATTTTTTTTGGGGTTGAAGTTTTAACCAATCTATTTTTTAGATCCAAAAACCCCAAATTCCAAAGTTTGAACAAAATCGTCCCGCTGGATTCCGAGATAAATGTTGCAAACAAACAGGCATTGCTCGTATTAGAGTAGACCTGTATGACGTTTAAAATGTTCACTATAACACCTATTACGATAACTATTTGGTTAAAAAATCAGTTCAGGTAAACAAGTATCACAGATAGCCAGCAAATGAACCCTCAAAAGGTTTGGTTTGAGTTTTATTCGAACTCCTTGAAACTAATTTGAGACGAAAATACCATAATTATTTTTTTGACCCTATAGAAACATTATAGCAAAATAAAAATAAATGAAGTTACCTGCATCCAACTAATTTATGCCGGGTTGACAAGATGATGCGATCTGCACCTCGAGCTAAACTGCAGACAGAGGCTGCGGGCGAGAGTTACAATTACGCTGGCGATGGAGCGGCGTTATTATGTGCCATGATTGGGCCACCGTTCGCAATTCATTTAGCCCCGACCGTCCGCTCATATGCATTACATTACATTATACAAAATCGGGTTAACCAAAAGCGGCCTCTTTCACGCCGACATTTTGAATTATAGGTGTGCTCCAATTCCGACGGTCGATGAGGTATTTATTTAGCCGCGTCGTTTACGAGAAGCGTTTTTGAATTTATGGATTTTGTGTCGAGCTGTGATGACTGCTAGCTAATTAAGCGATTACTATATTGCAATTATATAGTTTAATGTAAACCAACTTTTTGTAAGCAGCTATTTCCGTCTTCGCAATTTTTGTTTGATTCACGTATCTAATATTTATTTAACTAATTCATTGTCCTTTGTAAAATCAAATGTAAGTTAGGATTTTACTGGTGGAATATCAGTTCTCCTCGTGTTAGGTGAACTGTTAGAGAACTGTTCTCCTCGTGTTGGGTGAACTGTTAGAGAACTGTTCTCCTCGTGTTGGGTGAACTGTTAGAGGACTGGTCTCCTCGTGTTAGGTGAACTGTTAGAGAACTGTTCTCTTCGTGTTAGGTGAACTGTTAGAGAACTTTTCTCCTCGTTTTAGGTGAACTGTTAGAGAACTGTTCTCCTCGTGTTGGGTAAAGTGTTAGAGAACCTTTCTCCTCGTGTTGGATTAACTGTTAGAGAACTGTTCTCCTCGTGTTGGGTGAACTGTTAGAGGACTGGTCTCCTCGTGTTAGGTGAACTGTTAGAGGACTGGTCTCCTCGTGTTGGGTGAACTGTTAGAGAACTGTTCTCTTCGTGTTAGGTGAACTGTTAGAGAACCTTTCTCCTCGTGTTGGATTAACTGTTAGAGAACTGTTCTCCTCGTGTTGGGTGAACTGTTAGAGAACTGTTCTCCTCGTGTTGGGTAAAGTGTTAGAGAACCTTTCTCCTCGTGTTGGATTAACTGTTAGAGAACTGTTCTCCTCGTGTTGGGTGAACTGTTAGAGAACTGTTCTCCTCGTGTTGGGTAAAGTGTTAGAGAACCTTTCTCCTCGTGTTGGATTAACTGTTAGAGAACCTTTCTCCTCGTGTTGGATTAACTGTTAGAGAACTGTTCTCTTCGTGTTAGGTGAACTGTTAGAGAACCTTTCTCCTCGTGTTGGATTAACTGTTAGAGAACTGTTCTCCTCGTGTTGGGTGAACTGTTAGAGAACTGTTCTCCTCGTGTTGGGTAAAGTGTTAGAGAACCTTTCTCCTCGTGTTGGATTAACTGTTAGAGAACTGTTCTCCTCGTGTTGGATTAACTGTTAGAGAACTGTTCTCCTCGTGTTGGATTAACTGTTAGAGAACTGTTCTCCTCGTGTTAGGTGAACTGTTAGAGAACTGTTCTCCTCGTGTTGGGTAAAGTGTTAGAGAAGCTTTCTCCTCGTGTTGGATTAACTGTTAGAGAACTGTTCTCCTCGTGTTGGGTGAACTGTTAGAGAACTGTTCTCCTCGTGTTGGGTAAAGTGTTAGAGAACCTTTCTCCTCGTGTTGGATTAACTGTTAGAGAACCTTTCTCCTCGTGTTGGATTAACTGTTAGAGAACTGTTCTCTTCGTGTTAGATGAACTGTTAGAGAACCTTTCTCCTCGTGTTGGATTAACTGTTAGAGAACTGTTCTCCTCGTGTTGGGTGAACTGTTAGAGAACTGTTCTCCTCGTGTTGGGTAAAGTGTTAGAGAACCTTTCTCCTCGTGTTGGATTAACTGTTAGAGAACTGTTCTCCTCGTGTTGGATTAACTGTTAGAGAACTGTTCTCCTCGTGTTGGATTAACTGTTAGAGAACTGTTCTCCTCGTGTTAGGTGAACTGTTAGAGAACTGTTCTCCTCGTGTTGGGTAAAGTGTTAGAGAAGCTTTCTCCTCGTGTTGGATTAACTGTTAGAGAACTGTTCTCCTCGTGTTAGATGAACTGTTAGAGAACTGTTCTCCTCGTGTTGGGTGAACTGTTGGGGAACTGTTCTCCTTGTGTTAGATGAACTGTTAGAGAACTGTTCTCCTCGTGTTGGGTGAAATGTTAGAGAACTGTTTTCTTAACAGTAGTATAGGCTATGTTATTTTACTATATATTAGATAATATTATTAACAGAGAAAAAACAAAATTGCAACGTAAATCCCCACCAATCAGGTAAAGACAATGTATTCTCCATAGTGTAAGTCCGGCAAAACAGTTGCAAGAGTGCCTTAAAACCAATTTGGAAAATAAAAACATTTGATACTTTTGAGCTGAACTGGAAACCGTTTAAGTTAGACACTGTTTGAATGGTTTTATGAATATTTTGCGTAAACGAACAGTCTATAAAAAAACGAATTAATCAAACATTTTGTTGGACAGTTACATCAACTGTTAAAAAGAATACTTGGAAGAAAACTTTGAAAGATGTCAATGGTGTTATACTTTATTAAATACAAGTGAAGATACAGTTTGCACTTCCTGATAGATCTCTTGACTCAACTTGTAATTATCAGAAGGATTATCTCCAGTCTACAGCGCCATTAAGGCCTTAACTAAACTAATCCTTGTGTGCACCCGTATAACATGCTCACACCTACGTCTGTGCTTAAAATGCTCAACTCGAAATACTGTTCAAAGCAGTAGGTTGTCACAAAATGTGCAACATACTAGAATAAATATTCGGTAATACTTTTAATTCTTGAATATTGCCTTTAAAGTTGTGTTTGATGTAACTTAGCGTTTTTCCAGCTGGACCATTGCAGGATTGAAATATCTACTCACCAAACAAAATTATGCCTCCATGTATGAAGAATGGTATTGAGAAACTCACCTGGAACAAAAATAAATTACATTACAGACTAATACATATGAGAAGAGGCATACATATCCATTATTTAATAAAATAACAACAGGGTAACATTTGAACATTCTAGAAGGTTCCTTTACTTATAATTAGCACATTTAAACTAACCATAAATCTCTTATCAATAGTTGAAAGCATAACTATACAAATTCAGATTTTTCCTATAGACAAATGAGAAAGATAATTATTAGACATTCAAAAGAAATGGAAGTGTTAAAACTCCATAAACTGTACATTGCTTTTAACATAAGCCAAGTACATTGATTGTAAGCCAAGTTAAACCCACAAGCCTGTTGCGTTTAATTTGTAAATATTGCCTTGATGCGTTGTGAACACAACATGGAAACAAACTATGCAAGCTCCGACGAACATTCGATAAAAGGCAAGCCAAACAAATATCGTAGGTGGCAGCACACTCGCAAACGAGGCGTGAAGGCCACAAACAAAAGTGCGCCTGGTGCAACATTACCTCCGTGTTTGCCTTGTCCCGCGTCAATGACTTTGTTTCAACGAGGGATCTGAACCACACACCACACAACATAGACCACCGATGGTGTTTATAAAGGTGTGGGCCATTAAATGTAATTGAACAGCCCGGGACGATGCCATTGTTGACACTGGTCGGCTGATGAGGATAGATGAGTCAGGTGGGTGGGGACATCCCACATCCCACTATCCCACAATCCCACATCCCACAATGATCCCGCCGATATGTATTCAAACACCTCCCGTCACTCTCACAGTCTCGTCACAATGGGAGAATATGGACGGTTCACGGTGAGGTGTGGGCGGTGCCTTTTGTCAACTGAAAGTAAGGGAAGGGCAAATAGTTCACATTTTTGGTTGATTTGTTTTCGTTTAAACAATAATTGGGTTAGGCTGGCTTTAAGTTATACAACGTTACTACATTTTGTTTAATGTTTGAGTAGTTGAAAAATGTTTTACGTGGTGCTGCAGTGGATAAGAACGGAAATACCCATTACAAAATGACAAACTGTATATCATCGGTAAGAGTGATATGCCTAACACGGGAACTAGACAGGCACGACACGCACATTTATACGACATCAGGAAGCGGATACACCTGACCCGAGAGTCACATTAAACACGAGACATCAAAAATTCCAGGTGATACTTAACGGAAATATTTATATATGATAAATCCAAACCGACATAGAATATCTTATAGAAAGCTTAACATTTTTCAATTCTACTTTAACCAAATATTTTTAAACGTTATCACCGAGCAGAAACACACCGTGATAACTTTTGGTTTGTTAAAGTACTCGTACAACCAGGGGGGGGTTCAAAAATCGAGGATATGACCTAAGAATACAAAATCTTTAGAGCACTACAATTTGTATTTCGCATAAATCAAAAGTGTATCGGGCCAAGAAACAACGCCATCTGTCAAGGAGGCGCAGCGACAAATGGTGGCTTATAATCGTCAGCACGTTGCTCGTTATTTACAGCGCGCAGGTGACTAACACGCTACCCCGCAGTATATCACTGTAATCAAGCCACTGCCACACAAATCATGGCGCCGCGTGTCACTGTCCGCGGCCGCGCATTACGGAGACGGCCACTGCACTTGCGCCGTACCTCTCGCGAACAACGCATGCGCAGACCGGTTCCTAGGTGTGAGAAGCGCGGGAACGGTCCCTTTGCGCTCGCCGACACACCTCCCTTTCAATAGATCCCCGGTCCACTATTTATTGTGGTCCCCCGCGATTCCATCGGTTGCGCCGTCGAGTACCATTTGTTATGAGACGGAGAGTCCGCGCACGCTAGTATGTGCGAGTCGTGCCGTCGCCGCTTGTTAGGTTCTGATTCAATCGCACACGTCTTCAAACATGTATAACCAAAACTAAAGTATTCTTTTTCGATTTGGACTGATTTAATTTGAGTTTTATTTGTATTAGGTCTTTATGGATGACTGGATGAATATTTTGACTTTGTGAACTTGGGGTGACGATAGATGCGTGAAGAGCAAAATGCCTTTAAGTAATGGGTTTTTACAATAAACTATAGAATAATAAAAGTGTATGGAGTGATTAAATTATTCACAAAGGAAGTATACCGTGGCTGGAATACTTGTGAATCTTTGTCAGAACAATCTGAAAAAAAAAACTGTAAAAAGAACATGACGAAATTTAAAACAAAATTTATCAGACAAACACGACTCTTATAAACCCTGTTTTTTTTACCCCGAGAGTATCATCTTAATCGGAAAGAAGATCTCTACCCCTGTCGTGTCTATTCGGTGGGTACAGATTGTCGGTAGGGGTGGTTACTAGTCAGACAGGACAGCAGTTGAAACCCGAGCCCCTCGCCACGCCGCAGACCGGGACGTCGTGGTGTCAGGGGTGGGGTGAGGTCCGGTTACACCTCACGCCCGGCACAAAGGCCTCATCACAACATCCCTTTGTCCCCTTTCTCCGTCTTAACCTGATTATTCCTGCAATCTCCTTCCAAAGGGACGTGGACAAGGGATATTTTCTTGCCAGATGTCCCGAAACGCTACTGTTGCGCGTTTTAGTTTGAGTATTCTTCTTTTCATGTCCAAAATATTCACAAGGAATGCCCGACAATTTATCAAGTGCCCCGTCTGAAGGCCGCCCAGTGGAATCCAATCAATTCGCGTGACGATCGGAAAAAGATCATTTGTCACCGGAATCAAGAATCATTTATCATCTCAATCAATTAACCACTCCCAATTTGAAAACTGCCGGGCTGCCAGCGTATCTGATATTTATTCATTTAATAATTTTCATAAGTATGATATACAACTATAAGCCTGTCAATTGGTGTTATAGGAACTATCTATCAACAAATTTCACTGATATGGCTTTTGTTGTGTGATACCTTTGAACAAAATTCTGAATCCATTGGTAAAGTGCTGTTAGATGTCAAGGGACATTTTCATATTAATCCTGTCTTAATTTCTTAGAGGTCCATAAAAAATACGTATAAAGTTTAATATAAAAATCAAAAGGAAAATGAAAATTTAGGCACCATTTGCTATTTCATAAATCTAACCCTATGATTCGTTATAAAGAAGACCCAAAGCAAAAACTGTATGACTGTTCCTCTCGGACCCCATTGACTAATTTTCAAATTAAGCTTCCAAAACGAAAACCTCAACAAAACACTACTACTGTCATTAACAGGAATGACAAGCGACCCGATTACATCTCCGAGTCGTGTCGTTATCAGTAGAAAGTCCTTGGTCGGATCAGATAACGTTGTTGCAGGGTCGCTGGCGCTGGGTGTTTGTCCAGCCGATCGCTGATAATGAGATGCCAATAGAATTAACGAGCCCGACAATTACACCGGAGATGCCAGATAGGCTAGTTAATGGTCGGGACGAGTTGTCATTATTTTGGGGCTTTGAGCGCCGCCGCCCCGCCTATTCAAATCGCAAACGAGTCAAACTGGTCTTTGTGCTGGCCGGGACACCCGCCTGTGTCAAAACACACGAACTAATGCCCATTGGCGCGGGGCTGCTACCAGTTTAATTGTGCGATAAATAATGCTCGTGAGGTCCCAATCAGAACGACGGTAAGGCTGGTTTATGGGGAGGACCGTACGTCAGCGAGAGGCTTGGCTGCAATTCCGAGTGCCACCTGAAATCGACTGTTTCCTGCTGCTGGGATTTATGGCAGCTCGCAAGACGTTTTGAAACACTACAATCAGTTCAACGAGCTCTGAAAATATACCGTGTGAAAATGTTGGTGGTTGGCACAAAGAAAGAACGTGTGACTGGCAATTGTGTGGAGTGGAGAGGTGGCAGTAAAAGGTTTTACCTTCAGCAACAAAGCAAAGTATATCAGTAGCATGTCTCACAAAATAAAATTGACCAACAGAATTCATCTTTCCTTAATGGCATTTCATCCTGGACGAGGGTTTCAAGTAACAGGGCCGCAAGTATCTCGAGGAACAATGGATCTGTGGTAATGACTCGACCAGGTGGCTCTTCCTGGCCAAGATCAAGTGTAAGGCTTATCTAGATACAATGCATATAGTCTGTTAGAGTCCGTGAAACGTGCATAGACAGGCCTCTCACTCAAGGAGAACTTTTTTGAATTAGATATCTTCCACCAGTAAAATTCGTATGATAATTACGAGGGTCATCCAAAAAGTAAAGAACGTTTTCTTACTGCACCTAGCGCAGCTCTCCCATCACCATGATTGCGAGTGTGGCAGTCCACTCACCTCCCCACCAAAGTATGAGCTGAGTCTCGTTGCTGTGCGGTCACTCGTTTTATTTCTACAGCGATTTAAATTAGCGGCGGTAAACGAAAATCCCGCCAAATATGAGATACGCAGTGTTATTCTGTTTCTGAGTTAAGAAATGCCCAGACCTAGACATTTTTTGAAAACACCAAAGAAATTTTATGGTGAAAGAGCAAAAAACAAGATCTTAAATTGATGTAATGTGCTAAGATTTTAGCAGCTGTTTTCCTCAAATTTTCCTCAAGTCTTTCTTTCAAATCATCTTTAACGAGCAATGACCTGCCACGCCGATCCTCGTCGTTCACGATGAGGATCTTTCATTAAACCGGTTGCATCATTGTTTCCCCTGAATATTCGACTTGAAGATTTGTTTGCACTTTCACGATAAACTTTCGTTGGTGTTTTTCTAAAAAAATTATATATTGCCGAAAATTTTTAAATTCAGAAACTGAATAATACTGCGTATTTCATATTTGGCGGGATTTTCGATTGCAGCCTCCATTTTGAATAGCTGTAGAAATAAGACAGGTGACCGCAACGAGACTCGGCTCATACTTTGGTGGGGAGGTGAGTGGACTACCACACATGCAATAGCAGTGATGGGGGAGCTGCGCCAGGTGCAGTAAGCAAACGTTCTTTATTTTCTGGATGACCCTCGTATGTTTTACAAGAACCAATGAGTTACCTTAAATAAGTTTCACATAGGAGAATTCAAAAACATTTGCTGCGCATTAAAAATTGCGAAAGAATGAAATAGTGTGCTTAAGAAAAAATGATGTAAAACGTGCCACTCAAAACAGAACCAGTGAAACCAAAATCTCAATCCTTGGTACTGATTTTGTTCGTCAATTCGCTGAGAAGACAGATAAGCCAGACAACCAAAAGAACATTCTAACCCTAACCCATGAATAAACATATGCCCGCCAAAGTTCATCCTCGTCCGACTACAGAGGAGTGCGAGTTATTTTCATGCAAAGTGAGAGGGCGGAGAAAGGGAATGAGGGAATGCGAGCTGGATGCATAATGAATGACCGGGATAATGGTGCGGAAGTGAGAGAATAGTAAAAAGTGCGTGACAGATCACATGTGGCGGCCAGGGGGCCGAGCCCGGTGACTGACAAGTTCCATCTTCCCATGGCACCGACAATGGGCCGAGAATAGACGTGCGTCTACATGGCACCGTGGTGGGAATGTGTCGGCCCGTTGGGTCCAATGTGCTTCGGTAAGTGCAAAGGAATGGAGCCATGTAGAAAAAGTACTGAAATTGCAAGTTGCGAAGGTATATAGCTGGAAGAAGAAGAAAGGATGAAGAAAAAAGTATCTTACTCCAGGCTCCAGGAAGCAGTTGGTAGGATAGTCTAAGAGTGAACGGTGTACCGAAAAGAGGACAGAAAAAATAGCTGTCATTGTGAATTATCAATACTAGTTTATCTATACATCTTAGCACAGTACTTGTGAAAGGGAATGCAAATTGATAGACTTAGATAAGATTCAATTCCAAAAGTTGCAACACCTAAAACAGTTCTATACGAATACGCGTGTCAACTACTTCTAAGGATCAAACAGAGATCGTTTAGCAATTATTAACATCCAAAACAGATCATAATTCCCACTATGTAATACCATAATCCTCGTGTAATAAAATTTAGTCAATGCCAATTGATGTAACAGAATTTTAATATTACATAAATTGTTCGAAGCCTGAATAACATTACAAATATTACTTAACTCACTAATGTGCCGAACTTAACATTCCGAGCACAGCCAACAAATCGATGGACACTCCTGATCCATGTCAATTAAATCCACTGGAAGATGAGGTCACGTGACGCGCGACCGCCAACAATGGATCAGCTGATCGGCGAGTCAGCTGACGTTGATCAGACCAGCTGACAGAGGCACGCGCATGTGTTCTGCTTGTTGACCAATTACACGGCGCGGTCATCGCTGTCAGTCGCGCATTGTCCCCGCATTCCCTCATGCGCGCGGCCTTGCGGCCCAGCGGCCCCGGCTACCGTGAAATGGAACACGTCAAAACAGACGGAAAGTGATAAACTGGAAGGGGATTTTGGATAATTTATCTTCCAGTGGTAGTTTTAGAGCAAGGATTCGGACCCTTGCCATCAAAGACGTTTTAAGGGTTGGGGTATGAAAATATATATGGTAAATGGGTCTCGAAAAAGGGGTTTGCAGAGAATATTTAGTTATAATCTCATTTAACAGTTTGTATATAAACTTCAAATTTGTCAGTTTTTGAGTTGTGTAGAACATAATGTCAGTCCCTTTTTCTTCAGTAAGAATCCATGTTTCCAGGTGATATTAAGGGCGTTAGGTTATTAATGCAATTATAACATAACCTTAAAAGGCTAATGTCTGGGTCATAGGTTCATAGCCTTTTCTTTTAAAATATAAACATTAAATGTGATCATCTTCAATTGGCACGCGATATGGCATACATTCCCACCTCCTGTTGAACAAAGACGCCTACTGATTAAATTACGAGTGTTTAATTACATCGAAGTTAAATATACCTCAAACTTATATTTATCTTTTATATTATGCAAATAAAATTTGTGAATCAATTTTGAACTGCAAGGCATAATATACAATGCAGAATATTGCACATCTTGAAGTTTAATTATGTAAGCGGTAGCAATGCAATTCGTAGCGTTATTGTAAAAATGTATACTAGTTAACACCTAAAATGTTATATTTTTGCATACACAGGGAAACTACAGTCTAATAAACTTTTCGATCTTCTTACGAAACGATAAAAAATACAGCCTTTTAACGTCAAAAATTGCAATACACTAAGCTTCTTATAAATCATCCCAACAAAAAATCAATTTGCCGCGCTCCCTTAACCTTCCAGGAGATTAGGAGAGCTGAGACGGAAACGTGATACAAACAAACGACTTTTGGCCCTTCAGCAGTAAAAAATCACTCCGAGTGAGCAGCCCCGGATAAAACGGCCGTTTAAGACATCTGCTGAGACCTACCTGTCCTAATCCATCACCGGGGCCAGGTGTGCTGAACGTCGCCCTACGATGGATATCACCCCACAACAATATCTTGGGTGAATGTGCATAGAGACAAAAAGTTGGATGGAGATGTAAAATCAAAACATCACGAGGATCTGAAGCGAGGGAGGGGGTAGTTGGAGGTAAGGAAGCAAGTACTGGGGTTATTTCCCAAAGGTCCCGCAAAGGATTAAACTGATGTAACCAATTACGCGAACTCCATCGTAATTTGTTTACGATCAAAGTTGTAAGTGGAAGAGTTCGCTGCACGCAAGGGTAAGGTGGTGGAAAGCATTTTCAGAGGGATAAATTGTCTTTTGAAATTAAGACGTCTCGCTATTATAACGGTTAGCGTCTTGGATTTCAGAACAAGAGTTAACGGGTTCGATTCCCGGGGTGCCTAGATGACTTTTGAGAGGTTCGGACCATTGTCCTCTAACCTCATTGTCCTCATTGTCCTCTAACCTCATTGTCCTCATTGTCTTCTAACAATGGGTAAAAAAACTTAACAGAAAACAAGTTAATACATTTTAAACAAACGGGGCAAAAGTATACGCATAATGCACCAAAGGGTGTTTATTTAACGAAATTGTGATTTTCTCCAGCTACAACGCATGCCAATTAATACTTTTTACAAATACTAATATTCTGACTGATATTTTAGAGGAATTTCTTAGTTCGAATATAAACTTGAGTAGGACGATAGCGTTTTACAACAACCTACATAAACGTCAGCGTACGAAATATTTACATTATGATACGACCCAAATTTGGCCCTTAGAATTGTGTTAAAGAATCAACTGAACGAAAAGAAGCGGTTTAGGAAATAGTTAAACTATAACATATTCTTGAGGTCTCGTCTCGATTAAAAAAATGCAGTCTACATGGTTTTCCGCCATATCGCCTATTTTACTCCTCTATCAACTTTGCTCCCATGGCAACCACCATGGTAACTAATCAAATCCTCTCTTCACAAGTTAAATGTTTGTCAGCTGACTAACGTATAACTAACAAAGAGAGGATTTAATTGGTTACCTGAGGAAAATTGTGGTCATCATGTATGCTTCACTTTTTACCCTTGACGAGACCTCTAGATATATTCAACCTCGTTGATTGACACAGCCAAGTAAGAATCCATCAATGGGTGTGATCAAATATTGCGATAAAAACAAATCAAATGACTTTGTCCAAGGGCTTGCAAGAATGGATCGTGGTGGGTTAATTCCCACTCACACCCTTGTTTAGGCCTACTATCTGTCCATCGAGTCATCATCTTACAGTACATTGTCAACTGCTGCATTGTGGTCTGTTCCTCTCAGTGGTATTGCCCAGCAGACAAGTGGTCAGTGGCCAAGTGGCCATCCGCGGGTGACCGGCCAGTGGCCACAACCGCAGCCGCAGAAGCCATGACCAATGCCATCACATGACAAAAACCACTGCCATTGTGATTTGTCCGTCAAACAACCCGGCACATCCGCTCTCCAGACACACTCTCCTACTTCAATCATGTCTTGGGAACTCTCCTTGCAACAATGTCTTCCTGCAAATTGGTATGCTACTGTTGGTTGGCGGTTTTTCAGTAGGAAGGTTGGGACGAAAATGAATTTTAGACTTACTCAAATAGACAATCTGATTAATTATGACATGCCGAGTATCAATTTTCAACATAACACTAGTCATTATATGCAGTATATTGTATATTTTTGCGAATATATTACGTATAAAAATATCCAAATACAATCTCTGCGTTAGTAAATTTGTTATAAAATTGGAAAATTGCCATAAAACCATTGAATGGCCATAAAATACTATTTCTTTCAATTTTCCCGAAAGAGTGAAAAAGGAAAAACCCAATATCAAATTAAAATTTTTTGTGTGTGTGTTTTTATCCAGGCTCTTTTTCTTCCCATTTTCATCATACAATAGTATACCTCATACCTCCAAAGTAAAACCAACATACTCAATTTTAATTCTTTCAATGTGTAATTTCGACTTTGAAATAAACTAAAGTTAAAAATTAATAATCACAATAAAATTTGTGCTCTATTACACACTGTGGAAGCAATTTGAACTTCAATGTACACCTAATATATAAGCAAATATTAAGAATAATCAAATTAACATCCAATTTTAGAATCCCCATACTCAAACTAAATAATCTTCGTCTACCAAAGAGAATAATTATCAAAATAACTCAATTAAAACCGGATTCCACAATGTGGTATTTCCCAGAGACATCAGAAATAACCTGAAACCAAGTTCATCAATATGAACGAGACGCCAGGTATAGATCTTGTTTATAGCCTGATTTAGGATTCAGCCCGCCTCCCCGCCAGGAAGGGATATTCACTAGAAAAATACGTCACGAGCATAGTTTTACATCAGTTCTTTCAGGGTTATATCCCCTGATTTACATAAACCTGTTTACAGTGTAAACCTCGAAAAGATGTTTGAAGAATAGGAATATGAGAAATTTGAATTTTGTAGGAAGAATCTAATATAGTCGGAAACCGTTTTTAATTTAACTCTCTACTAGGATTTTCTTTGTCTACATTCGACTCAAATAAATTTCCCCAAGGAATTGCTGACACTCTTACACCTCTTGCTGGTGTCAGAGCCTTTGCCTGCAATGGAACCAAAATGTTTATGTAGCTTGTTCGTCTTGCTGTAGTAAAATTCTAGGATAGATTCACTTTATTTACCAATCAGTCTTTTTAATTGTAGAAGAAGTAAATTTAGGTTGAGGAAAAATTTCAAAATTATATATTTCAGTGGTTTTAATTTGAAATGTTAAAGTGGCTATTTAAAAGCCTAACTATAGGCTGATGAGGTTACGTTCAATTTTATTAAGCTTCTAATTCCATCAATTTGGCCCCTATATATCGTAGATCCTAATTGAATTTAATCCGCGCTCATAAAATTAAGTTAAAAGGTCCGATAATCCTTTAACGTGCCTACAAAATATTAAACTTCAATCTTCATATTATTATTCCTTCGATATTGATAAAAGGAATTATAATTAAAAAGTATGGTCATGTATTTGTCAAAGATCAACATTAAATAGGTTAAACACACGAAAAATAATATGCCTATTTTTAAGAAGAGTCCAAAAAGGGCAATTATAACCAAAATCGCCCAAAAAATCCCAAAGTTGGCTAAAGCGATAGGATTCGCAGAGGCGGCAATTCGGTTTTTGTTAGAGGATCGATGTGGCGCCTGGGGTGGATTTTCCCCAACCCCAGCCCCAAAACCCCACCCGGACCCCATCCCCCATAACATCAGCTGTCACATCCGACGCATTTCGACAATCGTTCACTCATGTTTACGTATCGCTGGGTAAATCGCATTCCGCTGTTGGCGACACTGATTCGACAATGTCGCAGCCGGGCTGTAAAATTCATCAGTTTGTTTTGAAATGGACCACCGCATGAGTGATCATTCCGATCACCAATCGTTTTCGTGTTTTGGGTTTTTATTGCACTACCCAAATTATTGGGATTGTTTGAGATTTGCAAGCGAAACAAATTTATTTTTAAACAATATTTTTGAGATTTATTTACTAGGATTTTATTATTTGCAGAAAACGATGACGAAAAGACAATTACAATTTTCATAAAATGCGTATCGTTATCATTTGTTCGTTGAATCCAAAAGCTGTAACTTAATGATAATTAAATCAATAAAACATTAATCAAGAATTAATTTGTATGCAAAAATATAATAAATCATAGCTGATTATTTTATTGTTTAAAAGTATTTACAATTGTTGTCTAGAAACTAAAACTATCAAAAATATCTCAGATTCAAGTCTGAGGTGGATGACCCCAACAACAGCATCCATTAGTCTTATCTTTCCCTGGGTGGTTTTAACATTAAGCAGATTAAAGGTAAGGCCATTTTAGGAATGAGTGAACCCATTAGGATGTCAATATTGCCGTCTGGTTATCAGACGGCTTGGGGACCACTAGGCCACTTGCTAGGATTCAATTGTGGACCCACTTAAAGAATACAGCTTTGAGCGACGCTGTCGCAACATCTTTATTTGTATTTAGATTTTGATAAATCTCACAAAATTTTAATTCAAACCGTTCATAAAATACCAATGTTCATAAGGATAACAGGGCCACTCTGACGTCCAGTAGGGCGGAGCCCTAAGTGATTTTTAGATCGCGAGTAGGTCTGTATCTGTTTTTAGTGTAAGGAAAATCTTCCTACCATGTTTCAGCTCAAACGGTTCAGGAAATAAATGGCCAAAAGATTTAACTAGGGGATTTTAATACTAATGGGGTGGAGCCCTAATGGATTTTTTAAAGTCCTATGTGCTACTTAAGGATATTAGTATTCCTACCCAATATCAGCTCAATCGTTTTATCAGTTGGAGCGTGATCGAGCCATACAAACAATCAAACTCACAACGGTTCAGCTTTATAATATCATTATGATAAATAAAGGTCGCGAAATTATATTGTACATTAATAATAATTTTAAAGTATCTATAAAATACTGCATTAATTTCCAATAATTGCCCAGTACAGTAGCAGTAAAACGCTTAAAAATACTTGATAGGAATTATTATTTTATCATTGATCAAAATCTCAACAGGAAATGTCAAATACATTATACACCAGCAGGACAAAGTTAAAAGTGGTTTTTATTTTCTCAAACCAATTAAATTAGAACTGCCAAGGTGACGGGTTTTAGGACCTCATCCGCACCAATTGTAACGGTCAGCTTACCCAGATCAAACTTGGTTCACTTCCTGGTAAGAAACCCTCGTAGTTACTGTAAATGCGAGACGGTTGCAGGGACAAACTAGCTGTCAATAGGGTTGCTGGACAATGTAGTGATTCAAGTTTGAAACTGTTGCAACTCAAGGAAGAGCTGACAATGCGAGAGACAAATCAACTTGGAAGTTGTGGCTCTAAGTTGTGGCTCTAAGTTGTCTGCTTTAACAAACTTTGAGGCAAGAGTTCGTTAACTTGTTGATAAATAAGTCGACTTTCCGCTCTTACTATAATGTTACGTATCAATGACTGCAAAATCTAAAGGTAATAATCTAAGCCACGTGAATTGTATTCTCACCACCTAAAACAAAGCTATTTTACACCCAGAGAGATTCATCATATGCTTCACCCACAAATGATTTATAAATACTATGAAAGTTGTGTGTGCTGCATTCTGTGGTTACGCGTGGAACTACTTCGAATTAAGGTCAGCTACTTGTATCTTCATCAGCTCAAACATAATTGTATGTCCATAAGGAATACATGGGAACTTTGTCGGGGTCTCTTGCGGAGCCCGAAGGACGGATCAGGATGAAAACCATTTAGTTTTCCTATTTTATGCCTAAAGAATCTGTGTACAAAATTAAATTCTTTGAGGCCGTTTTAACTACAACCAAAATACGAAAGATCAATTACCAAGAGGAAACCCCCAAAGAGTTGTATAAGCAATTAAGTTCTTTGACGATGCTTTGAAGTATAACTGAAATAAGAAAGATCAGTTTAAAAAGGAAACCCCGTAGAGTTTTATAAGCGATTAAATTCTTTGACGATGCTTTTAACAACCCAAATACGAAATATTACCAAGAGGGTACCCTTTCAGACACGGACAATTAAAAAAATGGGTCACACCTCTTTTAAGTACTCCCACTAAAAGAGCAGAAAGCTCTCGTTTGGAGTTCTTCCTCCAAAACATAAAACCACACTCTTACGGTCCAATTATAACCGGTGGGAGTAAACCAACACGCGGGTGGTCTAATAACCCGACCGTAACAGAATCAAAACTGGCAACGACTGTGAACCTATCATCAATTACAGCCAAGTGTCAACAAACCAAGAGGTTAACAAGCGGGGGGGAGGGGAGGGGGCGGAGGGGGAAGGTGTTAATAGAAGGAAGCCGAACAGGTCACGCTCTTCATAAATACGGCCAACAAGACTCGAACGTGCGGGTCCGAGACCTTGATCACTTTTAATTTGCGCCGGTTGTTTATAAACAGGTTTGGCTTGCTCTCACACCGTGCTCCGTGCTCTATAGTCCCGGGCGTATCTGATACACGAGGACGCTGCGATGGTGCGGCCGCGCTCGGGTCTCGGATGTGTGTTTATGCACCTCGAGCCTACCAGAGTTATCGACGTCGTGCCGCGTCCCGAAGATAATCCACACGTGCGATAACGAGCTGTTGGTTTACGGGGTTTATAATTGTGCATGTGCAGTGTGATTACTTTGGGTACGGTTGCAGCCTCACCTGTGATTTAGTAGTGGTTGGGAGTGGATGGGAGGATGTTGGGATGGTTTAAAATTTAATTTCAGTTTTGCTGAAACATTTTTGGCATTTTGTTGGGCATCCCCTCATTTTGAAGGTGTATGCTCTAGCAGTCGTATTTTTAACAATGTAAAGCGAAATAATTTCCAGAAAACGCTGCCAATCGCCTTGCAAATTATGAATCAAAACAGGCGCGGATGAAAATCTGTTTTGGGAAAAAGGTTAATGTTGGATTTTTGTAAAATCAGTTTCTCAAGCTTTGTTGCAATTTTTTGGCGACGTGTTTAATTATTAACTCCGAAATGGCTATAATGGGACTTACAGCATGATGTTACAGAAATTTGTGCAAATTCATTTGGCAACTCTCCTCTGGCCAAAGATTATATTCTTGGACGATTTATCTCCAGACCCAAAATTTATACCGGGTTAGGAGCCATCGATCGGCTTAGCATATTATTCAGCCTAAAATACACAGTGATTACTATGAACTATGACTAACCCGACCCACAGAGAAGAATTCTTCTCTGTGCCTCTGTGCCCGACGTAAGAAAAATTAGTGTAATAATTTTCATTATTGCATTGCATCTTCACGATTATTTACTAGCCCTACTAAAAAGAAATCATTCTTCTGGTTTCATTTGAACTGTTTCAACATTTAGCGTCAGAAAACAAATCAAACAACGTATTTAAGAGGGGGCTCCAGTCCTCTGCGACTATCTGTGTCCCGTAAGACCAATGTTAACTTTCAAAGTCCAACCCGGATTATCCAGATCCATTAATTTACGGGTTATTTTAAATAACAAAATTGTCTGGTGATTTCAATGAGCGAAATTTCTCTAAGGCAAATAGTTCAAATTTATGGAACGATCAGTGTTGGTGATGTCGAAATGATGCTTTTTAAAATGAGCCATATATCAACAATATCGCATAATCTGTCAAGGGCGGTCTTTACAGTTAACATTGGCCTGATGGGAGAAGCAATTAGAAGCAGTTAGAAGCCCGTGCTAGAGCCCCCTATTGATTCCTAGACCTAACTCATCCACAAAACGGTTCAACTCCCAGACTATTCCACTTCTTATCAACCCACAACCTCCTCCAAACTCTGGGTACTCCCCGAGCAGTATTGGCTCTCGGCTCGGCTTGGCTCGGCTCGGCGCGGGTTATCGGCCATCTACGGTGTATTTGCCGTGGTGCCCGGTTCAAAGCCGCCGCTCCCGGGGGCGGAGCCGTCACTTCGTGCGGCGGCAATCAACAGCCAATACAACAACTGGACGACCGGCAACAGCGCCCTGGGCCCCAGGTAATTGGAGTGTGAGCAGCCTCAACCTCGGCCTCGGCGTTATCACGGCACTCAGGAATGCCGGTGGGAACTCTCGACGGGGTGATGGCGAGTGCGGTTTCACTTTCGGAAATGGATCTGATGTTGGAAAGGTTCTGAGCGTTAGCTAAGGGAAGGAGCATTGAATGGATCAAGGTCGCAAGGTTACGAAATATTGGTCCAGAAGGTCCCGGGTTCAATGACCACCAACCACCAGCTTTTTTGTATGACAATTCTTACCAGTGATCCGGAACTCACTTTAAGCTGTAAGTCCACGATCAATTACTGCATCAGGAGTATTACAACTGATATTGACTGGGTATCACAATGGTTAGCCCGCTCGCTTCACAATATGAAGTCCGCCAGAACGATCCTGAGCAAAAACCTGAAACAATGTTGGAAGCTTCGATACTGGATCCAGCTGTCATTGGTCATTGGGCTGTTAATTGGTGATCCTGGCTAAAGAATCAGTCGGTCTTAGTCAGTAACAAGGCTACACAAGGCATCTCACCCATTCTATACACTCATCACTCATTCATTCGAATTGAAATACGCCCTTGTTGCGTCGGCGTCTTGAAGAGATATTAACTTTAATCATAATATGAGAGCTTCCTCTTTTACCTTACGAGGTGTAGATAAGGGTAGTAGGATTAATTCCTAAAATGGAATTAAATCATTTTTGAACTTGATTTAAATTCAAAGTGATATGTAGTAATGACGAAAAATTCTCTAAATATGAAAATAATCAACATAATTGCTTCTAAAGATTTGTGTTGAGCTAGCTATTTGTGTTGTACGCCCATGCTAGAACACTTTTAAAGAATATACAGCATCTTAATATTAACTCGGAAAAAATATATCTGTTCAATTAAATTATAAGTGATAGTTTAAACTGAAAAGTTTAAGGTAATTTCTAAAATGTACTAATGCTATACTCTAATACGAGCTATGTTTTTTTTTTTGAGCTTTGAAAAATTTATCTCGAGATCCAGCGGAAGGATTTTGCTGAAAGTTTGGGATTAGGGGCTTTTGGGTCTAAAGAATCGATTGGTGAAAACCACTACCTCAGGAAAACTCGTATTTTTCTAAACAACTCGTATAAAAATTGAAAATTGTAACATTGGGCTTATGGAGATTAAAATCATAGCACCGGTTACTATGAATAACAAATACCCCCGTCGCAGCAAACCTGCGTACTCAGCGAATTTCCAATACATTTATATGTTTTTCACTCCTACATAAAGCCACTTACCAAGTTTCACAAAAATACATTTATAAATGAGTGATTTATAACATTTTATTTATTCTCCATAGGAATAACATTAGGACTGAGTACGCAGGTTTGCTGCAACGAGGAAGATAAGAAATGAGTTTTTATGCAATTATCAATATAACTGAACCAGGTACCACAACAACCAAGTACTACATTACCAAGTTTTATTAATTTATGTTCATAATTAAGGGAGATATAAAACTTTACATATTCTCCATAAGAATAACATTGGGCTGAGTATGCAGGTTAGCTGCTACGGGGATAATCAACAATAAATTTATTTGTTGTGCAAATATCAATATACCAGTACATCATGAAGCCACATACCAAGTTTCATCAATATACATTCATAAGTAATCGAGATATCAAATTTTATTTATTCTCCATAAGGATAACATTGGACAACGTACTGTGTTTAGCACTTTGAATATCTCTGCAACGGTTGGACGTAGAATCACAATTTAAACACCAAAATGATTTTTTTGTGGAGCTGAAGTGATTGGTAAAAGCAAATGTTAAGATTAAAGTAAAATTAACTTAGGAAAAGCCAAAAACATTTTTCCCATAAGATTAACATGGAACATTTTATGAGCAGGTTTTTTGGATTTTTCCGCAACCACTTAACCTAGGTTAATAATTCAAAATACTATATTATTTGCTTTTTTAAGCTCTATAACATGGTCAAAACCAAAATTAAGTGTTTTAAAAATTTTAAAGTGAAAAATACAAAAAAACGATTTTTGGAAAATTTAAAACCCCCATAAACCCCCCTTCCCATGGTCCGATTTCTCTGGTTTTCGAACTTAAAGTTATAAATGTCACTTTACACAAATTTGAGCCAAATTTCATCGAAATCGGACGTTTTTTACTCAAGTTATCGCATTCACGCACGCACGCACGCACGCACGCACGCACGCACGCACGCACGCACGCACGCACGCACGCACGCACGCGCGCGCGCGCGCGCGCGCACACACACACACACACACACACACACACACACACACACACACATATAAATTTGAACGAATAGTGTTTTTGGCTTCTGGGGACCTCAAAACAAAAAGTTATCATGGTCTCGGGCTTAAGTCTTACTATGAGACCTACGGTAATAGCTTCTTCCCTATAGGGGAAATTCGCTAAAACAAACCATTAAATCAGCTTCTATAAATTAAAATATTGTAAACAGCCTTTTATCATATGGAAATAAAAGAAATCTACTTGAATGTCAACTCTCATAATGGAATAAAAAAAAACTACTTGAATGGCAAATCAAACTCTTTTTTCGATAGGCGAGTGAGCGTAGCGAACGAGCTCATCCGGGAGGCGAGTGAGCGAAGCGAACGAGATCATATTGGAAATGAACAAGTATTTGGAATAAAACAAATTCAATGCCTCTTCTGCGGAATCAAACACCGAGCATGGCTCGGTCCCCCGGTACTTTATTTAAAGTGTAATCGTTGAAGGAAAACGCAGTGGAGCTTCCACTTTGTGCCCATCGGCTAACAACCTTACTATAATTTGGATTTCACAGTGTGAGTTTCCGGTTAAAATTCAAGGTTAGTGAAGTCAACAAAATCTAACATAAAATTAGTAGCCTATATAAATAAATTGTTTATACTTGAATACCAACGTATATACAAAATTATCGGTTTCAATCAAAATGCTAAGTTTCAAATACAAACAATCGTTTCATAAATATAGTAAATCGATCGAAACAGTTTACTAAACACGTCGTAAGGCTGAGACATTGCTCAATGTCCCTTGGAGCCGTAAAGCCCTGAACAAGCGCCACAAGAGCTCCCAACCGGAAGCCCGGCCATTACTGAAGCGAGCGTCATAAAGTTGTGGGACTTGTAGAGGATAAGCGGCCCTGAGTTGTGGCGTGTGATCGCTACAAGTCGCCTAAGTGCAACTTGTAAACTTGTACAGCTTCTGCTCTTGTTAGACGATAGTAGTCTAGTTGCAGTTGTCAACTTGGAAACTTCCGTTTATGATATTGTACGCAACTGAGGTTTATAGTTGTTCAACAGAGGTACTATAGATTTTGTTGTAATTAAGGTATAGCACTTTATGAGATAGTAAAACTAATGGGATTCGTTTTATGGGAAAGTTATCTTGTTTGCTCAATAACCCGTTTTAATTAGATAATTTATATACGAAGCACTTTATTATCGATGCGGTTTTACAACTCCTTCTTCATATAAAATTATCTCTCTATATACCTCTATTGAATAAAATTTACTGTATAGTATAAATTGTATCCTTAATGCATACGTCCACCCTAAATTTTACGTGTGTCCATACATTGATAATACAGATGCATACTTATTCCTACTGGCAATAGAGTTGACACTCAAGGGCGTGGTTTACAGGCCTATCAACCAAGACCAGCCAATAGTATATGTGTTGCATTGCCAAATTGCACACCGGCTGATCGGAAGAACACTCGAGTGGTATTTTTATGTGGTAAAATGGCAACAGTGACAGCGTAGAGCTATTACTGGCTGGAGCCCAATTGTCAACTCTCTTTTCCGCAATAGGGAATTTCCCGTTTGAATGTCAGAAACGTGAATAATCTTTCTACCATAAAAAAAAACTCCAAGAGGTAAAAAAACAAATGTTGATCTCTTATTCCCGAATGTTTACACACGACAAAAACTACACCCAACAAATCTGATAATAAAGGAGGGCCCTCAGGTGAGACGGAGTCACGACTTGAGAGGTGCCAAGTCATCCGAATACATTGGGCAACGTCTCGGCCCTCGGACCATCTCGAGGGGATGGGAGGGTGGGAGGGTGGGAGGATGGGAGGATGGGAGGATGGGAGGATGCATCCGTCTGAGAGGTGAGCATGAACATCCGGACAAAGGAGGATGCCTGACTCGCAAGCATTGCCTTGCACAACTACTGTTATGTAAATGAAATGGCATTTTTCAATGAGAAGTCATTATAAGGAAGTATAGAGAAAATATTTCAAGATATTCATAATTTTTCCTGGCTACATTTAGTCACTCAAAAGAAAAAAAATATAAAAAAACTCTTAACATCACATAATCGAAAAATGGCATTTTCTTGCCCCTTCACGAGAGTGCACATGATATTTCGAAAAACAACCATCTAAGTTACAAATATAGATACTGTATCCAATTTGTTGTTTAAACTCGAAATTTTAAAATTTCACATCTTCTACGGTATATTACTATATTGTTCTCTTGTTTAATGTTTGTTACTCTCTCGTCTCTCATCGTTCAAATAAACTTCGCATCTTGTAATACGAAAAATGTCTGTAGAATCCCCATGAAGACTTGACTTTCCTGAACAAAACCTTTAAGGGGGGCTCCCTGTCACGAAACATTTTGATTTTCTACTGGCCTCTCCAATAGGGCCAATGTTAATTTTCAAATTCCATCCCGTCTCAATAGATTACCCGAGATTGTTGGTTTACAGCTCATTTTAAAGAGGAAAAATGCCTAGCGATTTTAGTTAAATAGTTTTGATATCACAACTAGTAAACCCATAAAAAATTGCAAATCCATACTTATTTAATAGGCGAGCAGGTTTTTTGTGACAATCACTCCTCCTAAACTCCTGAACGGATTTTCATGTTTTTGGTGTCATTGGAAAGAGCCTAACACGAAGTTGAGCAGGAAACTTTTTTTATAGCGAAATCATTTGTGAGTGAGGCCCTGGGGCCCCTTAAAGTTGAGTTTTTTCCCATAAGCTTAACATTGGGAAATAACTATAAGTTTTAAGCAATCAGCTGGATGGAGAAAACACAGTTAATCAGTCAGGTTTGGAACGGTAACACAATATTTATACGGAAATGTCAGTATAATATTACGTTGTGATCGCGAGCGAAGCCGCGACAGGCTACTAGTATTGAAAATGTTGGAATTTTAATCAATGCGATGTAAAAATTCTGCCCACTGAAATCGGTAGAAATGTTTTCTCTATAAAATATAAGCCGTTAAACGATTTCAAATAATGTGATGAGGAGGCCCGAACTTGAAAATTAACCACAATCTTATGGGAGAAGCAGGTGACACGAGCCTCCTCGTAAGCAGTTGAAATAAACCTTCGCCAAACACCCGGAGCCGATATATCTGGCGTGGTTTGCTTAGCATAATCGATTAAATCTGCATTCCCGCTGTATAGGAGTCGTGGCGGTGGCGGGCGGCACGGCGGTCCCGGTTTTGCATACAATGCCATCGCCCCGGGCTGTTTGCCGTGGTCCTCGGGTGCGCGGTAGCCAACCACGGGGGCGGAGGATGGGCACTGGGCACTGGAGGGCACTCGAGTGCCGCGCTGTCACGACTGAGTGGGCGGTGACGCGGCGAGTGGCGACTGTCGCACTTGAGTGGTCACTGTCGCACTTGAGTGGCGACGGCGGAGGAGGAGGATGTCGTTGGTGAAGCCGCAAGGATAACAAATATTTGAGTCGAATCATTATGTATATCCTTGAACAATTACTGTCAAGATTATAAATTTAAAATATTCTTGGAATTCGCTTAAAGCTCCAATCAAATTGTAACCCTTATATTAACTATCAGTTCAGCCACTCAACTACCCCCTAAATCCAGTCACTGAGAGACCCCCTAAACCTGCGTAACCTAAGCTTATTGTAAAAAGATGTTCACCTCTACAAGTCTGTTTTCAAAAACCTATTCTTTACCTAGGGTGTATGTTTTAAACTTATCGTACAAACCATTAGTTATTTAAACTTAAATAATTAAGTAACATTGCTCTAGTGTTCACAAGAAACAGAACGCAGCAGACAACTTTAATATTCAACAGATTAAATTGGGAACTGCAGCTAGTTTCATAAACGAGTTCGCACGCAGCACGCTGACGTGAGGAAAGTGAATTTCCACAGACAAAATTTAAAACTCAGAATCAGTGTAAAAACAAATATTTATTCCAATTATTATTGAAATCTGAAAACGTTGATTTTTTTGCTGTTCTGACGCTCCTGGTTTTATTTACCTGATGCAATGCTGGGAATACAATTTTGCGCATTATAAGGTTAAGAGAAGGACCAGTCAGGCTTGAAAGTAGACGTGAGGTTGCTGGGGATGAGAAAAGTACACCAACAAATGAATATCAGGCTTTTTTAATGTAAAACCCCCATAGGACAACGTACTGTGTTTAGTCTATATACATTTTCTTGAATAACTCTGTAAATATTTATGCTAGAATGACGAGAGAGGGCTTAAAACTTTCGCCTCACTAATTCCCTTCTTTTTACATGAATGAATTTTACATCCGGGGCTTTTCTGACCATTTTTGGGCCCAACAACTCAAAATTTGAAAGAATTATGCCCAAAAAAGGGGTGTAGAGTTTTCCGATTGTTTTGCCCAACGAAATTGTTCAACTGATTACAGAAAGGAACGACCCTACAAAATTTGAAGTAAATCGGACAAATAATGCGACCGACCGCTAGAGTGCAAACACACACACACACACACACACACACACACACACACACACACACACACACATATATATATACATACATACATATATATATATATATATATATATATATATATATATATATATATATAACATTTTGAACGACCCCCCAAAACGGGTCACGATAGGAACTTCTATGGTGGTCCCGGGCTTAAGTTTCACCGTGCGGGTCATGCTAATAGTTCACTTTCTTCAGGAAATTCACTAATAAATGAGCTATATTAGAACGTTGCTAGTTATGCCTCTTACAACAAGAACATTGTTAGTGGAAACACTGTCATTGCAATCTGTTAACAGACGTGTGTTAATGATCCCAACAATGTTCGATCTCCGCGCTCCTAAGCTGAAGCTCTGATTTAACAATGAGTCCATCGACGCGTTAAGCTACAAGATACCTTACGCGGAAACACCGTCGCGGGGAGGGGTGGGGGGCACATGCCGCCGTTATCACGACAGATGCCGTTATCAGGTGTCACCTCATCAGTAGCGGGCAAACACAGCCTCGCTCTCCAAACAAGATAAGCCTCGGAACGTCTACTGCTGTAATCACCTGGGTTTACACGCTCTTGCGCAACTCGCGGTGCGAATGAACTATTGTTTACCCATCTGCAGTGAAAATTATCCCACAGAATTAGTAAATATCCCATTTATCCCTTCGGTATGCTTCAAAATATCCCTAAAAATATTTTTCTTCAGGTATACATCATGAATCCCCTGGTATTATTTTATATTTAATAAATAAATACATAGACTAAAATTGGTACCTAGAAATCAAATATTTGTATTTGTTGGACGATGGTTTTTCCACTTACGACATGACTTAGGCCTATTTACAAAACCACTTGCCCAAATAATCTAAAGTCCCGTGGAGACCAAGCTAAACTCGGTGATAATTGATTTTTTCGCGCGTGAAAAATGTGACCACTATATATGAAATCGATATTCAATGGTTCTAGTCACTGTTTTCAATAAATGATTTGATACATTTACTTTACTCATTCAATTTGTATAAGTTACCTAAAGGAAATAGTGTATATATGATTTTATTTTATTTTTTATTGTTATTTAGATTTTAATTAATTAATTTTTTATCTACTCTCTTTTCTGGAATATTATACATAATATACCATCCAAAAAACTACAAATAAACCTACTAACCCACTGACAGGTAAATGTGAAAATTATTATTTTGTTGGTAATTTAAACACACGGTAAGATCAACACCAACTTATAATGCAAATCAATAAATCTCATAAAATATGGTAGCAATTGCAAGCAAGCGATATCAGTCGGGGGCGATATCACTAATTGTAAGAAACACGAGAATGGCGTGTCGTGTTTGTAGGAGCACGCGACTGGATAACATCAGTGTCTATATCAGTACAGCGGTCAATGTTGCGATATTGTAACAATGGTCAACGCACGCCAACCGAGCTTTGAGCGAGAATAAACCCACTGCTATTATTAGAAAGTTAGATTGCAACATGTTATATTTACACATGTAATGGATCGTATTCTGGGTGCAGTGGGAGTCTTTTAATCCTTGAACATTCCGGAAAAAATCAATACAACATTTGTTGGCCACACAAAATATTATGTGTGGTACACACATAATATTTTGTGTAATTTTGTAATGTTCTAGGTATTTTTCTCACCTGAAGACGGGATCAGATTCCAGATCCCGAAACGTCGTGACAGTGGTTTGTTTACTAATCAGTGATGGAAACGTCCGCTATAATCTCTTAAACAACATTATAGGATAGTTAAAAGTTGCCCTTAATATACACGAGTTTTAGAAACTAATTGCATTTCTTTGAGAATAATTTACACGTTATTATTACTTTAGGGAGTAAATCAGTAAAACTTAAAATCTCGATTGTGAGTCAGTATGGTAAAACTTAGCTCACACCAAAGACAGTTAAAATAATAACAATACGTACAAAACAAAGACAATTACGCAAAAGTTGTCTTTATTTTGATTTTGTTTTAATAACTTTGTATCGCAATTTGGTTTAGTGATGGTAAACCTCCTGGACGAAGAAGCAACAAATTAATAACATGACATTAAAAATACGAGGACTTACGTCAATATTAAGCATGTTCTGTGTCACTACAATAGAACATATTATCTAATTTGTATTCTACCACAGACTTCTCTGTGATTCTACGTTAAACGCTAAGACGACAAAGAATTTAACAACGCGATTAAAAAATAAAATATCCAACTAACCAGAAGTGGCCGAATCCAACACAAACTTCCCACAGCATAACTCCTACGATAACGAGCTGGCAAACAAAAGAATGCTTAACTGCAACGAAAATTGGCGTGGTGAAGCAATTAAAGCAATAAACGACTTGAAATCGGCCGAGAGTTTACAACAAGGAGTGAGTGAGTCCAGACAGCGTTACGGGCGCGTTTACGAGCGTAGTCGCTCCAACAGCTGATTAAAATACACGAGCCACGTTTATTGATTGTAAATCTCGGAATGCATAAAGTCCGGCGATCGGTTCCTGGAACGGCTGTAACTGGCGACCTGTAGACCCGTGGAGGTAGAGGTGGGATGGATTATAGGTGGATACTTCTCGCTTTGACGCTGGAGCTCCCATAGAACCGACACAGTCAGGTGGTGCTGGGCATAAAGTTAGATGCAACCAACTATAGTGGCCGCAGCCACGGGGAACGGCCTTAACTGGCGACCTGTAGACCCGTGGAGGTAGAGGTGGGAAGGGTTATAGGTGGATACTTCTCGCTTTGACGCTGGAGCTCCCATAGAACCGACAGTCAGGTGGTGCTGGGCGTAACGTTAGATGAAACCAACTATAGTGGCCGCTGCCACGGGGAACGGCTGTAACTGGCGACCTGTAGACCCGTGGAGGTAGAGGTGGGATGGGTTATAGGTGGATACTTCTCGCTTTGACGCTGGAGCTCCCATAGAACCGACAGTCAGGTGGTGCTGGGCGTAACGTTAGATGAAACCAACTATAGTGGCCGCTGCCACGGGGAACGGCTGTAACTGGCGACCTGTAGACCCGTGGAGGTAGAGGTGGGATGGGTTATAGGTGGATACTTCTCGCTTTGACGCTGGAGCTCCCATAGAACCGACAGTCAGGTGGTGCTGGGCGTAACGTTAGATGAAACCAACTATAGTGGCCGCTGCCACGGGGAACGGCTGTAACTGGCGACCTGTAGACCCGTGGAGGTAGAGGTGGGATGGGTTATAGGTGGATACTTCTCGCTTTGACGCTGGAGCTCCCATAGAACCGACAGTCAGGTGGTGCTGGGCGTAACGTTAGATGAAACCAACTATAGTGGCCGCTGCCACGGGGAACGGCTGTAACTGGCGACCTGTAGACCCGTGGAGGTAGAGGTGAGATGGGTTATAGCACAGATAAAGGAAACTCTACAGATTGCTCGCCGCGCCTGCAATTCGGTTGCGGCTGAAGGCAATAGTTGACCCGCCAAAATCCAGGGGCGCTAGTGATGGTACTGCGGGAGGGGAACGCCGCTCGGGGGGAGCGGGTTTGGGGGAAATGACGCCACAGATCTACGTCACAGCCACAACACTGTCACAAATACCCCGCGCCTGCGCCCCGGGCGTCGACAACAGTGAGTCACTGTCACCCCGCGCTCATGACCTCCGGTGACGGCGCTCTACGCAAGTGTAGATTATTTTACTGTTTTACATTTTCTTTCTTCCCCTATTTAGTATATGGAGAAAGTGTTGTTTATACTGTATTTGTTAGGCTTGACTAGTAGAACATTATATGTTTCCATTGTTAGATTTTAGTTGTTTTCAGTTTTTATTACATCAATCATGTCGTCAACTAATTGTTCGTTTAAAAACTGCTTTAACAGTTCAGCTAAATTTAGAGGGTTAAAAATGTTTCGTTTTCCTCGAGATCGAATACTAAGCGAAGTTTGGATAAAGCACACAGGTAAGTTTAATATTGTTACTAATTAGTAATACAACTTATAGTGAGTGGAACGGTGTAATTGGGCCACGTTTTAATATAGAAAACATAAACTCAGTTTACTAAGTTATTTTGCAATATTAAGTAAATAAATTTGGCATGCCTTAACTTTATTTCATTGCCTATTAGGTAAACTATTTGTTTTTGTTTTTATTCTATATCGTTTGCCCGATAACAGTTTATATATGTAATCATGACCCTGCTAGTACTTGCCCCAGTGTTCGGTGCAAGTGCAGCTTTGACTTAAGATTTGCTAGCATATGTACATGGGATTATAGCTAAAGTGATCAGACGTCTCGTTTTAACGGGACAGTCCCGTTTTTTTGGAGACGTCCCGTTGCCCCGACCAACCCTCTCGCGTCGCCCATTTGCCAGTTTTCGCTTTATCAATTTCTGATTTGCTCTTTTATGAATATTTTTTTATCTTAAATAATATGATGAGGTTTTATGGGGTTACACACGTCCCGTTTCAATAGTTTAAAAGCTGATCACTTTAATTAAAGACCACGTTTCACTGAGTATAGAAGTTTTTAAATCATTGATCTATTTTGGAGTTACAAACTGTTTTGTTATACAAAGCCTGGAAACTTTTAAGTTTGTAAAATTGGAAAGATATAATATTTTACTAAAACGATGTAAATAGTAAGTTATTGTTGAACTAACTTATTTCGTAATATTATGTGAGCTCTTCAGTGTGATTTACAACAATATTGTTTGTCAAGTGAAACTAATTTTCAGAGTGAAATATGTTAGAAAAACGTCTTAAAACATATGTTGACGTTGTTTAACTGAAATAATTATTTATGAGATTATGGTAGCCACTGGCTGCACCCACTCCGCCCTTCGCCATAAAATGTAAAAATAAATGATTATCCAAAAAATGTTTTCCAGTACACTCCCCGCTTCCAATTCAAAATGAAACACATTCGTTTAACAGTTTTTTAGCGAGTTTTCCCTATAGGGAAGAAGCTGTAACCGAAGGTGGCATGTTAAGACTTAAGCCCGAGGCCATGATAAATTTTTGTTTTGAGGTCCCTAGACACCAAAAACACTTTTCGTTCAAATGTATACACACATATGTGTGTATGTGTCCGTTAACACGATAATTAAAAAAAACACCCAATTTCGGTTAAATATGGCAAAAACGTGTAAAGCAACATTCATGACTTTAAGTTCGAAAACCAGAAAAATTAGAGCATGGGAAGGGGGTTTTATGGGAATTTTCTAAAAATCAGTTTTTGCATTTTTTACCATACAATTTCTAAAATACTCAATTTTGGTTTTGACTGTTTTATATAGCTTAAAAAATAGTATTTAAAACTAACCAAGGTTAAGTGGTTGTGGAGAAAATAAAAAAAACGTGTTCATAAAATGTTCCATGTTAATCAAAAGTTCTCCCCATGTATTTCGAGATCGCAAACTTAGTTTAACAGCCCCCGTTCTATACCAAACAATCCGATAAAAAAAATATTTCACCGGATTTAATGTAAGCTGACCGTCTTTTAAGTTACCTACATATTGGACTATCAGTATAAAAGTCCGGTAACAGTTTATTTGTTTGAATTTTCTTTTCTGAATATTGATTGTCATAAAAATTAAGATGTTTAAAAATGTACAATCCCGATTAATTACATTAAAGTCCTAAATACGTTGCAGATAGATTTAACTTGATACGTTTTAAAATGCGATGGGTTTAACAAAGTAAATTTGTTAAAAATAGATTTATGCACAGCTATATAAGTCAACAAATTATAATAAATCATAGTTCGAATCGTTTGTTGTAGGGAATGCCGATCTTATTGGACTGTCACCGATAAAACTTAACAAAAATAAAAGAATATGTGAGCATCACTTTCGGCAAGAAGATATACTGCCCAGCGGTAGACTTCAATTCAATGCAGTGCCTCAATGTTACGTCCCGCCTGATGTCTCAGCTGGCCCTTCCCAACCGCCCCTGCCTGCCGTAAACGATCCCATGACCGACAGCCCTCCAAAATCGCCTCTGCGTCGTCGTGCACCTCCAGCTGCCACCTGCACAGATCCTGACCTCACGCCACCTTCCAAAAGGCCACGTGTTGATGAATCGTCTCCTTCACCGGCATTTTTACGCCAAGCCAATACCCCTAGAAAGTACGGCCGATCAGCATCACCTTCACTGAAATCACCCACTGTATCCCCATCGCCTAAATTAACAACGCCATCATCGGTATTTTGGATATCAAATGCATCTCCCACCAACGGAAAGTCGCCCTCCCCCAAATCCCATGAACAAACCCGTAAAAAACACGCTATCAATAGAAAACTATTTTCAAAAAAAAAATCAACTGAGCCTTTTCATCAAATTAATACACTGAAAAAGAAGTTAGCTGTAAAAAGGGCAACAATATCCAGATTGAAACGAACGTTGATGAAAACAAAAAATGCGACGAAGGGATCATTAGGATCCCATAACATTCCCGTAAAAAGCAATGAAGGATTTATGCTTATTAAAATGCAATTTCATAAAAAAAGGCAGCCATGGAAAAAAGAAGAAAGAAGATTTGCCACATCATTGTACTTGAGGTCTCCTTCATGCTATAAGTACTTATCAAAATCATTGATTTTACCTGGAATATCAACCATTAGATCTTGGATGTCGTCAAAAGAATGCTTCAAACCTGGATTTAACAACAAACTTCTGCAACAAATAAAATGTAAAGTTAATAGCATGGAGAATATGGAGAAGGCTTGTGTGCTTATGTTTGACGAGATGGCAGTAAAACAGGCTCTTGAATACTGTGCCAACTTTGACCTTATTGAGGGTTATGAAGATGTTGGAAGCCTAGGGCGTCAACTCCGGATAGGGAAACAGGCCTGTGTATTTATGGTTAGAGGCCTGTATTATCAATGGAAACTTCCTGTTGGATATTTCATAACTAGGAACGGATTAACAGGAAATCAAATAAAACTACTGATCATGGAATGTGCTCAAATATTGACAGATGCTGGCCTTCAAGTTAAAGCCTTGGTATGCGACCAGAATAGCACAAACCGAACGGCATACAATTCCCTGGGCATTACATTAAACAAACCTTGGTTTGAGCATGCTGGTCATAAAATCCATGCGTTGTTTGACGTTCCTCACCTAATGAAATCAGTTCGGAACAACCTTATTAATCATGACTTTTGGTTTGATGGAAAAGTAGTATCCTTAAGTGATGTCAGGGAACTCTTCATAATAGACTCCAGTAGTACTTCGACTAGAGCTGCCCCGAAATTAACACCTGCCCACATAAAACCCAATAGTTTTCAGAAAATGAACGTGGCCCTTGCAACGCAGCTGATGAGTCACACAACAGCAGCAGCGCTCCGTACCGTTGTAGGGACTGGCCAACTAGCCAGCAACACCGCTCTTAATACAGCTGAATTTCTAGATTTTATGAACACTCTGTTTGATGTATTAAACAGCAGATCGATGAAATGCAAAAACCCAGACAACTGTGCCCTAAGCTTGGAGAACTCTCATACCATGGAAATAATTAACAATGCACTCAAAGTGTTTTCAAGCCTAAAAAAACTAAATTGCAAGTATCCAAAACCACCTTGTTTTAGTGGCGTGTTGTTAACTGTGAAATCAGTGTTGTCCTTGTTGAACCAAGAACATGGTCGTTACCTGCTAACGTCAAGGTTAAACCAAGACACGCTGGAAAACCTATTTTCAAGCATAAGACAGAGGGGTGGATGGAATAAAAACCCTACAGTTCGTGTGTTTAGGAGTTCCCTCAGGTTGTATTGTTTGCAGTACCTCATAGATCCACCTAAAACAACTTCCTACGATCCGGATTATGATAGTATCCTCGACATCGGTACTATGTCCACAGCCACCGAGGCTCCAACCCAAGATATAGGAGGCACAAACAGTGAAAAGGATCAAGACGTGATTGCCAGCAGTGATGGTGAAGAGGAGGAAGAAGAGGGTGATGACGATCCTGTTCCTCATGATTTGCTTGTGACTGAACCAGTCTCACTGGAAACCTGTTCGCAACAATATTATGCTGGATACTTAGCACTAATGTGCTACAATAAGTTCAAATGTGAGAAATGCATACTTCGCCATTGTGATGTAAACTCTACACTTGACAGTGCTTCAGAGCTTCTCATTTTGCACAAAACCTTCACAAACATAAACATTGAGTCTTCATCCGGATTAAAAGCTCCATCTCAAATGTTAATGACCATAGTCTCAAAAGCTCTTAATGTTTACAAAAAGTGTTTCACTAAAATCTCCCACAAACCGAAAATTGTTGCGAGGCTCATGAAATTGACTAGAAGATGTTTGCCGAGCTATTCTGATATGGAATGTGAAGATCACGACGGATACTTAATTCATACACTGTTCAGAGTACTCCTGTATAAACAATGCAAATGGATCACAGCATCAATGAAAACCGCATCGATGGATAAAATGCGCATTCTCCATCACGTGTAGTGTTGTTCCTGTGGTTTTCAGCATACACAAGATGATTCAAATTCTCTAGATAAACAGCTAAGTGACATTTGGAGAATTTTCAGTGTCCTAGCCATATATTTTGTTACTTCTTTAACCTGTTTACTTTCAGATGTCCGTAATATTTAATTTTCAATTTAATCATGTAACTATTATAAGACCTTGACAAAGGGAAATCACACTGTTTGTTCTGTTCTGTTGTGCCTATAATTTGGTTGTAATATTTGTATTAAAAATTGTATTAGTGTATTTATACTATATGTGTACTGTGTACATTTTAAACTATGAGTTTTGCTAAACATTTAGAAAATAATTGAAAGATTCCAAACACTTTGCATTACACTACGTACTTCTTTGAACATTGTGTTATGGTATATAACCTTTATTATGTATCATCTTCCGCTTTAAAATCTTTATAACATTTTGTTTTGCAAATAATAATATACCAGTCTTTCATTTTACCAACAGTAAACTATTAATGTACAATGGTGACATGTTTTCCGAAAAATTACCATAATTAATATTTTGCAATTGATACTAGTCCCTCACTGGCAGAAATAGTTTGTTCGTTTGTATTATTTGTTTTTCTTTGGATTTATACAAATATATTTAAATGGTTACAATAATGATTTATTAGCGATGTTTTAAAATGTATGTATTAATAACTGTATATAATTAATATATTCAACATTTAATACTATCAATGTTAGTAAAGAGTTCGATTTCTCTAGTAATATTTGAAATTATTTTATTGCCCATGTTTAATTGTTGTTGTACAAGAACACATAAATCCATAAGCTCCTTTACCTAAATGATTTGGTTTTGACGATCTATGTGTCATCAAAATTATTGTCCTAATTCTTAGTTATCCATAAAAGTTATACATTTACGACAGATTTATCTTCAGGGACACGGGCCTTCCTCGTAAATAAGATAATTTTAATTCAATTGCACTGTAAAAGAGCTAGCTGTTGGTACTATAAAATGTTATTGCATTGATCGGTAGTAATATACAAATGCTAATTACTATAAGTTCCACTTGTAGGTTAAAATACCTTAACGTTACCTCATCTTCAAACCTAATACGTGCAAACGTTAACAAGATTAAAATAGCTAAATATTGAAATGTAGAGCAAAAATCGGGGATCGAAAGAAAGGGTAAGACCACTAAATGCGCGCGCCCTGCTTCATGGGTTCATCTGCCCTCTCAGTGTTTATTTCTATCACAGATAAGAGTCTCCGTTATCTGTGTTTGTATCGAGAAGCGCCGTGTCAGTCTGAATTCAGTATCACGAGAGGGACAGGAAGCGTGACGTATGCCTGACGCCACGGAGTCGCAAGACTCGTTGTAGCGGGACTGGTCGCGGGATCTAGTGAGGAAAAATATAACTATACCCTTCTCCTCCCGCTGTCCCCTCGCCTACCAGCCTTCCGCAGCAATACAGTAGGCTCAGTCAGCTATCTGTAGAGTTTCCTTTATCTGTGGTTATAGGTGGATACTTCTCGCTTTGACGCTGGAGCTCCCATAGAACCGACACGGTCAGGTGGTGCTGGGCGTAACGTTATATGCAACCAACTATAGTGGCCGCTGCCACGGGGAATCCTGTAACGTTATTTCATCAAAGTTACACCGTAGCATGGAATCAGGAGCTGATTTAGGAACGCAGGTACATAATCAAATGGTATTACGCCGTGTCAAATTTAGTGTGATAGTGACAAACCCCTATATAACATATTGCATATAAAAATGTTCGTTGAGATTATTAGGCTACATGTGTCAACATTTGAAAAAAATTCCAAAATTCCCTTAAGGCTTCGCCACTTTGGCTCTAAAAATTTCACTGTGTCAATTACGATTATTTTATAGGGTCAAATAGTATATAAAGGTTGGATGATTATCGTAAAATATTTCCAGGTTACCTACAGAATGCTGCACAAGCAATGGGTTTCGTTGATGAATCTTCCCGGTGTGAATGAGATCGCCTATAGTAATGTTAAAGCGCACAAAACTACAAAGCACTAATCGTTTTCAGTGGTTAAAGTTAATTCTATCGTAGAAACACTAGAGGATTGTATACAGGTCCTTTCTGTTCACATTTTACTATCCTTAGTTGTGTAGCCTTCACACAAAAATCACTTGGTAAACACTATCTTATTGAGCGTTTTGCGGCTTAGTACAGTAGAAAAACATTCATACAGACTACGGCTTCATTGTAATAGGTACACTATAGTTGCGTGGGTATATACGGTAGTTGATGCTTTTGACAGTAGTCTGTTGGGAATTTGCAAGCCATTCTTCATCTATATTAAGCCAAACCAACCCAGAAAATTCTGAGAAAAGCTCAAGATTTGAACGAGAAAATCGGATGAAAACTACGTATGCTTTTCTAAAAATCCTCCTACGGCTAAAAATATAGTACAAGAGTCAAGTTAAAATGAGTTTGTATATATTGGAATTTGAGTAGCTGTGTGATGTGAATTGAAAAACTGAAACCAGGTGAACAAGCGAAGCTGTTGGCAAGTTTGAAACATTGTTTAACCCTCTTCTCTCATTACTTATTTCTCCGTCAGCATTTTCAAAAACAAAACCTTTGTCTGTTTCTTCAAGAAAACAGAAATGAATTCCGGGAAGGCGTCAGCAAGTGCGAGTCTACGAAAGGTTTCCTCAGAAACCCGAGTCATTGTGAGAACCCGAGTGCAGACGAGCAGACTGACAGTCGTGTCTTATCACAACAAGAGGATGCGCTATCAGCACGCGGCCGCTGACTGCAGTATTGTCTGAGACAGCGGTTGTGCAATCAAAACTACAATAGTGAACTAGAAGTTTATGTGGCAGTATAATGTGTAATTTATGTTATACCCATGTTTACATCCAGGAGTAATCACTATTTAACAGCATGTACTACTGAGCGATGAGTCATATAACTGTATTGCTGTGGTAGGCTACGATAAAATATTAGGCTACATTTTGCTTAAGGAAACTTGTCTATTATGTTAATGCACCACTGAATTTCTCCGATTTTTACTTTCTTCCCTTTATGGAGAAAGTATTGTTTTCGTCAAAATTCTCGAATTTGAGTTGTTAGTGGAAACATTCGTTTTGGTGCTCCCTGAATCCAAAAAAGGGATTTTTACGTTAAGTCTGTGTGTCTGTCTGTCTGTATGGATGTGTACAGAGCTAGATCCCTAACCAATGGTCCGATTGTTATTAAATTTGGTATGTAGGTACTAATCCATGATATCTCCAGGCGGTTTTTTCAATTTTTGGAATTTTTGATTTTTTAAGGGTAATTATCCCCCAAAAACCGCAAAAAAATATGAAAAATCAAGATTTCTCAAAAACGGCTCTAACGATTTTGATTAAACTTTAGTCGTTTGTAGAACTTTAGTTTTCAAACAAAATGACACCACCCGCATTTCTGTAAAAATTTGGGTTCAGAAATTTAAAGACTTAAAATATAAAAGATTCAGTTTTTTGGATTTTTATAAAAAAAAACATAAATATAACAATATTACTATTCACCATTAAAAAGAGCTAACAAAACTAAATAATTTAGTATCTTGAATTAACATTCTACGATTACTGGTTGCAGAGAAAATTTAAATTTTCATTTTTCGGTAAACGCAGTACGTTGTCCAATGTTATTCTTATGGGGAATACAAAAATTACTATTTCTCTCTTATTTATTGATCAATTTCGTTCAAACTTGATATGCTTGTCAATTTAGCATTGACCAACAGAGGAAATTCGAAATATATCGCCCCTTAATAACCCTGACGGGGGATTAGGGGGAATTTCTCCTCTTAAAACCTCGTGTGTAGCGATGGATTCTGTAGTGCCTCCTAAACAGGGATTTGGGTGGATATTTTTGAAAACAACTTAGAAGATTTTCTGTACATTCGACCAGGCTTTGTATTCTTTATTTAGTAAATAAAAAGTAATTTATTCATTAAAGTTGGGCTAAAATGGAGAAAGTATGTGTCAGTTTCCTGATACCGTTTATTTATTATTTGAGCAAATCAACAATATGATTTCCTTAACACGTAAATAGTTTTCACGTTTATTTATTTTCAAACTTCAACGAAATGCGAGTGAGTTTAACACAAGTAAATATAAAATTGAGTAGTAAATGGCCCAGCCTGTGTATATTGTTGCTATAGATATTGTACATAGACATCAACTTAAATAAATTTGACAAAAGAAACCTGACTTTCCAAATTAAAAATTCATTCTGATGCAAAATTATAATGCCTCTCACACTTTAAAGTTTCTGCAATAATCGATAATGTATTTTACCTAAATAATAAATATACCTAGACGTTTTTATGTACTTATATAAACCAAATACGCATTGAAATAATAAATTATAAACCGTCTGTTACAAACGAACAATGCAACTTGTTATCAAGGAAGGAAATGGAAGTGACAAGCGTTGTGAATACCACTGACAACTCCACGACACCAGGGCTTTGGTACAGGACTTCGGTACAATGTACAATATTGAATCCTCAGCCAGCACTCTACCTTCGTCCTGCTTTATCTGTCAGGTCTTGATAAAACTGTTTGAATTCGTTCTTCGTCAGCTGACGTATTTCATTTCTATAATTTGTCTTGATTCTACCATTTCTTGAGGAATATTTTCTTTTCATAAACAATTTAACTCTTACAAAAGAACTTGACGTTACCAAGTTTAGGAATTCAACGAACGAGTAGTACTTTTGGTTTAGGGTATTCAATATTCCCTACAGGCTAAGCTTTGATTAGAGGCTGACCTTGTACGTAAGCCATTGTTGAAACAACTACAAGAATTGAAATTAAAATACATTGCTATACAAAAATAAAGTTTGAATAAATCTGTAAACCTTTGAATCTCAATAAAGTCCCATTAAAGCTCAAGTATGTACTTGCCGCAACTGCAGAATTTTGATCGATATACAAAATACCCCCGTCGCAGCAAACCTGCGTACTCAGCGAATTTCCTATGAAATAATATATTTCTTACCACCACATAAAGCCACTTACCAAGTTTCATAAAAATACTTAAATAAATAAGTGATATATAGCATTTTATTTATTCTCTATAAGAATAACATTAGGGTTGAGAACGCAGGTTTGCTGCAACGAGGAAGATAACAATGCGGGTTTTTTGCAATTATCAATATAACTCAACCAGGTGAAGCTATATACCAGGTTTTAATGATTTATGTTCATAATTAAGGGAGATATAAAGCTTTCCGTATTCTCCATAAGAATAACATTAGGGATGAGAATGCAGGTTTGCTGCTAAGAGGATAATCAACAAAAAATCAATTTTTTGTGGAAATATCAATATACCAGTACTAGGTGAAGCCATCTACCAAGTTTCATCAATATACGTTCATAAATAATCGAGATATCAAATTTTAAATATTCTCCATAAGGATAACATTGGACAACATACTGTGTTTAGCACTTTGAATATCACGGCAACGGTTGGACGTAGAATCACAATTTAAACACCAAAATGATTGTTTTGTAGAGCTAAACTGATTGGTAAAAGCAAATGTGAAGTTTACATAGAAATGAACTGAGGAAAAGCCAAAAACCTTTTTCCCATAAGATTAACATGGGAGATTTTATGAGCAGGTTTTTTTTTTTGATTTTCTCCGCAACCACTTAACCTAGGTTAATAATTAAAAATACTATATTATTTGTTTTTTAAGCTCTATAACATGGTCAAAACCAAAATTAAGTTTTTTAAAAATTTTAGGGTGAAAAAAGCAAAAAATTAATTTTTGGGAAATTTAAAACCCCCATAAACCCCCCTTCCCGTGGTCCGATATTTCTGGTTTTCGAACTTAAAGTCATGAATTTCACTTTACACATTTGAGCCAAATTTCATCGAAATCGGACGTTTTTTACTCAAGTTATCGCGGTAACGGACACACACACATATATATATATATAAATTTGAACGAATAGTGTTTTTGGCATCTGGGGACCTCAAAACAAAAAGTTATCATGGTCTCGGGCTTAAGTCTCACCATGAGACCTACGGTAATAGCTTCTTCCCTATAGGGGAAATTCGCTAAAAATCGGAATTAAGAGCGGGCTCCAGTCACATAATATTTTGAGTTTCTACCTGCTTCATACCCTTAAGGACAATATTATCTTTAAAAAGCCCGTCCTTTTAACGGATTATCCGAAATCCTTAGTTCACTTTAAAGTGAAAAATATGCCTAGCGATTTAAGCGAGGAGAATTTCGAAATAAAAAACAGTCCACCCATGTAACATATTTTTAACGAAATTTTATATTTAATATTTAAATATATTAAATATTTTATATTTTATATTTTTTAATATTTAAAAATATATTTAATATTTATATATTTATATTTTATTTTTAATATCGAAATTTTGCTTACTGAAATCGTTAGTTACTTTATTAGCGCTTTAAATTAGCCATATATTTACGAAATCGGATTCTTCGTTGAGGAAGGACGAGATTTAAAATTTATCATTAGTCTTACGGGGAAGCCGGTAACGCCAAATACTTCTTGACTGGAGCCCCCTCACGGGAAATCTTTCGACAAAGTTCACTGTGTAAAAATCTATCAATAAGCTTATCACACCTTCGAAATTGATGAGCTTAAATTACATTTTCAACAGCCAGCAACACTTTGAAATTCAACAGCTGACGTGTTCGCCAATCAGAACGAAATATCTGGGGATCTTTTGATTTCCAAGTTATTAATTAACAACTGCATCGCCAATTACATTACCCCCACTAGATTAACATCTCAATCATGCACTCAGCTAATGAACGGAAACTTGGGCTGAGAAACCACTGTAATTAAGCCATAAGTCGATGCAAATTAGGTACTTTAAACGGTAATTCTTATGGGGAAATTATAAATGCAAATATGGTAAATTAGTAAGGGTTATCAGGAGATTGCGAATATTACCTGAGTGCTCTGTATTTAAAAGTACTAATTTTTAATAAATTTGCAACGTATTTGAGGATAATATAGTGGTGTTTTAATCACACAAATAGTTGCAGTGGTCTATAATACAGTAGTATAAACTTGAACGGGTTTATTATTTAAGGGTCTTTTGTTAAAAGGCCGACATTATAAATTTAGTCTCTTGATAGCACAGGTCTGTTCGGAGATGACGTAATAGCCAGTAAACAAAGGGTTGGGGGGAGGTTGCCACTGCACTGTTCATATACATTGTTTTTGACAGAGTCAACCAATAAAAACAAATCAAATCACTTTATCAAATGGCATAAGTAAAGATGAATTGTCGTGGGGGTGATTCCCCTCACCACCTTGTATAACAGCTGTCCTTCAAGACATCTCCGTGTGCAGAAAAAGAATTGCCGGGGAAATAGAAGAGAATAGGTACATTTTTCGTTATAAAGATTCAAATAAAATTTAGAAATTTCGAAAATTCAAACAACGACCATTCCCTACGGCTAGATGCAGCTTTCACATGTGTATTTTCAGTCAAACTTATGATCAGAACTCCGGGGGATAAAAACCAACTTACCATACAAATCGAACTTCTGACATCTACAATCCGAACATAAACTCGGACTCGTTTCGCCGACTCACACAAACGAGACTGGGAACAAGAAACGATCGACGATCTTACTAATCGTTAACGATATGGCAGCCTCGTTATAGGAGATCGACACCAAATTGTGTACTTGTTTATGCTAACGAACAGGATTAAAAATATTTGAACACGTCTTCGATCCATTAATTAAGCGGGAGGAAGGGAGGGCTGTTGGCGCTGTGGATTTATAGGACCGGTCCTTCGTCTGGAGCAGGTCCTATCGACCTATCTCCGGTCCTGCGGTCCTACTCGCTGTAGTGATTACAAACTATCGATTTTTGGACTATCGATATTTTTCGATATTTTTGTAAAAACCTATGACAATATCGATAGTTTTTTTTACAGTGGTTTTCATGCGTTTTTTCTAACTAAAGAGGGTAAAATAAACTGCGATTAAAAATTATTTACATATTTTTTATGATTTAAGTTTTTTTTGTGGTACACCTGCCAGTATTTTTTTTGTTCTGGCTACTTCCGTGGTCTTAAAATGTTATGTGGGCAATATGGCTGGAGAAATGTGCATTTTGTAACAGTTTTCTTACAATAAGCTTTCAGTTGGTTAAATTGTGTTTTGTAATTTTTTTAATCCTCGTCAACGACACAACAATTAGGCCTATAAAATTACAAAATTTACTTTAATGTTAAAATTACATTAATATGTAACAAAAAATAATGCTTTTAGTAAAAAAACTGACGTTATATAATACTGAAACAAAATTACTATAAATACTAAATATCTTACTAGCCTATAACAAACTTACATTATACGTACTGAGTTTATGGTACAGTACGTTTGCAGTGTTCCCAACCTGCCCATTTAGAAATAGCGTGCAAGAAAATCAGTAGCACAAGTAAATCGAAATTATTGTATTAAAACATGGACCATGATTTTTTTATAATTAATATAGTAACTGTCATAGAATATTATAATATTTTAAAAATCTCAGTTTTGTCATACCGGTATAAAGAAAAGTTGGAATTAATACTTATTAATAGAATTTTAAAACGTATTTTTAAACTATCGATATTTGTTTACGACAGTCCGACTATCGGACTTATATCGATAGTATGTAATCACTACCGTGCTGCCCTCACATGGGGCATAAGGCACAATGGACTCAGAGATCTGTTAGTAAATATTGGGGGCGCGTGACTCTGAATTATGGGGGAGTACATGGACGGATTGCAAATGAGGCGGACTACTTGTACGTAAGAATCGTTATTTCTGCTTTGAAAATATAAATTGCCATTAGTTTTAAAGAGTTGTAAGGCCGGGTTTACCAGATAAATTGTAAGTTTTAAGTTTTAGGTACCAATGAAATGTATTTATTTTATGTGAACGATTTGTGTTTACAAGTTTAGAGTCTTAAGTATTTTTTTAGTTTAAATTACCACGAATCTATTGTTTAGGTGAAGGGAAACTAATGGTACACAACGATTATACTATTTTGTTTCACAAAATAAAGCTTGCATAACTGTAATAGTAAGTAAGACTAAAAAGTGTCATCGTAGTAAATTGAGTCCAACCCGTATAAAAGAACCTTTAACTCTTCATTTGAAAGAGGTTCATATTAGAGATAAAAACATACATTTTAAATTAAACAGCAACAATATGAAATGCAATTTGTGTTATTGTCTAGGAATAAAATTATAACTGCTCATTGAAACTGGAAATTAAACAGCAGAAATAGGAAAGCAATCTTTATTATTCTTTATGATCTTTATTGTTGTTTAGCAAAAAATTGTAATTGCTGAGTAATGGTGTTTTATTCATGCACTGAAAAAATATGCTTTTATTGAATTTAATAGGATTGTCTATAACAATCTTATGTAGGCTAATATACAGCTAGTTATAAAAAAGAAAACTTGGTTAAATTAACTATTGTTTTGTTTTTTAAACGTTAATGTCAAGAGAGGGAGGAAGTGTTCTCAAGGTTTTGATGGAACATATTAAACTTACATTAACCAACTATGCTCCTAAGCTATCGACTGGACATAAAAATATTGAATACGCAATTACAAAACCGCTCTGAGATATCGTAGAGTTGTTCCAGTTGCCTAGTTCGTTCCCCGGCTCCATGCCGTCTGAGATGTTATAACAGCGGTCAAGGTCGTTCCAGCTAACGAGCGATCCCTTGATAACAATTGGCGCCGAGGCCGAGCCCCACCGCGGGGGTCCGTCGCTCTACCTGGGTCCTCGCCCTCGGTCCTGGACCAAGAACCTACAACCATCACTCACCTCCCCCGTCCCTCGTCCCTCGGCTCTGCTAAACCAACAACGGAAGTGGTTATCTCACAACCTAAATGCAGCCTTCTGCCAAACCTAAAGATGCCTTTTCCCGAAGCTTTACTGCCTGACGGATTTTGACACCAATTTGGGAATCGCTATTGTTAAAAGGTGGGAGTGTCAAAGGGGTTTTGTTTTGCTGAACGCCAGTGCTTTTAAAGTTGACCTTAATTCTGCGTTGAACAAATTCTCACAACTGTGGAAATATTTGTCTTTTCCGCCAGTAAAAATAATTATTTCCACGTTCCAGCCTAAGACCCTAAGTGGTTAGTTAAATAGAAGAACTGCCTCGTGCTCTGTTTGGAATACATTAGAGTTAGTAGATATTCAAATTTTAAACTTTTGAGAGTTTTGGACCGTCGACCTTTTTAACAGTTTTAGTAAAACATCACTGGAGCGATAAAATATATTCGTTTATTTTGGTTATAATGTTTCTCGTTTGGCTGTAAATTTGACTAAATCACTCCAGAAGCAGGAATTAAATGAAAAATGTTACAAAACCCGCTTTGGAATTGTTTCTCGAGACTTTACACTTTGTTCAATTGCTGATCAACTTTACCTTCAAGATTTGTTTCGAGATACGAAGTTGACGTTTAAAAACACCACAAAACCAATTTGCTAAATAGTGTGATTAGTTGAATTGCTAATCAATATATTTATTTCTGAGCGATAGTTTTTGTATTCAAATGAATGTACACGAGAGCGTAATGACCATGCTATACTATGCTTTACTAAATATCAAAAGGTAACTATGTTTTACCAATTATCAAAAGGTACTGCTTTTATAGGTTATAAATAGAAGCCTTTGAAAAGGCACTGCACTAAACGAAGCAATCGCAAGCCACAGGACCCTCGGCGAAAGACCCGCTTTAACTGCTGCAGGATTACAGAACCAAAACAAAGGGACAATGATTAACGTTTGGGCTCGGTGGCAATGGCAGTGCGGTGGGAAAGATGCATTCATTTCTGGCTCGCTTAGTCCAAACAAAGCCTTGCTGTCGAGTCGCATGAGGGTGTCGCGGGCGACACCATACACAGCCGTTCAGCTAGCAGCGGTTAGCATTGGAACTCGTGTAGTTGGGTTCTTCTTACTTAGAGCCTGTCACGCGAGCTGATCGCATGCAGCTTGATGGCGCGGCAGGCGCAATGAAACACTAAGTCAACTGTAGAAGCGGAAAAGTGGAAAGTCTCGGAGATTATTTCACGTCGGAATGTAAAGTTCGGCGTATTCGTCTCGAAAATATTCCCATTAACACATTAGGAAGTGACTAAGATAGCAAGTATACAAATCTAATCCCTATTTTTGACTTTCATTTTAATTGAATAACCACCGTGCATTTAAATTACCGTATAACGAAGCACCAGTAACGCAAGTTTTGTCAGTTTGGTTGCAATAATAATCTCAATTTTTGTCTTGATTTTAAACTGATTCCTTGGTAAATAACTAATTTGGCTTTGAACAAAAGTAAAGGACGATTTTTGAAGAAGATAAAAATGTACTAGGTACGGTACAGTATCCAATTTAAAATAGACTCGTCTTCTGAAAAGGATTTTTGTTAAAAAGAACTGGTTATTAAAGAAGAATTTGAATAAAAAATATTTATCACTACAATATTTCTCAAACATGTCCCTACTCCGTTAGATAAACAATCTGACATTGGAAAGGAAGCTGTTAGCCTGCAAGATAACCCCTAGTTAAAGTTGACTGACAATCAGCTGTTCTCAATTTACCACCAGCTAAATCAGCTGTTGTGAATTACGACCAGCTGTCAAACTCTTGCCAACCTACCACAGTGTGTTAACTATAAGGCCTTGGCTGGCAAGTAAATCATACTCGTTAAGTTACGGTCCCGGGACCATAACTAACTCATGAATGCTACCCCGTGTTTAGCATACGCTCCATGGGTCGCCTACACGCCTGGCATAGGTTAAGCTGCTATTTATGTTCAACAAGGCGTCTTGCATTATGAATGAATTGAGTGGCGCTTAATCATGAGCAAACGGTTTGTGCGAATACCAACCGACCAACACTAAACACCAACAGCTGATTTCAGGTCCCTAAATGTCATTTCAGTTAGATGTTGGTGAACTGAGCTTAGTGGGCTGAAAGTGTTAACTTTAACTATAACTCAAACCAAAATGTCAATTTCTGTAAAATGTATTTAGTTAAATTGGTTTTACTGAAATGTACAGTATTTCTTTACACGTTAGTGGGTACCATGTGAAAATAAATACTAAAACAGATTAAAAAATTCAGGTTTTCAGAGGGGATTCAAATTAATTCCTTTTTAAGGGACAATTTACTTATAAAAAACAGTAATAATGAACAGTACGGTACCTAATAAAGTTAAGTGTACTTTTGAAGTTACAGTCTGCAAAACCCGGCAATAATTTTAATTACGTTAATAATTAATTTAATTAATTAATAAGAGATGCAGCGTTTTCAGTCGTTTAAAGGTAAACTACAATGTTTACTTAAATGTTTACAATGTTAACAATGTTTACTTAAAACAATGGTAACTTAAAACTACAATGTTCTTAAATAATTAGACAGATTTATCTTCACTGTTATCAAACATCATTTAAATACAATAGCGAGTTTTTAAGCTATATTGTTAATTACATTGGAGATCAGAATGCCATCAGTTGCCAATGTTATGAAAGAGAATGTTTGAGTCTAAGCCTTAAATATAGGAATAAACATAGCTTGTTAAGACAATCTGCCACTATTAGTGTGATAAAAGAGAACATATAATCTGTCTTGAGACCTACTTATTAAAGATATTACGAGAAACAACTTTAGTTTGACAGTTGATAAAGATAAACAACAAGAAAAACTGACTTACCTAATAATCTTCGCACTTCTATCTGGTTCAGATACAAATTCAGGTTAGCACAACACAGATTCATCGTGCACGCAAAATAAACCAAAAGAACAGACGAAGCAAACAGGGAGAATTTGAATTTAGCCATTGCGGTGCGTTTCTTCTCAGTTCCGACCGAAAAAGAGAGGTTAGAAAACGCCTAACAAGGTTACGCCCCTAAAACAGCGGTAGCAAACTATTTCAAGTCATTTACACTGCGCAGAAAGTCACTTCAATACATATAAAGACACATTTCAGTCACTGAAAGTACGTATACATCGGCTAAGACACATAATTTACAACAGTTCCACATAAAACAAAATCCAAAAGGCGAGCGACCGCCCCGCACCGAACGCTGAAACACTCTGATCTCGTAATGTTCGTGTTTCGTCCTCAACAAGGCGAGATCGCGCGAAGTGGGAGTGGGGGAGGTCCGAGCGGCGCCGGAGACGACCGAACTCTCCCGATCATCAATAATGTTTTTATGCCTTTTCGCAGCCTAGCCTGTCTCTCCCAAACGAGGTGGTTATAAGGGGGCCCCGGGACCCCATAAATCAAAGCTTGTAAGGACGTACAATGCCAATTGATTCCGATTCATATTTTTTAAATACGTCAAGCGAGAATAAGTTTGACATTAACGAATAGAAACAGGTCTTGTTAAAAGTGATTTACGGGCGAGGCGTGTTTGTTATTGGGATATACAAATGCCACCTGGGGGTGGCAATTAGAGGTTTATTCAAATCGAAATTTACATCGTCGTACCATAAAATGGATTCCCCGAATCATTATAATTTACAGTCCCCATCTTCGGAATCTATTAAAAGAGAGTTTTGCTATAGGTACAGGGAGAAAAATAAATGTCACCTTACATCAAAACTAAACAACCAAATTGTTTAGGGAAATTTTAGGTTTAATCGGAAGTAACGGAACAATACACATGTGTTAATTAAGGCAAATTGTTAAAATAACAAAATATATGAGCAAAATCATTTAACACATTGTAGTTTTGTTTTTGCATACACATAAAACCAACAACTCCGTGCGATACAGAAATATATCTTAAGACAACGAAGATAAAAGTACAAAATTATACCCTAAGATACCACAAACATCCTGTAAGACTAAGAATATCAAGCAAACGTTTATGAATAAATTGTAAACTGCATAGCTATAGCAGAGCTGAGGTGGAAATAAATATTAGCAAGTTTTAAAAAGATACAGAATACAGAGAAGAACCAATGAGAAGTTCTAGTGTGTATTAATTTCTCTTTTTAAACCACCTCCCCGAGTTTGAAAAGGCACGCAGCCAAACAACACATAAAAGGCACTTGTTATAATTGTAGACATAAACGGGACAAATCATACATTGTGAAGACAACGTTATGTAAAAGGCGGTTTACGTCACAATTTTGAAGATCCCTTAGTATAACACCTCGAATTTTCTAAAATATATTTACTGGAAACAATGTATAGAACAAGTATCTATATTTTATTTCAGAGCCATAAATGTTCGCTCCCGTCCCTATACACCGACAGAGAAAACTATTTCTACAAGACCAACCCTAATAATTTAACTCTTGGCAATTTACGGCCTAAAAATAAAACACGTGTTATTCAAACATTTATCACCTAACGGAGACATGTTTTCTCTGCCGTCGCCATATTCTTCTCCAGTTGAGATGTAAATGCAAATGAGGGAGGCACAGTGAGGCGCCAGTCTGTAAACGTGTGGGACAAGATCGAATGTTTGCCGTCGTGATCTGAATGAAAGATGAGTCCGGTTGGTAGCCCTGAATGCAAACAAAATGTCAGTCAGAGTCAACAGGGTTGCAACACCTGCCTTTGGAGACGAGAAAATAACCCATGCTCAAAGAAAATAATAAATCATCGCCTATTCAACCCCCACCCGCGTCTCTGAAGATCTTTTCTCTTGGATTGAGCACGCATCCTTTAGAACTCTAGGTCCTTCTTTCAAGCCTCAGGTGTGCCTAAATGGTCTAGTCCTGGATTGTTGATGTTTTTGCTCCAACGCTTTAGAAGAGATGCGATTATTCAACGTCGAATTAAAAGATGAATGCGTGAAAGAGGGGTCAAGTAAAATAATGGAGGGAAATGGGTTTTGTAAAAGTTCGACTAGTTTTGCGATCGAGTATAAACGGAAATTCGATCATTAAGTGTGCTATTAATGTTTATCCTATCCTCTAATATGAGTAAGGTTTGCTTGCTTGCTTGCGACACGGATCTCAAAAACTGCTCCAACGATTTTCTTAAAATGTTCGAAATAACTAATTTCTGGGATAAAAATAAGTTCTAGACAGGCCTCATCCCCAGGAAAAATCAAATAATGTAAAAAATAGAATGAAAAGTTAAAAAAATTAACATTGGGCTTATGGAGTTTCAAATCAAAACAAAAGAATTGTAACAGCTGTTCATAATCAACCAGGGAACTGTCAAAGTAATACTCATGTTGTTTATGATTATTAACATGTGGTTTCCTGAGAGCAGAGATTAAAATATTTGAGTGAAGATTACATATATAGAGAAGTAAAAAAATCAAAGGGACATTGAGCTATAAATAACAACTGGAGTGACCTTAAAATGTAGAAAAGAGGCAAATGAGTTATACAGATCTGATTATCAGCAGGGGGAAGTTGTGAAATATTACTTCAAGCTATCTAGACAAACTACTGGCCTTTCCCCGAGCAAAGCTCGGCCCCCAGGTGCTGGAATAGTAAATGATCACTGGAAAATTTTGGTAAAATTAAAGTAAATGGTAAACAGCGATCAAATATAGACGAACTCCCAATGAGAAGGTGTTTTGTTAACGTATATCGAATAATGTATGATAACAGCAACATTTTTTAAAATATAAAGTAAATTGCTGCGATGTTTTATGCAAGAATTTCGAAACAGCATGCTTTGCTTTCATCTTAACTTGTTTTAGTAATAAAATAATCAAAATGACGTTGTTTTAAATAAGGGACTTTTTATTCGCAACCTTAAGAAGACAACTTTTAAACTATTTACAAGAGAACATTAGCCTGCTGTGTCAGTCCATTTTACTGGCCTGTACTAGAGTCTTATTTATTAAGTATTATATATTGTCCATTTTTATCGGGAAATTACCTCGTTGTAGTTAGCCTATAAGTTAAATTTTATTTTTCCAAAGACTTATTTCAAGAGGCAAAAAAATCATTCACTTACTTATATCTTGTATTATACAATATATCTACAAGTTTGTTTATTGGTGAATTAATTGACCAGTTTATCACATTTACTATATTACACGTGTACCAATTTCATTGTTTACTAAATTTGAACATTTAAATAATTTCAAGTATTTGGTTAAGAAAATATTTATTTAATTTACCTACACCTAATATTGAAAATTTTAAGTCCTTAATTTTTCACTAATACATAATTTCTGAAGCATCTATCTTCCACAACTAAATAATTTGCTGATATGAACTAATGAATGATAGTAGAAACCTTCAAGGAATGAAAACAATGTTTTAATACCAATGAATAAATGAATAAACCTGCATAAAAAACATAAAAGGAATTATAAGGCTCATAGGAAAGGCAAATGTAAAAGAGAGTGGTGAAAGGGCCATTCATGGGCTCAGCCTTTGCCTCAGTGGGTCTTTAATTATATCTGGGGGCAATTCCCCAAGCAGTATTCAAAGGATCAGTTTTAATTCTACTTCTTTCTTGATCCTTTCAAGTATCTTATAATAAGCGTTTTGAATATGCTCTTTTCAAAGGCAATAACTCGGTATTCCACGAGGAATCTGTTGGTATTAATTAGGGACAATGATAATATTAATATTATCTTTTAATTACCTTTTATTACTAAAGTAAATGGTACAGTACATATTTTGTTTATGTATTTTTAAAGTTCTATTATTGACTTTATTTGTATAGATAGACTACCCCCAACAATGTTTTAAACGAGTTTTGTTTACCTTTACTTACAGAAATATTTATTTATTATTTTAATCCTTTTAGCGAATTTCCCCTATAGGGAAGAAGATGTTACCGTAGTCGGCATCGTAAGACCTAGGCCTGGGACCATGATACCTTTTCGTTTTGAAGTCCCAAGATGCCAAAAACACCATTCGTTCAAACTGTATATGTGTCCGTGAGGACGATAATTCTCGTAAAAATAATCCGATTTTGACGAAATTTAGTATAAAGTGTAAAGCATCAAAAGAGTAAAGTGGTAAGGCCTAGGCCCGGGACTATGCTAACTTTTTGTTTTGAGGCCCCCAGATGCCAAAAACACTATTCGTTCAAATTCATTTATATGTGTATATATGTGTCTTTAAACACGATAACTTTCGTAAAAATGGTCCGATCTTGATGAAATTTGGTATAAACGTGTAAGGCAGCATTTATTTTCATGAGTTCGAGAACCAGACACGTCGCTCGACTTTAAGGGGGGGTTTTGGGGGGGGGGGTTTACCCCAAATTTTTTTTAACTGTTTACATATAATTATTTTTACCCAAATTTTGGTTTACACTATTAAATTCAGCTTAAAAGAACAAAAAATTTGGTAATTTGATCATTGTTCTACGTCAATTGGTTACCGAGGTATTGAGAGTGCTAAACACAGTACGTTGTCCAATGTTAATCTTATGGAGAATAAATAAAATTGTATATCTTGCTTATTAATGAACATATATTAATGAAACTTGGTATGTGGCTTTATATGGTTGGGTTTTAATGCTATTGCATACAAAACAAATTTTTTGTAGTCCCCATGGCAGCAAACCTGCGTACTCAGCAGCCATAGTGTTATTCTTATGGAGAATAATAAACATGTGATATATTTTTTCTTTATGAACATAAATTGATAAAACTTGGTAAGTTGCTTCATGTGGAGGTGATCTATTGGTGTTTGCATAAAAACCAGATTTTGTGGTCCTTGATGCAGCAAACCTGCATACTCAGTCCTAATGTTTTTCTTATTGGGAATAAATAAAATGTCATATCTCGCTTATTTATTAATATGCTTTGATTTAAGGTGGTAAGTGGCATCATGACTTAGTGAAGTAGTATTTGAAATTCGCTGAGTATGCAAGTTTGCTGCAACGGGGGTATTTTATTTATTCAGTATTGCAAACCTTTCAACTTAAGCACTATACTTCCGGGGTTAAATATGTTTATTTTTTACTTACGTTTCAACCTTGGCATCGGATTCATTACTTCAACAATAGCAACTTAGTTTAAAAATTAATTAATTGTTAGAAACTCTCCTAATTAGAGATTCAATTGAAAATTGTTAGAAGCTTTCCTCATTAGAGATAATTCAATTGATAATCGTAAACTACAATATTCAATGCTACAAGTTATCCAATAAATTGAATTCTATTCTAGGTAAGACCTTGTACCCAATAATAGCAATTAGGGTAACAATTGAGGAGGTATTGTTTTAACAGTATGGACAGGACCATTTACTTCAAGGGATGCTCTCTATTTTAATAAATGTTGGAACGTGGACAATTTAAAATAAACATGCATATTAACTGCATACAATATATTTTCACAGGCGAATAATAAAATCCGTTTGGCTTGTTCTTCGGTTAGCCCTTTATTAAAATAAATACATACCTTGGAGTAAATTTGATGACAGCTTGATTAGCAAAAATGAAGCTACTTGAGCTATAATACTAATATTAACCTTAAACCATGAATATCCAACAATTTTGGAGTGGTCTTACGTTTTAAAGGTGAAACCTTTTGGGATCTGTGATACCCCTGACACAAGAGCTGTGGACATTTGACAATGGTTAGAAAGTGAATAATACAGTTTTCATTTATTTAACTGTTTTAAAGTACATCAAATATAAATAAAAACCGAAAATCTGAAATGGCCATGAAAATGTACCGGTGCATTTTTGCAAGACTACTTCAATTCATAATGAATGCAAATTTATTATATGTGCGTTCTTCCAACTATAACAATATAAAATTAAAACCGGTAATTCTTTATGTAATTGTATTTAATCATTTTAGAACAATAATTGAAAGTATAATTTAAAAACAACTACATTTTCTATGAGTGTGCCTTATATGAGGTGTCGACACAAAATTATATCAACAGTTCCGTCTTACTTTTAAATCAGGCGGTGCGCCAATATAACAAATTTTAAAACTAACATAACCTTCACCTATATAGTATGTAATGTTTTGAAATAACTTTATGAGTGAATTTCCTTTGGAAAGTGAACTATTAGTATGACCCGCACGGTGAAACTTAAGCCCGGGACCACCATAGAAGTTCCTAACTTGACCCCCTGAACACGTTTTGGGGGGTCGTTCAAAATTTGATATGTATATATATATATATATATATATGTGTCTGTGTGTGTGTGTGTGTGTTTGCACTCTAGCGGTCGCATTTTTTGTCCGATTTACTTCAAATTTGGTAGGGACGTTTCTTTCTGTAATCAGTTGGACAAATTCGTTGGGCAAAACAAACGGAAAACTCTGAACCCCCTTTTTTGGGATTAATCTTTCAAATTTCGAGTTTTTGGGCCCAAAAAGAGTCAGAAGAGCTCCGTATGTAAAATTAATGCATGTGAAAATATGGGAATTAGTGAGACGAAAGTTTTAAGCCCTCTCTCGTCATTCTAGCTTAAATATTTACCAAGTTATTAAAGAAAATGTTTTTCGACTAAACGCAGTACGTTGTCTTATGGGGGTTTTACACTAGAAAAGCATGTTATTCCTTTGTTAGAGTACTTTTATCATCCCAGCAACTCACGCCTACTTTCAAGCCCGTCTGGACTTTCTCCTAACATTATACTGCGCAAAATTGTATTCCCAGCTTTGCAGGTAAATGAAACCAGGAGCATCAGAACAGCCAAAAAATCACTGTTTTCAGATTTCAATAAAAATTAGAATAAATGTATGTTTTTACACTGATTTTGAGTTTTAAAAGTTGTTATGTGGAAATTCACTTCCCTCACGTCAGCGTGCTGCGTGCGAACTCGTTTTTATTTTGTTTACTATAAAACCAAATGAGTAAAACCTTTAAAACTCAAAAGAGTTCATCGTCAGACCAACCAATACTGTGTTTACACATCTAATATTCCCCTGATCTATAAGTACTGAACTCATCAGAAGTGAAGTTACACGGATCAGGGTCCTTAACTACCCTTGATGGATCAATTAATCACCCCTCATTGATTCAGGGTCTAGAAGATAACCGTAAAATTAATGGTTATTCTAGTAGCACCATCGCACGATGACACTGCAGTCCAGCCCTATAGTCCTATATCCTGCCCACACCCTCTCGTGGTGATTGATGCATGCATATATTCCATTTCCGGTTCCGCGAGGGCGAAGCCCCCCTCCAGATCGATACTGTAGATCTCATGATCCACCAAGAGTAATGGGAAGGGTTCTAGAGACCGAACAGACATATGTAATCCTTTGACAAACTTCCAAATTACTCCAGACCCCATAAAATTCAATGTAGCACTCATCCCCCCTTCCCAGGGAGTGGAGAGATGGAAGGGATGCGTTTCAGTTTGAAAGGACGTTTAATTCTTTTGGGGAAGATTGGAAGTGCGGCTGGTATGGTTAAAACATCAGGGAGAGAGGGAGGATTTTAAATGCATTTTGCTACTCATTAAACGTAATCATTATAGTCAATGATGTAATCTTCTATTTTAAAAACCACGTTACGCTAGTTGTTCATAAAATATTTGTCATCTAATTTCTGCACAACAAAAAAGGTTATCTATTATTTAATAAAAATACCTGAAAAAATGTATTCTGGAAGATTTAGCTCATCAGTTTTGTGTGAAATAAATATACAGTTAATCAAATTAAAACTAAAGACATTTTGATATGCCAATTATATACCGTATTACAACCAATTAAAACTCGCAGAAATTATTATTTTTGTTGTTGTACTGTACTAAACCTACATAGGCAGCAATTTTTACCTTCCACTATTTTAAAGATAATTGTATGGACATATTTTTTGTGATAAGCTCTTAGACTAAATCTCTGGAATATGTAAATAGCTTTATATAATTCCCAAAAGGATTAAAGTATGTAGCTTTTGAATTGTTTGTATGTAATTATTTTTGTATATTACTACTTATTTTTTCAATACATATTTAAGTAGTTGTATCGTTTTTACAATCAAACAATATATAAGGTAACAAAATACAATGATTACAATCTTTATATCCAGGCTTACCTTGCTTCAGATCAAAACATATGCATTTTGATACAAATTAACCTTTAGTTTTTTTTATTCTGAATAAAGAAACCCACCCGAAATGCAATGCCTGAGTGGAGATACACATCACTAGCTAAAAGTGTATTCATATACAGTTAAGGCAATATTTAACACTTAAATAGTTATTAATCAATTATCAAACTCTAGATCTTTTTTGGAAATAGTCATACAAGCAATACATAACCTTATATTCATACATAGTTTATTTAAAAAGGCTAAAGTTATATTATTCTATTAATTACACTCCATACAGATACATGACTACGATACATACGCTATCCCATGTTTTATAAGTCAAACAAAATCACATGAAAATGAAATTTATTTTCATTTTTATTTACAATTAGTTACTAAAGATATAGGAACAAAATAACAATAATCAGCTTAGATTTTTTATATAACATTAAGAAAAATTTCACGTTAAGCAACAGAAACGTACTTCAAAGTAATAACAGAAAATATGAGTATTTGTTTGGAAGTAATATCTAAAAATAACATATTTATTACACTATAAAAGCTTTTGATAGACACAACTGACGTCCTTGTACCATTGATATAATTAATTATTGATATTGGGGCTTCGCCATAGTTTTCCTGCAAATGTGATTGCAAACATAACTTTTACAGAAAATTGAAATAGCTTCCAAGAATAATTATGGCCACTTATTATGTATAATTTTAACAGTTAAATTTTAAATAATAAGAAATTTCAACAAAATTAATTGTATGAAAAGTTATTTTTGTTTTACTGCTTCGAAAACAGCTATATTCAACACATGCATTGAGATGCTAAAGTAGTTCTTCTTAGTAAAAAAAAATTGTTTTGATGATATTTTTTGGCCTAGGACAAAAAATATCATTGAATAATTCTTTTTGGTTGGGGTCAGATGTTAAATATGAATTAAACGAATTATTGAATGTTAACAATGAAATCCTGTGCAACTGCTGTTTGTTTAGAGTATCAAGATCATCAAGATGGAAGCAAACTATAATGGTAAAAATAAAACAAAACAATTGTTTTGTGAAATTCATATCTTAATATTGTTTTAAGTATGGCGAAAAATATAAATATAGTTAATTGCAAGGACCACAAGTTGCTTTTCGATCCTCGCTCATAAACTTAAACTTGAACTTGTGTTGAAAAGCTTCACTTTGGACCTAGTAATAAAATACATTATTTTCCATTTTGTGGGTAGTTTCCCTTAAGTGTCTACAATCTTAAAACCGTCAAATTTCACAAAATCAGCTGAATATCAAGAATCTGCGCACTCTTTAAACACCATAACCCGCTTTACATGACCCCACACCGTACAACAACCGGAACAAGACCAAGACCTATATTACCTTCAGAATAATGAAAGCTCTCGAAAGCTCCGGAGGAGCGCCCAGACCACGTATGACCCCAGGTACTATAATCACTCGCTCACGAGCCTATTTACATAGCCTGTTGATTTACCTCCCAAGAAACTCCTCCTCCGGGCTGGGAGGCACCGGTCACCGGGATGATAGGGAACATTAATTTATTTACTTTCGAGACCAGCGGCGACTCCGATAAACAAGGTCTGTGTGGGACGCTCGGCCAACGAGGGGCGGCTACTGGATAGTCTGGCTTGTTAACGGGCTGACAACTTTAATCGAGTTTGTTTTGAATAATGAGTTAGTTATTAGAAAATTTGAGATGGATCTTAGTCGCGGGTTGAAACGGTTGTTAAGAATAGTAAAACATTCAATTTGGATCTTAAGATAATTTGTAAGTTCGTAAGTTTTTGTGTGTTTTAGATGATAACTAAACAACGTAGTGACTTTCTCCGAGTAAAGCTTGGTCCCCAGGGTAATAATTGACTCAGCAAAGATTTGTTATGGAAACAGTATGCTTTTTCAGGTACAAAAGTTATTTATAAATAAGTCTTAAGTTTAACGAGCTGCTCCTTCGCAAAAAGTTGCTGATATAATCCTTATAACAGCTGTTTATTGAATTAAGAAAAACACATGCGACATAAACTAAATAAAACTTTCCTCCATACGAATAACATGGGAACTTGGAAGTCCCGTGGGGCAGAGGCCTGGGGCATTAATCAAAATTCTGGCTCGACAGTGACTTAGAACTTGAAATTATCTTTGAAATAAAAAAAGAATCATCATAATCGGTTAAGAAATAACTTCAGGAAGTGAGTGAACAAAAAGCAGGAATTTTGTTAAATATGTAGATTAACAAATTAAATGTTGATGCAAAATGTTTATTCCACGTTCTTTGTTCTTTTGCAGTTTTTGTTGTTGTAATTATAGTTTGGTTACGCAATATTTAAAGCTGCATACACATAGGTATTTTAGAACTAAAATTATTTAATAGGTGATATATTTAATTTTTAACGAAGAGGTTGGCAGCCTCTTTTTACCTGACTTTGCCCGACTACATAGGCTACAGATATGTGCGTGAAACGTGTCTAGCAAAGCAAGGGATGAATTACTGAGAGTTTGCAAAGTAAAATGTGTGATTTGAAAAACAATGAGTTAGATTTTGATATTACGTGATAGTAAAAAATATAAATGCGTAACGAATAAAAAGTTGTTACTCACCCATTTGCATTTGATACGTCAAATGGCGAAGAGTTGCAAACTTCCTTTTAACTGCCTCAGGGATCGCGGAGAAGTGAAATTTAACATTTCAAACTTATTTTCTCTCTACTATTAACTAAGCTTTGGGCATTACAAAATGATAAATCTCTTTAAATACAAATCTTTTAGTCCTTGGGTGACTTTTTTTAGCCCAATGGGCTTATTCAGAGGTGGTCATGTTTAGACTAGATAGATAAGGCAAACCACGTTTATAGTGTCATATCAGTTAAACTCAAAACAGCAAACTCCAAAAGATCCAAAACCATCGGATCATCAACGACACGAGGATCACTATTTACATTCAAATTTAAACTACACCCTATTTGCATAACCAGAAAGGGTATCAGAGATGAAATAAACTCGATAGTGATATTGCGATAGTATCAATATCGATATACCGTAACTCGATACTGCGGTCGCATTCCTGCGGTGTGGTCCGGCCGCGACGTAACATTCCATGGTTACGGCCCGCAACCCGTCTGGGTCTACCCGTATCTTGGCGAGGTTTAGGACTCGCATTCCAGTTAAACCGAACATTTAGTTGTAAACAGAATCAAGATTGTTCCCCTTGAAGTAATAACATCAGTAACAGAGTAAAGTACCCTATAAAACCACGGGTGTATTATTTTATTTACTTTGTATACGTTGGTTGTTTCAGAGATAAATTGCAGAGAGTTTTTTTTAGGTAACAAAGGAAAAATTAAATTTAATACTTTTATGTCGATATTTCAGTTGATTTAATCATTTCCTTCAGTTGAAATTCCTTAAAAATTAAGAGGAAGAGAGGGAGCCTACAAAATATACTTGCTTACCTAAAAGTATCCTATACTCTAATATGAGTAAGGTTTGCTTGCTTGCTTGCTTGCGACACTGATCTCAAAAACGGCTCCAACGATTTCCTTAAAATGTTCGAAATAACTAATTTCTGGGATAAAAATAAGTTCCATGCAGGCCTCATCCCCAGGAAAAATCGAATAATGTAAAAAAACTAAAATAAAAAGTTAAAAAGTTAATATTGGGCTTATGGAGTTTCAAATCAAAACAAAAGAATTATAACAGCTGTTCATAATCAACCAGGGAACTGTCAAAGTAATACTCATGTTGTATATGATGGTTTCCTGAGAGCAGAGCTTAAAAGATTTGAGTGAAGATTACATATATAGAGTAGTAAAATGAATTAAAGGGACATTCATCTATAAATAACAACTGGAGCGACCTTAAAAATGTAGAAAAGAGGCAAATTTGTTATACAGATCTGATTATCAGTAGGGGGAAGTGATGAAATATTACTCCAAGTCATATAAACAAACTGACTGGCCTTCCCCCGAGCAAAGCTCGGCCCCCCAGGTTCTTCATTTTAAAATAGATACATAGGCCTATATCAAAGAACACAGCTGATCAAATTAATAGTCAGTTATGTTTTAAGAGCCTAAAAACTCTATACACTCAAATTGCTTATACAAATTATCCTGTAACTATAATTTTGGATACTATACGTCTATACGCAACATAAAATGTACTCTATTCCATTTTGGCTGAATTCACGAGATTAGATTATCATTGAATGCGTTAGCTTGGTCCAAAGCAACAATCAATCAACTATTTATTACTACAGCAAGCAGGATAGCAAGGCACAGCGCGCGAAAAAAATGTTTTCATCTTTAAACTGAAAACAGCTTTTTACGTCGGCTTTTAGATCGTTAAAAAGCACTTTAGCCGCGATTTTAAGGAACATATTTTTATTTGAGTAAATCACACTCTTCATCGAAATTTATATTTTTCCTCGTTTCCAATGACATAGGTGAGGGTTAATTATTAGTTGTATACGCTTAACTCATAATAAAACTCAACAACTGGACTAAAGGCCAAACAAAATATTCAGAGGTTTAATTCATTTCATATAACTTTAGTTTGAAACATTTATCTAACAGTATAGACTATCATCATGCATTTTTTTATCCTTTGCATATGTAGTTAGTTGTTTTGGATTAGAATCTGTTGGATGCTTTTATTTTTAAAATACTTTTAATTAGAATCAGAGTTGATGTAGGTGTAAATTGATTGAAAATGTAATGATTAATGGTGTAACGATTTACAATAATAATTGGATTATTATAATATCATTAACAGATTTTTTTTAAATCTGTGCCCTCTAAATCTATTAATTTTCTTAAATTTTTTGTATAAATCAAAATACCATTATATTTGCCTCGAATATTTTAAAAAACATCTACCTTCAGGGCTCCGCCCCTCAGGCTTTTAAAGTTTCATGTTAATTTTCTTGAGTTATATTTTATTTAGTAAAACAGCTGATTATAATGTAAATTTTCCAAATATCAGACTCTATTCCTGCCAGATTCCCGTGCGGAGAACGGGAAATCAGCTAGTTTAATATATGACCCTCAGTAAAAAATATAATTAAATGTTTAAAACTTCAAAGTTTCCTTATTTAATGCTCAATAGTTATTATTATTTACACATTGACCTTTACTACGAAGGTGTTCTGCATTCAAAATATGATCATAAAAACTTGAAAATAAGACAGTGATTCTTTTTTACGACGAGAGAGGTCGAAATAAAACAAACGTAACCTTATAACCTCCAAAACAGTAATATAATTCCTTTCCCGCTCCGGCAAGATGAAAATAAAACTTTTCCTTCCTCTTGCCCTGAAGAGCGGCAATGCACGATGGCGAATTGTAATACGATATCGCCAAGGCAAAGGCAATAATACAGCAATCTCGGCGGTAAACAGCTGCGGGAGAAATGTCAGGCATATCGTATTGTTTTTTATTTAAGGGAATGGAAAAACTTTGAACCAACCAGTATTTCGTTCCTGGTTGTGAAACAATGAAATACTTTGACGAAAACTGTTATTTGGTTACTTTTGTTCCAGTGTTTGCCTCTGAGAGCTGTTCGAATGGGCACTATCGTAAAATATGTGTTTTGTTTTGTTGGGTTCATCGAATATTTAAATTATTCTTCAGTTTATTTACTAAACATTCCTCACAATGTGTGAAGATTGTTTTTATTTTGTGTATATTTTGTAATTTTAAATGAGCAACAGAAAATTTTATGTATTTGGAACCTGGAAGAAATTTGTTCGTTTACGTATATATTCAAAAAACTGTTAAGTTTCTATTAAAGTGTACATACAGGGTGTCCAGTTTAAACTGCTCAAATAGTTGCAGGGAGATTTATCAGGTAAAGCAAGTTTATAATCCTATATATTAATACGCTAGGGGGGTTTTCATCACAGTCACAACTCGATAACGGCTGGACGGATTTTAACGTTTGATGTGTCGAATTAATATCTTTACGTAGATTTGCCAATACGTCTCAGAATTTTAAGAAAGGGCATCACTTAAATACAGGGCTGAATTTTCGGAAGAGTGGCGCTATACGTGTTGATTGATATATGTGGAGCGTACGTTATCCGCATTATTAGTGAATTTCCTATGGAAAGAGAACTATTACCATGACCCGCACGGTGAAACTTAAGCCCGGGGCAACCATATAAGTTCCTAACGTGACCCCCTGAACACGTTTTGGGGGGGGGGGGTTGTTCAAAATTATATATATATGTGTAGGCACTCTAGCGGTCACATTTTTTGTCCGATTTACTTCACATTTGGTAGGGACAGTCCTTTCTATAATCAGTTGGACAAGTTCATTGGGCAAAACAATAGGAATACTCTAAACCCCTTTTTTGGGGATTATTCTTTCAAATTTTGAGTTTTTGGGCCCAAAAAGGGTCAGAAAAGCCCCGGACGTAAAATTAATGCATGTATTAATATGGGAATTAGTGAAGCGAAAGTTTTAAGCCCTCTCTCGTAATTTTAGCATATATATTTACCGAGTTATTAAAGAAAATGTATATCGGCTAGACACAGTACGTTGTCTTATGGGGTTTTTACATTATAAAAGCATGTTATTCATATGTCGGTTATTTGTATCATCCCCAGCAACCTCGTACCTACTTTCAAGCCTGACTGGACCTTCTCCTAACCTTATAATGCATAAAATTGAATTCCTAGAATTGCAGGTAAATGAAACCAGGAGAATCAGAACAGCCAAAAAATCAATGTTTTCAGATTTCAACAAAATTGGAATAAATGTATTTTTTTACACTGGTTTTGAGTTTAAAAGTGTTGTATGTGGAAATTCACTTCCCTCACGTCAGCGTGCTGCTTGCAAACTCGTTCTCAAATGTTATCATCCGTTTTAATATCAGATGTTTTGTTATGTTTGTTTACAACTGAAGTAACCTTTCGTTGGGTACAAACTTACTCGGATTTGAGCAACAGGACAACTAGTACAATTTAATTTATATCGTATTCGATTAGTTTCCTGTGAGTATCTATGGCCTTTGTACACCTTAATACTTCAAAATTGGCTAACGATAAAATAAACATCAAATAAATATGCATCTATGAATGTAAATATGCGTACTTTAACCATCTATAAATGGTTAAAGAATGCCTTTCAAATTATATTTCTGTATACATTTCGATTTAAAATTGCAGAAGTTAAATAATTTCAATGGCAAATATCTCAAATAAAAACAGAAAAAAACACAATTAAATGTTAATATATGAAATGATCAAGAGCCTATACTGACCCATTTTCTGGTTATGTTATGAGTCTCATCGTATCTGGAAATGATTTAAAATTTATCCTAACACATTTTAAATCTTATTATTTAATATTTTTGATCAGAACAAAAATAACCCCGTGAAGTTTTGAGCAGTCGAAGCTTGAAACGTTAACGTGGTGTATGCGTTTGTAGAGTAGAACGTGTTTCTGAGTAAGCTAATTGGCAGATGTAATTATTGTGAAATAAAATAAAATAATAAATTAATAGTTGTCTTAAAAATAGTTTACATAGTGTAAATGTTTTGATCAGAGATTCATTCTAAGGTTAACTGTGTTTTATGCAACCTATACATGTAATTAGTATAACAACTGCCAATTTAGTATAGGCAGTGGACTAACCTTGAATTTAAAATATTTATTTTTTAAGTTTTTATTATTTTATTATTAAGGCTTGGTTAGTTACCCCCAAATTAATAACTGATTAAGTATCTGGAAGTTTGGTATAAGATGGAAACATAGATGTAATTTGTACCGTACAGTAATTCAAAAACTAAGAAGATTCGTCCTCCCTTTAACCTTGAATGCCACTTATTGTTGGATAAAATATTTTGAACACAAATTTAGGAATCCTAAAATGTTGTGCAATTTGGGTGCCTGAAGTTAATTTGCACGGTCGTTAAAAATAGTTGTATATAGGAAACCTAAAATGCTAGATATAGTTTATTTCAATAACCAGCAGCAATCCAGTTCGAATAGTTTCACATACAAACATTTTAAACACAAAATCCACTCAATCTTAACCAATTTATAGACACGTCCATAAAAAGACCCCCCGTTTAAAATTATTGTACCATTTTTACGTCATGCCAGACATTCTCGTTCCAAATCTAACCACCGCTCCCACCAAACAGCCAACAGCTGATTGCAGTGTTCCAAATCACGTGATCCTCTCTCTCACGATTACCCGTTCCCCGTCTAATCCGCTTTTAATTATAGATCCTGGCGAGTCGATGACGTCTTAATTTGATATTCACTCAGCGGCCATGTTAAAGGCGGGTTGCTATTTTTCACCAGCAAACACGCCGACAGAGGATGCGGAGACTGGAGAAATCATCAGTCTTGGAGTCTTGGGCTAACAAAGGGCACTTGAAGATGTCCAACGGGCCGGATCTGGAGTTGATTAAAAGTATGGTCGATTTGGTGAAAACATTAGTTTATTTTATTTTAGCCTTTGTAGACGCATCGGTCAAGATAGTTTATCACTGATGACAAAGACAACCTTGATTATAAGTATTTCTCAAAGGGACGACTTTGCTAGAGATCCGAGGTACTATGGAACATATTTCTGCTTGACTAGAGAATTAAAACGATTTTTTGTTTCCTTCAGAATAAGTGTACGTTTGCAGAAATCCCTTGTAATTTACATACATCCTCAGGGATCTACATTCATCCTCAGGGATCTACATTCATCCCCAGGGATCTACATTCATCCTCAGGGATCTACATAAATCCTCAGGTATCTACATACATCCTCAGGGATCTACATACATCCTCAGGGATCTACATTCATCCTCAGGGATCTACATTCGTCCTCAGGGATCTACATTCATCCTCAGGGATCTAAATTCATCCTCAGGTATCTACATACATCCTCAGGTATCTACATACATCCTCAGGGATCTACATACATCCTCAGGTATCTACATACATCCTCAAGGATCTACATACATCCTCAGGGATCTACAAACATCCTCCGGGATCTACATACATCCTCAGGGATCTACAAACATTCTCCGGGATCTACATACATCCTCAGGGATCGACATACATCCTCAGGGATCTACATATATCCTCAAGGATCTACATACATCCTCAGGGATCTACATTCATCCTCAGAGATCTACATACATCCTCAGGTATCTACATACATCCTCAGGGATCTACAAACATTCTCCGGGATCTACATACATCCTCAGGGATCGACATACATCCTCAGGGATCTACATATATCCTCAAGGATCTACATACATCCTCAGGGATCTACATTCATCCTCAGAGATCTACATACATCCTCAGGGATCTACATACATCCTCAGGGATCTACATACATCCTCAGGGATCTACATACATATTCAGGGATCTACACACATCCTCAGGTATCTACATACATCCTCAGGGATCTACAAACATCCTTCGGGATCTACATACATCCTCAGGGATCTACATACATCCTCAGGGATCTACATACATCCTCAAGGATCTACTCACATATTCAGAGATCTACATACATCTTCAGGGATCTACACACATCTTCAGGGATCTATATACATCTTCAGGGATCTACATACATCCTCAGGTATCTACATACATCTCCGGGATCTACATACATCCTCAGGGATCTACATACATCCGCAGGGATCTACAGACATCTTCAGGGATCTACATACATCTTCAGGGATCTACATACATCCTCAGGGATCTACATACATACTCTCAGATCTTCTTTCAACGTAATTTTGGATGCTTATGAGAGAACAGCGGACAGTTTAACGTAACAGTGCAATAGCAATAACTTATATTATAAGAATAATTTAAATAAAATCATTACAGGAATGGGAATACGAAATTGATTTTTAAAATGGTTTTACCCAGCAAAACCTGGGTTGTTTAATAAGTTTATTGCATTTTGAATGTGGTGGTAACATTGGTTTTAGAGTTTCTATTTTGCAAGAATCTCACTTTTAGCTATCCTTGTACTAAAATGTGACCAGTAATATTACTTAGTCATAATAACATTTTTATGTTCTCGCTCAGTTCGCTTATGCCCATACCCAGCTTTAATACATAAGTTCAAAACTAATTACATTCATTGCATGATTTTATCTCGAACCATCTCATGCACTTAACTAACCATTAACCGTATAAATTCAGAAAGTCGTGGGCAGGAAACATGTTCTAATCTAAGTGTATTTACAATGCAAACAAGGTCGCCTGAATGGGGCGATGGAATCTGGTGAATGGGTGTTCTACACTAACTAGACCGAAGGCCTGTTAGGCCAGAGCGTTGTTACATTATGAATTTAATGTCGTGATTATATCTTCATTGTCTGTCTGTCCGTGTGTTTAGCTTATCGCGTTTTGCGTATTTAATAACATGTGGATGGTAAGTCTCGATAGGAACGGTTAAATAAATACCCTATTGTGTTCAAATTCTCGGGGCGCGGATACGATATGCAATTGACTCGTGCAAGATATCCACACGGCGATGTTGTCTTGGTTTGTTTGCTTATTGTTGGTATAATCGGGATTAATATTAAACAATGGGTAATTTAGGAGGGGGTTATGGTTATCGAAGATGAAAATGGTATATGTACGATATTGTTCGTGATATCTACAAGAGTACCAGACGATCTAAAAGAAGGATACAACTGTATTCATCAATATAATCATATACCTTTTACATTTTTATGTTATGAAAACATTTGAAGCAAAAACATTTTCAAAAGGTTGGCATGTTTCAATTTTAGCGTAAAACGAAATAGTTTAAAAATCGCTTGATGATCTGCTAGTAACTACAACTTATAAAAAGTCTTAAGTACTGCGTACAAATAAAAAGCATTTATGATGACATCCCCTGTTGATAAAAAATTAATCTGTCAAATTAAAAATATTATGTATGATCTCCATAAAAAGTATAATGTGGAGAGAAACAATTCATATACAAACACCAAAAAAATCTTAGTTTTAAGTCATAGCTTCATCATTATCCTTCAGACACAATACGATAGTAAAATAGCTCACAATTAAAGGCCATGGTTTGAGTTTTTAATTTATAAATAACATAATGTTTACAACCAAAAATCTGCATTGTTCCGTTAGAACATGTCACAGTCGTGGAGTCAATAACAGGAACAGTTTGCCGACCTTTCTTTGATGGAGGGATTGTTAAAGCCCGCCGGCAAATTCTGAACAACAAATCGCTCGTCGATCGGTCTCATGGCAGTCAACTGTAATATTGGCTGTTATTGATACTGCCTCCGAATGCCTCGGGCTTCTATCCAATGCTTTCTCCATCCAACATATAAAACGCGATATAAACCAGTGTTTTACGAACAGGTTCAAGATTTCAGCTTTCTATCCCTTGCTGAAACCAGGTAGATAACGAGCACAATTGATCGTGTTATACAAGTCAAGATTAGTTCGGTGAAGTTTTATTATCTGTAATATATGAACTGTATATGATGATAAGCAGATGAATGTATAAATGAGTATGCGCTTAAATTTTTAGATCTTTAAAACAATCCTGATTACCAAAAGCGCTATAATTTAGCGCTTTTGGAAGTATGAATCAATTTACCAGATTTTTTTCTTAAGAACTAACTATCGGGCCTTACATCAATACATATTGGCAAATTGTGTTTAACTTTGTTGTACGTTACATCACCAATTCCATTGTTTTACGTTTTGATAGAGATTTTTGTTTGCATCTTTGTTTAAACAACGGAACAGCCCAGAGACAAGTAGTAGCTAGATCCAGTATCGAGCCTACACAAAATGTTTTGATTTTTCTTAGGATCGATCTGGGGAACCTCAGCTTATTATGAGGCAAACACGATATGAACAGGCTATCCAGCCAGTTTAAATGTTTAAATTTAAACTAAGTAGAATATACTTAGATGGTCAATACTATCTTCTTATCCTCAATTGCACATAACAGCATTAAGCAGTTATAACCTTCATATGTTATCAATACATTTTATCCTCATATACCTAAGTATGTAATCGTTTTATATAAGTGTGCAAAACAACACCTGCCAAACAAAAAATCTTTTAAGTAACTTTTTTAGAAAAGTACCGACTTACCAATCATCTTTTCCTGTGCCAATCACCTTTTGGTTGTAATCACACAACAATCAATAACAGCTACAAAAAAGGGTAAAAACCCTTTTCGACGGATGTCACTTTTTTTTGGCCGCTGAGAAAATTAAAAGACCCCTGACAGCGGAGGAAGCAGCAGTTTTTCCGACGTCTGTCAGCAGACGGTTCCTCTTCCCGCGCACGCTGCAGCCTCACGGTCCAAGATGGCGGCAACGAGCTGCTAACAGCGATGTTTGTCTCGGCTGGTTCCTAACCTATAATTTGCCGTGCCGGAGTCCCTCCAATGTAATTAGGTTCACCTAACCAAACATTACATCAGATTCTATTGTCTCAACCCTTCTTCTTCGCTGCGCTCGACAAAACCTCATTGTTTCAAAAATCGCGATCATTTTTACGACTTGGCTGGCTCGCTGGTCGCTTCGATTGGGTTCTAGATTCTAATAATTATTTTTTCTTCGTGAACTTATAATTACTACGTGAAGAAAGAAGGTAGAGGAGGTTCAAAGAACGCTTTGTGGAATGTTTGGAAATGTATTTACTAAATACAGTAGAGTCTCGATTATCCAACCTTTGGTTATCCTATATTCCGTGTTATCCTACCGTCCCCGTACACGATCAAACGATCAATTTCCGCGCAAAAAAAATCAAAATTTTTTAACATTGTTTTTATAATTTTCCCCGTTTTTCGACCGGCTCCGTGCACGATCAAACGATCAACTTCTGCGCGCTTAGAAAAAAATCTAAATTTTTATAGTTTTTATTATTTTTTTGTTATCCGACCTTCCCGCTTATCCAACCTTGCCACGTCCGGTTTAGGTCGGATAATCAAAACTCTACTTATTTTATTCCACAAGTTTTTTCGTCACGTTACCGGTTGGATTGATGATATTGACTTTATAGTTCAGGAAAAAAATATACATAAAATTATCTGAGTCACTTGAAACGGAAAGCCAAAACTAAACGACCTTGAGAAGGCATACTTTTAAAAAGAAGTCGTAAAAATCGCGCTCGTTATTTTTTATATTTAAACTCTATAAGATATAATATAACTCCATAAAATAGCCGTTTTAATACACCTGAGTTGTGTTATAAGAAACAGCTAATATTTTCAATATTATTCTCATTCAAAGTGAAAGTATTGAATGTCCTCGGGGTTGCAGATCCAACTGAAAACTTCATTGCAGTGGTCAAACATCCAAGTCAGTTTAAACGGTTCCTTTTTTCTTACCAAGAATCAGTGCTACTTCATTGCGGCAGAAAATATTTCAGCATGAAGAACTTTAATGCAATATCGAAAGAGAACACAAAAGGTAAAATAATCCTCCAGTCAAAGTTTTGATTCCCTACCACACTATGCAGACTTTACATTGAAGCTGAGTTCCGTTTAAACCCACTAAATCTTGCGCCCATTTGGCGCAGGGCGATGGAAGCTTCTTTGTTTACTTAGGGCTGGACGCAAAAAAGCTGGACAGATGTCAGGGTGGTTTATGGCTTCATGGACCTCCGTTGTGTCGTGTGCCAAGTGCAATGAAACGGGACAGTGGAAGCAATAAATTTGCTATTGTGGAGTTGAAAACACGTTCCTAAACTAAACTCCATGACGCCCACCCTCACCACGGTACAAAACAATTGTTGGAGGTCAAAACTTGTACAAACATAAGCAATTGTTTGGTCTTTGTGAGTGTTTTTTGGATTTAGTGTTTTGGATTTAGTAGTTTGCACAAAACAGTGTCGCAACAGTTGGGTACACAGACATTGTGGGCAATTAGACACAAGGGTATAAGGTAAGTTTATGATGGTGAGATGGGGGATCATTAAAATTATTTAGGGACAATAAATACCCTGGTTGCAGCTTAGGGCTGGGGAGGGGGGTATAAGAATTCTATTTTATCATTAATCATTATTCGTATAGTCTCCCCATCAACCTTGCTAACGGAGCTTCAAGCCAATTCAACCAAGATGCCCAAACCCAACCAAACTTCTACCACCCCCAACTTTGCAACCACGCCTTTGGCTTCTACCTCACCCGAAACACCGTGTAAGCCGTAACCGGAGCTGTAAATCGCTCCCGATCGGTTGGTTTTAGATCGCCCGATACCAGGATAATGAGACAGGACGTGAAATACGCTCGCGATCGGAACGGTGAGTTAATGAGTACACGGCTATCTGTCGCGGCCCGGGTAACAGCCAATAAACTGGGCTCCGAGTTCCAAACCACCCTAGTTAGCCGATGATGCCCGGATACGCGACCGGAGCCCCGTTAATTGGCGAGACACACGAGGGAAGATCTGATACCGCACGGTTTACTGTAGTGAACCTTGGTGGAAAGGTTTGCTTTTTTAATCAAGCCCGCTTAGGTGGTCTTAAAAGATATTGCGTAGGTAACGTCGAAGATCCCTTCGTATGTAATGCTACTGATTTAATCTACTACCCTGCCAAGGAGTAACTGCTGCCTCATAATATTAAAGTGAAATTAATTGCAAATTTGTACGATCTATAACAATGAAAGTTCTTCTTGTGTGTGTATTATCTATGCAAGTAGCATTTTTTAACGTTTTGATAGGGAACGGTCTTAACCCTGGTCTTTTTACTATCCAAGGTTGACCTACTCTTATAAAGCGTCATTAATTAATAGCCCAATGGTAAATGGAAGCTGGGTCCCGTTTCGAACCTTCTCAAAATTTTGCAATTTTGATCAGGATCGATCTGGCGAACCTCGGAGTTGGGGGTGGAACGGCAGTAGTGGGGGTTTGCCGGTGCTGGCTCACTTGATTAATTGCTTCCGGAAGCGCTGCGTCATTAAATACGTCATCTGAGGCTGAGCCAGTGACGTAGGCGGTTTTGTGACGTAATGAGTGAAAGGTTAAAGTTCAAGGTCACGGGGAGGTAATTTTAAAAAAGTACTACCTCGCACGCGTAAAATCCGATTGTGATTCGATAGTTAATCGATAATAAATATCGAATAAATATCGAATGAAACAATCGAATGATACGAGTGCGAGGTAGTACTATTACAAATATTACTTTATTTACAATAATTCATGTTTACAATAGTTCCCCGTTGTTCGTTGTCATCGATGTTGTTGATCCGGACGAGTTGCGGCCATCACTTCGCTTTCTGAAGAAAGACGGTAGATACTGCGATCCCTGCGCAGAGTCCATGTTGTGTTTTTGACACCTATCTGTTCTGTTAGGTGTTTGCATTTCATTGCTGTCAGGAGGAAAGAATACGTGACGGCAATGAAATAGAAACATCTATCAGACCTTGAGTGAAATGATATTGTTATTTTGTGAAGAGCGTCTCGGAGAGCTCGATGTTCACCGGTCGAGAGCCGGAGGTGTACTGACTATTCGCTAGCTAGCGTTTTTGGTATCAAACAAAATGGTGGGGGTAAAAGTGTAGTAGAACGAAGCAGATGGTGGACAGCAGATGGGCGGCGGCAGGTGGCAGGCGGCAGGTGGCAAGTGTGCGGCAGATGGTAGTCCCCCACTACACCAGTCCCCCACTACACCAGTCTCCCCACCAAGTTTTACATCGCACAATAACTAGTTTACATGTGTTAGTTAGGGTTTAGCTCTTAGACTGTCAAGACCTTACCTCCGTAACTAAAAACCTCAATAATGTTTGCGCTTCAACGCTGTATAAGTATAACAGCTACTATGATCTAAACCGGTGCATGTATTCATATGGTTCTTTTTGCGTAGCAAACAACTGGTTAAAAGTGTTTCAACCTCAATTATTCTTCGACGAAACCGCTCATTGTCCACTAAAAGTGTAGACCTTCTGTCTTCATCGTCAGGGAAGTAGAAAGTAGTTTCAAGGGGACTACTGAAGGTCACCTTCCTCATGTTCCTGTAAAACTGCGACATTTTTCAGACCGTCTAGGTAGATGTTTATACGACAAGAGCTGGAAGAATAATGATGTAGCGTTATCGTGTATAATAGGCATCTACCCCCACCACAACGTTACCTTGTCCTTCAAACCATCGTTTTTACGCCACGGATGCTATACTGTTGGTTAGATTTAAATTTAAATTGCACCTACTTGTTCGCCTTGTCAAGCTGCGTAATTGAAGTACCCACATGTTAGACCTTGAACCAAAAACAAAGAAGTTATTTAGGTCTATCCTTGAAAATAGTTGTTTTTTCGCTGTTGCTGCTATACCCTTTGTTGGATATGAATTCTGTTTGCACCAACTTGTTCGTCTGATCAATCCGCGTAATTTGAGTACCCACTTAATATATTTTAAACCGTAAATAAAGAAGTTATTTAGGCTTGCCCTTGAAAATAGTTGTTTTTCGCTGTTGCTGCTATACCCTTTGTCGGATCTGAATTCTGTTTGCGCCAACTTGTTCGTCTGATCAATCCGCGTAATTTGAGTACCCACATGACATACTTTGCACAAACTGTGTACCCCCCCCTTTTTTGGGTCATGTTCAAGGTCAAGGTCAAGGTCAAGGACCTTGGGACTTAGAAATTTTCACAAAGTGGGCTGCACACAAACATAAGACTAATAGTCTCCTGCCTATGTACAGGCCAAGTCCCTAACTTGAAATGCTTAGGGTGGTCCTGAAAAGGACCGTTTGTGTTTGAAGGAGATGGTGGATAAGGAGCGGTGAGTGGTAGTCAGTGTTTATTTTTCCTTTGTAACCCACTTTACTTGTCCCTTCTGCCGTACTAAAATCAAGTCGCACTTGGTCTCAGGAGGTGGCAGAGTGGACCTTGGAAGGTGGACCTTGACGTAACGGCCGCCGCCAAAGAGGTGTTGGAGTAGGTACTCATCATCGCTGATCTTCCCCACAAGTAGATACTCCACGTTTAATTTCAACTGCGCAAACTTGACGGCGACAGACTCCAGCGGCGTTACCAATTTGGTAAGTTTCACCGTAGCCGTCCTCTTCATTATCTCCTCAACAGTTGGTGGCGGCGATGAAGGTCGAAGCGATGAAGGGCGAGGTGATAGCGATGGCGAAGATGCAGTGGACGTCGAAGGCCGTTGGTCGAAGTAAAGTGGGTGGTTTCGAAAATTCTTCCGTATGCAAGATTTAAAAGAACTAGGTCTTTTGAATCCGCTCCTTTTTTCCGAAGACTTCTTCAAAGTCTCCTTCAAACGTTGCAGTTTCTCGGGTGTAATGGGAGAAGACATAGCGCAGAGGTGTATTCAGTTCGCAAGGCAAAGCTGGAATGAGGTACCAGACGGAGCAAAGCGGGTCGCCAAGTGTAACCGTGACATTTCCATATACGGGTAGAAAGCTAAAAACCGGTCTACATCCGGTTCCCCTTCCCCGTGACGACACAACCTCCCCCCCCCTTTTTTGGGTCATGTTCAAGGTCACCCCCCCCCCTTTTTGGGTCATGTTCAAGGTCACCCCCCCCCGTGACGTAACATCCCCCCCGTGACGTAACATCCCCCCTTCCGCTTCGGTGACGTCACTTTGCCTTTATAAGCGGGAGCAGTCCGCAGTCTCGTCGCAGTAGCTTGCCGCCCGCTGTTTGGGTATACGTCCCAGTGGGTTGCACTCTGCTGCAGCGTAGGTCTGTTAAGTGTGCGTTGGGCCCGACGCGCAATTAAGAGATCCGCGCCCTTGCATGTTTAGTTAGTTTGTTAAGCATGTTAGATAACGCTTGTAGTTTGCTGCTAGGTAATGTAGTTAGTCTAATATATGTTAGTGTTTGGTATCGGTTTGAAGTGTCTTATTTACTAATGAAATATGTACTCCCGGCCCTACAGGTCCCTCAACAACCTTGGTCAAAACTTGGGTTCGCAGCAGCCTGACGCCGGGTGTTTGGGTCTACGTCCCACCGGGTTTCAGTGATACTGTTGACCTTTGCAAAACCGACCTTGGTTGTTCTTGTAAAAGTAACGTTAACTGATTAATTTTGTTTACATAGTTGATGGTAAAGTCTTTATTTTCAAAGTAATGTATCTTGCTTCTCATCCTTTTCCTAACCCCTCTAAGGTATGGTGCGCAAACCGACCTTGTGTCAATACGGCGCGTAAACCGGTTGACATTTCCCATCTTAGCCTGAGAAAACTGTGTAAAATATAAAGTCAGTCTCTTGTTTAAAATCAGTCTCTTGTTTGTTGTCTTTTGTCCCCTTCCCAAATACAGAGCGGGGAATAGAGCAGTATGTTATGCTCTATTCCCCGCTTTGGCTTCATGTTCAGATGACCTTGGGACTTAGAAAATTCACGTACAAAGCGGGGAATAGATCGGTTTGTGGTCCAAGTGAGAATCAATTACTGCTCTATTCCCCGTTTCAATAATATGACCAAACGACCTTGACCCACTTCGGGACTTAGAAAATCCTCGTATTGTAATATCCCCCCCCCCTTTGACGTAACATCCCCCCTTCCGCTTTGGTGACGTCACTTTGCCTTTATAAGCGGGAGCAGTCCGCAGTCTCGTCGCAGTAGCTTGCCGCCCGCTGTTTGGGTATACGTCCCAGTGGGTTGCACTCTGCTGCAGCGTAGGTCTGTTAAGTGTGCGTTGGGCCCGACGCGCAATTAAGAGATCCGCGCCCTTGCATGTTTAGTTAGTTTGTTAAGCATGTTAGATAACGCTTGTAGTTTGCTGCTAGGTAATGTAGTTAGTCTAATATATGTTAATGTTTGGTATCGGTTTGAAGTGTCTTATTTACTAATGAAATATGTACTCCCGGCCCTACAGGTCCCTCAACAACCTTGGTCAAAACTTGGGTTCGCAGCAGCCTGACGCCGGGTGTTTGGGTCTACGTCCCACCGGGTTTCAGTGATACTGTTGACCTTTGCAAAACCGATCTTGGCTGTTCTTGTAAAAGTAACGTTAACTGATTAATTTTTGTTTACATAGTTGCTGGCAAAGTCTTTATTTTCAAAGTAATGTATCTTGCTTCTCATCCTTTTCCTAACCCCTCTAAGGTATGGCGCGCAAACCGACCTTGTGTCAATACGGCGCGTAAACCGGTTGACATTACCCATCTTAGCCTGAGAAAACCTTGTAAAATATAAAGTCAGTCTCTTGTTTAAAATCAGTCTCTTGTTTGTTGTCTTTTGTCCCCTTCCCAAATACAGAGCGGGGAATAGAGCAGTATGTTATGCTCTATTCCCCTCTTTGGCTTCATGTTCAGATGACCTTGGGACTTAGAAAATTCACGTACAAAGCGGGGAATAGATCGGTTTGTGGTCCAAGTGAGAATCACTTACTGCTCTATTTCCCGTTTTAATAATATGATCAAACGACCTTGACCCACTTCGGGACTTAGAAAATCCCCGTATTGTAATATATATTTACTCGTTACAACATTATTACCCCCACCGTATAACACTTGCACTCCCCACCACTATCAGTATGTATAAAAGAGGGTCCCCCAGCACTAGTAAAATCATTCTTCCTCTTGTGCTGTTATACCTCACACCATGGCACACATTAGGAAGCAGACACAACCTCTCAAATTGAAACCTTCTGCTTCGTCTTCGCCCGCCTCTACCACTCCGTCTTCTGCGGTTCCATCCATCCTTCGGACAGCCCTGATGTTAGCTAACATCGTCCCGGAGAACTGTCCACCACTACCTGCTGCGTCAACGACTTACACAAGTCCTTCACCTCTTCCGTCAACTTCTCGTGCTGTTTCTCCAAGTCCTTCACCTCTTCCGTCAACTTCTCGTGCTGTTTCTCCAAGTCCTTTGTCAACGTCTCGTGCTGTTTCTCCAAGTCCTTCTACATCTTCAAGTTGTTCTACATGTTCATCAAAGTCTTCCAAATCGTCTGCTTCTTCATCCTCATCAACATCAAGTTCGAGACCAAGCCAACCAGCCACCCAATCATCTTCTCCAACCAGACCTTCAGTAATCTGCACATATACTTCATCTCCTTCAGAGAAATTTAAACAACTTAAATCTGTACAAAGGATGTGCATGCTTCCTGCACAACAATGTAATTATATATTCAAAAAAGGTGCTAAGAAAGGTGAACGCTGTGTTAAACGTTGTATTTTAAATGAAGAAACGTGCAGTCTTCATTTAAAATTAAACCATGGCGCATCTCCTTCTTCACCACGTGCAACAGTGGTGCCAATTAAAATTCGAATTAACAGGCTTTGTAAAAACAAACGCTACTTCTTTGTTAAAATAAAGGACTTTGCAAAGGTGTTGGTTCAATGTGAAGGTAAACTGTACTATGTAGAGTTACCTAGAGCCATGGACCTCCACGTCAAAAAACCTACCCACAAGGACTATTTAATTCGAAATGATACAGGTATCACTGTGTGGAAATCATTAAAATAATAATATAAATAAAAAGACCAAAAGTTTATTCCAAATTAAATAAAGCATTTTTTCCAAATTAAAAAAAAGTGTGGACAACCTATTTACAATTTGTAGCATATGCTGCAGAGTGTAAATAAGTTGTCCACACTTTTTTTTGCAATGTTACAACGACCTTGACCTAGATAACGGACTTGGATAATTTACACTAAGTCAAAGATAAACTTAAAAGGAAAAAGGAGAAATATTATACTAAAGTCATTATTCAACAGTAAAGAGGGGAGGGGGTAAGCGGGTATTTAAGCGAGCGATTCGGAATATAATTATTAGTTGTATCATCATGAGCGTCAACAGCAACACATGGGGAAAGGAAATTAACGAAGAGGAGTTGTACGCCATTGCTGAGGCTGCAGAAATGACTGAAGTTTTTAAGATTAATAAGGTTGCGGAGAATGATGCTCAGTCACATCCGCAACAAACTACATCATCGATGCAGTCTACAACGCAGCAACCAAGACCCTATCATGTTATCCTGGAGGAGTATAATGAGGCAATGAGGTACGCCTTTACAAAGTGGTGTGCACAACCGCGTTCTCCTGAACAATGGGAGGAGCACGATGCAGACTTTCGCCTGGTTGGAGACTTAGAACTTGAGCTTCAAAGAGCAAAGGTTGCTCAATAGTGAGAAGATTTATTGTTTACTTTAGAATACAGAGCGGGGAATAGATCAGTTTGCGGTCCAAGTGAGAACCACTTACTGCTCTATTCCCCGTTTTGGTAATTTGTTCAGATGACCTTGGGACTTAGAAAATTTTTGTTTGGTAAAAAACAACATTAAAATATATATATATATATCTCCTCCCTAAAACTTGCACTCCCCACCACTTCCATTGGGTATAAAAGAGACACCTTATCGATGATAAAATCAGTCTGCTGCTTGTGTTCGTTCACCTCAGACACCATGGAGCACATCAGAAAACCAACTTCTGCCACCTCTTCTTGTACTGTTTCATCCTCTGCTGTCCCATCGATACTTGTCCAGGCTATGATTTTATCTCACATTCTTCCAGAAACAGGTAGTACGTCACCAAACTCCAACTCGAGATCTCTCAAAGCCAAAAGAAGCAATGCTAGTTCTCGGAAATTGAGAGCGAGAATCGCTGACCGATATAAAATATTAAAAACCATATTACCATCCTCCAATCCGTATGATTCTAAATTATCCACTATAAAAAATACAATAAAGTACATTGCAAACCTTCAATCGCAGCTCCAAGATCCGCTTTCAATTCGCGAAGAAATCTCGAATACCCCTCTACCTTTTGAAGCAGTTTTCCTTAAAGAGGATGAGTTGGCGGATGAACATTTCTTCGCTGAAAACCCTTCAGCCTACAAACAAATCTTCCTCATGGATGAAGATCAGGATGCGTAAGCTTAACAAATTAAAGACTTTTAAAATACAAAGCGGGGAATAGATCAGTTTGCGGACACAGTGAGATCCGCTTACTGCTCTATTCCCCGTTTTGGCAACAGGATCAAACGACCTTGAGGACTTAGAAAATAATCAATTGGTACAAAAAGAAAAATATTAAAAATCATTATTATTTCTTTACAACAAAATCCCTTCCCTAACCCTATTACTCCCACCACCTACAGCGAGTATAAAGGGGGTCTCCATTGCCGGTAAAGATCATTCTGCTGAAAATGACTGCATCGGCTCCTTCTATCTCTGTAGCAACTCTAGTAGTTAGCAGAAGAGTTGAAAACATCGATCAGCTGCTTGCTGTAAGAAGATTACTGCACAAGTATCTTGTCATAGAGGTTGGTTGTGAACTGTACATGTGGAGGCCAACAGGTGAAGTGTATAGTAATGAAAATGAAGCATACAAAACAAACGATAGTAAGAAGTTATTTAAAATTTTTGCTAATATGGTTAGGTTAATCGAAAAGGGATGGATAATCAACATAACGTTCTATATCAAACCAAACCTTTAACTGAATCAAAAAAAAGGAAAAAATTTAAATACAGAGCGGGGAATAGATCAGTTTGCGGTTAAAGTGAGAATCGCCTACTGCTCTATTCCCCGTTTTGGTAATATAATCAGACGGCCTTGACCCACTTACATGATGGGTATTAAAGCGCGATGTTGCAGAGACCGATTATTACAAGAGGGGTTTGTTTTGTGTCTTTATTACACTACACGTTAGGTTAGCGACTTTTTCCCAAACAAGACATTGAACCAGCTATATTCATTGTAAAAGGGTGGGGGTAAACATATATATATAAGGCAGTCGGCTTCGGAGTATAGTTATTGTTCAGCTATGGATAGCCCAGGAGGATCGTCTAACTTCGATGTTAAAGGAAAGGAGGAGAATGATAGAGAGAAAAGAAGGTGTGCTAGAGAGAGAAAAAGGATTGCAATATTGAATGAAGCCTATAATTTATTACGAACAAAATTACCTTTTCTCGAACCGAACGCTTCAAGACTTTCTACTATAAAACACGCCATAAAATATATTGATATGTTGGAAATGTTATCACAAAATACATCGTTTCAACTGCCTGAAGAATTGCTAACGATGGAAATTGATCAACTTTCTTCAACTAACTAAGAGACTTTGGAAATACTGAACAGCGGAAGACAGAACGGGGAATAGATCAGTTTGTGGTTAAAGTAAGAATCACTTACTGCTCTATTCCCCGTTCTGGTAATAGGTTAAGGCGACCTTGACCTACTTACAGGACTTAATCATTTGTGTTACAATAATACCTCTTCCCTATTACTTTTTCCTACCACTTGCACTTTCATCACTTACCCCCACCACCACCGGAATCGGGGTATAAAGGTGGTTTTGTATTAGTGGTAACATCAGTCTGCTACTTGGAATCATGTCGCCCAGAGATAACATTTTCCCTTCTAAGAAGACTATACTGGAAATGATTAAAAATATTCCAGTAAATATAAACGAAGATGAAGACGAAGACGATTCAGAGATGGAAGATGAACTGTTTAGTGATCTTGAACTACTAAGTGAGTTTGCTAGCAGTGAACCATATGCTGGAGAGATGGAGCTGTTGGAGTTGTTGACTGACGACGACGACGATGATGATAATGAACCAGAATGTCATCATCAGTTGCTCTGTTTGGAGGAAATGGACCTTGTTGATAGTGGAACCCCTCCAAGCAGTATTAATATCGATGACGTAGTTTTAGATCCGGTCACAGGGAACTTTTGTGTTCGTCGTCGGTTATTTAGTGATATGAGCTCATCGGAAGAATCTGAATAAATTTTTGTTGTCTTCAAATAGTTTACTTTAAATACAAAGCGGGGAATAGATCAGTTTGTGGTTATAGTGAGAATCACTTACTGCTCTATTCCCCGTTTTGGCAAATTTGTTCAATGACCTTGACCTAAATACAGAAATTTGTAGCCTCCAGCTACAATAGTAAATATAAAATGCAAAAACAAAAACAAATAGTAAACTTAACGTACCCCCACCACTTTTGCTAGGGTATAAATAGAAGGGCATTTGCAGTGTTGTTCATTATTGCCTTGACCCTTGTGGAGATCGCACCTACATTATGCATCGCTGCAATATTTGCAAGTCTTCATTTAAGGATGAATTTATTTTAATGATTCATAAAGAATTAAAACATAACAACAACCAAGATGAAAAGTATGAAGAAGAAGAATTGAAAGAAATAGATCGAATGTTAGCTCAACACCAACATTCCAGACCAAGTGTTATTCAATATGCATCATCATCATCGACTTCTACGCCTGCTATGTCTACACTTCACCGTCCTTCAACATCATCATCTGCATCGACTTCTACGCCTGCTCTGTCTACACTACATCGTCCTTCAACATCATCAGCTGCATCGACTTCTACGCGTGCTCTGTCTACACTTCACCGTCCTTCAGCATCAACAGCAGTAAATGTAAAACTACATGCCCGAGCACTTCCGGGTAATGTAGTAACCCACTTCAAAATTGACAACGCAAAATTACAACTCGAAGAATTTTTAAATAACGCAAAAGGATTGGTAATCAACACTTTGCAAAATGAATTAAAAAGATTAAATTTTATCAAATTTGGACTATTAATGGATGCTTTATTTACAAACATTCAAAATGAAACTTCACCGAGAGGGTTTTTAACAAAAAACCGAACTATTATGTTTTCGTCAGATATTGATTCAATCGTATCTGAATGTTTTGAAGAGCTAATGACAAAAATACAAGAACATGAAGGAAGAGGCTCAGGATGGAGTTTGTTAAGCATCACAGGGCTAGACTTAAGAGTACACAAACACGGTTATGGAATTCGTGGCAGTAGCTATATCCCTTTACCAAAAAAGATTAGTGATACCAAATCCTGCATCAATGTACAAAATCAAGATACTGAATGTTTTAAATATGCCATGTTGGTCAAAAATGTAACAGACAATCCGATAAGACCAAGTCACAAATATGAAGAAGTACAACATAGATATAATTTTCAAGGGATGACTTACCCTGTTGCTATAACAGACGTTTTAAAATTTGAAAAACAAAATCCTTCAGCTTCTATCAACCTATTTGGATTGGATTCGTCAAACAATGTGTACCCCTTGCGTATAACACCAAATGAGCGCAGAGATCATACCGATTTGTTATTGATAACTAAAGGTGATATTTCACACTTTGTGTATATCAAACAATTTGAAAGTCTTGTTTCTAAACAATTATCCAAACATGAAAAAAAGATGACAATTTGCAAAAGATGTTTTTGTCACGTAAACAAAGAACTAAGAAGGGGAGGATCAGATTGGCTTGTAGAACACCAACGGCTATGTAATGAAAACTATGAAGTAAGAATTAAATTGCCGCATCCTAGCAGAGCTCAGATAAAATTTGACAAAGTAATCCAACAATACCGTTTACCTGTTGTTGTGTATGCTGATTTTGAGGCGTCTTTACTTCCGCTCGAACATCAAGAAGAAAACGTAACAAGAAGAAGCAAATACCAGCAGCACACACCAAACAGCTACTGTTTGATGATAAAATCAACACTGTCTGAAGAACATTTGCGAAGATATGAATTAACAACAACACCGAAGATATATCGCGGTGAAGAAGCAGCTCGAAACTTCGTCGATGACTTATATATCATAGCTGGGAAAGTTGAAGAAATGTACAGAAATGTGGTACCGATGATTCCTATGAATGAAGATGAAATTCAACGACACGACTCAGCAACAACATGTTATTTGTGTATTAACACTTTTACACTGACCAACAGTAAAGTGCGAGACCATGACCATCTAACAGGAGCTTACAGAGGTGCAGCCTGTAACTCTTGCAATTTAAACTATAAACTTCCAAACTTTATCCCCGTTGTTTTACATAATCTTAGTGGATACGACTCCCACTTTATAATCCCAGAATTGGGCAGAGATAATGGAGAAATAGATGTCTTGGCAACAACCATGGAAAAATTTATAAGCTTCTCTAAAAAAGTTGGTAAAATAAAACTAAGATTTGTTGATTCATTCAGATTTATGCCTTTTAGCCTTGCAAAATTAACTAAAAATTTAAGAAGACAAGATTTGATTGAAACAAGTAAAATTGTGCCTAATGATAAAATGGATTTAGCTCTTCGAAAAGGAGTCTTCCCCTATGATTACATTGACGGACTGAATAGATTTGATGAAACATCACTTCCTACACCAGATAAATTCAAAAACAAACTTAATGATGAAGAAATAGAACCTGAAGATTATCAACATGCACTTCGAGTATGGAACGAGATGAATATGGAGACCTTAGGGGATTACTCGGACTTTTATGTCAAACTAGATGTGACCCTTCTTTGTGATGTGATTGAAGAATTTCGAAACACCTGTTTTGCCGCATATGGATTGGACCCTTTACATTCGTATACTTCTCCAGGATTAGCTTGGCAAGCTATGTTAAAAGAAACAAAATGCAAACTCCAACTTTTAACAGATATTGACATGGTTTTAATGATTGAAGCAGGTGTAAGAGGTGGATTGGTTCAAAGTGTTACCAGACATGTTAAGGCCAACAACAAATACCTTCCTAATTACGACGAAACTAAACCAACAACCTATTTGGGATATTTCGATGCAAACAACTTATACGGATGGGCTATGTCAAACCCACTTCCATATGATAATTTCAAATGGGTTAACCCCGACTCTATTGGCGATATTTCACAAATTCCAAAACATGGTGACACTGGATATATTTTAGATTGCGATTTTGAATACCCGGAACATTTACACGATCTCCATTACGACCTCCCACTCCTCGCTAAAACAGAAGTTTCTCCAACTGGAAAACACCCTAAATTAATGATGACTCTAAATAATAAACAGCGCTACGTGGCTCACTTTTGGGTAGTCCAACAAGCCATCGAATTAGGACTACGTATTACAAAAATTAATAGAGTTTTGGAATTTTCTCAGTCATGTTGGTTAAAACCTTACATTGATTCAAACACCACCAGAAGAGCAGCCGCTACATCAGAATTTCAAAAAGACTTTTTTAAATTAATGAATAATGCGATATTTGGAAAAACATTGGAAAACAAAAGAAGACACAAAAATGTTAAACTTGTTACTGACGCAAAAAAGCTACAGAAACTCGTACAGCAGCCAAACTTTGGAACATCTATAATTATTAATGAAAGACTTGTAGCAGTGTCTATGAAGAAGACGAGTGTGAAGATGGATCGTCCTTTATATATAGGCATGTCAATCTTGGACATCTCAAAAACACACATGTACGATTTTCATTATAACAAAATGGTTGCCTTCTATGGAAGAGAGAACATTGGCATTATCTACATGGATACAGACGCTTTTGTGTATTGGATTATTACAAATGATATGTATCAAGATCTTCGTACATTTGTTTACAAAAACGAATTCGATTTTTCTGACTACCCAAAGACCCATCCTAACTACGACCAAGACAAAAACAAAAAAGTACTGGGCAAATTTAAAGATGAAGCAAATGGAGTTCTACTTGAAGAGATTGTTGCACTTATGTCAAAACTGTATTCCTTAAAACTATATGATGAAAAAGAAGACGAGAAGAATAGCTATATTAAGAAAGCTAAAGGTGTAAAGAAATTATATTTAGAAAAGAAAGTTATTTTTGATCAATACAAGCAATGTTTATTTGAAGATAAAGTCATTACAGCTAAATTCAATACAATTAGAAGTTTTAACCATCAGATATACAGCCTAACAGAAGTTAAAAAAGCACTTTCTTCCAATGATGATAAACGACACATTCTTCCAGACAACATCCACACTTTACCATTCGGCCACTACTCCCTCAACCCTATTGACGAGTAACCTTTTCATCGTCCTAGATCCTTTATCCTTTTCCTTTCCGTAAAAAAGGGGAAACACAGCAATGTTAAGCTGTGTTTCCCCTTTTTACACAAGTTTTGAATGACCTTGAACTATATGTATATATAAGGAGATTTATACCAACGAATATTTAATACCATATCAGCTGCCTTCGTGAAACCATCATGTCAGACCTGAAGGAGAAGATTATTAATGAACTACAAAAACCTGCAAGAATAAAGTTTCCAAGAAGAAATACTGTTATAAAAGGGATAAATGATCTATATCAAGCGGATCTAATTGAAATGCGACCGCATAGCAGAATAAACAAAGGATTTAAATATATACTCACAATTATTAATTGTTTTACAAAAGTTGCAGACGCTTTGCCTCTAAAGGACAAGACTGGTAAAAGTGTAACAGAAGCCATGGAAATAGCCATAAAAAGAGATAAAAACAAAATTAAACATTTACAAACTGATGATGGAACAGAATACTTTAATACAAACTTTGCACAGTTAATGAATAAATATAAAATAAATCATTATTCTACAAATTCAGAGAAAAAAGCAGCTATTGTAGAAAGATTCAATAGAACCTTGAAAGGAGCACTGTATAAACAATTTTCAAAAAGAGGTTCTTACGTATGGTATGATGTTTTACCACAATTAATAAATGATTATAACAACAGGTTTCATAGAACTATTGGTATGAAACCTAACAAAGTAAATAGAAGAAATGCAAAAGATGTATTAAAACGCATAAAGAAAAATACAAAGCCTAAAGTAGAAAAAATGCAGCCAAGAAAATTTAATGTAAGTGATAAAGTACGGATTAGTAAATATAAGGGAGTGTTTACCAAGAAATACCTTCCCAATTGGACGAATGAAGTTTTTACAGTGTATAAAGTGCAACCGACTGTACCTGAAACGTATATTCTAAAAGATAACAAAGGAGATTTGTTGCAAGGTGCATTTTATGGACATGAAATGTTAAAGTCAACAGTAGGTGATGTATATCTTGTTGAAAAAGTGTTACAAAGAAAAAAGGACGCAGTTAAAGTGCGGTGGTTAGGGTTTAACAAAACTGAGGATTCATGGATACCTATAAAGGACTTGGTTTAATGCAAGCAACTCATTTCATCGTTAACCTTTGAGCAGGATGGAGATTATTCACCATAAAGATCGATTCAATATTAATAACATAGATGATTTAACTGTGGATAACGTTAAAATCAACAATGGTAAACACGGCAGTTTACTTCCAAACACTGTTCGATGTATAGTAAGTGGCCCCTCAAACTGCGGAAAGACCAATGTTGTCTTTAATTTGATCACTAATCCGCAGGGATTAAGGTTTAATAACCTATATATTTTTTCAAAGTCTCTACATCAACCAAAGTATCAATTGCTGGATAAAATCCTATCTGATGTGTCTGATGTTAATTTTTACAAATTTAACGCTAGTGATAGCATTATGCAACCAAACGAAGCGAAACCGTATTCTGTATTTATATTTGACGATGTATCTTGTGAAAATCAGGATACTATTAGAAACTACTTTGCCATGGGAAGACATAATAACATCGACAGCATATATATAGGACAAACTTATAGCAAAATCCCAAAACAACTTATCAGAGATAATGCAAATATTCTAATTGTATTCAAACAAGATGATACTAACCTAAAACATATATATAACGACCATGTGAATGCGGATATGCCATTTGAAAAGTTTAAAGAGCTTTGCGGAAAAGCATGGGCGGAAAATTATGGATTTTTGGTTATTATGAAAGATCAAGCTATAAAAGATGGTCGTTATAGAATAGGTTTTGATAAATTCGTTTTAATACACTGATTAGCGGTATTACTGTACAAGTCGTCAAGGTGTGAAGATGGTTAACCAGGAAAAGCTATTAAAGGAAATAAAATCACTTAGTGATTCTATTAGACAAAAAAACCGAGCTTTAAAATCAGGTATAAATGAAAGAGAGCAATTTTTAGAAACAACATTCAAACCTGTTACTGAACCTTTAAAGCGATTAGCACAAAATATGGAAAAACCTTCAATTCGCTTCGAAGGAGACAAAATGCTACCAATTTCCAAATATGAAGAAGAATTTCAGAATGATGAAAGTTCTGACCAGTTACAAACATCTGAAGAAAGCGACGAGTATGAAGAAAGCGGAGATATAGGAGATTTAAGGGAAAAGAACATTGCAGGAGATACAAGTACAGAAGATACAAGTGCGGAAGATACAAGAGCAGAAGAAGAGGATATCAACCCATCCAACTTAAGCAAATTAGGCACAGATATTATGTTTAAAGGAACACTTGGAAGAAAATATACATTAAAAATGTTACATGGCACACATGCTAATCGAAATTATCATACATATGGAGCTAGAATAGAGGATAAAGGATTAATGATTGGAGATAGAAAGTTAGATATAAACGAAAATGATGATATAGTTATTGGTGATAAGAAATATAAAGGTACAACAGGTTTGTTTGAACTCATCTTTAAAAATAATCCTGGTAAATATACTAAAAAGGATTTACAATTGTTTAAAAATATACTAGAGTATACAAATGCACATAGAAAAAAATATTCCAAAGACCTACCTATTCATAGAAACAGGTCAATAAAATACACAAACATTATATCTAGTCTTTTCCCCTCGAAATCAAATAAAGCTCCAATTAAAAGAAGAGCTTTATCTTCTGCTGAATTAAATGTTTTGCATAAAAAAAGAAAAACAACTGATCCTACTACATCTGGAAGGGGATTATTAAAAAATTTGTATAAAACCAATATAATATATTACAACGATATAAATAAGTTAGTTGATCGAATGAGGTTATTACATGAAGCTATGGAAGCCGGGCACACTGGTTTAGAAAACGAATGGGTAGCTTTGGTTGATGAACTGCGAAAACGAGAAATAATTGTTCAGTAGACGTATATATATATATATATATATATATATATATATATATAGTAAGAACCTAAACGATAGCGATTCAGTTACATCATGAGTGTGGACAAGTTTGGACGGTATTCCGAGTTTGGAGTAAAATCTGGATGTAGTGAAAAAAGAGCTGGGTTTCCGTTAACACCTGATGGTAATTATAATTTTGAAGGAAAAGTAATTCAAAATGTTGGTGATCCGCTTTTGTCTTCTGATGCGGTTACGGTACAATACATGGATAAAAGAACCCCGATTGTACACGAAGACCATTGGGGATTTTCCGGTAAAAGGTTAAGCAATATAAAACATCCCATTTATGATGGTGAAGCAGTAAATTTAGCGACTTTAAAATTGTTAACGATTTACAAAAAGAATGAAACTGATACAAGCTATGATGTAAAAAAATTAAAATTGTCAATTGTAGGTGATTGTGAGCAGGATGGAGACGCTGTAAATAAGAAAATATTTGATATAGTACACAAGAAATGGACTACAGAATATGAAAAACATATGGAAAGGTTTGGTGCAGCTTTATTTAATTATATCCATCGGGCTTCAGGAAGAGCTGTAGCTTCAGATGTTGACAGCCACAATTATTTAGACTGGAAAAAGATACACAATCCAGAAAAACCTAATCAATTAGATAAACCGTCTGAGCCTTCTAAAGTCAAGACATTAGGAAAGGGGGATAAAGTGAATGTGATTAATGAACCAACAGAAAACGATAAAGATTATATAAGAGAAAAAAGAATTTAAATACCCATGATAAGGGATAAAGCATCAGTTATATTCGAGAGATGATACAGAGAGGATGATGGAATCCAATATTACTGCGTGGAGTTTAATATCTCAAGAGCCGAGATTTCCCCAAGGAGTGCTGACAGATGGTTTTGTTCAACGGTTTGATAGATATATGGATTGGGAACAACTTTCCATACACTACCTCTTCACAATGACTATGTTAAGAATTTATTTTCACAGAGTTAACTGGATTCATATTTTACAAAGACAACAGTTTTCAGAAAACTTCCTTGTAGAGATGACATCAAATTTTAATAACTGTTGGGAAGTAATAAGTAAATATCAAAATCTCTCTGAAAATTACATTGACAATTTTAAAGATAAACTAGACTGGAATGTGTTATTTAATTACCAACGATTAAGTGGCAAGTTTCTAAGGGAACATGACAACTATTTAGATTTTATTCATTTTACCGAAAACAACGATACCATCACCAGCGGAGAAACATTTGAAACATCTTCAATTACACCTTATTTCTATTTTTACTACTTTTATTTATTATTTCTACATTTAATTAATTAATCCATTTCTATATAATAAATGGATTTTAAACAGTATATATAATACAAGAAGCCAAGACTAATATTACATTCATTGTAAAACATTTATAGAGTGCACCTACTGATTGTAAGTTTGGCTATAAATAGTTATGCCGAGGGCTAAACGCATCAGTCATAATCGAGAGAGATTACAGAGAGGAAGGGGAATAGCATCAACAGCATTTTCTCTATTAAGTAAACCGGTTGGAGCTATAGTTAACAAGGCGATTGATTTATTACCTGTGGAATTACATTTACCTGGAGATATCAATATTGTGGTCCTGGAACCAAATTAGAGAAACGGCTTGCTAGAGGAGATCCTGGAATAAATAAGCTTGATCAGGCTTGTAAACAGCACGATATAGCGTATTCCAAATTTGGTGATACAAAAAATAGATCAATAGCGGATAGAGCACTTTCTGAGAAAGCTTGGCAAAGAGTAAAATCTAGTGACGCGAGTATTGGTGAAAAAGCAGCGTCTTTAGCAGTAACAGCAGCAATGAAAGCAAAAACTACGTTTGGAGGAGGAAAGAGAAGAAGGCGTGGGAAAAGACCCGCTAAGAAACAAGGAGGTAATATCAGAAGAAAACGTCGATCTACTAGTGGTAAAGGTAAAAAGAAACCAACAATATGGTCAATGATAAAAAAGGGAGGAGGACTATACCTAAGACCGTATCGTGTGTATTAAATAAGAAAGAGCAATTAATAATTAAAAACAAAGAATTAACCAATGAAGAACTGATTACATATGCTTCTTGTTTGAAAATCCCATTTTTTAGAGGAGTATTTATGAAAGATGAATTACCGGTTAAAATGTGGAAAAATAAGACTGGTATAGTAAATTTGGATAATAGTGAAGGATTAGGCACTCATTGGGTGTGTTACAAGAAACTTGGTGAAACGATTTATTATTTCGACAGTTTTGGAAACCTTCCACCACCGAAAGAACTTCAACAATACTTTCGTGCGGCAGAAAATGTTTTTTACAATTATACAAGAAAACAACCTGATGATACATCCATTTGCGGTCATTTATGTTTAGACTTTTTAGCTAAAAGTGTTAGTCAACTTTAAGATGTCTTCGTATACAGTGTCATTAACCGGTAACTCATGTACTTTGCGCAGTATTCTGTTTCCAGCGCTACGTTTGCAAAAAGGAAGACTATGGGAAGCCGCATTATTGGATTTAACAACATATAACTCTATTCCAAACGTTAGTGAAGGAATTAATAACAAAATACATTATTACAAGACAAAAGATAATAAAGGAAAATATTCAGCTTTGGAAGAATTCAGTTTACCAACAGGAGCTTATGAAATTGATAATATAAATGAAGTTATACAAAAACATATGGGAAAAGAAAATATAACGATAAAAGGCAATAACAATACAATGAAAGCCGAAATTACTTCTAAGTATTATATTGATTTTGGCCAAGAACGTTCAATTGGTAGTTTATTGGGGTTTTCTAAGGAAACAAAGGTATTAGAACCTAATACAACTCATTCTGGGAATAGAACTGTGACGATCATCAAAGTAAACAGCATAGACATTACATGTAACATTATACAAGGATCCTACAGAGATGGAGAAAATCGGCATATATTACACACATTCTACCCATCAGTCGCACCGGGTTTCAAGATAGTAGAAAAGCCTCAAAACCTTGTGTACCTACCGTTAAACACCAGTTTCATTTCAGACATCGTGCTGAACATAGTGGATCAAGACGGAAACCTTATTGACTTTCGAGGAGAAGCTATTACTGTAAGAATACATATAAAATCATCCGCTTAGATAATGGGGTTATCATTTAAAAAGAGAGAGCCAACCAGCAAAGAGGTCAGTAGCTCATCAGCTGTAGAAGGATTAACAAGTGACAACATTCGTTTTCTAGAAGAAATTGGATTAAAGGTCATTAACAATGGATATACTGGATATAGCGCAGGGCCCAACATTCGACGAGACCTTATGGGAAAAGGAATATCACACGCACAACCCTTACGCTTCGTCCAAATTAAACAATAACGATGAAATTAGGATTCCTATACAACAACAAGACATTTATACTCTTCCATGCGAAAGTTATTTATATATTGAAGGAAAAGTAACAAAAGCTGACGGTACTGTTGGAACCACTGTTCCGTTCATAAATAATCCTATGGCATTTTTGTTTGACGAGATTAGATATGAAATTTCAGGAGTTACAGTCGATTCAACAAAAAAGGTTGGAATTTCCAGTACATTAAAAGGATTAGCGTCTTTAACACCAAATGAGAAGAATCTGTTAGCTGTTGCAGGATGGGTTGCACCAGACAAAAGTATAATTACTCCTGACGCTTCGGGAAACTTTGATTTTTACGTACCTTTAAGATTACTTTTAGGATTTGCTGAAGATTACAGAAGAATAATAATAAATGTAAAACAAGAACTAGTTTTATTAAGGTCATCAAACGATAATGATATTATTAAAGCATCTGCTGGAACAACTGAAGCCAATTTAGACTGGAAACTAACATTAGACAAGATTGTTTGGAGAGTACCACATGTGCGACTAAATGATGAACACAGGATTACATTATTAAGAAAGTTAAAATCAGATCGAGACATTGTAATGCCATTCAGAAGCTGGGAGTTTCATGAATACCCCGTTTTACCTTCAACACAACGGCATACATGGACTGTAAAAACTTCTACTCATTTGGAAAAAGCGAGATATGTAATCTTTGGATTACAAACAAAGAAAAAAAGTATATTAACTGAAAATGCTGGTGAATTTGACCATTGTAAATTAACAAACTGTAAAGTGTTCCTGAATTCACAATTCTTTCCCTACGACAACTTTAATATCTCTTTTGATAAAAAAAGGTACAGTGTTTTATACGATATGTACGCTAGGTTCCAAAATTCATATTACGGCAAAACAAACACACCTCTACTATCTCCCGTACAGTTTGAATCGAAAGCTCCGATTGTTGTAATTGATTGCTCCAAACAAAACGAATCTGTAAAATCGTCTAGTGTTGATATAAAGATAGAAATGGAATTTCAAGAAAACGTACCTGCAAATACATCTGCGTATTGTTTAATTTTGCACGATAAAATTGTTACATACACACCGTTGACTGGTATCGTAAAGACGGTATTGTAAAACGTTGTACCACCACCGGCACCGCCACTGTCGCTAACCTATAAATAGCGGAGCAACAATGCAGGTCTTCAGTTGATCGTCTATCGTCGCATGGGCAACATCTTCTACAAAATGAGTTCTCCATCTGTTGTACAAGGTGATGCAGAAATAGCACCGTTATTGGAACGTGATAATACCAGCGAAGCAGAAATTATCAAGGAAATAACTGCATTTTTAAAGTTTGGTAAAAGAGATAGAGAGGAGGAAAGTAATGCAGACCCATCAAAGGTAGTACCAAAAAGGAAGAAGAAAGTTGAAGAAAATATTCCTCCTCACATTTTAACTGAAGTGTTTTTGCGAATCTTTTACCCCATCTCAGCATGCATCAGTAAAAGTGTATCAGTTGGATTGATAAAGTCATTGGATTATTCCCCTACAGTAATTCTACACCATGGAACAAAAAAGGTTTTATTTTCGCAAAATGCTTGGGAGTCATTTTTGAAACATGTACATTTAATAGAATGTTATTTAACTAACAGTTTGTGTGGAAGAAAAACACATATTCGACTTTTGGATTGTGACAATGAAATCGATATTGTTAAACATCGCGGACAACTACAAGTGCGAATTAGAGACTTGACTCAACATGAAAATAAGATTCTACTGTCACGTGAAGAATTCTACGTTTTAAACTACGCAACAGAACCTATTACAAGGTACATGAGACAGTTGGTATTTGCAAGCGCTATTATTAAAGAATATTTGGTCGATACTTTGGAAAAACAACCTGATAGCACCATCGTGTACGGACCTGTGGATACATCTATTTTTAATAGAATACCTCATGAAGTTTGCATGTGGAGAAAGTTAAAGGATTTTGAACCACTTGTAGAAATCGCTACAGAAGCTACAGAAGAAACAACAGAGGAAGAAGAAACGGAAAAAAAAGAAGATGAAGAAAACGAAACACGAGAAGAGGAAGTTAAAAAAGACTAAAGTTTAACTTAGTAAAGAAGAACACACGTGGGGTAGGCCTATTGGGGACGGTGCCCACGTTAAATATACACCAACGCGCCTGCAACTGTACGGCCTGGTATTTAACCTACCGTGGTGTGGAAAACAGTTTAGTTGATCGTTAGGTGTCATGATGAGCGGAGGGGATGAAGAAGTGAGTGTAAAGCCTTGTGTAATAGAATTTCAAGCATTTCGAAATAATGATGATAGGTTTATTATCAAGGAATTAGTAATTTTAGACTTGCTTACATTTGTAGTTTACCCATTCACGTTTGAAGCTCCTTTTTCTTTTAACAACCTTAACGCCAAAGCAAAAGGTACAAACAAATGGATAACAAACTACTTTCATCACATACATTGGTATGAAGGATTTATAAGCTACAGTAATCTGCACAGTATTATGTTTAACTTTTGCAAACAATATTCACATATATACACAAGAGGATTAGAAAAAAGGAACTGGATACAAAAGTACACGCACGGTGATGTTTTCGATATAACTATCGGTAAGGACTTTAACATTAATCTCGGTAATATTTGTGTTGCTGCAAAAGATCCTAAACACGGACAATCAAACTGCGCATTGCACAACGCATATCGTTTGGCTGCTTACTTGGAACAAACGCAGAAATGTGGTGGGGGTAGCAAAGAACCGGAATGTGGTGGGGGTAGCGGGGCCTATAAATACGAGGATCCAACACCGCTCCGGCACGAGTATTATTCGAGACTCCGAAGAGGCAACATCACAGAAGACATCGCAACCACCACTGACGAAGATGGCATCACAACAGTTTCTACAAACACTGGTTGATCAATTCAACACTCATTCAAAATCCGACCTTCTGCTAACTAAAAAGTGTTCAGAATTAAAAGAACAAAAACACTACATTATTCATAACATCAAGAAAGTGGAAACCACACATGGAGAAGCAATTCTAGTTTCATTGAGCGAAGGACCTTTAACTTCAGGAGATGAGCCGAAGTTTCAAGTATTTCTTCCAAAACGATTTGTTCAACTGCTACAGAATGAAGATTTGCGAGATATTCAACCGGGGACGTTGTATTTGGTATCACACGGTGTAAGCGGCAACAACTCAACGGAACTCACTCTGCACATTATGCATCCTTGTACATAATGTCTCTGTTTGTATTTCTCTGTTTGTATTTTATTGTTTGTATTTCTAGTCATCAATGTTAAACTTAAGTTTATTGTATTGTAAAATGTTTGTTTAATAAAGAAAAGAAAAATAAAAAAAAATATGAAAAAAAAATAAAGAAAACAGCAACACAGCAGTATATTATTTTATATACTGCTGTGTTGCTTTTTTTTAAAATTCGAATGGGTGACCTTGAACTTTCATTCAGGGTTAACTTATGAAGAGGTATAAAAGAGAGGGAGCAGTGAAGTTAGTCTCAGTCTTGTCTAACACACGCTGCAGCTAACATGTCGGTGCCACCTATGAACAATTTATTTTTCGATAACAATTTGAAGACATATTGTTGCGAGTTACAATGTTTTAAAATACCAGGCGATCAAGTTGACGGGAAAGCTTGTCGTAAGTGCAAGTGTTTTAGCTATTGCATATGTAGATGTAAAACGTATCAAATGAACCGACAAGATAAAATACAAGAATTACGCCGAAGGATTGCATTACTGTGGCGGCGAATGTAGTAGCAACCATCTGCCTCGCACCAGCTGCCACCTGCCGCCTGCCATCTGCCGCCCGCCATCTGCTCCGCCCCACCACACTTTTACCCCCACCATTTTGTTTGATACCAAAACGCTAGCTAGCGAATAGTCAGTACACCTCCGGCTCTCGACTGGTGAACATCGAGTGCTCTTCACAAACGTAAAACATTATATTAAAATGTCCATTAAAATTAGGTGTATTCATTATGACTCTATTCATCTTGCGACTTACCAAGACCTCGAGGTGTTTAGTGAAGAGTTAAGACTTCTTATTGCGTCCGGTTACGATTTATCTTTGGAACTTTACGCATCAAAAAACAACATGGACTCTGCGCAGGGATCGAAGTATCTACCGTCTTTCTTCAGAAAGCGAAGTGATGGCCGCAACTCGTCCGGATCAACAACATCGATGACAACGAACAACGGGGAACTATTGTAAACATGAATTATTGTAAATAAAGTAATATTTGTAATAGTACTACCTCGCACTCGTATCATTCGATTGTTTCATTCGATATTTATTCGATATTTATTATCGATTAACTATCGAATCACAATCGGATTTTACGCGTGCGAGGTAGTACTTTTTTAAAATTACCTCCCCGTGACCTTGAACTTTAACCTTTCACTCATTACGTCACAAAACCGCCTACGTCACTGGCTCAGCCTCAGATGACGTATTTAATGACGCAGCGCTTCCGGAAGCAATTAATCAAGTGAGCCAGCACCGGCAAACCCCCACTACTAACGGCTACTCTCACGCAGTCTTCTTTGCCGTTAGCTACGACATATATTTCGCAAATACAAATATTTTAAATATTTACTTAGATAACTAAATATTTATAGGATTATTCGAGTGGAGGATGAAACTTCTAGTAATCGTGATGGATGGATTCATGTTGGTTTATCCACTTCCATTACATCTGTATGTCTCAAACTATATTATGAAATTGTTTTATTGCTTGACCATTCCTAATCATAAAAAATAAACTTTGCGGGAACATATTCTTAAACCCTAATATGTATATTAATTTCTAGAGACATAGAATTAAACATACTATATTTTATATTAAGTTTTGAGCTTTTAAATAATGTTAGTTTTCCCAAAGTTGATGATGCATTTATAAAAAACTACTTTTAGTGTGACCCACCGCAAACACTGTACCTATTGGGGTTGGGGTGGTTTTTTATAGTGGGAAAAAATTTAACTAGGGTGAGGCCGTCTTTTACTTTATGTCCAGTAGCAAACCATTTTAGTACAAGATTTCAATAAATTCCTATAGGACTGAGCTCCACGATCTCCAAATTTACCGTGTCATTTTATGGGTATTTCCTTTGAATCATGTGATAAATTAACCGGATACGCACTGTTTGAAATAGTTCATAGGATGTGTGGGGCTCACCGGGGTGAAGTCCTGCACCAGCTACCGTACATAAATTAATTAGAGCGGCTTATTGAAACGGTTTGATTATCAAATTAAAATATAAACAATACGTTCGTAACCATGGAAATAATATTCACATTCCCGTAAATAATTTGATTAAAATAATGACAAAATTAATTGCAGAACTAAAACCAAATAGCAAACATATGATACAAAATGGTAGACAACATATTATCTTACGTTGTCGACCATTATGTATTTTGAGAAACAAGGACAACCATTAGAGAATTAAATACTCTTGGAGGTTCGATGAAGGCATTTGATGATGAAGACTTTGGGGAGTGTTTAGAACATGACGGGTCAAACTGATACATGACTAAAATGTGAGTAGTATTTTAATGTCTAACACTAACTAAAATATAAAACCAAACCAAACCAAACCTAATCAAATTCAAAATTTAGAATTTGTAAGCTATAAAACTTCAGTTCGTCGATTTATATATAATTTTGGTAGGCCCTAATATAATTTTAATGGTATTCCAAAATATGTGTTTAGTGTAATAACAAGGTTGAATATGAAGATTTTTTTTAATTCGCTCATTAAAAGTTGAATTTGAATTTGTGGTGTTGGCCTTTAATAGACTAATTTTGGTTCATCGATTTTTTCGTACATTTTCTTGACGATTTTTAAATGAAAATAATATACCTGAAAAGCAGAGAAGAGCGAAAAGCCAATCCAATATATTCCTACTTTCCAGTATTGGCCTCAAGTGACTTGCCTGTACGATTAGCAAACCTAGCAACAAGCTGCCAAAGCTTACAAGGCTGGAACTGCTAATCACCTTCAAGACAACGCGGCAGCTCACACGTGTCCTGTAATTAACAAGGCTGCTCTGACGTCACAAGTATAAACTCGCTAATCCTGCACCTCCCTGCTCGTTACACGGACTGCTGGAATGTAGCACACTAGCTCTGGACCCTAGCCAGTTGTCCGCTGCGACTAGATAGCTTGCCTCTGTGAGTAATTGTGGATGACTCCGCCACACGGGTCGTGGGCCGCCTTGCATTCTTCCCGTGTGTGATGAGCCATTCTCCGCCCACGAACTCGTCTTCCCCGTGAAGGCTCGTTAGAGCGAAATTCCGTTTTGGAGGAACTGTGGGAAATTAAATTTGTTTGGCTATTTAAATGTATACAAAATAAATCGTACCAGGAATTGTTTGAAAGAGCCTGACACTTATGAGCCATATTGGAATTAAAGGTCTCGATGGGAAAGGTGGAGGAAACGAATTAAGTCATTTTTGATCCATTACACTTAAACTTGTTGGGGTTGCCACGGATTTTCAAATCCAAACAGACGTTTAAATATATTTGTATTGTGTTTTGTTGTATTCTAGCTGGTACCCGCGACTTATTCTTCGTGGCTTTTGATTACCGGTGATTCTTGTGTCTTTAACCATGGCCACGGACACCCAAATGATTTCAAAAGTTAACATTAACATTGATAATTTCTAAGTCCAGGAGGGCTTAAGTTTAAGTCTTCAGTTGTTGGTTAGAAACCGTCCAAGGATCAACCAGAATGAACATGGAAAGTGGCATCGACATCGGATGATTGGTATAGGAACTATTAAGGGACAAAGAACACATTATTTTCTTATTTAGGGACAGGGGCGGATCTAGGAATTTGTTGAGGGGGGGGCGCATTTGAGATTTTTGTTTTCCTCACTAAACGATAACGTCCTGCAGCAACTGGAGCAGTGTTGCCACTTTTAGGGGAATTACCCTTTTTAGGGTAATTTTACTGGTTTTAGGGTAATGGATTTTTTAGGATAATTTTAGGGTAAAATCTAGAGCCCCTTTATAATTTAAATTTTGATGTTTTGGCAATGTAAAATGGGTTTTCCAGGAATTCAAACATTTACATGAAGTGCTGGGTAAATTAAAAGTATTATAAAAGAGATATAACTATAGCATGTACATCCTCCATCCTATTCACTATTCGACTAAAGATGCATTCTTTGTTTAAAATTCATTATTGGTTATTGGATTCACTTAATCAGTGATGGAAAATGTCCGCAATAATCTCTTAAACAGCATAAAGAAGCATATAATCACAAAGTTTAATTTTCGAACAGATAAAATTGAGGCACATTATGTTATGTGTCCAAAATAGGCCACAACATATACTAAACAGTAAAAATATATCTGGTACATTTGGTTAAATATAGGTTGTTAGATTTACAGCGCTGTTGTAGAAAATATGTTTACTGAAGGTTGTCTCTATTTTGACACATAATTTGTATGAAGGAACTAAATTGTATTTTATGCCTGTGATATCCCCACGGTGAGCCAGGTGAGCGCACATAAAAACACAAGGCACAACATGTGTAAATTTATGTGATGTGCCGTATTGCAATGAAAAATATTGATCTAATCAAATTGTAATAAGATGACAAACATATTCTCTCGGCATTATTATTAAGAGAAAAAACCTTAACAAATTTGTACAACGTAAATAAGTTTATAAAACAATAAAGTACTCCCAACAACTATTAATAACATGTATCAGCAATTTTCTATTATCAGCGATACCGGCACATTAAGTATAGCGCTGAATAAAAATGTTACAAAAGAATATTTATTTGAATTTATTAATACATATTTTGTTTTATGTGTGATATAGGGCCAAAGACGAATATGAAATGCCATGTTACCTCACTTTTTTGCCTTAATCATGTTTTAAAACAAATCTCGAGTGTATTTTGAGCTTTTCAAGAAGATAATCAACTCTTAGGGTGATTTCCAAAAAATAGGGTAATTTCATCACACGTTTAGGGTAAAATTTCATCTACCTGGTGGCAACACTGAACCGGAGGCAGTTGTTATTACCATAGACTAACTATAGTACTGTAGTTAGTCTATGTTATTACTCGCCAAATTCAATTCACTCATGATGCTAACAAAGAAAACATCTCATTGTAACACTTATTTCATAATGAAATGTGTAATATTTACGAATTCCATTATACAATAAACAGTAGGTACATAAATATACACATTTTATACAACTATTACCTTGAAAAACAAACATTTTATACCAAATGATTTACTTACACGCACTACTCAAGGCTAAACCAATGCGCACAAAATGGCTATGGTAGAACGCAAAGGTTTCAGAAAAGAAGAATATTGATGAAGACTGCAGGGCCGGTGCTGCGGTGTGTGCCACTAGGGCAGCCTAAGGCAATAGGCCGGTGCTGTGGTGCGTTACCTAAGGGATGCTCGGCCCTAGGCCGGTGCTGCGGTGTTTGCTCTTAGGGCAGCCAAGGGCAATAGGTCGGTGCTGTGGTGCGTTACCTTAGGGATGCTCGGCCCAAGCCCCGAGGCCGGTCCTGCGGTGTGTTCCCCTCGGGCAGCCAAAGGCAATAGGCCGGTGATGTGGTGCGTTAACTTAGGGATGGTTGGCCCAAGTCCCTAGGGTGGTGCTGCGCTGTATTCTCTATGGCGGACTACGACAATATGCCTGTCCTGTGGTGTTTTACCCTAGGGGATGCTCAGCCCTGGCCGGTGCCTTTACCTTACAGATAAGTTGTGTTTGTCGGATTTTAGGAGCTCAGTGACTCTCTAATTTTATGTATCGATCGGCAATTGTTTATCTTATAACATTTTGGATGCAGTAAGTTACTTGACACACAAAAAGGACGTATCATTCTATGGTAACTTGCTTCCTTACCGTCCTACTACCGGGGCTCACTATCTTGGCCTACACATTCCATGATGATTGTACTGTTAAAACTATTCGTAGTGACCCGTTATAGGGGAGGCTCCATGTTGTAGAGCATCGCCCAGTAGGTAAGACGTGTTGGTGCAAATAATGTTTTTGCAAATATGGAAAAAAAGAGTACAGTGACAGACAGCATCACACTATTACCCATTAATTAAACATTTTCTGAGTCCAAGGGGGGGGCGCGCGCCCCCCGCGCCCCCTGGCTGGATCCGCCACTGTTTAGGGATAGGGCTTGTTTATTTTCCGATATAGATACCCATTCGACTTATGTGCTTCTTGTAAGTCAGGGGATCAAAAAATCAGTCAGTAGATTAGTCAATTGATGCATAGTAGTAGCTCATATAATATTCAAAATTCCCGTCCGCCAGCAAGTCAGGGAAAACAAAATATAAATATGAAATGTTAAATCAGCATTGCCGCTTACTGACGGATGCTACTCAATTTCATAACTTTAAAGTCTAGTATTCTATTCGGAAAATCTGATCTTGGGCAGCATGCCATGTTTAGGACAGTTTTCTTTGGAAAACCTAATGTTCGGACAAAATAATCTTATCTGATCTTTGGACGCCAATGTTGAAATAACAACCACCAACAGAATTAAACAACCAGAATTAAACAGAACAGAATAGTTCTATAGCAACCAAATCAAACCGCGTCCCTCCTTGAATGGGCAGATTATGCTACCCTGCTCTTTCCTTTCCATGTCTGACTGATTAGTTGACTTCCAAATCCTCCAACAGACCCTGAACCCTCTACATCCATAAAGAAGCCGTTGGTCTCTAACCCAAATATCTAGCTCACTCGTGCAAATGATTGATCTTGTTTGTGCGGAGTTTTTCCGCTCGTTAGACGTGATGATGGTCAGAGGACGTGATGACCGCCGGTAGATACGCGTCCTGCAGCTACGCGCTACGAGCTACGAGGTACGGGGTACGGGGTACGCGACGAGCTGTCATTACCACGCTGATAGCTGGTATCACGGTGAACGATGCGATGCCAACGGTACAGGAAAATCGGTCTTGTTTGCAAAGGTCATACTGCGCTCAGGCTTCTACCAGGAGGGGATGAGGTAATCCCTTGGATTGGAATTGTCGTACAGGTTTTATTGCTTCGTTGTTTAAAATTAAGTAAAATCAGTGCACTGTTTTGATAGTTTTATGATCAAATTGAAATTTATATGGCGAATTCATTTCAAAAATATCAAATTTAACGAATAAAGTATTTAACGTAATTTTCAAAAGCATATCTTGAATTCAAAGGTAAATTACCTTTTTAGCTCTAATCCATCATTGATTACGTTACTTGTCATGGCTGTTAGTTTAGAAAAAGGTTCACGACATAATATAATTTCTTGGGTATTATAAAACCAAGTAGCCAGTAAAATTTAAATATTCCCAGTCAAGGAATAGATGGACATAAGTAATCTAACATTCGCCAACAAGTGGCGACCTCATTCTGCATTTGATATTCATCCTCAGGTTTACCGTATCCACAGAATTTACTAAAAGTCTCCTTCTATACTCTCTATTCAATTATTACAAACATTTAATTGAAAAGTAATCAAGTTTCTTGTTTTCCCGTTATGATGTATAAGGGAGACAAGGAAGGATTGGAAGCTAGTCACAATATCAAACTCAAGATTTTGAAATGAATTGAAAAATAAATTAAAAATGACTTTATTATCAAGGTGAAGTTAGGAATAGCAAGTCTTCTCGGTGGGTCACTTAACCTCTAACAAAACAACAAAATCATAACATAATTGAGGGGGAAATGTTACAGTGTTTAGCTAAATTTTAAATTTAAATTCAAGCATCCTACATACGAGTCGCCTGACAACCCGTCACAACCAGTGCCACAGATCATCACTCGTGCCCACCCCGCCATAGAAGTCTTTGACTTCCGCTCTGAACTGAACGCACCAATCCTGATTTTCTATATTGTCAGGAAGAGACTTCCAAAGTCTACTAGCAGAAACAATAAAACATTTGTTATAGACTGTTGTTCTGTTATTAGGAATGAATAGAATAAGAGAGCCTCTTCAAGTAACACAAGAGCTAATATCAGAAACGAATAAGAAGTAATGGGATAGGTATTTGGGTACTTGATTATTGATAATAGAGTGTAATATACGAAGAGTATGAAATTCACGGAGTTGTTTTGATGACGGTGTGATCTCAGCATCTCAAACAAAAAATGAAGTGGTGCAATAGTCTTGACTCTTTTAATTCATTAGATAATAACTTGACGGTCATGTCAATGATGACGACATCACAGTACTTGAAGTGAGTCAAAGCAATGGCCTTTATCAGCATTACCTTGAGACTTAGTGGGATATACCAAGCAAAACGTTTGATACTGTGAATCACAGAAAATCCCCTGTTACATGGAGAATTTACTTGATCATCCCTCTTCATTAGTTTGTTTATAATACGTCCTGGGTGTTTTAGTTTGCCACAGTACTCAAGGTATTTTTTGTCAATAACCAGTCTAAGAGCAGTAAGTCGTGAGTCTTGTGCAACCAACAATCATTGCTTGTGTTTTGTTCACATTGAGTTTGAGGCAATTCTGATTGGCCCAATGAGTGATTGAGTCAATGTCAGAATTCATTTGCCGAACTGTAGTTTCCATGTCGTTGACTGAGAAGTGGGAGTAAATTTGTAAGTTGTCAGCATAAAGATGAAAATGAGAACGAGTTATCAATGGGAACGAATTATCATGTTTGTGGTCCCAGGACTACCTTAGGACTGGTCTATACCAGTTTTGAGGCTGACATTGGGTACAGCAAATGAAGTTGTCATTACATATGGTAAGTCTTTTGGCTGTCCATTATGACTAACTTCCCTTTCACCTTTGGTCCCTCCATTTGCAGCGGCTAGGGACAGAGTCTCCGGGTTTGGTCCTCCTGCCAACCTGAGAATGAATGGTCCCTGGCTGTTGTACATGGATACCCTGTCTGTTGAGTTGACCTGTTGGAGGGCAAAATGAGGGTCCCCTGTTGAGAGCCTCATCCCAGTTGTCACAGGGGCACGGGAATTGGCCCTCTGAGGGATCGATTTGACTGCCGTCCCATCCCACCCTTTCCTTTCCTGCTATATCCTATCTTTCCGGTAACCTTCGCAATATTCCCGCTTGTGGAAGAGGTGACTAGCAGCTAAGCTGGGGTTTCCTAATCTGCCAATAACAACAACAACAACATGTTTGTGATGTCGTAAATGTACAGTAAAAAGAGAAGTGACCCAAGTACAGGTCCCTGAGACACCCCCTCCTCTAGTGACGAGTTTCCAACTGGAGCAGTGGTTGTCAACTTTCACACTCTGCTTGTGTTTAGATAGGTTGGATCCAATTCAGCCAACACAGTCATCGGAAAGCTAGATTTACGTAGCTTAAGGAACAAAAGATTTGATGTACTTAGTCGAATGCCTTTGACAAATGAAAAAGAGTCAAAACTGTCGCTTGCCTATTATCCTTTGCGAGGCGAATGTCATCAGTTATTTTAAATATAACTGTGCTGAAGTTCGGGCGAAAACCAGATTAGAATTTTGGTAAAATACTATTTTGTTCAACATAAATCAACATAAACAGATAGCCTTTGATAGACTCCTCTTTAGGGGCATTTAAATAAAGCTGAAAGGATGATAGGGTTTTGTTAAATAAAAAAAGTCATTAAATAATGATTATGTTGCAAACTTTTATTTAATTTCCTAAAGTTTAACGAACTTAAACAACAACTGCGTCTACCAATACTAAGTAGTGTACCTGCAGTCCTGAAGGTCTTATTTTAACATGTGCCAGTTAAAATATTATTCATATATTTCAACTCATAACACCGAGCAAAATAGTTATTTTTCTACAACCACGCCTAAAACATTTCTTTACGATCTGTCTAAACACAAATCCTAAATGAGCTGTTTTCTACTTAGCGAGCGAACAAGTTGTTACCGCTCGCTGCACCTTACTTTTCCGCTGGATTAAGAAACAGCTGATTGATTGTTGTTTAGGACCAAGCTAACTGAACATCTTGGGTGGATTCACCAGACTAAGTTAATAAACACTGAGTCACTTAGCTTGGTCCAATACAACAATGAAACAGGTATTTCTTAAAACGCAGCGAGCATTAGTGACTTTTCGCTCGCCAAACGGAAAACTGTTTTTTTTATGATGTGTTTTTATAATTAAAGGAACACTTTAGGCGTGGTTTTAGGAAACATTAAGAGTGTAAAGATACTTTACACTCGAATTACATACATAATGTTGCATTCAACTGCAAATTTGGATACCACACAGCAAACAAAAATTCACATTCATCGGTTTTTGACGAATTTACGAGAATTTAGCTATTATTATTTCGGTAATAAACACCGAGTTAGTTAGCTTTGTCCAAAATAACGATCAACGACCTGTTCCTTAACCTAGCGAGCGGAAAATTAAGGCGCAGCGAGGGTAACAACATTTTCCTTCGCTAGGCCTAAACAAAAAATAGCAATTTACGATGCAATTTTAAAAATAAACACTTTAGGAGCGGTCTTAGGAAATAGTTATTTATTTATTAAGAGCATAATGGCACTTTAAACTCGAATTACATACATATTTTTCCACCTTCAATATTGGATGCGACACACCATCGTAAATTCAATTTCATCAATTTTTGCTGAACTTATGATACCGTATTGAGGTTGTAAACATAGTCAGTTCGCTTGGTCCAAAAGAAACATAGAGTCAGTTCGCTTGGTCTAAACGAACAATCAATCAGCTGGTAATACCACTTTACTTTTTTATTATTAAGCAAGCAATAATAACCTTTTCGCTCGCTTAACATAACAGTGCTATTTTACGATGTGTTTCTATATCGTAAAAATCACTTTAGGCGCGGTTGTAGGAGCTATAATTTTAGCCAGATAACACAAGATAAATAGGAATCGGTGCGCGGCATCGTTCCGAGAACCTGTACCTCCGAAAGGAAGTACTCCGAAATAAATACGTTATTCCAAAGGCATTAGTCGGAAATGCATAACTCCGAAAATGAACTCCTCCGAAAGCAGTATTCCGAAACTGTTCCGAAAAAGGAGTTATACATTTTCGGAGCAATGCATGGCTCTTCACAAGAGAAATCGGAGTAACGCGTCCAGTTTTAAACATAAAGTGGACCAGGTTGTCTATAATATTCGCTCGAGACTGTAACGAGGTGAGTAGACGAGCGATTGACGGAGTTGCAGCCGTGATTACCAGGAGCGGTTACGGAGTTCACTCCCACTCCGGTCCGATAGCTATATGTATAATTACTGTACTTACTCGACATCAATCTCTTGTGCTTCTCTGTGTACTTTCTCAGCCGAGTAATGGCGGTGATTCCCCCAGGAATGGTCGGAGATTACTCTGATTACTTGTAAGTTGTGGTCGTGCGTTTGCCGAACGATAGCGATTATTTGAGAAGGATTTGCATTTATTTGAAGTACGATGTTGATGGTCTGGATTACAGTTAGGATTAATTTTTGAATAACAGTATTTAAAAATTATTCGTGAGTCTCTTAGAAGCTGATTAAAATTATTGTGAAAGTTAAACTAAATCCTATATTCTAATTTGAGTAAGGTTTGTATGCTTGCTTGCTTGCAACTCTGATCTCAAAAATGGCTCCAACGGTTTCCTTCAAAAGTTGTTATTAACTAATTTCTGGGTTAAAAATAAGTTCTAGAAGGGTTTCATTGCCAGAAAAAACTAATCATGTAAAAAACGAATTTTAAAAGTAAAAAAATTAACGTTTGTCTTATGGAGTTGAAAATCAAAACAAAAGAGTCATAACAGCTGTTTATTTTCAAACAGCGAACTGTCAAAGTATTAATCATGTAGTTTAACGTATTAAAATGTGGGTTTCCTCTGACAGAAGTGACTAAAACGATTGAGTGAAGATTACATTTATAGAGTGGACATATACAAAATTAAACAAAGGGACATTGAGCTACAATAACTGGAGGGACCTAGAAAAGAGACAAATGAGCTATACAAATCCGCAAATCAGTAAGTAATGAAATATTTCTCCAAGTCATCTAAACAAACTGACTGACCTTCCCCGAGCAAAGCTCGGACCTAGGTACTTTAATTACTATATGCATAATTTAGTACTAGATATAAAATGATTTTAAAGAACTAGCTGGTAACTCGATATTGTCACGGGGATCTTTAACAGTCACAAAATCAAATAAAAAAATTGTACAGTATATTTGCTCTTACCATGATAAACTAAATATATTCATATAAATTAACATGGAGACATGACGGGTTATGTGGAAATATTCTAATGATGTAAGATGTTTCTAACTGGCTTGAATGTATCTTACACAACAGCGTGAAAAAGGTTTGATAAAATTCAGTAACACAATTTTTTAACATGCAAAGTGTACCGAATCTGACCCTTTATTTTATTGCGTGGCCTACGATAAATAACTCTTGATAGAGACAATTTTCAAACACCGATTTTTATTTCTTTGATGTACAACTCAAACAACTTAAAACTCTAGCTATGTTAAGACAAAATTATGATGGTGAGCACTTTTTCGCCTACGCTGAGATGAGATTATCGTTTGTTACGGTATCGAACAATGTCATTAACCGATTGTTTGTTTGTTCTATCGAATGATAATCGTTGCTCACTGCCTGATGAATTTTAACTTTCTGATTGTTCGGCAGGCTTCGGTAGTCCAGTGGATACGACGTCAGATTCACGATCATGCGGTCCCGTGTTCTAATTTCACTTTTGATGTTTACTTTTTGAAATCTGAAATTTTTCAAAGTTGACTTTAATTTGTTCGGGGTTAAATCTTACTTTTGTTGGTTACTTTTTTAGGTATAAAATTTATGTTTCATTTTACTTTTGTTTATTTATACTAATCCCTTTATTTGTAATTATGGACCACAACGAACAGCCACTATACAGCGCTCTGCGGAGTTAGGTTAGGTTACTATAATTTTGTCGTGAACTGCAATTTAGTTGTTTGTTATTTTGTTCAAGCAATCCATTTTTAGATCCAATTTAACATTGTATCCACAACTTTTGATTTAAGTTATATCTGCTTGACATAGAATCACCTTTTATGCTTTTCCACCGCAAAACATTAATCGTAATCGAAAGTTCATAAACAAAAACAAGCAACCGGTTGGTTAAATTTTTCGATACCGAAACGATAACCTCATCTCAGCGTAGGCGAAAAAGTGTTCACCAACTATGATTGTACTTATATTGATTTCCGGCTTGAGTACACGTATCTTGAGAAAAATAATGGAAAATTGGTCTTTATTTACCAATTAATGTAAAATTCAGAGTTGTAAAACTAAAAAAAATACATTGTTGTTTAGTAGGGACAAATATGATGCACCCAACGGTAAAAAAACCTTGCAATTAGGTGTAATAAAACTGACGACAATGTCTGAGGATAGGCTGAAACTAGTAAATATATTTTTTTGTAAATATTCTACTTAAAAAACACTTGTTATAATTGGACGCACACTAGATGTTTCCCTTGAATTTAACTGCACGTAAATTACGTTTAATGGAAATCTGGCTTGACTACCTCTTACAAATTTTGCATAAATAGTTGGACAGAGATTTCTCAGATTTACTCGGCAATAAAATAGATGCCTTCGGAGTGGAATAAAGTCGCAGGACATGGCAGTTACGAGGAACAAGTTCATGAGTCATGTTACTTACCTGTTATAGAATGTTGTAGTCGTAAGTCAAAGCTCTCCGATAAATTGGGTTGTACAAAACGGTCCTTTGTTTACATTTAGTGAGTTTTATGTTATTTAAGAAATTATTGCAGACATTTTCCATTACTGATTAGAGAAAAACAAGTTTCACGACGTTTCGGGATCTGAAATCTGATCCCGTCTTCAGGTGAGAAAAATATCTAGAACATGAACATACAACATACCAACACGAAACTTTGTCGCCTTCCTAGGTGCAGCGAGATTGTATTTTACAAATTATTACTTTAGGCAATCTGCTAACCAATTTTAATTTTAATTTGTACGTGGGTTGTGCAAACTGGATAAACAACTTCCAACCAAAACTTTAAAACGGCTCACACAATTTTCAAACCGTATGATTACCTTCCTCAATAACGGAGAAAGTGGGTTGCTCCTTAATTTTAAATTGGCAAGACTGATACACACGTTCATACCCTGACAGACGCACGCGCCCAGCTGTAACGAGCAAGAACTCGTTCGTTTTAACGGCGTTGTCACTGCTAGATTGATGAGGACATGAGGAGGTGCCCCAGATCAGATTCGTGCCGCGGGCTCGGTTGACAGACTATTTGTCCATTCGATCGATCGTGTTTCGACCATCGATCATGTCGAGATCGATGGCCAAGATGGCCGCCACGATGATTACCTATCGCTAAACAAACGAGTCAGTATCGATTACAATGTTTGTTTTCCTTTCGATCGTATAATCGATATAATTCCCCGCATTCCCGTCGAAACCGGCCAGTCTTGTTTACTCGGAGCTAATTGAGGCAATCTCCACAAATTGCAGACCTGCAGATTGCAGGCTCGTCTTGTCTTCGCCTAGTTTGCAGACTATTTGCATTCATCCCAGTAATCTTCGAGGCGGTATTATGTATGAATTTGTTGAATACGTGGTTAGCGGCTAATAACCGAACGCTACTTGCAAAGTTATTCGAGGTTCGATTTTAACATTAGTTTTCCACTAATTTGTCGGCTACTACACTCAGTAGCGCACTCCGTAGACCATTTAAACTCTCTCGAACAACGAAAACATGTTTAAGTAATCATCTAATCCAATAATAAACGAAATACTTACTTTGTAGCTTCAAAGGCCGATGTGGATATAAATTACTTTTGTAACGGAAGGCAATGTGCTTTGGATGTTTTGGTGATCTCCTATGATACTTTGGACCAGTACTTGCGCGATGGAACCACTGACAAAAAAGAATTCCGATTATAGTCGTGTTAGTCTGATTTTAACTTTTAAACACTAAAACATCTATTGTGAAATAATTATTCAACTAAAACAGAAAAGTGATGAGCTGTTTGTAACCTAACAACCTAAATCATTGTTGCCATTTAATTTGTAATTTAGTTTGTATTGCTTAAAAATTAACTTTTTTGTTGCTCATTAAAAACTGGTTACAAATAATACTTTGGATTTACGTGAAAACTGATTAATGCTTCTTTATTAATTTAAAGCCAGTTCGGAGACGACAAAAGGTTCATATAAATAGAAGGTTTTCCAATTTGGAATTTTTTTTGGCTATTTAGTGTTACCAAAAAAGCCCCTCCCCATTTTTGAGAGTTTTTTGGAATCTGAGACTGCCGGCTTAGTCTGGATGCCCAGTAGACAATCCCCTTAGAGGCCCTTAGGTCTAACCTTGCTTGTTCAGAGGAATGGCTGTACCGGACAAACCCCTGAAGTCTGAACAGCTACAGTTTGAACTTGGCAACCACTACATTGTAGTGTAATTATTAGACGAAATGTATCTGACCGTACTATACTGTATTAAAACTCCCGAACAGAAACAGTTATCAATTTACATCCAAGCTCTGGCATCTTGCTCAGGTCTCTCTGGTCTCCACAGCTGGGTATTCGTATAGTTCAGGTAGGACTTAAAAAATGTGACGAAATTGAACTTGTCCCTTTTTAGTCTATGATATCCTATACTTTGGACTATGGGAGCCATAGGGGTTTGAAGACTGAATAATTCAGAGCTCTACCTTGAAAAATATTCGTTACCAATATTTATTTATACAATACAAATTCTTAACAACTTTGTAATCAGTATTCACAAATTTGTGTTTTCTGATTTTAAAGTACAGTATAACGAACCGCTCTTATATATGGTCCAGAAAGCATTAGGCCTAAATGGAGAGAAAATTTAAAACAAAAATAAAAATATTATGTCAACACATTAAACAAAATCTTGAGTATCCATTTGTTTATGTTTTCCACCACCATAAAGACCTCTTATACAGAATTATAAAGCATCGCATCAATAATTGATAATGCTCGAATTATAATTTAATTACAAAACTACTTTACATAATTAATTTATATTAAAGCGGCCATAATCCAAGGAACAGGTTCCATTATACCGTGAGAGCATGAGACGATGCGAACGACACGAGAGGCCTGAAGGCCGGCGAAAAGGCAACAAGATGAAGTCATAATTGGTCCAATCAAGAACGGAATCACAGATGAACAGCGGCCAAACTCGTACTCTAATGAAGGGATTCAGAACTGAATGTTTCCTGTTGGTGATTGGGGGAGGGGCGGAGCGATTGGGCCTTGTTAAACTTCAAAAGTCGTTATCAACAGCCCGTTATCAAATATTTACTTATTCATTTTTCACCACCTGAATTGATGCAACAATATGATTTATAACTGACAGTTTAGGTACGTAATTTAAGTTAGCTAACCCTATCTTCCTTACAATTTCTGTTAATTATTTTGATACAATTTCTTGAGTCTCTCTTTACGTCAAAATCGTAAATTAAAAACGATTATCGTCTGTAAGATTCAAACGTTTTCCCGGAACAATCTGAATGGTTTTAATTTATGTTGTTGGAAAATTTAAATCCTTTTAGAGATGTTAAATTACTCTGCAGTCCTCATTTACTTCCACATTTATGTACATAGATTCTACAATATTTTTTATTTTGGAACCTATATTTTTTCTTAGTAGAATTTTAAATCGTGTGTTTGTTGATCGTTGTATAACATTATATAATGTAGTTTTGTTCTTAGTTTTATGTGTTTAAGCAAAAAGGTTTTAACTGCAAGTGTGCGGAACATAAGATAATTGCATAATAATATCATATAATATTCTGTGATTACTGATCATAGAATATTATTCTATTGTCTACTCATTTCTACCGCTAACCTAAAAGTGGTATTGAAGTTTTAATAAAGAGAAATCTAACAGCTTATTCGCTAAATTATTTACTAAAAAATAGCTTATCCATTAAATAATAATAATTGTGGATTTTGTTGAAAAGCGATTTTTGTCAGTTGATCATTGTTAATGCCTTTACGTATTTTAAAAGTCACACAAATATCAATTCATCTTCTCAATAAAATCCTAATGGTAATTTTTATACGAGTTTAACGTTAAACGCTAACTAATTAAAAACACTTGTGAAGTTCCCAATGTTCTGCGGACCGTTGCAATGTTTCACATTTAGGGCAACGAGTGCTTGGAATTGGCTGTTAACGGGTTCATAACTTGTGCATGGTCGTTATTGCGGGAATTATACTTTTGGTTTACGAGCATACTTTGTAATCTCCAAACTTTAACCCTTAAAGTTAAAAACGGGTTATATGTTTTTTTTATAAAAGGTTAACAGCCTCTTTTGGTCTTACCTTGGCAGTCCCAGAGACTACATATTTGGCCGTGGAACGTTTCTGTAAAGTAAGGGGTGAGCCGACAGTAGAGTGGTACATTACTGATAAAATTCTTTACGTGGGATTTGACACCACGGCAGGTCCGTTGCCACAGGTTCGGAGTCTTGACCACTATAAGCCCAAGACTCACTTAGCTGCTTATAAAATGATGGGGAATAGTATATGTAATCCTGTAGGTAGAAATAAAGTTTTGACGTATAGTTCTTATATAGAGAGCAGAACTTAGGAAGCCAAAAATTGTTGAACAACTTCAGACGAAAAGAACGTATAATTTGTATGTTTGAATTAAAATAAGTACCTGGGGGCCGAGCTTTGCTCGGGAGAAGGCCAGTCAGTTTGTTTAGATGACTCGGAGTAATATTTCACCACTTCCCCCTACTGATAATCAGATTTGTATAACTCATTTGCCTCTTTTCTACATTTTTAAGGTTACTCCAGTTGTTATTTATAGCTCAGTGTCCCTTTGATTTATTTTAATACTCTATAAATGCAATCTTCTCTCAACAGCTTTAGTCACTGCTCTTAGGAAACCACATGTCAACAACTTTGACAGTTCCCTGATTGATTATGAACAGCTGATTGTTTCGATTTTTAACTCCATATGCCCAACGTTATTTTTTTTAACATTTAAATTTAGTTTTTTAACATTATTTTATTTTTACTGGGTTAGAGACCTGTCTAGAACATATTTTTATACCAGTATTTAGTTATTTCAAAAATTTGAAGGAATCCTCGGAGCCGTTTTCGAGATAATTGTGCAACCAACCAACCAATCAAGCAAACATTGATAATATTATAGTATAGGATTGTCTATAAAAAAATGTCAGTTACCACGCCTAAACAAAGGAAATTCCAACCATAAAATGATAATTGCAATCTTCTTGTTATTTATTGTAACATAAAATATTACTGAATTTTAAATCTGGTTTCTGGTTTTATATCTCACAAACTATAGTGATGTTTCCGCTTGATAGATTTTAATCTCAAACTAAGGACGTGTTAACACCTTATGGGATAAAATGGAATTGTGGGATAATTTTTGAAATTTTGGACGACCATCATCCTTACATCCCCTCAGCTGTATACAATCTGTGTTGTGTACTAAAATTCTTAATACATTTTGCCAATGATAAACACCGTTAAATTTGTACTTGATGATTGTCCACACTATGTATTTAGTCAATGGCAATAATGAATTCTTCAATCTTGCAATATTTCCAATGTTGGTTGTCAACCATCCAATACAAATTAGACGGCTTTGTTATTAAAATTATTCGGCTTGGGACCAGTTTTGCTGTATAAGAGACTAGCAGTTTTAACAATATATGGATTTGGATTATTTGAGTACGTAGTTTTATGAATTCAAACTTCATATACTTCTTCAAGTGAAAATATAGGTCTACTTCCTAGATGCAAATTTGCAAAAATCACAATTTATTTATATTTTAAACTAAATAATACAAGGGGATTTAACAATTATACTCGACTCTAAACCAATAATAAGTACATTTTTTTAGAAACTCAAGGGTAAATGAGGGATATTTCATATCAAATTGTGGGATAAAGTGGGATTTTTTAAATCTGTGGGATATTTTTTACAGCGAAGCGAATACACTGCAGTCAAGTTGCTTGAACAGAAATAACAGGAGCTGATAGGAAGATTGTAGCGCCGCTTACATGCAAATCTTTGCGAACCGCAACCGTGACTGACGTTGTAGTAACGAGGAGTTCCTGGTCCAAGTCCCGTAATTCGGCGGGGAATTGTGGGAACGGAAACCATAAACAATGAGAGTATCTAGGCCATTCCACCACAGGACAACCAGTAATTGAGGTGTGGCGGGAACGATCGTCGACAGTACATACAGTTGAGTTCTTCTAACTATGAGTCTGGCGCGGTCAAACCGCATACTGGGTGACACGCCAGAAGAAGAACTCAACAGTAAAAATAAAAGCTATAGCAGATACAGCAAGTTTTATTTGTACAATCAATATAGATTGAAAATAGAGTCAATTAAATTCAAATATGAAATACGTATACAAAATTCTCCTTGGCTTCATTTCCCCCCCACAATTCATTTTTGTGTTCTCATAGAGCTGGCTATCCGCACCTATTGTTCTATCATCGCCACTCCAAGAACTCGTTCACACTTTAGAATGGCCTAAAAATCCAATTCTCAACTATGTTTATCTGAGTAAATTTAACATTTCCCCCCCAACATTTCCTTGTAATCAAAGCAGGAAGAAACCACTGGCGAAGAGCACACTAATGGGCTTCCACTCGGTAGTACGTCCACAAAGATCCAAAAACCATGATTTTAGGCTGGTCTTCAACTTCTTATGGTCTAGAGTTATTAATCAAGGGGAAGTATGTTGAACGTCACCCCTGCAGAAGAAGGGGGTTTCCTCGGATAACGCCAGACGTTGAGGTGGGAGGTTGAAGTCAGTCCTCCACCGGGTTCCATAGTTGTGGGCCTCCAGATGTCTTGGAGTGCCCAGAGAAACGGCTAGTAGTTTGATGAAGGACACGATGTAAGTTCTGGTTAGAGGATAACAAAACCAAGCATAGGATTTGCAGCGATACAAATACTTTAAAGATATGCATGCTGCAGCAAGCCCTTTGAGAAATGTGGGTAAAGGATGTAGGTCAAATTTCCGGAAAACAAGTACAGGCTAATAGTAGGGGGCATTGGTTCCTTCTGACCCAGCACAGGCGTGTGAGGAGGAATGAGGAATCACCCCCCCCCCCGGATGACCTTGACCTTGACCCCCAAGGCCACCCCCGAGGGCACCCCCCCCATGACGTCATCCCCCCCGTCACGTGACCTGGCGGAAACCTAACATAGGCTGAGCACAGGCGTGTGAGGAGGAATGAGGACCCCCCCCCCATCACGTGACCTGGCGGAAACCTAACATAGGCTGAGCACAGGCGTGTGAGGAGGAATGAGGAACCCCCCCCCCCGTCACATGACCCATTAACCTAACTTAAACCTGGCACCTGGCGTGAGGATGCGAGGAAGCCCCCCCCCCCCGACTCGTCTAACCTTACTCTAGCCTGCATCTGTAAACCTCGCTTTCGTTTCTATTATTTCTTTTAGTTTTATAATGTGTATTTTACCATAGAAGAGGTAATTAAGGAAAAGGGTTTAAAGGTATATTTATTTATTATCGAATTTTTCCGCAATTACATTTTCTAATTGTGCTAGTAGGAGTTGGCTTTGCTCCTCCAGCATTCGCATTTCCTCATCCATCTGCGCGGCTGCGGCGGTGTCCCCAACGGGAGCGGCGGTGTCCTCGACGGGAGTGGCGGTGTCCCCGACGGGAGCGACGTCCGACATCCCAGACATGCCCTCCAAGTCCTGGAGCAACGTCCGGAGGTCCTCCTCAGGGTACCGGGGAAGGGCGGTGGCGTCCTCGACGGGAGCGGTGGCGTCCGCAAAGGGATAAGGCGGCGGCGGGGGTCGCTGTGGCTCGGGTGGAGTCGAGGTGGGTAGAATCACCCGTACCTCAGCCGCCTCGTGCGTTCGTGCATGTCTCCTCCCTTCTGTCAGACTTTGGAAGGCCGATCCGCAGACGGAACAGTCATATAGCGGCGCGTGACCGTGAAACCTCCGCGCGTGTCGGAGCAGGTTGTCTGTGCGGCTGCAGCGTCTTTAACAGTAGGGGCAGGGGTACATAGTGTCGGGCGGTTGTGGAGAGACTGACGACGGTGGTGGCGGGACGATTACACAAATAAACAGTTGGAATTTTCCCTAGATAAACAACAACAACAGTCGGAAATTTCCTCAAAACAGATCGGGCGTGCCCCCCCCGTCACGTGACCCATTAACCTAACTTAAACCTGGCACCTGGCGTGAGGATGCGAGGAAGCACCCCCCCCCCCATCACGTGACCCATTAACCTAACTTAAACCTGGCACCTGGCGTGAGGATGCGAGGAGGCACCCCCCCCTCACATGACCCATTAACCTAACTTAAACCTGGCACCTGGCGTGAGGATGCGAGGAAGCCCCTCCCCCCCCCCCGACGTTACTTGGTTCGAGAGGGTGGGCGTGGGCGTCTCCGGAGGAGTGCAATAGACCCTAGGTCCGGCGGCGCACGGTCTCAGTTTCGTCCGAGACTTCTTCACGAGCGGTCACAGCAGCAGCATGAGCAACGCGGCCGAAGTGGATCGAACGATCCGCTGTTTTATGGAGGAGTGGAACGCGATCAACGAAGAGAACGCCAACGCCGCCATCCCCATACCGCCGCAGCAACAACGGACGGCTAAAAAGAGGAAGTCCAACGGCGGGTGGACCGCAAATAAAGAAGTGCCTGGTGATTCCCCTACACTGAGTTGGACCGCGGGCGAGCGCCAGTATACGGTGAAGAACCCGGCCAACAATGGCAACGTCCTTCTGAAGATGAACGTTTTCCAAGGAGGTCGCTCGACTTGGGCCTGCGGCCTGTATTTAGACGAGCAGCGGGACGACGAGATCTGCATGATTCTGACGGATCTGCTGACTAGGCTGCAGAACCTATGGTTGACCAACAGCGAGACGGGAGAGCCTAGATTCGACGGAATCGTCAGGACCGTCAGTCCACTGCCCACCTGGAGGAAGATCGCGGATCGGTGCGTTTCCACCGTCGCCATCCCCGAAAAGCGGAAAAAGACGAAAAATAAATGAAAAAATTAAGTAATTCGATCCTTCCCTTTCCTACTTTTCCTTAATGTACACTATTGTAAAATAAAATAAAAAAAATAAATAACGTAATAAGGCGAATGAGCGTGTTCCTCGAGATACATATCCAGCTTCACCACTCCTCCACTCCGCCATCCCTCCACTCCTCCTCCACTCCTCCTCCACTCCTCCACTCCTCCTCCACTCCTCCTCCACTCCGCCAGTTGATGTTTTCATCACTGCACCTCCTCCGCGGTTGCCTACAAAAGGCGACTCGGTAGCGAGAGCCGGTCATTCTGCATCCAGCCACTGTGTCATGCTCAACACGGACCAGAAGATGGACCTCAGGACAGCCCTCAACAGCTGCAAGGCCGCGGGTTACACCCGCATCGTAGACCTACAGGAGAACGTGGTGTATCCCATTCGCTCGTTTGAGCGAGTGGACACACCGTACGGCGAGGCGGTGATGGCCACCTTGGAGGGTCTTGTCGGCGACGACCCGATCCGGATTTACATGCCCCGGCGGTACCTCACGGTCCTGGACGATAACACCATCACGCAGTATAACGTTGGCGTGAGGCCGAGGATGAGCCTTGTGAAGAGGAGCAGCTCTTCAGGCAGTAAAAGTCCTCTCCTAGAATTTGTATAAATAAATGGTATTCCTTATTCCCTTATTTCCTTCAATATTAAAAAAAAAATTAAAAAGAAATCAAATAAAAAAAAAGCGAGAAAAGAATTTAGTTTTAAGAGCCGAGGTGGCGGTGCATGGCAGTCAGTAGACGCCATGGACTTGAAGTGGAAACACCCATTCACCGCCATCGTGGCCGGGCCCTCAGGCAGCGGCAAGTCGCACTTCGTGGCTCGCTTCATAGAGCACGCCGACCACATGTGCGATACGCGGTTCGCCCGTATCACTTGGCACTATGGCAGCGGTGGTGGCGGTGGCAAGAGCCGTGCGGACTCTGCCGTGCGCTACGTAGCCGGCCTGCCAGACCTGGACGACTACGACGGTAGCAAGCCCGCCCTGGTCATCGTCGATGACATGATGCGTGAGGCCGGCTCCGGCGTGGCGGACCTGTTCACCAAGGGCTCGCACCACCGCAACATGAGCGTGTTCTTCATCACGCAAAACCTGTTTCACCAGGGCAGGGGCCAGCGCGACATATCGCTGAACGCCCACTACATAGTGTGCTTCAAGAATCCCAGGGACCGCACTCAGATCAAACACCTGGCCCGTCAAGTATACCCGGAGAACCCCAAATTCGTGGAGGAGGCTTACGCGGACGCCACTCGTGATCCGCACGCCTACCTGCTCATAGACTTGAAACAGTCCACGCCTGAAGAGATGCGCGTACGTTCAGCCATTTTCCCAGACGACCCGGTGAACTACGTGTACCTGCCTAAGAAGAAGTGATAAATAGGCCGAGCGCGTGCCAGCGTCAGTCATCATGTCACACCGTGTGAAGAAGGACGCGGCACTGCTGAGGGCCCTAATACACGCTACGCCCAAAGAACGCAAGGCCCTGTTAAAAGCGTGCGACAAGAGTCGCATCAAGTCATTGTGCGAGTGCGCGTATAACGTGCTACGCGGAAACGTACCGCTTTCCCCCTGTCTCAAACGCAAATTGAGCAAACACAAACAGGCGCTCAGACGGCTGGTGAAACGCGGCGAGGGTTGGGCCAAGAAGCGACACTACCTCGTCCAACGGGGCGGAGGGATCCTCCTACCTCTGCTGTTGAACGCTGTTCTGCCCGTTCTAGCGCAGAAGCTAATCGGACATGGAGTACGCTAGGAAAATGGTGGTTGTACCGCAGGAGCTCATCGAGAGATTGCGAGAAGGACCGGGGCCAGGGCCGGGACCAAGAGGAGGAGCAGGTAGCGCCAATAAGCCAGCCAGCCTGGACGCTGAGATGCATCGCATATTGAGCGACAAGCGGCTGGACGATACGGAGAAATGGAAACAATATCAGCAGGTGTTACAGCGGTTCCTGCACTTTTCCGCGGCTAAACGTCAACCCATAGGTCTGTCAATCATCGAGGGTGAGCAGAGGGAGGAGGAAGCGGCAGGGGGTCCGAGTCAGATGAAGCGTGAGTCTAGCGCCTCGGCGGAGGAGGACATTGTGGAATCGTTCTCAAAAATCTACTGGTCGGTGGCGCGCAACTTGTTGCGATTCATGACCCGTCAAGGCAGCCCCATCGCCTGGGACGCCAGTGGGGCGATGTATGTGAACAAGGTGAAGATCCCCGATTCCAATATAGTGGACATCGCGCACAGCATAGTGAGAGCGCGAAGGGCGGACCGATTGCCTACCGGCTGGCATCAAGTGATGGCCGCCCTGAAGGACATGAACGTGCCCAAAGAATACGTGAGCAATCCCACGGCGTTGCGTTACTTAGGCGTGGGACTGGACTCGGCATCGAGCCCCTGGGGAGACACGACAGCCTCGTCGACACCCCTCTCACCGAGGTTGACACCGATACTGGACCGCCTGAGACCGCGACCCCCAGCGGCCCGAAGAAGGATAATAACCGAGGAACCCGACCGGGAACCGTCATTGGACAACTGGGAGCCGTTCTCACCGTAATGGAGAAGTTGTACTACGACCCGAACCTCCCCGGTTCCCTCGGCGGGGTGGCCGCCCTGGCCAGAGCCGCGCGCCTACCGAAACGTTGGGTAGCCGACTGGCTGCGCGCCCAGGACACCTACACGCTGCACAAGCCAGCGCGCAAGCGGTTTCCTCGCAACCACTACGTCGTGTTCGGGCCCCGGGAGCTGTGGCAGGCGGACCTGAACGACATGCGCGGCCTGAGCCGGTACAACGACGGAGTCAACTATCTGCTGACTGTGATAGACGTATTCAGTAAGCGGCTGTTCGCGGTACCACTGAAGAGGAAAAGCGGGCCTGAGGTGGCTGCTGCGTTCGAGGGAATATTCGCTGAGGCGACTCCTCGCTGTCTACAGACCGACAAGGGGACGGAGTTCACCGGGGCTGCGACCAAGCGAGTGTTCAAGAGTCACGGTGTCAACTACTTCACCACGCAGAACCCCGACGTGAAGGCGGCGGTGGTGAAGCGAGTCAACCGCACGCTCAAGACCCGCATGTGGCGCTACCTGACCTACAAAAACACGTATCGCTACATCGACGTATTGGACAGGCTTGTGGACGCCTACAACCGCAGTCCGCACAGGAGCCTGGGTGGTGGCCTACGACCCGTGGACGCGGACAGTGGCGATGGTCAAACGGTGTACAAGGTGTGGCGTCACATGTATGGAAAAGCGATCCGGCGACACAAGCCCAGGTTCGAGCCGGGCGACACGGTGCGCGTAGCCAAGGAGAAGGGCACGTTCGCCAAAGGTTACGAGACCAACTGGAGTAAGGAGCTGTTTGTGGTAGACCACGTATATGGGTCGCATCCTCTGCCATTGTACGTGCTGCGCGACCTGAACGGGACGCCGCTGGAAGGGCGCTTCTACGAGCACGAGATGCAAAAGGTGACGATCGCCCCGGACCGCCTGTACCAAATAGATAAAATACTGGACACCGAGGGGCGAGGCCGCAGTAAGCGCTACTTGGTCAAGTGGGTCGGTTACGGAGAGGACTTCAACTCGTGGGTACCTGCATCTGAAGTGCAACAGCTGCTATGACGACAAAGCGCAGGCAGCTGTACCTGACGTTGCCCAGCAACAGCTCAATGGACTATTATCCAAGCAACACCGTGGCTAACTACATCACCCATCTACCGTCAGTCGTGCGATTGGGTGGCGATGGTGAATGGGAAGTCGCTTTAGTCGAGGTCCATTACCCATGCTCGTTTGTCACAGTGGGGGAGGACGCTCGCGTATATCTCTACACTAAGGATGACACCGGCAAGCCTGAACTGACCGCTGTAAAGGTGGAAGCTGGAAACTATAAAGACATCGATGAACTGGTCAACGCCATCAACGCCATTCCAAAATTGGACTTATACCAATGCCAGTTTGAGTACGACAAAGATATTGGGAAGGTGGAATTGATCTCGATAGACCAGACTGTGGAGCAACTGGAATTTAGCCCCACCCTAGCGTTACAGTTGGGATACGACGTGCACAATGTGGATTTGATCAAACATAGAAAAGCTATAAGACCGCCCAACTTACTGGCCGGGATCCCTTCGCACATGTATGTGTACTGTGACCTGGTGGAACCTCAGCTAGTAGGTGACACTGTTGCACCCTTGTTAAAGATTGTGAACATCGACGCAAAAAACTACATCTACGGTGCGAGTATCACCGTGCATTTCACCGACCCTCACTACGTGCCGCTGATGAAGAGCTCCTTCGATAGTGTGGAAATCGATTTAAGGGACAGCGTCGGACGCCACCTGCCATTCCACTTCGGGACTACGTGCATGAAGCTTCACCTGCGCAGAGAGTAGCAGCAGCAGCAATGAACCCGAACGACCCCTATCTGGCCAAGCCAACAGCAGTCTGGGCATGGAGTGTCCACGGTATTCAGAGGAGCCGCTTTCCAACGCGGTCACGGCATCGGCAGTTTCCTAGGCGGGCTGATGCGTACAGTGGTCCCTTTGATCAGATCCGGCGCATCGGCGCTGGGCAAGGAGGCGCTGAGGTCCGGTGTGGGCTTCTTGGGCGACGTGGCGGCGGGCACAGCCAACCCCCGAGTCGCAGCCAACGCCCGACTCAGGCAGTTTACCGGGTCGCTGAAACGTAAGGCCGATGAAAAACTGGATCGCGTGCTGAGCGGCGGTGGTGGCGCCTATAAGAGGAGGCGTGTACAGCAGGTTACTCCTCAGTCTCTGGCGAAACTCCTTGGAGCGAGGAAGAAGAGCGCTGTGCCCAAAAGGAAGCCCGCAAAACGTGTCGCTAAGAAGAGGAGAAGCAAGAAGAGTGAGAGTACCGTGAAGGACATTTTTGGATAATGGCGTTTCTACATCAGAAGTCGTGCGAGTGTGTCAAGACCGAGTTGGACCTGTTCTCGCTACCGCCCACGCAGACCAGTATAGAGAGTGGTAAATGGGTGCAGTACAAGCCCATCTCCTCCCTGACAGACGACTCACCCGTTGAGTTCATAGTTCCGGGTCATGGGGACGAGTACACGGATTTGTCACAGACGCTACTGCATGTGAAGGCTACCATTAGAACGGCTAATGGAGGCGCTGTAACGGGTGATCAAGCGATAAAAGAGGTGGGTCCGATTAACAACTGGCTGCACTCGCTGTTCAGTCAAGTGGACCTGTACCTGAACAACAAACTGGTGTCTCCTCAGAACAACACGTACGCCTATCGCGCCTACCTGGAGAACCTGTTGTCCTATGGTGGTGATGCCAAGACATCGCACCTCACCGCGGAGATGTTCTTTGAGGACTATGCCGGGTACATGGACAATACTGAGGAGGATAATTATACCGGGCTCAAGAAAAGGAGAGAGTTTATCAAGGGAAGCCGGTACGTGGACATGGTCGGACATCTGCACGTCGACCTGTGCAACCAGGAGAAGTTCATGTTAAACGGTGTGGAGATGCGCTTTCGCCTGATCAGGTCAAAGAACTCATTCTCCATCATGTCCAAAACCGTGACAGACTACAAAGTGGACATCGCCGAAGTCAACCTGTTTATGCGCCGCTGTAAGATCAACCCGAGCGTGCTGTTGGCTCACAGCAGGACGCTGGAGTCGGGCACAGCCAAATATCCCATTACGCGCGTGGAAGTCAAATCCTTCACGCTACCCTCCGGTATCAGCAGCAAGACTCTGGACAGTGTTTTTCTGGGTCAACTGCCGAAACGCATTATAGTTGGCCTGGTCAGCAATCAGGCGTTCAACGGGGACTACAAGAAGAACCCGTTCAACTTCACCCACAGCCACGTGAACTTCTTCGCGCTGTACATAGACGGTGAGCAAGTGCCATGTAAGCCGCTTCAACCGGATTACACGTTCGGTCATGAGTTGTGCGTGCTTGCCTACCACACGCTGTACACCGGCACCGGCATCAATTTCTCAGACTGCGGTAACGAAGTCAGTCGCAACGAATACCCCTACGGATACTGCCTGATGGCGTTTGATCTGACGCCCGATATGGCAGCCTCTCAATCCAGCCACTGGAACCTGGTGCGTAACGGTAACCTGCGCATAGAGATTGGGTTCTCCGAAGCCTTGGCGGAGGCGTTCAACTGCATAGTGTACGCCGAATTGGACAACGTCGTGGAGGTGGACCGTCATCGCAACGTCACAGTCGACTTTGGCGGGTAAACGAGTTGCCGCGCGCTCAAGGTCACCGCGGACCGTTAGGTGATGGCGGCGCGCGCACCCAAGGTTATCCCGCTAGGCGCGCTCCCGCCAGCGCTCAATCGAGTTCAGTCAGCCGTACGGGATGGACGTGCCGCCACCGATCTATAACGAGCCGCCACCAGCGCGCTGTCATCACGGAAGCGTGGTGATGGATATGCAGTGTTTTAAAGACAGTGATAATGACTTTCTACTGAAAGAGGTTTGCGTGGTGGACGTGACTACCGGCACGCTGCTCCTACATCACATCGCCCGCCCACCCTTCAGTAAGGACCTCCTGACTTCCGAGAAACAGCGCGAGAGCGTCTGGGTCACTCGCCACTGCCACGGCTTGGAGTGGGACCAGGGGGACATCGCGTACGTCGCCCTGCTGGACAAGCTGCGCTCCTGCCTCATCCACCGCCCCCTGGTATACGTCAAAGGATCGCAGAAGAGGGACTTTGTACAACGCCACCTCATAACTGAGCTCGCCGCCACCACCGCTCAGGACATGGAGGATCTGGGCTGCGGGTCGCTCAACGGTCCACCCACCTACCGGACCCTGCGCTGTCGCCACCATAAGAGCTCCCACAACCGTTGCGCCCTTCATAACTGCATAGTATTGCGGGACTGGCTCGTGTCTAACGACAGTCCAGACCCGTCCGTCTCAAGCTGCCTGTGCTGCTTCCGCCCACGATGAATACCGTCCAGATCAGAGAATGCCTGGTGAGGATCCCCGGACTGAGGAAAGTTGCGGTCTACGCCTCTGACCAACTACCGGACGTGCCGGTCAAGCCTCTCACCGCCATCGTGTCCAACACGGTAGCACACACCGAGGGAGGCGAACACTGGGTGGCGTTTTACTGCTCGGAAGAGGACAGACTCGAGTACCTGGACAGCTACGGAAGGCCACCATACCAGGCCGACTTTCAAATGTTCCTGAGGCGCAATCCTCATCACCGCCACTACGTCTACAACAGGTATCGACTCCAGGGCTACGATACCTCTGTTTGCGGTTACTACTGCCTCAATTACCTGTACTGCCGGGCTGTTCTCCGCACGTCACTCAGCGACTACGTCCAGCTCTTCGACCCTGCCGCTCCCGCCGCGAACGACGCTCTGGTCCGCAGGCTCTTTCACTCCATATTCGCTTAAAACTAGTTTGTAAGGTTTTTTGTAGTATGTGTATGTAACCTTATTACTGTACAATACATGCCTCATAATGATAAAGCTTATGTTTTCATTTCTCCTTTCTCCTTACTAAATTTAAAAAAATATTATCAAAACTGAGGCAGCGGGACTGGACCTCAGGTTTATATACCAGCGGCGCGTGTCACTGGCTCAGCCCCCGCCAAGCGGCAGTGAAGGCCGCCAAAGAGGGCGCGCCACGAGACCCCTCGGACATCAGCAAACCGCTGAGTAATTCGAGGGTACAACCTTGAGCGTCAGCAAACCACTTAGCAACTCCTTCCTGGGCAACTCCTTCAGGGTCGTCCCCGACACGCGCCGCCAACCGCTCCCGGTTGGCGGGGGCTTTTTAAGCTGCACGGCTCGGGCCAAACGGCCCATAACGCCTTTCCGAGCCTAACGGCTTGTGACTTTTGAGTGAGCAAAGGGAGGAAATAAACAACTCGGGTTCATGCTGTACATAAAGCTATTATATTTTCTTACAAATACTATTTACAATTTTTTCTCTTATAACTAATATATACAACTAGACGGGGAATTCCTCTTCTTCCTCATCTTCGTCCTGGCGCTGACCCTCCTCCTCCTCCTCGCCGTCCACTTCCATCCGCTGCGGATGTTCTCCTCTCCTCCTGGCTGGCGGTAGTGGCGGGACGTCCTTGTGTCCCCATGGCAGAGTGTGGATGCCGTCGGGGAGGATGCACCGCTTGTCGTCAGCTGGACTGAGGCTCAGCTTGTCCACCTGCACGGTGTACACCCCGTGCAAGTGGGACTGGAACCGGACGTTGGTGGTGTGTTTATGGACCCCGTCAAACAGACACTCTCTGTAGTCGTCGGGGGTGAGGACGTTCTTGACAACGCCCTTCGCAACCCCCTAGGCTCGCTTGAGAGCCTTGCTGCCGCCTGTCGCCGCGTCCTCGATGTCCATGAAGTACAGCTTGGACCGCAGGCCGAGGTACTCGTATAAGGACAGGCCGTTGCACTCGTCCTTAAACTTTCCGATGACCTTGGCGTTGACGGGGCTGTAGCAGGGGTGAGACCTTGGATAGCCGCTGGTGTCAAAGTCGTCCAGGTGTTCCTTCATCTCAGCATAGACGTCCTGGGACACGATGTCAAAGACGAAGCTGTCCGTGTCCATGTAGTCTACGGTGAGGCGGTCACCGTAGCGCTCCTTCATCTTGCGCAGGAACTCGTACATGAGCCACTTGCTCAGCTCCAGGACTGACATGCCTACGTAGACGGGCTTGTCTAACACAATGTTGACCTTGGACAGATGCACCAGGGCCACGTCCTCCGTGTAGTACGTCCGGTCCAGGAAGTTGGATCTGGCGACGTACTTGGAAAACTTCTCCGGGGTGCACACCAGCTTCACGTTGAGGCGCTTCCGTACATTCTCGATGGTCTTGCCAAAGACCGCGTTGTTCATGAGTTTGAAGAAGTCCTGTTTAAACTTCGTTTTGGCCTTCTTCCGCAGCTCCGTGTTCATCAGGATGTACGGTTCCAACCACCGCGACTGGTGAAACGAGATCGCCCAATGCACCGCGACCAGCTCCAATCCGTTTTGCAGCGCCTGCTGTAAGACCCTGTAGTGACAGATGTAGTGTGTCTTGTCGTCCAGGGTCGTCAACAGTTTAGGGAACTTCCCTGTTGGCGGACGCTTCGTCTCGCAGCAGTAGGGAAGGTCCTTGTGCAGGTCGTGTAGGCGCGCGGGGTAGTGGAGGTCCACTTCCAAGATGTAGCCTCGATCGGCCTCCGTGTCCAGTGCCGCTATGTCCAACGCCTGGATTTCCTCACAGCTGAGCCACTCGAAGTCTCCGGTCGGCAGGCACTGGGACATGGCCCAGCCGTAGAGGTTGTTTGCGTCCAGGTACAGGAGGAAGCGCGTGGGCTCGTCCGGGCGGTAGTCCGGGCACCTGTCGTGGTTGGCCTTGGCGTAGCGGGTGATGGCCTGAGAGATGCCTCCCCGGATCCCCTGCTCCACGAACAGGTACATGTCAAAGTCCTGCAGCGTGTCCAGCTCCACACCGCAGGTCTTGAGCATCACGTCCCAGGCGTAGGACGGCAGGGTGTAGTAGTGGGCAGGATCCAGCCCGTACTCTGCTAGCGACGTATCACGGAACTGCTCAAAGACATCGGTGGGCAGGGCGATGTCACATCGCAGGTACTTGTCCGCGTAGTCCTTGAGGTTGTGACACTCAAAGGCTCGCCACACGTTGAGGGCGTGCTCGTACTCCTCCTCCTTGATATCCTCCAGGGTCATGGAGTTCCTGAACGCCTCCTTGGGAGGCAGCTCCCTGGTGGAGTACAACGTGTCGTACGACGTGACAAAGTCGTAGGGGAACACGCCCTTCCTACGCACCAGGTCGAACAGCCGGTCGTCGGGGAAGCGCTTCCTCGTCTCGCGCATCTTGTCAGTGGGCAGTCCCGCTGCCAGGCTGGCCAGGCTCATGGACAAGAACCTGTAGGTGTCGAGGAACCGCACCGCGAAACTGCTCTGTCGTTGGTTGTCCCCGGGCTGACCAAAGTGAAACCGCTTGGTGAAGGCGATGTAGCGCTCTTCGGTGTGCGCCAGCACGTCCACATTGCCGGGGTCGATGGCCAGCTCCCGCACTATGAAGTGGGCGTCGTAGTTGGACAGGTTGTGGAAGTAGCAGTTGATGTGCCGCTGCTCCCGGTACCTGAGGTTGCACGAGCGGTGGGCGGCTCCTTGGAACTCGTAGGGTGGGGCGTGGTTGTGGTCCCGCACCTTGACGTCCTGGTCCGTGAACTCCTTCCCGCAGAGGTAGCAGTGAGTCGCCACCAGGTACTCATCCATCTCCTGCCGGGTCAGAGAAGGGTGCAGAGCTCTCGTGCTGAACAGGAACTCCCACAGCGCCAGCACGTCCATCTTGAGCCTCTCCATGAAGACCTTGGACGCGTCAGCCCCGAAGTAGACGCGGGGCTCAAACTCCTCCAGGCCGAGCGAGTCCACGATCTGGTAGGCGAAGGCGTACGGGACGTGCAGTTGCAGGGGCCTCGTGCCGGGCGGCGCTTCCACCGGGTCAACAGCGACGGGCTGCAGAGCACACTCAAAGTCCGCGTAGATGCAGAACCTCTCCCGCCTAGTGTACTCAGGGTGGGTGAAGCGGATCTGCTGCTTCTTCGACAAGTCCAGGCGAAGGGGAGCCTTGGCGGTGCAGTATCGCATGTGCTCCTCCAGACGCTCAGCACCAGACAGTTGCAGCTTGTCAGGCCGGTTGTCAAAGTAAGCGAAGCATCGCTTACACATGTGGATAGTGCCGCGGTGGGATGCCAGCTGGGGTCGCACCAGCCTGCTGACGTTCGCGATGTAGGCGTAGTGACTGTCTCCGCCGGTGGTCACGTACAGCAGGTCCCTGTGATCCTCCAACTCCCGCTTGCATATCTTCAGCGGGAACACGCGGTCCTGGAACTTTGGCGATCCGTCGGGGCGTCTCCCCACCATGGCGCGCTCGATCCCGTACACGTTGACGCTGATGGGGTTCCTCCTCTCGAAGACTTTGATGTCCTTCACAGCCACGGGGAAGCGTAGGCCGACCCAGTCGTAGCGTGCCATGACGTCCAGTGTGTATGATGTGGGCCTCTCCGGGTGTCGCGCGACGAACTTGGCCAGGACGGCATACGCAAAGCACATGTCATCGACGTTTTGCACGTTGATAACGGCGTGCGTGTCACAGATGGTCCTGGGAAGCTGGACGAACCGAGCTCCGCGTTCTCCCAACGGGGTGTAGAGGTTGACGCGGATCTCCAGGTCGCGTATCCGGAGATAGCTCCACCCGCTGCCCACTAGCAGGCACTGCTCCTTCTCTTCCTCCAGTTTGTGGAAGGACGCCGACAGGAAGTCCTCCAAGTTGGACGTGGCGGTGAGAGGCACGTTCTTTGTCTTGAAGGCCCGCAGACAGGTGGCCCCATGAACGTTGGCGAATTCGCACTCCAGGAACATGTTAACCTTGATGTTCGGGTGTCGGGTCCTGACGTCGGCCAGCAGTTCCAGGACGCTGTCGAACAGTAGCACCAGCGCGTCCTCCACGGTTAAGAAGTCCTCCATGGGCCGGGACAGGCCGAAGGTCAGGAGCCGTCCACGGAAACCCTGTTGGATGGCACGGAACGTGGGCAATCCGCCATCGCCGCCACCACCCACCATCCCGTCGGGTGCCGTGCTGGGTCCGGGCTGGGGCTCGCGGCTGGGTCCGGGCTGGGGCTCGCGGCTGGGTCCGGGCTGGGGCTCGCGGCTGGGTCCGGGCTGGGGCTCGCGGCTGGGTCCGGGCTGGGGCTCGCGGCTGGGCCGGGGCTCGGGTGACAGGACGGGCAGGTGCGGCATCTCGTCCACAACGAGGTTCCTCACGACAGGGCAGTTGTGGGCCTCGTGCTGGTCTCGGTTGTAGCGCCGGGTGAAGCCTCGGTCGCAGTAGGCGCACGCGAACCTCATGCCGCGGTGAGCGCTCGCCACGTGCTGCTGGAGATAAGCGGCCCTGCGGAAAAGGGCGCCGCAATCGGGACAGCGGACCCCGTTAGTGTGCACCAGCTGCACATGACGCCGGAGCAGATCCTCGCGGGCGAATCGCCGCCCACACGCGTCGCACTCGGGCCGTGGGTCTCTGACGGGTGGCGTTGCGGAGGAAGAGGAGGAAGTCGAAGCTGACGGGCTCGCACCGTGGACCGCTTCCATGTGATGGCGCACATCCTCAGGACTCGCCAGGGCAACGGAGCACAACGGGCACGGACGGCCTGCGAACAGGAAAACAAGTCCTATTAGTGACCCTGATAAACACGAGGGTGAGGAACTGGCGACCTCTTCCTCATCTCGATCGCCAGTTTGAGCCCAGTAAGTACAAGGGTGAGGAATTGCACAGAGGCCTGACGACCTCTTTCTCATCTCGATCGCCAGTTTGAGCCCAGTAATACAAGGGTGAGGAACTGAACAGAGGCTAGCAGCCCCTTGTTTACTACTTGAATCTGTTTACTCGGCTAAAGCCGTTTACTCTCTCGAAAACAAGTCATTAGTACTGACGGTTTCTTGTTTAACGTAAAAACCGTGCCTGGCGCTTGATCGTGAGGAACTGCACAGAGGACTGGCGACCTCTTCCTCATCTCAATCGCCAGTTTGAGCCCAGTAAATACAAGGGTGAGGAACACACAGAGGCTGGCAGCCTCCTTTCTTGTTTAACATAAAAACCGTACCTGACGCTTGATCGTGAGGAACTGTATAGAGGACTGGTGACCTCTTCCTCATCTCGATCGCCAGTTTGAGTCCAGTAATACAAGGGTGAGGAACTTTGGATGAGGATATCGGAGAAGAAGGCGTGCTTAACAAATCTACTGGCGGTTTCCTATTTAACTTAAAACCGTACCTGGCGCTTGGTCGTGAGGAGTGGGAGGATGAACTGCTATGAGGTGACGTCGCAGGTTGTCGCTTCGCCCGAAGCGTCTCCCGCAGACGTCGCAGTCGAAATGGCGGTCCCTGTGAGCGGCTGCCGTGTGACGAGTCAGGTTTCCAGCGTTCGCGAAGACGCGACCGCAGACCTCACACATACGAGGAACAGCCATCTGATTGAAAAGCAAAACCTAATTTCATTTCGCTTAAACATTTTTTTTTTTTTTTTTAAAGAGTGGTAGTGAATCTATTTTGCTTTTTAAGTTTGATTCATTAATTTTAATCGTTATAAAACACAACTGTTTCAAGGTCATTACAATTCCACTCATGTCCATCGGAAAAAGAAACAACGACAAGGCTCAGTGTACTGGGATATGTAAAAGATTAATTATTAATGTTAGCTAATAAGATTTTAGAGCATTGGTAAACTTGCTGATGAAAAAGTAAATTATATGTTACTTACATTTTAAGATATTCAAAGAGAAAGTCGTAACAGTCGCATAAGTAATCACCGCGATAGTAACGAAAATTAAAAATAACGAATAATTAAAATAGAAACGCTAATTAATAAATATGTTGTTACTTACGTTGACTTTTACGGGAATCCAAAGGCAATGAACAGCAGGTTGTGTAGGTGTATCGCAGAGACAGCAATACTTCGTCCGCACAGTAAGAGCTCCAAAGACAAACTGACGGAACCCTTGAGGACGCGCTCATAAATAGCACTCCAGTCGGGAGGAGTAAGCGGTAAACAGTTCCCGGAACCGCTGATGAGTAAACAGCCCCGGGCGGTCACGTAGGCCCTAGCACGCGCCTCGACACGTGACTCCGCGGAGCCGCTCACCGGGGGGGGGGGGGACTTGCATCCTCACCACGCCTTTGCTAGTTTTGAACCATCGTGAGGGGTCTGGAAAAACAGCCAAGATCCCATGAGGAAAACGCGTTTAAAAATTAATAGCGGGCCTGTTTAACAGTGGATTCTCAATTTTCTTTAAGGGATGGTTTACTTAGGCTGCCGCCTGACATGTGGTGAAATTTCATCAAAATCGGTCGGTAAACAGCTAAGATCCCATAAGGAAAACGCGTTTAAAAATTAATAGCGGGCCCGTTTAACGGTTGATTTTCAATTTTCTTTAAGGGATGGTTTACTTAGGCCGTCGCCCGACATGTGGTGAGGTTTCGTCAAAATCGGTCGGTAAACAGCTGAGATCCCATAAGGAAAACGCGGTTATAAATTAATAGCGGCCTTGTTTGATGGCGGATCTATGGGGTTCTTTCGTCATTCGCTTCCTCTGGGATAGGCCTACACTCTGGAAAAAGTCCCGTGGGAATCGGTGAGTAAATAGGCTAGTTATTAATTTTCGAAAGTTTTTTCCTCATCACGAAAAGTGCTGCAGACGACCGGGGGGGGGGGGGGGGCTTCCTCGCATCCTCACGCCAGGTGCCAGGTTTAAGTTAGGTTAATGGGTCATGTGACCGGGGGGGGGTTCCTCATTCCTCCTCACACGCCTGTGCTCAGACTATGTTAGGTTTCCGCCAGGTCACGTGACGGGGGGGGTTCCTCATTCCTCCTCACACGCCTGTGCTCAGCCTATGTTAGGTTTCCGCCAGGTCACGTGACGGGGGGGGGATGACGTCATGGGGGGGGGTGCCCTCGGGGGTGACCTTGGGGGTCAAGGTCAAGGTCATCCGGGGGGGGGGGTGATTCCTCATTCCTCCTCACACGCCTGTGCTGGGTCAGAAGGAACCAATGCCCCCTACTGCTAATAACAGGTATGACTGAGTATGTGAACGAGCATAATCAGGCACAGAGAAAACAAATGTTGATAAAGATTTCGTTTTTTTTGTTTCTTACAATAAGTAATCTTGAAATATGGTTTTACAATACCTGTTCTGTCAATAAGTAAATAAGTAATCGTCAAAGTAACACTGGAGTTGTATCAGTCAAGGAATAATTATGTTATTTCACTGGGAACTGGATCATAGTCACTTCTCCGCAAAGCTCGGCTACAAAGTACTTACACTTATAGAATATGATATATTAATAACAAACTATAGCTAAAAAGGTTGGTAGCGTAGTGGTAACTGTGCTCGTTTAATAATCTGAAGTTCGTCAGGTCGATCCTGATTTCCTGATCAAAATCCTGAGAAAGTTTTGTGCAGATTTGAAACTGGAACCAGCTGCTATTACTAGGTCATTGTGCTATTAATTAATGATCTTGGCTAAAGAAATTAAAACCCATAAAGGAAAGAGAACAAATTGAAAGGAAATATATGTACAAATAAAATTTAATGAACCAAAAATAATCAACAAAAGAAGTCTCAAAAAAAGTTAACTAATATAAATAGGTTTGTTTCTTTCTATTATATTCATTGTTCTTTCTGGTTCTTTTCCTGGTTCTTTTCTCGTTTCAGTCGGTCTTAGTCTACAAGGGCACACAAATGCATTTCGCCCATTAAGCCATCGCTATTAATAACCTTGGTAGTCTTTTCAACTCTTTTTTTGAATGTAGACTTATGCCAAACATTTCTGAAATGCGTAACCAAAAATGTGCTGCGGGTAGTATTGTATTCAGACTTGTTGGATGAGAAATTTTACGAGATCCTCTTCTTGAGCTATCAAAAATCTGACATTTCGGGTAATTGCAACCTCTCACCTCCACATTCACTGTCGACATCCGCTCGAGAGATATCAAATGTCACCACCTCTGACCCCGGAGTCCAGAGAAGCTGCGGGGGTCCAATGCGACAGTGACATGTGAGGTGTCATGTACCAACATAACGGAGGGTGTGACGCGCGTGGGCCCACAGTGTCATCTTATGCTCGCGTGGGTAGTGGTAGCACTGGGACATTCAGGCCTACGGAGAACACGCTGGACCATTGTTACCGGCTGTTTAGATAGGGAACCCAGATAAAACTTTGCCAGTTTCAACATAAATGTTTGGTTTTAAAATCCGTACAGAAGTTCAGGAGTTAAGAAATTGAAGAGCCATAATTTCATAATTTCTCGTTGCTAGACGAGGCGATAGTATGTTAGTCTTCCTTTTTCAAGAAATGGGAATTAAGAAAAAATGGGACCTTACGAGGAGGAGGCTCCTGTCACAAAACATTTCGCGTTTCTACCTGATTCCCCATAAGACCAATATTAATTTTCAAACTCCGTTTCTCAACGAGTCATTGATGTATTGCTAATTTTAAAGGCAAAAAAATAGCTATTAATTTCAGTGAACAGAATTTTGATATCATAAATAGTAAACTCATAACAAATCGCAAGTATTGAACATTTTTTAATGTTATTGAGCGATATTTATGATATAAAAATTCTGTTCAACGAAATCGCTATATAGGCTTTTCGCTCTATAAAATGTATTTTAAATTTATAGCAATTATTATATAAACGATTTCGGATATCGCGTTGAGGCGGGACGGAATTAGAAAGTTAGCATTGATTGGTCTTATGGGAGAAACAGGTAGCAGCAGGTGACTGGAGCCCCTCTTGATAACATATTTAATTAACTACAAAAGCCACCCCAAATGCAAAATTCTTATTCATGATAAATTAACGGTATCAGGAAACTGACACATACTTTCTCCCTTTTAGCCCAACTTTAATGAATAAATTACGTTTTATTTACTAAATATAGAATACAAAGCACGGTCGAATGTACAGAAAATCTTGTAAACAGATTGTTTTCAAAAATAACCACCCAAATCCCTGTTTAGGAGGCACTACATAATCCATCGCGACACATGTGGGTTTAAGAGGGGAAATGCCCCTATCCCCACCCCTCAGGGTTATTAAGGGGCAACATATTTCGAATTTCCTCTGTTGGTCAATGCTAACTTGACAATCATATCAAGTTTGAACTAAATTGATCAATAAATAAGAGAGAAATAGTAATTTTTCTATTCCCCATAACAATAACATTGGACAACGTACTGCGTTTACCGCAAAATGAAAATTTAAATTTACTCCGCAACCATTATTTGTAGAATTGTAATTAAAAGACTAAATAATTTAGTTTTTGAGCTATTTTTAATGGTGAGTAGTAATATTTTTTATATTTATGTTTTTTTTTGTGAAAAATCCCAAAAACTGAATTTTTTAGATTTTAAGTCTTGTAATTTCTGAACCAGAATTTTTACAGAAATTCTGGTGGTGTCATTTTGTTGGAAAACTAAAGTTATATACAATCGAATAAAGTTTAATCAAAATCTTTAAAGCCGTTTTTGAGAAATCTTGATTTTTCATGTTTTTTGGTGGTTTTTGGGGGATAATTACCCTTAAAAATAAAAAATTCCAAAAAATGAAAAAATTGCCTGGCGATATTGTGGATTAGTACCTACATACCAAATTTCATAAAAATCGGACCATTGGTTAGGCCTCTGGCTCTGGCTCTGTACACATCCATAGAGACAGACAGACAGACAAACAGATATACACACAGACATCACGTAAAATCACTTTTTTGGGTTCAGGGAGCACCAAAACGAATGTTGCCACTAACAACTCAAATTCGAAAATTTTGACGAAACAATTTTGACGAGAAAGTAAAAAAAATCAGCAAATGATCACATTTTAGCGAATTTCCCCTATAGAGAAGAAGCTATTACCGTAGGTGGCATGGTAAGACCTAAGCCCGGGACCATGATAACTTTCCGTTTTGAGGCCCCCAGATGCCAAAAACACTATTCGTTCAAATTAATATATATTTAATCCGTAGGCACGATAACTTTCGTAAAAATGGTCCGATCTTGATGAAATTTGGTATAAACGTGTAAGGCAGCCTTTATTTTCATGAGTTCGAGAACCAGACAGGTTGCTTTACTTTAAGGGGGGTTTTGGGGGATTTTGTATCCCAAAAATGGGTTATATGAACTTTTTACATATAATTATTTTTAAACCCAAATTTGGTTTGCAACATTAAATTTAACTTAAAAAATAAACAATTTGGCGTTTTGATCATTGCTCTACATCAATTGGTTACCGAGATATTGAGAGTGCTAAACACAGTACGTTGTCCAATGTTAATATTATGGAGAATAAGTAAAATTGTATATCTCGCTTATTAATGGACATATATTAATGAAACTTGGTATGTAGCTTTACATGGTTAGGTTTTAATGCTATTTTCATACAAAACTCATTTTTTGTGGTCCCAATGGCAGCAAACCTGCGTACTCAGCAGCTATAATGTTATTGTTATGGAGAATAATAAACATGTGATACCTTGCTTGTTTATAAACATAAATTGATAAAACTTGGTATGCTGCTTAATCTGGAGGTGGTCCATCGGTATTTGCATAAAAACCTGCATACTCAGTCCTAATATTTGTTGTATGGGGAATATATAAAATGTCATATCTCGCTTATTTATTATTATGCTTTGATTAAAGTTGGCAAGGGGCTTCATGACTTAGTGAAGTACCATTTTAAATTCGCTGAATATGCAGGTTTGCTGCAACGAGGGTATTTTCCTAGTACTAATAGTGTTGAAGCACAAAAAGGCTTTTAAATTGTTGCTAAAAACAGATTCCGCGCGTTTGAGCTATTGTGCTGTTATCGATAGTATGGATTACTGTATAGAACAGGTAAATAAAAGCTCAACATGACTGCACAAGTAAAAGTTTAGCTGTCTTTTCTCTTTGAAATTGTTGTAAAAAAATAGCAAAATCTTATTAATGTTTCGCTTTGAGGAATAATGAATGACTTCTTATTTAAAATCGGCAGTCCATTCAACGTCCCTATCCCTCAAATGATATTCTCAATTTTGGTTATCAACTAGATGAGTACAATAGATTCTGTTCAATTTAGTTTGTCAAGAAATTATTATACTGCTCGTATTCGTAATAGCTCGTGTTATTTTGTTTTGTTTCTATGTTATGTTTTTTTTTTAATGTTCGAGATATTCTTATCACCTGAAGACGGAATCGGACTCCAGACCCCGAAACGTCGAGAAACTTGATTTTCTCGTTAGGTAATGGAAAATGTCCACAGCAATTTCTCAAACGAGATCGTACGCAGCACGCTGACGTGAGGGAAGTGAATTTCCGCATTAAAACCCTAAAATGATCAAATAAAGGGTTTAAACTAACACTGGTTACATTGAAAAATGTTATTTTGTGGCTGTTCTGATGCACCTAGTTATATTTAAATTCACTAATAGGATGCCAATGTTGTACATTTTAAAGTTAGAAGGAGGTATTGTCGGGAAAACAAGTTGGTATAGGGGTGTGGGGGGTGATAAGACGATATTAAGATGTGAAAAATAGCCTTTTCCAGTGTAAAATCCCCGTAAGACAACGTACTGTATTTTGACAATTAACATTTTCTTTGATAACTCGGTAAGTACTTGTGCTAGAATGATGAAGGACGGCTTAAAATCTTTGGCATTTTACCTACAATACTTTAATGTACATTAGGGGCTTTTCTGACCCTTTTCGGGCCCAAAAACTCAAAATTTGAAAACTAAAATGCCCAAAAAAGGGGGTTAGAGTTTTCCGATTGTTTTGCCCAACAAAATTGTTCAACTGATTATAAGAAGGAATGTCCCTACCAAATTTGAAGTAAATCGGACAAAAATTGCGACCACTAGAGTGCGAACACACACATATATGTTCATAAATATAAATAAATAAATATATATATATATATATACAATTTTTATAAACCCCTCAAAACGTGTTCAGGGGGTCACGTTAGGACCTTTTATGGTGGTCCCGGGCTTAATTTTCACCGTGCGGGTCATGCTAATAGCTCACTTTTCCATAGGAATTTCACTAATGACAGAAGCTCATACTAGGTAACAAACAGTAGAAAGTGCCTATTATATTTAAGAAATGATTGCGGAAATTTTACATTACTGATTGAGAAAAACCAGTGGTGGTAAATGTCCGACATCGTTTCTTAAATAACGTAATCCCACCATAACAACAATTGATTTCAAACAAAGAAGTAAAATAAAGAGATTAGTAGATATTTACAGATGGGAAATGGAGTAGATTTTTTGGACAAAATTAAGTAAACGCAATTAAAATGAAAAATAAGTTTTCATTTATGTTTTAGTAGAGAACTACTTTTGAATAATCTACACAAAGATTGCAAATTCGAAAAAATGTATTATTGAAACAATTTGAAAGATTGCAGTTTAGTTAATTTGTAATTTAATCTTGTTGATACCCGAAGAAATTTAAATAAGTTCTTCTCAAGTGCCTGGTAAATATTGAGAGACTCTCTAAGTAAGGTTTAAGAGCTAAAAGAGCCTCAAGGATTAAAGGAAAGTTAATGTGAGTTTAAGACGTCCCCTAGGGGGTAGCGAAGAAGGGGAAAGAGAAGTTAGACACCAATTGGGAATAGGACTGCGTTCAGCGGTGAACTTTGAGTTGACATTTCGAATGGAAATACACTTCTTAGGTTACAGAATATTCGAAAAATTCTATCACCTCAAATATTTGAGTAAGAATTATTTTATTTTATTAAATTGTATAATTTAGATTAGTTTATGAACCACACTGTATGAGAACAAAAATTCAAACAATTTAAAATTATTTTAAAAACTATCCAAAGTATATTTTGTTTTAAACGTTTTCTGAATTCAGTTGTATTTCTAGGATGTATTAGATTGAAAGTATTGTAAATTTGCAGTTTTATAACCATTAGTAAATATAAACATATAATATTATTTATTTAAAATGGATCCTAAACTTTTGTAGTTGTATCAATAATAAATAAATTATATTTTACTGTATTCACAATTGTACTGATAAAAAATAATGATGCACTTACAATTTTATTCTTCTTTTGTTTTTATTCATCGTGTTCTACTTGGTAGAATATTTATATTTTTTACATTCTAAATATCCAACTAGCTTTAAGGAGTTGATGGTGAGGTTTAATATAAAGAACGTGAAACCTAAAATGTAGACTATAGTTTATGGTATACATTTATAAATACCATTTTTATATATGATAAAGTTTAAGATGATCCAATTTTTTGTATCAACTTTTTTAATAAATTATTTTAAATATAAAAAATTATTTTATTTTAATGTTGTGAATTAAAATGTTTATCCTCCAAACAGCAAACAACAAACGCTGGGCGTATGCGTATTACAATATTCGTGTTGTTTTACCTCACCATGGTACCTTTAAAACGTAGTATAATACGAATGTGTATCAGACAAATTATACTGGCGATTTTTTACATAATTCGTAAATTCAACATTGGTCGCTTTGAAATATTCAACTAATGAAAAATATATGAAATATTAAACATGTCAGGAAACGTGAAAGTGGTGGCTAGACCAGTTTAATGAAACCATAATAGTAATTTGAAATGCTAATGGAATTTTTAAAAATAGAATACCTACATGAACTAAAAATTAATGCAATTAAATTGAAATTTACGAATATATATACAACTGACGCTGAACTGATTTATATCCCTCAAGCCCTTAAACTGATTACTTTAAAGCATAACAGTAACTACAGGCAGAGTTTGAATGTTCATCCAGCAAGGGACGCCGCCATATTGAGCAACAAATCATACAATACCAATAATTACAAAAGGGATAGAATATTCACAGAAGGGAAACAGGTCAGCAGACAGCTGGTCAAACTAACTGGATTAAAACGATTCAATGCTCAATAGTAACGAATTGTCGCCTAACTATAATAAGTAATTTGATAAACACAAGTATTTTACATATTATGTAATCAAAACTAAAATAACAGCTATATGTATATTTCATAATTTATCAGTACATTAAGTGTAAATAGAAATAGTAATATTTATGTTTCATGGAGTTTTGTATTTTTCTAATCTGCAAAGTTTCGATTGCTTGTCTAGGATTGATGATCAAACCATAATATCATTGCTGGCTTACAATATTTTTATGAATACCATACTTTTCAACTTAGTTTTTATCCACTGCAGGACTAAATTAATTAATTTATAAATTCAAACAATCCCAGGAAGGAAAATCTTTTAAGGAAACCATCAGTCCGGCATTCTTGAGCCATATACTTGAATGAAAGACCTCATTGAAAAACCCCTAGGCCGTATTTAGTTTGATACAACCTCTTCTAGGGTCATAAATGAAACAAAAGTGCCAAGTTACACATTTTTAGCGAATTTCCCCTATATGGAAGAAGCTATTACCGTAGGTCTCATGGTAAGACTTAAACCCGAGACCATGATTACTTTTCATTTCGAGGTCCCCAGATGCCAAAAACACCATTCGTTCAAATTTTTATATATGTATATATATATATATATGTGTGTGTGTGTGTGTGTGTGTGTGTGTGTGTGTGTGTGTGTACGTAAGCACGATAACTCTCGTAAAAAAGGTCCGATCCTAATGAAATTTGGTACAAATGTGTAAAGTACCTTTTATTTGAACGGGTTCGAAAACCAGATGAATCGCACCATCCAAAGAAAGGTTTTTGGGGGGTTTCGTACCCCAAAAATGTGTTTTTTGGGGTTTTCACATGTAATTTTAATTTAAATCAAATTTTAATTTAGACCATTGAATTCAGCTTAAAAAACAAACAATTCGGTATTTTTATCATTGCTCAACGTCAATTGGTTACCGAGATATTGAAAGTGCTAAACACAGTACGTTGTCTAATGTTATTCTTATGGAGAAAAAGAAAAATTGTATATCTTGATTATTTATGAACATAAACTGACAATATTTGGTATATGACTTCATCTGGTTGTGGTTTATTGTTGTTTGCACAAAAAAACAATTTTTCGCCTATGGTTCCCGTTGCAGCAAACCTAGGTACTCGGTCCCCATGTTATTCTTATGGAAAATAATTAAAATGTTTATATCGCTTATTTATGAATGTATATGGATGAAACTTGGTATGTGACCTCACTTAGATGAGTTCTATTTATATTTGCATAAAAACCCATTATTTCGTATTCCTTGTTGCAGCAAACCTGCGTACTCATCCCCAATGTTGTTCTTATGGAGAATAATTAATATTTTAAATATCGCTTGTTTGTGAATATATTTCTTATGAATTCTGTTAAGTGGCTTATTGTGTTATGTTATATATTCATTGGAAATTCGCTGAGTATGCAGGTTTGCTGCGACGGGGGTATTAAATATTTGAATTTGAACAGTTGTAAGATTTGATCTGAATATAAAACCGAAATCATATGAACAAGTGGAGCTGTTTGGAGAGATACTTTTAAAAGTCATTGACTATGTAAATTTATATTTTTCTAAGGTTGTACAATACCTAAATTGTTGCAATACAACTAATTGTTGAACACAAGTAGGTTATTTAGCCTTGAATCACAACAGAAAGACGGTTTCAGAACTTATAAAGTCTCAACGACCAAATGTAGCATACTTATGTTCTCCTTTTACTATAAGGGCCCGATTACATTAAACAGTCACAAAATAATCGTACTGTAACTAGTAGGACTTCCTGCTCAAAATCGAGCAAACGTTCTTCTAATACTTATGGATTTATATAGCCCCTCATAACATAACGTGCATACTGCGTTTCCATTCCAGTAGTTATTATTTATATTATAATGTCTGTACCATTTGTTCCTGCTGCTGTGCTGTGTTTTGTTAAAATGTCAACAGTTGTTAAATATCTAATTAATTTGTTTTCTTTTCTCCTTTAGATTTACATTTAAAGGCCTGGGGGGCAAAGCCTTAAGACGAATGCAAATTATAAAATTCAAAGAACCTACACATCCTTATATTTTAGTTGACAAATCAAACTTAAAAATCGGTTCAGTAGTAACTTAGATCTCTTAAAAATCCCACTTTGTGAATTAATATACATGATTTATTTTAGAATAATCGTACGAAAGGGAATAAAATACTGAAATCCAACCTGATCAAGACTTTTGGTGCTATTTTAAAATAAAAACTCAGCATTTGGAATATCCTGCTTATGAAATATAAAAAGAGACAATGAATTGTTCAAGATGGGGGAGACTAAATAAGACTGCCTCAAGTTGTATAATTTGGATCCGGAACTGAGGGCTTGGGTCGCGACTTTATAAGCTTCTTACCTTCCAACTTTGAGTTCCATTTGCAGATTGTTATTGCGCTCATTTCCTGGATAAAAATCCCTCGACTTGAGACATTTCGAATTCAATACAACCATCACTGAAATATTTGCCCCAAAAAAGACTTCAGAAGTACTTGAGTTTTGGTGTTCAAATATTATTAGGATTTTCAGTATTATTTGAATGGAGGTATAGTTAAAGGTTGGTATTAAAAGTTAGAACAACAAAAGAATAGTAATTATAATTTTATTTGCGAACAACAAAAAAGTTGCATTGCAAAAGTCAACATAGGTATAGTTTAGTTGAGGAGTCCATCTACAAAAATTGTCTCTTCATTTAAAGAGAAGATTACAATCTCGAATTTGCAACAGCTAATGATTGTTAACTGTAAAACCAAGGCTCTTTGCTTGGTATTTTATAAGAGCGCCGCAAGTGTCAGGATACAATTTGACACTGTGGTTATAAATTTACAAGTGCGCGAAGGTTATGTGAATATATTGCATCATCTGATTATTATTATTATTTAAATTAAATTAAGACCAGTCTAGCACATTAAAATAAAACAATCGACGGACAACAAATAAGAGAAAAACTAACGCTATTACATTTTGATTTCACAAATATTAATGGATACGGCTTTAAAATAAATTGTGAGAGGAGAAAATACATTGTGACAAGAAGATTGCCTGAAATGTCGCTTTTCTGGCTTCAAGTCATAAACAAGCGCGTTTCCTGGAAATGACATGCAGAACTTTTCCAATCACAGTATTAGATCCCGGTATAAACTCCACACCTACATTGCTTGGATTAAACAAAATAAAAATGTGTTCCAATTAATACTGGTTGTAGATTTGTAACTTAATTTTGGAAGTTCAAAATTAATCTTGTTTAAAGGCAGCTAAAATAAAATAAATAAATAGCAAATAATATTTCATTTTAAAAATCGTAGTCGTTTGTCGTTTGCATAAAATATGGTTTTAATGTAGATTTCAAGCAATGATAATATTTTAAGCATCCCTAAACCATGCTATATAACAATTTATAGAAAAAAGTTATTTGTAATATTTTTTTTAACTTGAGAAATAGTAATTTTATTTTTTTAAATCAGTCTTTAAGCCCGGAAAAATGGAGCTTGCCTTTTGCTAAGGGATTATAAACTAAACAGTTACATAAAATATAATTTAAATTGGAAATCAGGGATTTATTTCGATATTCCTCTTGTAATCTTATTATTCAAAACTTTTTCAGGCTTCTTAGAATCTATTTATTTCACTTATAATTTTAGAGTAAAAAAAAATCAATTTAAAAAATTACAATTCAAATATCTCCTAATAATGGTTAAAACACACAAAAGTGTACTACATAACTTTTGTAACCAGAGACGCCATTCCTGTGTTTTTAACTAATATGCTGAACATTGTTACAATATCACAACACTGATGACCGCTGTACTGATATTGACACTTGATGTTATCCAGTCGCGTGATTTTACTGTAACCCGAGACGCCATTCCCTTGTTATCAAGTAATACGCTGAATACTGTTATAACTTCACAATATTGACCACTGAACTGATATTGGCATGTTATTTCATCCAGTCGCGTGATCCTACATAACTGTTGTAACCCGACACGCTATTCCTGTGTTATCAACTAATGTGTTGAACAGTGTTACAATATCGCAACATTGACCGCTATACCGATATTGACACGTGATGTTTTCCACTAATATTCCTGTGTTTTAGCGAATTTCCCCTATAGGGAAGAAGCTATTACCGTAGGTCTCATGGTAAGACTTAAGCCCGAGACCATGATAACTTTTCATTTTGAGGTCCCCAGATGCCAAAAACACCATTCGTTCAAATTTTTATATATTTATATATATATATATATATATTTATATATATATATTTATATATATATTTATATATATATATATGTGTCCGTAAGCACGATAACTCTCGTAAAAAAGGTCCGATCTTAATGAAATTTGGTACAAATGTTTAAAGTACCATTTATTTGAACGAGTTCGAAAACCAGATGAATCGCACCATCCGAAGGGGGGTTTTTGGGGGGTTTTGTACCCCAAAAATGTGTTTTTTGGGGTTTTCACATGTAATTTTAATTTAAATCAAATTTTATTTTATACCATTGAATTCAGCTTAAAAAAACAAACAATTTGGTATTTTGATCATTGCTCTACGTCAATTGGTTACCGAGATATTGAAAGTGCTAAACACAGTACGTTGTCTAATGTTATTCTTATGGAGAAAAAGAAAAATTGCATATCTCGTTTATTTATGAACATAAACTGGCGAAATTTGGTATATGACTTGATCTGGTTGTGGTTTATTGTTGTTAGCACAAAAAAACATTTTTTCGCTTATGGCTCCTGTAGCAGCAAACCTAGGTACTTGGTCCCCATGTTATTCTTATGGAAAATGTTTAAAATGTTATATATCGCTTATTTATGAATGTATATGGATGAAACTTGGTATGTGACTTCACTGAGATGACTTCTATTGATATTTGCATAAAAACCCATAATTTTGTGTGCCTTGTTGCAGCAAACCTGCGTACTCATCCCCAATGTTATTCTTATGGAGAATAATTAATATTTTAAATATCGCTTGTTTGTGAATACATTTCTTATGAATCCTGTTAAGTTTTTTAATGTGTTATGTTATATATTCATTGGAAATTCGCTGAGTATGCAGGTTTGCTGCAACGGGGGTATTTAACTAATATGCTGAACATTGCTTCGGCATCACAACATTGACCACTATACTGAAATTGACACGAGGATTTATCTAGTTGCGTGCTTTTTTCATAACTGTTGTAATCGGGCATGTTATTCTCGTGTTATCAGCTGATCCACTTTCATGTTTTTAATTACATTTCATTAAATATAAAAATTGTATTGATTTCAATTATAAATATTCCGTGCATGTTTTCAGTCATTTTAGTTGAATTTTTTAATAATTGTATTAAGATGTGTCTTTGTTGATGTAGTATGTTTGTGGTTTAGCCAAATGTAATCAGTTAATTATTTATTTGTTTAATAAATGTTAAAAATTATTTTTTTGTTTACTTTATTATGTCCATTTATAAATGTTTACGTAAATATTCAATTTATTAAAGTATGAATACAACTGTTTTTACCACACTTTTATTTTTAGAAGGTATAAATTTGCAGTAGCAGTTTGGCACCGAGTCAAACCGTTATAGTAAGAGTCTCTGTACAATTGAACTTCGTAAAGCCAAACTGGCCCTATTGTGAAGCCAAGCTAATGGCAAATAACCCTCGCAATCGATGTTTCTATTCTGCTTGTAAATGTTCGACCAATGTTCGCTTTATCCGCTACTGCAGCAGCTGCTTGTAGAAGGGGTGTCTGACAGGTGAAAACACGAAATTTGGACTTTTATTACTCAACTGAAACATTAATATCAAGCAGAATAGCGGCTTTGACATATCAACATTATAAAATTTCCATCAGCATCAAAGAGAATTATAAATTAGGCCAGAATATAATCGGCGCGACCGGTCGATATTGATTTTATCGAATCAATATTTTATTCATAAGTACCGTTGCGTATGTGCTGTGTAAATGCAATTAAGAACTAGAAGTATTAAATATCAGGATGTATACAAATAAGCCGTGTTAATCCAGTTCATAATTTAAATGTGTTTAATCTCATTGATAACGTTGCACGTGTGAATCATTGAATGTTTGTTTCTAGGAAGGAGAAAAATAAAACAGAATACGCCCATTGCAGCAAACCTGCATACTCAGCGAATTTAAAATGGTACTTCACTACCTCATAAAGCTACTAACCAACTTTCATCAAAGATTATTCATAAACAAGCTAGATATGACTTTTTTACTCTCCATAAGAAAAACATTATGACTGAGTATGCAGGTTTTCTGCATCAAGGACCACAAAAATTGGATTTTTATGCCAATACCAGTGGAACACCACTGGATAAAGTAACATACCAAGTTTTACCAATTTATGATCATAATCAAACAAGATAGTATCGCAAGTTTCTTATTCTCCATAAGCATAATATTATAGCTGCTGAGTGCGCAGGTTTGCTGCCATGGGGTCTACAAATATCAGAAGTTTTTTATGACAATATCAGTAAACTCCAACCACATGAAGCCACATACCAAGTTTCATTAGTATATGTTCATTAATAAGCGAGATATAATTTTACTTTTTCTCCATTAATTAACATTGGACAACGTACTATGTTTAGGACTTTCATTATTTCGGTAAACAATTGACGTAGAGCGAAGATCAAAATACCAAATTTTTTTCTTAATTTAATCGTGTAAACGAAAATTTGGGTTTAAAAAGAATTATATCCATTTTTGGGGTACAAAACCCACCCAAAACCCCCCTTAAATTAGAGTGACATGTCTGGTTCTCAAACTCAAGAAAATAAATGATGCCTTACACGTTTATACCAAATTTCATCAAGATCGGACCATGTTTACGAAAGTTATCGTGCCTATGGACATATATATACATTCATATATATGAATTTGAACAAATGGTGTTTTTGGCATCCGGGGGCCTCAAAACGAAAAGTTATCATGGTCCCGGGCCTAGGTCTTACCATGCTGACTACGGTAATAGGTTCTTTCCTATAGGGGAAATTCGCTAATATGAATAAACTGGGACAGTGGTAATGGGATGGGGACTAGGAATGATGATACAATCAACCCCTAAACACAGTCTAGAGGTACTGAAACTAATCACGTAGTATTTGTTTCATCACAGGGGTAGAAATAATCAGAAAAGCTCAATTTAACTGTGTTTACGTAGGAATGGTTTTGTAAACAAACATCCATCGTTTCATTAACTCAGGCAATACTGAATAAATTCCCTTACAATAAGAAGTAAATGGGCTAATAGTAATATTACTAAACATATGAAAATATGTTACCAGTACTTTACTACAACTCATAAATAATAACTAGAGTAGGATTTTGATTAAAACACATGTTATAACGAAATAAATAACATATCTGAGTCACTGGCGAAGTGGTCAAGGTGACAGATTTCGGAGCTGTAGAAGCGGCCATGTCGTTGGTTCGAATCCCGGTATAGCTAGTAAATTGTATCAGTACTGTCACAGAGAAGAAAGAATGTGGTACTGTCTACCTTGTACTGTATCAGTTTACTCCTTGCTTTGCTTGTACTTTCTACACTCATGCCTGAGGCCGATGTCGATGGGCAATGTATAAGGAAATATCCCCGTAGCATCAAACCTGCGAATTTCCAATGCATATATATGTATATTAATACCACATAAAGCCATATACCAAGTTTCATCAATATAAATTCATAAATAAACGATTTATGACGTTTTAATTATCCTCCATAAGAATAACATGGCGACTGAGTATGCAGGTTTGCTGAAGCAAGGATAAAAATGGGGTTTTATACAAATATCAATATAACTCAAGTAGGTAACGCCACATACCAAATTTTATTAATTTATGTACATAATTAAGGGAGATAACACGTTACTTATTCTCCGTAAGAATAACATGGGGATAAGTACGCAGGTTTGTTGCTACGGGTACTATCGATAGGCCAAAAAATGTTTTTTAGTGAAAATATTAATAGACCATAACGATATGAAGCAATATACCAAGTTTCATCAGGATAAGTTGATAAATAAGCGATATATACAATTGTTCTTATTCTCCATAAGAATAACATTGGACAACTTACTGTGTTTAGCACTTTTAATATCTCTGTAAACATTTGACGTAGAGCAATGATAAAAACACCAAATTGTTCGTCTTTTTAAGTTGATTTCAATGAAAAAACTAAAATTTGACTTTTTCAAAAATTATATGTAAAACACTCAAAAAAACCATTTTTGGGGTACAAAACCCCCCCAAAATACCCCTTCGGATAGGTCGATATGTCTGGTTTTCGAACTTAAAGTCATAAATGCTGCTTTACACGTTTATACCAAATTTCGTCAAAATCGTATTATTTTTAATCGAGTTATCGTGCTATATATACAACCCTCGTAGATATATATATATATATATATATATATATATATATATATATATATATATATTTGAACGAATAGTGTTTTTGGCATCTGGGGACCTCAAAACAAAAAGTTATCATGGTCTCGGGCTTAAGTCTTACCATGGTAATAGCTTCTTCCCTATAGGGGAAATTCGCTAAAAAGAGGCCGTTAACATAAAAAAAACTTTGTGTGCTTAAACCACCATGATAGAGAATTATTTTGAAAAACAGTGCAAGGTTTGTTTGACTTAATTCTACCACATGAAATTCATTCCTCACCCTTTGCTCGGTGATGTAGCAGCATACAATTTTATAATTTATGTGTTGAACTATTACATAAACAAATTATGTGTAAATTTATGATTAAAACCCTCGTTTTATTGGAGGATTAAACACCCTCATGGGTTTTAAACCGGCTAGTCCGACAGTTGCAAGCATTGTGAAAGGAACAATCGGCAATCAGCCGGTGTTTGCGCGGCGAGGGATGCGGATTGAGGCACAAATCACACAATGCCAATAATTAGCGAGGGTTGTAGCCAGCAGGGACAAACATCATCGGACAAACTGGATTAAATGTGATGAACGGCTGAATATTGTACAAACGATGAAAAACTGTACGGGGTTGTTTCCATGAAGCATATGGAATTTAGTGCGTTGCAACAAATGTAAGCTACGTGAAAGCCAAATTAGTTTTTACGAATTTTTCTCTATAGGTAAGAAGCCTATTGTAAAAGGTTGGCTCGGGATCATGATAACCTTTGATTTAAGGCCCCCATTTGTAAAAATGCTCGTTCAATTTGGAAATAAAAATAAAACTTGAGTTTACACCATTAGATTCAGCTTACCAAAAACTTAGTATCTTGAATCATTGATCTATGTCAATTGGTTACTGAAATATTGAAAGTGTTAAATAAAAATTAAGTTCGTTTTCTAATGGTATTTTTATGGAGAATAACTTTTAATATATATTTACTAGTGAAAATTGGTATGTTACTTTATATGGTTGTGGTCCATTTATATTTACTCAAAACCCCATTTTTGTGTTCTTCATAATGACAATCCGGCATACTTGGCCCTTATTTTTCTCTTGTTTGAAGAATAAATAAGAAAAATTGTATTTCTTGCTTATATTTGCGAACATATAGTGATAAAATATTTTATGGGGCTTCATCCGGTTGTGGTCTGTTGATGCTTTCAAAACGAACTCGTTTTTGGGGGTTCTCTTTGCAGCAAACCTGTGTACTCAGTCTAATTCATTAATACTATTCATTAAGATAATAAATACATTTGTACATGCTGCATATATTGTATATTACAGTAGTCAACTGTAATACAAAATACTCTAGTAGTCCAGAACTATAAGGTATAAAACTAATGCATTAGAGAAAATTCGCTAAGAACTCAGGTTTGCTGAGACGTGGTATTAAATTATAAATTTACTTTTGAAGTATAGTGATTGTAAATATACCTTGTGCGGTTGTGCCAATAGTTTTATTGAATAAAACCTTAGCTAAAAATGGAAAAGGATACAGTATGCTCATTAAATAAAAAATTGTTTTCAAACGTTTCATAATTAATATGATACATTTTATTTGTTATATTTATTAAATTTAAAAAGTTACAAACAGCATTAAGTAACATAAAGAGAAAATGTTGTATAACAAATCATTTGTATTATGTTCATCTTCCTTGCCAGACCGTCTCTACTTGAAAAACGTTCATAAAATATAACTCCACTGGTTATTTAAATTACTAACATTATTAAAAGAAGATCCAAGTATAACAACAGCAAGAATATACCAGTTAAATGAGTAAACAAATTACAACCTAAGTCAGACATGCAGCGAATATTCATCATTCAACTCGATATTTTTATAAACTCACAATGAAAAGGTAAATATGTAAAAAAAATAATAATAATATATAATAAACTGCATGCAAAATAACGGGAGGAGTTTCCTTACCTCCCGAAACGTATAGTTTTAAACACTAGAAGGATAGGTAAAGCCCAAATAAATCAATAATAAATATGCCTAAATTTGTATGTATAATTATGGAGAAATAATTTGCATAAGGACCAAGAGCAATTGTACACCTAATTAGTGAACTAAAAACTATAACATATTTTGTTTCATTTTTTACGCGTTTCGCTGATTGTGGCGTCATCATATGCTCACCTTGTCTGAAGGCTGCATTATTGTTTCAGTCTGTAAGTACTGTATACAAATTTACTTTGTAATGAACAATCCTATAACCGGATCTTTTCAAGATGTTAAATTATTATTTGACAAAGTGATTTACTGAGACTTGGTTGCAATCTTTACCAATTAAGGATGAGTCAGATTGTAAGTACAACAATTGAATTTTTAACAATTTGAATTTATTTTTTAGAAAGAGCTACAGCAATGCTTCACTTTGCTGAATTCTTTTGAAAAGAGAGCCTTATACCTTCAAATCATTACTGACTCCGCTCATGCAAGTAACATCCACAACTTTAAAACATGTTTTAAACGACTCCGTTACCTCTTATTGAAAAGCGAATTTTTTATCAAAATTGGCCATGAATAAACCTGAGCTGTTAACCTTATCAGAGAATGTAAATTTGTTATTTGTACATGTTATTACTGTTTTGAACGTTAATTAGTGAAAACAAAATAAAGAAGTCTTATTTAAACCGAAAGAAGTAAACATAGTAGTTATCAAATTAAATTTGGAACATAAATATTTATATTTGTCTTACCACGTAAGTTGGTGAATTGTGTAAAATTTACCGGGTAAAAAACACATTATTAAAAATTATAATAATTTTATCCTCCTAAATGCCTAACAATGAGTCAAAAGGCCTCTTGGGGATTACGAATAAAAACGCTCTTATAGGAATTTGAATTGAAAATACGGGCTTGATTTAAGGCTATTCGTGTAAGCTTCTTACATAAAGCTTTAAGACAATGTCTTAACATCTATTTACTTGATCAAATTATAAAATTAAACTGTTAAATTCAAGCGTATAAACGGGGAAATCTTTTTTTTCTTGAGCAGTGTCTCTTCCTACTAACAAGATCTCGCCTCATAATCTATAGTTCGTCTGATCGATCCTGATCAAAACAGGTTATTTAATAATCGTTGAAGGTTCAAAACGGAATCTACCGGCCATATGTCATTAGGCTATTAATTAACGATGATTTTTTATAAAAATCTTACCATAGATGTTTAGAAAGTAACAAGTATATAAAGGGTATGTGTTTTCCATCAAAAGTTAAAAAAATCCAGTGCTGTAAGATAAAAACAGTTTATAAGTAAAAGTTTGTTTTCATAAAAAAATTGTACGTTTGCGGTTTATAGTTATCGGTGTAATTATTTTTTTAATTCATAGATGTATTTTGCTTTTTTTAGTATGTAGAAAAAGTAATGGTTTCCATCGATATTTCAACCGATTTCAATATATTGGTTTTGATTTCGATATTATCGTAATATCATTAGTCGTGGGCCTATACGAATATCGATATAAAACGATATTTTCGATTGATATCCAATCACTACTTTGAAGTGGTGACTCAAACCAAACATAAACCCCATAGACCAGAAGAATTGGCTTCCTGTTTCATCCCTGACCTTCCCGATTACTTTCCTCCCTCCGTGAGGTTGTAGGGTTGGTATACATGACTAGTTACTTTGGCTTCCACCCCTCACTGTATGTAGAGTGACGATTGTCCCTTCATTATAAGCCCCTTCACCCTCCCCTCCCTTCCTCCCCCTGTACATCACATACCCTCTGGCTTCTTCATATTGTCTTCCGATTTTCTGTTTCATTTCTCTTATTGCGAGGGTGAGTCTTTAATAAAAAACGTCCATCGAGCAGAAGTAATGTGGAGGTTGACATATTGTGTGGACGTGTGTTTCATTAAAAGTCATTATAATTTATCATCCATTGATCAAAATAGTGCTGCATTACGTTTCATGCTTAATGTTAGAATGGCAATATAATTTGTAAGTATTTTCATTGCACTTGATTGTGGCATTGACAATTTTTAATTGTAACCAAAATACATCACATTCATTAGGTGTAAGCAATAAAATGAAATAGTTATTGATCAGTTAAGAGTGGAAAGACCAAATGTTTTTCTTCACCTGCAACTTCGGATGACACAACATTCAAAAATGAATTTTTAAATACATTTTTGCGACTGAATTTACGAGATTGAGGATATAAACATCAGGTCAGTTGGTTTGGTCCAAAGTAACAATCAGAAATCAACTATTTATTACGTCAGCGAGCGGAACATGTTCTACGATTTGATTTTAGCGAATTTCCCCTATAGGGAAGAAGCTATTACCGTAGGTGGTATGGTAAGACTTAAGCCCGAGACCATGATAACTTTTTGTTTTGTGGTCCCCAGATGCCAAAAACACTATTCGTTCAAATGTATATCTATATATATATATATATATGTGTGTGTGTGTGTGTGAGTGTGTGTGTGTGTGTGTGTGTGTGTGTGTGTGTGTGTGTGTGTGTGTGTGTGTGTGTGTGTGCGCGTGTGTGTGTGTGCGTCACACCGACAATTATTGAAAGAAACGCCCGATTTTGAAGAAATTTGGCACAAATGTGTAGGATTAAGATTTATGACTTTAAGTTTGAAAACCAGATCGATCGGACTATGTGAAGGGGGTTTTGCGGAGGTTTTAAATTTCCCAAAAATCCGTTCCCTATAGGGAAGAAGCTATTACCGTAGGTCTCATGGTAAGACTTAAGCCCGAGACCATAATAAATTTTTGTTTTGTGGTCCCCAGATGCCAAAAACCAGATGTCATTTGTTCAAATTTGTATATATATATATATATATGTATATATGTATATATGTGTGTCCGTAAACACGATAACTCTCGTAAAACAGGTCCGATCTTGATAAAATTTGGTACAAATGTGTAAAGTGCCATTTATTTGAACGAGACCGAAAACAAGACGAATCGCACTATCCAAAGGGGGATTGGAGGGAGGGGGTGGTACCCCAAAAATGTTTTTTTATTTTCACATGTAGTTTTTATTTAAATCAAATTTTAATTTATACCATTGAATTCAGCTTAAAAAAAACAAACAATTTGGTATTTTGATCATTGCTCTACGTCAATTGATTACTGAGATATTGCAAGTACTAAACACAGTAAGTTGTCTAATGCTATTCTTAAGGGGAAAAAGAAACATTTTATATCTCGCTTATTTATGAATATAAACTGACGAAACTTGGAATATGAAGAAGCTTTACCGTAGGTGGCATGGTAATCTTGGTACATCATCTGGTTGTGGTTTGTTGTTGTTTGCACAAAAACCTGAATTTTCACGTATGGATCCCGTAGCAGCAAACCTAGGTACTCGCTCCCCATGTAATTCATATGGAGAATAAGTAAAATGTTATATATGGCTTATTTATAAATGTATATGAATGAAACTTGGTATGTGACTTTACTTAGATGATTTATATTGATATTTTCATTAACACCCATTATTTTGCGTTCCTTGTTGCAGCAAACATGCGTACTCATCCCCAATGTTATTCTTCAGTTTATGGAGAATAATTAAAATTGTATATCGCTTATTTGTGAATATATTTTTATGAAACTTGGTATGCGGCCTTATGTGGTATTAAGAGATTGGAAATTCGCTAAATACGCAGGTCTGCTGCGTCTGGGGTATTAGATCATAAAGTAGCACTTTAGGTGCCGTTGTAAGATAATGTACTTTTAGTTGTAGCTACGTAACTTATTCCCCGCTTACACACTCGTAAAGATAGTTTGATGTCAGTTACGTTCCAAGCAGTAATAGTTATAACTGCCTCAGCTTAGTGCATGCTGGCATATAGGTAAAGCACCCCCTTTTGAATAGCGTTTAAGGGATGCAAAAGAAATTATAATTACCTAACAATTAGATCTCCAAAATACATAATAATTTAAGATTTTTTAAATATTATTTATACAAAATGTTAAAATTACTAAAGTTTATAATATGGTTTATTCCCCATGCTCCTGATTTGAAAAAAATATACTTTAATTCAAAAACTTAATGATCACTTAACAAGCAAGTCCTCGGACAATGAACTAATATTGTTTACAATGACTAAAAATATTGACACGTAAAACGTCGATGACTACAATTTAATATTTACTGATTCGCCCATTCATTCACTGTCTCATCTTGTCACGCAGACATATTCTCCAGGGTACTACTGTCATTCTTCATATACAAATGCTGAAGGGCATCCTTGCAGCGGTTCTCCCATGAGAATTGCATCCGCCAAGTACCAACAGATCAATATACTCTGTAAGACTCTGCATAAACGTTACCACATAATTACCACATTTACTGTCTCATCTTGTCACGCAGACATATTCTCCAGGGTACTACTGTCATTCTTCATTTGCAAATGCTGAAGGGCATCCTTGCAGCGGTTCTGCCATGAGAATTGCATCCGCCAAGTACCAACAGATCAATATACTCTGTAAGACTCTGCATAAACGTTACCACATAATTACCACATTCACTGTCTCATCTTGTCACGCAGACATATTCTCCAGGGTACTACTGTCATTCTTCTTATGCAAATGCTGAAGGGCATCCTTGCAGCGGTTCTGCCATGAGAATTGCATCCGCCAAGTACCAACAGATCAATATACTCTGTAAGACTCTGCATAAACGTTACCACATAATTACCACATTCACTGTCTCATCTTGTCATGCAGACATATTCTCCAGGGTACTACTGACATTCTTCATTTGCAAATGCTGAAGGGCATCCTTGCAGCGGTTCTGCCATGAGAATTGCATCCGCCAAGTACCAACAGATCAATATACTCTGTAAGACTCTGCATAAACGTTACCACATAATTACCACATTCACTGTCTCATCTTGTCATGCAGACATATTCTCCAGGGTACTACTGACATTCTTCATTTGCAAATGCTGAAGGGCATCCTTGCAGCGGTTCTGCCATGAGAATTGCATCCGCCAAGTACCAACAGATCAATATACTCTGTAAGACTCTGCATAAACGTTACCACATAATTACCACATTCACTGTCTCATCTTGTCACGCAGACATATTCTCCAGGGTACTACTGTCATTCTTCATATGCGAATGCTGAAGGGCATCCTTGCAGGGGTTATCCCATGAGAATTGCATCCGCCAAGTACCAACAGATCAATATACTCTGTAAGACTCTGCATAAACGTTACCACATAATTACGACATTCACTGTCTCATCTTGTCACGCAGACATATTCTCCAGGGTACTACTGTCATTCTTCATATGCAAATGCTGAAGGGCATCCTTGCAGCGGTTCTGCCATGAGAATTGCATCCGCCAAGTACCAACAGATCAATATACTCTGTAAGACTCTGCATAGACGTTACCACTTAATTACCACATTCACTGTCTCATCTTGTCACGCAGACATATTCTCCAGGGTACTACTGTCATTCTTCATATGCAAATGCTGAAGGGCATCCTTGCAGCGGTTCTCCCATGAGAATTGCATCCGCCAAGTACCAACAGATCAATATACTCTGTAAGACTCTGCATAAACGTTACCACATAATTACCACATTCACTGTCTCATCTTGTCACGCAGACATATTCTCCAGGGTACTACTGTCATTCTTCATATGCAAATGCTGAAGGGCATCCTTGCAGCGGTTCTGCCATGAGAATTGCATCCGCCAAGTACCAACAAAACAATATACTCTGTAAGACTCTGCATAAACGTTACCACATAATTACCACATTCACTGTCTCATCTTGTCACGCAGACATATTCTCCAGGGTACTACTGTCATTCTTCATATGCAAATGCTGAAGGGCATCCTTGCAGCGGTTCTCCCATGAGAATTGCATCCGCCAAGTACCAACAGATCAATATACTCAGTAAGACTCTGCATAAACGTTACCACATAATTACCACATTCACTGTCTCATCTTGTCATGCAGACATATTCTCCAGGGTACTACTGACATTCTTCATTTGCAAATGCTGAAGGGCATCCTTGCAGCGGTTCTGCCATGAGAATTGCATCCGCCAAGTACCAACAGATCAATATACTCTGTAAGACTCTGCATAAACGTTACCACATAATTACCACATTCACTGTCTCATCTTGTCACGCAGACATATTCTCCAGGGTACTACTGTCATTCTTCATATGCAAATGCTGAAGGGCATCCTTGCAGCGGTTCTGCCATGAGAATTGCATCCGCCAAGTACCAACAGATCAATATACTCTGTAAGACTCTGCATAAACGTTACCACATAATTACCACATTCACTGTCTCATCTTGTCACGCAGACATATTCTCCAGGGTACTACTGTCATTCTTCATATGCAAATGCTGAAGGGCATCCTTGCAGGGGTTATCCCATGAGAATTGCATCCGCCAAGTACCAACAGATCAATATACTCTGTAAGACTCTGCATAAACGTTACCACTTAATTACCACATTCACTGTCTCATCTTGTCACGCAGACATATTCTCCAGGGTACTACTGTCATTCTTCATATGCAAATGCTGAAGGGCATCCTTGTAGCGGTTCCCCCATGAGAATTGCATCCGCCAAGTACCAACAGATCAATATACTCTGTAAGACTCTGCATAAGCGTTACCACATAATTACCACATTCACTCTCTCATCTTGTCACGCAGACATATTCTCCAGGGTACTACTGTCATTCTTCATATGCAAATGCTGAAGGGCATCCTTGCAGCGGTTCTGCCATGAGAATTGAATCCGCCAAGTACCAACAGATCAATATACTCTGTAAGACTCTGCATAAACGTTACCACTTAATTACCACATTCACTGTCTCATCTTGTCACGCAGACATATTCTCCAGGGTACTACTGTCATTCTTCATATGTAAATGCTGAAGGGCATCCTTGCAGCGGTTCCCCCATGAGAATTGCATCCGCCAAGTACCAACAGATCAATATACTCTGTAAGACTCTGCATAAGCGTTACCACATAATTACCATATTCACTGTCTCATCTTGTCACGCAGACATATTCTCCAGGGTACTACTGTCATTCTTCATATGCAAATGCTGAAGGGCATCCTTGTAGCGGTTCCCCCATGAGAATTGCATCCGCCAAGTACCAACAGATCAATATACTCTGTAAGACTCTGCATAAGCGTTACCACATAATTACCACATTCACTCTCTCATCTTGTCACGCAGACATATTCTCCAGGGTACTACTGTCATTCTTCATATGCAAATGCTGAAGGGCATCCTTGCAGCGGTTCTGCCATGAGAATTGTATCCGCCAAGTACCAACAGATCAATATACTCTGTAAGACTCTGCATAAACGTTACCACATAATTACCACATTCACTGTCTCATCTTGTCATGCAGACATATTCTCCAGGGTACTACTGTCATTCTTCATATGCAAATGCTGAAGGGCATCCTTGCAGCGGTTCTGCCATGAGAATTGCATCCGCCAAGTACCAACAGATCAATATACTCTGTAAGACTCTGCATAAACGTTACCACATAATTACCACATTCACTGTCTCATCTTGTCACGCAGACATATTCTCCAGGGTACTACTGTCATTCTTCATATGCAAATGCTGAAGGGCATCCTTGCAGCGGTTCTGCCATGAGAATTGCATCCGCCAAGTACCAACAGATCAATATACTCTGTAATACTCTGCATAAACGTTACCACATAATTACCACATTCACTGTCTCATCTTGTCACGCAGACATATTCTCCAGGGTACTACTGTCATTCTTCATATGCAAATGCTGAAGGGCATCCTTGCAGCGGTTCTGCCATGAGAATTGCATCCGCCAAGTACCAACAGATGAATATACCCTGTAAGATTCTGCATAAACGTTACCACATAATTACCACATTCACTGCTAGCTGGTTACCTGTTTCCCTATATGGCGTTCTTTTAATTATAAAGCCAGGAGTTGTATACAATTTATATTTTATCTACTGTTATTATGATGATCATAAATTAAATCAATACCCACGTTGCGGCAAACCAGCATACTCAGCGAATTTCCAACGAAAATATAACATTACACATTATAACACTTAACAGGATTCATAAGAAATATATCCACAAACAATCGATATTTTTAATATTAATTATTCTCCATAAGGATGGCATTCGGAATGAGTACGCAGGTTAGCTGCAACAAGGAATACAAAACAATGGGTTTTTATGCAAATATCAATATAAATCATCTTAGTGAAGTCACAAACCAAGTTTCATCCATATATATTCATAAATAAGCGATATATAACATTTTAATTATTTTCCGTAAGAATAACATGGGGACCAAGTACCTGGGTTTACTGCTACGGGAACCATAGGCGAAATTTGTTTTGTGTTTAAGAAACAATAAACCACAACCAGATGACCAAATTTCCTCAGTTTATGTTCATAAATAAGCGAGATATACATTTTTCTTTTTCTCCATAAGAATAACATTAGACAAGGTATTGTGTTTGGCACTTTCAATATCTCAATAACCAACTGACGTGGAGCAATGATCAAAATATCAAATTTGTATGCTTAATTCAATGGTATAACTAAAGATTTGATTTATATAAAAATTACCATTACAAACAAAATTTTTGAGGTACAAAAAACCCCCTTCGGATGGTGCGATTCGTCTGGTTTTCGAACTCGTTCAAATAAATGGTACTTTACACATTTGTACCAAATTTCATTAAGATCGTACCTTTTTTACGAGAGTAAACAATAACAATTTGAACGAATGGTGTTTTTGGCATCTGGGGACCTCAAAATGAAAATTTATCATGGTCTCGGGCTTAAGTCTTACCATGAGACCTACGGTAATAGCTTCTTCCCTTTAGGGTAAATTCGCTAATAATTCCCACGAGAATAATATTGGAGCTATGGCCGTCTATGGGGTAGAGCCCTAATCATGTATCACGATTTCAAATAGCCTAAATATTTCTCACAGTTGCAAAGACAAATCTGAAAAAGATTTGATCAAATTCAATAAAGCTGTTTTCTCGTGAAAAGTGAACGAAAGCTGGATCTATGAATGTAACAGACAGATAGACATATAAATATGTTGGTAACTGTGTGTATGGCAGTAAGGTTGCTAAATATTCAAAAATAAGAAATATTTTTCTTTTATTTTGATCATATACAATATCTGTATGTAACATACTTTATAAAAATACTCAACCCTGAACTTAAGACGGTTTGTTTTCAAAAGATTCTGTGATACTGATGTGTATTAAGGGAACTCGTGGCTTATGCAACATCTCTAAACCCCTTTACACCCCAGGCAAGATCTTTACATTTTGTTGCGCTGTTTCGTGTTTTGCGTTGGTTTAATATTTTATATAATAGAACCTGGGGGCCGAGCTTTGCTCAGAGAAAATTTTCATACTAATACTTTTAACACGTGAATGTGATTACTGGATGTTGTTGATCAATGTTTATAATTATTTTGTTTCAGTATTTTAAACTCCATAAGTTCAATGTAAAATTAAAATATTTTTAATGTTTTTTAAAATGAGCTTTCTAACTAACATTTGAGTTTTCTGGGGGTTAAGGAATTTGCCATTTGATTTCTCTGGCCTAGAAACTCTATTTTTCAAGATTGATTAAAACCCTTCCACGGCATTCCGAGTTCTGTTTGTTCGCATACATTGCTGGTAGGGTATCCCATACAATTACAATATGGTATTTGTATTGCATCATAAGCTTTTTTACAGTATTAATATTTAAGTGATGTAAACCAAACCCCCCTACATTAAATATGAGATTGTTTTTCGTGAAACTAACACGTTCACATAACATATTTTCTTAGTAATTTACAATATCTTCATAACTTTAAAATACAAAATTAAAATTTAATAATGTTGTTTTGAGATGTGTAACCCCCCCAACACCACCCCGTTCCCTTTCAAAACTCTTAGTGTCACTTGTTATTTTTTTATTTATTTAAACTTAATTGACGAACTAATTAATTTAATAAACTAGTATTTACAGAGAATTAGTAACTAATGGATAATTTCAATTTTAAATCTTTTGATTCGGATATTTTGAAACGACAACTAACTGTAATATTAAATTAAAATTGTTGGTCTGAATAGTAAAATTTGCAGTAAGAATTTCTTGATATTGGTTGTTGCTTTACCTCAACATAAGCCTCTTGCAATTATGTTCTTTTCTCACTTATATACCGCAACTATTTCTTTTGAAATAGTCTTAAACCATCGAATTTTAAAGTAGTCATAGCCTACCTTGATCCACTTTATGTTCCTAGATACAAAAGCTTCAAAAGAAATGTAAAAACACAAACGAGTTCGCACGCAGCACGCTGACGTTAGGGAAGTGCATTCCCGCATTAAAAACTTTTAACAATCAAATCACGGGTTTAAACAACGATTTGTGTGATTTTTAGCAAAATGGAAAATATTAGATTGTTTGGCTGTTCTGATACACCTGGTTCTCTTTCAATCTAGTATTGGCATGGCAATGTTGTGCATTATAAGCTTAGTAGGAGGTACCATCAGGATAACAAATCGGTATGGGGGTATTAGGAGTGATATATAAGATATGAAAAACATCCTTTTCCAATGTAAAATCCCCGTAAGACAACGTACTGTGTTTACTCAATCTCTATTTTCTTTAATAACTTAGTAAATATTGGTGCTAGAATAATGAGGTAGGGCTTAAGATTTCCGCATTTTTAATTCCTATAAATAGGACTTACATTTAAATTAGGGGCTTTTCTGACCCTTTTTGGGCCCAAAAACTCAAAATTCAAAATTTTAAATCTCAAAAAAACGAGGGTTAGGGTTTTACAATTGTTTTGCCCAACGAAATTGTCCAACTGAGTACAGAAAGGAATGTCCCGACCAAATTGTAAGTAAATCGGACAAAAAATGCGACTGCTAGAGTGCAAACATCACGAAAATACCCCCGTCGCAGCAAACCTGCATACTCAGCGAATTTCCAATGCATAATATATATCTTAATACCAAATAAAGCCGCATACCAAGTTTCATAAAAATATATTCATATATAAGCGCTATATACAATTTTAATTATTCTCCATAAGAATAGCATTGGTGATGAGTACATAGGTTTGCTGAAACAAGGAACACAAACAATTGGTTGTTATGCAAATATAAATAGAATTTAACTAGGTGAAGCCACATACCAAGTTTAATCAATATTCAATCATAAGTAAGCACTATATAACATTTTAATTATTCTCTATAAGAATAACATGGGAGCTGAGTAAGCAGGTTTGCTGCAACAAGGTACTACAAAAATGGATTTTTATGCAAATATCAATATAACTCAACAAGGTGAAGCCACATACCAAGTTTTATTAATTTATGTTCATAATTAAGGGAGTCATTACGTTTTACTTATTCTCCATAAGAATAACATGGGGGCTGAGTACGCAGGTTCGCTGCTACGGGGATAATCAACAAAAAATCAATTTTTTGTGCAAATATCAATATATCAGTACTACGCGACCCCACGTGCCAAGTTTCATTCATTAATAATGGAGATATCAAATTTTATTTATTCTCCATAAGGATAACATTGGACAACGTACTGTGTTTAGCACTTTGAATATCTCTGCAACGGTTGGACGTAGAATCACAATTTAAACACCAAAATGATTGTTTTGTGGAGCTGAGTTGATTGGTAAAAGCTAATGTGAATTTTACATTAAAATTAATTTAGGAAAAGCCAAAAACCTTTTTCCCATAAGATTAACATAGGAGATTTTATGAGCAGGTTTTTTTGAATTTTCTCCGCAACCACTTAACCTAGCTTAATAATTCAAGATACCATATTATTTGTTTTTTTAAGCTCTATAACATAGTCTAAACCAAAATTAAGTGTTTTAAAAATTTTAGGGTAAAAAATGCAAAAAACTGATTTTTGGAAAATTTAAAACCCCCATAAACCCCCCTTCCCATAGCCCGATTTTTCTGGTTTTCGAACTTAAAGTCATAAATGTCACTTTACACATTTCAGCCAAATTTCATCGAAATCGGACGTTTTTTACTCAAGTTATCGCATTCACGGACACATATATAGATATATATATATATACATATATATAAATTTGAACGAAAAGTGTTTTAGTCATCTGGGGACCTAAAAAAAATTTGTCATGGTCTCGGGCTTAAGTCTTACCATGAGACCTACGGTAATAGCTTCTTCCCTATAGGGGAAATTCGCTAAAAATAAACACATATATATATAATCTTGAACGACCACCCAAAACGTGTTCAAGGGGTCACGTTAGGAACTTCTATGGTGGTCCCGGGCTTAAGTTTCACCGTGCGAGTCATGCTAATAGTTCACTTTCTACAGGTAATTCACTAATAAGGGACGAATAAACATAAATGTACGCGTACTTAAAAAAATTAACAGATGGAGAAAGTGCTCATGTTGTTTGCCTAATCTCGTCCCAGTGTAGTGGTTCCGTGTTTTGTACTTTGAAACTGAGACGCAACCATTATGTACTTAGACAAGTTCAAGTTTTGTGCGGGTTTGAAAGTGACGAAATGAACTTCGTCGAAACGTGTCATCCATTCAAAAAGATGAAGTAGGATCACCAGACGGACTACACTCGTCGACGTAATTAAAAAAAAACAATCCGTATGACGTTAAAAGTAAAGCAAAGTCACTAAATCTTTGTCTATTTTGTTTTCGTTGCTACCATTAAGGGAGAAGCGAAGAAAGTTTTAAGCCAAAGAAATGTTTACCACCTCACAACACAGGGTGGGGTGTGTTATCACGCCGTTAGTTCCGCCAAGGTTCATACTGAGCAACGATGGGGTCTCGGGGGGTGCGTAAACATCAACCCTTATCATATACTTGGCCTTACAGTGTACTTACGGCCCGGCTGTAAATTTGGATTTGTATGCTGACTCTCTACTATGTAAAATGTATTATGATGTATTTTACGAATATTGTGCCCTGGATGATGACAGTTCGATTCTTTCTCGTAATAATTAGAGTTTGTAAATTAGATCAAACATTTTACAATTGTTAAAAAAGATTTATTTCCTATTACTTTCTGTATGATTGGTGTTATGTACCGATTTCTGTATGATTGGTGTTTGGTATTTACCGACCAAATATTTTGTTTTTAAATCCTTCATAATAACGCATAATTTTAATCATCTATGTTACGTATACTATCAGTATCTATTACGTATTATAGTCATTTAATTATTCTAATTTTCCATTGTTTGTAGATTGTTGTTGTTTAGTGTCGATATGTTATAATTTATCTCATCTACATTACTCACTCAGGTTATTGCTGTTGATATAAATTATTTGTCATGTTGTTATTGATTGATTGAGGTCTAGCTTTATTAAATCTGTTATTGTTATTTATTGTCTACAGTCGAAATAATATTGTTATTCTTCATGTGTTACTTATTTATTACTAGTCGACCTGTCACTGTTATTGTTTATTACTAATTGCATTCTGATGTTTTAAGACCACTAAACACCAATTATACTCACAACAGCTTGTCCCAGGTGTATAAGCGATTTTGATAAATTAATGTTCTGTCGTGTATTTAAAAATAGATTGTGCTGACCGTTAGAATGAATAAATAAATACTTATGCTTTAAGACTAGTCTGAAATTTTAAAGTGTAAAACCACCAAAATAATGACCACCGAAAAATAACCATATTTATAATTTAATAAATTATTTTCTGTAATATTTCTTAAATACATTGCACTGTGTAGAAGCAAAGCTATCTCTTTATTTTAAGAAATTTATATTTCAGCCATAATAATCAACCAAGGTAAAAGAACTTTTAAGCAACCATGTATGTATATTTTATGATTTTTGAAAACTTAAGCTTTACGATATATTTTTACGGTGCGAAATGGTTCCGCCAGTCCCCAGATTGGCTTACGAGGGGGGAGAACGTAACGAGGTAGATACATCCGTTTACGCCTCAAAATCCCCTCAGATTGGAAAAGGAGCTCAAAAAGTGCGAGAGCCTTATTTCACGATAATATAGCTATTTGTCGGACGCGAGGTAGACCTATATTACGTTTATTTCATTCCCCTTTTCTTTAAGAGTGAAAATACATCTGTATGGATATACAAAAAGGATCATTTTGAATGAAAATATATCCACTGCAATTATCAAAATAGAACTATGTACCTGTAATATTTTTCGAATCGGGGCAAAAATACGATGTAAGCCCATTTAGTTTTGTACTTTAATATAATAATATTATTTAAGGAATGATATTTTAAAATACTATATTATGATTAATAACATATTTTGACATCGAAGTTTGGAAATTAATTTAACGTTATATTTTCGTCATTAAAGAGTAATGTTATTGTATTACTTCTGCAACCGCCCTTCTTCCCCTAGGAAGACCCCTATTCCGTTTTAGCGAATTTCCCCTAAAGGGAAGAAGCTATTACCGTAGTCGGCATGGTAAGACCTAGGCCCGGGACCATGATAACTTTTCGTTTTGAGGTCCCCAGACCCCAAAAACACCATTCGTTCGAAACCGTATATATATATATATATATATATATATATATATATATATATATGTGTGTGTGTGTGTGTCCGTGGGTGCGATAACTCTCGTAAAAAAGGTCCGATTTTGATGAAATTTGGTACAAACGTGTAAAGCAGCATTTATGACTTTAAGTTCGAAAACCAGACGGATCGACCTATCCAAAGGGGATTTTGGGGGGATTTTGTACCCCAAAAATGGGTTTTTTGAGTTTTTTACATACAGTTTTTGAAAAAGTCAAATTTTATTTTTTCCCATTCGAATCAGCTTAAAAAGACGCACAATTTGATCATTGCTCTACGTCAATTGGTTACTAAGATAGTGAAAGTGCTAAACACAGTACGTTGTCCAATGTTATTGTTATGGAGGATAAGAAAAATTGTATATCTCGCTTATTTATCAACTTATCCTGACGAAACTTGGTATATTGCTTCATTTCATTGTGGTCTATTGATATTTGCACAAAACCCCATTTTCTGGCCGATAGTTCCCGTAGCAGCAAACCTGCATACTCAGCCCCATGTTATTCTTATGGAGAATAATTAACGTGTTATCTCCTTTAATTATGAACATAAATTAATAGATCTTGGTATGTGGCTTTACCTAGTTGAGTTATATTGATATTTGTATAAAAACCCATTTTTAGTGTTCCTTATTTCAGCAAACCTGTATACTCAGACGCCATGTTATTCTTAAGGAGAATAATTAAAATGTCATAAATCGTTTATTTATGAATGTATATTGATGAAACTTGGTATGTGGCTTTATGTGGTATTAAGATAAATTAATAAGCATTGGAAATTCGCTGACTATGCAGGTTTGCTGCTACGGGGGTATTTGCTTATGAAATGATCATACATTTATTATGTAATCTAGCTGATGTTAAAAATATACCAGTTGCTAGATGAGAGCAGGAGGAATTGTTTGGATTGATAATATGTATGTTTTACGTGTATTGGAATAATACTGGGTCGTTTGACTTTGCATCTCGTTGTTGTATGTACTTGTATTGTCAGTATATAATGAGTACAGTAACAAGTAATGCATAACAAAATAATAAATACAATATTATCTAACATTTATTGATGTTCAAATTCAAGGAAATAAGACAGCAAAATAAGTTACCAACAGTTTTTTAATGTTATTTGTTTACATCCGAATGAATTTGTATTTTTATATTTTCATTAACAATTAAGAATGAAACGGTATAAGAGATATATAAACTCCTTTCGCATATTGGTATAGACAATTGTTATGACTGGAGACTTGGGCATTAAAAGTATTAATTATGAGTGTTTGTTCTAGTACAATGCTCGTACTACAAGCTAAAGCTATACTAAATCACGAATACTAGAGCAATTTGAATTTATCGTTAAGATAAATTCTCAAAAATATTTATTATTATAAATAATCGTCGTAATAAACTCATACGAAATGCAATCCGTAAATTTTAAAGTAACGACGTCCAAACCCGAAAGACCTGAACTCATGGTCAGATAAAAGTCCACCGTAAAATGTAACATAAAACCCCATTGTCCAAACAAAGGTTACGTCCGTAATTTACTGCGATATTTTCCTCCTGGACGGACGTTCAAAGCGAAATATGGATCTATAAATCCGCGGTCGTAACGAGAACGAGGAACAAACTTTCGGCCGTCGTAAACGCCGGAATAACTCAAAACGCAATTAATTTGCAGAGTCCGCGAACAGTGGGTCCAAAATGGCGGCGCCTTGGACTCCGTGATTATTCACCGGGACTTTACTCCCCGCCTGTTCTCGGTAGCCTGTGGCATGTTCCGGGTGGCCTATTAATTAAATGAAAAACAAACAAGGTCTCGAACACGCCATTAGGGGCGTCGCTCCTTGTTTTCGTTTTTTGGCGGGAACGCAGCGCCTCTTCTGTTATTTATCGAAGGTTATATTGGCCGGTAAACGCCGACTGGTCGTCGGTGGCTGGTGGTTAAAACGTAAGATCTGTTGTTATAGGGGGTATTGTTATGGTGGCTTTGTTGTATAAGTAGAATCAAAACGGTGTTGTTAAATAGTCTGATCTTTTAAACATTCATTGGGCTTAAAATTTTGAATCGATAACAAATCGGATGCCTGTTTATAAATACGGTTCGAGTAATTTTAATTCTCAATCTCTTCTAAAATATGGATATATATTTGTAATACAATTCACATTCAATAACAAAATAAATGTTGCAATTTATTTATCTCAGTAACTTGAGAATTGTAAATTCTTGTACTGATTACTATACTTGTCATATGAGGTGTAAAATTATTATCATCACCAGTGTTGAAGACATAGATCAACTTCATCACGTCTGTCGTGTATCATTGGTTTCAGACGGTATCAATATAATCAATAATATAGATTTTAAAGAAAGAGATAAGCTAAATGATATTTTCCACAAGTCTGCACGTTTGATATATTTTATATACTTTGAAATGTTTGTGAACCTCATTCCTTTTTCGTACTCACACCTTGAACCATCATGGAAATTGCGCAGTAAACCTTAAAATAAATCCCGTAACCTGTTTAAGGTCCTGAAGTCAAGATAAAACATTTATACATCAGAGTTAAAATTTGTACCCGTAAACGATTATAATCACTCTAAAACAAATAAAAACAAGTTCGCACGCAGCACGCTGACGTGAGGGAAGTGAATTTCCACAGAACAACTTTTAAAACTAAAAATCAGTGTATAAACATAAAATTTATTCCAATTTTTATTGAAATCTGAAAACAGTGATTTTTTGCTGTTCTGATGCTCCTGGTTTCATTTACCTGCAAAGCTGGAAATACAATTTTGTGCATTATAATGTTAGGAGAAGGTCCAGTCAGGCTTGAAAATACGCGTGAGGTTGCTGAGGATGATTAAAGTACTCTAACAAAGGAATAACAGGCTTTTCTAGTGTAAAATCCCCATAAGACAACGTACTGTGTTTAGTCAAACCAGATTTTCTTTAATAACTCGGTAAATATGTATGCTAGAATGACGAGAAAGGGCTTAAAACTTTCGCCTCACTAATTCCCATCTTTTTGCATGCATTCATTTTACATATGGGGCTTTTCTGACCCTTTTTGGGCCCAAAAACTCAAACATTTGAAAGGTTAATCCCCAAAAAAGGGGTTTAGAGTTTTCTGATTGTTTTGCCCAACGAACTTGTCCAACGGATTACAGAAAGGAATGTCCCTACCAAATTTGAAGTAAATCGGACAAAAAATGCGACCGCTAGAGTGCAAACACATATATATATATAAAATTTTGAACGACCCCCCAAAACGTGTTCAGGGGGTCACGTTAGGAACTTCTATGGTGGTCCCGGGCTTAAGTTTCACCGTGCGGGTCATGCTAATAGTTCACTTTCCAAAGGAAATTCACTAATAATTGCTGTAACCCTCCCATTACAACAAAGTTACAAGCAAACTCGAAAATAAGTTTTACAACCCATAACTAAAACTCCCATAACTGACTTTACGACCAGTTAAGTATTTAAGTTCTATACTGCACTAATAAATAACTCCGGACAAAATTGCCCACTGTTTACTCAGCATGCTGAACTCCTCGTGCTCAAGATAGCCTCAGGTTCGCACACCGCCTCCCGTCGCAGCAACCTGCCGCGGGTACAGGCGGTGAAAGATAATGGGCTCGGTTAATTATCAGGTTAGCAACCATGGGGGGGAGGGGAGGGGAGGGGTTGTTTGCTCGATTATCAGCTGTTATTTATTGTGTGCGCACAGGTGGCTAGGTGAGTGACCGGACGGTTGGAGTGTTGGAGTTGGGCGACGCAGGTTGGCTTCACACTCTAGTGCGAATATGAGCTTTGATGAGGGTGGAGACCAGGGGGAATATATGTGGAACTAATAGCGTTATTGGATAATCGAATTTAATTTTTAGTGAAAAAGTGGTCATGCGTGGGCCGGACAACTCAACAGTTCGATCTAGTAGTTTTGAATTTTTCTTATTTAAAAAATAAAATTCAACATTTGCCAAGTTATATATATATGTTCCGTCTTAAATAAAAAATCGTAGCCGATTGAGCTGAAATTTTGAATGAAGGGAATATATTATATAACACACTAAAACGGTATACAGTATTTGGACTCCGAATAGACCTTTTAAATCTCAAAACACTGTTAGTCTCCACCCCATTGATCTTCAAAGTTCCAGTAATATTCTTATGGATATTGATTTGTTCCTTGAAAGATTTTAAAAATATCTGGAATTTTGCAACCACACGAGATTCCCAGACGAAGGACCGACCGTGGAAAGACTGGACATCAGCTAGTAAATGAATGTCTTTCATACGGTACGCACTTACCACAACTGTATATATTTACCATGCAATTAATTCGGAGAACAATTTTTTTACGAGTTTTGGACTAATTTTAAAACGAGTCTAGGACCATAAATATTGTAGGAACCACACGAAATTAGTATAATTTAGTGGCTGTATTTTAAATTATTTGGGTAAATTATTTCTGTAGCAGTTTTAATTTTTTTCTTTAAGTTTTTCCCTTGTTTGGTAAATGTTATGAAAAGCAATGATATAATAAATGACTTGAGGAATTGGATGCTATGTCCCAATTAATACAAACCTGAAAGCGCAGCTCTGTAAATATAACATTTACCGGTTTACACGAAACTCTATTTTAGAAGACATGAAAATCGTGACAACGATTACCTCAGGGTCAGCCCCGAAGGCTCGCATGCTCAGCAACAGGTTAACTCTACCTGTCCATCACCCTGAACAAACAAAGGGGCGGAGTGACCCCCCAGATCTGGTTCACGTAGTCGGTGATCAGTAATCACGAGACAATCACGAGTAATCACGGGTAATCGGATGCTGATTGGTCCTCCGGGCCGGACTATGTTATTTGTTCGGATCAGCCCCGAGTGGACGGATCGCTTCGTGGCATGAGGGAATACCGGAGGAGGATGGAGGAGATTCGATCCGCTGATTATGAGAATTAAAAATGGCTGGGGGACGGATTATGGACTAGACTAATTGGGTGCGTTGTTTCAATTTTGAGAGGATTGTCCGGGGGCTTATCTAATCGGGAGTTAATGGGATGAAAAATTGGTAGTAAATGGCTTTGGTAAGATTGGAGAGTAATTGGATGCTGTAACTAATTGTTTTTTTTATCTGATAGTACTAACTTGTTTCGTAAAAAATTTATCATGATTTTTTCATTTGTAAATCAATTTTTTTAAATTCATTGTTGGTGAGATTATGTTATTTAATAAGTTTGTGCAAACGTTGGCATCACCAAATGAGAAAAACATGTGGAGGAATGTATTTTTCTGAAGTTACTCCTTGTGTTTCTCAAAAAACCGTTGTAATTCCAAAACCTTTGGAGTGGGGTCCAATTATGAAACATTTGGCGAACCTGATTCCCTGATTCCCCCATAAGTCAACATGATAATCCATTGATGAGGAAAGGGCTTTTAAAGTTACTATTGGTCTTATTATGACGCCAAATGTTTCGTGAATGAAGCTAACTCTTAAACTGGTATTTATTATACTTGTTATTTATCAAACAACAACATCTGTCCACCCCTGTGCGGCGCCGGCGTCGCGTGAAATAGTCACCTGCACCTGGGCCCTCCCAGGACATGACAGCGGATTTCCTTCTGGCCCAATATCCTGCCGATAATAATGTGAAAATGGACCATGATTAGTTCACGATTGTCTAATTATGTTACAGGTGTGGTGGTGGGGGATACTATACAAAATTCATTACCAAATATCGTGGATATATTTGGAGATACACTCGGCAAATTTAGAAAACAAATTGTACAACATTTATTAGATTAGGTTCGTCTTATGGTATAATATATAAATATTTATTAAGTTTTTGCATTTAGACTGAACGTTACCTTTAACTCAGTATGTTTGGTATAGAGTAATTTAATTTAATATATTTATTTAATTGTAGTGTGTAGTTTAAAACTTTAAATAATGCATGTATAGTAGATTGTATGTGTCATGTGCATGGTATTACATTAGTATTTTGGAAGACATTGAGTAGTGATTCATGAAACTGGACTTGAATGAAAAATCCCTAAAAATAATGAATGTTAGTGATAATGCTACTTTGTAATTGGGTTAAGAACCTGTTTTGTAGCATTTTTGTATCAATAAATGAAATGAAATGAAATGAAAATGGCGGTGTGAAAATTTGGCTATGAAATACAATTTTAACTGATATATTCTTACTGTATTTAGAAACATAAGTCTTTAGGCCCTACATTACCAGAAGTCAAACCTCTAAATTTCAAGGTCTCACGGTACAATTTTCAAAATATTTTTTCAAAATATACTTAACGTTTTTTCCTTAATTATCGAAAAGTGGGCAACTTTCGAAAAGGAATTCATATGTTTCTTTCAATGAACGTATATAAAATAAAAACAACATTATTCCAAAACATATTTGTTTTACAATACATGCATTGGTCAGATGTTAAACACCAAGCCACAATAAATGTTACCAAATATTACCCCCGTCGCAGCAAACCTGTGTACTCAGCTAATTTCCAATGCATATATATGTCTCACTACTATATAGAGCTACTTACCAAGTTTCACAAAAATAAATTCATAAATAAGTGATATATAGCATTTTATATATTCTGCGATTGAAGCAGTGCGTTACTTGCTCTCTATTTGTAAAATCTGTATTGAGGTACCACTGATCAAAGTTGGATTATGTCCAATAACGAACTACTTAAATTTCAAGCTATACCTGTTACACTGTTACACTGTTACAACTCAAACTGTAGGTTATCAAATATTAAATCCTTAGAGTTGTTTTATTTAGAGGCGGTTTTGATTGTCTTTTTTAGCATTTCATAAAAGGAAAAGGTAAGAGCCAACAAGCTCTTAAAACGGACAGATTTTATCACCTCATTAGTGCTTCTTCGAATTCAACCTTAGGAGAGCTGGACCAATCAAAATGAAGGACGGGAATGATTAAAGAACATTGCATCAGAAGTTGTTTGGTCTACTCAATAAATTTCATCTTAGGATCAATATTTTTCACAATAAAAGTCCCAAAACATTTCGGGTTTCTACCCATTAAAAAAGGAATGTCTACGTTTAAGTTCCATCTTTTCTCAACGAATTTTCCGAAATAATTCACTACTCATATTGTAGAACTAAATTCGATGCACTTACAATAAGCAAAATATTTATTGAACGTTATTTAACGATTATTTTTTGTAATAATCAGAACTCTGTTGACAGGAGTTGCTAGGCATGTTTTAATAGGATAAACCGTTTATTATCAAGACAGATAATCCGTTGAGGAGGGACGGTACCTCAACGATGACATCGGTCATTTGTATAAGTAGCCAGAAACGTTAAATCCGTCATGGGGAAGGTTAATTTAAACAAATAAGCAAGAACGCATCTTCGTAAAATGATGTTATAATTTGAACAAACTTTCTATATATTCAACCTTTTCTTTAACTTACACTCTATGACTGGACATGGGCCCCGAGAAAATAAATTAGGAACAAATACCTAATCAAGTCTGACGAATGCTGATTATGTGAGTGTAAAGAAAACTCTGCTGAACATATTGCCATTTTGTCCAGCGTTTGGCTAAGAAAAGGCTGAAAACCATTGGAAAAGTTGTACGTAGGCCGGAGAAAATTGCAGAGATGGGCGTGTATCAGCGAAAAGGTTACTGTAAGAGCCTAAAGCCGTACTGAAACTTTAAAAGTGCTGTAACAAATCTTCTTAGGTCGAATTGGCTTTGAGTAGATTAGTTATACCCTAACGCTAAAGGAAAAAAAACTTAGATCCTATACTCTAATGAGTCAGGTTTGCTTGAATTTTTCTGGTTGCTTGCTTGGTTGAAACACTGATCTCAAAAAGGACTTCAACGATTTCGTTCAAATGTTGGAAGTAACAGATTTCTGGGATAAAAATAAATTCTACACAGGTTTCCTCGCTAGGAAAAATATTGAAAACAAAAACGAATTGAAACATTAACAATTAGCATTCAGTGAACTGTAAAAGTAAAACTTATAACTTTAAGTATTAACATACGGTTTGCTGATAACAGTAACTAAATTTATTGAATGAAGATTACATATAGAGTGGTCATAACCAAAATGAATTAAATGTTCATGTAATAAAAATACTACCTGAAGGGACATTGAACTATAGTAAGAAACTGAGTGACCATAAACATACTGGTTAGCTATAAGTTCATTATAATTTAATCTGCTCGTCAGTAGGGGGGATATGGTGAAAAATCCCTCCAAGTCATCTAAACATACTGACTGACCATCCCCGAGCAAGGCTCGGTCCCCCTGATGCTTATATTACTAAAGAAACTAACGATGTTGTCGAAACACCTCGGATTCATATTACAAACACAAACTTCCTCCATTAAAAATTAACCACCAAAACCGATCCCCGGACAATTTCCACATGTCGACCTCCATTAAATCGACCCACCGTTATCGAGATTGACCGGAAGGGGAAGTGGGAGGGGTGTGGAGGGGTGTTTACAGGGGTTGATTTATGCGACAAGTATTTGTAAATACTCAGGCCCATGTGGTTCGTAACAGGCCATGTATCGGTTCAACACCGGCCAAAACAAACATTTACGCGGATGTTAACTCGAACTGGGAACCCTCACTCTTGTAGCCTCTTCGTCTCTGGAGGTTTGTTTCGATTAATCGAATCCACACGAGACTCCGGTAGTTTTACTGATTCGATTGTTTTTGTGAGTATATTTTCCAAAATGGCTTATTCACAATTACTAAGCAAAGTTTGGATTTTCCTTTTGATATGGCGTCCTTGGAAGGATGCAGATTAAAATATGTTTTGCCAAATATTGGTTTTCTTCAGTGATATGTAAAAAATATTTATTTTTAAGTACATGTAGGTAGTGTGTAAAGTAATGTATTACTGAACAAGCTATGCAATATGTGTTCATTGTAATGGAAAAAAATGTAGAAAATAATTTGGAAATTACCAGATTGTTAAATGTTTCTAAATTGAAGCCTATACTGAGAAATACTTACATAAAACTGTAAACTCTTGTTGTCTTTAAGTTTTTATATTTCTCATTAACTACATCACAAAACTTAAAGTTGTTTTAATTACGCCTTACACCTTACCCGGTCGTTCAATAAATTTGCGTTGATATAAAATTGAAAATGAAATAGTCCTTTAATGAGTTGAATGTTAAAATTTTTAAAATTCTGCAAATTATGAACATAATTTTTGTTAAGAAGATTGCATTAAAAAAATACCAAAATAATAATAAATAAAAATAATATTTAAAACGTATCACGGTAAAATTGCAGTGTAAAATCCGAACACCGAATTTGTTATAGTCCAAAATAACTCACAAGAAAACTATCTTTAATTTGATATTAAAGTTGGACTTGCATAAATGTCCCTCTTACAAAACGAGTAAGACTGTTACCAATGGCTTTGACTGAAACAGCGAACACCAAGTAGGTATACTACCAGTAAATATCGAAATTAAAGGAAGTTGTTGCATATATCTTGCGCAAGCTCTTTAAGAAAGTTATTTTACAGCGACACAACTATTTACTATTTAGTTTTAATTTTTATTCGATTACCACTGTAAAATTAGATTTACAGCACAGAAAATCAGTTGTTTTTTTCTGTTAAAGAATTTTTAATTTTAAGTAATAAAACTTCTCTTAAGAGCAAAACTCCAAATTTGCAAAATTGAAAATTGGTGATGAAGAATCTTAAACTTGTTGACCTAGTTTTAGACTTTGACCTGGACGCTTGGACGAGGATGAATTCCACAATTCTTTTTTCAAGCCTTGCCATTTTTTCAAATTTCAGACCACATCCTCTTTCCCACCACACCTCCTACCCTGCCCCAACTCCGTCGTCGCCCCCGGTATACAAACACCCTCTTCCCCGAGATGTTGACAACTCTTATCTCCCCGCCTGCTGTTATCAGTCCCTCCTGCCCTCTTATCAGTGTCTGGGTCATCGGTTAACTTATCTGGACCCTGTCAACCTCAGTCGATACTACATGTTTATGTTAACTGATGTATCTGTCAGACCCGAATTATACGGTTCATTAGTTTGTTTTTATGAACTATAAAATGGAATATGAAAGTGATAAGTGCGTATTAAAACTGTTATCAGGTTATGCAACGTGTTTATTTCATTCGTGGACTCAAACTATGATTCATGTGATTGAAAATACACTGCAGGACTGTGATCGGAATTTAATTTAAATACGGCCTTTCAAAACGTAATATGCCTTATACACTCATTTAGAGTTTGAACTAGCAATGCCTAAGGTTGTATTTACAAATATTAAATACAATCATATGCGCATGTATTGAATAGTTACTTAAAATATTTATTACTTTGTGTATAAGTAAAGTTTTTAGCCTCGTGCTTTTGTGAAAAAATCCAATTCCATTCCCAACCAGAATCTTGTGGTTTTGTGAAATCTTGTTGGTTCAAATGTAAAACTATAAGTCTATTGCTAATTGAAAATCTCTTATCATTTTTGAGTTTCAAAGTCCATTTCCTTCTCAGTGGTTTTGGCTGGTGTCTCAAAATTCTAATCAGTTTATTTTATTTAGAGAAAAGTTATTATTTGTTTACAACCCAATTAAAAAAGTAAATCAAGTTGCTAAATACTAAACTCGTTTTAACGATCTTAATTTGCACTAGAAAATTTAGAAAACTATAAAAAAACTATAGAACAAACTTCGTCTTATGTACATTTATTTTTAAAGAGCCATCCATGTTTTTTTAAACATATCTGCAATTTAGGAGCTCCAGTCACCCGTTTTCCTAACTATTCTCCCCTTAAGGCTGATGTTAACTTTCAAAACTCACCTGTTCTTAGCGGACTATCGGAAATCGTTCATTTATTGTATACGTTTTAGAGAGAAAAAAACTAGCTATTTAAGAAAGCTGTCACAAATAGTTCACCCATAAAAAGTATCAGTTATTCAATATAAATCATATTGAATATTTTGGAATTTTATTGAACTTTCTTTTTTTGCGAAACTTTGCTCACGGGAATTGCTACGCATTTTTATTCTCTTTGAAGTTAGCCGTGAATCAACTATTCGAACAATCCGTGGTAGAGAGTAGGGATTTAATGGCAGTGGTCACGGGAGAAACAGGTAGAAACGGGATTTAATAGCAGTATTCACGGGAGAAACAGGTAGAAACGGGATTTAATAGCAGTGTTCACGGGAGAAACAGGAAGGAACGCGATTTAATAGCAGTGGTCACGGGAGAAACAGATAGAAACGGGATTTAATAGCAGTATTCACGGGAGAAACAGGTAGAAACGGGATTTAATAGCAGTATTCACGGGAGAAACAGGTAGAAACGGGATTTAATAGCAGTGTTCACGGGAGAAACAGGAAGGAACGCGATTTGATAGCAGTGGTCACGGGAGAAACAGGTAGAAACGGGATTTAATAGCAGTATTCACGGGAGAAACAGGTAGAAACGGGATTCAATAGCAGTATTCACGGGAGAAACAGGTAGAAACGGGATTTAATAGCAGTGTTTACGGGAGAAACAGGAAGGAACGCAATTTAATAGCAGCGGTCACGGGGGAAACAGGAAGGAACGCGATTTAATAGCAGTGGTCACGGGAGAAACAGGTAGAAACGGGATTTAATAGCAGTGGTCACGGGAGAAACAGGTAAAAACGGGATTTAGTAGCAGTGTTCACAGGAGAAACAGGTAAAAACGGGATTTAGTAGCAGTGTTCACGGGAGAAACAGGTAAAAACGGGATTTAGTAGCAGTGTCACGGTAAAAACGCAAAATGTTACGTGGCTGGAGCCCCCTCTCACAACAGTTTTAGCAGCACTACTCGATAAGACTGCCGCGTCTATCGCATCCCTTATCGCCACGTGTGCCCAGTCCCCAGAACGTGCCTAGGCATGGGTGCCCGGCCATAAAACTGTCCAGGGACTTGTGACAAAGCGTGGAGGGGGGGGTGAGGTGCCCAAGTCGGGGGTGAAGGGTCACCGGTTTGACACATTCCTTACGAACGTTTCCGGTATAAACCAGCTGGCCTCATATTTATTTCATCCCCAAAATATCTCTTGCCCCGTAGAGGTCTCCATGGGTAGTTTTTTGCTTGGGCTTAGGGTTTCGGGGTAATTTACGTGAGAAAGGTTGCCATTTAAAAATAAAACTGCGAATATGGTCTGATTTATTTTTAGCAGCGATCAGTGATATGATTCTAGATCTGCATCCCGTATATGCCATAAACAGTTTGTGTGTTTTTGTGTTTTTGTGTTTTTGTGTTTCTGCCATGTTAATGTTTTGTGTATGTTCGTCCGTTCGTCTGTTTATGACTTTTTAACGACCTCCTCGGAGTGAAATTTCCGTCTTTAGCTTGAGAATGGCCCCCTAGTCGAATCGAAACCGGTGGCACAAATACAGTGACGTGGAAAACTTGACAATTTTTATGTAATTAACCTCTTGATATAACATAATCAGTGATAGCTATTCCAGAAATAACCAAACCCTTTGAGTCTTCGAGTCGGTGTCACATACAGAAGGCTCATGGTTGAAGCGTATTCGGTATGGTTGATTTAAAAAATAGTCTTATTCGCGAAACATTGGTCATAAATGTAAATATGTCTGTAGAATCGCCATATATTTCAACAACATTCTTTCTTCCTCTTAACCATTTGCACCCTGAATGATTTTTGGCCTCAGCCACAGCACTACTTTACCCCCTCCTGTGCTCAGGATTGAGAATGCTGTATTTATATAGTCGTGTGGTAATAAAGTATTACTATACTCTTCTTAACTATATTACTTAACTATATCTTCCGTACTTTGGAAATTAAGTTGTATATTGATAATACTTTCTACGAAAAATCAACAACTAAAATGCAGAACGTATAGTTTTGAATTAAAATAATAGAAATTTAACGTGTGAAGTATGTTTTGTGAAATAAATTTTATCCAAAAACTCAAGAAATGTGATAGAGGCAAAAGAGGCAAACCTACCATGTTCATTTGAAGAACATAAGGATTTTAAGCCAAAGCTTATGTGTGGTGACGTGATTTAGCCTTTTACTCCATAAACCTGTCATCCACGACGCAAGCTTGTTTTAACTATCCCCTTGTAGGACAAGCATTGTGGTGACACAACCACTAGTGGGGGTTTATATGAGATTGCAAACTAAACGGGCTATAGTCACTAGCAAACTGTATGATAAGACGTGTTTCTTCCAGGTATATATCCTCTCTTCACAAATGATAGGTTATTTGTTGCTTTATCAACAAACAGGTGATCCCTTACGACCATGAAAACGGTAATGTTATTTAGTAAGGAAATGTGAGTAAAATATTTACCAAAAACATAAAATATAGCACATATTTCCCCATTTTCAGTTTCGGCAGCAATTTTTTAGCTATACAAAATAACCAACATTACCTAAATGCCTTGGTTATTGTTATTTAGCGTTTTACAAATTTTAAATGATCTATGGTTTTCATAAATATTATGCGTCTTTACTATTTAAAACATACTTTTCTGATTTCAAACTTTGTACTTGTATGAGTTACGTACAAAGTCTTATTTACTGCAATAAGGGAAATGTTTCATCTAAATTTCAAAATCACTTGAAGTGTTGATAGTTATTCATCATGAGAAGCTCGTGTTATTGGAGTTCAATCAAATTTAAAATTTAGCACTTCAAATGATCCAATAAAATAAACTTTATTTTGTTTAGGTCTCGTAAAATTATTGAGTTTTTTGGTTTCTAATCAAAATAGTTAAACTATAAATTGTATACAGTATTTTTTAGCATATGTATTAAAATAGTATTAATTTAACAATATTTATTCCTAAATTTGTCATACTGTGTATTCAATTGCAAACATACAGTTATTTTTGTATCAGTTGTTGGTCAGAAATTAATACATTGTGATTCAAACGCCTAACCAAAATTAAAGTTTAATTTATTGGATACAGAAAATTAAATTTAGCACTATTATTTAGTACTAACAATCGATTTAGCTTAAATATATTTTCATAAATCATATTGCAGTTATATCCTACAAATTTATACATGTTGGCTTAAGGATTGATCTGACCAAAATTTAACTTTTTCAAACTGCATTTACGATTAAATTTACAACAAATCGTTTCAATTTACATACCTTTGCAAATATAAAGTTGTTCTAATGTGGTTATACTATACAAAACGTTCATAGACAATTTAATATTTTAAAAATTGTTGCAAGTTACTCACAAATACTTATTTAACATACTCTGTTGCGTATTAGATTTATAAGAGCTTATGTACCCTTGTAAATCCAACAGGACCTTAGCCTAGTTTCCCCTTCTATCAGTAATAATTGCCGTTAATCTGTTCCTAGAAGTACAAACACACGTGAGCTCTGCAGCGGTAGATATCAATTAAACACCCCATTCACACAGCCCTCTGCACACACAGGCTGGCTCGGAGGCCATTTTACGGCTACTGTAGCATTAAAGTTGCCCTTTTCCCTTAATTGTCGGGCTTAAAGCCCTTCCCGAGCAATTAACATGGTAAACGGCCACCCCAAAAGCGGTCTTTCCGGTAACTGCTTATTCAAAGTGCTTACTTGTTGCCTGCAGCTGTTTTATGCGTTTGTAACAAGTTTCGTTTTCTGTGTTTGAAACTTTTAATTAAAAGTTAAGTGTTGATTCTTAGAGCTGTGGTAGCATTCTCTCACTCTGTTTATAGTATGTTAAGAGTGCTGACGTAACGGAAGAAGGCATTTTTGAAAATTGTGTTTATCCACTTGTTTCTAAAATCCGTCGTATTTTACCTAATTTGATCGTATCGTTCCTTAATGTTACAAGTTTGTTTCGTATACAGTATAGCCCTACATAAACATAAAAAAAACTATTAAATATTAATACTGCCAAGCAAACGCAAGATAATAAGATTTTGGGTTGCTTAATGGGATATTGATTAAGAATTTCTTTATGACTAAAGCCTTACACAGGTTTAGCAAAAGGGGAAAGGAGGTGCGTAGAAAATAAGCTAAAACCCACTTGTGTAAAGACTATAATAAATCAAATTGAAACTGTTAGTACGTTCAGTAAGGTAGTTCATTTTGCTACAATAACTTTGTCACTTTGAATGACTTATTCATAAGCAAACAAATTTCAGTTTCCTGTATTTTAGAAGCATTTTTCAGGGGCCCTTAAAGATTTTCAAGTTCAACAACGGGTTCGCCGTTTAACCGATATTTACACGCAAAGAGATATAAGTGAAGGACTTGCACACGTTTTAAAGTTATAAATTAAAATTAATATTTCTGATCCAAGCTGGACAAACATGTTAATCCTACTCCAGGGATTTCCGTGGCGACCCGGGGCCCGGGTATCGTCACACACAACATAACTTGGCCCGTCCACCCAACAACCCAACAGCGTGCTACAATAGAACATACGACCGAGCGTGGGCCTCACCATTGTCAACATACCAACAAAGCGTCATATCTCTCCGGTCTCCGGTATTGAACCTAACAATTACCGCGAATTTACGGTCGGCCATCTTGGATGCGAGCCAATTAATAAAATAGGCGATGTTTAATTAAAAAGATAAATCTGAGATACTAGATTCACCGTGCGCCGGTACGCCTACATTCCTATATGATAATCGCCGGTTGTTTATTTAAATACAATTTGATAATGGAAGCTGCCCCGGGGCCGCCGTTGACAGGATGATGGCCCGTAATGAGAGGGTAGGGGCAGAGTGGCGAGCGGCGGCCATGACGGCGGGAGTAACTGAATCTCGGATGGAACCGGCGCGGCGCTTCCGCTGGTCAAAACTCGGGCTGGAAGTAATTTTGAAGAGTTATTAGTGAGGAAAGATTATGGATTATGGATACATGATATGGTGTAGAGGTGAGTATCCGAATTAGGTGGCTCCAGGCAAGAAACATTTCGCGTTTCCACCTGCTTTTTACATAAGGCTAATTTTAACTTTAAAATCTCGTTTGTTCTCTACTCATTAGCCTAACTCTTTCATTTATGGCTCATTTTAAAAGCAAAAGAGTATGTATAGCAATTTCATCTAGCATAATTTTTATATTACTCATAGTTAACCCATTAATCAAACCTCAAATTACACTTATTATTGTAGTTGCGTGCTTAGACTTGTACTTGCGTACTTAAACATGGGTTGCGCGCTTAAACATGGGTTGTGCGCTTAAACATGGGTTGCGCGCTTAAACATGGGTTGCGCGCTTAAACATGGGTTGCGCGCTTAAACATGGGTTGCGCGCTTAAACATGGGTTGCGCGCTTAAACATGGGTTGCGCGCTTAAACATGGGTTGCGTGCTTAAACATGGGTTGCGCGCTTAAACTTGGGTTGCGCGCTTAAACATGGGTTGCGCGCTTAAACATGGGTTGCGCGCTTAAACATGGGTTGTACGCTTAAACATGGGTTGCGCGCTTAAACATGGGTTGCGCGCTTAAACATGGGTTGCGAGCTTCTTGAAAAATAAAAGGTTACGGGATGTTGCTTTGAAATGGTTCGCTGGACTTGGGCTAGTGGAAAAAATACCTTTACAGGAGTTTTAATGCCATATTTATAGTCTGAAGAAACGATACCTATAGCAGGAGTACGTCAGGGCTCCATCGTGGGCCCCTTACTTTTCATTCTGTATATAGGGGGAATGGTTCTTCTCGCTAGCCTAAAAGCACATTGGATTTCGGTTCGAGGTTATAGGTTAAATGGGGGGACCCCCACTCAAGTTGAGGCGTTTGAACGCTTTCCTTTACAAGCCTTTTTGTGCTTTTAACACAATACTTCTGGCTTAAAAATTAAATATAATGATAATTGTGGGCGTGGGTAGTTTGATTAGGTAGTAACATAGAAAATGTAGAAACAACCAGGGGGTAAATGTAGATAATGGTTAGAACTGAAATAAATAGTCTTGATGATGACGGTTACATCAGAAAAATTCCTGTTAATTTGCCTATACTACTGTTTATAATAAGTCGATATCCAGTATTGAACCAGTTAAAGATCTACATATAATAAACATAGGTTTAAATAATAATATTTTCAAATAATCGTAAAATCCTTACCTCAAAGAGTTACATATTGAAACTTAATGGCCAAGTGGGTGAATCCCTAAGTGGGTTAAGAATAATTTCTGAACTTTGAAACGAGTTAGCGTCATCGCGATCATAATATGCTGTGGGGTTATATCGCTATAACATCTTCATGATTGTGTGGCACGGATAATTATTTGATTTTCAGTTACTGATACCTGTAATATTTCAAAATATAGGGCACTTCAGTAAAAATATGGATATATACGAATTAGATCAACACTATATGGGTAAAAACCCGTTTGAGAAATCTGATTTGATTAATTTTAAAGCCGGATACAACTCACTTGCCATAAAAAGTAAAAAAAAAAACTGTCACCGTAACTTTATTTTAATTAAGTCAGTACTTATTTCTTAAAAAAGTGAGGACAAATTATATTTTTTAAATTATTCATAATACTATTTTCCAAAACTAATATTTGTGACAAACATTGAAACATGCAATAATACAACAAAATAAACATCATTTTTCCTCTGAAGGAAACCCTTAGCTCTATTATGAAGGGGTTAGACATCGCTATTAAATTAAAATAAAAAATTAGGGAATAAAAGTAATACCCCCCATCGCAGCAAACCTGCGTACTCAGCGAATTTCCAATGCATTTATATGTTTCTCACCACTACATAAAGCCACTTACCAAGTTTGACAAAAATACATTCATAAATAAGTGATTTATAACATTTTATTTATTCCCAATAAGAATAACATTAGGACTGAGTACGCAGGTTACTGCGTACACGCAGGTACTGCAACGAGGAAGATAAGAAATGAGTTTTTATGCAATTATCAATATAACTGAACCAGGTGAAGCTACTTACCAAGTTTTATTAATTTATGTTCATAATTAAGGGAGATATAAAACTTACTTATTCTCCATAAGAATGACATTAGGGCTGAGTATGCAGGTTAGCTGCTACGGGGACAATCAACAAAACATTTATTTTTTGTGCAAATATCAATATACCAGTACAACGTGAAGCCACATACCAAGTTTCATCAATATAAATTCATAAATAATCAAGATATCAAATTTTATTTATTCTCCATAAGGATAAAATTGGACAACGTACTGTATTTAGCACTTTGAATATCTCTGCAATGGTTGGACGTAGAATCACAATTTAAACACCAAAATGATTGTTTTGTGGAGCTGAAGTGATTTGTAAAAGCAAATGTGAAGTTTAAAGTAAAATTAACTGAGGAAAAGCCAAAAACCTTTTTCCCTTAAGATTAACATGGGAGATTTTATGAGCATTTTTTTTGATTTTTTCCGCAACCACTTAACCTAGGTTAATAATTCAAAATACCATATTATTTTTTTAAGCTCTATAACATGGTCAAAACCAAAATTAAGTGTTTTAAAAATTTTAGGGTGAAAATTCAAAAAACTGATTTTTGGAAAATTAAAAACCCCCATAAACCCCCCTTTTCAAGGTCTGATTTTTCTGGTTTTCGAACTTAAAGTCATAAATGTCAATTTACACATTTGAGCCAAATTTCATCGAAATCGGACGTTTTTTACTCAAGTTATCGCATTCACGGACACACAACACACACACATATATATAAATTTGAACGAATAGTATTTTTGACATCTGGGAACCTCAAAACAAAAAGTTATCATGGTCTCGGGCTTAAGTCTTACCATGAGACCTACGGTAATAGCTTCTTCCCTATAGGGGAAATTCGCTAAAAATAAAACTAAATAAAATAAAAGTTAAAATTAGATCTGTCTTAATTTTAATAACTCATAAACTTCAGGGAGAAATAATAAGATACAGTGACAGAAAGATAATAAGATATAGTGACATAAATAATAAGATATCGCGAACTAATAATTTCTAAAATATAAAATAATAATGAGTAGTGGTCCCGACGGCACTACTAGCGCATCCTTGCGGATCGGTTGTTGGAACTACCTGTGCTGAGCGTACTGCGTTGCCGACTAATACTGATTGTTCATGAATTTGTTTTCCATTTATGGCGTCCCATTGGCATTTATTTGATATTTTTCATGCGGACTACGAGTATTAACTCTAAAATATTAAACTCACAAATCGTTTCATTTCCTTCGTGAGTTTGCCTGTGTGGGGAATAATTGTTGTACTGTACACTCCAAGTCTCATACCCATATAATGAAAAAACTGCGGCATCTCAAAGCAAACTCCAAGATACAAACAAGTAAAAAGTGTGTTGATTTTCTGATGATATAAATACATTATTTAATAAACTGGAATATCTTAAATATTTGCACATCGGATAAACAACCCCTAAAACTATCTTTTTTTTCTAACACTTATTTAATGTTTAATAAAAAAGGACTTATCCTCTTTTATTGGGGGTAGGGAGGGGTTTAAAAATATATGTAAATAAATATTGCACCCTTAACTTGTTTATCATCAGATTTTTTTTAATCCGATAAATTTGAATAACAAGAGTATTCTTATGGTTACATTTATTTTAACTGTTCCCAATAAATTAACTATGATACCTTCGATGGTGACTCCCTTATTGTCGAGGCTGATAACCTGAAAACAGTTAAACTAGAATTGCCACGGAAAGGCGGAACAATAGTAGTTGTGTTTATGGAGAATTTACATAAATCAACGCATGATGTTCCCCATGACAAAAAAATATTCTATAATAAGTAAACAACAACAGTAGTTCGATAGTAACAACAACAATATATGTGAAATTATTGTTACAACAATAAAATTGTTTACAAAAATAAAATATTTTGGTTTTGAACAACCAGATGGTCTAGGCAATGTCAGCTCTTTCTTCTTTATCTGTCATGCCTTCACTGTAAAAAAATAATTGTGCTAATTTGACACAAATTGAACACAAATATGTTATCCCAGAAAGACCACACAAACTCTGTGTCTAAATAACACTCAGCTGCTTTGTTGAAGATCACAAACTAAATTGTGTTGAAAATCAACACAACTCCTTGTGCCACTGGGTTACACATTCTTTCCGCGTTAAATGTTTACACATTTTTGTGTTGAATTGATTATTTTTGTGTGTTAAAACATACTCTATGATCAAGCAATACAGAAATACTGTGTCAAAATACGACCCAAATGTGTGTCAATATAACCATATTATTGGGACAAAACATACAGCAGAATAAGTCAACACATAACATTTGTGTAGTTTGTAGGTAACCTTACTTGAACGTAAGATGGATTACACTACATTTACTGATTAGAGGATACCGTATGTAAGGTATGCATAATTGACTAGGCCGAAGTTATTTTGTAAAAAAAAAACATATCCTAGGGTGTGCTGCAAACATTATCTTCACTCAAACACGCCGCTTCCTTAAAGGATCCGTGGTGCCGATGGTCAGGATAGGTTAGTTGATGACGCCACAATTTACTCAATACTATGCAATTATAAAGTAATACATCACCTTAACCACCACTGTAATCCGCCACAACCATTGCAGAGGGTAAACTTGAGACGTTTTAGCTATTTTCTGTGAAATATAATTCAATAGCATAGTATATCAAATATCCACTTAAAATTAATCAGGAAGGCAGTGTATTTCTGATATTTTATTTGTCACAATCTTTAAAACCGACTTAGCCAACATTACAATAAAAGCTCTCGCTTCTAGAACTAAAAAAGAAAAAAAAGAAAGAATACAGACATTTTCCAACAATCCACTTAAACCTGAAATAAACGATCTCCAAGTCCCACCGGGACAGTATCACATGGCAATTACCAAAGCGGGAACGTCACAAGACAAATTGTTTCGAAATAATTAACAAGAAGGAATTTAATCCACGCCTTCGAGCGCGACCCCTCTCCAGCAATTACAAGACTTCCAAAGCGGGTCCCCGGGGCCGCTGTTGCAATTCAAAGTGTGAAAAGTGTCCCCCCCCCTAAAAAACCATAGGGGCCGCCCCTCGCATACTCCCTCGCGGCATTAAGTTAAAAACCGGCGAACAAAAGGAACCGGGAGCCGATCCTTTTAGTATAACTAAATTACCGCGACACGCTCGGCATGTGTGAAAATTGAACCCTTGAGTCTGGAATTGTCGAGTACAGTGCGGAGTAATCGAATGGTCCCCCACCTTTTGTGTCGCCGTGCTGTAACTCATCGCTTGTTCAATACGGTTTAAGCACCTCGCTCGACGGGGGGGGGGGGGGGTGAGGGGGGCAACGTAACGGCTTTGCCAAAAATATTCGGGAATGCGCCAACAGTAGAAACGCTAGGGCGTGAGTAAAGTTGCATTGTGAATCGTACACTCTCATACATTCACAATGTGGCCGTGGCTAGGCGAGTGAAGACGAACGCGAGTGTGGCTGAGAAGTTCGACAACGCTCTTGTTGTTCAAACTGATAACTTATAAAATGACTAGGTGAGTCACTCGACCAAAGCATTTGGCCAGAGTGTAAAGGCGATATTGTAAAATTAGAGTCTGTATTTTGGCTTGTTGGTCTGTCTGCAAAATATTTCTTGAAATCCAGCTAAGGATTTTGCCTAAACTTTGGGATTAGGGGGTTTTGGGCCTTAATAATAAATAGATTGCTAAAAAACTCTACTCAAATTTTGTTTAAAAGTTCATTTTAAAATTAGAAATTATATCATTGTGCTTTGAAAAATAAATAACTGGTGTGAACAAAGATTTGTGACATTTATAGCAAAATGGAAAATTTTCAGTTTTTTTTGGCTGTTCTGATGCTCCTGGTTTGATTTAAATGCAGTATTTGGATGGCAATGTTGAGCATTGTAAACTTAGGAGGATGTGTCATCATGATCAAAAATTGTTATCGGGGTAGTAGGAGTGATAAAACTACATCAAGATATGAAAAACAGCCTTCTCCATTGTAAAATCCCCATAAGACAACGTACTGTGTTTACTCAATTTTCATTTTCTTTAATAACTCGGTAAATATTAGTGCTAGAATAATGAGGGAGGGTTTAAACTTTTCGCCTTTTTACATTCTATAACCTAATATACATTAATCTTACATTTAGGGCTTTTCTGACCCTTTTTGGGTCCAAAAACCCAAATTTCAAAATTTAAAATCCCCAAAAAGGGGGTTAGAGTTTTCCGATTGTTTTGCCAACGAACTTGCCCAACTGATTACAAAAAGGAATGGCCCTACCAAATTTGAAGTAAATCGGATAAAAAATGCGACCGCTAGAGTGCAAACACACACACACACACACACACACACACACACACACACATATATATATAAAATTTTGAACAAGCCCCCAAAACATGTTCAGGGGGTTACGTTAGGAACTTCTATGGTGGTTCCGGGCTTAAGTTTCACCGTGCAGGTCATGCTAATAGTTCACTTTCCATAGGAAATTCACTAAAAAAGAAAAAACAATACTCATAACAACTGTAAATAAGTGACCAGTGAACTTACAATGTAACACTTGCACTCGGCAATGTATCAAAATGGGGATTTTCTGAGAACAGTGACTAGAACATTAGTTGAAAATTCTATATAGCGTGTACATGTCCAAAATGAATCAAATCTACCATATCAAGGCTCGCATCTACATTGCTGTTGTACCACAAATTCATTAAATGGCTATTCAGTTTTCCATTTTACTGTCACCACATATACTGTTTCAGAGTTAAAGCAAATAAACCAGCACTTGACGATTTCATGAAAGAAACATGTATTTTAAAAACTCTGGAAATGTATTCATGACGTTTCCAATCAAAATTGTCTGTCACTAACCCAGCATAGTCTACAACTGTGTTGTTCAAATTAAACGAATACATCTACATTTATCTTACAGTTGAGGTTTATTCCAACATATGTTCATATATAAAATTTATAATTGATATCACAAGGGCTAGAGAAATAATTAAATTTATTAGTAGTTGTAGAACTATAGTAGTTTTCATTACTAGTCTCGAAAGTGACTTATTGCGGGGAGAGATTGCATTTACGCGCGAGGCGAAGCCGAGCGTGGAAAAAGCTATCGAGCCCCGCAATGGAACTTTTGAGACGAGTATTGAACATTATTTTTCATTACGATATCGAAAAACTTGTAAACAACATGAATATTTTTGTTTATTCAACTTAGTATCAAGAAAAAAAAACCGAACTCATAACGCTGAGTTTCCGTGCTTATGTCGAGGTACATACGCACGGAAACTCAGCGTTATGTGTTACCGTGCACTTATTAATAACTGCATGCCCAATAGTATGATGAAAAAACAGGATTTTGGATAAATGATAAGTAACTTTATTAACTCAACTATAAAACAAGATGATGAATGATTAAACAAAGAAACCTCTGATGACTACATAGCAACAAAGTTAAAACACATCACGACACATCAAGCAGTAATTCGTTAGTTACACTTACCGCTCTGTTCATCAAAGTTTCAGGAATATTATTAATATTAGTACACATAACTCAAACAATCCGTCACAACGACTATAACCTAACTGACAATGTCAGTATTTACCAAGCGATGAAACGCTTTGTTTTGAACAACAATGTAACAGCAAATAATGCAACAGCTGATCGGCCTAATGCAACAGCTGATCGGTCTGCACCGCAAAATCCCATAACGGTTACTTTCCGTGCACCACAAATGCACAGAAAGTTAACGTTATGTAATTTTGCCGTGCAGTAGCGGGAATAACCTATTTTCTTAGCTCATTTTACGTTTAGAAAGTGAACTTTCGTGTGTAGAGTAATGAAAAAATATTTATTGCGTCAAAACAATTTTATTTTATGTGAAATCATAGACAGACATTTTTGAAACGCCTTCACGAGACAGCTTGGAGCCGCCACACAGTTGTGTCTATATGCAGCATTCAATGATTAGCAGGCGCTTGGCCTCAAACTGCTGCTCAAGTGTACAGTCACGGAGAAAGAATATTTTACGGAACTTTGTCCTACAAGACGTAATGGGACAATCAGGTTGTTTTAAAGTAGGGTCATGACCAATTAGCTTTAGCTAATATTCTTCAATACTTTCACTTTTATATATATTAATTCTCTGAAGTTCAAGACGAGGTCGCACGCAGCACGCTGACGTTAGGGAAGTGAATTTCCACATAAAAACCTTTTAAAACTAAAAATAAGTGTAAATACATACATTTATTCCAATTTTTAATGAAATCTGAAAACAGTGATTTTTTGGCTGTTCTGATGCTCCTGGTTTCATTTATCTGCAAAGCTGGGAATACAATTTTGCGCATTATAATGTTAGGAGAAGGCCATACAGGCTTGAAAGGAGGCGTAAGATTGCTGGGGATGATAAAAGAACACCAACAAATGAATAACATGCATTTATAATGTAAAATCCTCATAATACAACGTACTGTGTTTAGTAAAGACACATTTTCATTAATAACTCGGTAAATGTGTATGTTGGAATGACGAGAGAGGGCTTAACAATTTTGCCTCACTAATTCCCATCTTTTAACATGCATTAGTTTTACATATGGGGCTTTTCTGACCCTTTTTGGGCCCAAAAACTCGAAATTTGAAAGATTAATCCCCAAAAAAGGGGTTTAGAGTTTTCCGATTGTTCTGCCCAACGAACTTGTCCAACTGATTACAGAAAGGAATGTCCCTACCAAATTTGAAGTAAATCGGACAACAAATACGACCGCTAGAGTGCAAACACACTCTAGCGGTCGTATTACAAATTCCTAAAAACTTACATATACATTTTTAACAATTATTGTTTTTTGGGAACAAGTTGAATTAAATGCCAACTTGTTTACATAGTTTATCCTAAACAATTATGGATAGCTGTCTAAGCATTTTACAAGTTTTTAAACACATTTAGAATAAGTAAATCCTAGTTCAACATAATGTGCAGATTAAAAATTGTATCCTACTTCTGGTTTCAAAAGGATGTGGGTTAGTTTTATTAACAATTACTGAGATGATTTCACACTGATGAGTACCATAATTTTAGACATTGTTAATCAATAACTTAATAAATATACTTTATGTTCTTCTACTTATAAGTGGTAAAAAAGTTTATCTATTTTGAAAAAAAAACAAAACGTAGTGCTTGAGTATAAAATATGATTTGTGATTAATCAACTTATGTAACAGGGTTGTGGTGGTAAGCTGACCTGAGGTTGATCTGTATATTTCAGATTCTTATATCATGTAAGTACCTAGACCAAGCCCCGTTCGTCAACCGAAGTCATTACACTCAACCTCACTTAGCCCGCTCAGAGCTGTTTAATGAATTTCGCTATAGGCAACAAGCTATTACTGTAGTTGGCATGGTAAGACCTAGGCCCCGTTCCATGATAACTTTTAGTTTTGAGGTCCCTGGATTCCAAAAATACTATTAGTTCAAAACTATATATATATATCAATCATAGAAAAACCTAAATTAAAAGATTATGTTTATATTTTGGTTTCCCATCTTCAGATCAACTAAATTGTAAAACAAATGTTATAAACAAACACTATAAAAAATCATTATATATAGGTGTGTGCTTGTATGTCCATAGCTGTGATAACTATTGTAAAAAGGGTTGATTTTGATGAAATTTGGTACAAACATGTAAAACAGCACTTACAACTTCAAGTTCGAAAACCAGACAGTTGGCCCCATCCCAAGGGGAAGATTTTTTTGGGGGGTGGGAGGGTAATGTTTAAACTCGATAAATTAGTTTATTATTATAATGGTGTTGGACAATGGTAACAACAACATTAAATAATGTAGTTGATGCATATTGATTGATGGCTTTCACCAGCCATCATTAGGCTGAGCTCTCATAATACAATTTCCTCATTCACATTATAATAATTTTACTCTGAAATAAAAAATCATTTCTAATCCACATCGACACACTAGTCACTTAGACAAGCAATGTTTGAAGAGGCACGATTTTTGATTTTGAGTTATAACTCAATAAATGAATGAGAAATTTACAGAATTTACCTTAACAAATATATTCTAAAACAACCAAACCAAAACATGACAGTATAACACGTTAGTCCAAAACACTGAAACCGAATAACTGCTTACTGTGTAGAGACCAGGTTCAAAAATAACATAACACAATCTGTTCAAAGTGAAGTAATTTAATCTATAAGAATATACAAGTTTACATACTTTAACAAATGAATAGAGACTTTATATTTACAACAAGCAGAGGATACCAACCGTATTCGCACAACCAACTTTGATTTTAGTTCCACCATCAGTGTTCACAGTCTTGTGTCTTTCCAGTAACCAGTCCACAAAAGTACTTAAATAAATCAAAGAGGTTACTTGGAAAGAAAACAGGTACTTTAATTCAGCAACGAGCTTGTCCTTATATGTATATCAAAGGATGGACAGAGGTAATTATAAACAATTGTAGTACTTTAGTTCCTTACAGTTATTTAATATTGGATAAACCCTAGACCAAATACAAAAATTGAAAAAAAATACTGAATACATGGAATTACTTTTAAAATTATAACAAAGGAATCAAAATTTGTTTAATTATTTAAGTTTGAGTTTCTGGTATAATATAATTTTAAATGATCTGGGTTAATAAAGCCCAGAATTACGAGCCCAAAAAGTAACCTTAATTTGCTTAATTCCTTGGTGGTGGTGAAGGTATCGCCACGATTCTCTTACATAAATGAACATTAGGTCAATTAGTTAATGGCTTTGTAGATCATTTTCTGAAGCTCATCAAATTGTACGATGCAAACAAAATTCCCAACCAGTGCTACCCTGTTATTACATTCTTCACAACAAAACAACAACTTTGAGACAGAAATTCATCCCAACTTAAAAATGCTCACTGAACTTTGTCCAAGAACTTTTAAACAAAAATATTAAGTTTGCTAAAGTTCTGTGATCAATGAAAGAATCTTTTGGAAAAATCTGTTTTGAGATTCCAAACCACACGTCAGGCCTGTCCAGAAAAATATCGGGCCCCTGGGCAAATTAGAGTATGGGCTTCACGGGCCCTTGTTGCGTCCAAATACAAGTTGGTGACCTTTTTGTAGACAACAGGTTTTACCTGGGGCCCCCCAACCGATGGACCCGGGCTCCCCAATCAGTTATTAACCTGGAGCTCCTGGGAAACTGCCCCCTTTGCCCCCCCTCTGGGTAGGCCTGCACCATGAGTGACCTTTGGTCATGGTTTTGTGACTCTACTACCACCGTCTTTGGTAGGTAAGTTAAGCCGTTGGTCCCGGCTATATAAGTCGTCGATAGGTTTAGAGGCACTAGTGCGACCTGAAAACTCTTGACAATAGACCTTGGCCAGAAAGTTACAAGAACTTTTCTTTATGACTTCTTTCTTCATAAAAGAAGTTTTTTAGATACTAATAAACCCTATTTCTTGCAAAACTGTGTTCATAACTTAGTTGCAAAACAGGTGTAAAGTTCTGGTTAAATTGCTGTTTCAAAACTATTATTTGCTGGTGAAAAATCTAATAACAATACATACTTCACCTGACAGGAAATTTGATTGCAGCATACACTTTTATAGGCTACAGAAAAATCCTAGCAATATCACGATCACCCAAGTGCCATGTCTTCAGACCAATTAACCCAACATACGTTTATGTAGCTACCTCCATTACAGCAAGTGATTTGAGCAAACAGATGTTGCTTTCCGAGCAACTCTCATGGTACATAGTGAGTCCAAGATAAGAGTCCAACTCAACTTAGGTATTAACCAGGTAGTTTTGAAGTGTTACACAAAAGGAAAAGTATATTAATACTCTGTTAAATTGTCAACACCTAAAACATAAACACCATCGGTATAATAGAAAACATTAAACAAATTTGTTTCAACAACTCCAATGAGCGTAAATCTATTAAAGCTATTCTGACAAGCCAGAGCAAGCTAGCTAGAGACATACATGTTTGTGCCTTTCTCGACTCTTCTACAGTGCTAGTTACGTAGTATATACTTCACCGTGGGGTAAGAGGCGGAAATACACCAAAAGTTAATTTGACATTTCTAAACTTAAAAAGTAATAACTGTAATGTTATCCCTTCAGGAAGTGCACAATGGTTAAAAATACAAAAGTTGTAAAATTTCTTTAATACTTGAACAAACTGCTTAACAAATATTAGTGAAAGATCACTGGGGAAGCACTGTTTGCAAACCCACCACAAGAAATTAAAACATTCTAAATGATTGGTGATCTACTCTTTTTCTGGGTTTGACTAAAATGTTCATAGACTTTAGCCTTAAAATTAACCAGTAAAACTGTCTTTATACTGATCGATGTCATCAAATTTGTAGCCATCGAACAATCTGAAACTTTACTTTTAAATGGAAATTTTTAAAATTTAAGGTATATTTTTTTTATAGTTATTTTAAAATTATTTATTAATTTTGTTTGTTATTTTGTGTAAGAACTTATCATCCTTAAGAGGGCACTCCAGTCACAAAACTTTTCGCGTTTCAACCTCCTTCCTCTCTAAGACCAATGTCAACTCTTAAAACTTGTTCCTCCTCAATGGATTATCCGATATCATTGATTTATGGCTCATTTCAAAGAGCAGAAAAATATCTAGCCAATTCAGTGAGCAAAATTTCCACATTACAAATAATAATTGTTAAAAGAATTTATAAATATTCAAAATTTACTATTTTTACCAGTGAACTTTGGTGGTACAAAAAATCAAAATTCTGCTCACTGAAGTCACCAGGTATTTTTTGAAATCTTTCAAATCAACCATAAGTCAGTGATTTTGAATATTCCATTGACGAGGGACGGGCTTTGAAAGTTAACATTGGCCTTATGGGGGAAGCAGGCAGACTCAGAAGACTGGATCCCCCTCGTAAGTAAAATTTTATTGTGACCATACATTTTTAGAAAACACTTTACACGTATAATACTTTGTGTATAATAATTTTACTTACTTAATATCCTAAAACATTGATTCGCCTCCTGAGGGGATAACCTTAAAACGTTTAGAAATATGACAAAATACAACATGCAACTTATTTACTGACGTGATAACGATACTTCCCTAAACTTATAATAACAGTTTAACATGAAAAAGCTTTGAATTAGATAACATACTTAGAAAATATATAACATTTCAATGATTATATACACTCAATGTACACAGATAAACATTTAATAGGATAACAAAATTACAATAAATTGAAAACAAATTTACACTTGTGTTTTGTACATATAATACATTTAGATTTTCTACTCTCTATTTACAAAGGATTTATTAGGTCCTAAACTATTAAATAGAAAATTATTGTATCATTTTAGTTCTTGGATGCACTACAGTATTCATTGTAAAGAAAGTCTAAGTTTAAAATCAATTATTTTTGTCATATTTAAGTTTCTGTAGTTCAAAAGAGAATTTTTACTAAACCCCTCGTCATTTTACTTTAAAATATAAAACAAAGGCCCCTACCACTCTACCAGGCCACCCTACCCTGCCTGGAACAACCAAAGACTTAAAACTACTGGACCGCTCGCGCCCGTGGTGAAGCGAACCAAATTTCGGTCCGGCCGCGTTCGAGGTCGCGCCGCAAATGGTGGGCCACCGCGGCAGCGCTTAGCGTGGGGGATATAGGGAAAAACACGATGCGCGCTCACTTGAATTGAATTTGCAGCCAGGGAAAATTTTTTATGGTTGAATGGCCTTCTGATCCGTATTCCTGAATAGTTTTTTGAATTTTTAATACCAAAAGTAACTATATCCAACCAGGGTTAATTGCGTAAAAAGAACAGAAAGTTGGGAGTTTTGTAAAATAATCTCCTCGATGGCTGATTCTTTCATATTTCCAGTCATATAAATTTATGTACGATACACTACGCTTTAGGTGTTGTCCAATGGTACTGGAATGGATTTTTTATGAGCAGTAATATCGTTCTTTGGACTAGTGAAACTTTGAATTTTAGCATATAAACTTCGACGTTCGCCAAAAGTTGTAGATTGCATGAAAGGTTATTGGCCTATATCATAAAATGTTGTTGATGAATGAATACCATAAAAGACAAATACTTTTTATTAGCAAATTTATTCTTAATAAACATTAATTACCAACATGGTTACCAACGTTAAACGTTACTATTAGATCTATTACTAAATTTCGTTGATCAAATGTGATTAAATTGAAAGTTGGTTTGTTAATTTACTTAGTTAATTAGGAAGGGTAAAAGCGATACTAAAACGTAACCCGAATTTGACGACTAAAACAAAAGTCCTATAACTATGTATTTTATCAAAAAACTAGGCCAAGTTGTAACACAGCATCACTGAGTTGAATTTAACAGCGCGGCACGGCGCGTGGCACGTCTTGGATAGAGCGCAGCGAAAGGTTTCAGCATCTTTCCAAACGAATTGTAGGCAAACCAACAACTTTACCGAAAAATGTTTTGAATAAAAAATTTAGAGAAACTAATTATCTACAACTTTCCCGCTGGAAGTTTGTTTCTAACCTAAAAATAAAAAACTTCCTCGCTGAGTAACTTTTTCATGTCCCTCTTTAACACGTTCGCTGCGGCGAGCGCCATGTGGCGCTCGGCAGAACAACGTCGCGCTCTGAGAGCGCCACAAGGCGCTCTGTCTACATGCAAGTTCCATTTGGTCTCGTGCTGGCAGCACTTTGGTGAGGACGGGTATTTTATGTCAGCGTTTTAGCTAGGAATGCGAGCTTTATTTTGGTGTAGGTTGGTAGTAAATTTCCCCGTAAAATTCCCGTTCATAAGGGACAAAAAACCAGTTTTTGCCCCATATTTCTGGGATATTCTCCCTGTAATTGACATTACAAGGGAAATGGCTAGTACCCAGGCAGTGCTGCTACCTGTGGGTGTTTCAGCAAACTACGTCCAGTCTCGTGGAAATGCAGCACATCACCGCACCGCTGTTTTGTGATTCATCAGACCGAAATAATTGAATTCGTCTGTGCCAATCTAGTTCGCTGCCGTGCTCGGCGTACGCCCGCCATTGGTGGGCCGCAGCGAACGTGTTAATAACACGTAAGCGTTTTTAATTATTAAAAATATTAAAACACAGTAAAATAAAACAATATTTATACTTTCGGATTCCGTAGTTCACGTACACAAAGGATATATAAATTTCATTACAATTCAAACATGGCAGTGAAGTCCAGAAGCGTGTAAACGACAGCGCGTTCAACGCCAGAAACTGCTCTGAGTACACAGTGGCCCACCATTTCTGTTCCGCACAGTCCCAGGCGGACCGTTTTTAGCTCACTTAGCGATCTCTCCAGTAGTTTTACCTCGATGGGAACAACTTCCTTTACTAATTTATTTGGTAAAGAATTAAAAATATTGATTAAGCCAATTTATGGCAACTTTTAGAGGTTGAAAACACTGCTGAAATTTCAATTACTAGTAATATTTTAGTTTGGGTAACTCTTGAGTTTTTAAGTGATTTCGATTTGAAGTGGAGAACAGATTATTTATGTTCATACTGTGTTTCTTTTTTTAGTTAATTTGTATAATATATACCTATTATGTCCATAGAAGAGGTCTATGTTTTAATTAGATTATAAACCACAATCTGTCATCATACTCCCCCCCTCCTACAACTGCCCATCTAAAGAACTGATTTAATGTTTCTTTTATGTGTCTATTTATGTTGTGTTCAAAAACTAATTAAACTAAAGGAAGACATATTTTATTGAGTCTAACAAATCTACGGTGTATATGATTTTATGGCATTAAAATAGTATATTTTTAAGCTCCACAAAATATTTAAATGTTTTTCTTAAATTACTAGAATTTTGTTTCTCAGTAAATACTAGTTATTTTTTAGTTCAGTCCATTTTTACATGAGTTAAACAAACAAACGTTTAAAGCAAAATTTTAGAATCATTGAGGATAAATACAAATTTTTGGGGATAATTTATACTACGGACAAAGTATTAGAACGACTTCTAAGGTTATCAACTTGTACCATGCTCCCTCTAAATTTAAGCGAGATCAGATTTCGGAAATGCTTTTACTGGTTTAATCATGCAAGAATGTTCAAATTCGAGATAAATTCAAATGCATGCTTGCAAGAATGTAAATTAAAGTTTGAAAGATGTAATTACAAGTCTAATTTATATGCACATCACAAAGGTATGAAGAAATAAACTAAATATCCCTCCTCCACTTCATACAAATATTTATAACATTTTTGTTGACTTAACAAAATTATAGCGGACAAATTAGTTTTTACAAATCTGAAGTTAAAAAATACGAAGGAAATAAATCAAAACCAAAAATTTTTTTACATTTATCCTCACAATTTTGTTATTTATAGGAAGTATTTGACAGATTTGTGATATTTGTTATATATATCATCAACAGATCTATCTTTGAAATGGGAAAGTGAAGCAGGAGTTGATAATAGATACAAGTATGTTATTCAACTGCCAATCCCTAACACCCCTACAAATCTAAAAATCTGGGGGATTCATATATTTCATTCTAATGGCAAAGATATTTGTACTTAAACTTTACTTTAACCCTTTTAAATTTTTAAATAGAATTGTTTGCTGTAAAAAACCCATACTACACATATGTACGTTGTAAAAAGCTAGAACTTTATTTTATAATCTTCAGTAGGCATACAAATATTTTAGATATAATGTTCTTCCTACCATGTTGGAGTTATAAAATATATTTTTAAAATAACAAAAGGACAACTAATGTTCAACGTTTCTTACAATTCTTTGGTAAGCATTGCATTGCATGTACATTTGGTAAAACTTAAGTTTAAGTAAATAAAAGGGGACCCACCAGTTGATCGACATGTTAGTTGCTCGCATGGACAGTTGGTCGACTTTAAAATAAATAAATGTAATAACAGATTGGCTACTTGCTGGATGTACCAGTTGCTCGCGCCCCCCACTCTGCATTCCAAAGAAGAGGGGCGAGGCGGAGCTTCTAGCGGAAGTGCATAGCTCCACCACCAACCCAATCTTAGACTGACCGCACGAGGGACCACACAGGACGCAGGTGCAGCAAGAAATTTGCTTGTAACAAAATTTCCATGATGTTACGGCGTATAATGCAGTTCCGATGGCAACACTGGTTACCTCACTCTCTCGATTGTCCTCCTACCTTTTGGCGCTTTGGAGAACTACGTCCAACTAACTTCTTACGCAGTACAACACCATATATCATAATTTTTATTGGTTAGTCGTGATTTCAAAATCTGACTGCACCCGTTTGCTGCACACATTAACAGCTAAAAAGTGACACGCACCTTCTGAAGTGGAGACTTTGTAGATGTGGTGGGAGGAAAATATTGATGTTTTGATACCGAACTGAAATACCGATATCGTTTGGATAATATAAGAACACTGCATATTGACACTGTATAACACTGTGTATCCACATCGGCCAATCGGAACCCAATGTTGTTCTTAATAGAGTAAATATTAGTTTTTTCTTTCTTATTTTCTATACATTCATACGCTAGGGTTTTTTTTTTCTTCAAGTCTTAACTCGATAACGGCTGGTTGGATTTTAACATTTGAGGTGTCAAATGAAATGTATTTTTACATATATTTGCCAATACATCTCAGAATTTTAAGAAAGGACATCACTTAAATACAGTAAACGGCTGAATTTTCGAAACTGTGGCACTATCTGACGGCGGAAGTCTAAACTATATGTTGATTGAAAGTACGTTATTCAAATTATTCTCAGATGTTATCATCCGTTATCAGATGTTTTGTTTTGTTTGTTTACAAGTGAAGTAAACATCGTTGGGTACCATTTCATTCCTATTTTTATTTAGTGTCATATAACTACAGTCACATTAACGGGTACATCTTTATCATACGGGAAATTTTGGTTGTAAGTGTTGGTATCTCTGCTCAGTGATGTTCAGCTTCACGCTCGATACTCCGCTAATAGGACACACCTACAGCTATGAATGGATATGTACTGTTCCTGTAATTCCGCGCGTTTATCCACCTCTCTCCTCTCTTCAAGACAAGGAGTGGGAGGCGCGAGCAACTGGTACATCCAGCAAGTAGCCAATCTGTTATTACAATTATTTATCTAAAAGTCGGCCAACTGTCCAGGCGAGCAACTATCATGTCAATCAGAGGGTTTCAAGACTTTATTTAATTATTTTTACTTATTTTCTAAAACCCTACCAACTGTCCCTACGAACAACTAACATGTCGATCAGTGGGTTTCAGTACTTATTTAATTATTAATATTTATTTTTAAAAAGTCGACCATCTGTCCCTGCGACTAACTAACATGTCGATCAACAGGTAGGAGCAATAAATAAAATTATATTACATTTTATAAAGTAATAAATTGTTCATAAGTCTAAAGCAGCGATAAACTTTTAATCATTTATTAAAAAGTTACTTCTTAACGTTGCCTCTATTTTTGGGTCTGGTGTCTCTTTTTTCAAAACAATTTTTTGCTAAAGATAATAATCATCTTATTTATAATATTACAAAAATCTTCTAATTATTTATTGTTTTGTAAAATTTAACCTAAATAAAAAAAAATTCCAAAAACGTTCAGCAAAAGGTACAAAAATGGAATGGAAACACAAACTGGAATGTCCCATAACTACCACATACAAAATTGTAAAACTTATTTACCATTAAAAATCGATAACACTCATAACTTTACAAACAACTAATCATTTACTTTTAAAATTAGAGACACAAAATTAGGAGAGTTTAATGTCGTAGGTTGTATGAAGTGGAGAGAAGAAGAAGCTCAGGGCGTTCTGGAGCTGAGGAATGCTGGGTCGACGGAAGCGACTTTAGCGGTTAGGAACGCATGCATGCAGAACAGCAGGCCTTGCAACGTGGGGCACTCCAGTTCCTGAAACATAGCTGATAGGCTCACATAGCTATCGTACAAGAAAGACAAACTATAATAGCGGTCAAATAAATTGCCAGTTGAGGGCATGGTTTACCGGGCTATCAAAGAAGATCAGCCTATAGTATACGTGCAGCATTGCCAAAACTCCACACCAGCTGATTGGAATAACATTCGAGAGTGATATTTTTCTATGGCAAAATGGCAACAGTGACAGCATACAGCCATGCTATTGGCTACAGCTAACCTTCAATTTATTTGGCCGCTATTATAAATAGACAGGCTCTCCCGGCAATGACGTAGTTTCGTTTGTGATCACCTGCTTGAAATGTCGTCTCGTCGGATAACAGTTGGTACTGGGGGGGGGGGGGGGGTCCATATTCAGTGAGACTTGATTCGTTTCAAGGGTGGAAATGATGTCCACTCTATATGCAATCTTTATTCAATGGTTCTAGTCACTGTCAAGAAATCATTTGTTAGTACTTTACTTTGTGTGCTACTTTGATAGTTCACTTCTTTTGTTTTGATTTAAAACACCATAAGCCCAATGTTAGAATTTGAAAATTTCAAATGAGATTTTTAAAAAATATGAATTTTTCTGGGGAAAACTTACCAATTGATTTTTTAGGTCCAATTGCCCTACTAATTGCCCTTAATTCCAAAGCTTTAACAAAATCGTTGCGCTAGATTCCGAGATAAATTTTTTAGACAAACAGACAGACATTGCTCGTATTAGATTACAGGATATGTTGGTTTTCAAAAGAGTGGAAAACAAGCAGCTGATCACAAACAAAACATTAAGTCATTGCGATTACGATTACATAATGCCAGGGAGCATTATGACCACTGAACTCAGTGTTATACCTGGAGTCACCACGTATTGTCAGAAAAGCATGCTGCTGTGTTTTTTGGTCATTATTTTGGCCAATATGTTTTACTGATGCATTGTGGGAGTTTTTGACGTTTTGGTGGTATAGTCATGTTACTCGCTTCGCTCACTGGGGGCTCCGCCCCCAGACCCCTGTGGGGGGCTTCGCCCCCTGGTCACTGTTTGGCCTCATGTTGAGGTGGTGTTGTTTCAAATGGCCCAGAACCCCAATAAGACCACTACTTATACTAAGAAAACAGACAAATCAGCAGATATTTAGGTATAAGACCATCCGTTTGGCTGCTAGAACTGTTTAAACAACACTACATTCTGATTGTTTATAACCGTTATTATTAATTGTTTTGAGGTAGTTAAAACTAAAAATAATGCTTGGGAATTTTTTGTGAGGTTAAAAGGTGCAAAGCACTTGCATGCCAAAGCTCACGTCTCTAGCTGAAGTATTATTGGTGTCACGTGCATGTCTAATAATATAAAATAGCACAGAACCCCCAATACATTACTACTTATACTAAGAAAACGGTCATATCTTAAGATATTTAGAGTTTTTAATTTTTCGACAAGTTTAATTCATTAAAACTGGTCATATGACTGCTGCTATTGACTAAGTGTGATGTAGACATACTGCGTGCCCAATATTAGACCTCCATCAAATACATTTAACGTGATAGGAAATAAATAACTGCCACAAAATATAGAAAATATGCCAAAATTTGAGAAATCTAGCGCTACCTAAGGGTGAAGGAGACGAGATACGACAAAAAGTAATAAGACCAAATTTGTAGATCGTCGAAAATCCGTGTGTCGTGGTGGTCTCCGTTTCTCGATAGGACAATCCGTTCGTCCGCCAGAGCTAAAATAAAAAAGAACTATTTTGGTCATATTCAAATTTTCCTCTATTTTTAATTTTTTTATGTGGTTCTGATTATGGATTATACCTTTTTGAAATTGTTCTGGAAGTTTTAATGGACAAACTACATGTAGGCCTAATTCCACGTTTATAGCTTTCTGGAATTACCTGAGTATGTCAATAATGCAGTTTGTCATTTATGGAACAATTAGGGTTTTTAATTTTTTTGAGGAGTTTACTCATTAAAAAATTTTAGTTTATCGACTAATTCGTGAAGGGAAATGTGTAAACATATTGAGTGCCAAATATCAAGCCTTTATATATTAAATTATAGTGATAGGAAATTGAAAACCACGAAAATAACCGTCGAAATTGCCTAAAATTTGAAAAATCTAGCGCTACCTAAGGGTGAAGGGAGCGAGATACGACAAAATGTCATAGGAACAAAGTTGTAGATCTTACGAAATCCGTGGCACGTGGTGGTGTCCGTTTTTCGATAGGTCAATCCGTTCGGCCGCTAGAGCTCAAAAACTGTAATTTTAAAATAAGCCTTTTTGGGGGGGTTTAAATATTTTTTTTAGGGGGGTTAAAATAAAAAATTGACAGTTTTGGCAATTTTTCTGGGGGTTACAAGCTGTAAGCTACCTGCATGCAAAATTTCAGGTTTCTAGCTAGTCTAGAAGTAGTCTAGAATTCGTATACCTCAGTGAGTGAGTGAGTGAGTGAGTGAGTTACACATGCGGCTGTATATATTTTAGACTCGCTTCGCTCGCTGGGGGCTCCGCCCCCAGACCCCTGTGGGGGGCTTCGCCCCCAGGTCCCTGTCGTAAATTATACCCTTAACTGATGTATAATGTAGCCTTTAAAATGCGTATTTTGAACCTTATAAGGGATACGACCACCGTTAACAACCTGAAATACTATGACTTTGGGTAACTAAAAGCCTCTGCAACAAATATGACATGTTTTATAAGGGATTTTACCCTCGACAGTGCGCAACATAGAAAATGTACCCGAAAAACACGAAAAGTCTACAAGAGCTCAAAAACTTTGATTTTTTTGGGTGTTTAAGATACTTAATCTGGGCGTGGGAGTATTTCTTAGTACTAATTGTAATGTAGGAATACTGTGTGATAAGTATTAGGCCTATAAGTTCTATATTAGAGTGACAAACCATTAAAAACCACAAAAAAATTTGTGAAAAAAGTTTAAATTTAAAAAATCTAGCGCTATCTAAGGGTGAAAGGGGTGAGATACGGCAAAATGTCATAGGACTAAAGTTGTAGTTCGTCTGAAATCCGTGGCACATAGTGGTCTTCGTTTTTCGGTAGGACAACCCGTTCGGCCTCTAGAGCTTCAATAAAAACATACTACATTTTGATTTTTGTATTCACAATTATTTATTTTGTTGAGATAGTTCAAACCAAAAATAGTAGGATTTGGGAAGAAAAGGTGCAAGGCACATGCATGCTAAATCTCACGTCTCTAGCTCAAGTATTATTGGTGTCACGTGTATGTCCAATACTATAAATTGGCATAGAACCCCCAATACGCCACTACTTATACTAAGAAAACGGTCACATCTAATGATATTTAGAGTTTTTCATTTTTCGACAGGTTTAATTAATAAAAACTGGTCATATTTCTGCTGCTCTTTTTTAAGTGTGATGTGGACATACTGCTTGCCAAATATTAGGCCTCCATCAAGTATATTAACGTGATAGGAAATAAAAAACGGCCAAAATATTTCGAAAATATGCCAAAATTTGAAAAATCTTGCGCTACCTAAGGGTGAAGGAGACGAGATACGACAAAAAGTCATAGAACCAAAGTTGTAGATCTTGCAAAATCCGTGGCACGTGGTGGTGTCCGTTTTTTGATAGGACCATCCATTCGCGCGCTAGAGCTCAAAAACTGGAATTTTAAAATAAGCCTTTTTTGGGGGAATTTAAATATTTTTTTTAGGGGGGTTAAAATGAAAAATTGTCAAATTTGGCAATTTTCCTGGGGGTTACAAGGTAAAAGCTACCTGCGTGCAAAATTTCAGGTTTCTAGCTCGTCTAGAAGTGGTCTAGAATTCGTATACCTCAGTGAGTCAGTCAGTTACACATGCGGCTGTATATATTTTAGACTCGCTTCGCTCGCTGGGGGCTCCGCCCCCAGACCCCTGTGGGTGGCTTCGCCCCCAGGTAGTTTTCAGGTGCTTAGTTCCCGTGGCAGTGGCCCGGGTACCTAGCTCAAGTGAAAGTGGTGTCATATTAAGGACCTAGAACCGACATTATACTACTTCTTACACAAAAAAATAGACATATCAGCAGTTATTTAAATATGAGGGGCTTAAAATTGAAATAGTACGAGTTTGGAAATGTTTAAGGATATTTGAGGTTTCAAGGCACATGCATGCTATATCTCATATACCCAAACAGATAATTTGCAACCCTCTCCTCTCCTAGACCTCCCCTACCAACCCACTTCCCCAACCCCTAGATCCCTAGACCATTGTGGGAGGCTTCGCCCCTAGATCGATTGGTGTAAATCATAAAATCTGTTCACGTGATAAAAAAATGCAAAAACACCACAAAACCTTGAACAAATTTTGAAATTTAAAAAATCTAGCGCTATCTAATGGTGAAGGATACGAGATACGACAAAAGTCAAAGTTTTAGATCGTCTAAATTCCTTGGCAAGTGGAGGTATTCCGTTTATCGATAGGACTATCAGTTCGTCCGTTAGAGCTAAAATAAAAAAGCACTATTTTGGACATATTCAAATTTTCCTCCATTTTTAATTTTTTGTATGTGGTTCTGATTAAAAATTATGCCTTTTTGCAATTTTTTCTGGAGGTTTTAATGGACAAGCTACATGTAGGCCTAATTCCATGTTTATAGCTTGTCTAGAATAACCTGAGTAGGTCGATAATGCAGTTTGTCATTTATGAAACAATTAGGGTTTTTAATTTTTTTGAGGTGTTTACTTATTAAAACATGTTAGTTTATCGAGTGTTTCGTAAAGAGTAATGTATTAACATATTGAGTGCCAAATATAAATATTTTTTGGGGGGGTTTAAATATTTTTTGGGGGGGTTTAAATATTTGTTGGGGGGGTTTAAATATTTTTTTTTGGGGGGGTTAAGATAAAAAACCGTCAGTTTTGTCGATTCTCCTGGGGGTTGCAAGCTATAAGCTACCTGCATGCAAAATTTCAGGTTTCTAGCTCGTCTAGAAGTGGTCTAGAATTCGTATACCTCAGTGAGTGAGTCAGTTACACATGCGGCTGTTTTCTGATTACAAGGCTTCTAGCGTATTTTTTTAAGTAAAATCTTTATGAAACTGTTTTTTATACGTAAGCCATCAAAATGTGTATCTGATTTTGTAGGGGAACCCCCGTTGTAGATCGTCAGTGGCGTTCGCGAGAAGCTTTTATTTCAAGAATAATTCAATCACAATTATGAGTTTTGATGCGATGAACTAAGAAATAAATAGTATGAGGCAAAATACAATCCTCCATGTATCATTTCATGGTAAAGAAATAATTTACTCCTAAATAACAATGCTTTTAATCCTTTAAGTGGGCCTAAAATACAATAACATTAAGCAACAAATAATAACATGTCATGTTTTTTTCAGGCGTTTAAATTCTTTTACAAAAGGACTGCTGAATCACATAATACTGCAGACCCCTTCTCTGCATACCGCTTTTTTCTCGTTTTTCCCTATGCTGTTGACTGTACCGTTTGACAACTTGTATTTTTAAATGGATTAGACTTCCATCAATAAAAGTTACAACAGTAACATATTATGTTTGTAGCGAATAAAAGTCATCTGTAACATATTTAACCTAATTTATGTTGGGTTTTTCCCACAAATTATGTAAAACAAAAACCAACCAATAGAACAACAAATCTACTTAATGTGCTAATTATTTGGTTTTAGCGTTTTAAATACTTCAAATTCATTAAATTTAAAATAAGTTTGTTTATCTACTGATTCGTGAAGATAATATTCTTGTAGGCTTTAGTCGATGTAATTATGAGGTCATGAAAGAATATTTAATTAAGTTTAAAATTATAAATATTTAATATGGACGACATATATTGTGACTGGATTGCCACAAAACTCTTATACGCAAAAACCCATGTAGATTTTTGTATACTGCACCGAAAATTTGAAATACATAATAATGCATGTCGGTAACGTAGTACAACATACCAATTGAACTGAATACTGAATTACCGACATCAGTTAACCTCAAAAAACGAGAACTAAATTATTTATATTTATTTTTACGGAGTTTCAAATATGAAATTGTAAGTTTTAAAGATTTTCCTGGGGGTTTCAAGGTAAAAGCTACCTGCATGCCAAATTTCAGGTTTCTAGCTCCTCTAGAAGTGGTCTAGAATTCGTATACCTGAGTGAGTGAGTGAGTGAGTGAGTGAGTTACACATGGGGCTGTATAGTATATTAGACTCGCTTCGCTCGCTGGGGGCTCCGCCCCCAGACCCCTGTGGGGGGCTTCGCCCCCAGGTCGCTGTTGGCCTCATTTTGAAGTGGCGTCAAATCAAATGGCCAAGAACCCCCATAAGACTACTAATCATACTAAGAAAACAGACCAATCTTTAGAAATTTAAATATGAGAGCATCTGTATGGCCGTTGGAACTGTTTAAACAATACTAGATTTCGATTGTTTCTATCCGCCATTATTAAGTTATTGAGGTAGTAAAACTGGAAAAAGTAAGGCTTAGGAATTTTCTCTTTGGTTAGAAAGTGCAAAGCACATGAATGCCAAATCTGGAGTTCCTAACTTTAGGAAATGTAACCAAAATACTACTACTATTAATATAATACTACGTGGAAATAAAACCGAAACCAGGTAAATAATAATATTAGTGGTATAATCAGACTCCGTGTATAATTTAAGTTATTCAGATAATTGAATAACTTTGAAACATTTTTTAGTATGACCTGTAAATAACGATTTTTAAATGTTGTGGATGGATACACCGTCATAACATACCATAATAATAATACATGTGGTGTCTATAGGACATGTCCAACTAATCAAAACAAATTTGTACTGGTTTTTACCCACTTTGTAAGTCTAACATGCCCAAATATCAACAAAAAAACCGGGAAATCTAAAAAAAAGTAGATGATTTTCAAAATTGTTTAGGGTTCAAACAATTCAAATTGGTCATGCGACTTCTGTCACATACTTCCTATAATGTAGAGATATTCCGTGCCAAATAATAGGACTCTAAGTACTATTTTTGAGTGTCAAATAAATAAAAACCACTAAGTTTTGGTGGAAAATTGCCAAAGATTTAAGAAATCTAGCGCTACCTAAGGGTGAAGGGGGTGAGATACGGCAAAATGTCATATGAATAGAGTTGTAGTTTGTCTAAAATCTGTGGCATGTGGTGGTCTTCGTTTTTCGATAGGACAGCCCGTTCTGCCACTAGAGCCCAGATAAAAAAAATATTGCATTTTGATTTTTTTATTCACAATTATTTATTTCTTTTGAGATAGTTCAAACTAAAAATAGTAGGATTTGGGAAGAAAAGGTGCAACGCACACGCATGCCATATCTCACGATCCTAGTTCAAGTATAAATGGTGATACGTGCATTCTATTTAATAACAATTGTTCCAGAACCGGCATTTCCTTACTACTTATACTTAGAAAACTGTAAAATATATAGATTTTAAGAGTTTTTGATTTTCCGGCAGGTTTAAGTAGTAAAAATGGTTATATTTCTGCTGCTATTTACTAAGTGTGATGTAGACATACTGCGTGCCCAATATTAGGCCTCCGACAAGTATATTAACGTGAAAGGAAATAAAAACGGCCACAAAATATAGAAAATATGCCGAAATTTGAGAAATCTAGCGCTATCTAAGGGTGAAGGAGACGGGATACGACAAAAAGTCACAGGACCAAAGTTATAGATCGTCTAAAGCCCATATGTCTTAGTAAAACACGTTTCTCGATTGGACTAACCGTTCGGCCGCTACAGCACAAAACATACACTATTTTGGAGATGTTCAAAATTTCCTCCCTTTTGAATTTTTTTGAAGAGGTTAAAATAAAAAATTATACCTTTTTGCAATTTTCCTGGGGTTTTCAATAGACAAGCTACATATAGGCCTAATTCCATGTTTATAGCTTATCTAGAATTACCTGAGTAAGTCGATAATGCAGTTTGTCATTTATAGAATAATTAGGGTTTTTAATTTTTTTGGGATGTTTAATTATTAAAATATGTTAGTTTATCGAGTGTTTCGTGAAGGGTAATGTGTAAACATATTGAGTGCCAAATATCAAGCCTTTACATACTAAATTAAAGTGATAGGAAATTAAAGACCACAAAAATAACCGTCGAAATTGCCTGAAATTTGAAAAATCTAGCGCTACCTAAGGGTGAAGGGAGCAAGATACGACAAAAAGTCATAGGAACAAAGTTGTAGATCTTGTAAAATCCGTGGCACGTAATGGTGTCCGTTTTTCGATAAGTCAATCCGTTCGGCCGCTAGAGCTCAAAAACTGTAATTTTAAAATAAGCCTTTTTGGGGGGTTTTAAATATTTTTTTAGGGGGGTTAAAATAAAAAATTGACAGTTTTGGCAATTTTTCTGGGGGTTACAAGCTATAAGCTACCTGCATGCAAAATTTCAGGTTTCTAGCTAGTCTAGAAGTGGTCTAGAATTCGTATACCTCAGTGAGTGAGTGAGTGAGTGAGTTACACATGCGGCTGTATATATTATAGATTCCCCATTTAAATCAACGTTAATTTAGTGATTTTTCAAAACCAATATCATTAGTTTTAAGTATCTTTCGAGTCGAAACGTGGTGTTAAACTTAACTTAGAAACCTTGTGAATTTGTTTAAATAAAATGTAACCAATCATATTGAAGCTAAATATTGATTTAGGTAACATAAAAATAGCCTTGTTTCTAAGTTTAGAGTCACTGGTGAATGACATTGAAAAATGTGCACTTGGGTGGTTAATTTAATTATTTATTTTACTTACATATCAACATAAATAAAATTAATAAATAATGGACGATTCCAATATTAAATTCAAATCCAATGTCAATGTTAACTGTTGACAGTAAACACTACAGCAGACGATCGGTCGGCGATCCGGCGAATTTTGATAGCGTCCACCCAATGAATTTTGATTGGTTCAGCCAGGATCGTACTCAGCGGGGGGCAAGGGAGTACAACTGCCCCGGGTCATCAACTTAGATCCTGAAGGCAAAACAAGGGCTCACACGACCACGCCTGCCCAGGGGCCTGTGAAAGCTGAGTACGGTCCTGGGTCCAGCTAACGCCAAGGTGACAACAAAACAAAGCAAAATGCTGAAGTAAACGGCACGCTTTTAGGAAATATTTTGTCAAAGAGTAGTGACTCCAGATATAACATAGAGCTCATTGATTATGACCTATCTATTTAGTGTTGCCTTGACACAAGGCAGTATTTACTGGAAAAAGGTCTGCTCAGTTCCAATTTTGTAGGTTTCCGAAAATGACCACGCATTCCATTAAAAAGACAACACTGGCCGAGGTTGGAAATGTTATCGTAATAACAATAATATTTATTCCATGTCAGTGATTTACAGTGTATTGGAATTTTAAAAAACAAATATTTTATGGGGAAGTCCTAAATCGAGGTAAGTAGGGTCTGAGTCCTATCCCCCTTCCTGGCTGGGTACTGCTATTTTTGGGAACCATTCTGGCGTTTGCTAAAGTGAGACAAGAAACTGTACAAACTCATCTCAGAATGGTCGGCCTGGGAGGAAATATCATGTGAGGTTGGAAATCAAGGCCAAACATTAGGAAATAAACAGACCTCATGTCTCCTGTACATACCTTAATCATAAGGGGAAACATATACAAGGAACATTCACTGATGAACTCTGTAGTTGGAGAACAATGGTAGATGTTTAATCTTTCGTTTAAACATAGGTATACAGACAAATTCTGGCAACTGTTTCAATGCAGGAGGTTAAAACTGAGCATTATATTATTGGACGTCTCGCTAGCCTAACAGTTAGCGTCTTGGACTTCGGTTCAAGGGGTCACGGGTTCAAATCCCAGGATGTCCACAAAAATTTGCGGGAGTGTCCACAAAAACTTTCCTTTCCAAGAGTTTGTTTTGAAGGGATTATTTTTTTATTTATTTTTTTTGTTGGGGGGGAAATTATTTTTTTTAATTTTTTCTTTTTTTTTAGTCTACTGAAAACACTTCATGAACGAGCTGTGAGATGTTTGAGAGCATAAATGTAGTCCTTGTGTAGTTGATAAATACATTTTTGTTCTCTATAACAACAATTAAATGTCAAGTTAAGTTAAATAAATTAACATAAAGTAACTGAGCGTACACTTAATTTAAAGCAGTTAAAGATTAAAGAACATGTTAAGTGCTATAAAAATGTCAAGGTGCTCAGAAAATCTGTCAGTGCTATTGGCTATATTTATTTAACCATGTTCTACGCACCAACTTTTCTTATTGTCTATCAGACACCTTAGAACAACTCAGGGCTGGAAATTAAGTTTTGACTGCTGTGACCGCTCCTATATTTTAAAATGTTTACCACCTTGTCTCGATATTAATATTCAGTGCAGAACTGAAATAATGTACGGGATACAACATGTTCAGAGATATCTTTAATATTATTGGAAACTTTCACATAGAGTTAGTTGGGAGTGACATATCAACTTGTTTGCTGCTTTCTGTGAAACCCAGCTCTAGCAGTCATATTTGCTGTTAATGTGCAATACCCAGAAGGAAATTTGAGGGATACCTAAGATACTGTGTGCAAAAAGAGTAATTTGAGCTATGAAGCACTCTCGCAGACAATACTTTACTAATAGTTTAGCAGCAATGTAAGCATAGCATTGGAGGCAGGAATTACTGAAATGTGATTGGAAAATAATTAACATGACCACTGTCCCTCTACTTACTGCACTAAGCACTGTTACAGCTTGTACAGCTGCTTTTAGGAGTTTAAACTCATTTTAATATTACAGTTCATGGTTGTCACCATAGAGGTCATAGTTAGTGTGATGTTTCATAAAAAAGAATCTAGATTTTAGAAAATACTCTCAAAATTTTATAGGGAATATAACGTTAAAGACAATGGTTTGATGAATGTTTTATTATCAGATCAGATCTGTTACCTAATGTATTTCTAAAGTGGTCTGCTGATGTAATAAATAAATAAATACATGCAATTCAAGCTATAAACAAAATATAACACCCTTTTGCATGTAGGATTGAAAGTTATAAAAAGTATTATATAACGGTATTCAACTCTAGTTTCTCTGAACAATTTTTTCAGTCCTTACAACATTTTATTTTTTACCAAGGACAACTGCTCTTTACCCTCTCAATATATAACCAGAATTACTTATACAGAAGCAATTAAAAACTGAATTCTGAATTTACATTATACTTTTTATATTTTACTTATGTACTGGTACACTCTCATTGTAAAAAAATACAAAAAAAACATTGTTACAGCTTGCAAAGCTCCATTTACGAGTTTAAACTCATTTTAATATTAGAGCTCATGGTTGTCACCATAGAGGTCATTGTTAATATAATATTTGTTCCTACTGTCTTTTGAAGAGGAATTTTATTTGAGAAATGCTTTACAAATTCAAAAAACAAAATTATCTCTTATAAAAATTGTAATGCAAAATTAGCATAATAGTTTGGCTATGTATTCCTGAAATTAAACATGTGAAAACCATTAAAATCTGACCATTTTGAATCTTGTTTTGACATTAGTCCTTAAATGTATAAAGAATTTCATAAAATTTTCAAGACTATTACACGCTTGGTCAACATTATTGTTCATGAACCCAATGCCTATTAAGATACATGGATTTAAATGACACTCTTATTCAGTAATGCAGTAAAGAGTTGTTTATGTGAGAAGTCATTGAGTAAGTAAGTGTTACCTATCCAACTGTATGTTAAAACTCACCGTCCAACCAGATATATGTGACAGACTGGGGTGCCATGTACTGAAAGACATTCTGTGTAAATAAAAAATAAGAGTGTATTTATTTAGAATGGGTTAACAGTATATATACAGGGATACAGTCCTCTACCACCACTTGGTAGTAGTGTTATTTATGTACTTGCATTTCTTTCTGTGTTGTTTCAAAAGGAATTTATTTTATACTACCACCAGTACATAAATGTTTGTATTAAATAAAAAAAATGGCAATAACTTTTAGTCAAATTGTTATACATTTTTAATAAGATAACTGACTGCTTAAATAACTCATACTGCTCTACACTGAAGAAATCTTTTTTGTAGAAATAACTATAAAAGGTCTAAATCTATAAAGATGTGTCTGATGTGCATGTGTCTCTGACCCTGGTGTGTCTACGTGTATGAACTAACACTAGTGAACATGTGTACTGGTGTACTGGTCGGATGATGGACGGATATTTGCAGATGAATCACACTTCAACCATGTTGCTGCCAGTCACAACGGGAGACCACATCTGTTAGGAGTAATTAACGGAATAAGTGTAAAGCACTTCCACAATAAAGTGTTAAGGAAATAATAGCAAGGTATTATATGCTTGTTTGTTAACAACTTGAAAGAAAGCATATTGTAAGACTAATTTCAAACTAAGGTGCTGGGTAAAACTACTTGTGTCTATGAAAATGTGATTGTTTTCACATAAGGACATCATTGTATTGTATTAGTGTTGTAAATGATTTACTACATGTATTGGTTTTAAAGTAAGACAAGAAAATAATAAAACTTTTACCCAATTGTGACAACTTTTTAACCACAACATAATTTTGCAAGTAGAATTCAAAGTCAAGTGATAATTTCTAAGATTCCTATTAGTAAACCTGGCTTTTATTAGGGGGTAAGGAGGGAAGGGGGAAGAGGGAAGGGGGAAGAGGGAAGGGGGGACCGAGTAGTGAATGTAAATTAATAATTTTGTTCATGGGGTATTGTTTATAAATGATTCTGAATATAGTATATGTATTCTGAGTCAAACAGAACTTCTTATGCACAAAATTCTGGTCTTTGTATCATCACAAACCTTTTAAATTTCAGGACATTTTATGCCACTTTTACAACTTGTTTGAACATTTTAATATTTCCGGCACATCAGGATTTTCAGGGTAGTTACCATTAAGCCTCTTAAAGGCTCATTTGTTTGTGTTTCATTAAAAAAAAATATATAAGCAGAAAAGTTTAATCAAAAACAATTTTAACCTTTAATGGCTTATTTGATAAATATTTTCCGTACTTATTTGTAATAGATGTTATACTATGTCCTCCCTCTTATTGTTCTTATGAACCTCTTTGTAAAAGCTAACAAACAATACATCAGAAATCCTGTGGAAGAATTTAATTGATGGAATGGTGTGATTTATTTCTTGGTGTTGCACATTGTAAAGCACAAGTAATAAAGGATATGTGCTTAAAAAACAAGACATTACACATTCAGTATGAGTATGTATGCATTTCCAATACGGTGATATTGAATATGACCTACTTTTACACTACTTTCTGCATAGTTAGTAATCTGTCTACATTACCTTGGTTTCTATAGCTTTCGTCTCGGAGTCCTGGAAGTGCAGTTTGAGTCTGCTCTTCCCGTCGTCAGAGGATCCTCTCAGCTGGGAGAACTTGTACTGCCAGGAATACGTTCGATTGTGGATGTCGTAGAGGGCAAAGCCTAGGTTCCAGTCCAGGGTTAGACCAGCACTGGTCCCTCCATTGGCTGTTGTCACATTGAACGTTTTGCTCTGGGATATATAAAAGACTTGTTACAGCATTATAGAATAGTAAAATAATTAATACATGCACTAATAATCACACAAAATATGTATTATAAAAAAAGTTCTGTTCCTGCTCAGACCGAGACAATGTTTTATGGTGCGTGATAGGCCTATCTATTCGTTTTCGATGTTTTTATGTATCCGTTTCGTGTGTGTTTGTGTTTTTTACCTTCATGACGAGACAACATGATATGTGGTAAAGTTTATGTGCTGTGGTGTTCGACAATGACAATGTAGTGTCGAAACATGTAACACTGTTTACATCATTTTGGACTGCTTACGGAGGTATGTAACTCAATTTGTCATTATAAAAAAAGGGTATGAAGGGACAGACACTTAAAAACCAAATGAAGAAGTATGTATTTTTTGTATATTTTATATTTTAAGTATAGAGTATTTTTAAATTATCTCGATACATTTTTTCCCATCTTTAATTTCAGTTTTTGCACCAAACCAAAGTTAATAAATTAATTGCTGCAAAACTGGGATCTAATTTAGTTCATGGAAAAGAGAGAACACTTCAATTGAGAATTAGAAAATACTGAGACTACGACCTCGGTTGGTTCGGCTGTCGGATAGTCCGCCCGAACTCTTAGAAATGAGATAACCGCCCGCGGGAGGGTTTCCCAGCGTAGAAATCGACAGAAGTCAATTTGTTTGTTTATTTTTAAGCCAGCATATAAACAAAACATCTTAGTTCAACTGAGAGCAAATTTTGTTTCTTTTTTTAATTGCTTAGACCATCTTAAAAGTAGATTTTGTATGATCTAGCATGTTAATAAAGATCGGTATTTTACATTTACCAATTAACACCGGGTGGATTGGCCATTTTGTAATCCGGCTGAGGGTCCAGTCCTGAGGTGTCTGGACAAGAGGGAGTCTACTGTAGCTGATATGAATCGCAGTGCAAAAATAATATGTCAGTTATTGAAAGTTTTGTATAACAGAATTATTTTGACAATGTCCTTTTTTGAGATATTGTGGGAAGGAACTAGAGATATTGGCAAGAGAGTGGCTTCCCCCACTCTAGAACTAATTGGTGGAGGTAATCTTAGTCATTGCAAACTTGCAATTGGTTAGAGCAATTATTAAAAAAATAAACTGTTTCATTGCAGTTTTTATTTATCCATCTCTATGTTTGGTTGAGTAATTCTGAAGGAACATAGTTCCATATATGTGTTACTTTGTAACAACTATTAAAATATTACTTATCAAATGTCAACCATTTTAATGAAAATTTGTGCGAAGGAAAGAATCATTTGTTGAAGTAGTATAAGTTGTAATACTGATATCGGAAAATATCAAATTAGCCCATCACTAGTTTTTCTCACCAGAGGTTGCGTTAATCAAGGAACTCTTTCCATCACCCCTCTCTTCCTTTCTTATAGCTAAAAGATGTGGTGGGAGTCTGCCATATCCTCCTGGTTCACATATTTTTCACGCAGGGCATTGTCAAAATAATTCAGTCATACTCATGTATCAGAAGTGCCCTCTCTATTGTCGGCGAGTGAAAAGAAGACCCCCCCGTTTTACAGCTGTGTGTGTGCGGTATCATAGTTTTAGGGTACCTTAGGGTTAGCAGACACTTACTAAATGGTAACAATGAATGCCGCATAAAGCGCAAGTGTAGCGACCATATATGGTAGCGCCTGCAATTTTTGTGTAGGCCAGTTTCCAGGCGTCTTCTTTCCTCTCGCCGACAGTATGCTTGATTTCTACTGGCTGCAGCCAGTGATTCAAGAAATAAACGTATTAGCTACACATTTTAAATTCGCCGTTTTCGTTTACACCTCTTTGTTAATCTAGTTAACTTAACAGTGGAGACTGACCCCCAACTTCATGACGGCAGCGCACACGGAGCAGTGCCACGCGCTCTCTATCCTCAGCAACTCTTGGCGAGTCTCCACACTGAAGTAGCGCGACTCCTGGCCCGACGTCTGGATCAGGAAGCAGTGTTGCCGCTCGTCCACATTCTCCGAGTCCTTGATGACCCGTAGCATCGATTGGTAAACCTTGAACACCGTCTTGCACTCCAGCCAGTCCCCGATGTTGAGCTGGGAACGAGATTGCGTTACAGGGGTGCCAACTTGATAGAGAGCTTATCCTATTCCAGCAGAGAGAGCTGCCAGTGGGCGTGGCTTGCAGGGCTATCAACCAAGCCAATAGTAGACGTGCTGCATTGCCAAATTGCACGCCAGCTTATCAGAATAACTTGAGTGATATTTTCTATGGCAAAATAGCAACAGTGACAGCGTACAACACTGCTATTGCAAGAAGTTCTATTGGTATTACTGGAGATAACAGTGATGAACAAAATCGCGAGCCGTTCTTTGCCAAGTTTTGGTGAGACAAAGAACTACTCACTGAAATCGAACGAGTCAGCAAAGTGAATCAAACAAATGCCTAATCATGAATTTAAAATTAATAAACTTGAATTTGTTTATTTGCTTATAATTGATCATATGTCAGGGCAAGAGGAGGTACATCAATGAAACAAAAAAATGAATTGGTCCCAACTTTTATTTTTTATTACTTGTATACCAGTGATTTGCATTAGTAGATTCACTTATAGGAATAAAATAACCAATCAGGATGGTTCAAAGAAAGAGAAATTTGCCTCACCAGTGTACATACCTGAAAAAATTACTGGCTTGCTCTGTGACAAAAATCGTTAAGCAGTGTTGCCTCCAGTATTACTAATAAACCTCTTTGTGCTATTGGCTACAGCCCAACAGTCAACTCTCTTGTCTGCTATTATAATATAGAAGCAGATTAATTGTCACACTGAGATCTCAGGAACAACTGGACTGGTTTTTATGATTGACGTATGTTTGGAAAGGTATCGATGTGTAGGTTTACAGATAATCATTAACATTTACATCAACCCTCATGGCTACACCCCACTTTAAAGTTGCAATAATCTTATGGAAGAACAGTAAACTTATTGAAATTTACCATATTTTATAGCTGTTGAAGGTAAAAAAAACACAGTACAAGAGAAGATTACGTTTTAAGTTAACTTCTGGAATTACATTACAATTCAAAGTAACAGAACTGTATTTGCTCAAATTTCAGCAGCTGGGTTTCCTAGTTCTAGTTAACTGCTTGAAATTAGACTCTAAGTTGTGAATAAAGGGGACTTAACCCTTTGAGTGCTAAGCTTCTGTAGGGAGTAGTTAAATCCGTGATTTTTTGTTGATTTTTTAAATACGAGGGTCATCCAGAAAGTAAAGAACGTTTGCTTGCTGCGTCTACCACAGCTCCCCCATCACCGCCATTGCGTGTGCGGCAGTCCACTCACCTCTCCACCAAAGTCTGAGCCGAGTCTTGTTGCTGTGCGGTCACACGTCTTATTTCTACAGCAATTCAAAATGGCGTCGGCAATCGAAAATCTCACCAAATCTAAGATAAGCAGTGTCAATCGGTCTGAGTAAAAAAATGTCCATACCGAAGAAATTTTTAGAACAACACCAAAGAAAGTTAATGATGAGAGTGCAAAAAAACAAATCTTAAAATTGATGTAATGTGCTAAGATTTTAGCAGCGGTTTTCCTCCAATCTTCCCTCAAGTCTTTCTTTCAAATCGTCTTTTGCGAGCAATGATCTGCCACTCCGATCCTCGTCGTGCATAATGGATTTTATTTCATTAAACCTATTGCACCATTTTTCCCCCTGAAATCTCGACTTGAAGACTTGTTTGCACTTTCACCACCACTATTTGGTGTTTTTCTAAAAAATTTAATGGTCTAGACATTTTTTAACTCAGAAACCGAATAAAACTGCTTATCCCATATTTGGCGGGATTTTCGATTGCCGCCGCCATTTTGAATCGCTGTAGAAATAAGATGTGTGACCGCACAGCAACGAGACTCGGCTCAGACTTTGGTGGAGAGGTGATTGGACTGCCGCACACGCAATGGCGGTGATGGGGGAGCTGTGCTAGACGCAGCAAGCAAACGTTCTTTACTTTCTGGATGACCCTCGTATATTGAACGCCTGAACAGTTAAAATTAATAAAAACGTGCTTCCGCTGGACACACACAGTAAAGGATAGGTAAAAAGTAGCAAAACACCTGATCAGATGTGCAACTCACAAAGAATCCACCCATCCCATCAGCTTGGACCCGAGCCGTCCACCGTTTGCTTAAGGTCCGCCCTCCCTTTCAACTCTGCCACAGACAGGTGAACTCTCGATGAGTTGCACATAAAAACCACCGACTGTGACGGGATTCGAACCCTCGATCCAAGTGTTACCCCCGGCCGGGAAGGTAACGCCTTAGACCGCACAGCTACTGATCAGACTAGCAGCGGTAGCGTACCAGGTGATATTAGAGCCTATGCGCTGGACGAGATAGTTCAGTTTGTGTCTACCAGGTTTCACCACATGTCAGACTCAGACTGCAGACTGAGTGCCTAACGGTACAATCGCTTATGAAGCAGTAACAGTGTTTATTGATAACAGATTCAAAAGACGATATATCGGTCCATAGCACTGAAAGGGTTAAAGGGGGTTGTTGATCAATTAGGGTCAACAAGGTTAATATATCTAGAAGTCTTTTTTAGTGTAACAAGATTAAACCTACATGATCGACCGCCAATTTCCTCAGGTAACCAATCAAATCCTCTCTTCACAAGTTATATATTAGTCAGCTGACGAACATATAACTAGTGAGGAGATGATTTGATTGGTTACCATGTCGGTTGCCATGGGAGCAGAGTTGACAGAGTGGCTAAATGGCAGTCATAGGCTTCACTTTTTTACCCCAGATGTATTAACCTCGTTGATTAGATTACGCAACCACATTTAGCAAGCTGTTTTTTGTCATTAAGCTATTGATTAATGACATTTTCTAAGAACAAGGTTACCCTTAGACCAGAGGTCTCCAACTTATTCACCCTAAGGATCATATGATAAATGGTTAGAGATCAAGCGGGCCTACAACATCCGGGGGATTTGAGGGGTATGAAAACCCCTAAGGAGCAGGGGCCTCCGGGGGTCTTCCCCTCGAAATTTGGTAAAATTTAGGTGTAAAATGGTGAGTTTTATGGCTATTGTAGCAGTTTTTTTTACTTTTATATTTAATTTAATTTAACTTAACATTATATTGGGCTAACCGCGGGCTGGTTTACAACCGTTGGAACAAAAAATCGTGTTATTTAGATATGTATTTACTAACTCAAACTGAAAATCTGAGCAAAAAAAATAATATGACAACCTAACTTATCAGTTGATCGGAACTGTTTAAACTAAAATATTACCCGAGTTGTAAATTACCGTAACTTATTCATTATGGTATTGAAAGCATGGAGGTTTATAGCTTCACTATAAAGTTTGAATAGTTTTGGTGGATGAGCCTTCTTACCACCTCCCAACAATTCCACGGCTAGTGGTGCCCTTGCATTAGGTACGGTCAAAATACAAGCGACACAAGTAAAGTCGTGTGAACGTAAGCTTGAAATAGCTTTCTAAAGATGAATTTGTATGCTGACATAACCAACGTTACGGAATGCCGTCAAAAGCCTTATAACGGAATGTACAGTCACCCTGCATTTACAGAATCGCCTATATTACTTAACACCCTCAGCTGACTTACCGGAGGGGACTCGAAGAGCAAGACATCAGTGCCCTTGAGCGTGAGGAAGCGCGGCCGGTAACTCTGCCACGGCTGGTTGTTGTTGAGAATGCCCTCGTTCACCCAGCCCATGTACTCGATTCTCTCTGCCGCCGGGAAGTTTCTATTGTACAGTTTCATCTGCAGAAAATAAAGTTGTTGAGGTTAATGTGGCCACCGTCGTAAAATGAAGGAGGCGACTGTATGTAATTATTACTATTCCAGAAGTATACAAAACTGTGAAGATAGCTAATATTCTGGGTTTTTTATACTTTCCTATCAGTGGTTTCAAAACTCCTTTAGACTCCTCATGGGTATTCAGTGTTTATAATGATATTGTTACATATAATTGATTTATTTAATGATTCCTATAGCAACGATAAATGGTAAAAGTAGCCTTTTAGAAACAGTTTAATCATTTAAATGGATTCCCACTGTAAGAGAGCTATGTAAATTCTAAAGTATTTTGGACAGGGCGGGGTACCAGCTATCTCTAAACATCTTTAAGGTGGATGAAATTTTAAAGTTACCATTGATGTTATGGTAGAATCAGGTAGCAGGTGACTAGAGCCTACTATTTATTAGAACTTCAAGACAAAGACCAACAAAACATTTAAATACCCCCGTCGCAGCAAACCTGCGTACTCAGCGAATTTCCAATGCAAAATATAAGTCTTAATACCACATAAAGCCGCATACCAAGTTTCATAAAAATATATTCAAAAATAAGCGATATATCAAATTTGAATTATTCTCTATAACAATAACATTGGGGATGAGTACGCAGGTTTGCTGCTACAAAAAACAACAAATATAGGGTTTCTTGTAAATATCAATATTACTCAACTAGGTGAAGCCACATACCAAGTTTCATCAATATAAGTTCATAAATAAGCGATATATGCCATTTTGATTATTCTCCATAAGAATAACATGGGAGATGAGTACGCAGGTTTGCTGCAATAAGGAACAAAAAAAATGGGTTTTTATGCAAATATCAATAGAACTCAACTAGGTGAACCAACATTCCAAGTTTTATTAATTTATGTTCATAATTAAGGGATACATTACATTTTACTTATTCTCCATAAGAATAAGATGGGGGCTGAGGACGCAGGTTTGCTGCTACGGGAATTATTGGTAAAAATCGGGTTTTTTGTGAAAATAACAATAGACCACAACCAGATGAAACCATATACCAAGTTTTGTTAGAATACGTTCATAAATAAGCGAGCTATAATTGTTTTCTTATTCTCCATAAGAATAGCATTGGACAACGTACTGTGCTTAGCACTTTCAATATCTCTGTAACCATTTAACATAGAGCAATGGTCAAAACACCAAATTGTGCGTCTTTTTAAGCTGATTCCAATGGAGGAAACTAAAATTTGACTTTTTCAAAAATTATATGTAGAAAACTTAAAAAACCCATTTTTGGGGTACAAAACCCCCCCAAAATACCCCTTCGGATAGTCCGATCTGTCTGATTTTCGAACTTAAAGTCATAAATGCTGCTTTACACGCTTATACCAAATTTACGAGAGTTATCGCACCCACGGACACACACATATATATATATATATCTAATATATATACAGCCGCATGTGTAACTGACTCACTCACTCACTCACTCACTGAGGTATACAAATTCTAGACCACTTCTAGACGAGCTAGAAAGCTGAAATTTTGCATGCAGGTAGCTTATAGCTTGTAACCCCCAGGAAAATCGCCAAAACTGACAGTTTTTTACCTTAACCCCCCCAAAAAAATACTCAAATCCCCCCCAAAAAAGGCTTATTTTAAAATTACAGTTTTTAAGCTCTAGCGGCCGAACGGATTGACCTATCGAAAAACGGACACCACCACGTGCCACGGATTTTGCAAGATCTACAACTTTGTTCCTATGACATTTTGTCGTATCTCGCTTCCTTCACCCTTCATCATCATCATCAAAAGGGGCGGACCCAAGTCCCAAGGCACATCAGCCACACTGGGCTTATTGCGCACCCCCGAAAAGAAGAAAGGAAGACAGAAAAGAAAGAAAGAAAGAACTGAGAAGGTATCAGTACTCCTCCAGGTTCAAGAGCCTGATGAACTGCATCATCCTGTCGACGAGCTTCTCAGGAGGCAGGTATCCACCCCTGACCATAGATCCCAGAGTTGAAGCCCTTACCTCCCTAAGCTCATCGCAATCGAAGAGCAGATGGTCTGCAGTCTCCTCGTACTGCCCACATTTCCTGCATGCAGTGTCACCATTGAAGACACCCATCCGAGAGAGGTGTTTCCTTAGGTGACCATGGCCCGTAATCATACCTGTGATCCGCCTAATGTCCAGCCTACTGAGATCCAGGAGATTCCTTGTGACCTGCTGAGAAGGTCCCTGGAGGTTGAGCTTGCTGACCCTATGTAAAGGGAGCCTTGCCCATCTCCTTCTGTGACAATCCCGAGCCCAAGCGCCGATCACCTGCGAAGCACAGGAACGAGATATCCCGCAAAAAGGGGGAGGGCCCATGGGAGCCAGGGAGGCAGCCGCGTTAGCCAGCCTGTCCGCCACCTCATTACCCACGATCCCTGAGTGACCAGGCACCCAACAAAGAGTGACCATGTTGCGTCTTCCAGCACAAGACACTGTTTTGTAACAATCCCAGACAACCCTAGACCTGAACTCAAAAGAGTCCAGCGCCCTCAGAGCAGCCTGGCTGTCAGAAAAGATGCTGATAGAGAGGCCCTCTTGACCCCTCCTCAGAATCTCCCCCGCACACTCCATGATGGCGGTAATCTCCGTCTGGAACACAGTAGGAAAAGAACCCATTGGCACCCCGAGACTGACACCATCCTGCACCCCGTGGATGCCAGCACCCGACCCGCTCCTAGACTTGGAACCATCCGTGAACCACACTCGGTCTCCAGGAGGGAGCGGACACCTTCACCCTTAGGTAGCGTTAGATTTTTCAAATTTCAGGCAATTTCGACGGTTATTTTCGTGGTTTTTAATTTCCTATCACTTTAATTTAGTATGTAAAGGCTTGATATTTGGCACTCGATACGTTTACACATTACGCTTTACGAAACACTCGATAAACTAACATGTTTTAATAATTAAACATATAAAAAAAATTAAAAACCCTAATTATTCCATAAATGACAAACTGCATTATCGACTTACTCAGGTAATTATAGATAAGCTAGATACATGGAATTAGGCCTACATGTACCTTGTCCATTGAAACCCCCAGGAAAATTTCAAAAAGGTATATTTTTTTATTTTAACCTCCTCAAAAAAATTCAAAATGGAGGAAATTTTGAACGTCTCCAACTTCCAAATTTAATTATTTTACATTTGAAGAAACTGCTTTATCGACTTCCAAATGAAGACAACGCCAACGAATGGCTCTTATGGTGATTACTGACACTCTGCCTATAATACATTAATGAACAATCACTATAATGTTAACTTTTTACCACTAAACTCTTTTATAATACTGCTTCGATCAGTATAAAGTTCAAATAAATGGGTACTACTATTATTTTTTAAATATATTGTAATTATAGATACAGGTTCTCGCTTTTAACAATATTAACTGTTTTAGCTACACCCTAGCTGCGCACAGGATAGAGTATTACTGGTTGTATGTTCCCAGTGTTGCTTGAATAGTTTGCCGTTGAGAAGATGACTTTTTATTGTGTTGCCCATGGTACATTCCACCAGGGTGATTCACGATTTGCTGTCTTCAGCAACAATGCACAATGCATGGCAAATGCGGCTTGTGCCCTGGCTTGGCAGTTTCTCCGGGGTGAGTTTTCTACGGCCGCCATTGATGAGATCCTTACGACCGGTGATAGTGTCTATGTGAAATCTCGCAATGAAAATCATGTGAATGACAGGTATTTATTTCCGGAGGATCTTGTCAGAGAGCTTCGCATTATGGGCCAGATCGTAAACATTGATGAGGTATCATTTGTCTGCAATGGGTTGTACCCATTGACCAGAGACCGTCTACAAGATGCACAACATTTTTTGTTAAGCGTTTTGGAGGCCATTATGGCCGAAGATTCTGATAATGTGGGCTTTCTTTTTACTGGCCAACTGGTTACAGTCGCATTTTGGCGTTGTCAAGGGCGACTCTACCTTTTTGATTCCCACGCGGTAAATGAGAACCGCCAACGAGACCACATTAGTGTCAATAATTTAGCTCGCCTGTTTTTATGTGACAACTACTTGTCACTTGCTTCTCTGCTATTGTCAAACGCTGCTATTGATGGAACTGTAAAAGAGTATAATATTACAAGTCTTAAATTCTCTCGACCTTCCGAAGAAAACAATCCTGCCCCAGATCAATCTTCTGCGTTTGACCCTAAACTCAACCTTTTGCAACCTATTGTACGTCTGTCCCCATTGAAGCAAATCCCTCAACCTGAATGCTTAGAAAATCAAAAAAGAGCGGGAAGGCCAAAAAAGATTAAGCGTGGACGCCCCAAAACTCTCAGTACAACACGTGAAGACCAAGTCAGAGAGGCCAAAAAGCGGTATACCAAGACCCATCCAGAAAAGCATAGGGAAGATTCTCGAAGGTACAATCAGCAGCACCCTGAAGTCAACAGGGCGGCGGTTGAGCGGTACAGTCAGCAGCACCCTGAGGTCAACAGGGCGGCGGTTGAACGGTACAGTCAGCAGCACCCTGAGGTCAACAGGGCGGCTGTTGACCTCACAGCCGCATGTGTAACTGACTCACTCACTCACTGAGGTATACGAATTCTAGACCACTTCTAGACGAGCTAGAAACCTGAAATTTTGCATGCAGGTAGCTTATAGCTTATAACCCCCAGGAAAATCGCCATAACTGACAGGTTTTTGTCATAACCCCCCAAAAAAAATATTTAAACCCCCCCAAAAAAGTCTTATTTTAAAATTACAGTTTTTGAGCTCTAGCGGTCGAAAGGATTGACCTATCGGAAAACGGACACCACCACGTGCTATGGATTTTGCAAGATCTACAACTTTGTTCCTATGACTTTTTGTCGTATCTCGTCTCCTTCACCCTTAGATAGCTCTAGATTTTTTCAAATTTTGAGAATTTGTGGCTGTTTTTTATTTCCTATCACGTTAATATACTTGATGAAGGCCTAATATTGGGCACGCAGTATGTCTACATCACACTTAGTAAATAACAGCAGAAATATGACCAATTTTTATTACTTAAACCTGTCGGAAAATAAAAAAAACTCTTAAATTTTATAGATTTGACCGTTTTCTAAGTATAAGTAGTAAGGAAATTCCGGTTCCGGAACAATTGTTATTAATTAGAATGCACGTATCACCATTTATACTTTAACTAGGATCGTGATATATGGCTTGCGTGTGCGTTGCACCTTTTCTTCCCAAATCCTACTATTTTTAGTTTGAACTATCACAAAAAGAAAATTTTGGAATACGAAATCAAAATGTAGTATTTTTTATTTGAGCTCTAGCAGCCAAACGGGTTGTCCTATCAAAAAACGAAGACCACCATGTGCCACGGATTTTAGACGAACTACAACTTTAGTTCTATGACATTTTGCCGTATCTGACCCCCTTTTAAAGGCTACATTATACATCGGTTAAGGGTATAATTTACGACAGGGACCTGGGGGCGAAGCCCCCCACAGGGGTCTGGGGGCGGAGCCCCCAGCGAGCGAAGCGAGTATATATATATATATATATATATATATATATACACAGTTTCAAACGAATGGTGTTTTTGGGGTCTGGGGACCTCAAAACGAAAAGTTATCATGGTCCCGGGCCTAGGTCTTACCATGCCGACTACGGTAATAGCTTCTTCCCTATAGGGGAAATTCGCTAAAAAGTTACCATAGCAACAGAGAAGTAGCCTTCCTCAGCAAACTCACTACCAACTTAGCAAAAACTTTTTACTAAAGACCAGCATCCAACATAGTGGATGCTTGAGCTGAATCAAACAGATCTATGAGAAATATGGTTGACAACAATTTTAACTAAATACACACTATCTCACCACCGCAGTATATTATTTTGAATTAGAGTTTGTTGGTTCGTGTGCAGCGATTTTTCATCAAATATGTTCAAATTGAATTCTGAGTGAGGAGTTTTTTTCCACATGTGCTCTTTTCCAAACTTGCTTAACTTAATAAAATTATAATACAAATTACCAACATGAACAAATATCCTATCCTACACTCTGATATGAGTAAGGTTTGTTCGCTTGCTTGCAACAACTCTGATCTTGAAAACGGCTCCAACAATTTCCTTAAATTGTTGGAAATAACTAATTCCTAGGACAAAAATAAGTTCTAGACAGGTCTCAACTCCAATAAAAATCAAATAATGTAAAAAATATGAAAAGTTAAAAAATTAACATTGGGCTTATGGAGTTTAAAATCAAAACAAAGAATCATATAACAGCTGTTGATAATCAATCAGTGAACCGTTAATGTAATACTATTGTGGTTCAGTATTAACATGTGGTTTCCTGAGAGCAGTGACTAAAACCATTGAGTGAAGATAACATATAAAGAGTGGTCTTATTCAAAATGAATCAAACAACAACTGAAGTGACCTTAAACATGCATAAAACAGGCAAATTAGCGAAGAAAATCTGCTCATCAGTAGGGGGACGTGGTGAAATATTATTCCAAGTCATCTAAACAAACTGACTGACCTTTCCCGAGCAAAGCTTGGCTACCAGGTACTAATCACTGATGAATAGCACAGAAAAATATCATTATAAATCTTAATAAAGTCCTACTTGAAGGTGGGTGAGGCCCATGATATTGTCTGTGATGTATTTAAGCCACTGGGAGAGTATGGCGGCGTCGTCACAGTGTACCACGCCCGTGCTGGAACCGTTCAGTCCTCTCACTTCAAACGCATTCGGCCGCAGCTTGTCCGTCCCAAAAATGTATCGAGTGACATACGCCATCATCAGTGGGACTGAAAAAAATTAGATTTAGGAGTTATAACAATTAATGTATAACATTGTAGCTCTTGAAGTAATATTGTTTCATAAAGAAGTTGTTATGTTACTAAGTTCTTTCAATTTCAATTAATAATCTACCTAGACCTCAATAAGTTTGATGAGAAAAAGTACATGAAGTTAAATCCAGAATTACGAAAGAAAGAAGAGATAGTCTATATGTTTTTGTTTAAGAAAAAATGGGTTGTCTTATGTTACTTATGAAATTAAATAAAAGTTGAAAAAGGAAAAAAAACTTAGAAAATTCACAATTTTTTTCCATCAAAGGTGCATTTGTGAGTTTAAACCTCTCTTTATGTAAAAAGTAAAAAATATGTGAGTGTGAGTTAAAAATACTAATTGTTGTCATACTGCTTCAAAAACAGCAGTTTTCCACTCACGATTTGAGATAATAAAGTTGTTCACACAGAAAAACAAATATTTCGGGTGAATATCGCCCCCTTTGTCAAGCTTGGGGAGTTACTAAAGTCCAATTCAGGTCAGGGGTTGAAAAAAACCAGACCCGCCAATCATTCAAACTAAGGTTAAGTTCTTTAGCAACCTTTCATTACCTCTCATTCTAAACGTTGCATAAGCAAAGAGTGCATTGGATTTGCAGTGGTGTTTACAATACCTTTGGCAGTTCATCAACAAAATGCTAATCCATCAGGTTACTAACCAGTGATGATGTCCACCCATCTGACTTGTGTCTGGCTGATGGATGAGGAAGATCCGTGATGGCTGAGTCTCCAGCCTCCTTCCCCCTCCCCCTCCCGGGCTGTCTCCCCCTCATTGTCCAATACCCTCTCCTCCTCATCTGAAACAGGTTAAACGATTAGAGTCAAATGTTTCATTTGAAGTGAGTCAAATGTTTCATTTGAAGTGAGTCAAATGTTTCATTTGAAGTGGTGATTTGGTGTAAAATACTGATATGTGATTTTGCAGCAATTACTAGCTCCTTAAAAGCCTTAAGAGTGATATAAAATTTAAATTTGTTTACACCTTTGCGAACTATTAATTTTGTTATATAGACAATGGAGTTTTGTTTGTTTGTTCTTATACAGACAATGGGTCCCAGGACTACCTTAAAACTGGTCTACACCAGTTTTAAGGCTGACATTAGGTACAGCAAATGAAATTGTCATTACATATGTAAGTCTTTTGGCTGTCCATTATGACAAACTTCCCTTTCACCTTTGGTCCCTCCATTTGCAGCGCTAGGGACAGAATCTCCGGGTTTGGTCCCCAACCTGCCAACCTGAGAATGGATGGTCCCTGGCTGTTGTACATGGATGTCAGTTGAGTTGACCAGTTGGAGGACAGAATGAGGGTCCCCTGTTTAAGAGCCTCACCCCAGCTGTCACAGGGGCACGGGAGTATCAAATCAAATCAAATCAAATCAAAAAACTCTTTATTCAACCAGTACAATTAGTACAAAGAATGGTGTCAAAGGTACAAAACAAATTTATCTTAATTACTCAGTAATGTTAAAATAATAATAACACCTTCAAAATAACATTTATCTCCCAGCCTCAAAACCCTTTCAATTTCAGAATTCCTGAATAATCAGAATTCATCAAGGGAGTATAAAACTTTAGCAGTGACCAATTGTTTCACTTTGTTTCGAAAAATTTCAAACTTATTTATGTCTTTTATTTGTTGAGGTAGTGAATTATAGAATTTTATTCCATTGAAGGTTGGAGTTTTTGTGAAAAGTTTTGTCCTGTATGCCATTGTCAATAAATCATTTTTGTTCCTTGTATTATAATTATGGATTTGACTATGTTTAAAAAATGTTTCCAAGTTTTTCTTTACATGTGAAACTGTTTCAAGTATATATAAACCATAAACTGTAATTATTCCCAGAGTAGCAAAATGCTCTCTGCAAGAAGTCTCAGGACTTAAATTTAACATAATACGAACTGCTGATTTCTGTAGTTTCAAGATTTTATCTAAGTTATTTTTTGTGGTTGAACCATAAATGGCAATTCCATAAGCTAAATGAGAATGGATGTTTGAATAGTAGATCATTTTCATTGCATCCATGTCTAAAAAATGTTGCAATTTTCTCAGAGAAAAAATGCCAGAAGAAATTTTGTTACAAACTTTATTAACATGTAAATTCCAATTTAAATGGTTATCTAGATGCAATCCTAAAAACTTGGTTTCACTTGATATTTCAAGTTCCTCATCCATAATATTAATACTATTAAACTTTGGACGATTCTGTGGGTTATAAAACTCCATAATTACTGTTTTAGAACAATTAAGCAAAAGATTACTCTCAGCCAAACAATTTTTGATATTTTGTATTATTAAATTTGTTGATTGATTAATTACATTTTTGTCTTTGCTGGAAACTGAAAAACTGATGTCATCAGCATAAGTACCAAAATTTGATCTATAATGGATGTTATTTTGAGGCTCAGGCAGTCCTCCCAGATAGCAAATAAAAAGGAAAGGACCCAAAACTGAACCTTGTGGAACAGAGTATTTAACTGTTCTAAAGGAAGATTTTGCAGTTTCTATAAACTTTGTTTTATCATTTGTGTATGTTATGGACACATACTGTCGACGCCCAACCAAATAAGAGCTTAGCCAGTTCAGTGCTGTATCCTTAATTCCATATTAGGCCCTCTGAAGTGTCGATTTGGCAGCCATCCCAATCCACCCTTTCCTTTCCTGCTAAATCCTATCTTTCCGGTAACCAGCACAATATTCCCGCTTGTGGAAGATGTGACTAGCAGCTATGCTGGGGTTTCCTAATCCGCAACAATGATGATGATGATGATATAGACAATGGTTAAAATACAGGTCTTTTTACTATACTAACATTAACCACCCATGGCCCAATAACAAATGGTGCCTGTGCGGCGTCCAGAGATTGAAAGTAATTTAAAAACAGTTGTTTCATAGTGGTTGCTAAGTAACCCAAAAATAATTATTTTGTTTTGTTTTTGTTTTGAGAAGTTTCCTGGGTTAGGAATAAAGGAGTACATTTGTTATGAGATTGGTGTCTTTCATTTCACTTCATTTGGTGACCCCGACGTGATTAAACGATGGTTCTTACTGGCGAGGGACATCGACAAGCGGCCGAGGAACAACAACCGCAACAGCAGCCGCAGCCAAATAACGACCATCAACAGCCACCGATTCAACAGCCACAGGACGACACCGGCAACATCGCTCACCTTCACGAAGCTTTGCAAGGCTTGTTCGCTATCACACAACAACAACAAGCCGCCATCACCCATCTGCAGCAAAATATGGTTCAGCTACATCCACAAAATCGTGCTACCATAAAGTTGCCCCCGTTTTTTAGCAACGACCCACGGCTGTGGTTTGCTCAGGTAGAGGCACTGTTCCGGTTTCACAATGTAGTCGACGAAGTCTCCAAATTCACCTGCATCATCGGTCAGCTTGACGCGCAAGGGGCACAGGAGATCGCGGACATCATTCGGACACCACCCGCAGACGCACCGTACACGACTCTTAAGGATGAACTCATCAGACGCGTCAGCGTATCCGAGCAGCAGCGTGTCCGTCAACTATTAACCGGTGAGGAACTTGGAGATCGCACACCGTCACAGTTCCTCCGCCATCTCCGCTCTTTATCCGGCGCTGTGCCTGACTTCATTTTGCGTACGCTTTGGACACAGCGTTTACCCTCACATGTCCAGGCAATCATCCAACCACATATGATTGATCCCACCATCACCATGGACTTGCCTCCATTGCTGACAACATTTTAGAAGTGACGCCAGCCGTGCCGGCTCAATTCGCTTCCGTCGCATCACACAATCCTGCCGTCAATCGGGTAATTGTTCCCGCTACTGCTTCTACATCAGCGACCGTTGCCACCGACTCCTCTACTGACTCGACATCAGCACGTATAGATGACCTCGCTCGACAGTTTGACTCAATTCAGTCCACGCTTCAAACTCTGTCCCGTCGCTCCCAACACCGCAGTCAGACGCCACCTACTCGGAGACGCTCATCTGCTGACTCTACGACGTCCGACTACTCCGGTGTGTGCTGGTATCACCGAAAGTTCGGTCGTCAGGCCAGGAAGTGCTCGGCTCCCTGCACCTTTTCGTCAAACTCCAACGGCAACCGACATTAGCGGCGGTCGGGTGCCAAACTACGATTCATAGCCGCGTCTTCCTACTCGACAGGATCAGTAGGATACACCTCCTTGCAGACACCGGCTCTGACTTGAGCTGCTATCCTTGCAAACTCCTTCCAGGACATCATCTTGACGCCCATTACGATCTGCAGGCAGCCAACAACTACAAAATAAAAACCTAGGCACGGTGCTGTTAACCATAGACCTCGGTCTCGCCCGCAAACACACCTGGTCTTTCACCATCGCTGATGTATCCGTCCCAATCATAGGTTCAGACTTCTTGGCCCACTATGAACTGTTGGTGGACTGCGCTCACAACCGCCTACTTGACTCCACGACCGGTATCTCCACCCACTGCGCGCGCTGCACTACTAACCAGCCCAGCGTGACACTCATTCGACCGGCTGCGTCTTCCGTCTTCGCCGGCATCTTAGCTGAATTTCCCCACCTCACTCGACCTAGAGGGATGGAGCATCAGGTCAAACATCGCACTGTCCATTATATCCGTACTACCCCAGGACCTCCTGTCTCGAGTCGCCCTCGTCGTTTAGCCCCGGACTGTCTCCGCATCGCCACAGCAGCGTTCGAAACCATGATGCGAGAGGGCATTGCACGCCGCTCTGATGGGCCTTGGTCATCGCCTCTTCATATGGTACCCAAGAAGCCTGACAGCTGGCGTCCCTGCGGCGACTACAGGGCGCTCAATGCGAGGACTATTCCCGATAAATACCCGGTGCGTCATATTCACGACTTCGGAAACAATCTTCGCGGCTCGACCATCTTCTCCACCATCGACCCAGGCGTACAATCAAATCCCAGTCAATCCAGCAGACATTGCGAAAACGGCCATTACTACTCCCTTCGGTCTTTTCGAATTCCGCTTCATGTCCTTCGGCCTCCGCAACGCTGGACAGACCTTTCAGCGCTTCATAGACGAAATTTTGACTGGCCTCGATTTCTGTTTCGCGTACATTGACGACATCTTAGTGTTTTCGAAATCTCCAGAAGACCATTGCCGCCACCTACGCTCCCTGTTCGAACGACTTGACCAGTATGGCATTCTGCTCAATGTCAAAAAAAGCATCTTCGGTGTGGACAAGGTCTCTTTTCTCGGCTATGAGGTATCCGCTCAGGGCACACGGCCTCTTCCAGATCGCGTCTCTGACCTCCGTGCATACCCCAAACCATCCACTGTGAAGGGCGTCTCCCGTTTCCTCGGCATGATAAACTTTTATCGCCGTTTCGTACCTCATGCCGCAGAATACCAAGCACTCCTCAACACGGCACGATCTGGCCTGCGAGGAAATCAACCTTTTCCCTGGACATCCGAATTGGAGCTCGCGTTCCAAGCCTGCAAAGACGGCCTCGCCGATGCCGTTTTGTTAGCTCACCCGGAGCCATCTGCGACTCTCGGCCTCTTCACTGATGCGAGTGCCCACTCAGTAGGTGCGTGCCTTCAACAGTTCGTCGACAACGCTTGGCAACCCCTGGCTTTGTTTTCCCGGAAACTTACGCCCAGAGAACTGCGCTGGCCAGCCTACTACAGGGAATTGCACGCGGTTTATCTCGCCGTTCAACATTATCGGCACATACTCGAGGCGCAGCACTGCATCATTTTCACTGATCACAAACCCCTCACATTTGCCTTCCAGCAAACTCGTGAGAAGCTACCCCCAGTACAATTAAATCAGCTTTCCTTCATCGCGCAATTCACCACAGACATTCGTCATATCAGTGGCTCCGGCAACATAGTGGCCGATACGATGAGCCGCGTAGACTCCGTCACTGCAGCCGACCCGGATAGTTACTCTGTCGATTCATTCGCCCTCGCAGCCGCTCAAGAACATGATGCTGAACTTCGCGACCTACTAAACCGTGAGTCGGCCCTGCACCTGGAGACTATTCGTATTCCTGGTTCCGATGTGTTCCTATATTGTGACACCAGTACAGCCCAACCACGCCCTTATGTGTCTGCCTCCATGCGTCGTCAAGTTTTCGGCGCTTGCCACAACCTTAGCCACCCAGGCACCCGCACTACTGCCAAACTTGTGTCACAACGTTTTGTCTGGCCTCGTGTTCAGCAAGATTGCCGGGCCTGGACACGAAGCTGCCTGAACTGTCAACGAAACAAGGTTTCCCGTCACGTCCACACCCCTACCGGCACCTTCGTAACGCCATCTTCCCGTTTTCAACACATACATCTCGATATCATTGGCCCGTTTAGCCATGCTAAGGGGTACCGATACTGCCTCACTGCTGTCGACAGATTTACCAGGTGGCCCGAAGTTTGGCCATTATTTACGAAAACCGCCGATGAAGTCGCCGACGCATTTCTACGCTGCTGGATTTCACGATTCGGGGCCCCCGTCTGCATCACCACTGACCAGGGCCAACAGTTTGAATCCCAGCTTTTCCGGGCCCTAGGCAAGACTTTCGGCATCACCAGGTGTCGCACCTGTGGTTATCACCCGTGCTCAAACGGGATGGTCGAATGTTTTCACCGTCAGCTGGAGGCGGCTCTCCGTTGCCACCCCCACCTAACGTGGGTGGACGCCTTACCACTCGTTTTGCTCGGTTTGCGCAGTGTTGTCAAAGAGGACCTCCGAACCTCCCCAGCCGAGCTTGTCTACGGGGAACCCTTACGCTTGCCAGCGGAGTTTATCGCACCGTTGCCCGTACCACGGTCGAGCGGCGATGTTAGCAACTTCGTCGCCCGCCTGCGACAGAAAATGTCACAGCTCCGCCCCGTTCCGGCGTCACGGCATAACACACAGAACCCGTTTGTCTTCCAAGAGCTCACGTCATGCAGACATGTTTTCCTACGGGAAGACAGGATAAGACGTTCCCTGGAGTCACCATATACGGGCCCGCATACCGTCGTTCGCCGAGACGAGAAGACCATCACGATCTTAGTCAATGGACTGGAGAAACGGGTCAGCCTAGATCGGGTGAAACCAGCCTTCATGGACACCTTTCGAGCCTCCTCAAACTGCACCGCCGTCTCGAGCCCTGCCAGGACCTCCCGTGCCTTTCGGCGAGTGCGTTTCCGTCTCCCAGACCTCCGGTCTCCGCGGGGGGCTGATGCGGCGTTCAGAGATTGAAAGTAATTTAAAAACAGTTGTTTCATAGTGGTTGCTAGGTAACCCAAAAATAATTATTTTGTTTTGTTTTTGTTTTGAGAAGTTTCCTGGGTTAGGAATAAAGGAGTACATTTGTTATGAGATTGGTGTCTTTCATTTCACTTCACCTGCATGCAATTTTGAAAATTTACAAACTTGTTATATGTTGGCTTAGAATCAGATTTTAGTGAAACTCATATTACAAGGTGAGCATTCTAAGCACTAATCTTTACAATGAATGATTTTATTTTTATTGTTTGTTGTAAATGTTACAATTTATAGGAAAGAAATTATATATATATCAGCAATCATTTGAACAAATTTTACTTCTACTTTGGACACTTTTCAAAATTATTTTAAAAAGAAATCTAAAAAAGAAAGTTTCTAAATAAGTTGAAAATGTGATAATGCAAATGCTTTTTTGTAATATAACTTTTACAACTTGGCACCTTGTGTACAGATGTGTCAGAACTTTTCCAACTTTCCTTTCTTTCTTCTTCCAAATCCAATTTTAAGTTGGGTATTGCAGGTTCAACACAATATGCTGCTCTATATATGGCTAGACGTTTCAGAGTGAATATATTGTATCCATTTGCTTTTGGGAAATTTTTTTTTAGAAAAAAAATATTTTATTCATATTTATTAGTTACATAAGTTTATTAGACTAACTGACACGTGAACTTTTAGATTTTGGCTACGGTAACACGTAATCTAATATAATTTTAAAATTCCACTGCATATTCCCTAAAAAAACGTACATTTTTGTCAATGGCTGTCCTTGAAGTTAAAAGGCACCTTAAAAAGATGTTCCACTATGTTTTGATGGGCACTTAGTTTAACTTAGTTTAAGGACATTAATGCTCATTCAGATTGAAATTAAGTAGATATTACACCTTTTTACTGACAACCAGCATAACATAGTAATGTTGAGTAAAGAGATATACATAGTAGTATTGAGATGTTGTGTTTTACTAATTTTTAAATTTCAAAATTCGTAGTGATATCAGGGTTTTAATATACAACAAACTGCTAAGGTAAAAATGTTTGAATTAATTATTTCATTGCCTCAATGTGACCAATTTTTAATTTTTAATTTGTAGCTCAAAAGCAAGAACAGATGTCTCAACCAGAATATAAATATAAAAAAATGCCAGAATGGTGTTTATAATAATCATAAATTAGTAGGGAAAGCGTAGTAGTTATTTTATTCTTGTTCTATAATAAAACAGAATTAACTCTGTGTCGATTCCAGTATTCGAATATTGAAGGGAAGAATAAATACACAATACTTATACATCAAAGAGACAGCGCATTGACATAGATTAAGCATATTCCTAAGGGGTATGCTTAATCTACGGCATTGAAAAACTAATTGATTTAGTTATTAGTGTGAAGTTCAGCATCGTGACACTAACTTTTGTTGAACGGAATAAGCAGGGTGTGGTAAAACACCCATGAAAAAAAAACAATTATTTTACACAATAACTTTGGATTGAATTTTGATCATTGAACGATTGCTAGTCTATAAGCTGTAAAAATTTATTCGTTTACTCTTAACAATATTTTGAATGAAGTTTTTGAATTTGCACTTTGTTTGAGAAGTATAGGGGGCACCATGCGATTCTATTGAGCGTGCAATACACTCCGGCATATAGAGAGGGTATCACAGTAATTGCAGGCAGTGATGCAATATCTTGCGTGCTGGGAGCAAGACCTTGCAGGAAAGAGAGATTTACTTGTGTATTGGAGTATTAAGATCTCTTCACTGGTATTGTTCTTGTAAAGATTACAGTAGCTTCCATTAAAATTGCAAAATACACATACTCGGTAACAATTAAATGACTGACCCTCTTAATATTTATTTTCCCATTTAGGACAAAGCAACGGAACTTCACACATCAGTAGCAAGAACTAAATCTACTTTTTGACTTAAAAATCATGTTTTCATCAACTCACAAGTACAACAGAAGGAGCCAAAAGAAAATCTGAGATGAAGGCATAGGTTGAACTGTACATAAAATCAAAAGTCTCAATTAGAAAAACAGAATGTGGCAAATCCAACCTCAAGCCTGCCACTGTGTAATATATAGCAGACTGTTAAACATTTAAGTTGTTTTTGTTGTGTTGTTATTGGTGAAACTTGCAGCAATGATACAGAGTCTTATAAGAAGAACACGTCTTATGGGCCAGAGTCTGTCAGTATTTGAAACTTGCCGTGCTAATTTTGAACCCGACCACGAGGCAGCGCACGCTGTCTACCCAGCCACTCCTCCCCCGCGACCGTCGCTACAGCCAACCCCGCCCTACTACAAGAGCGAAGGGACCTAGGCCACGGCAACACCTCGTGTTTTCAGTACCGGTCTTGCAGTACTAAAGGTGCTTCACAGCGGCGAGGCGCAACACTACGGATTTCCAGTGCGCCAACTTCAATAAGCGACAGAATTTTTAACACGGGACCTGTTCTTCATATAAGACTCTGTATTCATTGTTTGCAGTATGAGATTATTTCTGATACAATGGTCCTCTGTCAGGTTCTTTACAATATTTACAACAAAAAATTGGCAATACTCAAACCAATTATTGCCAAAAATAATTTTTTTTTGGCAATAATTAATTTAATTAATTAATTAAATTAAATCAAATTAATTTAATTTATTAAATTAAAGGAAAGTACTTCCCTTTAAAGGATCCTTAAAGGAAAGTACTTCTGTGTACTTTAGTACTTTAGTACTTTAGTATGAAAATATAATTTTCATACTATGTATACAAATATATAAAAATATAAAGATGTAAGTTTTTCCTATATGTTGTTGACGTGTAAAGTTCTGTTGCCTTATCACAAATAGGGAAAGAAATATTAAGGGGATTGATAAATTAATTGTAACCCTGTATTTCCATTAAATGAACTATAGGCTACAATGTCCGGATGGACGCCCAAAGAAGAGGTGGAAAGATGAAGTCATCATGGGCATAAATAAGATGAGGGTCAATGAGGAAGATGCAGAAGATGGGAAGAAGTGGAGGCAGATCGTTGGCGAGGCTAAATACCACCTTGGGTATAAATGGCCATGGGAGTAAGAGTAAGTCGGCTACAATGTAGGTATACCAATTTCCAAATGGAGAGGGAAACTAAATACATTTATCTTCAAGCCACTTACAAATATTGGGTTCATTACAGATGCAAACCTACAGTATGGGTCCCTAGTGGCCTAACCCTTTTAAACTATTGCATACTTCGTAGTCATGATCTGATTATAAGTGTGACAAAATTCAGTAGAGAGTTCTCTACGATAAATATTTTGACTGTTAAATATAAATACAAGAAGAAAAAATAAATTGACTGAAAAAAAACGCACAGTTCAATAATGTACAAGTACTCACATTAAAGCAAAAATATTACAAACACAAAATTATTGATGTTTTTGAAAAGGATACTTAAAATTTAGTCTCCTGCATAAATTTAATTAGCTTAATTTATTGTTAAGTAACAATGTTAATTTTTGTCAAAAAAATAACATGCCAAAGGAAGAGTCAAACAAATCGAAAATCATTTAGGTTGTTGAACTAGGATTAGGGGAAATATGATCTATTGAGGAATTCGGAACGCAAGCCTTCTATCTAAAGTATTCCTTCAAATTTGGTGGGGACGTTTTTTTTTAAATCAGTAGGACAAGTTCGTTGGGCTAAATAATCGGAATACCCCAACCATTTTATTGAGGTTTTGAAAATTCAAAATTGAGGTATTGACCCTAAAAAGGGTAAACAAATCCACAGCCGTAATATCAATGCATTATACTACAGAACTAAAAGTGCCAAAAATATTAAGCCTTCCCTAATCTTTCTAGTACACGTATTAACTGAGTTATTAAAGAAAACGTAAATTGACTAAACACAGAACGATGCCTTATGGGAATTTCATATTAGAAAAAGCTGTTTTTCATACCTATACATTGTTTTATCCTCCCCAATAATACCTCCATATCTACTTTAACTCCTGTCTGGACCTCATTCTAACGTTAAACCATAATATGCTATCCCACATTGTAGATAAATAGAACTAGGAACATCAGAACAGCCAAAAAATAAGATATTTACCAATTTAAAAAATTGGCACACGTGTTTGTTTAAACAAGATGTTTGATTGTAAAAGTTTTGAATGTGGAAATTCACTCCCCTAACATCAGCATGCTGCGTGCGAACTCGTACTTTCTTTTAAATTCTTTTCGGATTTAATAACTTACTGGTCTTCTGGAGGAAGGGCGTCGCTGCTCGGTAGTGTTTGACGGTCAACATGACGATGTCGCCAGCGTTCCTCAGTATGTTAACTGCCTCGTCGTGCTGACACGCGGTGATGAGTTCACCGTTGACTGAAACGAGTGCATATTGTCAATGTACAAATATTAAACCTTTGCACTTAGAATAACAACGTTTAAATACCTCCGTTGCAGCAAACCTGCATACTCAGCGAATTTCCAGTGGAGATATAAATGTCTTAATACTACATAATGTCACTTACCAAGTTTCATAAAAATATATTTACAAATAAGCAATATATACAATTTTAATTATTCCCCATAAGAATAACATTGGGGCTGAGTACGCAGGTTTGCTGCATAAAGGAACACAAAAAATGGAGTTTTATACTAATATCAATATAACTCAGCTAGGTGAAGTCATATACCAGTTTTTATTCATTTATGTTCATAATTAAGGGAGACATAGCATTTAATTATTAACCATAAGAATAACCTGGGGCTGAGTACGCAGGTTTGCTGCTACAAGAGCCTTTGACAAAAAATTGTTTTTTTGAAAAAATTCCTATGCACCACAACTAGATGAAGCCGTATACCAAGTTTCATCAGTGTACGTTCATAAATAAGCGAGATATAAAATTTTTCTTTTCCTCCATAAGAATAAAATTAGACAACGTACTGTGTTTTGCACTTTAAATATCTTGGTAACCAAATGACGTAGAGGAATGATAAAAATACCAAATTGTGTGTTTTTTTAAGCTGAATACAATGGCAAAAACTAAAATTTGACTATTTCCAAAATTATATGTAAACATTAAAAAAAATTTTTGGGGTACAAAACCCCCCAAAAATACCCCTTCGGATAAAGCAATCTGGCTGGTTTTCGAACTTAAAGTCATAAATGTTGCTTTATACGTTTATACCAGATTTCATCAAAATCGGATAATTTTTACGAGTTATCGTGCTCACGGACACATATATATCTACAGTTTTGAATGAATGGTGTTTTTGGGGTCTGGGGACCTCAAAACGAAAAGTTATCATGGTCCTGGGCCTAGGTCTTACCATGCCGACTACGGTAATAGCTTCTTCCCTATAGGGGAAATTCGCTAAAACTGCTGTCTCCATATTAGGGTTATTAATGATACCTTAACACACCATGATATTCTTAATAGTTTATGAGTAAAATGTAAGAACATGGTACTTATGCCATCAAATAATTAAAACTCAATACATTTACAGTTGCAATGATAAATTTTATAATTGATGCTGAAGCTTATTGTACAAAACTTTAAATACCAAAATTATTACCTGAAAAATAACATATACCTATATTTTATGTCTGTGCAATCTTGTATTTTTCATAGAAAAAAACATTATAATCAATGGAACAAAAACATTCTTGAGTTTTGTTCGGGGGTTTTCTAATTATTATTTTGTATACATGTTTCATATCAATCAAAAGCGCTTACCATCTGAAAGTACCTTTTGGGGCTTTGAAAAAGTCTAACTTCAGAGCTTCGCTCATGGGTATGCAAATTAGCAATAAATTCAGTTGAATATTTAATACCATAAACACAGTACAAAAATAAGAATATAAGCATAATCTAAATCAAATTAACTCTGGAATGGCAAAACAATGTTAGTTAAAAGAACCTTATTCAAACTGGGTAATGGGTAAGAAAAATATCTCCCTAGATTCGAGCATCTTAATCTACCCGATATTTTAAAGTAAAGAAGAAGAATACGGGTTGAATTATTTTTCTCTCAAGCAAAATTGAACTTTATTTTTTAACAAGGAATTTGCAAGCACTTTGGATATGTTTTGTATGAACAAATGTACGTCAGCAGAACTTGCATTTGTATATGTGTATTTTACAATTTACAAATAACACTTTTGAGGGACCGTATACAAGATAAAAATTGGGAATATTGGTAAACTATTCTCAACTTAGTCGAGGTCACTAGGTCAGTTTAGTAAAACAGCGATTTCCTATAAAATCATAAAATTACTGACGATATGCTGGGCAAACCTGGCTAAGTTCAGGGTAAGTATTATAAGTCAAGAGTAATAGATGAATAAAGTCTTTTGTTTACAACTAAGGCTGACATATTTTAACCACTTATTATGTCATGAAAAATGTATTTATACATTTATAACACCTTTTCTTGATTTATGAACCATATTTTATTGCTTTAACATGTTTTTACTAATAAAAAAAACTGTTTTTAACTACACCAAACTCAGACACGGACCATATTAATCGATCAATTATTCAATGTTTACTAGGCCCCCATATTACACTATGCGATCCTATTGCATGCGACTGGTTTCATGTGCAACTGGCTATCAGTTGCAGCATCTGTAATTGACGAATAATCAATTGAATTCAACTGATTTTCAGCTAGTGATGAATATGATGTCGCCCGGTCAGTTGCACGCTATGAAACTGATTGCACTCGAGATAAAATCGATTCTTTATGTGCTAGCACTCATTTGTCCTATGTATGTCAATGTCATCTCAATTACAATACATGCTTTGCAATAAATGTAGAAAGAAATTCTAGCCAATTCTACAGTGTAAATTGGCTGATTCGAAACCTTTTTTAATTCAAATTTTTGCTTAGTCCCTAGTACGATACAAGCAATATTGAAAATACCTTGCAAATTTGAAATTTTTGAAAATTTGAATTTTTTACTGATCTTTTGAGATTTGAAATATCCAAGTTCTACTGTATTGTCTTCCAGCAATAAGAGTTATGAGAAGATGTTTATCTTTAAAATGATTTATTATTACTTATTTATCTTCAGTTGCACAAGCAACCCAGTTGAATGCAATCGAGTAGTGAAATACGGATCATTTGGGATACTTATATAAACCAAATGAACTATGAAACACATTCCTTGTCTCTAAAATAATAATTAGCTCCAAGGGGCCAGATTACAGAACAATGGAATTTATATACTACCTCAAACCTAAATACCCCCGTTGCAGCAAACCTGCATACTCAGCGAATTTCCAATGAATATATAACATAACACATTAAACCACTTCACAGGATTCATAAGAAATGTATTCACAAACAAGCAATATTTAAAATATTAATTATTCTCCATAAGAATAACATTGGGGATGAGTACGCAGGTTTGCTGCAACAAGGCACACAAAATAATGGGTTTTTATGCAAATATCAATAGAACTCATGTTAGTGAAGTCACATACCAAGTTTCATCCATATACATTTATAAATAAGCGATATATAACATTTTAAGTATTTTCCATAAGAATAACATGGGGACCGAGTACCTAGGTTTGCTGCTACAGGAACCATAGGCGAAAAATTTTTTTTGTGCAAACAACAATAAACCACAACCAGATTAAGCCATATACCAAATTTCGCCAGTTTATGTTCATAAATAAGCGAGATATACATTTTTTCTTTTTCTCCATAAGAATAACATTAGACAACGTACTGTGTTTAGCACTTTTAATATCTCAGTAACTAATTGACGTAGAGCAATGATCAAAATACCTAATTGTTTGTTTTTTTAAGCTGAATTCAATGGTATAAATTAAAATTTGATTTAAATTAAAATTACATGTGAAAACCCCAAAAAACACATTTTTGGGGTACAAAACCCCCCCAAAACCCCCCTTCGGATGGTGCGATTCATCTGGTTTTCGAACTCGTTCAAATAAATGGTACTTTACACATTTGTACCAAATTTCATTAAGATCGGACCTTTTTTACGAGAGTTATCGTGCTTACGGACATATATATATATATATATATATAAATATATATATATAAATATATATATATATAAATATATATATATATATAAATCTATATATATATATATATATATATATATATTCATATATAAAAATTTGAACGAATGGTGTTTTTGGCATCTGGGGACCTCAAAATGAAAAGTTATCATGGTCTCGGGCTTAAGTCTTACCATGAGACCTACGGTAATAGCTTCTTCCCTATAGGGGAAATTCGCTAAAATTTCAAAAATTATACAAAAGCATACCTATTTAATTATTAATTATTTAATATAGGTATTACCTTATCAATCCTTGATTTTCCTCAAGAAAATCTATATTTTGAACCCAAAAGCTCATCTTTACACTTCGCAAAAGATTTTTCAAGTTAAAAATGTTCAGGTAAAGCGAAGATATCTGAAGAATGTTCTAAAATGGACTGAAGATGAGTTTTTGATCTCAAAATCCGGGTTTCCAAGTGGAAAAACAACAAAAAACACAAGAATTGGTAAGATAATACATATATTTAGTAATAAATAATAATCAATCCAGAGGCTTTACCTTTAATGATCGCGTCTCCTACAAACAGTTCCCCCGTCTGGTCCGCTGCTTGTCCTTTGAATATCCGAGATATCAATATCGGAAGTTTGTGTTCGGCCCCACCCTTGATGCTGAGGCCGAGACCTCCCTCCTTCTGTCTGGTGACTCCGACTATCCTTACCTGCGAAATTGAATGTGGTCGTAGTTCCATAATCCATAGCCAACTGCATATTTATTATAGAAGATACAAGGGATAAGTTCATCTAACCTAACATAACCTAACAAAACCTAACCTAACTTGACCAAACCTAACCTGGCCTAACCTGACCTAACCCAAACTGCAATTTTGTAACTAAAGACTATTTTAACCGTCATAGAAAATCTTTTAAAATAGTTTAAGACCAAAAAAATGAAAAGAAGCTTTATCTTTTTAGATGAAAATATTATTTCGGTGGGCCAGGTTAAATTATAAAACAGTCAAGTTGTCAAGTAGCATAGTGGACCAACAGAAGATACTGTAATTGATGTATGTAGTGTTATAAATATGTAATTTTATGGTTTACTGCTATTTTAGACTCATTTATAAACTTACAACTCCAAAAAAGCCAATTTTAACATTAAAATATTTGAGAAACATAGAAACCACTGTAGTTTATGCTATTTACAAAATATTATTTCCCTTTTATCACGATGATACCTTCTCAATGATATCTCTCTTTACAGAGTCATAAATAAAAATACCTTTGGCATATTAAAACTTGTTTTGATAAATATGGTTTTGGAAGTAGAATTTAAAAAAATCTGAGAAAGTTTGTTTTTACCATACCATTTTACTATAAAATAAAATAAGCAGTTATTTGTTTAAAACCATAACATTATTTTGGTAGTAGTATGAAATATTAATAATAGCAACTTAAAAACTAGATGTATAAATAACCAGAACAATTATTTTCTAGTTTATCACATTCAGTTTTACAAAGTATAAACACGTATTTATTGTAAAGTGATTTATACACCAATACTCCAAAAGGTTCCAGGGTGATAATTAATATTAAAGTTTTGTGTTAATGTAATGAAAAAATGAAACGAAGGTAATCTCCAGCAGAATAACCCAACAGCTGACAGTGAACTGGGAATACAACCCTGCAGTTGAATCGCTGGTGGTCCAACTAACTATAATGAATGGGCGAGCGTTGAAAATAAAAGTAATTTATGCTGTCAGGTTTAATGCAGGCGTAACTCTGCACCATTTGTAGTCTTTACTTGAATTTTGTCCGCTTCATTGTGAATTTGTTCATATCATTAACAATTAATTACCACTTACAGTTTTAAAATAATTTTAAGGTTTGACTTATTCTTAAAATAACACACTTACTCTTATTTAATAATCTTTGTATTTAAAGTAGGGTGCTTTCTGAAAACGCTTTTATCTAAAACAAAACATGTTTTGCGTGGGCTACTAATTAAACAACAATACTGTGTAAAAACTGAAATAATTTAATTTAATTTTTATTATTAAGTAAAAATACTCAGTATGTTGGATGAAATAATCTACAATATTTACAAATTCTTTGCCTGTTTTGGGAAACATGTATAAGTTTTCTAAATAAAATAAAATAATAACGGTCAATTATGTAACTTCTAGTAACATACATAATTATGACCATTTAATTATTTTGGTTTACCAATACAAACTTTTTTTCTATTCTTTGTTTGAAACTCATTGTTAGTATGGTAAAGTTTATTATTTATTAAATTACAGCAAACATTTTCCATCAGTGATTAGGGATAAACCAGTTTCACGACGTATCGGGATCCTTCGTTAAACTTATCTTGCTCTAACTAGTGATGGGAAATGTTCACAACAACTTCTTAAACAATAGATCTTCTAGATAGATATTATACAAGTATGCAACCACATCTAAGTTTGCTGCTTAATTAAACTTTCCAATTACTTCAACTCCTAGGAAGATTTTCGGCCACCTTACAACTGCAAGGTAATTTGGCAATAGCTGCAAGTAATAAGGCAGCTGTATTAATACAATAGGCCCATTAATAATCTATTTTACCTACAAATTATGAAATCACGAAACACATTTATTTGAGAAAAGGCTCACCCTAGAGTCCGTGGGGGAAGGTTTGTGATTGTGGTTCCTGTTGACGGGGGAGATCTCCTCCTTCTGCAGCTTCAACAGCTCCATAGACAGGTGTAGCCTCATGGGGGTTGGTCGGGTCTTGCCATCACTCACCTTCACCATCCCCGTCCGCACCTGTCGAAACAACATACATAACTGAGTCAGTGTCGTAGTATACCTTCACAATTAACACCTATTGAAACAATACACATAACGTAGTCAATGTCATGGTACAGCGATACTGGATCCAGCTTCCAACGGCCTTTGGACTGTTAAATAATGATCCTGGCTAAATAATCAGTCGGTGTTAGTCAGTAACAAGGTTACTCAAGGAATCTCCCCCATTCTAAACCCATTATTCATTCATATTATCCTTAAAATACGTCCTGGTTAGATCGGCGTTTTACGCGGTGGTTCAGTGATTCAGGATGTAGTACATGAACATCATCCACGACCGCACCTACCGTAACATCATACAGAACTGAGCCTGTGTTGTAGTAGAATGTAGTATACCTTCACCATTCCGCACCTATAGCAACAATGTACATAGCTGAGTCAGTATCTTGGTAAAGTAGAGTATACCGTCAACGTCCGAACCTGTCGAAGCAATGTACATAACTGAGTCAGTGTACCATCACCCTTTAACTTACCGTAATAATGTACTTAGTTATGTGCATTACTACGGAACATAGCTCGCTGACTTAGTTGAGTCAGTGTCGTGGTGGAATATAGTATATAAACATTGTTCTCCGTATTATAACAACCAATCTAAATGTATAACATGTAATCTTGATGTTTAAGTTAATGTTCAAAGAACTGTTTTTAAAACATAGTGATCATAAAAAAACATAATGGACACGTATATGCTATAACCAACTTTAAAAAGCGAGTATCTCAACAAAATTCAGTTAGCTTACATGTTGAGACCAGGAAGCTAATGGGAGCAATTTGGCTTGGGACAGGCAGAGAAATATCATGTTACCTTAAACATGTCACCTCTTGGTAGTCCTGATGGGTTTAGCAGAAACACATTATTTTCTATGAAAATCATCGCAGAACAATGAAAATATATTCAACCCCACTTTGTATAGTTTTTAATGTAAGGATTTTCTTATTTAAATAAACCGTTTCTCTTTCATCTAGTTTAGGTTATTAGGCTTTCTTCCTAAACTGGTATTACTAGCTTTTTGATAAAACTATTGATTCCCACAAGATACACATACTATATATTTCCCATGTGTGTCTAATACATTCCCAGGAGTATGTAATACAGACTGGGTCCAGAAATACATCAAACAAGTGGTTAATTTTGTATTTCAGGTTATTATGTCTTACTACTATGTAAAAAAAAAAATGGAACTGTCTGTAGAAGGGAAGATCCAAATATTTCTACTCATTTTAAATAGGGATTATTTTATTAATTTGTACAATGAAACAATTAAATATAAACTTATGGTTAAAAGTAAGATTTGTGTGTTAGTCCTAGCTGAATTATAAAACATATTCATCATACGTATTTAATTTGTAAAATAAACTCGAAACTATTAATAAACTTAGAAACAATAAATATTCAGTTTAACCTTTATGAACAATAGTGTTAAAAATTTCACTCTTTTTTCTCTGTAATTGAAGACTAGGACACTTAAAGTTCTAGAAACAACCAATTAAGCAAATGAATAATGACAGTTGCTTAACTAAAGGGCAGAGAGCTCTAGAGCAAGTTGCACCCTTAAACACAACATGCCCTTATGCTTTGTTGCCCCGACACTGTGTTGACTTTTTGAGTTACATTTTAATTTTAAAGGCCGTCAATACGGTTGTTTTACTTATAATTTTCAAGGTAAGTAAAGTCAATTTAGAAAGTCTTGAAAACCGTGCCACGTTTGTTTAAGTCTTATGTACTTTTATGTACCACACAAAACGATTTTAATAGGACGGAGTAAAATTCGCTACCAAGTTAAAAGGTTTTACAATTTAAATTATTGTTAATTATTCATAATTTCGAATCAATTCGGTTATTTTTTTTAAATAACTAAAGTGGAGAAAGTGAAGTAGGGCTAACAGGAGTATATATGTATTTACAACATGTTTAGTTGTAACAATAAATAAACAATAACAACTTATTAATTTCTCTGTGCCAAATACAGCTTGATAATCGTACTAAAAAAAGTACATACAATTCCCATTTATCAATTTGATTATTTGTGTAATTTTATAACGTAGTTCAAAATGTAACATAGGGTACACTATAAATACTAATTAAATAATAATTGTAATATACTATAATTAATATAGTAAGATATAAAATGCAGTTGGTAATAAAACACGTAAAAGAGACCAAGCTTTGTTGGGATTTAACAGTAAGTACCTGTAAATTAACTGTTGTTATGTGTACTTAATAACTGGTGATGGAGTTTAACTGATGTTGTTACGAAAATAATTTACAGTTTATCAGTTTAACACAAATATCAATTTAATAAAATGCACTCTCTCACTCTCTCACTCTCTTGTATCCTGATGTTCCTCATTATGTATTCAAGGCAGCTTGATAAAACACACTGTAACTACAATAAAAATATTTCCTTATGGCGCAATTTAAATGATAATGAGCAACACGGTTGGTGCTGTTTTGCATTGTAACAACATTGAGTTGCTTACAAAACAGGACAGATTGTTCGTCGAATACATTTTGAAAGTTTTTGGGAAACATTTACCACGTTCGTTCGGTACATTTAGTAGTAATGTTTTATAGATGGTGAAAGTTATTCAAGAGACAAACCATTTCTGAATAATATGTCCTTATTTATAAAATACAATTTGCTGTAAACCCCAGACCGGCCTCGCTTTAATCGTTCATCGGTTAAAACGTCCTATCCCGGTTAAAAAGAGTTTACATTTTTCACTATCAATCAGTAACATTTAGTACGTGGATTTTTAAAGTGTTTCATGATGAACTTTAAAGAAACGCTTTTGTTTCATAAACAAGTAATGAAAAAATGGACAACAATGAAGTACGAGGCTTTAGCTTGTAAACATGTTTCAGTTTGACACGGTTTTATTACAAACTCTGAGAGAAATTTCACAGGGTTTGTATTTGTTCAATCCAAGACTCCATTCGCTTACCTTACAAATTGTCAGATAGTTTTCTATCAGGAAACAAGTTTATTTATGTAGTAATATTTCAAGATCACACACAGCCTACTTAAATAAATATCCCTCCTACAAGATTGGAGCATTCTACAGTTTGGTTACCATATTTGTGATGATAACATTAGTGGCACTGTCGTTAAAGTCAGGCCTCATCAATAACAACTATAGTTTTGTTGAATCAGGGTCGCGATTACCATAATCCCACAGTAAAAGCCAGCCCCAACTGCAGCACATTTAACCCTACTCCTTACTTGAGCTGCTGCCAGTTAAGATCAACTACGGTCTTTGAGAACGTTCTCGATGTCACAAAAAATAACTGGGTTGTATTTAATTTACAAAGTTATATACTAGAAAATATTTATAACTAATAATTTATTGACGTACTGTGCAGTTTTTGTTGCTTCAAATTGATTCCTGCATTTTTTTGTGTCCACTTCCCCATATTTTGTATTATATATTAGCTTAAAAACAAACCGCATGAAGTCAAAATTTCGTATTTCAAATTCTGCTCCATTTACTGAGGGATCTGGTTTAATTAGTTTAGATCAAATATTACAATTTTTGTTTTCAATATGCAGTAGTAACATTTAGAGTGTGAGAAACTACAAGCAGTAGAATAATTTTGTTCGTGATCGGAAGTAATATATTTCCAGACATTTGTAATTTACACAAGTTTACAACGAAATAAAACATTTTTGGGTTTTAATGTGAATACAACATAAACATATGTACTTAGACCTTTTTAAAGTAGAAAATACGCCGTAAAAAATAATGCACACAATTTATTACTTAGGAACAATGTAAGTGATATTTAAAAGTATGTAAAATTATTTTTAAACAATACTAAATAGCAATAATTTAGAACAAAATAATAATTATTAATTTCCATTTAATTAAAACTATGCAATTGGTATAATAACTACGTACATTGTTTCATTCTCTTTCAAAACCGATTCTTTACAGAATTATATGGAAAATTATAAATAGATAAAAATTCTCATTACAACTGATGACCCCAGGTGAACTCGTGAGCCAGAAGAGCAGGTGGAATCGATAAGCCCTCAAGATTCGCTGAGCGAAGAATTACTTGAAGACCCACTTGAAGACATTCTTGAAGACGCCTACACGTTAGTAGAGACTGGATCCATACGTAAATCTCATTAGGATCCACTTTTGAACTATAATTGAGAAATATTGATTCCGTGGACATTAAAAATGAAAATAATTTCCGTCTCGTGGTTTAGATATTTTAAACTCTGTGTATTGTTTAACAATTGATTTAACAATTTATTGTTTAACAATTTAACAATTGAATTGACATATTAAACATATTTCTTCAAGAAAGCTAGCTCATTTTGGCAATAAAGAGACGTATCATAGCCTAGGATTTTATGATTTTTATTTTTAATTAATTTCTGTATGGATTTGTCTCGACGAATATATATTTGCTCACGTTATTTCGTTGTTATCGCAAACAAAAAAACACATATTAATATAAGAACGGTATATTTTGTTTGAATTTCTAGACTCATCCTTAACACTGCTGAAAGTAAATAAGAAAGATAATTTTCATACTTACAAGTATTAATACATGCACACAAATTCAATTACTCCTCGAAGCTAAATTGTACTCGTAAAAAAATTATACATGGAAATATTAACATGTATTGGAGCTCGCGTGGTTTTCCATGATCAAAACTTAAAAAAATGAACTGTTAGAGCTTGCATGGTTTTGGATAAAACAAATATATTCCATCTCTTCACCCCTAATAGCTGAAAAGGTTTAAAAATATTATAGATTCAAACCCTTTACATATTTGAAAGTAGGCTACCTATTAAATATATTTCTTGATACAACTTAACCACGAAGAGGAATTTAACTTTTTACATATGTTAGTACTTGTAATTAGAATATTTTCTCTTTGTTTATTTACTTTGTGCTGTGTTGATAAATGAGCCTAATTAATATATAGTACTCAACTGGGGTAAAAAAGTGAAGCCTCACTGACGGACATTTTTGTACCCAAACCACTGAGAATGATAGTTATCAGCAAACATATGATCAAAAATATGATTGACATGAAAACTGTAATTTAAAAGAAAATATTTAATTTGTATTTATTTATTAACACTTATTATTTTTGTTATTACCATAATTATATTCAATAGCAGGAGTGTATATGTTGCAGATTGCATTATTTTATAGTCTGTGGTGAATTGGGTGCCATGGACACAGAGTGAATATAGGGAAAATGGAAACCACCATCTGGTCTTCACTATTTCTTGGAGATTAACATGTGTTTGACTCTCTATTTCTATTAAGCTCGTTAATGTTGGTATAGCCTGAATAGGGGTTTCAATGTCAACCCAAAATACACAATTTTTATATTAAGTTATCAAACAGGATAAATAAACTACGTCTTACAACAATACAACGTAGTGTTACAAAGAAATTATTTATTAAGTTGTGTATTTGTGGGGATGAACAGCGAAACAATGTTAAACAATATTTCTTAACAACTACATCTTCAAACGTAATACAGAAAACCATCCAACATGGAGCACTGCGATATGTTTTATGTGGTCTTACAGGACTGACGTTAACATTTGAATTGTTTCATCTTAATATAAAACTTCCAACTTACTACATCATTGGTAATTATAGTTTATCTTCCAACGTACTGCAAGTCACAATGTAAAACGCGAGAGCTGATACATATGAATCAATACAAAAATCGTATAATCTAGTACCGAACTATATTATAAGTTTTAGTCTTATATTTACGTTATATATATCTTACGTCAACAAATTTGAACCCATTGAGGTGAAATGTAGGAGTCAAACAAAAATCAAACCCAGATATATTCCCTTTTGAAATTATTTAGGGCTTCTCCCCGCCAAACATCAAAATGTCAAAGTTAACCTCGTGAACACAAGTTATATTTTTAATCAAAAGATGCAGCCTGTACGTTGCCAGCAAAATCACATAGAAGCGAATGCGATAAGCCGATAAAGTCTCAATGGAACGTCATAGAGTCCCTTACGAGCGCGAGTGTTCGAGCTGGAATAAATTATATCGTAGAGAAGATACAAAACAAAAAAGCCACAGTTGTAGAAGTAATGCTGTATACATTAAAAAGATACCTTAATATACTTGTGAGGCAGAGTGGATGGCAGTGGTTTAGGGGGAGTTATTTAAATCTTCTCATGCATACTGAATCAGGCAATGTTCTTCATCTGAAAAGTCATCTATCTGAGTCCCAGCGCAACAAGAATTTGTTATATTTTGAGATAAAACTGAGAACGTTCCCAATGTTTTTATAAAATGCAGAAATAATATGATTAGTTCTTGAAATATGTATGAAAAATATATTTCTAAAAAATGCTCTAGAAGTTTGATAAGGAATACAAAATATAAAAAATCCTGGGTTTTCCATTAATTAGAAATGGTCATAGTAAAAAAAATCACGAAATAATGAAAAGTAGTTCGGTAACTGTGGGCACTCCAATAAGGATATTTGAAAGAAAAAAATATAAATATTATAACTGACATGATAATTTTAAATTTCACGTAATAAGTATTTACTAACAATCCAGAGCGGGAGAATGGCTAAGAGACGACTTGAACTGAACTGTTGTTCAATAATTCTTTTAACAAAGGATTTTCCTGTTTTGAATTTTAATAATTCACATATAGACGTTGCAAAGAAATTAGGTCTTGTGACTTGTAGAAGACTCAGTCAAGGTTCCTGTTCTTGTTTAAATGTTAGTTAAAAGTTTTAACTGTCATTTAATTTAATGATGTTTTTCTTTTAATATATATAAAACTGGAATACCTTTTTTGAAAATGAAGGTTTCGATAAAAACATAAACGAATACAAAATATAATACCTAATTAATATAATAATTGCGATCCAGAAATTATTGAAAAAATACATTTAGGACTCTTATTGAACAAAATATACTGGAAAACTCTACGTGAATTAACCTTTTATGCTCAGACTAACTTAAGGCTGTGATGGGGGATTTAATTAATATTTTCCTATATGATAATTTTGGCATTGTAAAAATATATGTATAATGGACAGAAGAAGGACTTTTTCCAATCTCTCGTCCGCTAAATTATAATTAGTTTTAAAAGAAATATAAATAAAGAATATAACAAATCGTATAACAAAATTGTAAGGAGATAGGCTACGGTACTCAGTTACAGGTAGAAGATTCTGTCAACTGAATCGCTTTATTCTATCATATTAAAAATGATACCCCCGTAGCAGCAAACCTGCATACTCAGCAAATTTCCAATGCATATTAATTTATCTTGATACCACATAAAGCCACATACCAAGTTTCATCAATATACATTCATAAATAAACGATTTATGACATTTTAATTATTCTCCATAAGAATAACATGGCGGCTGATTATGCTGGTTTGCTGAAATAAGGAACACTATAAAAATGGGATTTTATAGAAATATCAATATAACTCAACTAGGTAAAGCCACATACCAAGTTCTATTAATTTATGTTCATAATTAAAGGAGATAACACGTTAATTATTCTCCATAAGAATAACATGGGGCTGAGTATGCAGGTTTGCTGCTACGGGAACTATCGGGAAAAAATGGGTTTTTGTGCAAATATCAATAGACCACAATGAAATGAAGCAATATACCAAGTTTCGTCAGGATAAGTTGATAATTAAGCGAGATATACAAATTTTTCTTATCCTCCATAAGAATAACATTGGACAACGTACTGTGTTTAGCACTTTCAATATCTCAGTAACCAATTGACGTAGAGCAATGATTAAAACATCAAATTTTGCGTCTTTTTAAGTTGATTCCAATGGAAAACAATAAAACTTTACTTTTTCAAAAATTGTATGTAAAAAACTCAAAAAACCCATTTTTGGGGTACAAAACCCCCCCAAAATACCCCTTCGGATAAGTCGATCCGTCTGGTTTTCGAACTTAAAGTCATAAATATTGCTTTACACGTTTGTACCAAATTTCATCAAAATCGGACCTTTTTTACGAGAGTTATCGCACCCACGGACACACACACACACACACACACACATATATATATATATATACAGTTTCGAACGAATGGTGTTTTTGGGGTCTGGGGACCTCAAAACGAAAAGTTATCATGGTCCCGGGCCTAGGTCTTACCATGCCGACTACGGTAATAGCTTCTTCCCTATTGGGTATATTCGCTAAAAGTAAAAGTTTCCTCTCATAAGGTATAGAAATGAAATATAAAATTATTATAATAAATTTAAGATCTTTTGGATATATAGTTGTGAAATAATATATAACTAATTTAGCTTTAACTTTATTTATTGCATCAAATAAACAAACACGGAATAAACTACATAAAACAGCCGTTACTAATTCCTAATTTTTCAAAATATTAAGTGATATTGCTCGTTATGGGTGTAATTTAAATGCTTCCATGAATACAAAATTAGGGGAAGTCCTTTCTCTGAAAGTTCCATTGTCTGAGACGGATATTTATGGACTAGGCCTACTTCTAAATTAATCTTTCAACACACCAGAACTTCATAATATCTCATAAAAACATGGTTTACTAATAAACGAAAGACATTAACCAGTGACATAAGTTACATAAGTTGTAATAATAAACGACATTAAAAAACTAACATGTACTTAAATTTATAAATAATTATTTCTATTTACTATATATAGAATATAAAGTACGGTAGCCTTTGTACAAAGTCTTAGTACATATTAGTAAAAATAATACGAAATAAGAAAGAAATGCTAATTTATTGGTTCTTCATAAAAACGGTTTTATGGTGATATTTACATTTTAAATAAATGGTATTGTTTTAGAGATACCGCGTAAATTGAAGTTGCAGCTAGTATCTGAATACCAAATTTCATGAAAATTGGCTCAACGGTGTGGTTTATCTATATAAACCATTTCTTACAGTTTTACAAAATGCACGTTTTACTTATGAATTTCCAAAAACTGTGTCATTGAGGGTGACATACAAACATTTATTGATTATACATTAAACAGAACGTTTTACTTTCTTACGCTTATTTGTAGAAAATTTGTTTTCGCTAAAGAATATCCAAATTAGAGTGATTGGTGGGAACAATAAAATTGTTTCCATCATATTGTCTGTCTAGATATATGTCTATATATATATATATATATATGTCTAGATATATGTAGACTGTCTAGATGTATGTCTAGATATATGTAGACTGTCTACATATATGTAGACAGACAATATCATGGAAACAATTTTATTGTTCCCACCAATCACTCTAATTATGATACCCATATTAATTGAATTTACTATATACCAAAAATTACACTCATAATATGCATAAGCATGAAAGCAACCTCATCGGTAATATTTGCTTAAGCCTAGTTAACAATACAGTAGGCCTAATTATTTCAGCAAAATCTAAATAGAAGTAATCAATTTATGGACAGTTGTTTAAAATCATGACTTAAGCTTAAGGAAAATACAAACCGAAGGAGGTCCAAGGCAAGCATTTATACACTAAAACCATAATTAATAACAGTCTCTGGAGCTTTTCGAGGCCTAAAGAAAATTTCTTTACAGCCTTTGTATTAAATGGTGGCCAAATATGAAATTAATTTGTGTAAACAAAGTTGATTGTAGTGTGTTCATCAATTTATTTTATGAATAACAATAAAGTTTACGTTTATTTACTAAGGATGATAAATGTTGCTGTTTCATTGTTGGTTTACCATACCAATTTTAATGGGCTCTTATGCACTATACTGATCTCCTACCCGTAAAAGTACGGTTAGTACCGCGGTGGTTAGGTTAGGCTGGTTGATGACATATTCTGTTATTCATAAAAACTTAACCTAACCCAACCACCGTAGTACGCTGTATAAGTCGTCTCTCAAAATTAAGATATTATTATTGAAAATTTGTTTAGTATTTATAGTACATAAGTACCTAATGCTATTCACCGTAGTATTTCCTATATTTTATAAGTGTGGCCATGGTGCCACCTAAGTATGGTGCTTTGGCCTAAGTACCTTCCTACACAGCGAATACCCCACAAGCCGAAGTTGGGTTAAGAGAACTGTTCTCGGCTTGTGAGAATGTTAGTATATTTCAACCTGTTAACAAAGTTACAAGATTTATTACGTGTTAAATATATTTAGATAAGAATGACTTTCAAAATTATCTTGACTTTTGCCTATACTTATTTTATAATGTGTTACACATTAACTAAGCTCCCCTACCACTTATATGCAGCCCTGCGAAAAAGAGGTCCCAAGACAGATAGGAGCTGCGAAATAGAGGTCCCAAGACAGATAGGAGCTGCGAAATAGAGGTCCCAAGACAGATAGGAGCTGCGAAATAGAGGTCTCATGATAGAGAGTGCATTTAAGTAATTGAGAGCAGTTCCCAAGAAAACAGGAGAATTCAATTTGGACGCCCTCGACAGATTGGCTGTGGCGTGTGATCAAGGCCTATTAGGTGACCCACTCCCACAGCTCCTGGAAAACCTCTTAGCAAACATAAACATAAATGAATCCTCAAGTTTCCAAGAACGAACTTTTACAATATTCAAAATATTTATAGGTAGACTACTTTTGATCTTGCATTATGTATGTGTTGTAATACACGCTGTAGGAGACATGCAAAATGTCGATAACATAAAAAATAAGAAACTATTAATATTTAATCGACTCGACTCGACTTTAGTTAACTAACTATTTGAACATATAAAAACATTAAACAGGCTGAAAAAGATAACTCAAGTAATTTCCGTAAACTTTGTTGTTTACTTGTTTGAATCTTTATACAGTGATGTTCAAGGTTGAACGTGATTACTTTTGATATAAGTTTAAGTTACCTTATTACTTTGTCTAACTCGGAAATCTAACTTAAGTATCAATAACGCCACTCTATATGAATAAACAGAATGGCTTTGTACATTCCAGCAGCCTACGTATGGGGAAAAGTTGTTTAAAAAATGTTTAATTATTGTAATATTTAGCTAATAAACTTAAGAGCGTTCAAAAATAGATTGTAAAATTTAAAATTCACAATTTACAAACTAAACTAACAATTTACAATTTAAAACTCCATTTTTTTAAAATACAATACAGTATATTGTTTCAGTGGTTGGAAGTCTTTCCCACCTAAAGAGTGTTCAGACCAGTAAATGATATAAACATATCCAAAATTGAATAAAATATATATCTTTGATCTATTTATGACATTCAGTAAGCGTTATTACACAGGAAAACGTTTTAGGCGTCAAAGACATCATTAACTGCTACAAACAATTAATTTAAAATTAAATTATTTTGACTAAATTAAGAATAATAAAAAAACCGTTATATTAATAATTTTATTTTCCCCTCATGTATGTTTACTATTTTTAACGACACGCACACGCACATTTGAGCAGATAATAATGTATAATTTTCAACAAACGGGGATATCTCCACTTTAGCAGAGACGTCTAAGGGTTGACGTTGATCTGGATTTCACCCCCCCAAACTTCACCCCAACCCAACTCAGGTGTTTCACGTCACCCTGTTGACATATCAACCCCCCTCCCCTCCCCAGAGAGAATATCTCTTGAATACCTTTCACCTCTGAAACAATTCATGCTTGGTTAATTTAACAAACACTGCTAACATAAATGTAAGTTATATTTACTCACTACATTGTGAGCAATGCAGTGTTTGTTTACAATTTCCAACTGCATTGCTCGATTACACTTGCCTTTACTGTGTAATAATATTGGAACACATTTTACAGACATAGCCAGCCAGTTATAATCAAGCTAATAGTTCAGGAACTCCAGAACGCTTAAATTTCAAATTTGACAAACTATAACTTCTTTACAATCATAGTATGTGAAAGTGGAGTTTTTAGAACAATTGACAAATATTTTGTAGTGTTATAAACTCAGCTTTATTTAATTAAATAATGTAGCAATAGTACACTTGTAAGGTAGTTTTACTTTCATAAAATGTTATAGATGAAGTTATTTTTATGCGCGTATTTAAATGATGTATTACGACGGTTAACAACAAACATTTCATAATAAATTGAACGGACATATTTCAAGGTTTCGAGCAACTACAGCAGAGAGGATAGTAAAGGCATAAATTACTCAATACAAGCACAGTTATACTTTTTTTGAATTAAGGACAGAAGAACATAGTAAGGGAAGAGCACGATGATAATATCCTAAAGTTAGAATTAGTTTCCTATCTCAGTGTTAGGGGTAGCCAATGCCAACAGTAAAGTCAAATGCTTACATGAAATTCCAAAAACATTCGGATTGCAAGAGAAAAGAAATATTGCGACAGGTCCAATTAACTAGACAGCACCTAAACAGAGGTACTGTGGAAACAATGAACTACCGCCAATTATGAATATCCATCCAATAACTTAGTTTCAATGAGGACTGAGCATTAAAACCATAAAAAATCGTAATAATTGTATATTTATAAAGTACAGATTCATAAAATGAATTTACTAAACTAAAAAAAAAAACTACACATGAAGCAAGTACAAAGATTGTGATTGTTACGTCTTACAATGTACAAGGCAATCGATTACATATTTATATTTTTCAAAACTCCCCTCGGTTATTAAAGAAATGAGTGACATTAAGAAATTCAAAAATGCTATAAAACAACATCTTATTGAGAAGATGTTACAACATTCTTATTGAGAAGATGAGAAGATTCTTACAAAATGTTAAATATTATTTATTTGCCGTCGTCATAAATAAAACAAATAATATAACATATGTTTATAATATTTTAGTAACACTATAGTGCGATTCAGCTTAAAAAAAACAGAGAGCTGTATTTTCTTTCTCAGGAATATTGAAATAATCATTTATACATAAATGAAGTAATAGTTAGTACCTTATCGCTGCGTGAATTCGCAAGGCCTCTAAAAATGTAAAAACATTTTTGTTACTGATATTTACTGTTTTTAATGTTTGATGTGGACTAAAAATACTTAGTATTATCTCTTAACATTATTGTAACAGTGAAAAGAGAGGACTGAAAACAAGCTGACATATAATCCAGTTTAAAAATATTGATTTCATAAATAATGTGTATTAAAAAGGTGCTTGGGGACCGAGCATCGCTTGGAAGAAAATAACATACTGGTACTTCACCGCGTGAATGTTACTTTGAATGATTACTGGTTGTATTGATGACGTGTTACGGTTGATTTATTATGATTGAAATTCTGGGATTCCAATTTTAAAATATTAAACTTCAAAAGGAGTTTTACAGAAAAAAATATTCCTGATTTTCTTAATCGATTTCTGAGGCAGAAGACAACAAAAAATCAATTTTTTTAAAGTCGAAGCAAAATCCTTCGCGGGATTCCAAATTACATATTTACTTGGTTATTACTCGATTAACAGTATAGGATTAAATGGCAAATTTAACTGTAAAACTGTAACTGTCTCTATCGGGATTTAAGGGATGACCCTTCATCAATTAGTAAAAGAAGAACAGAGATGGATCAAATTGAAACATCCATTAGATAAAACGACGGGTTGCCTCTTAAGAAAATTGCTTGTTTATACAAACAGCGGAGCCTGCAGACACACAGAATCAATCAATTAATTACTGACCATTAATTACTGACCCGATATTAATTTTACCAGGATATTACCAGGATATTAATTTTATTGGTTTTCTGTTTACCTGGCAGAATTTTTTTCGAAATATATATTACTGTGTTTTTGTCTAAAAAAAGGTGATTAAGGAAGAATAAAACTCTAAAATGACTATAAACTGGCAATTTTCTATTTTTAATAAGGCTTTTACAAAGTCGACCGCATTTATAAAACGATGCTAGTTTACAAATTTTAGCTGTGAGGCTCCCCCATCCCCACAACACAATAACGTGAGGCAAGTCAAAGGTCACTCTACCAATTGGGGTGAATGGTTAGATAATAGGGAATGGGGGGGGGCAAATGTTGATTAAATATTATTCCTTAAAATTAAATCGTTATATCAATTGTTACCAATATCATCTAGACTGGCTCTCATCTTTGCGCACTTGGGATTTGCGGGTCGTTTTATAGGTTTCGTTTTGGTTTGGACCACCTTATTTCATAAAATATTATAATGGCGTATACAGGCATGCCACACAGTATTGAAGACTTTTTAAATTGAAATTTACTGAGGCAGTCTCTGCTTTTATTTTTGTTCATCTACTTAACAAAAATAGGGTAGGCTTATAGGGTAGGCTTTATTTTCATCTACTAATTGTTCCTTCAAGATATCTCATGGTTTCTATGCAGCGTTTAATTGTATCAAGAAATTTTCAGAAAATTGTATGCCTGATACCCATGTACGAAATGCATAAATGGAAAGTATTGGCGAAAAAATATGGGTACTAATTTAGTGTATACATTGGAAAATGATAACAAGTTCGATATGTGCAGTTTTATTTTGTTTGAACAAACGAGGAAAGAGGGCGGAACTCGGAGGCGAAACTAGTCAAAACTGAATATATGAACGAAGCTTAAAATAAATCGAATGTTGTTGCTATAAATCATTCTGGCAATTCTGAAACTATTTTAACGGTAAAGAATATTGCAAGAAAACAGTGGCGTTTCGCTGCACGGATCAGCGAAGCGAGGTTTAATTATCCAGCAACACAAACCATTGGGTTCAGAGGGACGCCGAACTAGGGCAGAACCTTTGATCTGTTTAACCAAAACGGGATGCACTTGGGGGGGGGATTATTGTAAACTAGAGAATCTTCAAAACCCATTAAATATTTTTCACATGAATGAATTTTGCATATTAATTTTCTTACAAAGAAAATAAAAAAATTCAAGATTACTTGCATATAATCTTAAGTTTTTGTAGATATTAATTATCAGGATGATGAAGAAGTCACCAGTTAAAAATGTTATATTTACGAAACAATAAAAACAAAACGGTTCTACGAAATTCAATAAAGTTTTTAAATTAGTTTTAATTACTTTTGCTGTAAGATAAAACCACTTTGACTTAGTTCAATGTTCTTCTTTTATTTAATGTTTTAGCTGCTTGAAAGGTCAAAGTAACACCTTTTAGTTTAAACGAGTTACAATTAAAACGCTCTTTCTCATTTTGAGCACTTTAAGTTATGATTATATTTCAACTCTTTAATAAATTTTGCTTAATTTATTCTCTCTTCATTTGGAGTAATGTAATGTCTTGTCTTTTATTAAAGGAAATGTACCTAAGTATTTAATGACATTTTTACTGTATTTATGTCTTTGTATTACTTTTTACCTTCAACAAGGTTCAACTGCAAAGATATATATAAATCACCATGGCTCCTGAACACGTAGGATTGCTGCGCGAGAGGAGAGGTATCAATATTTTTTCATTTGTCAATCATACCTGCAGTGCATTTTCCATATATGCTTGCTAATAAAAGTGAATAAGATGTGCACTCAAACAGGATTAGCTAACGACAAAATATAAATACCCCCGTAGCAGAAAACCTGCGTATTCAGCGAATTTCCAATGCATATATATGTATCTTAATACCACATAAAGCCACATACCAAGTTTCATCAATATACATTCATAAATAAACTATTTATGACATTTTAATTATTCTCCATAAGAATGACATCGTGGCTGAGTATGCAGGTTAGCTGAAACAAGGTACATAGAAAATGGGTTTATATACAATTTGTTATATAACCCTACTAGGTGAAGCCGCATACCAAATTATATTAATTGATATTCATAATTAAGGGAGATAACATTTGACTTATTCCAAGAATAACATGGGGGCTTAGTAAGCAGGTTTGATGCTACGGGAACTATCGGCCAAAAAATGTTTTTTAGTGCAAATATCAATAGACCACAACGATATGAAACAATATACTGTACCAAGTTTTATCAGGATAAGTTGATAAATGAGCGAGATATACAATTTTTCTTATTCTCCATAAGAATAAAATTGGACAACGTACTGTGTTTAGCTCTTTAAATATCTCTGTAACCATTTAACGTCGAGCAATGATCAAAAAACCAAATTGTGCGTCTTTTTAATATGATTCTAATGTAAAATAAAAATAGATTTTTCAAAAATTATATATAAAAACTCAAAAAACTCATTGTTCCCTTCGGATAAATCAATCTGTCTGGTTTTCGAGCTTAAAGTCATAAATGCTGCTTTATACGTTAATACAAAATTTCGTCAATACCGTATTATTTTTACGAGAGTTATCGTGATCACGGAAAGATATAAATATATACAGTTTTGAACGAATGGTGTTTTTGGCATCTGCAGACCTCAAAACGAAAAGTTATCATGGTCCCGGGCCTAGGTCTTACCATGCCGACTACGGAAATAGCTTCTTTCCTATAGGGGAAATTCGCTACTAAAAATCATTACAATATTTTATTTATAGGCATTATTAAACGGGTGACTTTGATATTCCAACCAACATTTTCAGGGATGTGAACTATCTGTGGAGGTATTGATATCTTCCGTTAGGTAATATTAACAACGTAGTATCAATAATAGACGCAGTACTATATCCATTCATGAGAAGATTACACTATATAAAACGGTGGCAGTAAATTTTAAAGTAATTTCAAATATTACTTCCTTCTGTATATTTTGTCATTCTTAAAATTATTTTAGCTTAAACTTTTTTATTATTTTAATTTACATATTTATCGTTATTGGTTAACTTGTTTCAAATAATTGTACTTAAAATGTAAAACGTTAAAAACTACATTTTTAATGTAAATCATTATACGGTGTAGAGGCTTTATTTTCAATCTTTTAATTGTTTAAAATAATGTGTGTAGTTGCAAACAACACCTGCGCTGAGGATGAAATATATTCTTCACCCTGTTTTACTTAGCAATCTCTATTAAAAATAAAGAATACTTTTCATTGAATTAATAAAGCTAAAAATTGGTTTTACATTTAAATCTAATATTAATTTTCTTAAATTTTCTACTCGTGTTTTTCTTATATCAATGTTGTTTTATTGCGATTAAAATGATAGAGAGGTGCAAAGAAAAAATAAACTTAGGAATATGAATAAAAAAGATTGTACGAGAAATGAAGGCAATTGGAACGTGAGGTTTCATGCTAAATGGATTACAGCGGTGCTAGCGGCACCAGTGGCTCGCCGGATTACTTTATTTTCTTTCACAACAAGCTTTTAAGAACATTCTCCAACTTTTTAATATTACATACCATCAATAATCAGTGTTCAACTGAAAAAGCACTTTAATAATGTGTATTTGAGTAGGTTTTTAATACTGATGGCATTTTCCAATACAAATTTTAAGTATATATATTTTATGGGTTTTACTAAGGCTCAAAACTACAGGAAATCTAAAGATACAGTTTATAATTTACCACTTGGTGATCCGAACTCCACAGCGTCTTCTTACAGTTACAAAACAAGATGTTAACAAATTTACATTAAACCTAATGATACCACAATGATCATAAACTAAGTATATTCCTATAAGAATAGTATTGTAGCTTTGAATGACTCTGAGGCAGATCCCTGATAACGTGAGATAAGTTTTAGATAGCCTAAATCTTTCTCATGCGCTGGACAGAACAATGTGAACAAGGTTTTGTCACACTCGGCAAAGCCGTTTTCTGGTAAAACGTGATTACAACTTTTCCTAAGGAATGTAACAGACAGACATAACATTTTCCCAAAACAAAGTCGGCTCTCTGGTTTATTTTACAAACCAAATTAATTACTTGAATGGGAAATCTTGGTTAGAAAATATAAGTGAAATAATTAGTATTTTTATATAATGGGTAAAGATAAAAAGTTTTGCTGGAAAGCATAAATATACACTGCAAGTCGAAATGTTCCAGTTTTATTTTGTTTAAACAAATTAGGAGATAAGCTCTGTCGTAAGCGAAATTAGTAAAAACTCAAAGGATGATTGAGGCTTAAGATACATGCAATGTTGTTGCTATAAACATGTTTGGTAATACTGAAACTATTTCAACGGTGAAGCAACACGGTATTGCAACAAAACAGCGGCGCATCGCTGCACGGATCAGCGAAGCGAGGTTTAATTATCCAGCAACACAAACCATTGGGTTCAGAGGGACGCCGAACTAGGGCAGAACCTTTGATCTGTTTAACCAATACGCGATGCATTTGGGAGGGATTATTGTAAACGAGAGAATCTTGAAAACCCATTAAATATTTTGCCCATCAATAAATTTTGCATATTAATTTTCTTACAAAGAAAATAAAAAAATCAAGATTACTTGCATATAATCTTAAGTTTTTGAAGATATTAATTATCAGGATGAAGGAGAAGTCAGCAGTTAAAAATTTTATAATTACGAAACAATAAAACAAAACGGTTCTACGAAATTCAACAAAGTTTTTACATAAGTTTTAATTAATTTTGCCGTAAGATAAAATGACTTTATAAGACTTAGTTCAATGTTATTCTTCTTTTATTTAATGTTTTAGCTGCTTGATAGGTCAAAGTAACACCTTTCAGTTTAAACGAGTTACAATTCAACCACTCTTTCTCATTTTGAGCACTTTAAGCTATAATTAAATTTAAACTCTTTAATAAATTGTGCTTAATGTATTCTCTCTTAATTTAGAGTATTGTTATGCTTTACTTTTTATTAAAAGAAATTTACCTAAGTATTTAACACAATTTTTAGTGAATTTATGTCCCTGTATTATTTTTTGCCAGTAAAATATTAAATTGAAATTTCTATAAATAACCCTGGAAACTTACTCAAGACGTAGAATTGCTGAGAGAGGGCCATCAATATTGTTTTATTTGTCAACTTGGTTATACCTGCAGTGCATTTCCCATAAATGCTTACCAATAAAAGTGAATAAGTTGTGCACTGAAACAGGATTAGCCAATGAAAAACATAGAGATAAAAATCTTTAAAATCCAAAATAATTTTAATGTACATTATTCTAAAATGTCGAGGTTTTACTTTAATTTTTACTTGTATAAACAAAAGTCCATGAATGAAATTTGTCCTTAGGAAAAACAGTTACCGTATGTTATTCAGATCTAATGATCGGCCAGATTGAACTGTGTAATTGTTCCACAGACAAACAAGGCCAGCGGTCTGTCTGCGGTCATGATACACACTCCGAGGTCATAAACAACTGTATTGTGTTATCAACCACCCGTTTAGTGTTCATAATTGAATGCAGTTAAATTAAAATGAATTAAAATTAGTTTAATATTGATAATGAAACAATAAAACATTGAGTAGTATTAAACTTTTTTAAGTGGATGAAGTTATTGTCGCTTTAATTTACAGTATTTTAGATGCAACAATATCCTGTTTTAATTTTTTTCATCGAAATTAAAAGGAGTTAAATTGTAAGCTTGATAGACCAAGACATAATATCTCGTAAACAAAAATAAATAAATAAAAGCTTTTACAACAGTGTTTAAATTTATTAGAGGTTCACTACCTATAAGTATTTTGTAGGTTAGGAAAAGTTTTAAATTTGTATAGACTTGAGTGCGCATTCCAGGTGAGGTCATGAACGGTAAGAAGCTTGTAAATCAATAACCGGTCACACATTTCGCTGAGCGAGATTTACTGAGACCTACCGCCTCGGCACCGAGTGGACAGGTTGCTTGCACCCAGACGAGAGATTACAGAACGAGAACAAAATTTGCAATACTATTTTTAGCGAATTTCCTCAATAGGGAAGAAGTTATTACCGTATTCGGCATGGTAAGGCCTAGGCCAGGGACCATGATAACTTTCGTTTTAGGGTCCCCAGATGCCAAAAACCCATTTGTTGAAAACTGTATATACATATATAAGTATAAATGTATATATATGTGTGTTCGTGGATGCGATAACACTCGTACAAATGGCCCAATTTTAATGAAATTTTGTACAAACATGTAAAGCAACATTTATGACTTTAAGTTCGAAAACCAGCCAGATTGTTCTATCCAAAAGGGTTTTTGGGGAGCTTTGTACCTCAAAAATTGATTTTTAGAGTTTTTTAAATATAATATAGTAAATCAAATTTTACTTTTGACTATTGGATCTGGCCTAAAAATAAGATATATTTTGTGTTTTTATCAGTTCTCTACGTTAATTTGTTACAGAGATATTGAAAGTGCTAAACATAGTTCGTTGTCCAATGTTATTCTTATAGAGAATAAGAAACATTTTATATCTCGCTTATTAATCAACTTATACAACTTATAAGCTTACAAAACTTGGTATATATGCTTTATATCGTTGTTGTCTATTTATATTTACACAAAAACAATTTTTTGCCGATAGTTCCCGTAGCAGCAAACCTTTGTACTCAGCCCCCAAGTTATTCTTATGGAGAATAAGAAAAATGTTATCTCCCTTAATTGTGAATATAAATTAATAAAACTTGGTATGTGGCTTTACCTAATTGAGTTATATTGATATTTGTAAAAACCTATTTGTTGTGTACCTCATTTCAGCAAACCTGTATACTCAGCCGCCATGTTATTCTTATGGAGAAAAATTAAAAATGTGATATATAGTTTATTTATGAATATATATATTGATGAAACTTGGTATGTGGCTTTATGTGGCATTAAGATACATGTTTATGCTTTGTCGCTGAGTATGGAGGTTTGCTGCTACGGGGGTATTTTAAACCAATACGTATATTTGTCATAATTTCAACATCTTACAATTGCCCTTGAATTCCATGGTATGTATTTGGCAACACTTATTGTGGTAGCCTGCAAGACTATTGGTTACAGTTTTGTAAACTTTGTTTTGTTCTTAATAAGAAGTCTTATGTCATATCACGTACATTATAACTTATGAGTGTAGTTATTTTATTGCTGTTTTATATCCTGTAACATGTTATTATATTGTTATGACAAAATTATAATGAAAGTGTAATACGACAAAATTATAAGTGTAGTAAAGTGAAACTTATCTCTTATGTGACATAAGTAACAGGTTTCAAGAGTGTGAAATCAAATATAAAAAAAATACAATTATTTAGTAAAATATCCTTATTCACTCTAGTACATTTTTGAGAACTTTTTTCATGTCCAACTGCCTTTTAATTCATCGTTGAGACCTTTGCCAACAAAAAAATAAGATGAGATTATCTCTACCCAGATATAACATTGGATGAAAGCCTATGTCAAAGATAACATTAATATAGCCCAAGTTTCTTTAGTGCTTTAGATTCCAAGACAAACATTCTAGTTTAAAGTGACTCCAAATTAATTTGTTATCTATATCTATAAAAGGCAAAGCCCTGACTGACTGACTGAATGACTCACTCATCACTAATTCTCCATCTTCTCATGTAGGTGGAGATCTGAAATTTTGTACACTGATTCTTTAGGCATAAAATAGGAAAGCTGAATTATTTTCTTCCTGATCTGACCTCAGGGCTCTGCCAGAGACCCCGACAAAGTTCCCATGTATTCCTATGGACATTAAATTTTGTTTCAGCTGATGAAAATACAAACAGCTGTTCTTGATTCGTAGTAGTTCCACGGGCTAACCACAGAATGCAGCACACACAACTGTCATAGTTTTTATAAATCATTTGCGGGGCGAAGCCTGCGGCTATCAGCTAGTAGGTAAATATTTTGATTTCGTCAAAATAATATAAGTTACAATGATATATCATACAATAAATACAATGATTATATCATAAACTGACTGGGTGGTAGTGTAGGGCCGACGTTTGTGGGCCCTCATTGTGAATACAAAATAGTGAGGAATTTACCTATACATAAGTAAACTATATAAGTAGGTAAATATGTACCTATTCATAGGTAAACTGTATTAAACTGCGATTTTATATTTTACAATAAGGAACTTAAATTTATAAAATTATTAACAAAGACAAGTTAAAAAATGGTATAGAGCACGACAGTAAGCCATGCAAAACAATTAAATAACTGATTATTTATATGTAAAAATATAAATACTTAGAGAGAGAAAAATAATCAAAAGTCTTTTCCCTGGTTTGGGTCGAGTTAATTCCCTGAGATGTTAACAGATAGGACTCGGCCCAGGTCTCGGGACGGTACCCTCAGCACCATGACTGTACCTGTCAACTGGTAACTTAGGGATTAACCTGACACGAGCAACATCACAGCAACTACGTCTTAACAGATTGTCACAGGTAACGTAAAGCTTGTTTGTATCATAGAAAAAAGACGCCAATAATATTTTGTAAAAATTCTACAATATTATTGCGCATCTTAGTTGATCCCAAAAACACAATGTGATTTTTTTTAATTTTATGTTTTAGGAGTTAGACAATAGACAATTGCTGCACGGCACCTTGTGGAAATTTCCTCGTATAAAATACTTTGTACACTTTTTCCTCACGCTAACATGAGTCTTCCTCTGCAACCAGTTGGTTAAAATAACAAGTTTTTTCTAAGGATTTCCTTATTGGAAGACAAATAGTAATTGGAGCTTGGCGAATTACTTTTTGTTCCTTCAACTTGTCTTGTATTGGTCATAATTTGTCACGAAAATATTTTAAACTTACTATGATAAACTGCAATAGATTTTCTTAATTGATTAATGTTGTTGTAATTTATGTTATTTGTATGACCCTAGAACTAGGAATAAAAGTGCTTTAAGTTATTGTTTAACAATGAAGACTACTATCGTATTATAATAATAATCACGTGTATTTTTTATTAAAATTAATGCTATTGCAGAATAAAGTGAAGAACGAGGGAGGGAGGGGTCAAACATTTTAGATTTAAAAACATGTCTTTTAATTAATCAGTGATAGAGAACGTCCGCAATAATTTTTTAAATAACACAAACCCACCATGTCCAACAATTTATTTTAAACGGAGAGTTCTAGATTGTTTCCACAACCATTTTAAAAGTGTAGATTGAAATCAGATTCCACCAACGTAATAAAACCTCTGATTTAAAATGATCACTATTTAAATTTCTTCTCTACCTCTTTATCCAATTACCTCAAGTCTAATAGTAATTTTGAATAAAGAAGTAAATTAATTGACTGGTATTCCTAAGTGGGTTTCAGCTTTGAATCAGTAGTAGAAGGCTCTTACTTTAAATGACTCCTGTTTAGGTAGAGAGTATTTAGTATATTAAGTATATTTTAAGTATTAAGTATATTTAAATATAAAGTATATTATGTATTAATAATATAATAATATTAATATTAAGTATTATTTATATTTTATTTGCAAAGCTTAATTATTTAATATTAATTATTTTAGTCAAAATTTTACTAGTTAAACTACGAAAAATACAAGTACCTCTAAAGACTTTTTCTTATTTACCATTTTTTGAAAACAGTTTTTTAAAGGTAAAGGAAAACTGATTTGGAAAAACTAACATTATATATAACTTTGTGAACCTAATAAAGAGGGCAATATTTCCATGGTTTTACATTCAGAATCTGCCAAACTCATGGACCGACATTGGAAGTTGACTAAACGAGTACCCCAATGTGATTGTCTGTGTCAATCCATCAATGTAAAATCAATGTTAATTACTGAAATACATGTTATTCCAGATAATCGTTGACGCAACGACATAGATCACATAATCTTTAAGGTAACTGATGAATTGGCTTTGTTGAAATCATTAATTTTAAATTAACACATTCACCGATATTTTATTAATGTTTATATACAGTATAACTTTTCTCATGCATGAACAATCACACATGCAGGCCCACTAGAAGGATTTATGGTACAAAAACGAATCTTAGTGTTGTGCAACTCATTTAAATTCATTTTTAAAACAATACATAATCTGTAGAATCACTCAAATATATTGTTTAAGTAACAAAGGATCTTTAAATTACGAATAAAGTAGTTTAAATAAACCAATTAAAAACTAAAAAATCTCTAATTGCAATTGTTTCTACTTTTAAAATAAGCTGGTTTGAACTGCAGTTAGTCTCTAATAATCCCTGTGTCACCTTAAAGTTTACTCGTCTATACTTCACTGTGATGTCAGCTCGGCTGTGAAGGTTTGACAGTGTCTGATGACACTGTCAAAGTTTATATACTGCAATTGACAGACAAAATCAGAGATCCATTACGTGTGCCGCCTCTTTCTCGCTTTATCCTTCAATCTTTTTAATGCACTGTCCATCACCGACTTGTGATGACTATCTACTGGTGTTTTCTTTTTATTTGTTGTACTAACCTTTATACCTACAAAGTATAAGAAATTACTTAGTTCTAGTATAGAAGATGAATACATTTTTGAAAATTGTAAGTTTGCATTGTCTGCATTAATATAAACGAGTTCGCACGCAGAACGCTGACATGAGGGAAGAGAATTTCGACATAAAAAACTTTTAAAACCCAAAATCAGTGTAGAACATACATTTATTCCAATTTTTATTGAAATATGAAAACATTGATTTTTTGGCTGTTCTGATGCTCCTGGTTTCATTTACCTGCAATGCTGGAAATACAATTTTGCGCATTATAAGATTAGTAGAAGGTCCAGTCAGGCTTGAAAGTAGGCGTGAGGTTGTTGGGAATGATAAAAGTATACCAACAAATCAATACCAGGCTTTTATAATGTAGAACCCCCATAAGGCAACGTACTGTGTTTGGTCAATACAAATTTTATTAAATAACTTAGTAAAAAGTTATGCTAGAATGACGGGAGAGGGCTTAAAAGTTTCGCCTTACTAATTCCCATCTTGGTTTATGCATTAATTTTACATCCGGGGCTTTTCTGACCCTTTTCGAGCCCAAAAACCAAACATTTGAAAGATTAATCCCAAAAAAGGGGTTTAGAGTTTTTTCATTGTTTTGCCCAACGAACTTGTCCAACTGGATTATTGAAAGGAACGTCCCTAATAAATTTGAAGTAAATCGGACAAAAAATGCGACCGGTAGAGTGCAAACACACACACACACAGTTACACACACACACACACACACACACACACACACACACACACACACACACACACACACACACACACACACACACATAACATTTTTAACGACCCCCAAAACGTATTCAGGGGGTCACATTAGGAACTTCTATGGTGGGCCCAGGCTTACGTTTCACCGTGCGGGTCATGCTAATAGTTTACTTTTCATAGGAAATTCACTTAAAATATGATCGTCATATCATAACTGAAATAATTCAGCCACTGCACCATTTTTAAGTCACGTCCATTTTTCTCGATCACAGAAACTGTTGTGAACAATATAACCTGCATCCCTAAAGCCAGAATAAACCCACATCTAAATCTTTGACAGGTAGCCTCCATAATTCTTATTCGAACCTATGTCTCCAAAAATAAAAGCGTAAGTGTAAAATAAAAAAAGCTCTTTTTGCTTTCTCTAAAATAAATAACCATAATAGTGATAGGAGATTAAAATAAGTATTTTTCATACAATATTACCAGAAAGACCTATTGGTGACTCAGTATTTCTGAACGTTGATTGAAATAATATCTGATGTAATACAATAGGCGAGCGTTGTGGACGCCGAGTCAAGTAATTTAAAAGAGATTTGGCCGCTTGTATTTGTTACTGGGATGTAGCTACAGGATAGCGAATAGTTATCCAAGCTTTATCAGATTTTACGAACGAAATGATGACGTATTTCATGATAGTACTTGATAATGATTGATGTGCTTTACTTTTGGAACCAAAAAACCAGGAGCAGACCCTTAAGTAAAAAATGAACACTCTGCAGTCTTAAAACTTATATTATTATTATGTTTTAAAACGTAGTAAATACTCAAAAGCTATTATTATAAATTCTCATCACTGTTGTGGATGACACGGTTTAAAAGTTAAAAGAAATAATAAATCAATAATTAACAACAAATTTAGTTACAGCAAAAATATATCTGTATAATAGCTTCTATACATTGTGATATTTGTTGAAAAAGTCATGCCAACAAAAAGCGAAAAACAAAAACTCCACAATTGATTTGTTAAGTAAATTATCAATCATAAATACTTCATAACTTTACATCGATCTTAATTTAGTCTGTTTATATAATAAATATAATTAACAAACAAATTCTAAAACAATTTTTTATAAGTGATTAAAACTGTTGAATATTTAACAATGCAGAGTGGATTATATAAATTGGGTGCAACCTCAGTCCGTGTATGTTTCAGTAGGAGAGCCATAAAAGCAATCCGTGTTAATACGTTGCACACACAGTCGGAGCTATAAGCTATTATGTACATTGCATTGCACTGCATTGTATTGTTTGCTATATAAATTGGTTGCAACCTCAGTCCATGTATGTTTCAGTAGGAGAGCCATAAAAGCAATCCGTGTTAATACGTTGCACACACAGTCGGAGCTATAAGCTATTATGTACATTGCGTTGCACTGCATTGTATTGTTTGCTATATAAATTGGTTGCAACCTCAGTCCGTGTATGTTTCAGTAGGAGAGCCATAAAAGCAATCCGCATTAATACGTTGCACACACAGTCGGAGCTATAAGCTATTATGTACATTGCATTGCACTGCATTGTATTGTTTGCTATATAAATTGGTTGCAACCTCAGTCCGTGTATGTTTCAGTAGGAGAGCCATAAAAGCAATCCGGGTTAATACGTTGCACACACATTCGGAGCTATAAGCTATTATGTACATTGCATTGAACTGCATTGTATTGTTTGCTATATAAATTGGTTGCAACCTCAGTCCGTGTATGTTTCAGTAGGAGAGCCATAAAAGCAATCCGGGTTAATACGTTGCATACACAGTCGGAGCTATAAGCTATTATGTACATTGCATTGCACTGCATTGTATTGTTTGCTATATAAATTGGTTGCAACCACAGTCCGTGTATGTTTCAGTAGGAGAGCCATAAAAGCAATGCGTGTTAATATGTTGCATACACAGTCGGAGCTATAAGCTATTATGTACATTGCATTGCACTGCATTGTATTGTATTGTTTGCTATATAAATTGGTTGCAACCTCAGTCCGTGTATGTTTCAGTAGGAGAGCCATAAAAGCAATCCGTGTTAGTATGTTGCATACACAGTCGGAGCTATAAGCTATTATGTACATTGCATTGCACTGCATTGTATTGTTTGCTATATAAATTGGTTGCAACCTCAGTCTGTGTATGTTTCAGTAGGAGAGCCATAAAAGCAATCCGTGTTAATATGTTGCATACACAGTCGGAGCTATAAGCTATTATGTACATTGCATTGCACTGCATTGCATTGTTTGCTATATAAATTGGTTGCAACCTCAGTCCATGTATGTTTCAGTAGGAGAGCCATAAAAAAAATCCGCATTAATACGTTGCACACACAGTCGGAGCTGTAAGCTATTATGTACATTGCATTGCACTGCATTGTATTGTTTGCTATATAAATTGGTTGCAACCTCAGTCCATGTATGTTTCAGTAGAAGAGCCATAAAAGCAATCCGGGTTAATACGTTGCACACACAGTTGGAGCTATAAGCTATTATGTACATTGCGTTGCACTGCATTGTATTGTTTGCTATATAAATTGGTTGCAACCTCAGTCCGTGTATGTTTCAGTAGGAGAGCCATAAAAGCAATCCGGGTTAATACGTTGCACACACAGTCGGAGCTATAAGCTATTATGTACATTGCATTGCACTGCATTGTATTGTTTGCTATATAAATTGGTTGCAACCTCAGTCCGTGTATGTTTCAGTAGGAGAGCCATAAAAGCAATCCGCATTAATACGTTGCACACACAGTCGGAGCTATAAGCTATTATGTACATTGCGTTGCACTGCATTGTATTGTTTGCTATATAAATTGGTTGCAACCTCAGTCCGTGTATGTTTCAGTAGGAGAGCCATAAAAGCAATCCGCATTAATACGTTGCACACACAGTCGGAGCTATAAGCTATTATGTACATTGCGTTGCACTGCATTGTATTGTTTGCTATATAAATTGGTTGCAACCTCAGTCCGTGTATGTTTCAGTAGGAGAGCCATAAAAGCAATCCGGGTTAATACGTTGCACACACAGTCGGAGCTATAAGCTATTATGTACATTGCATTGCACTGCATTGTATTGTTTGCTATATAAATTGGTTGCAACCTCAGTCCGTGTATGTTTCAGTAGGAGAGCCATAAAAGCAATCCGGGTTAATACGTTGCATACACAGTCGGAGCTATAAGCTATTATGTACATTGCGTTGCACTGCATTGTATTGTTTGCTATATAAATTGGTTGCAACCTCAGTCCGTGTATGTTTCAGTAGGAGAGCCATAAAAGCAATCCGGGTTAATACGTTGCATACACAGTCGGAGCTATAAGCTATTATGTACATTGCATTGCACTGAATTGTATTGTTTGCTATATAAATTGGTTGCAACCTCAGTCCGTGTATGTTTCAGTAGGAGAGCCATAAAAGCAATCCGTGTTAATATGTTGCATACACAGTCGGAGCTATAAGCTATTATGTACATTAGATTGCACTGCATTGTATTGTTTGCTATATAAATTGGTTGCAACCTCAGTCCGTGTATGTTTCAGTAGGAGAGCCATAAAAGCAATCCGTGTTAATATGTTGCATACACAGTCGGAGCTATAAGCTATTATGTATATTGCGTTGCACTGCATTGTATTGTTTGCTATATAAATTGGTTGCAACCTCAGTCCGTGTATGTTTCAGTAGGAGAGCCATAAAAGAAATCCGCATTAATACGTTGCACACACAGTCGGAGCTATAAGCTATTATGTACATTGCATTACACTGCATTGTATTGTTTGCTATATAAATTGGTTGCAACCTCAGTCCATGTATGTTTCAGTAGGAGAGCCATAAAAGCAATCCGTGTTAATACGTTGCACACACAGTCGGAGCTATAAGCTATTATGTACATTGCATTGCACTGCATTGTATTGTTTGCTATATAAATTGGTTGCAACCTCAGTCCGTGTATGTTTCAGTAGGAGAGCCATAAAAGCAATCCGGGTTAATACGTTGCACACATATTCGGAGCTATAAGCTATTATGTACATTGCATTGCACTGCATTGTAGTGTTTGCTATATAAATTGGTTGCAACCTCAGTCCGTGTATGTTTCAGTAGGAGAGCCATAAAAGCAATCCGGGTTATTACGTTGCATACACAGTCGGAGCTATAAGCTATTATGTACATTGCATTGCACTTTATTGTATTGTTTGCTATATAAATTGGTTGCAACCTCAGTCCGTGTATGTTTCAGTAGGAGAGCCATAAAAGCAATGCGTGTTAATATGTTGCATACACAGTCGGAGCTATAAGCTATTATGTACATTGCATTGCACTACATTGTATTGTATTGTTTGCTATATAAATTGGTTGCAACCTCAGTCCGTGTATGTTTCTGTAGGAGAGCCATAAAAGCAATCCGTGTTAATATGTTGCATACACAGTCGGAGCTATAAGCTATTATGTACATTGCATTGCACTGCATTGTATTGTTTGCTATATAAATTGGTTGCAACCTCAGTCTGTGTATGTTTCAGTAAGAGAACCATAAAAGCAATCCGTGTTAATATGTTGCATACACACTCGGAGCTATAAGCTATTATGTACATTGCATTGCACTGCATTGCATTGTTTGCTATATAAATTGGTTGCAACCTCAGTCCATGTATGTTTCAGTAGGAGAGCCATAAAAGCAATCCGCATTAATACGTTGCACACACAGTCGGAGCTGTAAGCTATTATGTACATTGCATTGCACTGCATTGTATTGTTTGCTATATAAATTGGTTGCAACCTCAGTCCATGTATGTTTCAGTAGGAGAGCCATAAAAGCAATCCGGGTTAATACGTTGCACACACAGTTGGAGCTATAAGCTATTATGTACATTGCGTTGCACTGCATTGTATTGTTTGCTATATAAATTGGTTGCAACCTCAGTCCGTGTATGTTTCAGTAGGAGAGCCATAAAAGCAATCCGGGTTAATACGTTGCACACACAGTCGGAGCTATAAGCTATTATGTACATTGCATTGCACTGCATTGTATTGTTTGCTATATAAATTGGTTGCAACCTCAGTCCGTGTATGTTTCAGTAGGAGAGCCATAAAAGCAATCCGCATTAATACGTTGCACACACAGTCGGAGCTATAAGCTATTATGTACATTGCGTTGCACTGCATTGTATTGTTTGCTATATAAATTGGTTGCAACCTCAGTCCGTGTATGTTTCAGTAGGAGAGCCATAAAAGCAATCCGGGTTAATACGTTGCACACACAGTCGGAGCTATAAGCTATTATGTACATTGCATTGCACTGCATTGTATTGTTTGCTATATAAATTGGTTGCAACCTCAGTCCGTGTATGTTTCAGTAGGAGAGCCATAAAAGCAATCCGGGTTAATACGTTGCATACACAGTCGGAGCTATAAGCTATTATGTACATTGCGTTGCACTGCATTGTATTGTTTGCTATATAAATTGGTTGCAACCTCAGTCCGTGTATGTTTCAGTAGGAGAGCCATAAAAGCAATCTGGGTTAATACGTTGCATACACAGTCGGAGCTATAAGCTATTATGTACATTGCATTGCACTGCATTGTATTGTTTGCTATATAAATTGGTTGCAACCTCAGTCCGTGTATGTTTCAGTAGGAGAGCCATAAAAGCAATCCGTGTTAATATGTTGCATACACAGTCGGAGCTATAAGCTATTATGTACATTACATTGCACTGCATTGTATTGTTTGCTATATAAATTGGTTGCAACCTCAGTCCGTGTATGTTTCAGTAGGAGAGCCATAAAAGCAATCCGTGTTAATATGTTGCATACACAGTCGGAGCTATAAGCTATTATGTACATTGCGTTGCACTGCATTGTATTGTTTGCTATATAAATTGGTTGCAACCTCAGTCCGTGTATGTTTCAGTAGGAGAGCCATAAAAGCAATCCGCATTAATACGTTGCACACACAGTCGGAGCTATAAGCTATTATGTTCATTGCATTGCACTGCATTGCATTGTTTGCTATATAAATTGGTTGCAACCTCAGTCCATGTATGTTTCAGTAGGAGAGCCATAAAAGCAATCCGCATTAATACGTTGCACACACAGTCGGAGCTGTAAGCTATTATGTACATTGCATTGCACTGCATTGTATTGTTTGCTATATAAATTGGTTGCAACCTCAGTCCATGTATGTTTCAGTAGGAGAGCCATAAAAGCAATCCAGGTTAATACGTTGCACACACAGTTGGAGCTATAAGCTATTATGTACATTGCGTTGCACTGCATTGTATTGTTTGCTATATAAATTGGTTGCAACCTCAGTCCGTGTATGTTTCAGTAGGAGAGCCATAAAAGCAATCCGGGTTAATACGTTGCACACACAGTCGGAACTATAAGCTATTATGTACATTGCATTGCACTGCATTGTATTGTTTGCTATATAAATTGGTTGCAACCTCAGTCCGTGTATGTTTCAGTAGGAGAACCATAAAAGCAATCCGGGTTAATACGTTGCACACACAGTCGGAGCTATAAGCTATTATATACATTGCATTGCACTGCATTGTATTGTTTGCTATATAAATTGGTTGCAACCTCAGTCCGTGTATGTTTCAGTAGGAGAGCCATAAAAGCAATCCGCATTAATTCGTTGCACACACAGTCGGAGCTATAAGCTATTATGTACATTGCATTGCACTGCATTGCATTGTTTGTTATATAAATTGGTTGCAACATCAGTCCATGTATGTTTCAGTAGGAGAGCCATAAAAGCAATCCGGGTTAATACGTTGCACACACAGTTGGAGCTATAAGCTATTATGTACATTGCGTTGCACTGCATTGTATTGTTTGCTATATAAATTGGTTGCAACCTCAGTCCGTGTATGTTTCAGTAGGAGAGCCATAAAAACAATCCGGGTTAATACGTTGCACACACAGTCGGAGCTATAAGCTATTATGTACATTGCATTACACTGCATTGTATTGTTTGCTATATAAATTGGTTGCAACCTCAGTCCATGTATGTTTCAGTAGGAGAGCCATAAAAGCAATCCGTGTTAATACGTTGCACACACAGTCGGAGCTATAAGCTATTATGTACATTGCATTGCACTGCATTGTATTGTTTGCTATATAAATTGGTTGCAACCTCAGTCCGTGTATGTTTCAGTAGGAGAGCCATAAAAGCAATCCGGGTTAATACGTTGCACACACATTCGGAGCTATAAGCTATTATGTACATTGCATTGCACTGCATTGTAGTGTTTGCTATATAAATTGGTTGCAACCTCAGTCCGTGTATGTTTCAGTAGGAGAGCCATAAAAGCAATCCGGGTTATTACGTTGCATACACAGTCGGAGCTATAAGCTATTATGTACATTGCATTGCACTTTATTGTATTGTTTGCTATATAAATTGGTTGCAACCTCAGTCCGTGTATGTTTCAGTAGGAGAGCCATAAAAGCAATGCGTGTTAATATGTTGCATACACAGTCGGAGCTATAAGCTATTATGTACATTGCATTGCACTACATTGTATTGTATTGTTTGCTATATAAATTGGTTGCAACCTCAGTCCGTGTATGTTTCTGTAGGAGAGCCATAAAAGCAATCCGTGTTAATATGTTGCATACACAGTCGGAGCTATAAGCTATTATGTACATTGCATTGCACTGCATTGTATTGTTTGCTATATAAATTGGTTGCAACCTCAGTCTGTGTATGTTTCAGTAAGAGAACCATAAAAGCAATCCGTGTTAATATGTTGCATACACACTCGGAGCTATAAGCTATTATGTACATTGCATTGCACTGCATTGCATTGTTTGCTATATAAATTGGTTGCAACCTCAGTCCATGTATGTTTCAGTAGGAGAGCCATAAAAGCAATCCGCATTAATACGTTGCACACACAGTCGGAGCTGTAAGCTATTATGTACATTGCATTGCACTGCATTGTATTGTTTGCTATATAAATTGGTTGCAACCTCAGTCCATGTATGTTTCAGTAGGAGAGCCATAAAAGCAATCCGGGTTAATACGTTGCACACACAGTTGGAGCTATAAGCTATTATGTACATTGCGTTGCACTGCATTGTATTGTTTGCTATATAAATTGGTTGCAACCTCAGTCCGTGTATGTTTCAGTAGGAGAGCCATAAAAGCAATCCGGGTTAATACGTTGCACACACAGTCGGAGCTATAAGCTATTATGTACATTGCATTGCACTGCATTGTATTGTTTGCTATATAAATTGGTTGCAACCTCAGTCCGTGTATGTTTCAGTAGGAGAGCCATAAAAGCAATCCGCATTAATACGTTGCACACACAGTCGGAGCTATAAGCTATTATGTACATTGCGTTGCACTGCATTGTATTGTTTGCTATATAAATTGGTTGCAACCTCAGTCCGTGTATGTTTCAGTAGGAGAGCCATAAAAGCAATCCGGGTTAATACGTTGCACACACAGTCGGAGCTATAAGCTATTATGTACATTGCATTGCACTGCATTGTATTGTTTGCTATATAAATTGGTTGCAACCTCAGTCCGTGTATGTTTCAGTAGGAGAGCCATAAAAGCAATCCGGGTTAATACGTTGCATACACAGTCGGAGCTATAAGCTATTATGTACATTGCGTTGCACTGCATTGTATTGTTTGCTATATAAATTGGTTGCAACCTCAGTCCGTGTATGTTTCAGTAGGAGAGCCATAAAAGCAATCTGGGTTAATACGTTGCATACACAGTCGGAGCTATAAGCTATTATGTACATTGCATTGCACTGCATTGTATTGTTTGCTATATAAATTGGTTGCAACCTCAGTCCGTGTATGTTTCAGTAGGAGAGCCATAAAAGCAATCCGTGTTAATATGTTGCATACACAGTCGGAGCTATAAGCTATTATGTACATTACATTGCACTGCATTGTATTGTTTGCTATATAAATTGGTTGCAACCTCAGTCCGTGTATGTTTCAGTAGGAGAGCCATAAAAGCAATCCGTGTTAATATGTTGCATACACAGTCGGAGCTATAAGCTATTATGTACATTGCGTTGCACTGCATTGTATTGTTTGCTATATAAATTGGTTGCAACCTCAGTCCGTGTATGTTTCAGTAGGAGAGCCATAAAAGCAATCCGCATTAATACGTTGCACACACAGTCGGAGCTATAAGCTATTATGTTCATTGCATTGCACTGCATTGCATTGTTTGCTATATAAATTGGTTGCAACCTCAGTCCATGTATGTTTCAGTAGGAGAGCCATAAAAGCAATCCGCATTAATACGTTGCACACACAGTCGGAGCTGTAAGCTATTATGTACATTGCATTGCACTGCATTGTATTGTTTGCTATATAAATTGGTTGCAACCTCAGTCCATGTATGTTTCAGTAGGAGAGCCATAAAAGCAATCCAGGTTAATACGTTGCACACACAGTTGGAGCTATAAGCTATTATGTACATTGCGTTGCACTGCATTGTATTGTTTGCTATATAAATTGGTTGCAACCTCAGTCCGTGTATGTTTCAGTAGGAGAGCCATAAAAGCAATCCGGGTTAATACGTTGCACACACAGTCGGAACTATAAGCTATTATGTACATTGCATTGCACTGCATTGTATTGTTTGCTATATAAATTGGTTGCAACCTCAGTCCGTGTATGTTTCAGTAGGAGAACCATAAAAGCAATCCGGGTTAATACGTTGCACACACAGTCGGAGCTATAAGCTATTATGTACATTGCATTGCACTGCATTGTATTGTTTGCTATATAAATTGGTTGCAACCTCAGTCCGTGTATGTTTCAGTAGGAGAGCCATAAAAGCAATCCGCATTAATTCGTTGCACACACAGTCGGAGCTATAAGCTATTATGTACATTGCATTGCACTGCATTGCATTGTTTGTTATATAAATTGGTTGCAACATCAGTCCATGTATGTTTCAGTAGGAGAGCCATAAAAGCAATCCGGGTTAATACGTTGCACACACAGTTGGAGCTATAAGCTATTATGTACATTGCGTTGCACTGCATTGTATTGTTTGCTATATAAATTGGTTGCAACCTCAGTCCGTGTATGTTTCAGTAGGAGAGCCATAAAAACAATCCGGGTTAATACGTTGCACACACAGTCGGAGCTATAAGCTATTATGTACATTGCATTGCACTGCATTGTATTGTTTGCTATATAAATTGGTTGCAACCTCAGTCCGTGTATGTTTCAGTAGGAGAGCCATAAAAGCAATCCGGGTTAATACGTTGCATACACAGTCGGAGCTATAAGCTATTATGTACATTGCGTTGCACTGCATTGTATTGTTTGCTATATAAATTGGTTGCAACCTCAGTCCGTGTATGTTTCAGTAGGAGAGCCATAAAAGCAATCCGGGTTAATACGTTGCATACACAGTCGGAGCTATAAGCTATTATGTACATTGCATTGCACTGCATTGTATTGTTTGCTATATAAATTGGTTGCAACCTCAGTCCGTGTATGTTTCAGTAGGAGAGCCATAAAAGCAATCCGTGTTAATATGTTGCATAAACAGTCGGAGCTATAAGCTATTATGTACATTGCATTGCACTGCATTGTATTGTTTGCTATATAAATTGGTTGCAACCTCAGTCCGTGTATGTTTCAGTAGGAGAGCCATAAAAGCAATTCGTGTTAATATGTTGCATACACAGTCGGAGCTATAAGCTATTATGTACATTGCGTTGCACTGCATTGTATTGTTTGCTATATAAATTGGTTGCAACCTCAGTCCGTGTATGTTTCAGTAGGAGAGCCATAAAAGCAATCCGGGTTAATACGTTGCACACACAGTCGGAGCTATAAGCTATTATGTACATTGCATTGCACTGCATTGTATTGTTTGCTATATAAATTGATTGCAACCTCAGTCCGTGTATGTTTCAGTAGGAGAGCCATAAAAGCAATCCGCATTAATACGTTGCACACACAGTCGGAGCTATAAGCTATTATGTACATTGTGTTGCACTGCATTGTATTGTTTGCTATATAAATTGGTTGCAACCTCAGTCCGTGTATGTTTCAGTGGGAGAGCCATAAAAGCAATCCGGGTTAATACGTTGCATACACAGTAGGAGCTATAAGCTATTATGTACATTGCGTTGCACTGCACTGTATTGTTTGCTATATAAATTGGTTGCAACCTCAGTCCGTGTATGTTTCAGTAGGAGAGCCATAAAAGCAATCCGGGTTAATACGTTGCACACACAGTCGGAGCTATAAGCTATTATGTACATTGCGTTGCACTGCATTGTATTGTTTGCTATATAAATTGGTTGCAACCTCAGTCCATGTATGTTTCAGTAGGAGAGCCATAAAAGCTATCCGGGTTAATACGTTGCATACACAGTCGGAGCTATAAGCTATTATGTACATTGCGTTGCACTGCATTGTATTGTTTGCTATATAAATTAGTTGCAACCTCAGTCCGTGTATGTTTCAGTAGGAGAGCCATAAAAGCAATCCGGGTTAATACGTTGCATACACAGTCGGAGCTATAAGCTATTATGTACATTGCGTTGCACTGCATTGCATTTTTTGCTATATAAATTGGTTGCAACCTCAGTCCATGTATGTTTCAGTAGGAGAGCCATAAAAGAAATCCGCATTAATATGTTGCACACACAGTCGGAGCTGTAAGCTATTATGTACATTGCATTGCACTGCATTGTATTGTTTGCTATATAAATTGGTTGCAACCTCAGTCCATGTATGTTTCAGTAGGAGAGCCATGAAAGCAATCCAGGTTAATACGTTGCACACACAGTCGGAGCTATAAGCTATTATGTACATTGCACTGCACTGCATTGCATTGTTCGCTATATAAATTGGTTGCAACCTCAGTCCGTGTATGTTTCAGTAGGAGAGCCATAAAAGCAATCCGGGTTAATACGTTGCACACACAGTCGGAGCTATAAGCTATTATGTACATTGCATTGCACTGCATTGCATTGTTCGCTATATAAATTGGTTGCAACCTCAGGCCATGTATGTTTCAGTAGGAGAGCCATAAAAGCAATCCGCATTAATACGTTGCACACACAGTCGGAGCTATAAGCTATTATGTACATTGCATTGCACTGCATTGCATTGTTCGCTATATAAATCACTTTATATAGTGTTTATAAGAGGACATTTTAAAACAAGTGAATCAATAGTAAATAATTAAATATAAAAAGAGTCGGGAAATCACATTGAGATGAATTGATGAACCTTAGTTGTTGAAATTTCTAACAATATTATCAAAAAAATTAACTTGTTACAAAATTCATACAATTTTCGGAAGTCTTCTAGGGATCATGATAATTTTTCTATTTAGGGGAAAATATATTCCTCTTTTATCCAGCCTCAATATAAAGAGGAGGCTAAAGCTTTTAAAACACAATGGTGTTGGCTGGAGATAAGAAAACCGTTTCACCACTTTCTATAGGTTGCTTACTTTTAATTTATTTTTACTTCTTAATCATATAAAACAACTTTAGAAAAATATCCAAAAAGATAAATGATATTGGTTGTGCTTGAAACCATGCGTATGTAAACATCCAACTTGTAGTTAAATCTCGCTTCGTTTCCTACCTCAATGTGTTTTTGCTTACTAAATCGTTTGGAGACCATAAAGCTATTGATATTATATCTAATTAATAAATTATTCATCTTAGCTCCAAATTTTGTAATGTATTTTAAGTCTGGAAAATAAATGGTATATAATTTGAAATATTTACAAATAAAATTAAATATGTATTGATTTTTAACTAATTATGATAGCAGGTAGTATCTATATAATAGTGTACCCATTGAGTTATTTTGAGTTCTTATTCAGTAAAGTATGTAAGTTATGTAATGTAATGTGACACAATTTTTCAATAGTAGGCTAATTATATTACTGTTAAGTAAAATAAATTGGAACCTTTCAACTCAGATCTGAAACGTGTGTTGTACATGTTTTAGAGAAGCACTGACGTTGTCTATTGCTTGCTTAAAGTCTCGAGAGAAATTAGTTGTAGTTAGCAATCAAGTTTACCGGAGCCAAACTTTAAACCTCCATCCTTCGTCTAACTACAAACTTTTAGTTTGTTTTCTAGTTTTCCATATCAAAGGGAGAAGAAATGCGTTTATGAGCTTAGTTTATAACTAACTTTGTTTCTAACAAAAATAAATAAAATTATAATTTTACAACAATACTTAAAAAATGGGTTTTACATTAGTGATCTAAAGTAAAAAATTACTTTAAAACTAATTTTAAAAAAACATGTTGATGCATATTATTAAATTTTTTAAACTAGGAGCCAAATACTGAGATATTTTAAAATAGATTGTATAGTTCAAAACTGGTTTTATAATTTAATGTTCAAAAACGTATTTAAAAATGCATTTAAAAAACAAGTGGATTTTCCTATAGCGTGTTTCCTTGTTTTGAAGGGGGTCGCGGATTAGGTAGTTAAAGAAATAAATTAATCTACAAGATATATTAGGTCGCTATAACTGCCCAAAAAACTATAGGTGTCTTTCATATGAATCTATATCGAAGTTATAGAGTGTTTAAGTGTTAAATGAACAAGTCTTGATGTTAACACATATTTGATGATCTGTATTCCATACCACCAAGTGGGCAACCGCAAGAGCCGAGCGCCATAAAAGCAATTTGCCGGAGGCGACTATTCTGCTCACAAAGTAATGAACTAGTTCTCGCTGGAATAGCATTACATTAGTTGCCATACAAAGTATATTTTTAGTATTTGGCACTCCTCTTTTCTTTTAGTTATTAAATTCGAAAATATGTTTGATCCCTTTCAAAATTGACTTAGCAGGGCGGAATTGCACTGCTAATGTAATAATTAGGGCTAAATTGTATAAATTCGTATAGTGTTAAAATATATCTAAAACCAGTGTGAGCCACTGACTAAAGAATGTGTTGTATTATAATGGGATTAAATTATAAACTATTATCCTAGTAATATAATAAGTTTAATTAGTACCTATTTATCTACCTCATCACAGAATATTTTGGAATTTAAGTATTCTTAGGAAAAGCAGTGATTTTGTAGGAGCTTTTTTTACCAATTTCTACATAGCTGTTCTTTTGGTTGGTAAAGAGGTCAACAAACAATTTAGTAATGTTTTGATATTACTGATTTAGCTTTTGTTAAAAAGTGAATTGGTTGTATTCCAATTTTACCGGTGGTTTTTATTTTATATTTTCATTAAAATTATCTAGATAAATAAACAAACAAGTTGATCTTTCATCTAGCCACAATAAAATGGCAGACTAAAGATTTAAAAACAAAAATGGTGTTATTTGGAGATAAGTAAAATGTGTCACCACTTTCTAAAGACTACTTGGTTTTAATTTACCTTTATCTCTTATTCTTATAAAAAAACTTGGCAAAGAAAATAAGTAAATTGTTTTTATTGTTTATGTGTAAATACATACTTTGTAAAGACATAAGTACAAAACATATAATACTTACAAAACATCCAGGTTTGTCTAAGTATGAATTTTAATTTTACCTGAAACAATAAACATTTATTAATAAAACTGAAATTGTGATTTAAAATATATTAATTAGAGTTAGTAAACTATGCCATTAAATATATAAAACAAATGGAACATGGCTTGTTCTATCTTTTTTGTATATCTACCATCTTGAATATAAGTACTGTAAAAGTATACTAATATTTCGTAGTGTTGTGAGACGTAGTATATTTTATTATTTTAATTAGTTTCAAAAAGATAAACTGCACTAAATGTAAGATACAATGTATTATCGAAATGAAACCATAGACTGACCATTCTAAAAATATATTAATAAAATAAGCGTGATATTCTTATATATTTTTGCGTTAAACCTCTTTGGAAAACGATAGTGGAATGACGCACTTTTACAAACCACATTAAAGATAAAGACAAAAGTAGAGTCGAGCGTCAAAGGAAACAATCCTTCACATTTATTATAATTCAGAAAACTCCTAAACACTCCTTCCGCCTTTTACAAGCTTTTCTTCTTTTATATTTGCCGGAATTTTAAAGCATAAGTTTTTGAAGAAAGGTTTTCATAGAAAAGTATAACTTCGGTAAATTATATATTTATTCCCTGTGATGAAATCTTTCCCTTTTTAAAATTTATATGTATCAAAACCTCTGTTACCTATTTGTAGTCGGTGTTTGGACATTGTGAGACTGTGCTAATGGTTTTTAGTGTTTTTTTTATAGAAGGATTAGTAAGTGGCAGTGTGGGGTGTATCCAAGTACATCACTTGTCTAAATAAAAAAAAATTCGTGTGATAAAAACAATCGACGGGTGAACGAGTATTGCGTTGCTGATGAAAATAGACAGAGTTGGGAAAAAGGAGAATGAGATATTTAATAGGACAATGTTACAGGATTTTCAAGAAGCAAATCGGCTCTATATCACTTCTCCGGACAATTCCGATACTGGAAGCGGTTTTTTGCAAAATGTAGCATGCCATATGTAGTATAGGCGTCAAAATCACTGGCATAATGTTAAATAATTTTTGCTATATGCCTAGCGAAGGCACCGAAATCACTTAATCAAATGTTATGTAACATTTTCTTTATTTAAGCCGCACTCGCAATGCTACTTCACGTTGGTCATTTTTTTCAAACTCAAATATATTTCCTTTTCGGTCCAATGCCATACAAAATTTACGAAAATATTATGAACCTTTATTACGACGATAAATTGAAGAAATTAATGTTTCTGCTTAGATTTTTGAACGTATTTATAAAATATTTGATATAAAATATGGACTAATCACGTGGCATGATGATTGTTTGCATCAATAAACTAATATTTAAATTATAATCGATTCGGCTACTACGATTTGAAGACTTTACAATTCCATGTGTGCGTTCATTAAACAATTAATACTTTGTAGTGCTTAGAATTGCACACTGAAATAAATATTGCTATAGTATTGAATTTAATCGCTCATATCTGAAACATTTGCCATTTAAAATATCTCAATAATAAAAATATACTCGTAAAAATGAAACAATAGTCTAAATCATTCAGCTGTAGTGATCGATCACAGCATCATATCGTATGAGACCTCTTGAGCAATCACCAGTTTATTTGTTATAGTTTATAGTTTAGCCCTAGACCCTCGATCGGTTAAGTTCTGCAACTGCAACCTGCTGTTTACCGGGAACTTGAAACCTGCGTCACGTACAACAGATAAACCAGGACTTAAGAGATTTATATTGGAACTTTTATCCCTTTACTTAGAAAATACTCACCTCCCAAAGCTCAAATTGGATTTTGTTCTGTCGTAAAAGTCTAAATGAATTGATTTCCTAAAGGCAATAAAAAAACCTTTTGAATGTAATATATAAGAAACTGAATATTTCTTATAACCTGATGTGTTATAAGCCCGGACAATACTGTCGTAAAATAAAAAAATAAATAATAGGTTAAATAAGTTCAAAATTTAAAACGCGATTTGAGAGTTTAAATTACAGTTTTAATTTCGTTTTGTATTCCACCTTTTTCTGGATAAAAAAGGCCTATCTCGAGTTTAAATTTGCTTACACAATTCTCTTATGACTTTAATTTGACTTTAAACAATAAAAAAACTAGAAAATGTTTTGAATATAGTTAATTGATCAAAAGCCTAAACTATAATCACCATTTAATTCAGAATGTTGTTACTATTATGCTATATGGATACAGAAATGAAATGAAAAATACTGAATGACCTGTTGAGTTTCAGTATTTTATATAATACGTCTACATGATCAAAAGGAATCTTTAAACTGAAGTGTCAATTATAATGAAGACAGTAAAGATAACTCAAGACAATAGACAACAAAGACTAACTCAATAAAGAATCTGTTCCAGTCTCACCAGACATCGTGGGTTTACCTCAACTGTTTATTGAATTACTAGAGAACTGATGAATGGTGGCTACTTCAATAAGGTACTTTCTTAAAGTTTAGAATTATAAAATATGAGCCATTAACAGGTCTTTTGGATTTCTAAATTTACATGTTATCTTTAAGGGATCATGCGTTCTCCTTTTAGTTCTGCTTTTCATTTAATATAAAGCTGCGTTATTCAAATAAATATGTAGCACAACAGCAAAAACAGATGATTTATAAATAAAAAATATTACTGAATACTGGAATTGTAACACCCTTCTCTTATACGTTTAAATTAATATAAAAAATAAATCAATACCTAAAAATTACTTAAAAAATAAGGGACGGGGAGAGAATGAGGCGGAGGGGTTTCAGTCATAAATAAAAAAAAGTTACTGATTAGTAATTGTAACGCCCTTCTGTTATCCGTTTTATCTCAACTTTAAAGAAATGAGAGAATGGGGGAGAGGGAGTGAGAGATGAGTGCAAAATATTTCGTAAATATTTGTCAATTATACATTAAAACAATTTTTGGATGAATTTCGACCATTGGGCGGTTTCTAGTTAGATATAATTTTGTAATGATGTTTCTAATTCCTTTAAAGCAGGTTGATAACATTGCTAATTCTATTATAACTTTAATAAAATACTGCAACATTTCGAACAAGACAAAATAGTATCTGGTCGCTCGTGTAATTTAAAAGGGATTTGCCGCCACAACTTGTGTTCCCCGAGTGGGATAGATGGCGGAGAGCTTCAAGTGATATCTGCTTTTTGGCCTTCAATAACAAGTATTTATCAAAATGTAATTTTAGTCTCCGTAAATAGATTGTTTGAGAGTTACCTAGATAACAGTTGAATCAAATGTTCCTCAAACAATTTATACACCCCCCCTCGCAGCAAACCTGCATACTCAGCGAATTATCTATGATCATATAACACAAAACATTAAAACACTGAACAGGATTCATACGAAATATATTCTCAAACAAGCGATATTTAAAATATTGATTATTCTCCATAAGAATAACATTTGGGATGAGTGCGCAGGTTTGCTGCAACAAGGTACACGAAATAATGGGTTTTTATGAAAATATCAATAGAACTCATCTTAGTGAAGTCACATAACAATTTTCATCTATATACATTCATAAATAAGCGATATCAAAAATTTTAATTATTTTCCATAAGAATAACATGGGGACCAAGTACGTAAGTTTGATGCTACGGGAAAAATAGGCAAAAAATTGTTTTTTTTTTGCAAACAACAATAAACTACAACCAAATAATGCCATATACCAAATTTTGTCTTTTATGTTCATAAATAAGCGAGATATAAAATTTTTCTTTTTCTCCATAAGAATAACCTTAGACAACGTACTGTGTTTAGCACTCAATATTTTAGTAACAAATGGACGTAGAGCAATGATCAAAATATCAAATTGTTTGTTTTTCTACGCTGAACTCAATGGCGAAAATTAAAATTTGATTTAAATTTAAAAAAAACATGTGCATGTGAAAACCCCAAAAAACCCATTTTTGGGGTACAAAACCCCCCAAAAACCCCCTTCGGATAGTGCGATTCATCTGGTTTTCAAACTCGTTCAATTAATTACTTTACACATTTGTACCACATTTCATTAAGATCGGACCTTTTTTACGAGGGTTATCGTGCTTACGGACACACACACACACACACACACACACACACACACACACACACACACACACACACACACACACACACACACACACACACACACACGTACACACACACACGCGCGCGCACACACACACACACACACACACACACACACACACACACACACACACACACACACACACACACACACACACACACACACACACACATATATATACATAAATACAAATTTGAATGAATGGCGTTTTTGGCATCTGGGCACCTCAAAATGAAAAGTTATCATAGTATCGGGCTTAACACTTACCATGAGACCGACGGTAATAGCTTCTTCCCTATAGGATAAATTCGCTAATATGTATTAGATAAGTACATGTAGTTCTACTTGACGACCTGTTAGGACCTTGAAGTCTGTTAGGAATACGGTTAGGCCTAAATAAGACCTATTTCGACTTTTTAGACCCAGTAATTGAACAAAATACCTTGAATAAAGTATAAAGATCGTATTTTCAAGATGATTTGTAGAGATGTTCCATAGATATAAATCTAAAATCAAACACCCTTTCATTGTTTGGGAAACTGACATTAGTCCAAATATTTATACTCTCTGGTCACGTGATACCAGACTCTGACTGATCGTTTTAGCCTCACGTTTCAAATAAATCCACTTCAAGCTGTGACGTCTTGTCCGTTACTGATTTACGATATCTGTCAGTGGTTGATATCTCAAATAAATATTGTCCATTCAAACTGGTCCATTAGGTCACTAATAAATAACTTCGTCTAGGTATATTGACGTTCTTTGACCACAATGATGTGTTGACGTACGTTGTACGGTTTCATATTTTGGGTACTATGCAATGCCTACTACTTCAACTGTTTACTCCGTCTGTTTGAGGTAGTTGAATTATATTTTATTTATGAACTAGACGTGTTTTACCCAAAAGTAATTTTGGAATGTTTAGGTTAAACCTATTATAAATTTAAAGATACGTACTACTTTGATATTTTTTAAGCTTTTTATTATTTTAGACTTGAAAATAAATAAATAGATTATCTACTGACCGTAAATCAATCTATTGTTTATAAACAACATAAGAACGAAATATTCATCTTACAGTCAATTGTAAGCTTGTAAGCTGAATAGTTTTTCTTGTTCATTGCAGTTTAGAAGAGATATGACAAACCAAGCATGACTAGATTAGTGTTACCACATATAATACAATATGTATAATACAGGTCCTAAGTTTATATAGCGAACACAAAACAACAAGAATATTGAAAACCGCAACCCAGGAGACGGAAATTGAGTCACCCCAGGGGCGTCATGTTGTCATTTATTCAAACTGTATTTCTCAAAACTTGAAACGAATTTAATCTGTGAACTTTCAGGTTTTACGTATTTTTTGTATATCAGGCAATACTGGCAATATTGAGTTAAACATGTTGGCAATATTTCAGAATTTGTTGCATTACTTATTTTTACACACCCTTTCTGATCTCCCCTCTGAGAGAAAATATATTATTCAGTACGTATAGTACGTCAGTATTGCTGCGAAAACAATTATCAAACTATGCAATTTAAAAGGTAATTAAAATATCCATCCTGAAGGCTTTCTGGTTCGTCTTTTTCAAATGATCTTCTAATAATATCAAGACAACTTTAAAAGTAATATTAAGAAATTATCAGCACCTTAGGCTGTATAAACTAAAATAATAAATTAAACTGAAATGATAAACTAATGTTCCGAAATACTTTAAACAATCATAAAAAGTAAACAATAAAGATTACCTAATTATTTAAATATATAATAAATAGGGGCTAGACATTTATTATGTATCAAATTATTTCAAAGCGAAATGGAAAAAGGTTTATACTGTTCAAATAATTCCAAGTGTAATGAATGCGAGTGTAAAGGCCAGCGGATTTCATTAGATTGATAAATGACAGTAGCAAACAACACCTGCGCTGAGGATGAAAAATATTCTTCACCCTGTTTCACTTTGCAATCTGTATTAAAAATAAAGCTTACTTTTCATTGAATTAATAAATACCCCCGTCGCAGAAAACCTGCATACTCAGCGAATTCCCAATGGAAATATAAATGTCTTAATACTACATAAAGCCACTTACCAAGTTTCATAAAAATATATTCACAAATAAGCGATATATACAATTTTAATTATTCACCATAAGAATAACATTGGGGCTGAGTACGCAGGTTTGCTGCAACAAGGATCAAAAAATGGGTTTTTATGCTAATATTAATATAACTCAACTAGGTGTGTCGTATACCAGTTTTTATTCATTTATGTTCATAATTAAGGGAGACAGAGCAGTTAATTAATCTCCATAACATTAGACAACATACTGTGTTTAGCACTTTCAATATCTCGGTAACCAATTGACGTAGAGGAATGATCGAAATACCAAATTGTGTGTATTTTTAAGTTGAATCGAATGGTCAAAACTAAAATTTGACTTTTTCAAAAATTATATGTAAAAAATTCAAAAAAAACATTTTTGGGGTACAAAACCCCCCCAAAATACCCCTTTGGATAGAGCAATCAGGCTAGTTTTCAAACTTAAAGTCATAGATGTTGCTTTACACGTTTATACCAAGTTTCATTAAAATCCGATCACTTTTACGAGTTATCGTGCTCACGGACACATATATATATACAGTATCGAACGAATGGTGTTTTTGGGGTCTGGGGACCTCAAAACGAAAAGTTATCATGGTCCCGGGCCTAGGTCTCACCATGCCGACTACGGTAATAGCTTCTTCCCTATAGGGGAAATTCGCTAAAATAAAAATATTTTTTACATTCCAAACTAATATTAATGCTCATAACATTTCTACTCAAGTTTTTCTTATGGCAATGTTGTTTTATTGTGATATTAAAATGATAGGGATGTGAAAAGAAAGAATTAAACTTAGGAATATGAATAAAAAGATTGTAATATAAATGAAGGCAATTGGAACGTGAGGTTTCATGCTAAATGGATTACAGCTGCGCCAGCGGCACCAGTGGCGGCACCACTGGATTACTTTATTTTCTTTCACAGCAAGCTTTTAAGAACTTCCACCAACAATTCTTTTAATATTACTTATTATCATTAGCCAGGGTTTAACTGAAAATCACTTTAATGATTTACAGAGATAGTTACTGTCTTTTCCAATGGTTTTTACGAATGATCAAAAATCTAGGAAAACTAGTGAATTTTAGATTATAATTTACCAGCCAATTATCTGTTCCCCGTGCGGGCTTTTTGCAGTTATAAAGCCAATTGTTAAAACAGTTAATAAACTAAATCAACTCCTATAAGAAAAATATTGTATGTGACCCAACTATGGGGCAAAAACCTAATAACCGATGATTTTAAATAAATCATTTTCATAGCTACTTAACAATGTGGAAAAGGTTTGGTCACACTCGATAAAGCTGGTTTCCGATATAGACGAATATAATTTAACCTATAAAATGGACCAGAAAAACAGACCATTTTTTTAATACTGATTTCGACTTCTCTGTACAATCTATAAAACATCAAAATAAATCAAAATTGATTAAAGTAAATTTAATTTTATACATGATTAAAACATGCCAATTAAATATTTGGTATGTTAAATTTAAACGTGGTAAACTAGATTAAATTATAGGGTTCGCTTTATAAATGTTTGTTAAATGTGATTGATTGGGTTTTACATTAAAAATCCTATTTTTCATAATGGAAAACTAGTATATAAAATCCAACAAAATCGCAGCGATCGCATTGATGCACAACGGTGACGGTGAGCCGAGATGGGACGGCTGCCAAAAGAGCAGATGATTTATAGTTATAAAAATCAGCTTCACTATCAGATAGTAAATCTTTCCTTCTAGTTTAGTAATTCAAACTTTTTAAAACAACAGATTATCAAGTGCATTATGCGCAGTTGTCGATGTTTTTTTTTATAGTAGTCAATTAGGTCACAACTGAGCAAATGTAAAAACTTGATTAGGTCAGACATTGCAAACTTTCGGCCAAGAGATTTTCAACAGTTTTTTTTTAATTGTTTGTGGAATATCTGTGTTTTTTTTGCTTTGAAATTAAAAAGACTCTTACGTATTTTGCTTATCACTACTTTTAGTAGACTAAACTTTGATTACAATATCAGGTCGATTTGAAATATATCAGTTTATGAATGATTTTCATTTTTACAATACCAGTTGGTTAAAATTATTCATGAGAATCTTTTGAAAGGAGCTAGGAAAAGTAAATTTTTTCACAAAATTATTTCCGGAGATTGCCAATAAAAGTAAGGACCACTTGGGTACAATTATTAAAGATATAAAACCACATATTCATTGTAATAATGTATTTGCGACGTAGAAATTACCTAATGATAAAAAAATAAATTGACTTCAGTTTTTTGGACCAAATTTTAATCTTTACTGAAAGGAATGCAGCTTGGAGGATGGATGCGCACCACGGGCTCCCTACACCAATCCATACTACTAGATCCTACCAAGTGTCGGCAATATAAGAAAATCCCTTGCAGAAAATCTCCGTGGAGATGGATTATATTTAAACGTTTCTAAGAAGAATTATAGTTTCAATTATTTTGATTAAAGAATAATAAATTTCAATATTAAATTACCTATGCCAATTTCTTCCTTTCTTTCTAGACACCAAGTTTACCCTCAGTTAACTTAAAATAAATATATACGGATGATCCCAGTAAGCAAAGTTGATGTCACGGATTTTAATGTTACGGTAAAATTCTAAAACATTTAGAGGTGACAGTTTTTATGGATAAAATAGTGGAAACACAGAGTTTGCCCACGGGAAGCCCTCCATATATTGCATCCTTAAAAATAAAGAGCCAAAATAAATAATTTTCTGTTGGAGTGGGACGAAGCCATAAATACAATTATAGTGTGTCAATTACTTAGTCAAAAACGTGTAACTTATTAATCTATTACTTCTTGGCAATTAGTTTGAATGTAAACAATTTAGTGACAGTAAATAATCATGGGATCATGACTAAATCGAAATTCGCTCCTTATAAAAAAAATAACACATATTATATAAAGGAATATGCGTGAAGTATGTAAGTAAAAGCGAATAAACCATAAATATGTTGTAGGTTGTTTGTAATTAGAATGATTGAACCAAAAAGTCTGGCAGAGTCGGGCGATGATGAACAAACGATCCACAGTAAACAATAGGCGGCTGCAACTCTGTGTACAAGTGATTCAATTACGCTCTCTGTGTCAAAGTGGGGGAAGTGAGGGGGAGGTGGGGTTATTCATTTAGTGATGTTTGACGAATGAATTTTGATTGCGTTATTTTTTCACAACTTATTCGCCGTTAATTCTTTGTTATGTTAAAATAGTTTAAAATGTGTTCAAAGGACTGTTTTATATAAATGAGTACTTAAAATTAGTTATTGTCCTAGACATTATTTTCATCTACAAAAACATACTGTCTTACCACTTTAGGGAGGGGAATCAGTGCTTTCTCATATGAAAAGTCTAGGAATCGATTTCTTGCCATGCAATTCTGAGCTTTATTTTTTTAGGAACATTATTTCAAGGATCAACACAACATATAACTATTTTTTGTAACTATATCTAGAAACAAAATGTAGTACAAAATCTATATAGTAGATAGCTCATGCTCATTAGGGGGTAATGTATAAATACCCCCGTAGCAGCAAACCTGCATACTCAGCGAATTTCCAGTGCATATTAATTTATCTTAATACCACATAAAGCCACATACCAAGTTTCATCAATATACATTCATAAATAAACGATTTATGACATTTTAATTATTCTCCATAAGAATAACATGGCGGCTGAGTATGCAGGTTTGCTGAAATAAGGAACACTAAAAATGGGCTTTTATACAAATATCATTATAACTCAACTAGGTAAAGCCACATACCAAGTTCTATTAATTTATGTTCATAATTAAAGGAGATAACACGTTAATTATTCTCCATAAGAGTAACATGGGGCTGAGTATGCAGGTTTGCTGCTACGGGAACTATCGGGCAAAAAATGGATTTTTGTGCAAATATCAATAGACCACAACCAAATAAAGCCATATACCAAATTTTGCCAGTTTACATTCATAAATAAGCGAGATATACAATTTTTCTTTTTCTCCATAAGAATAACATTAGACAACGTACTGTGTTTAGCACTTTCAATATCTCGGTAACCAATTGACGTAGAGCAATGATCAAAATACCAAATTGTTTGTTTTTTTAAGTTAAATTTAATGGTATAAATCAAAATTTGATTTAAATTAAAATTACATGTGAAAACCCCAAAAAACACATTTTTGGGGTACAAAACCCCCCAAAAACCCCCCTTCGGATGGTGCGATTCATCTGGTTTTCGAACTCGTTCAAATAAATGGTACTTTACATATTTGTACCAAATTTCATTAAGATCGGACCTTTTTTACGAGAGTTATCGTGCTTACGGACACATATATATATATATATAAATATATATATATAAAAAAAATATATATATATATATACATATATAAAAATTTGAACGAATGGTGTTTTTGGCATCTGGGGACCTCAAAATGAAAAGTTGTCATGGTCTCGGGCTTAAGTCTTACCATGAGACCTACGGTAATAGCTTCTTCCCTATAGGGGAAATTCGCTAAAAGAAAATTTCAAATTATAGCTTGACACGCTTTATCATAAAACGATATAACACATAAGTTAATCGTTTGGAAAACGTGTAACATGTAACTTTGTGAGGTAGTGTGTAAAAGAAAACTATCTTTCATTATTTTATATATATATATACTTTTAACAAATATTGTTGCCGTAATAATCTGTGATGTACTAAGACACAATATACACTATTTTTGCTCTAAACTTTGCACTTTAAATATTTCAAGCAACATGTTTTGACCTGTCACCCTTGCTAAAACAGCACGGTTGTTTTCTAGGTTATCAGTTTAGGTTTGGTTCGATAGCGAACAGCTGACATGCAACCGATACATGCGTTATCATAGAAATAAGGCTTGGCATTCCAGTGATTGCTCACAGTTATGCTCATTAGTTTATAATGAAGTATACTATGTCATGTTGTATTGAAGTAATATATTACACACGTGTTGTAAATCGTTACCAAACACGTGTGTAATTTGAACTGAATATTGAGACTGACATTTTTTTACGGCAAAAGATTTTCTTTTTAAAATTTGATTTTAAAGCTGATATATTTTTGTTTTGAATATTAAAGTTTTCTAAAGTTATGCTATATACCTTGAGCAATATTGGAATAACCGCATAAGTTGTTAAAGATTAAATTGTAAATATACGATGCCAAGCTATCGATTTTTCTAGCAACTAAGAGATAGAATCTTATAAAATATTAAGTATATATTTTGGGATTTTTAAATTTTGACAAAGAGAATAAATAAATAAAATCATACCCATTTCACTACCAAGTTTTTGATTAATGGAGTGGTTTAATTTTGTTGTTGTTTATTTTGAATAAGTAAAAATATAATAGTATACAAAAGTTCTTCCGAGCTTAGGCCAGAGCAGTTAGAGGATTAAGATAGAATTAAATAAAGGGGTTCCAAAATTAAAGCGACGTCCCGCTAAGAAGTATTACGTTACGTGTTAGAAATGGTTACCAAGTAAGTATTTAGTTTGGAAACAGTATAGAGACTGGGCGGGTTTTAACTGCGAAAGACTGAACGTTCCTAAAGCCCTGTTAGATGTTGTTTGTTAGACGTTGTTCACTCTTGACGTATCAGAATACGGATTAATAGCCTAGAATTTAAAATCTAGTACAAACGATTTTAAGATTACTTAACACAGAAGAGCGTAGTTAATTAATTATTTTAGGTTTAAATGTGAACAACTGGTTAACATTAAGATACAGTCAAAGCCTATAGGTTTCAAAAACATCAACTACCCAACATTTTACACTAGACTTAATAAAAATTAAAACATATTTTATTGACTTCGAGAACAGTCAAGCTATGCATACTTTTATTTGTTAGCAAAAACCTGATATGGAAATCTATAACGAGGCGAGGAATAGAAACCATGGTGATTTATGGTATAAATTAGTCTACACTTTGCAGTTTAATGTGTTATACAAACTTAAAATCAATGCTACTATGCAAGTAGTATAATTTTTCAAGTTGATTAAGTAATAATACTATGTATTTGTTTTTCTAATATTACCTCAAGCTTTGTGAGTTGTTTCCCACGCATAACAGAAAAATAATGTTAAAAATGTCAAAGGATCAGAACTACATTTTACAATCCCCAAAAGTGGCAAACATTACTCTTTGAGTTGAGAAGTTTGAATCCACAAACACGAAAACTTGTTGGTGACAGTGGCGCCACGCCGCATATTAGAGCATTGGACGAGTTCCAAACAATATTTGATTGAAACTACATAATTTTCCTTTCTAGTCACTGCTTCAGCAGTTTTTAAATTTTTATAAAAAGCTGCACTTTATTCCATCGACTGACTTTTAAGTCCATTTAGTTTATATTCAACAGACTGATTTTCGTGACACAGAATTGATTACGTAAACAAACAACATTTTTATTTTTAGATATTCAAGGGATGAAGGTTCAATTACAATTACAATTTACGAAATCAGGGTTTCTTTGCATATGAAGCAAGAAATTTTAAATTACTGTTCTACTTGATCCTTGGTATGTTTTTACTCTGAAGTACCGACCGCCGTGAGCCAAACTGTAGATAAGCGTATAATGTTTTCTGACACGCCACTTTTACCTTACAACTTGGCTCGCTAATGTTAAGGAAATCTAAATCACAATCTGAAGTAATTTTATTTATCCAGAAACGTAGAACGTGTCTCAGCAATCAGTATTTACTAATAACGTTGTCTTGTTTGACTAAAACATCAACTTTATGGTTTTACTTTTTATGGCAAAATTCGTTGGAATTGTTCCTTTGATGCAAAACAGCTTGTTGCCTACCAAGAAAGAGCACTTAGAACCAATCCAAGGTTGGGTAATTTTGCCTCTTGCAAGAAAACTGTTTTATTTATAAATGTCAACAGACCCTAGGTTCTACATTTTACAGCGTTTATTCCTTGCCAAGTAATACTCCCTCCAGGGATAATACAAGGGTTCATACTTTTATAATACAAGAAATAAATCTTTGCATATTTCCAATGTAAGACAAACTAAATCCTAGCAATATTTCCCATAAATTAAAAAAACCGAATGCACATGGAAAACGAGATTGCACGCAGCACGCTGACGTGAGGGAAGTAAATTTCCACATAACAAACTTTAAAAACACAAAATCAGTGTATAAACAAGTATTTATTCCAATTTTTATTGAAATCTGAAAAAATTGACTTTTTTGCTGTTACAATTTATTTAATTTGGCTGGTTTCATTTACCTGCAATGCTGTGAATACAATTTTGCGCATTATAAGGTTAGGAGAAGGTCCAGTCAGGCTTTAAAGTAGGCGTGAGGTTGCTGGGGATGATAAAAGTTCACCAACAAATGAATAACAGGGTTTTCTAATGTAAAACCCCCATAAGACAACGTACTGCGTTTGGTCGATACACGTTTTCTTTAATAACTCGGTAAATATTTATGCTAGAATGACGAGAGAGGGCTTAAAAGTTGTGCCTCGCTAATTAATATTTTTTTATATGAATTAATTTTACATCCAGAGCTTTTCTGACCCTTTTTCAGGCCCAAAAACTCGAAATCTGAAAAATTAATCCCCAAAAAAGGGGTTTAGAGATTTTGGATTGTTTTGCCCAACGAACTAATCCAACTGATTACAGAAAGGAACATCTATACCAAATTTGAAGTAAATTGGACAAAAAATGCGACCGCTAGAGTGCAAACAACAAACGACCCCCCAAAACGTGTTCAGAGGGTCACTTTAGGAACTTCTATGGTGGTCCCGGGCTTAAGTTTCACCGTGCGGGTCATGCTAATAGTTAAATTTCCATAATAAATTTACTAACAAGTTTTGTCAGCTACCTGAAACCATCAAAGGCAAACCCAGAGAAAGTTAAACAGATTTTTTTGAATGAACGGCTGATGGTACAAGCTTGCAATAAACTTGTCAAGTATATGACTTGTATTCGTTTTTTTAGCATGCAAACATAAAAATTTTCCCCAACTTTCTTTAAATTATTTTGATCTAACCATTACTTGACTCTGTTACTTCCTCTATATTGTTATTCAATTTAAACTATATAGACCTACGGTATTCTTTACAATTATTGTAATAGTATAAGTTAACTTAATAAAGATTTAATAAATTTTATTACTACAAGATATACGGTACTGATACAAGCTATTGTTTTAGTTCATCCTCGACCAAAATAATTTAATATTTTAATTAAAAAACACAACCTGGCAGTTGTATGCAAGTTTCCCTTAAAGTCCCATAGTAAATTAATTCTGAAAATATATGAGACTACATAAACAAAAATATATAAAATACATTCTGCAAATGAACCGTAGTCGGATTAAAGTTGTTGTTAGTAAGACAAACGGTAGAACCCCAGCAAGTTGCAGGATCCCCGAGAAAACACAGGTAAAATCAAGGATTCTGAGAAAACACGAAATCCTTTAATATCCGCAAACATATTTTCCCCACTTTATTAAGTTATGTTTACCTCAATATTCACTTTACCCTATATTAAACCCAGCTTATGTACTATATGCCTTTACAAAATCATTGTATACTTGACAACATGTTAGATTATTATGGATCTATAATTTGTAATATAGGAGAAATAATATACTAAGTAATATAGTAAGAAATGCAATAAATTAACAAAAACAATAATTCTGCAAATAATTTAGTTCAAAGCATTTCAATACTCATTTACTGGCTCCAAGCCTTAAAATGTCTGGTGAAAAACCAGTGTGCATTGGTAGTGACATTATACTTGCTTACAGTTAAAAATCATTGCTACTATGCTATCGTTGAGTTTGTCACATAAACAAACACGCCTTGTGTTATCGAAACGAAAACAATAATCAATCCATGCTGGACATGCTATCGGAACACGACAAAGACCACACCGATAATGCCAGAGGGCTGAATATATAATGAAAACCACACAACCTGTTGTCTGCCGGGCTGAAGAGGTGTTCAGTGTAAATATCACCAGTCTTATTTGAAAACTGAATTAAATTAGTGCATTATTTCGTTGTATTATTTCAATAACTCTTCTAATTTTGTTCTCTGCTGTTATTTAACACCATTACTGTCGTAGTAATAATACTTACCGTATTATTAGTGAATTTCCTATGGAAAAGTGAACTATTAGCATGACCCACACGGTGAAACTTAAGCCCGAGACCACCATAGAAGTTCCTAACGTGACTCCCTGAACACGTTTTGGGGGGTCGTTCAAAATTATATGTACATATATGTGTATGCACTCTAGCGGTCGCATTTTTTGTACGATTTACTTCAAATTTGTAGGGATGTTCGTTTCTATAATAAGTTGGACAAGTTTGTTGGACAAAACAATCGGAAAACTCTAACCTCCTTTTTTGGAGATTATTTTTTCAAATTTAGAGTTTTTGGGCCCAAAAAGGGTCAGAAAAGCCCTGCACGTAAAATGAATACTTGTAATAAGATGGGAATTAGTGAAGTGAAAGTTTTAAGCCCTCTCTAGTCAATCTAGCTTAAATATTTACCAAGTTATTAAAAAAAATGTATATCGGCTAAACACAGTACGTTGTCTAATGGGGTTTTACATTAGAAAAGCATGTTAATTATTTGTCGGTGTATTTGTATCATCCCCAGCAACCTCGCGCCTACTTTCAAGCCTAACTGGACCTTCTCCTAACCTTATAATGCGCAAAATTGTATTCCTAGCATTGCAGGTAAATGAAACCAGGAGCATCATATCAGCCAAAAATTCAATGTTTTCAGATTACAATAAAATTGGAATAAATGTATGTTTTTACACTGATTTTGAGTTTTAAAAGTTTTGTATGTGGAAATTCACTTCCCTCACGTTTATTGCGAACTCGTTAATAATTTAACTCCACCTAAGGCATTAATACGTTATAGGAAAATTTAATATGGTAACAGTTCATAAACAGTAGAAGTTATGATAATCTTTAATTTTTAAAGCATATAAACACTGTAACTCACATAATTTTCGTACTTAACTCTTTCTTGTTGCTACGGTTGTTTCTTGTAATTATTAACCCTCTAGATGCTTGTCGTGAACAAGTAATAAGAAGTCTATCTAAATTTAACTGTTACAAATTGTAGTTATTTCATCTGATTCGGTTTTTATTATTTTATAGCTATGAGGCAAAATAGTTTTTTTATATTTTCCACTATTCGCGTCTAGCATGAATACAACAATATTTATTTCACCTTTGAATATTATGTTGCACTCAAAGTAGAGTAACAATTTAATACATACACTCTGGATATATCAGAATTTATAAAAGTATTACATTTTGCTAAATTCCATACTGAAGGTCCTAGCTAAATGAAGAATATCAACATTACTAATCATAAATTTATTGCTAATGAGTTCAAAAATACAAGAAAGCTCCTGTCAGAAATGATACGCTGCAAAGAGTGTTTAACAGGGTTAGGTCTGATAATTATAACACGTGGCATCACTTAACGCGATTAAAGCCAAACCCTCGTCACCTTCCTTGAACACGAAATTAGCTCAGTCCAGGCACGTCACAGTATCCTACAGCATCCAGTTACTTGTCTCGATAGATAACATTATGTTATTCTTAGACAATGTAGTAAATGATTGCAAGTTATAAAAAATCCCCACTGAATTTTTCCATGGATTAAATTAATTTTTATTTAATACAGGAATGCGAGATCTAAAACATTTTCACCATTGATACATACTTCAGTGTTCCATTAAAAATGTTAACGGGATGTATTAAAATATATTATACTTCTTATTTTTGTAATAAACCTGTACAGAATGAAAACTAGGTTTTATTCATCAACGCTTTCCAAAGTAAAATATAAGTAACACAAAACAATAAATAAACAAATTAAACTAAACCTATAACTTTACAACAAAACATCTGTGATGAAAAATATCAAAATTTCACCATGATTTTATAACACCAAGTAGCTATTACAACGGGTAAATGTTAATAAATTGATGTTCAGGAAAGGTAGAAAACATGTCTAAATTGTACAAAAAGGCTAAGTTTGTACAAAGGTAGTAAATTACTCATATTAATAAAGATAGTAGAGATTAAAATTAACTAATTTATTATTGCAATTTTACTATTTGAACGTCACATGAATTTTGTTAGAGAATACATTTTTTTTAAGGAGGAAATTGCTGTTAAAACTGGTGTCATTAATATTTGTTTGCGGTTCCTGTTTTGGCATTACAACTTATTAACTGAGTAAGACCTTTGCATTGGACATTATAGCAATTACAGAGGTTGTGGTCTTTGTGCCATTAATTAGTTAATGATTAAAAAATAATAACTATGTTAATGAAATAAAAAACTGGTATTTGAAAGTAATAAAAAACAATCTCAATTTTCGTTAACAGTATAAATTTCTGAGAGAAAATACTGGATCGAAAAGATTGAGGTGTTTAAGTTTCTAATTCTATTATTTAGGATACTTGTTAAAATATTACGTTACTTTTAGCCATATAATCCATTCATTACTAACGCTTTTCTTTTTTTGTTAAAATCACACATTGACAATTCGATCAATTTGATTATAATATAGGGCAGTCATACAAATACAAGTTATTAATGAAATATTTTGTAAGTCCTTGGAACAAAAATCTGACTGCACATTTCTTGCTAACATTAAAGGGTTGAGTTTAAACGTTTTAAAATTAAAAACAACTAAAAAACTAGCACTAATATTTACAATGTGAATTAAACAACAATAAATTTCTACTTTGTAAACACCTGTCAAACTGAACGGCTACTAAAACCGTTTCCCGATCACATTTTCGTTGAACTTACGAAGCAGTGAAGTGAATTCACGTTAAAGACATTACAGTAATGGAGTGGCAGTGACAGGTAGCGTGTAGAATCCAACTTAGCTCTTATCAGTGATAACGCTTTTATGTGTCAGACCCTTCACCGCTTGACCTCAGAGCACAGTGCATGTATTGTGTTATAAAAAAGTCACAAAATGTGTGGGTTATAAACTATATAACATATTTTTGTACTAAAACATTTATTAACTATTCTTGAATAATTTCAGTTTGTTTTCTAAAAAAAACTTTGACTTAAATATGTTTATGGTTTAGGGGATTTTTTTATTCACAAACTGGCTGTTAATTGAACGTTGCAATTAATGTTTTATGAGAATCGTTTAAGTATCTTTTAAAAAAGGTCTATACGTGGATTTGACTAACGATTGCAATAATTCTATTAAGCTAACCTACATACTCTCAATCACTGAAGGTTCTATAGGACTAGGACTTGGTATGTTCTAATGAACCATAAATGATTTATGTATCCTTTTACGGTTCGTTTTATGCTTGGCCATTTTTATAATTCACTAAAAAACATATTAATTTGATGTTAAATAATTTATATTTATAGTTTAGTTTACTTTCGATACACAAAAACATAGTGAGAGAATATTATAGGTCAGAACTATACTTTAAACCTTAGGAAATTTAAATATCGTTTTGAAGCTTAATTCATTTCATCATTAACGAAAACAAAATATTTTCTTTAGAAGCCTCACAACAACATTGTTAATGCCTAGAAGGGCCCTAAATTTATCAATATTTACCTACACACATTTGTGTTACTAACTTTATAAGTGTGTTTGGGTTGTACATGTTACACGTGTACAGTAGTATATTTATATATAAAGTATCTATGTTATTTACGTTTAAATGTACAGTTTATGTATTGTATTTGATGTTGAAATGGATTAAATAATTTAGAAATATTTCGAAAGTAGTAATTTTTGCACGTTTATCAATGAATTTCCCATGGAAAAGTGAACTATTAGCATGACCCGCAGGGTGAAACTTAAGCCCGGGACCACCATAGACGTTCCTAACGTGACCCCCTGAACACATTTTGGGGTGTCACTAAAAATTATATATATACATATATATATATATATGTGTGTGTGTGTGTGTGTGTGTGTGTGTGTGTGTGTGTGTGTGTGTGTGTGTGTGTGTGTTCGCACTCTAGCGGTCGCAATTTTTGTCCGATTTACTTGAAATCTGGTAGGAACCTTACCTTCTGTAAACAGTTGGACAAGTTCGTTGGGTAAAACAATCGGACGACTCTAACCCCCCATTTTCTTGGGATTTTAATTGTTCAAATTTTGATTTTTTGGGCCCAAAAAGGGTTAGAAAAGCCTCAAATGTAAGATTATTGTATATTAAATTATTGTACGTAAAATGAAAAAAAAAAAAAAAAAAAAAAAATGTTCAGCCCTCCCTTATCATTCTAGCACGAGTATGTACCGAGTTATTAAAGAAAATGTTAACTGTCTTAACACAGTACGTTGTCTTATGGGGATTTTACACTGGAAAAGGCTGTTTTTCATATCTTGATGTAGTTTTATCACCCCCCATAACCCCTATACCAACTTGTTATCCTGACTATACCACCTTCTAACCCTATAATGCACAACATTGCCATCCTAATAGTCAATTTAAATATAACTAGGAGCATCAGAACAGCCAAAAATAAAAAATTTCAATTTTCCCAAAAAATGTTACCAGTGTTGATTTAAACCCTTTATTAGATTTTTTTAAAGGTTTTATTGCGGAAATTCACTTTCCTCACGTCAACGTGCTGCGTGCGATCTCGTATATAACAAGCAGTGTGTTTTTGAAGTATTTCTAATCAAGTAATGGAGTAGCACTATATACAACGCAGGATCTGATATGCACTGATGGGAGCGTATCAGTCTGGTAGAACTTCGTTAATCGTTCAGAGAAAGCTTGTTTTCAGAGTTAAATTGGTTATTGGTCTACATTAGTTTTGTCGTAAATACCATTAAATGGGTATCGGGCAAACATTTTTACGAGAGCTATTTAAAAAAAAACAACATAAAAATAGTTTAACTTAATATTTCCAGTTAAATTAATTGAGTTTATATTTTCTTAAATTACTTGTATAAAATAATATTTTCCCCCCGTTCAACAAGTACTTCACTACAGGTCAAAATAGGCCTGCTAATCTTCGCACACAAGAAAAAAGTTGAATATATTTGGATAATAAGTAAGAATGGTGCTTATAAAATCGACGGTTGAATTGTGTAGACCAGCGTCAAAATAGGTCTACTCTGACGAGAGGAAGCAATCGTGGGGTGTTCTCAGATTGGGAAAAATCGATGCTCTTTAAATGAAGTTTGGTCCAGATCTAGGAATCCCGTCCATTTATTTGTACAGAAAGTTGCCAGGAGTTCCAATTTATAATGATTTCCTTGAAATATTGACAGTTTATAGAAGTTGCTGTTAAAATCACACTTTTTCTAATTAGATCAGTCAAACTTTACTGAATCTATTTAAAGAACGGAAAATAACATCACGTTTAGAATCGTAAAATGATTATTATTAGAGTATTGTATACAATGTGTATGTAATTTAAAGGAACCTAAAATTACCTAAAATTTTATTCGCTACCTTAAATAAATACTAACGAACAAATTGAAAATTGTCGATCGACTATGTAAAGGTTACAAGAGAACTTTAAAAATAAGGTATAATCATAAAAAACTATTATAATAATCTCTTTAAGTAATTAAGGAAGAAATCTAAAAAGAAAAACATTTTTTAAACAAAACCACAAATACATTATAAAGCAATAGTATTGCTTCTAACGTTTTCAGTGGAAAAATAACTATTTAATATATTGCATGCTCTTAAGAGGTTTCGGTTTTTATGGTGACAGTGGGATATTCTTGTTATATTTTTTGTTCTACTATATTAGTAACCATTTTATCTAAAGGCTTATTACTGTAAGATATGATAGAAAGTAACTAACTGTACAGTCAAGAAGGAGGCAAACTTTAACTTATGGATTGCCCAATGCTATTGCTGGTCTCGAGCAAGTCAATACTATAGACAGTAAAATATCTCTGGCCATAACAATATTTCGTTATGTTGAGATGCTAGCCGTCGGAATTTATCCGACCTAAGTTTATGTCCTAACGTACTCATAGATTCCCAGTTTTACATCTTGAATTAAGGCTCTTGTATTCAATATTTTTAAAATGTAAGTATCTCTTAACATAGCAATCTTACTCTATTCGTAATCTGTGTGATATAGAATTTACGTTATAAATCTGTTCTTTATAACAACAACATCTATGTTCTTTGAAAGACATGTTTTAGGTGGGGTTTTTATTAATCAAAATTATAATTTTATTGGGCACTACGCACCTTTAGGTTATGCGGCGTTAGTCCGTATGGGTACGATTTTGTAGAACAAAACCTCTTGTCATACACTTATAAAAAATAAAAACACAAAACACGACACAATCAAAACGAAACGCCACATATAAAATACCCAACCTTTCAGAAAACCTTAAAACGTTTTCCGTTATCTAGGAGTCCATAAGAAAAAAACGGTTATTTACTTTTTGCTGTATTCGAGCCGAGCGTCTAACCATGAATTTTGTTCTCAAGGACCCCTAGATAACGGAAAACGATTGAAAGGTTTTGTGAAACGTTGGGTATTTTACATGTGGCGTTTCGTTGTGTTTGTGTCGTGTTTTGTGTTTTATTTTTTATAAGTGTATGACAAGAGGTTTTGTTCTACAAAATCGTCACCAAATGACTAACGCCGCAAAACCTGAAGGTGGGTAGTGACCAATAAAATTAGGATTTTAGATTAACAACATCTACGTAAAATCACTAAAAAAGTATACCGGAAACATAAAATAGTATAGTCTAATGTAATGATTTTCACAACATGAACAGTATTCCTCTAAGCTTTGCTATGAAACACAATACCCTTGGAACTTGAAACTTCCATGGAACCACAGACAAGTTATTCAAGGGGTAACATTTGTGTGTTTGTCTGTGTTCGTAAACTGGTAAAGATTAAACCTTAAATTACAAACAAACTGATATTTTTATCAAGGAAGGCACAGTAAGGACTTCGCCCAGGATTTTTGCAAGACAAAAGTTATATCACTACACTAGTTAAGGTTTACAAAATTAACTTTTCGTAATTTTTAAAATTTACTAGACGATACAAATTTAAATATATTTTAAAGGTATAGTCAATATAATTTAATCAGACAAAAAAGTAACACAATTTTTCTTATACAGAACCTTATTGCAGGTCTCAGGATGGACTTTTAATTCCTAGCCCATAATAATTTCGTTGTATGAATTATACAGATTGTATTTAACCATAAATGATTAACCACAATCACACTCTAAACTCTAAGTAAACAATGTTCTAAGCAAACAATGTTTTACCTTCACACAATCCGTATTATTGTCAAAAGACTAGAAAAATATCTATAACACTTAAATTTTTGCATAACTAAAACTAAAATAAATACGAATCACAATTTCTTCTATTTGCCCGATGTATAAAAAAGAAAAAGAAAGCAGGGCAATAACACAATAGAACACTTGAATTATGGCCAAAATCATAGATGGCGTGTCGGAAAACATTACACCCTTATCTCTAGATTAGGCCGCAGGGTTAGTTGGAACAAAAACCGGCTTCAGTTTATGAGGTAGCATTACAGGTCAGCGAGAACTAATGATCCACGACCCGTGCAATGCGATCTACAAATTTGGGTCATGTAGCCAATAGCACAATTTGAATATACACTTAGCAAATGATATTGCATGCATTTTAATGATACTATTTTGCATCTTACACAAGAATGGTTTGGGTTATAGTGGTTACAAATACTATTTATTATATCATGTAACTATGTGGACACTTTTATGTCCATCTAACTTAATATTTTAATTCCATTTTATTAGATAAGCTCATAAAGAAATAAAAATATTAATAAAAAACATCACCTTAATCCTAAGTAATTACTGATACTATAATATAGGATACTGTCTCTATATGATAGAATAATGGAGGAGAACGCACGCAGCACGCTGACGTGAGGGAAGTGAATTTCCGTATTAAAACCTTAAAAAGTTAAATAAAGGGTTTAAACCAACACTGGTTGCATTTTTTTAAAATTGAAAAATGTTTATTTTTTGCTGTTTTTACCCATCAGCCAATATCCCATCTGGTTATATTTAAATTCACTAATAGGATGTCAATGTTGTACATTATAAAGTTAGAATGAGATATTGATGGGATAATAAGTTGGTATAGGGGTATACGGGGTGATAACACGATATTAAGATAATGAAAGAAAGCCTTTTCCAGTGTAAAATCCCCATAAGACAACGTACTGTGTTTTGACAATTAACATTTTTTTAATAACTCGGTAAGTAATTGTGCTAGAATGATGAGGGAGGGCTTAAAATCGTTCGATTTTTAACTAAAATAAGGTAATGTGCAATACGTGTTCATTTGGGGCTTTTCCGACCCTTTTTGGGCCCAAAAACTCAAAATTTTAAAACTTAAAATCCCCAAAAAAGGGGGTTAGAGTTTTCCGATTGTTTTGCCCAACGAACCTGTCCAACCGATTATAAAAAAGAATATCTCTACCAAATTTGAAGTAAATCGGACAAAGATTGCGACCGCTGGAGTGCGAACACACACACACACACACACACACACACACACACACACACACACACACACACACACACACACATAATAATATATACACACTTAAAATAATATATATATATATATATATATATATAAACTGTTTAGAGACCCCTTAAAATGTGTTCACGGGGTCACTTTAGGAACTTCTATGGTGGTCCCGGGCTTAAGTCTCACCGTACGGGTCATGTTATTAGTTCACTTTTCCATAGGAAATTCACTAATAATTTTTGTACACACAATAAAAATCACTAAATACCAGATTACATATACCAATGGACAAGGTGTGTACTTCGCTATCCCCCTTAATGTCACATACTAACCCTTCCATAAAAAGTAAAATAAAAAATTAGAACAGTACTTATCTCAAAACTACTTACCTTTTTAAGCTCATATATTGTTAATGGCTCATATTTTCTAATTCTCTACTTAAAATAATAACCTTATTGAACGTAGCCAGCATTAATCAGTTCTCTAGAGTTCTCTAGTAATTCAAAAACAAGTTTTCGTAAACCCAAGATCTCTTGCGATACTGGAACAGATTCTGTAATGAGTTAATCTTTGTTGTCTATTGTCTTGAGTTATTTTTACTGCCTTCGTTATAACTGACACTTCAGTTTAAAGATTCTTTTTGATTATATAGATATATTATGTAATACACTCAACCTCAACTGGTCTTTCAGGTTTGACTTCATTTATATTCCCCTACTGAACAATAGTTATCAAATTATAAATTTAAATTTGTTTATAGTTAGTGCAGTTGAACAATTAACTATTTTCAAGACATAATCTAGTTTTTTTAGCGAATTTCCCCTATAGGGAAGAAGCTATTACCGTAGTCGGCATGGTAAGACCTAGGCCCGGGACCATGATAACTTTTCGTTTTGAGGTCCCCAGACCCCAAAAACACGATTCGTTCGAAACTGTATATATATATATATATATATATATATATATATATATATATATATATATATATACAGTTTCGAACGAATCGTGTTTTTGGGGTCTGGGGACCTCAAAACGAAAAGTTATCATGGTCCCGGGCCTAGGTCTTACCATGCCGACTATCAAAATCGGATAATTTTTACGAGAGTTATCGTGCTCACGGACACACACATATATATATATATATATATATATATATATATATATATATATATATATATATGTGTGTGTCCGTGAGCACGATAACTCTCGTAAAAATTATCCGATTTTGATGAAATTTGGGATAAACGTGTAAAGCAACATTTATGACTTTAAGTTCGAAAACCAGCCAGATCGCTTCATCCGAAGGGGTATTTTGGGGGGGTTTTGTACCCCAAAAATGGGTTTTTTGAATTTTTTACATATAATTTTGAAAATAGTCAAATTTTGGTTTTTACCATTAGATTCAGCTAAAAGAAACACACAATTTGGTATTTTTATCATTTCTCTACGTCAATTGGTTACCGAGATATTGAAAGTGCTAAACACAGTACGTTGTCTAATGTTATTCTTATGGAGAAAAAGAAAAATTTTATATCTCGCTTATTTATGAACGTATACTGACGAAACTTGGTATACGGCTTCATCTGGTTGTGGACCATTGATATTTGCTCAAAAAAACAATTTTTTGCCAAAGGCTCCCGCAGCAGCAAACCTGCGTACTCAGCCCCATGTTATTCTTATGGAGAATAAGTAACGTGTTATCTCCTTTAATTATGAAAATAAATTAATGAAATTTGGTATGTGGTTTTACCTAAATGTGTTATATTGATATTTGTATAAAACCCCATTTTTTGTGTTCCTTCCTTCAGCAAACCTGCATACTCAGTCGCCATGTTATTCTTATGGAGAATAATTAAAATATCATAAATCGTTTATTTATGAATGTAAATTGATGAAACTTGGTATGTGGCTTTATGTGGAATTAAGATACATATATATGCATTGGAAATTCGCTGAGTGCGCAGGTTTGCTGCTACGGGGGTATTATTTTTTTAAAGTCGTATTAAAGTCATAAGGGAATTGTGTACGCAAAATTAAACTCGGTATAGGCCTTGTTTAGCCAGAAAAAAGTCGAATACAAAATGTAATTAAAAAACTGCTATTTAAACTCTCAAATATATTATTTGCATTTTAAATTTTGAACTTATTTAACTTATTATTTATTTTTTTAATTTTAAAACAATATTGTCCGGACAGGGACACATCAGGTTCTAAGAAGTATTTGTTTTCTTATATATTACATTCAAAAGGTTTTTTTATTGCCTTTAGGAAATCAATTCATTGCGAGTCTTACGACATAAAAAATCCAATTTGAGCTTGTGGAGTTGAGTATTTTCCAAGTAAAGGGATAAAAGTTCCAATATAAATCTTTTAAGTCCTGGTTTATCTGTTGTACGTGACGCATGTTTCAAGTTCCCGGTAAACAGCGGGTTGCAGTTTCAGAACTCAAGTTAACCGTCCTAGGGTCTAGAGATGAACTAAACTGGTGATGTCTCGAGAGATCTCATACCGATATGATGCTGTGATCGATCACTACAAATGGCTGAATGAGTTAGGCTATGGTTTTCCTTTTACGAGTCTATTTTTATTATTGAGATATATTAAATGGCAGATGTTTAAGATATGAGCAATTGAATTCAATACTATAGCATTATTTATTTCAGTGTGCAATTCTAAGCACTACAAAGTATTAATTGTTTAATGAACGCACACATGGAATAGTAAAGTCTTCAAATCGTAGTAGCCGAATCGATTATAATTTAAATATTAGTTTATTGATGCAAACAGTCATCATGCCACGTGATTAGTCCATATTTTATATCAAATATTTTATAAATACGTTCAAAAATCTAAGCAGAAACATTAATTTCTTCAATTTATCGTCGTAATAAAGGTTCATAATATTTTCGTAAATTTTGTATGGCATTGGACAAAAAAGGAAATATATTTGAGTTTGAAAAAAAATACCAACGTGAAGTAGCATTGCGAGTGCGGCTTAAATAAATAAAATGTTACATAACATTTGATTAAGTGATTTCGGTGCCTTCGCTAGGCATATAGCAAAAATTATTTAACAATATGCCAGAGATTCTGACGCCTATACTACATCTGGCATGCTACATTTTTCAGAAAACCGCTTCCAGTATCGGAATTGCCCGGAGAATTGATATAGAGCCGATTTGCTTCTTGAAAATCCTGTAACATTTTCCTATTAAATATCTCATTCTCCTTTCTCCCAACTCTGTCTATTTTCATCAGCAACGCAATACTCGTTCACCAATCGTTTTTTTATCACAAGAATTTTGTATTTATTTAGACAAGTGGTGTACTTCGATATACCCCACACAGTAAAAAAAACAAAAAAAACAATAAAAATCATTAGCACAGTCTCACAATGTCCAAACACCGACTACAAATAGGTAACAGAAGTTTTGATACATATAGCTTTTAAAAAGGAAATATTTTATCACAGGGAATAAATATATAACTTACCGAAGTTATACTTTTCTAGGAAAACTAGTTTTGTTCGAAAACTTATCATGCTTTAAAATTCCGCCAAAGATGAGACAAGAAAGGCTTGTAAAAGGCGGAAGGAGTGTTTAGGAGTTTTCTAAATTACAATAAATGTGAACGATTGTTTGCTTTGACGCTCGACTCAACGTTTGTCCGTAATGTGGTTTGTAAAAGTACGCCATTCCACTATCGTTTTCCAAAGAGGTTTAATACAAAAAAAATGCTATAATAGCACACTTATTTTATTAATATATGTTTAGAATGCTCGGTCTATGGTTTTATTTTGATACAAAATTATTTCTTACATTTAGTACAGTTTATCTTTTTGATACTAATTAAAATAATAACATAAACTACGTCACACAACACTAAGAAATATTAGTATACTTATACTGTACTTACATTCAAGATGGTAAATATACACAAAAGATAGAACAAGCCATGTTAATTTTGTTATAATTATTTAATGGCATAGTTCAATAATTCTAATTAATACATTTTAAATCACAATTTCAGTTTTATTTATAAATGTTTATTGTTTCAGATAAAAATAAAATTCATACTTAGACAAACCTGGATGTTTCGTAAGAATTACAGGTTTGTAATTATATCTTTACACAGTATTTATTTAAACATAAACAATAAAAAAGATTTTACATATTTTCTTTGCCAAGTTTTTTTATAAGAATAAGAAATAAAGGTAAATTAAAACCAAGCTGTGTTTAGAAAGTGGTGTCACATTTGACGTATCTCCAAATAACACCATTTTTGTTTTGAAAGCTTTAGCCTGCTGTTTATATTGTGGCTGGATAAAAGAAGAACACTTTTTTTGTTTGATTTTATCCAGATAATTGCAATGAAAAAAAAAACACAATCAAATACCCCCGTTGCAGCAAACCTGCGTACTCAGTGAATTTCTAATGCATAATAAATGTCTTAATACCACATAAAGCCGCAAACCAAGTTTCGTAAAAATATATTCACATGTAAGCGATTTTAATTATTCTCCATAAGAATAACATTGGTAATGAGTAAGTAGGTTTGCTGAAACAAGGAACAGAAAAAATCGGTTTTTATACAAATAAAAATAGAATTTAACTAGGCGAAGCCACATACTAAGTTTCATCAATATTCAAACATAAATAAGCGCTATATAACATTCTAGTTATTCTCCATAAGAATAACATGGGGGCTGAGAAAGCAGGTTTGCTGCAACAAGGAACAGAAAAACGGGTTTTTATATATTTTATAACGTGTTCTGGGGGTCACGTTAGGAACGTCTATGGTGGTCCCGAGCTTAAGTTTCACCGTGCGGCGGGTCAAGCTAATAAATTCACTAATAATACAAAATATTCTGTGGTCAGAGGCTTACATTGGTTTTAGATATGCTTATACGGAATTATGCAGTTTAGCCGTAATTATTACATTAGCACTGCAATTCCACACTGCTAACTCAATTTTGAAAGGGGTCAAACATATTATTTTCGAACTTAATAACTTGAAGAAAAGTGGAGTGTCGAATAATAAAAATGAACTTTGAAGAACTGTATGGCAACCAATGGAGTTATTCCAGCGAGAACTAGTTCATTACTTTGTGAGCAGAACAGTCGCCTCCGGCAAATTGCTTTTATGGCGCTCGGCTCTTGCGGTTGCCCACTTGGTGGTATAGAATACAGAGCATCAAATATGTGCTAACATCAAGACTTGTTCATTTAACACTTAAACACTCTATAACTTCGATATAGATTCATATGAAAGACACCTATAGTTTTTGGGCTGTTATAGTGACCTAGTATATCTTGTAGATTACTTTATTTAAAAAAATACCTAATCTGCGACTCCCTTGTAATCAACAAAATATGCTTTAGATATGCTTTTCTAAAGCCACATGTTTATGGAAATTCATTTTTAAATGTGTTTTGTAATATTCAATTATAAAAAAATTCTTTACAATACAATATATTTTTAAATATTATAAGTATTTGGCGCCTAGATTTAAAATCATTATTAATATCAGTTTGTACACATATTACGTTTGGTTTTGTTTTAAGAAAAACTGTATAGATATTATTTATTTCTTATTTATCTTTAGTAATATACTCTAGTCAGCTAAATTTAATTATAGGCAACAACGTGATTTTTGGGTTTTAAAATAATTTAACTTTTTAGATAACATGTGTATCAATTATATTATTTTTAAATTTCATTAAATAATTCTTATTTTATTTTGTTTATTTAGAAACAAAGTTAGTTATGAACTAAGCTCATAAACGCATTTCTTCTCCCTTTGATATGGCAAACTAGAAAACAAACTTAAAGTTAGTAGTTAGACGAAGGATGGAGGTTTAAAGTTTGGCTCCGGTAACCTTGATTGCTAACTACAACTAATTTCTCTCGAGACTTTAGATAAGGAATAGACAAAGTCATTGATTCTCAAAATCATGAACACAAGTGTCAGATGTAAGTAGGAAGGTTATTCCAATTTATTTCGCTTAGTTAGCCTACTAACTTAAAATTATACAGCATGATAAAAAGCCTACTTAACTGAATAATAATAAAATAATTGCAATGGGTATATCATTATACCAAACATATTCACTACTTGTTATCAAAATTAGTTAAAAATCCGGGAATTTTTTTCAAAGTTATTGATAAAAAAACAATTAATTTTCCCATACTCAAAATACAACAACAAATTTGGAGTTACAATAATTATTTTTTATCTAAAATTGTATGAATATTGATAGCTTTATTGTTTTCAAACGATTAGTTATTTAAAACACATTTATGCTAGAAACAAAGTTAGGACTATATATCATATTTTTGTATCTGTAAGTTGGATTTTTACATACGAATGGTTCAAGCATAAAAATTTAATATATCTATTCAGCTATTTAAAAAAAATTATTTTATGAGAAAAAGATAATAATAAATTAAAAGTAAGCAGTCTATGGAAAATGGTGTCACGTTTGTCTTATCTTTAAACAGCACCATTGTGTTTAAAAGCTTTGGCCTGCTGTTTATATTGTGGCTGGAAAAACGAAGAATATATCTCCATCTAAATAGAAAAATTATCTTTATTCCTAGAAAACTTCTGAAAATCGTATGAAGTTTGTGAGTATTTAATTACTTTGATAATATTGTTGGTAATTTCAACAAGTATCTAAGGTTCATAATTTCACATCAAGGTTATTTCCCGACTCTTTTTATATTTACTTATTTACTGTTGATTCACTTGTGTAAAAATGTCTTCGGATAAAAACTATATAAAATGAATTATATGGAAAACAATGCAATGCAGTGCAACGCAATGTACATAATAGCTTATAGCTCCGACTGTGTGTGCAACATATTAACCCGGATTGCTTTTATGGCTCTCCTACTGAAACATACATGGACTGAGGTTGCAACCAATTTATATAGCAAACAATACAATGCAGTGCAATGCAATGTACATAATAGCTTATAGCTCCGACTGTGTATGCAACATATTAACACGGATTGCTTTTATGGCTCTCCTACTGAAACATACATGGACTGAGGTTGCAACCAATTTATATAGCAAACAATACAATGCAGTGCAATGCAATGTACATAATAGCTTATAGCTCCGACTGTGTATGCAACGTATTAACACGGATTGCTTTTATGGCTCTCCTACTGAAACATACACGGACTGAGGTTGCAACCAATTTATATAGCAAACAATGCAATGCAGTGCAATGCAATGTACATAATAGCTTATAGCTCCGACTGTGTGTGCAACATATTAACACGGATTGCTTTTATGGCTCTCCTACTGAAACATACATGGACTGAGGTTGCAACCAATTTATATAGCAAACAATGCAATGCAGTGCAATGCAATGTACATAATAGCTTATAGCTCCGACTGTGTGTGCAACGTATTAACACGGATTGCTTTTATGGCTCTCCTACTGAAACATACATGGACTGGGGTTGCAACCAATTTATATGATCCTCTAAATGGACTCTGCACTAAATATTCAACAGCTTTAACCACTTACAAAGTATTATTCTATAATTATTAACAGACTAACTTTAAGATCGATGTAAAGTTATGAAGTATTTATGATTGATAATTTACGTAATAAATCAGTTGTGGTGTTTTTGTTTTTTCGTTGGCATGACTTTTTCAACAAATATCACAATGTATAGGAGCTATTATAAAAAACATATTTTTGCTGTAACTCAATTTAATGTTAATTATTGGTTTATTATTTCTTTTAACTCTTAAACCGTGTCATCCACAAGAGTGATGAGAATTGTTACTAATAGCTTTCGAGCATTTACTACGTTTTAAAACATAATAATAATATAAGTTTTAAGACTGCATAGTGTCCATTTTTTACTTAAGGGTCTGCTCCTGGTTATTTTGGTTCCCAAGTAAAGCATATCAATCATTAGCAGGTATCGTCATCATTTTGTTCGTTAAATCTGATAAAGCTTGGATAACTATTCGCTATGATGTAGATCCCAGTAACAAAATTACTTGACTCGGCGTCCACAACGCTCGCCTATTGTATTACATCGGATATTATTTCTATCAACGTTCAGAAATGCTGAGTCACCGATAATACTTTCTGGTAATATTGTATGGAAAAACAAATTTTAATATCCTATCACTATTACGTGTGTTTACTACAGAGAAAGCAAAAAGAGCTTTTTTCTTTTACACTTAAGCTTTTATTTTTGGAGAAATAGGTTCGAATAAGGATTATGGAGGCAAACTGTCAAAGTTTTAGGTGTGGGGTTTATTCTGGCTTTAGGGATGCAGGTTATATTGTTCATAACAGATTTTATGATTTCGAAAAAGTGTACGTAACTCATAATGGTGGAGTGGCTGAGTTATTTCAGTTATGATATGACGTTCATTATTTTTATTTTAATGCAGACAATGCAAAATTACAATTTAAAAAAAATATTCATCTTCTATACTAGAACTAAGTAATTTATTTTTCATAGTAGGTATACAAGTTAGTACAACAAATACCAAGAAAACACCAGTAGATAATCATCACAAATCGGTAATGGAAAGTTCATTAAAAAGATTGAAGGATAAAGCGAGAAATAGGCGGTTCACATAATGGATCTTTGATTTTCTCTGTCAATTGCAGTAAATACAATTTTACAGTGTCATCAGATACTGTCAAACCTTCACAGCCGAGCTGACATCACAGTGAAGTATAGACGAGTAAACTTTAAGGTGACACAGGGATTATTAGAGACTTAATGCAGTTTAAACCCGCTGATTTTAAAAATGGAAACAATTGCAATTAGAGATTTTTTTAGTTTTAATTGGTTTATTTAAACAACTTTATTCGTGATTTAAAGATCCATTGTCACTTAAACAATATATTTTTCCATTCTACAGATTATGTACTGTTTTAAAAATGGATTTAAATGAGTTGCACAACACTAAATTCTAAGATTCGATTTTTGTACCATAAATCCTTCTAGTGTTTCTTTAAAATTATTATTAAAACATTCGCTATGTCATTAGGCCTTTCTTTATGCAGCAGCGCAGGCAACGCCAGAGAAAATCACAAACTGAAATAAAACGTTAGTTAGTTCGAAACTGTGTTATTATTTAATTTTTATTTTATGAGATTGTTCATGCATGAGAAAAGTTATACTGTATATAAACATTATTGAAATATCGGTAAATGTGTTAATTTACAATGAATGATTTCAACAGAGAAAGTTCATCAGTTACCTAACAGATTAGGTGATCTATGTCGTTGCGTCAACGATTATCTGGAATAACATGTTTTTCAGTAATTAACATTGATGTTACATTGGTGGATTGGCACAGGCAATCACATTGGGGTTCTCGTTTAGTAAACTTCAAAATTCGATCCATGATTTTAGCAGATTCTGAATATAAAACCATTGAAATATTGCGCTCTTTATTAGGTTCACAAAATCATATATAATGTTGGATTTTTCCAAATCAGGTTTTCCTTTACCTTTAAGAAACTATTTTCAAAAAGTGGTAAATAAGAAAATATAATTAAAGTTACGAGTATGTTTCGTAGTTTAACTAATCAAATTATGACTAAAACAAACCAGCGTTGCAAATAAAATATACTTAATGAATCTACCCAAACAGGAGTCATTTAAAGTAAGAGCCTTCAACTACTGATTCAAAGCTGAAACCCAGTTAGGAATAACAGTCAAATAATCTTCTTTATACTTCTTCATTCAAAATTGTCATCGGATCAGAGGTAATTGGATAAAGAGTCGAGAAGAAAGTTAAATAGTGATCATGTTAAACTCATTTAACATATTTTTCTAAAACCAGTTGACTGAATTAAGAATGTTTCCAAAAGATTTCCTAATTGAAATATAAAGAGTATTTGAAACTCCTATTGTCCAAAGGCGAATTACATTTTGATTCTTCAACTTTTCTTTTATTGGTCATAATGTTTGGGGACAACATTTTAAACTTAATAACCTCTGAAGGTTTTGTCACATTGGTGAAATTTGATTTCAATTAATACTTTTAAAACAATTATTTAAACAATCGATAATATCTTACCACCTCTTTCTGTCTTTACTGGTATTAATGAAAAACATATTTCCGTAATATTTAATATGATAATAGTTTTCACTGGTAATAAAACTCTATTATTCCTAGTTCAATGGTTATATAAATAATGAATATAGGTAGTTTATTACAGAAAATAACTTAAAGAAACATATATTAGAACAGGTCATTATTAAGTAGAAAATATTGTCGAGACAAAGTATTATTACCAATACAAGACATGTTGAAGAAAAAAAAGTAATTTTCCTTTAACAAAAAGGAGTACCAAATAGTCTTTATCCTCCAGTTAGGAAATCCTTTGGAAACCTTCTTATTTGAGTCAACTTATTTGAGTGGTTTCAGAGAAAGACTCAGTGAGGAAATATTACAGTGAGGAAAAAGTGTACAAAGTATTGTATAGGGGGAAATTGCCACCATATAACGCTCAACAATTTTCAATGCCGGCATTCGTTTTTCTTGACGTTTCTTTAAACCTGTCGGCTTACCCTTAAATGATAAATAAAATACATCACATTGTGTTTTTTGGATCAACCAACTTATGGAATCGCATTGTACAACGATTTAAAAAATACATTTAAGTATTTTTTACTGTGAGCCAAATAAGCTTTACATTGCGTGTGACAAATTTGATAAGACGTAGTTGCTGTGATGTTGCTCGAGTCGGATTAATCCCTAAGTTAATAGTTGACAGGTACATTCAGAGTGCTGAGTTATTGTCCCGGGAACTGGGCCGAGTCCTATCCGTTGAATTATCACGGTATTTGCTCGTCCAAAACCAGGGAAAGACTTGATTATTTTTCACTTTCTTGGTATTTAAATTTGTGCATATATTGTTTAAGATTAGGTCCATTGCACATTCTAATAACCTTACTCAATGTTCTTTAATATCGTAGACAATAAAAATGTTACCTTAGATTCATTTAATAATTTTACAAGTTTTAAGTATTTTAATGCAAAGTAATGCAAAAAACATACGTCGCAATGACAATATAGATTACCTTTACATTACGCCTTCTGTGTTATCACCTTATTACCTTACGTATACCTAAGATACCTTACACCTTCACCTTATAAAATTGAAACATTACCTGAAATTGAAACATTACCTTACACTACCAGCCAGCCAGGGTGTGATAAATAACTTAAAATGAATATTCAGTAGTTTTTAACTAGAATGTACTTCTGTAATGTAAAACACTAAAATAAAACGTGCTATTTTCAAATTGTATATTTGAGATAAGTTTCCATCTAATAACATATCTGCATTAAGATATTCTCCTCTTATGTGGTCGGTAATAAAGGTTTAACGTTATATTAAACAGCCGGAATACACGACAAAGGTTATTTAACAAAATATTTGTATTTCTTTGTGGATTTGACTTCACACACCTGAAATCTGTTACCCATGTTAAAGAACAGATAAGTTTCACTTTATTACGCAGAAGAAAATTCTTTAGTTGTATTAAATATGTCATAAGAAATAGTATGACAAGTTACACAATACGTAGAAAACAAAAATCGCATATAAATAACTACTCTCATCAGTTATGATGGTTGTGCTATGAACATTGTTTTAAGACTTTTTAAAGAACAAAAAAAGATTAAAAAAATGTATCCAACAAAAATGGCCAGCAGAATGTTTGCAAAATAGAAACCATGGAATTCTAAGTACTCTTATTCAATTTAGAATATATTAGAATTGGAACAAACATACATTTTCTTATTTTTGTTTGAATCTGGGTGCAAGAAGCCTGTTCACTTGGTGGCGATATGGTTAAAAGTCTCAGCGAAATGTGTGAGAGGTTATTGATTTGCAAACTTCTTACGGTTCATGACCTCACCTGGAATGCACACTCAAGCCTAAACCAATTGAAAACTTCTCATAATTTCCATTGGTTTGGGCTATAGAGGTTACAAATACTATTTTTATTATATCATGTAACAATTTGGACACTTTTATGTCCATATAACAGTTTAATTCCATTTTATTAGAGAAGCTCATAAAGAAATAAAAAGATCAATAAAAAACATCAACTTAATTCTAAGTAATTATTGATACTATATTAGCTATAGCACAGAATAATGGACGAGAACGCACGCAGCACGCTGACGTGAGGGAAGTGAATTTCCGCATTAAAACCTTAAGCAGATCAAATAAAGGGTTTAAACCAACACTGGTTGCATTTTTTTTTTTAATTGAAAAATGTTTATTTTTTTGCTGTTTTGACCCATCAGCCAATATCCCATCTGGTTATATTTAAATTCACTAATAGGATGTCAATGTTGTGCATTATAAAGTTAGAAGGAGATATTGATGGGATATAAGTTGGTATAGGGGTATAGGGGTGATAAAACGATATCAAGATAATGAAAAAAGCCTTTTTCAGTGTAAAATCCCCATAAGACAACGTACTGTATTTTGACAATTAAAATTTTCTTTAATAACTTGTTAAGTACTTGTGCTAGAATGATGTGGGAGGGCTTAAAATCGTTGGATTTTTAACTAAAATAAGGTAATGTGCAATAAGTGTTCATTTGGGGCTTTTCTGCCCCTTTTTGGGCCCAAAAACTCAAAATTTGAAAAATTAAATCCCAGAAAAGGGGGTTAGAGTTTTTGTTTGTTTTACCCAACAACCTTGTCCAATCAGTTGTATAAAAAGGAATCAAAAGTATAAAAAGGAATGTCTCTACCAAATTTGAAGTAAATCGGACAAAAGTTGCGACCGCTAGAGTGCGAACACACACACACACACACACACACACACACACACACACACACACACACACACACACACACACACACACACACATACACACTCACACACAAACACACACACACACACACACACACACACACACACACACACACACACACACACACACACACACATATATATAAAGTTTTTAGAAACCCCTCAAAACGTGTTCAGGGGGTCACGTTAGGAACTACTATGGTGGTCCCGGGCTTAAGTCTCACCGTGCGGGTCATGTTAATAGTTCACATTTCCATAGGAAATTCACTAATCACTTTGTTACTTTTGTACACACAATAAAAATCACTAAATACCAGAGGCTGTATAAATATTGTTATAAACCATACAAACGACTAAAACATTTAATTAATTTGATATATTGTTATGCTATAAATAATTAATTTTAATACAAAAAATGACTTTTCTTAGTTACGCCCAATAAAATACTGTAATGAAAGGGCCTCTACAATTAAAGGACAATAAAATACATAATAATGGCTCCCATATGCCTTTGGATATTCTTTTTTAACGGTCCAATGTTACAATACCATAACATACACAGCATTCATTCCTGTTATACATCTTAAAGCTTACTTCAAGTTAGAGGTGTTACAAGAATTTTTAATCCTTTTATTTAAAAGAGCATTTAGGGTAAAGATATTTTTCGAACTTAGTCACTTGGGTTAACAAATTATTAGAACTTGCTGAATGAATTAAAATTAATTTACAGTATAATACAATTTAATGCCATTTTTGAATTTCTTTATTGGAATATTCTTAATTGCCATCATTATTATTTTTAGGTCAAGACTATATTAAATTAACAGAGGATATAATTCATAATAATAATGAATAGAATCATGATCCAACCTTGGAACTGCGAAATCTTGATTTTAAAATTTGTGTTATATATTTGTTGTCCCTTCCATTTAAAAAGTCTTAAATTTTGTATGCGCATTTCTCGATAAGGGATTGAGAATTAGGATTTAGAATATGGAATTATTTGTTGTTTTTGAATTGTCTAATGTTTATTTCTAATTGAATTGCATTGTACACTTTTGATTGATATGTAGTCTGGGTATCGTTGTCGGAAAATGTATTAAACAAACAAAAACAAAACAGTTCAAACTAGAGAAAAGGCTACTGGAGAGGGTATTGTGATATTGCAATTCCAGCGGAAATGATTTAAGACAGTACATGGAGTGAATATTGAAATCTCTGTACTAAGATAGCATTTGATATTCCGAAAACGTAAAAACCAGTGAAATATGAATGTAGTTCAGAAGTCACTATTGAACATCTACCATGAAATTCTATACTTCCACTTCCCGTTCAATATTTCAGCCAAATGTTTTAGTAAGTTTCTAAAAAAAGGGTTCAAGTTATTTATTGATTTTAAGATTCCAATATTTCAAAGTTTAAATATTTAACTTAATTATTAAAAATAAATACAGAGTGTTTTAGTTAAAAGAATGATAGTGACTAAAAAAAGGTTATACTTCAAGAATGCTTTTACCGTTTTACTGGGGACAGAAAATTGTTATTGACCCATGTGATAGAATAACTCAAAATAATTTTACATTAAGCAGAATATAAACTTTACTTCAGCCAGTTGCGCACGACTCCCGAATACGCCTGCATGTTCAGCTGAACATTTGCCCGAAAGTTCACCGAACATCCGTCACTACTTGTCAACAATGAAAACATTCGGTATTCGTGCAGCTGCCACACTGTTCACTAATACGTACAGTATTCGTAATTTGTACGAACATTCTTGCATATTCGCGAGCAATGTGGAACCTTTTTTCTTAAATTGAGAACGTATGCGAAGTTTAAACCCGTGTTTAAATTTCAGTATATGTTATTTTATATTTTTAATGAAGCTATCTTTACTCTTCTTTCTCTCAAAGAAAACAAAATCCTTTCATAAAGTATAATATTTAAAAAATTTTAACATTTATAATTGAATTTAGTATGGAAAATTTAACTATTAGCATGACTCGCACGGTGAAACTTAAGCCCGGAAACACCATAGAAGTTCCTAACGTTACCCCCTGAACACGCTTTAGGGGGGGGGGGGGGTCGTTCAAAACTGTCAGTGTTTTCTGACAAAACACTGTATTATATTTTTCCAATACGTCTTAATTTATTATAAAACATATCCAACCCCTCAAGAAAATCTTAAAAGCTACTTGACTTAATTTACATGTGTATTCAAATGGAAAAAATAAACGAATAACAAAGTTATAAATTTACTACGTGTAAGGCCTGGTATTGACGTGTGGTAAAGTAATGTTCTATGTCATAAACGTTAGTTTTGAAAATATCAACGTCAGAGACACAAAGAGATAGGGAAGTCTGTCTCTAGCGGCCAAGTGATGTGGGGCAACTGTCTGTATGTGATAGTGGAGGTGAGGTGGGGGGAGGGGGTGGATGAGAACAACCCTTAGCTCAGTTAAACCATGGAAGGAAAAGTATGTGTGCCATTAAACTTGTCAACAAGTTTTACCTTTTTTTATCAACAAATTAAAATTTTAAAAATTTGTGAGTTTTCAAGGCAGATACAAGAAGCGATAGATCATTGTTACGAAATGTTTTGGTTAACACAAAATGCCCTGCAACTCCAACATTTGTTATGACTATATAACTTTGGTTTTTATTTTTCACAAATTAAGTATTACAAGTAACAATGCTAAGGTGTAATGAATATTAAAAACGATGTACTTTGTATAAAAACGATATCTTTGCGAAACAGTAGATTGCCAAGCCAGATCGGTGTTTTTGTCCGGACTCTATCATGGTCCATTTTTCATTGTCAGCCCAGCGCCGGACTGCCACTTTAATCTTCGCTGAGCATTCATGAAGCTTTCCTGTCGAATATTCTTCGATAACTTTATATTCAAATAATCTCCACAAAAGCTTGATTAAAAACCTATATTGATTTTATTTCATGTGATTATGGATACAAACTCAGTGTAAAGCAATACATTATTACTTGCTTTACTTAATAAAATTTAACTCGTTTATTCATTACGAAATAACAATAAAATCTATCAACTTCTTCGTTAATTTAATTTTGGTTTGGACATTTTATTGTGTTATTCGTTCATTTTGTTTTGATGTAAACATTGTTAGTATACATTATAATGACTATTATTATAAAATTTAATCATTATTTAATCAAGTTACATTGGAATTTGCAGTTGTAATATCTAAAAGAGCTAATAGTTCTTATTTTAACATACTCTTCCTTGCTGATTAATAAACAATAATGAATATAATCCGTCATTTTCTATTGATCTTCTTATTCATTCCAAATTTTAAATTAATACATATATGAATCATTAAATATAATCTGTATTCAAACGAAGCCTTTTGATTACAAAGTAAAATCTTTACCTTCTGGAACAACTAAATAAGGTTAAGGTAACACATGTAAGTAAATAACAACTTCAGGTTATATAAATATGCAAAATTAGGTACAGCTGATTAAGGTGTGAACGTTTGATAATTTAGTTGTGAACAATGACTCTGGACCTATTCATAGTTCTATACTTAACTAAAACCCGATTTTATTTTAATTCTTTTATATATATCCAAGTTAAATTAAAATACTTAATTGATTTAAAATTTTATTTTCACAACTTAATCAGCTGTGCTTAGTTTTGCATTCATATAAAAGCAAATGTTTTTATTTACTTAATTGTGTACCCTTCAATTTATTTAGTTCTTCGAGATCCTGAATATTATTACTGTATAGTTAAAAGGCCTCGTTGAAATGAATACCCCCGTAGCAGCAAACCTGCGTACTCAGCAAATTTCCAATGCATATATATTTACCTTAATACCACATAAAGCTACATACCAAGTTTCATAAATATACATCCATAAATAAACGATTTATGACATTTTAATTATTCTCCGTAAGAATAACATGGTGGTTGAGTATGCAGGTTTGCTGAAGCAAGGAATACAAAAAATGGGGTTTTATGCTAATATCAATATAACTCAACTAGGTGAAGTCATACACCAAATTTCATTAATTTATTTTCAAAATTAAGGGAGATAACACGTTACTTATTCTCCATAAGAATAACATGGGGCTGAGTACGCAGGTTTGCTGCTACGGGAGCCTTTAGCAAAAAATTATTTTTTTGAGCAAATATCAATGGTCCACAACCAGATGATGCCGTATACCAAGTTTCGTCAGTATATGTTCATAAATAAGCGAGATATAAAATTTTTATTTTCCTCCATAATAATAACATTAGACAACGTACTGTGTTTAGCACTTTCAATATCTCGGTAACCAATTGACGTAGAGAAATGATAATAATACCAAATTATGTGTTTTTTTAAAGCTGAATCCAATGGGAAAAACTAAAATTTGACTATTTCCAAAATTATATGTAAAAAATTCGAAAAACCCATTTTTGGGGTACAAAACCCCCCCAAAACCCCCCTTCGGATAGAGCGATATGGCTGGTTTTCGAACTTAAAGTCATAAATGTTGCTTTACACGTTTATACCAAATTTCATCAAAATCGGATAATTTTTACGAGAGTTATCGTGCTCACGGACACACACATACACACACATATATATATATATACAGTTTCGAACGAAAGGAGTTTTTGGGGCCTGGGGACCTTAAAACGAAAAGTTATCATGGTCCCGGGCCTCGGTCTTACCATGCCGACTACGGTAATAGCTTCTTCCCTATAGGGGAAATTCGCTAATCCCTATAGGGGAAATTCGCTAAAATTAAACTTATTGATTGATGTATTAATTTAAAAACACGTAATCTGGTTAAAAATTGTGTTATAAAAGTCAAAATATTCAAACTGCACCATGTCCCATTGAGTATATATCATTCACTGTATGTGTGATGTAAATATGTTAAATAAAGTAAATATTACTATTATGTATTATGTAAATAAGTTCACTCACTAGATATGAAGTGCAGCATTACACGTTACCTGAAAAGAAGTAGTATGCGATTAAAATACCTACTACTTCAATTAAAACTCAAAAACAAGGTAAATAAGTTAAAATTCCAATGAAGCTTTCTTTTATGCAGTAAATCATATGGTAGGAACATGTTTGTTATTTTACATAATAATCTTTAGAGCCATGTAAGAAAGTAGAGTGTACAAAACATTAGATTAAGAATAAAAGCACGAATGTTTTAAATTCATTAAACTCAAAGGTTAACAATTAAGGAACTAGCAGCTCTATGGTAAGAAAATCACGCCATTTTAAGACTGGTACAGAAGACAAGGTACGAGGCAAGAAAACTAGCATAATGTGGTAAGTAGGCCGCCTATTTGAACAGATTTACGATACGTATTTCTGATAGGTAAGGTGTGTTACACTGAACAAAGAAAAGATAGGGTGTAAAATAATGCCTATAATGTTATGTGGGTATTTAAAATTATCAACGGACCCAATATACCGGATACAGGGCTATGCACCAACACCCCAATTGGGACTAACTAACGAATAAAGCCTGATTATGTGTAGTAAACTAGAAGTACGAAGGTGCCTCTCAAATATTAATGAACGAAGTAGTTAGTGCAAAATAATAGTGCCAAATTAGAGTAAAGTATAATGTTTACCTCATTGATAGCAACCCTAACAAAATGTATTGAAGTTTGATAAATATTGTGCCTATATTTAAGGTTTAAAAACAAAGTAATCCCCTTTCTTAATAATTTTTTAAGCAATCAGATAATTTCAAGCAGCTCCAAATAGATCCATTAACCATCCCGAGAAGGCAAAGATGGAGAATGAGCAGTTATGAGTTTCAATGCTCAATTACTTACAGAATGGGCTGATCTATAGTCAATTCCCGTAAACTACGGCTCCTGCTGGAATTATTTACTTACAATGTTTTCGCCTATACGTTTCTATACGCCTTGTACGTTTCTAAAATTTATTTGAATGATAGCTCACCAATCAATCCGTTGTGACCGTAGTTGTTTGCTACAAGCTGCATTTACCCAAGAGAGTAGCAAATGTGTTCCAAAGAACTGTGAAACTTATATCACATATAAAATGTATGACATCACGTAAAATAACAATAAGCTTAGCACCGATATTCAATGTTGATTAGATAGTTTAGGATAATGATACAATGATTCTACCTGGTTTATTTTCTTGTACATGTTTCTTGTAAATACTGCAAGTCAAATTATAACAAATTTTCATAGATATATTCTTAGCCTATGACTTGTTGGTAATTTCCAGTATAGTAAAAGAGTTAATGTTATGTTATTTCTTGTTCAGTGCGTTAATTATTTGACTGTTTCTGTTTTATTGTTACTGCCCAAACTTGAGAGTGACCAATGAATATAAGAGACAAGATTATAATGTTTCGATATACGTACATTGATTAGATTTTTAACAAACGTTAGGTTATTGCTAAAATATTTAACTAATTTTAAACAGAATAAAATATAACTTTGTGTTCACAGTCACACAAACTGAACAAATTACTTAGCTTAAAGACTGAAACTGCTACACAAATAACTACAACAAGTTGAATTAAATTGGAGTATTTCCACTTCAGACAATAAAGTTTTCTATAAATAATACTAATAAGAAAAAACCTAAAAGAAAACATTAATAATTGTCCTGTTGTTCTAAATGACATCTTGGTGTACGCAAACCTAGTTTGAAAAATAAATTATAAAATAGCTAAGAATTTAATTTATAGTTATAAATAATGTGTTTGTGACTAGCCAAAACTGTACTCACAAATATTTTAGTTTCTGCACGGTTTTGTTATTTTTTGTACGAGTTCTTTAAGATTTGAAGTTTTAATAATGAAACTCGTTCCATTCTATTGTACATGGTGAAGTGCAGAGCCAGTGATGTTAACAGGGACGAGTGGTGAATACAAACCAGGCAGCAGTAGGGGGCAAAGACCGATTCAGAACCAGCAAAGGCGCGGTGTGGACGCGTGGACGCGAGGACGTCCCCCCCCCCCCCCGGTGCCCCCCCCCCGGTGCCCCCCCCCCGGTGCCCCCCCCCCCGGTGCCCCCCCCCCGGTGCCCCCCCCCCCGGTGCCCCCCCCCCTCCCCCCCCCCCGGCCGCCAGCAGCACTTTTCGTGATGACCTTGAACATGAGGAAAAAACTTTCGAAAATTAATAATTAGCCTATTTATCCACCGATTCCCACGGGACTTTTTCCAGAGTGTAGGCCTATCCCCAGGGAAGCGAATGACGTAAGAACCCCATAGATCCACCATTAAACAAGGCCGCTATTAATTTATAACCGCGTTTTCCTTATGGGATCTCAGCTGTTTACCGACTGATTTTGACGAAACCTCACCACATGTCAGGCCGTGACCTAAGAAAACCATCGCTTAAAGAAAATTGAAAATCCACTGTTAAACGGGCCCGCTATTAATTTTTAAATGTGTTTTCCTTATAGGATCTCGGCTGTTTACCGACCGATGTTGATGAAACTTCACCACATGTTGGGCAGCGGCTTAAGTAAACCATCGCTTAAAGAATATTGAAAATCCACTGTTAAACGGGTCCGCTATTAATTTTCAAACGCGTTTTCCTCATGGGATCTCGGCTGCTTGCCGACCGAATTTGATGTGACTTCGTTACACGTTGTATGCCGGCTTGACTAAACCAAACTGCGAGTGGCTCCGTGGAGTCACGTGTCGAGGCGCGTGCTAGGGCCTACGTGACTGTCCCAGCCTGTTTACTCATTAGCGGCCTTCAAGATCCCCTCCGTTCTAGAAGGTTCCGGCAAGTGCGTCGCATGAGGCCTCCTCCTGACTGGAGTGCTATGTATGAGCATGTCACGTGTCGAGGCGCGTGCTAGGGCCTACGTGACTGCCCGGGGTTGTTTACTCATCAGCGGCCTTCCAGACTCCTCATCAATCCCACATTCCTCCGTTCTAGAAGGTTCCGACAAGTGTGTTGCATGAGGCCTCCTGACTGGAGTGCTCCCCGTTAGCGAAGGACCACCTCTCACGTTTCTGGAAGCTTCTAGAAGGTTCGCTGAAGCGTGCAACCTGGGTATAAAACCGAGGCAGAGCCGCGCGCGCGACCTCAGTGTTGTTCGAGACGTCACCATGAACGGAAGCGGAGTCAGCGCAGCCGAAGTGGACCAAACGATCCGCTCCTTCCTAGAGGAGCTGAACGCAATGAACGATGAGAACGCCAACGCACCGCCAGTTCAGCAGGGATGTGCGTCAAAGAAGAAAAAGCTCGATGGGTGGACTGTAAAGAGGAAGGAAGTGCCTATCGATTCCCCGGCACTGTGCTGGTCCGCTGGCGGATATCAGTACACTGTGAAGAACCCTACTAACAGCGGTAACGTACTGTTGAAGATGAATGTGTTCAAAGGAGGTCGCCCCACGTTCAGCTGCGGCTTGTACTTGGACGAGGAGCGAAACGATGAAATCTGCATATGTCTAGAGGACCTGCTATCCAGATTGCAAAACCTATGGCTGGCAAATAGCGAGACGGGAGAGTCAAGATACGACGGGATCACTAGGACCGCTACTCCTCTACCCACTTGGCGAAAGACCGATTGCATCATCTCAGGGAAAACCAAGAGGAGCGCACACTCCAAGCGCGCTACCCAGTAAACGAGAGAGCGTGGAAAATTCCACTAAGCAGTTAATAACCGAGATGCTTCTAGAACAATCCACTTGTTTACGCAGTAAAGCTTTCCATTACGTCAGCCTTCCTGGAATTGAGCGTGGAAACTTCCACTAAGCAGTTGATAACCGAGACGCTTCTAGAACAATCCACTTGTTTACGCAGTAAAGCTTTCCATTACATCACCCTTCCTGGAATTGAGCGATTAACTATGCCATCATGTTGTTGATACGCGTGAGTCGGCACGTAGACACCGCCAATAAAAGGCGACTCGGTGGCGAGAGCCGGTCATTCTGCATCCAGCCGCTGCGCCATGCTCAACACGGACCAGAAGATGGACCTCAGGACAGCCCTCAACAGCTGCAAGGCCGCGGGTTACACTCGCATCGCGGATCTGCGGGACAACGCGGTGTACCCGATTCGCTCATTCGAGCGGGTAGATACACCGTACGGCGAGGCGGTGATGGCCACCTTGGAGGGCCTCGTCGGCGACGACCCGATCCGGATCTACATGCCTCGACGGTTCCTCACGGTCCTGGACGACAACGCCATCTCCCAGTACAACGTTGGCGTGGGGCCGAGGACGAGCCTTGTAAAGAGGAGCGGCCCTCCTGGCAGCAAATCTCCTTTCTTGGAATTTGTATAAAATAAACGGTATTTCCTATTCCCTTATTTCCTTCCAAAATTGAAAAATAATATCAAATAAAAAAGAGCAAGAAAAGAACCTTTAGTTACAAGAGCCGAGGTGGCGGTGCACGGCGGTCAGTAGACGCCATGGACTTGAGGTGGAAACACCCGTTCACCGCCATCGTGGCCGGGCCTTCGGGCAGCGGCAAGTCGCACTTCGTGGCTCGCTTCATAGAGCACGCCGACCGCATGTGCGATACGCGGTTCGCCCGCATCACTTGGCACTATGGCAGTGGCGGTGGCAAGAGCCGTGCGGACTCTGCCGTGCGCTACGTAGCCGGCCTGCCAGACCTGGACGACTATGACGGTAGCGAGCCTGCCCTGGTCATCGTAGATGACATGATGCGTGAGGCTGGCCCCGGCGTGGCGGACCTGTTCACCAAGGGCTCGCACCACCGCAACATGAGCGTGTTCTTCATCACGCAAAACCTGTTTCACCAGGGCAGGGGCCAGCGCGACATATCGCTGAACGCCCACTACATAGTGTGCTTCAAGAATCCCAGGGACCGCGCTCAGATCAAACACCTGGCCCGTCAAGTATACCCGGAAAACCCCAAATTCGTGGAGGAGGCTTACGCGGACGCCACGCGTGATCCGCACGCCTACCTGCTCATAGACTTGAAACAGTCCACGCCTGAAGAGATGCGCGTACGTTCAACCATTTTCCCAGACGATCCGGTGAACTACGTGTACCTGCCCAAGAAGAAGTGATAAATAGGCCGAGCGCGCGCCAGCGTCAGTCATCATGTCACACCGCGTGAAGAAGGACGCGGCGCTGCTGAGGGCCCTAATACACGCTACGCCCAAAGAACGCAAGGCCCTGTTAAAAGTGTGCGACAAGAGTCGCATCAAGTCGTTGTGCGAGTGCGCGTATAACGTGCTACGCGGAAACGTACCGCTTTCTCCCTGCCTCAAACGCAAATTGAGCAAACACAAACAGGCGCTCAGACGGCTGGTGAAACGCGGCGAGGGTTGGACCAAGAAGCGACACTACCTCGTCCAACGGGGCGGAGGGATCCTCCTACCTCTGCTGTTGAACGCTGTTCTGCCCGTTCTAGCGCAGAAGCTAATCGGACATGGAGTACGCTAGGAAAATGGTGGTTGTACCGCAGGAGCTCATCGAGAGATTGCGAGAAGGACCGGGACCAGGGCCGGAGCCAAGAGGAGGAGCAGGTAGCGCCAATAAGCCAGCCAGCCTGGACGCTGAGATGCATCGCATATTGAGCGACAAGCGGCTGGACGATACGGAGAAATGGAAACAATATCAGCAGGTGTTACAGCGGTTCCTGCACTTTTCCGCGGCTAAACGTCAACCCATAGGTCTGTCAATCATCGAGGGTGAGCAGAGGGAGGAGGAGGAAGCGGCGGGAGGTCCGAGTCAGATGAAGCACGAGTCTAGCGCCTCGGCGGAGGAGGACATTGTGGAATCGTTCTCAAAAATCTACAGGTCGGTGGCGCGCAACTTGTTGCGATTCATGACCCGTCAAGGCAGCCCCATCTCCTGGGACGCCAGTGGGGCGGTGTACGTGGACAAGGTGAAGATCCCCGATTCCAATATAGTGGACATCGCGCACAGCATAGTGAGAGCGCGAAGGGCGGACCGATTGCCTACCGGCTGGCATCAAGTGATGGTCGCCTTGAAGGACATGAACGTGCCCAAAGAATACGTGAGCAATCCCACGGCGTTGCGTTACCTAGGCGTGGGACTGGACTCGGCATCGAGCCCCTGGGGAGACACGACGACAGCCTCGTCGACACCCCTCTCACCGAGGTTGACGCCGATACTGGACCGCTTGAGACCGCGGCCCCCAGCGGCCCGAAGAAGGATAATAACCGAGGAACCCGACCGGGAATCGTCATTGGACAACTGGGAGCCGTTCACACCGTAATGGAGAAGTTGTACTACGACCCGAGCCAGCCCGGTTCCCTCGGCGGGGTGGCCGCCCTGGCCAGAGCCGCGCGCCTACCGAAACGTCGGGTAGCCGACTGGCTGCGCGCCCAGGACACCTACACGCTGCACAAGCCTGCGCGCAAGCGGTTTCCCCGCAACCGCTACGCCGTGTTCGGGCCCCGGGAGCTGTGGCAGGCGGACCTGAACGACATGCGCGGCCTGAGCCGGTACAACGACGGAGTCAACTACCTGCTGACTGTGATAGACGTGTTCAGTAAGCGGCTGTTCGCGGTACCGCTGAAGAGGAAAAGCGGGCCTGAGGTGGCTGCTGCGTTCGAGAGGATATTCGCTGAGGCGACTCCCCGCTGCCTACAGACCGACAAGGGGACGGAGTTCACCGGGGCCGCGACCAAGCGAGTGTTCAAGAGTCACGGTGTCAACTACTTCACCACGCAGAACCCCGACGTGAAGGCGGCGGTGGTGGAGCGAGTCAACCGCACGCTCAAGACCCGCATGTGGCGCTACCTGACCTACAAGAACATGTATCGCTACGTGGACGTGTTGGACAGGCTTGTGGACGCCTACAACCGCAGTCCGCACAGGAGCCTGGGTGGCCTACGACCCGTGGACGCGGACAGCGGCGATGGTCAAACGGTGTACAAGGTGTGGCGTCACATGTATGGAAAGGCGATTCGGCGACACAAGCCCAGGTTCGAGCCGGGCGACACGGTGCGCATAGCCAAGGAGAAGGGCACGTTCGCCAAAGGTTACGAGACCAACTGGAGTAAGGAGCTGTTCGTGGTGGACCACGTATACGGGTCGCATCCTCTGCCATTGTACGTGCTGCGCGACCTGAACGGGACGCCGCTGGAAGGGCGCTTCTACGAGCACGAGATGCAAAAGGTGACGATCGCCCCGGATCGCCTGTATCAAATAGATAAAATACTGGACACTAAAGGGCGAGGCTCCAGTAAGCGCTACCTAGTCAAGTGGGCCGGTTACGGAGAGGACTTCAATTCGTGGGTACCCGCAGCGGACGTGCAACAGCTGCGATGACGAGGCACGACCAGTTTTACCTGACGTTGCCCAGTAACAGTTCAATGAATTACTATCCCAACAACATGGTGACAAACTACACGACCCATCTACCCTCGACCGTTGATCTGTCAGACGGCGAGTGGGAGGTCGCTCTGGCGGAGGCGCACTACCCCTTCTCTTTTCTGACCGTCGGTGAGGGAACCTACATCAAACTAGTGCTGGGAATGAGGGACTCGAAAGGCGGGTTGGCCGTGGTGGACAAGTTGTTAATCAAAGTGGAGCCGGGCAATTACAGTAGTACCGAGGAACTCGTAGACGCAATCAACAACCACCCTCAAATGAAGAGTAACCTGTGCGCCTTCTCGTATGACGAGAGGTCCTCCAGGGTGGAATTGATGTCGACGTCTTCAGCCGTTCAGAGCCTCAAACTGAGCCCCGGTTTGGCGCTACAGTTTGGCTACGAGGTGGATACGGATATCGTCAAGCGTCACAGGTCCGTGAGGCCGGCTAACCTCTTCGCCGGTCTGCCATCACACATGTACGTGTATTGCGACCTGGTGGAACCCCAACTGGTGGGCGACGCTGTGGCGCCACTACTGAAGATCCTCAACATCGACATCAGGAATTACACGTACGGTGCCAACACGACAGTGTATATAATAGACCCGCACTACGTGCCGGTGATTAAAACCTCATTCGAGAGCGTGGAAATCGATTTAAGGGACAACCAAGGGCGACACTTGCCATTCCACTTCGGGACTACGTGCATGAAGCTTCATTTCAGGAAAGAGAGGCAGCGGCAATGAATCCGAGCGATCCCTATCTGGCGTATTACCGCCACCAGCAGGCGGGCCATGGCGTATCCTCCGTATTCAGAGGAGCCGCTTTCCAACGCGGACACGGCATCGGCAGTTTCCTAGGCGGGCTGATGCGGACAGTGGTCCCGTTGATCAGATCCGGCGCATCGGCGCTGGGCAAGGAGGCGCTGAGGTCCGGTGTGGGCTTCTTGGGCGACGTGGCGGCGGGCACAGCCAACCCCCGAGTCGCAGCCAACGCCCGACTCAGACAGTTTACCGGGTCGCTGAAACGTAAGGCCGATGAAAAACTGGATCGCGTGCTGAGCGGTGGTGGCGCCTATAAGAGGAGGCGTGTACAGCAGGTTACTCCTCAGTCTCTGGCGAAACTCCTCGGAGCGAGGAAGAAGAGCGCTGCGCCCAAGAGGAAGCCCGCAAAACGTGTCGCTAAGAAGAGGAGAAGCAAGAAGAGCGAGAGTACCGTGAAGGACATTTTTGGATAATGGCGTTTCTACATCAGAAGTCGTGCGAGTGTGTCAAGACCGAGTTGGACCTGTTCTCGCTACCGCCCACGCAGACCAGTATAGAGAGCGGTAAATGGGTGCAGTACAAGCCCATCTCCTCCCTGACAGACGACTCGCCCGTGGAGTTCATAGTTCCGGGCCACGGGGACGAGTACACGGATCTGTCACAGACGCTACTGCATGTGAAGGCTACCATTAGAACGGCTAGCGGAGGCGCTGTAACGGGTGATCAAGCGATAAAAGAGGTGGGTCCGATTAACAACTGGCTGCACTCGCTGTTCAGTCAAGTGGACCTGTATCTGAACAACAAACTGGTGTCTCCTCAGAACAACACGTACGCCTATCGCGCCTACCTGGAGAACCTGTTGTCCTATGGCGGTGATGCCAAGACATCGCACCTCACCGCGGAGTTGTTCTACGAGGACTATGCCGGGTACATGGACAATACTGAGGAGGATAATGCCGGGCTCAAGAACCGGAGGGAGTTTGTCAAGGCCAGCCGGTACGCGGACATGGTCGGACATCTGCACGTCGACCTGTGCAACCAGGAGAAGTTCATGTTAAACGGCGTGGAGATGCGCTTTCGCCTGATCAGGTCAAAGAACTCATTCTCCATCATGTCCAAAACCGTGACAGACTACAAAGTGGACATCGCCGAAGTCAACCTGTTCATGCGCCGCTGTAAGATCAACCCGAGCGTGCTGTTGGCTCACAGCAGGACGCTGGAGTCGGGTACAGCCAAATATCCCATTACGCGCGTGGAAGTGAAATCCTTCACGCTACCCTCCGGTATCAGCAGCAAGACTCTGGACAGTGTGTTTCTGGGACAACTGCCGAAACGCGTTATAGTTGGCCTGGTCAGCAATCAGGCGTTCAACGGGGACTACAAGAAGAACCCGTTCAACTTCACCCACAGCCACGTGAACTTCTTCGCGCTGTACATAGACGGTGAGCAAGTGCCATGTAAGCCGCTTCAACCGGATTACACGTTCGGTAAGGAGTTGTGCGTGCTCGCCTACCACACGCTGTACACCGGCACCGGCATCAATTTCTCAGACTGCGGTAACGAAGTCAGTCGCAACGAGTACCCCTACGGATACTGCCTGATGGCGTTTGATCTGACGCCCGATATGGCGGCCTCTCAATCCAGCCACTGGAACCTGGTGCGCAACGGTAACCTGCGCATAGAGATTGGGTTCTCCGAAGCCTTGGCGGAGGCGTTCAACTGCATAGTGTACGCCGAGTTGGACAACGTCGTGGAGGTGGACCGTCATCGCAACGTCACAGTCGACTTTGGCGGGTAAACGAGTTGCCGCGCGCTCAAGGTCACCGCGCGCGCGCACCGTTAGGTTTTGGCGGGTAAACGAGTTGCCGCGCGCTCAAGGTCACCGCGGACCGTTAGGTGATGGCGGCGCGCGCGCACCCAAGGTTAACCCGCTAGGCGCGCTCCCGCCAGCGCTCAGTCGAGTTCAGTCAGCCGTACGGGATGGACGTGCCGCCACCGATCTACATCGAGCCGCCGCCAGCGCGCTGTCATCACGGAAGCGTGGTGATGGATATGCAGTGTTTTAAAGACAGTGATAATGACTTTCTACTGAAAGAGGTTTGCGTGGTGGACGTGACTACCGGCACGCTGCTCCTACATCACATCGCCCGCCCGCCCTTCAGTAAGGACCTCCTGACTTCCGAGAAACAGCGCGAGAGCGTCTGGGTCACTCGCCATTGCCACGGCTTGGAGTGGGACCAGGGGGACATCGCGTACGTCGCCCTGCTGGACAAGCTGCGCTCCTGCCTCATCCACCGTCCCCTGGTCTACGTCAAAGGATCGCAGAAGAGGGACTTTGTACAACGCCATCTCATAACCGAGCCCGCCGCCACCACCGCTCAGGACATGGAGGATCTGGGCTGCGGGTCGCTCAACGGTGCGCCCACCTACCGGACCCTGCGCTGTCGCCACCATAAGAGCTCCCACAACCGTTGCGCCCTTCATAACTGCATAGTATTGCGAGACTGGCTCGTGGCTAACGACAGTCCAGACCCGTCCACCTCGAGCTGCCTGTGCTGCTTCCGCCCACGATGAATACCGTCCAGATCAGAGAATGCCTGGCGAAGATCCCCGGACTGAGGAACGTCGCGGTCTACGCCTCTGACCAACTACCGGACGTGCCGGTCAAGCCTCTGACCGCCATCGTGTCCAACACGGTAGCACACACCGAGGGAGGCGAACACTGGGTGGCGTTTTACTGCTCGGAAGAGGACAGACTCGAGTACCTGGACAGCTACGGGAGGCCGCCATACCAGACCGACTTTCAAAGGTTCCTGAGGCGCAATCCTCATCACCGCCACTACGTCTACAACAGGTATCGGCTCCAGGGCTACGATACTTCTGTTTGCGGCTACTACTGCCTCACTTACCTGTACTGCCGGGCTGTTCTCCGCACGTCACTCAGCGACTACGTCCAGCTCTTCGACTTCACCGCTCCCGCTGTCAACGACGCTCTGGTCCGCAGGCTCTTCCACTCCATATTCGCTTAAAACTAGTTTGTAAGGTTTTTGTAGTATGTAACCTTATTACTGTACAATACATGCCTCATAATGATAAAGCTTGTGTTTTCATTTCTCCTTTCTCCTTACTAAATTTTAAAAATAAATTAGCAAAACTGAGGCAGCGGGGCTGGACCTCAGGTTTATATACCAGCGGCGCGTGTCACTGGCTGAGCCCCCGCCAAGCGGCAGTGAAGGCCGCCAAAGAGGGCGCGCCACAAGACCCCTCGGGCATCAGCAAACCACTTAGCAACTCAAGGGTGCAACCTCGAGCGTCAGCAAGCCGCTGAGCAATTCAAGGGTGCAACCTCGAGCGTCAGCAGACCGCTGAGTAATTCCTTCCTGGGCAACTCCTTCAGGGCCGTCCCCCGACACGCGCCGCCAACCGCTCCCGGTTGGCGGGGGCTTTTTTAAGCTGCACGGCTCGGGCCAAACGGTCCATAACGCCTTTCTCACACACTTTAAGCCTAACGGCTTTTGAGTGAGCAAAGGGGAGGAAATAAACAACTCAGGTTCGTGCTGTACATAAAGCTATTATATTTTCTTACAAATACTATTTACAAGTTTTTCTTAAAATTAATATTTAAAACTAAACAGGGAATTCCTCTTCCTCGTCTTCGTCCTGGCGCTCCTCCTCCTCCTCACCGTCCACCTCCATCCGCTGAGGTCGATCTCCTCCTCTCCTGGCTGGCGGTAGTGGCGGGACGTCCTTGTGTCCCCACGGCAGAGTGTGGATGCCGTCGGGGAGGACGCACCGCTTGTCGTCAGTCGGGCTGAGGCTCAGCTTGTCCACTTCCACGGTGTAGACCCGGTGCAAGTGAGACTGGAAGCGGACGTTGGTGGTGCGCTTTTGGACCCCGTCAAACAGGCACTCTCTGTAGTCGTCGGGGGTGAGGACGTTCTTGACAACGCCCTTCGCCACCCCCTTGGCCCGCTTGAGAGCCTTGCTGCCGCCTGTCGCCGCGTCCTCGATGTCCATAAAGTACAGCTTGGACCGCAGGCCGAGGTACTCGAATAAGGACAGACCGTTGCACTCGTCCTTAAACTTTCCGATGACCTTGGCGTTGACGGGGCTGTAGCAGGGGTGGGACCTCGGATATCCGCTGGTGTCGAAATCGTCCAGGTGTTCCTTCATCTCTGCGTAGACGTCCTGGGACACGATGTCAAAGACGAAGCTGTCCGTGTCCATGTAGTCCACGGTGAGGCGGTCACCGTAGCGCTCCTTCATCTTGTGCAGGAACTCGTACATGAGCCACTTGCTCAGCTCCAGGACTGTCATGCCTACGTAGACGGGCTTGTCCAACACGATGTTGACCTTGGACAGATGCACCAGGGCCACGTCCTCCGTGTAGTACGTCCGGTCCAGGAAGTTGGATCTGGCGACGTACTTGGAAAACTTCTCCGGGGTGCACACCAGCTTCACGTTGAGGCGCTTCCGTACATTCTCGATGGTCTTGCCGAAGACCGCGTTGTTCATGAGCTTGAAGAAGTCCTGTTCGAACTTCGTCCTGGCCCTCTTCCGCAGCTCCGTGTTCATCAGGATGTACGGTTCCAACCACCGCGACTGGCGAAACGAGATCGCCCGATGCACCGCGACCAGCTCCAATCCGTTTTGCAGCGCCTGCTGCAAGACCCTGTAGTGACAGATGTAGTGCGTCTTGTCGTCCAGGGTCGTCAACAGTTTGGGGAACTTCCCTGTCGGCGAGCGCTTCGTCTCGCAGCAGTAGGGAAGGTCCTTGTGCAGGTCGTGTAGGCGCGCGGGGTAGTGGAGGTCCACCTCCAAGATGTAGCCTCGATCGGCCTCCGCGTCCAGCGCCGCGACGTCCAACGCCTGGATTTCCTCTCGGCTGAGCCACTCGAAGTCTCCGGTCGGCAGGCGCTGGGACATGGCCCAGCCGTAGAGGTTGTTGGCGTCCAGGTACAGGAGGAAGCGCGTGGGCTCGTCCGGGCGGTAGTCCGGGCACCTGTCGTGGTTGGCCTTGGCGTAGCGGGTGATGGCCTGTGAGATGCCTCCTCGGATCCCCTGCTCCACGAACAGGTACATGTCAAAGTCCTGCAGCGTGTCCAGCTCCACACCGCAGGTCTTGAGCATCACGTCCCACGCGTAGGACGGCAGGGTGTAATAGTGGGCGGGGTCCAGCCCGTACTCTGCCAACGAGGTGTCGCGGAACTGCTCAAAGACATCGGTGAGCAGGGCGATGTCGCACCGCAGGTACTTGTCGGCATAGTCCTTGAGGTTGTGACACTCGAAGGCTCGCCACACGTTGAGGGCGTGCTCGTACTCCTCGTCCTTGATGTCCTCCAGGGTCATGGAGTTCCTGAACGCCTCCTTGGGCGGCAACTCCCTGGTCCTGTACAGCGTGTCGTAGGACGTCACGAAGTCGTAGGGGAACACGCCCTTCCTGCGCACCAGGTCGAACAGCCGGTCGTCGGGGAAGCGCTTCCTCGTCTCACGCATCCTGTCCGTGGGGAGTCCCGCCGCCAGGTTGGCCAGGCTCATGGACAGGAACCTGTAGGTGTCCAGGAAGCGCACCGCGAAACTGCTCTGACGTTGGTTGTCCCCAGGCTGGCCAAAGTGGAATCGCTTGGTAAAAGCGATGTACCGCTCCTCCGTGTGGGCCAACACGTCCACGTCGCCGGGGTCGATGGCCAGCTCGCGCACTACGAAGTGGGCGTCGTAGTTGGACAGGTTGTGGAAGTAGCAGTTGATGTGTCGCTGCTCCCGGTACCTGAGGTTGCACGAGCGGTGGGCGGCTCCTCGGAACTCGTAGGGCGGGGCGTGATTGTGGTCCCGCACCTTGACGTCCTGGTCCGTGAACTCCTTCCCGCAGAGGTAGCAGTGAGTCGCTGCCAGGTACTCGTCCATCTCCTGCCGGGTCAGAGAAGGGTGCAGAGCTCTCATGCTGAATAGGAACTCCCACAGCGCCAACACGTCCATCTTGAGCCTCTCCATGAAGACCTTGGACGTGTCAGCCCCGAAGTAGACGCGGGGCTCGAACTCCTCCAGGCCGAGCGAGTCCACGATCTGGTAAGCGAAGGCGTACGGGACGTGCAGTTGCAGGGGCCTCGTGCCGGGCGGCGCTTCCGCAGGGTCAGCGGCGACGGGCTGCAGAGCACACTCAAAGTCGGCGTAGACGCAAAAGCGCTCGCGCCGAGTGTACTCGGGGTGGGCGAAGCGGATCTGCTGCTTCTTCGGTAAGTCCAAGCGGAGGGGAGCCTTGGCGGTGCAGTATCGCATGTGCTCCTCCAGACGCTCGGCACCGGACAGCTGCAGCTTGTTGGGCCGGTTGTCGAAGTAGGCGAAGCATCGCTTACACACGTGGATGGCGTGGCCGTAAGACGTCAGCTGGTGTCGCACTAGCCTACTCATGTTTGTGATGTAGGCGTAGTGACTGTCCCCGCCGGTGGTCACGTACAGCAAGTCCCGGTGATCCTCCAACTCCCGCTTGCAGATCTTCAGCGGGAACACGCGGTCCTGGAACTTTGGCGATCCGTCGGGGCGTCTCCCCACCATGGCGCGCTCGATCCCGTACACGTTGACGCTGATGGCGTTCCTCCTCTCGAAGACCTTGATGTCCTTCACGGCCACGGGGAAGCGTAGGCCGACCCAGTCGTAGCGTGCCATGACGTCCGGTGTGTACGATGCGGGCCTCTCCGGGTGTTGCGCGACGAACTTGGCCAGGACGGCATACGCGAAACACATGTCATCGACGTTTTGCACGTTGATAACGGCGTGCGTGTCGCAGATGGTCCTGGGAAGCTGGACGAACCGAGCTCCGCGTTCTCCCAACGGGGTGTAGAGGTTGACGCGGATCTCCAGGTCGCGTATCCGGAGATAGCTCCACCCGCTGCCCACTAGCAGGCACTGCTCCTTCTCTTCCTCCAACTTGTGGAAGGACGCTGACAGGAAGTCCTCCAAGTTGGACGCGGCGGTGAGAGGCACGTTCTTCGTCTTGAAGGCCCGCAGACAGGTGGCTCCGTGAACGTTGGCGAATTCACATTCCAGGAACATGTTGACCTTGATGTTAGGGTGTCGAGTCCTGACGTCGGCCAACAGTTCCAGGACGCTGTCGAACAGCAGCACCAGCGCGTCCTCCACGGTCAAGAAGTCCTCCATGGGCCGGGACAGGCCGAAGGTCAGGAGGCGTCCGCGGAACCCTCGTTGAATGGTGCGGAACGTGGGTAGTCCGCCACCACCCACCATCCCGTCAGGTGCCGTACTTGGTCCGGGCTGGGGCTCGCGGCTGGGTCCGGGCTGGGGCTCGCGGCTGGGTCCGGGCTGGGGCTCGCGGCTGGGCCGGGGCTCGGGTGACAGAACGGGCAGGCGCGGCATCTCGTCCACAACGAGGTTCCTCACGACGGGGCAGTTGTGGGCCTCGTGCTGGTCCCGGTTGTAGCGCCGGGTGAAGCCTCGGTCGCAGTAGGCGCACGTGAACCTCATGCCGCGGTGGACGCTCTCCATGTGCCGCTGGAGATAAGCGGCCCTGCGGAAAAGGGCGCCGCAATCGGGACAGCGGACCTCGTTGGCGTGCACCAGCTGCACGTGACGCCGGAGCAGGTCCCCGCGGGAGAATCGCCGCCCGCACGCGTCGCACTCGGGCCGTGGGTCTCTGAAGGGTGGTGTTGCGGAGGAGGAGGAGGAAGTTGAAGCAGACGGGCTCGCACCGTGGACCGCTTCCATATGGTGGCGAAGATCCTCGGGACCCGCCAGGGCGACGGAGCACAACGGGCACGGATGGCCTGCGAACAGGAAAAACAAGTCCTATTAGTGACCCCGATAAACACGAAGGTGAGGAACTGACAACCTCTTCCTCATCTCAATCGCCAGTTTGAGGCTGGTAAAAACAAGGGTGAGGAATTGTATAGAGGCTTGGCGACCTCTTCCTCATCTCAATCGCCAGTTTGAGCCCAGTAATACAAGGTGAGGAACTGAACAGAGGCTGACAGCCCCTTGTTTACTACTTAAATCTGTTTACTCGGCTAAAGCCGTTTACTCTCTCGAAAACAAGTCATTAGTACTGGTTTCTTGTTTAATGTAAAAACCGTGCCTAGCGCTTGATCGTGAGGAACTGCATAGAGGACTGGCGACCTCTTCCTCATCTCAATCGCCAGTTTGAGCCCAGTAATACAAGGGTGAGGAATTGCATAGAGGCCTGACGACCTCTTCCTCATCTCGAACGCCAGTTTGAGCCCAGTAATACAAGGGTGAGGAACTGAACAGAAGCTGGCAGCCCCTTGTTTACTACTTGAATCTATTTACTCAGCTAAAGCCGTTTACTCTCTCTCAAAAACAAGTCATTAGTACTGACGGTTTCTTGTTTAATGTAAAAACCGTACCTGGCGCTTGGTCGTGAGGAGTGGGAGGATGAACTGCTGTGAGGTGGCGTCGCAGGCTGTCGCTTCGCCCGAAGCGTCTCCCGCAGACGTTGCAGTCGAAATGGCGGTCCCTGTGAGCAGCTGTCATGTGGCGAGCCAGGTTTCCAGCGAAGACGCGACCGCAGACCTCACACATACGAGGAACAGCCATCTGCAACATCGGGTATCTATACTCTCCACCCACCACAAAGGCTTGGAAAGCAAAAACCTAATTTTATTTCCCTCAAAAAATTTTAGAAGAGTGGAAATGAATCTATTTTTAAATTTTTAAAGTTTGACTCATTAATTTTAATCGTTATAAAACATAACTGTTCTAAGGTCATTACAAATCCACTCGTCTCCATCTGAAAAGAAACAACGACAAGGCTCAGTGTACTGGGATATGTAAAAGTTTAAATATTAATGTTAGATAATTATTTCGCTCAAACATTTAACGAATCGTTTTCCCTAAAACATAATGCGAATTATTCAACTTCTATTAATGGGCCAGACCTCTCTTTACACATTATGACTTCAAAATTGCTGAACGATCATACCTTAAATGAGAATCTTATTATAAAGGGAAATGTAATAGTCTTCCACACTACAACTTATAAGAGCTACATATACTTACGTTTAAAAAATCTCGGAATATGGTTCAGTAAAGACTAGCACAGCACTGAAGTAGAACATCTACATACACTGAGCTCCAAACACAAACTGAATGAAGGAAGCAATGACAATCACTGAAGTAACATAGCTACGTACCGTACAGTAAGCGGTGAAAGTAGTAAACAATTCTCGGAACCGCTAATGAGTATCAGGCTGGGAGAGTCACGTAGGCCCTAGCACGCGCTTCGACACGTGACATGCTCATACATAGCACTCCAGTCAGGAGGAGGCCTCATGCGACGCACTTGCCGGAACCTTCTAGAACGGAGGGGATCTTGAAGGCCGCTAATGAGTAAACAGGCTGGGACAGTCACGTAGGCCCTAGCACGCGCCTCGACACGTGACTCCACGGAGCCACTCGCAGTTTGGTTTAGTCAAGCCGGCATACAACGTGTAACGAAGTCACATCAAATTCGGTCGGCAAGCAGCCGAGATCCCATGAGGAAAACGCGTTTGAAAATTAATAGCGGGCCCGTTTAACAGTGGATTTTCAATATTCTTTAAGCGATGGTTTACTTAAGCCGCTGCCCAACATGTGGTGAAGTTTCATCAACATCGGTCGGTAAACAGCCGAGATCCTATAAGGAAAACACATTTAAAAATTAATAGCGGGCCCGTTTAACAGTGGATTTTCAATTTTCTTTAAGCGATGGTTTTCTTAGGTCACGGCCTGACATGTGGTGAGGTTTCGTCAAAATCAGTCGGTAAACAGCTGAGATCCCATAAGGAAAACGCGGTTATAAATTAATAGCGGCCTTGTTTAATGGTGGATCTATGGGGTTCTTACGTCATTCGCTTCCCTGGGGATAGGCCTACACTCTGGAAAAAGTCCCGTGGGAATCGGTGGATAAATAGGCTAATTATTAATTTTCGAAAGTTTTTTCCTCATGTTCAAGGTCATCACGAAAAGTGCTGCTGGCGGCCGGGGGGGGGGGGGCACGGGGGGGGAGGGGGGGGGCACGGGGGGGGGAGGGGGAGGGGGGGGGCACCGGGGGGGGGGCACCGGGGGGGGGGGGGGACGTCCTCGCGTCCACGCGTCCACACCGCGCCTTTGCTGGTTCTGAATCGGTCTTTGCCCCCTACTGGCAGCTTCTTGTTGGCTGGGCCAACGTACCAGGGCTAATGTCGCTCTGGTATGTTTATGTGTTGACCTCGAGAATTCGTCGTTCAAGGTTTGTTAGAGGACGAATTTAAACTACAGATTATCAGGAACTGTAAAGTGAAACTTCAATCTATTTAGTTTAGGCTCTATTTAAAATTTAATTTAATGTGTAACGATACAATTAGGTCTTAAAAATAGTGGCTATGATTGTGAAGTTAACTATTTATATTGCGTAGAGACAAGTGTTTAGCGTTATAATGGTAATAAATACTTCAATCTGGTATCTGGTAGGTCAATCTAAGGTTTTAAGGTTTTACCACATCGACTGAATAATCAGTTTTACGTTATTACAATAACAGATGGACAGCTCTACGTAAAACCAATGGATTATGTAGGGAATTATGTTATATAAAATCTTATAATAATTGGCCTGACAAAACCGTTGTTATTTTGAAATTGCCATTACACAGTTTAAACAAATTATATATTAATAGATTTTCTTATGAACTATTTAAGTTTGAACAAATGAAACTATGCTTGACCAATAAATAACTTAGTAGCTAAGCTTCAATTTTGACAGTGTCGGGTCCAAAAAAATTCGTTTGAAAATTCTTAAAGTTATTATCCAAAATTAATAGTATATAACTAACGTACAGTAGTATAACATTGCTTTTTCATTAGAAATACATTAGTTTCTCATTTCGTAGTCTTCACCAAAAAAGTTGTAAGCCAATAAAGAAATAGTATTATATGGTATATCGTATCTATGGAAATTCCTCCTTTTTATTTGGCAACTACTGAAGTTTTGATCTTATTAGGACTAAGAGTATTAGAGTAAGTTTTAGAGAAATTAGAGTATTTTATTAGCTGTATTTTTCTGCATTAAACCGTTCAATACTTGATAGGAAAGGGTTTTGTCTCGATAACACATTCAAATTTGAAACCGCGAATTTCACTTTTGACATGCACTCCGAATTAGCGTTTTAATAAATATATATTTGAAAAATGCATTCGAAATGTACATCAGTGTGCCGATCAATACAAGGTGGCCATTTGCGTCAGACGCAGTGTTGGTCATAACTCACCATCCACTCACACGAAATGGCTTCCAATATTTACCTCAAGTAACATTTTTGAAACTTCATATTATTACGTTTATTTGTATATTTTAAAACATTTTACTATATAAAGGGACATTTATTTATTGCTTCAAAATCAAAAACTTTGTAATTGGTCTAAACAATAAACAAAGGTTTTGTCGGAGATGGAATTTAACAAGAATATTATAAAAAGTTTAAATATTTTTATCCATGAATATATTATAGTAGGACGCAAAGACAAAAAATACAAAACTGGCGTTGAAAAAGTAAAATTTTCACATGGATACAACATCCAACTAGACCAATATAGAACAAAGGGTTTCATTGTTTGTGCGTTTCGTTTGTGTAGGCTTCTGGTTACGTTGTTTGTGGTAACACGTAAAATTGAGGACAAACATGAACAAATATAGTCAGAGTTATAAGATATTTTAACATAATTGGAAGACTGAGGGAAGTTAAGCTTTTTAATGATACTATTCAGTACAATGAAATTAAAAGAAGGATATTGGAAAAATGGCAGAATTAGTTTAGACAAAATAATTTACAAAGATGATTCCAAACAGAAAATAAGTAACTGTACTTTACCTCTATTCTACAATGTGTCTTATTAATTATTGTACTATAAGGTTGAGAGTGCAAAGTCTATATTTTAACAAGTACTATTATATTTAAAGGGTAGGAACATAATATGTTATGTGGACGGATAAAACTACTAATTATAAACCGATCCGACTTACAGTTGAGACAACCTGTTAAGTGATTCAATTACCAATTAAGAGATAACTGGAGGGTGAAGACGTAGCAATTACGATGTTGGTTTTGCAGACAGTGATTGATATTGTATCAATCATTTTTGAGATCTATATTTCAATTAACTTTTCCTACAGCCTGTCAAGTTTAGATGTAACAATTGTTGTCCTAATAATTATGTAAGTTAAAATTCGAAACCACTTGTATAAATCGTTTCAAATTTTACACAACTAAAATATATTACAATTAATGAGATGGTATACTAAAGTAATAGTGAAAAGTCATGATCATAAATGCTGCCTCTGTAAATGTAACTAGTTAAAATAATTTTATTTGAGTTCACGAACAAGGTTAGTAAATAGGTAACAATAAAATGGACCGTATTAATATTGCTTAAACTTTTTAATTGCTTGCCGTTGTTAAGCTAATAAATAAATAAATAAATAAATAAATTATTGTTGTATAAGATAACGTTTGTATTTAGAATACTAAGACTATTCAACAAAATAAATAAAATATTCATTGAAACGTGTTGTTGTATTAGTTAAATTTATAAAACAGTTTTCAGCTGTTTCTATTTCATATTTTGTAAATATTTAAATTGTTTTGGTTTTATTAAAATACTAGTGATAATGGTAATAGATTAGTGACTGGTCTATTCAAAAAATTGTTTATTAAAATAAAGATCATTAGTGATTTTACTACGTTTACTGCATTAAATTGTAATGCATCAAATTGTTGTAGATCGATAATTCAATATGCTCGTGCACTGTTTATTTTATGAGCTAATTCAAATGGTACAGAACAATTTGTAAAATAGTTCTGTGAAAAAATAAGAAAACGGCAAAATGCTGACGGGGGGAATTTTAAATTTAGATTTACATGCAAAACATCGTTCATCAAGGTTTATGCGAGTTATTATGTAAATTAAGTGTTCGTTCACTAAGCATCTTCACCAAGAATGGATCAAGAATCTTTAATAAAATAATTTTGCCAAGGTGAGTTTTTAATGTATCGTTACATTTTACCATAATATCGAAAATTAAAACTGCAGTAAATTAATAATGTTTAAAGTGGTTCATTATAACTTTCATTGATTGAACAGTTGTACAAAAAAAAACATAACAAACTTTCTCAATTAACATGAGTATATCCGTACTTCTATTCTGTCCTACTGCCTTCTACCTAAAATTCAAATAAAGTAAAACTCCTCGGGACTACTAATTTTGTATGTGTGTATAATTAATTGTAACACTATACAAATATTATAAACTTAAACGTTATAAAAACAATATGTTTTGTATATTTTTATTTATAACTCCAAGAAAAGCACTTATCTTCATTTAACTCTTTTAAAAACTATTTAACTCTTAAATTAAACATATACACTGTGTAATCAAATAGTCAACCTTTTTGCTCACCCTTTGTAAACTATGTTAAAGACGAGCAATCAGCTAATTGGCTGTGTTGACTCCAACATGATTAGAGATCAAAGTTAACAAACTTATATGTTATGTAGTTGATTGAAATCACAGCAAACTGTTACAGTAACAGTTACAGTAAACTATACGCAAGTTATTCATTAACATATGTCATTATGTTGCAGTCACACAGTGTCATAATAAACTACGCCTAGCTCCTAAACTATTTAAGGTATTTTATTTACATACAAAAGCAGAAAATGTATATAAGGGATGGCAAAAAAACCTTTTGATCTCACGAAATGGATGGAAGGACAAATCCCCCTTTCGTGTGGGGGGATGAATTGTTTTACTTTACTTCAATTATGAATTAATAAAACACATAATGCTTAATGGATCTACAGTTGTACAAAAGTAAGATGATGTCTGTCTGTTGTCATTATAGAACTCTATTAATACACCTGGAACGCTCGGGCTGTGTCAAGAAATCGGTCTTTACCCCCACCCCTTCTTAGGCACTCACGGCCGCTCAGTGGATTTCAGCATTGTGCGCCCTATCGTTTACACGCTTTTGCGCCTCGCCATATTCATGTAATTACAATAAAGTGTATATATTATTGATCTGCATGAACTACAGAATCTAACGGTATAAACTTCTTGTAGTTTGGTAATTTAATTTATTTGTAGTAATGAAAACTATTTAGTGTTTTAAAAGTGTGACACGAAAAAGTCTGTAAGCGTAAACTTTTTTTGTTTTGGGGTTGAAAAGAAAATTCCAGCGGAAAACTTGTAGATAATTAGTTGATCCACAATTTGTATCCCAAACTTTTTTTCATAAGTTGATTTATTTGTTCTGAAAAGAAGGTATTAACGTTTCCCGCGCTCAAACCGATTCGCACCGCACTTATCCCAGCTAACTGACGCGACACTTTGCTATACAACACGAATTTGATTGTATTAACAAGCTGAACTATGACTTATTATTTTACAGGCAGTAAGTGCTATGGTAGCCACTCTTGTTTTTATTTTGGAAATAGATATTTGTTTCATTACCGCTGTTTTGTATTAAATAAACTGAATCACAAGTGGAACCAACATATACGGTAGCATGTTAAATGACACAGGGAACAGGTTAATATTCAAAATTAATTTGAAACCCAATTTTAAACGATATTTTATTACAATATAAGACTATACAGTTGCTCTTAGAGATCTTAGTGTGATTAAATAAAATTAACTTGTTCAGTTTCTGCCTTAGGCCCATTGCTTTATTTTCTTCCATGGATCGAGTCCGAGCTAAATCATGGCATCGTACTTTGAAAAACAAATAGCAAATCTTTTTTACAAGCTGTAACTCATGCCGATCATCGTCAGGGGAGGTGATCGGATAGGAACAAAAAATGTTGCCACCAAAGTAATTTATTGCACTGTTTACAAATGTATGAATTGCGCACAATTTACTTACATTGGAAATTACACTTTAAAATTAAGTGATAATATTTTTAATATGTAAGTCTACGAACTGGAAATAATATAAGTTAGTTGTAAAATAGTTGACTTAACCCCGCTCCCTTTCTTCGCACGATTGCTGCAGTTGAATGCTACACAGCTTGTTGGCATGATGAAATAACAGCATCACTTATAAATACATGGTCGTCAACCACCTTCTAGAATTTGAGACATACTGAGATATAAGCAAAAAATATTCCTCAACTTAAAAACATGGGAACGGATATCATGGAATAAAGGATGTTTCCAGCGCGGGACAGCGACACGACGGCGCGGCGCGGCGACGGCGTGCGGCGGCGGTGGCGATGTTGAAAGCGCGCGTTTAGTCTTTAAATGTAAGAAAACTACAGACTGTATAAACAAATGTTACAAATAAAAGTTGTTATTCAACTCATTTTCAACATTTTTCTCGCTTGAAGTTTGTTTCTACCCCAAAAATAAAAAAAGTTTACGCTTACTAACTTTTTTATGTTCCAATTTGTTTAGCTAATTATATTTTGTATTTTTATAATTCTGTTAACTGACTTATCTGTAAGTTGTTTACTCCGTTAGAATCCTCAGTTCTTCCGGATAATAAATATATAAGTTTCATTAGAATCGGATGATCCCTGTGCGATGGAGGAGCGTGTTAATGAGTACGCGCATTAAAATATTTGCCGGCAGAAATCGCTCAGTTGACGAAGTTGCCTAAGAAGTGGAGGGGGAAGGACCGTTTTTCGCATCAAAAACTCCACTGCGCTAGCATTCCAGGTGTATTAATAGAGTTCTATGGTTGTCATATATGTTCCGTTTTTATACAAAATTGGCTGAACCAAATTGTGGTTTCATGTAGATGGGTTGTACAAATATGGGCCCCGGATAGGCCTACTCGCGTTTAAAAACCTTTAGGATTCCGTCCTACGGGTCTGTTAAATTCCAATGTTATTCTTATGGATATTTATTTGTTATTTTGACCATTTTAAAGACTTCCGGTTTTTTTGATGCGAGTTCCCCATGTGAAGTACGGGATACCAGCTAGCCAATTACAGTATAAAACTTTATACACCACAGCTTTAAGTGCTTTCAATTGGTATACATTCTTAAAGATGAACCCGGGACCACTATATTTGTGTATTGTATTAAATATTTTCAAAACAAAATATACGACCAAAATTAAGGTATTTTATCTACTGTAATGCTAAAGGTATTAAAGAAAAATAAGAAGGAAATATGTTGAAGAATTTTATTTTCGGGGAGGAAACAAAACAGGGAATGGCATAAAAAACGTCACACCAAATCCACATTCTATTAGACAGGGAATCTACATAAAATTTCCATTGTCTTGTAAGGCCATATCAGCCTCTGTTTTACCAAGGAATGTTTAATCTTCTGTTTAAACGCCATATGTTTAGAACCAAAGCTACAGCGATTCTAATTATAACTGATTAATAGACAAAAAACTACAGGCACGTCTACCTCAGTTTTATAAATGTAGTTACTGTAATGAACGTCACAATATTGCTGGCAGGTTTAATGAAGAGCACTTTATTAACCTGTGCTGATATTATGCTTTGTTGGCCTGACATGTTTGATCCTTTGTGGCATTCTTCTTCATAAAGAGTGTCACTTTTGTGTAACGTTTATGTAACATTTGCGTCACGTCGATGTCAAGCTTGAATAACATTTGCACGTGATTTAAGCTTTCTGTTGACTTTCATCTCTGTGCCATCTGTCTTAGCCATAATCAGGTTTGTTAAGTGTTCAATTGGTTATAGTAATTCGGTAAATAAATAAAAAACATATAATATTTACCGTCTTGTATGTAAATACAGTATAAGTGTAAATATATTTTGTAGTGATGTGAGACGTAATTTATTTATCATGTTTCTTCTAATAATAAAGGCTACAATTAATGATTCTTGTTTTGGAAGATTTAATGTTCATATAACAAATGCTATAAAACTTTCGCTGACAGGGAACTGCAGAAGGCAATTCAATCAAATGCCGATTACAACAATGAAACCTTGCCACCCGTTGCTCTACTTTCCGTTTGCTAAAAGTTAATTATTTATGTAATGGATTCATCGTAAATTTAAATTAATAAATAACTTAATGACAAAAATTGAAAGAAGGACTCATTATTATATTATACTTCCCATTTTTTACCTAGTTTAGTGAGGTAACTATGGCAGTTCATCTAACAGCTAATTAAGTTAGCAGGACCTGCCATTGTTATAAACGTGCTCACAGATCAATCTACTCAAAAGGTGATTATTTCAGTCTTCAAACGTTAAAAAGAACTAGTTCAAATAACGCTAGTTAGATAGATCTTTGTTCTTAAAAATTAATTACACCTAAAGTTATGTTTCTGCAGGTTTCCTACCAAAAGAAACTAAGTACGTGCTTCATTAGGCTTATGATATATATACACACATTTAACTTTCTTCACAGATAATGGTTAAATTTGTCTTTTTATTCTCTTTGTTATATTTATGAAAATATGTCAGTTATATTATATTTAAAAATTGTGTTTCCATACAAACATGGGTTAAACTTACTAAAAAATTATTGAAAATGCTACAGTGATGTTACTTAAAAACAGTTCATCGAAAATTATCTTAGTATTAGTAGCTTAAAGTGGTCTTTGCCCCTAATCTTACCCTAATACTCTCTACCTTATCTGATTTATTTTACTATTTACATGCTGAAGAAAATAAAACAATACAATAAGGAACACAAGTCAGTTAGTAAACAAAGTAGACGTTTTTAATTTTTTTTTTCTTATGGGGGAGGTTTTACGTTGTTTTCTCGTTAGCTGGTAACTTTTTGGAAATACTACTATTTTCCCGAGTTCCTGGGATACAGACCTTTAATTTAAGCCATCTCCCATCATCCTGCAATTTGCCAAACTCACACAATTTTTAATAATAAAATTTCGCTTACAGAATTATATTGAACGACGTATACGGTTTATTGATATTAAATATGTTTTCATAATATTAATTTAAATGCGGCTTATCAACTAATGTAGATATAAATATCTAAGTATTAAAAAAGTTAGCCTAGGTCCCAATGACGTCGGCTAATCGAGAGCATCCACATTGTAAAATCTAACATCCTTAATACTAATCTAACATGTATGTAAGTAATCTATGAACGTACGTGATTCTTAGCACAGATATAATGGATTCACGTTGTTTATCATCTCACTGTCCTAGTTACTTCAATGTTCCAAATACGGTTCAGCATTTGTTATATATATGACGAATTTAGAAATAAAATTTGGTAGTTAAAGAAAACTCTTGAAACGTGTAAACATAACATAAAACAAAAGACACGTGGTTGTCCAACATTGTAGTGCAGTATTAGTGTTACCCATCCGTGAAAACTGCTGCAGGTGCTTTATCAACGACGTCGTCACAAAACAATGTCGTACGTTGCTGCAGTAAGTATGGTTTATTAACTGCGGTGTCACAGGGACATTATTTTGCTGGGAATTTACACAATGCTCTGATTTTGTAATTTTCAAACTTAAGATTTTTTTCTGCTGAAGATTTATTATACTGATGTGCACTTTCACGTGAAGCTTTTGTTTTGACGTCATACATATTTGTTTAATTTATGATTATATGTGTATAATCTATTCACCTCCGACCACTCTACCGACCAAAAAGTATAACACTTTTGGTGGAAAATTAACTTACAAATTATTAGTAACCCAAATTATGACTTTTTATCACTGCTTTTAGACCATTCATATTTTTGAGGTAAATATTATCGTAAACATGAAAAGACTTACGTAAAAAATAACAAACACTAAGTAAGTCTTAAATAATAACACATACACTGTGATGTGGAAGTCTAAGACTAGCGCTGGGGGGCTAAATAAAAGACAAGCAGAAAAAAGGGAACAAAATTAAAATATTACCGCTTCCAACTTTTTATTTTGCAGTTTTCTTTCTTTCTTTAAGATTATGATTACTGACAGTTAATTGTTTAATAGAAAACAAATCAGATAAATGTGTTATCGCAGTTCGCAAAAGCTTGTACTGTTCATTTAAAATATGACTTTAACCTTTTGTGCATACATTCCAAAAACATCGTTATAAAACAAGAAGGAAAGATTTAATTGTAAGACCACATTAGTAACACATTTTTTCCAGCTCTAAAAATTTTGTTGTTACAAAAATGGTTTATTTTCTTTGGGGTCTTGATACTTTTTCTTACAAATTTTAAAGAAGGAAGTCAGAATAAACATGTGGGAAGGTGCAGGAAGACATTCTCCAGGAGATATTGCCCTTGTAAGAGCGCCCGGGGAGCCATTTTGGCGGTAATGTCGGTGGTTATGTCGGGAGGGGGTGGAGTGTTCCTTACACTTTTGAGAGGTACATCTATCCCTTTGAGAGTTTTGAGTTGTGGCCCTTATATTTTTTATCACACCAGTTAAGTTTAAAAAAAATTACCAGATCACTAAAGTTAGCGTTAGTTTGATTTTTATTTCTCACTTATCGAGAGTAACATGATATTTATTACTTGCTGTGATAAGGAGTAGTGAGAAAGGTGCATAAACATGCATTTTTATGACACACATTGCAGAAGAACATAGTCTGTGGCTGTTAACTTAAAATTATCAACTGCCATCTGATTTTAAACACTAAAGTAAAAAAATAAAGTAAAATATAAATATCTATAAATGTGGATTATTTTCATAAATTTATTTTTGAATTTAAAGCTCAGAGAAAGGATGTCAGTGGTCCTTATATCGTTATTACTTCGAGGCTCAACGAAACCTTGTTAAAGCTCTTAAAGCCAAGGCCCTTCTATTTTCTCAAATAAGTCCAAAAGATTTGATAGAGACAACTGGAACATTTAATTAATAAGTTCTTTTTAGGTTTCTGGTCTAGAGAAAATTAGAAACTAAGTTACTTTGAAACAATTAAACTTGGGAGCATTTCACCTCAATACGCAAAAAAACCCAACACAAATTTTTCCAATAAGTGAGATATGAATTGAAAAGTTGAGTTAAATACAAAAATGGTAGAATGAGTTGTAGGGTAGAAACAAAGTTTTCCCTATCCAAAAATTTTCAGGTAAAGATATCTAAAACACAAAGTTAAATTTGATATAAAATATAATATATGTATTAGTTAGTGTAGTCAGGAAAATTATTTGTAAGTTTGAAATGTGCAAACATGTAACTGGATTTACTATACAATAGTGTGTATTCTGTACCTAAATGTACTTTGAACCTTGCACTATATGTTATTTATTAATCAATTACTCGATAACCAACTCGCTACATATATGAGTTTGAATATAGTAGAATAAGGTGATAAAATAAAAATGAGCGTTTTTTTTAAGTATACAGATATAATTTGAAGTGAATTGGAGAATTATCTAACTATATCAATTACCCTTTAACGAATTAAGAATCATTTTACGAAGAGCTGGGCATTATATCTAAAGATGTATTATAATTTTTTAGTAGTAAATATTCCGGTACTATTAACTGCAACAGATATTTCATTCATTTTTAATTTTAAAGTAACAAACACGCCTAAGGTCGTCACTGAGCTTTCAGCTCTCCGTGTCACGTCCGCAATTTGGTAAATTGAAATGCTAAGAATTCTTCCCTCAAACATCTTCAAAACCTTATGTTTTAATAAGGGCTCACCACTACATTGACTTATCTTCTTAGATATTAAACACATTAGGAAAGCTACGGGCCTCATAATATTCTCCTACTCATTATGAGTAGGAGTGCCTCATCCACTGAACCAACTTGAACATTTGAGGTGTTATTAAAAGCTCTATTATTCCAAAATGTTATTCTATTATTGTTATTGTATGCCATAGTATTTATTGCACGCCATAGTATGTTATTGTATTAACAAATTTCATAACATGTTTTCTAAGGAAAAAACTCTACTTAAAGGTTCAGCCTTTTATAAAGCTATTGAAATAGGAAATTCAGTCTCAGCTGAGATATTCAGGTGCATTATCTGATCGTAAAGTGGTTTTACCTATTCCGATTAAAATTTTCAGAATGTTTTTAAATTGTGTTAATTAACTTTATAAGTTATGATTATGATCTTTAGGTTATTATATAATTATTTTGTCTTCTTGGAATTTTTCGTATTGTAGGTTTTGAATACTCAAGTGAGCAAATATTTCGTACGGGTTGACTTTTCACAATTAAAATAGCTTATAAATCTATAAGTATGTGTAAAATATGTTACTTACATCTTTATTTGATGATTTTATAGTCACAAAACCTAATTATATAAATTTCTTTGATTTAACCGAACGTGTATAACAACCATCTTCATAATATATATGACTAACAATCATTAAAATACATAATGAATATTGTAAATATAAGTATGTATAATAATCAACCTTCATAACAATGCTTGAAATACTATAAAATCTCCGAGTACTTCTCCCATTGCATTTTAACGTTTTGATTTTCACCTCTGTCAGGGGAAGCTCTTTGGTCAGATTATTATTTATAATTATGCGCATAATTATGCTACCTAGTGTATGTTATTAAAAAAATTATTGCGGACATTTTCCATCACTGATTACTGAAAACCAGTTTCACGACGTTTCGGGATCTAGAATCTGACCCCGTCCTCAGGTGAGATTCCAGATCAGATCCCAGTCAGATTCCAGATTCCGTAACGTCGTGAAACTTGTTTTTACTAATCAGTGATGGAAAATATCCGCATTGATTTTTAAATAAAATACACTCACTATCTTCAACAATGAATTTTAAACAAGGTTCCCAGTGTTATTGGGTTTGTAAGGCCTAGTTATACTGAGTGTAAGGTTGTTGGTATTTTCTTTGTTTTTCGTTCCAAGCAAACCTAAAATAATTATAATAACAGCTTCTTGTCATTTATTGCAACTTTGTCTTACTCCCGAACATTTCACAGGAACCGTGACAGTAGCGCAGCCCCAGACGCATCTATCCTGCTTTGGTCAGCTTGTCCTTCAGGGCTTTAATGTCCAGCTTCTTGCTAGAAGCCAAGTCTGCCAACAGTCGAGCCAGCTCCGGGAACCCGATGTCGGGTTTGCCCAGCTTCTTGTAGGCGGAGGCAAAATCCGCTTGGGTAACGTTTTTACCATCGATGACCTGAACGAAATAGCTTTAGTTTATAGAAAGAAAACTAGTCTTGATCTAGAAGATCAAGTAAGTTGAAGTAAGTAAGTTGAAGAAGAATTAATCGGAATGGGTGTATTTAAATAGAAAGTATATAATTGTTTGGGTATAAATAATTAATTTGGAAATAATCTAGATAATATATACTTCTAGCCTATAATAGAATGTATTTAAAGTTCCCTAAGCAGAGAAAATATTGTTTTATTTCTTCATTTTACGCTATTTACAAGTAAAGAAAATAATAACAAGTGACTCCTAGTAGACGATATATATATTTTGGAGTGAGAGAAAGTTGTTTAATTTATGCCGTCTTAAAAACATCAACCCTTAGTCTCCCCCATATTAGGGTTTCAAATTCGCAATGATAATCTTCTGAAGTTGTTTTATTCAATCGCCTACTTACTTAAATAAGGTTTTATAAATATCTATATATAGTATATTACTCTTTACATCCAAATCAGGTCATGGATTTATTAAATGATTTCAAATATGAATAAATTGCCAGTGGATGTCTGTGTTGTTTGCTCGTTACTCATAAAAGACATTATATCGTAGATGAATAATATTGAATCTGAAGTGGATGACAATGGCCATTGCTTTGATGATTTTATTTTACGCCCATACTAGTGTTACAAACCTATTCTTAATTTGCATTAACAAATTTGATAATTTTTGGTAATTAAACTATTTAATATTTGTGTTATTTTCGAATTTTATTATTAGTAGATCTGTCCCGTGAATTTTGTTCCTTAAAATCACATATTGATACTTTACTACGTTAGTGTTACTATGACAGCTCTCTGGTAGTTTTTATCACTTTGGAACTCCATAAGCCCAATGTCAAAATGTAAATTTACAAATTATTTGTTTGGCAAATTTAAATGTTTCTGGGGTTAAATAATTGACAATCGCTTTCTTTGGCACAAAGCCCCCTGTTTTCAAAGGTAAAGGTCTAGCCGCTCGTATCTATAACCGGGCCTACAGGACGTAATCATATGATAACTCCTCATCCTCTACCTGCGCCTTGGTGAACCACGCCTCCACCGCCTGCTGCCCCATGGACCGGCCGTCCCCCGTCGCCGCCTTGGCCACCTTGGCGAAGGTGTTCTCTAGGTTCACGTCGGTCAGGGAATTTTTGTCTAGGTTGGCCGGGCTGCACATCTCGGGGTGCTTGAGGAGTTCTGTGAGTAATAAACTGGGGATTTACGTGGAACCACCGCAGTGAGCGTATTAAAAGCTTTCAACTAGATTTTTTAAGTTAAACATTTCCTTGGAAACGTATATTTTAACTACCATCTAAATAGCCTGTTGCAGTCGGATCATACGGTAAAATGATTCTTTGAATTGCCCATAGGAAGCTCTGACGCTGGTAGCACGAAATTATAATTTCCAGTAATAAAATATATTAAGATTTTGACTGTGATGATGTAACTTAGCGTAATTTATGATTAATAAATAATGCTTAAGTACCTGAATTCTAGTGGTTGCTACAATACGGTTTAGTTAAGTTATTTAAAAATATATTTTCAGCACTAAAAAAACATTAGTATTAGAACCAAGACGCTCTTCGTACAGTAGATTAAGACCTGCAATTTGAACAATTGGTAAACGTAATATTTAATGTACATTATGGGGTTCTAATATCAAGTTGAGTATACTCCATCTGACCCACCCAATTAGTGTTGTTTATTTATAAAGAAAAATGTAGATTGTCCGATCCATAAAACTTAACCAACTTATTCACTTATCAGTTTGCCTAACTATTATAAATACATATCTGAAATAAATGCAACCCTAACTATATACTAATGTAAAAATAGCCTGGATTAAATTGGATACTGTTAATTGTTATACCCCAAAAAAGTATTATATAAAATAATATTTAAAGTTAAAAAGTATTGCTTGGGTTTAAAGCTTTTTTCCATGAAAAAATTATTATTTGTCATAGAAAATATATAAAATTAATTTAATTAGGATTATAAAGGATCAAAGAATATGGAAATAGTATACAGACATTCAAGCACTCTTTCACACAAAGAATACAAGTCAATTTTCTATCTATTTCTTCTTGATGTAGTTGGTTCAAGCATGCCTATATAAATGGATCTTTTAGATTCGGTTTTATATTTTATCAATGATTTAATCGTTTATTGAATGCAAATTAATCTTATTTCCCGCGCATTAAGGCAATGAGATCGAACAAGAAAACTGTTATACGAAACTGCCATTATGAGGGGAAAACTTTTAAAGGGAGTTGGGCTTTTCAGCCGTAAAACTTCATAAACTCCGAAATTTGTAATCCGAATATTTTATTTTTGAATTTATGCAATCTAAAACCAGGATATTATCACTTTTACTCTATCACATATTAGGATCCCGTTTTACGATAATGTACTATATTTATTAACTTACATCACCTAATACTAAAGATTAATTATAAAAGAAACATTTAATGATATTTAAGTAATTTCCAAAGACAATATACATTATGTAATTAGTTTCCGTTTAGCAGAGGAGCCATTTATTTTCCTCCTTCATTGATGAACTAATCATTCAAATGAGAGAACGAATTTCCTCGTTGATTGCCTTTCAGAGGAGATGGGAATTCAACTCCTTAAACGTGCCCTAAAAGTTCACAACCAACCATCGTGTTATTAAAGTGTTTTTAATAAAAATTAGTAAGGCAATTATTTTTTTTCATTAAGGAGGATTACCTAATACAATTTAGACTTGATAGTTACTAAACATGTACGCACCTGTTAGTTGAGCAAACTTTTGAGAAATCGATAACCTTTTGAAAAAAGCTATACCTTTTGTCATCAATTAAAATAGCAGCTGTTATTTTATCACTATGGAAAAAGTGACGCTTTTCGATACTAGCTCAAGTTTAACGACCAAGGTTGGAAAATGAGTGAACATTTGGCCCGTGTGATGAAACATATTTGTTGTCATACTGCACAACATATTAAACAACTATTTCACAAAACTAAAATTTTACAACTTGTTTACCTTTAAAAGTTCTCTCCCAAAATGGCTTCCATATTGTTCTTGCTATTTAAAACAAACAGCTGTAACAGATGTATTCAACTATTGTCTTTTACGTTTGTGTTGGTGTTAGGTTAGACTAACTATAACGATTGATATATCGAACGCTGTCGACTACCATTAAACCAACAACAATGCAACAATGAATTACAATCGATAATAATAATCGATCACTACTCTCGATAGAATCGATTACTTACAATAAACGCACACAAGTTTGCAATTTTACTAAAATCATATAAACGACAAAAAAGATCGCTGATGACTTCGACACCAGCTGAATTATTTTTGCTCTAGGGCTAAAAAAACTACTTTAGCCCCGAAACGTATGTATTGAAAACAGCCGTTTTCAAAGCAGTAGGCCTATGACGAAAAAAAGATTATTTGGCACAGTAACAAAAATAATGTTTCATATTTCAGCTACACTATTCCTAAAAAGAGAATTTAAAATGTTAGATAGACTGTTGTTACATTTAAGGTATTACTGCGATAGCCTCAATGACACTAATTGACCAATTTACACCTTAAGGGCTTTTATTTATCTTAGTCGAATTCTAAAGCTGGATATTTTCACTTTAATACGTAAGAAAGTTTATAAATATACTGAAACTTTCACCCAACGTCGATTTTAAATTTCTCCCCTATGTATTTAACCTATTGTCTCATCTATATTTATAAAAAAGGATGTTCGTTTGTTTGTTTGTTTATGGACTCGGACAATGTTGGACTGTTTGCCATGAAACTTGGTATATATATGTAAAAATTTCACGGAGAAGGTTTTTAAGCCATCCATTTCGTCCTAACTCAATTGGATTCCTCCCAAGAGGCCCAAAAGAGTTCCCATATAAACCTTATGGAAAGATATTGTTGTTTTCATAAAAGCTAATGATATGTTTACTTGAACAGGTGATCTGGGTGATATTGGTTTTAGTTGGTCAAAGGCATGACAACGTCTGCCGGGCAACAGCTAGTTTTTTTTATAAAAAAAAATTAAACGTAAATAGTATAACAACCAAGAGTTGGTAAATGTTATTCATTTCAATGAATGAGCACTGAAATTTAAGTTATTATAAGATAATTTATAATTATTATGTTTTTATATATTGTAGAAGTTATCGAACACCTCAAAGATACACTGATTATAATAAATCTCGAAGATTTTCCCTCTAGCTGATCTTTGAAATAGAGATTTCGAATAGTTTTGTGAGAGAATACTTGAATATAAATCCTTTACTTTAAGATAAACGATTGTAAAATAAAATAATCCAAGCTTGGAACCGTCTCCTGATGGCAGTATAATGGCAGTTCTGGAACGGCAAACTCCTCAATGCAGTAGGGCCTGCTCGGAATCCGCATCGATTGGACATTATTGCTTCTTCTCTGTTCTTGTATTTTGTTCTGTTATCCTTCAATATAAATGTCTCACGAGATTGACTTTAAACGAATTCTAAGCTGTGTAATATATACGAGTTTCATGTTTATCGTTAAATAATCGTATTTTATGTGAACATAATTTTCCAACTTCTAGTTATAATAGAACTAGTAGCTTACAAGGGCTACTGACCTATGGGCTATGGGCAACTAACCTACACCCCTAACATATGGTGTTTGTGTAAGTGGATAATGACAGCTGATCATTAGTTCATTTCGCTTATTAATAAAAACATGATATTTGACATAATAAGAAAATTATTGGATCGTATAAGTCCAGTGGGGCGTAGCCCACATCATTTTTTACATTTCTGGTATTTTTCCCACCGTCCTCAAGCTTTAAATCGAATCTTCATATCCTAACTTAACTTTTTCCTAGCTCTAGATATTTCGTGGGGACCGATTCGCTTAATGAATTGAATATACAGATATATGAATATATATCCTAACCAAAGAACAATAAAGTTCTATCGCAGGGTTTTTTTGAATAGGTTTAATTGCCTAGTCACACTACGTATTATTGCTAACCTCTAGAGGAATTTGGAACTTAAATTTGGTTCGTATTTTTAGCTATTTCTGTTGGCGTTGGGCTTCCTTGTAAAATGGTAATAATAATGATAAAAATCACTGATTTTTATAGTTTTATCAACTCATTTGTAATATATTTCAGTATGTTTTATTGCTAAACTTTTAACTCAACTATAATCACGATTTCTCTTTTGACGAGCAAAAGTGTGATAGTAATTTTTCTTGCTGTTCTACTTACGACCATTGGCTGTCACTGGGATGTAATCGTACCTGGAAAAAACAAATAATAATTAATGACATATATATTTTAATTTTTTTCAAAAGCAACAAGGACAAAACAAATATATTTCTCGTATATCATTGGAATTTCTTAAAGCAACTAAAGGCAATCATTACAAATTCAGAGAAAGGTTAGTGGGACTTGGTACGGTTTGTGTTCTATACAATATAATTCTCATCTAATATACGACATAAATAAAGTTTTGGGATTCTCCTTGTTAAACGGGCTGCATCACTCAATGTAATTAAAATACAAGTTGCCAATTATGTCTGAGTGAAACCAATCGTCCTATTGAATTCTAGGAGCAACTCTAATATTGTTGCATCGTATTTATTTTGTACATTTTACATCCCCGATACCTTTTGGTTCTAATTATTTGATTATGAATATTTTGCAAAAATAAAATAAAATATTTGATATTCCAGTTTATTTCGTAAGTTGATGCGCATAATTCACATGATACATTAAAGGATTTGAGGACATTGCATTGAATTTTTACAGAGGTAAAACGTCTTGAACAGTCTTACAATACATAAACTATTTCAAATTTACTCTAAAATAAATAGAAAATCAGAAATATTTCAATTCTGAAATACATTTTTTTTATTACCTTAAATACACTTCGGGTGAGAAGTAAATATGTCGCAATAGATTTATTTTAACGTTTACGGTTTGAATAACAACAATACAAAAGTCATTTTTATGAAGCATCCTAATCAATTTAATTTGTTTGTAGGTACCTCTTCAAATTATTTGTAAATGCTTCTTTTGTAACAATATCATTCTTTTCATTAATGTATTAAAAATCAAGCGAATATTTTCATACATGAATATTTATTTTTAGTCTAAAAAAACACAATCTGTTAAATTAGTATTTTGCTTGGATACATTGCTTCGACATAAAATAAAAATGGTTTATGCTAAATAAATTCGATATCAAATTACTGTTTATTTGTTACAACTATAAACTGTAGAATATACTGACTGTTCCCTTGTCCCACCATAAACGATGTCTTGGAGATACAAATTCACAAACCAAACCATCAATCCGACTAGACTAACAGGTCAACAATGAAGAACGATATTGGTGGAGATGCACTAATTGGTTAGGAGCCATCCATGCCGACAAGGTTCGAATGTTGATGCTAATTGGTCAAACGAGTGGTAAAGACATTTTGAATTGGGTATAAGAAATAGTGGAACGTACCTGTCTTGTGTCAAGAATAGTTTAATATGTAATTCTCTCATTTTCAGCTCAGAACAAATAATAATAATCGAATGTCGATGACGATGGAAACCATCAACAATAAAATTATACTTAAAACTTGCAATAACCTTAATACTTAGATATTTTAAGTTTTATTAATGTAGCGGTTGGTTATGTGAGTATGTGCCTCTGGGAAATAGTACACATTATGTAAACATTATTGTCAAAGAAGTTTTTTTTACCAAATACGATATCTTCATAGCGTTCTTTGCCATAACATAGTATGGTGTTTTAAACAGCGTACATAAGAAAGATACCTTAACAAATGCGTTCACAGCAGTCGGGTTTGCGGATTGTATGAGGTGGAAATATACGCTTCATCAGGCAGCAGACGCTTAATCTTACTATAGTTTATTTACTAATCTAACTGGTGTACGTTAAATTTAACGTTATAATGTAATCTAATAACGTAATAATTTTATTGACTGGTGTAATTTGAAGATTAACTGCGCGACACAAGTGTATCGCATACCAAGCAAATTAGGGTCTGTTAAAAAACCCAATTATAAAATACCCAGAATTTATTGTAACCGAGAGTATTAAATTTAAAACTAATAAGTACAACTGATTTAATGTAGAAACTGAATAAAATAAAACTGAATATATAAATTAATCGAATCTTAATGAAATGCATCTAGTCTGAAAATGAATAAAATCTAGTGAAAATGAATCGAACCGTGAGCCTCCGAGGTGTCACGCGGTTGACGCAAGACGGACGACTGAAGGGTTGAGGGCGAGGGCATAAATATCTTACCTCTTCCCTCATTCCCTTAAGTCAGCGCTAACACAAGAACTCAACTTTGATCTAATAGGTTACTGTATTCTAAAAGTTAGGTAAAACTTATTTTGATTCTTTTACTGCTGTATTTTTGGTCAGCTGTAGTTACAGTTTTTTAGTTACAAAAAGTAACTGGGATGCTTTTGATCGTTTTACGGTTGTAGGTTCGATCGGTTGTCGGTTGAGATATCAGATAGACGTATGTCAATAATTACGTAAATTCATTGGTATATTGGAACAACGGAACAAAATTGGTACAAATATGAGATGTAAGGAGTTGTCACTTCACTAAGGATCTTAAAAACTAAAAGCCGTACAAATAGCACTTTTAGATCGTCAATATCACCAGTAAGCTGACAAGCTATACATTTTAATCTATTAAGCCCGTCACATATTCATCGGTGCATTAATATTATTCAGCTTGATTTAATCACGTAATCATGTTTCTGATTGACTGTTAGGATTATTCCCTGATTTATGTCATTTGGAAATTTGACGAGAGCGTGGTGTTAGGCTTTAGTCATTTTTTAGTCGTTTACTAATGTTCACGCACAACAAATATATCACCTCGACTGATTAGGCTGAAGTTTGGTAAGAGTTTGTAGTCAATATACTCACTCTTTTTAGGCATATTTTTGTTACGAAAATACTTTAGCGCTCATCTTCATTGGTTTTCAAATTATTATCTGTTTGACATTTGATTAGCTTAGTAGATGTTTTTTATTTAAGATTAAAACACGAATGCAGCATTCAAAACTGTTGTAATCATTCTACTGTAGCTGGTTGTTGAATATAATTACATAATCCTTAAATAACTTAAAATAGGATGTTTTAAAAATTGGCTAAATTGTTTTGAGTATTTCTGTTGCAGAAAATTACATTTAATTGATCCACATTTGATTCATGGTTTGATTCAATTGGGTCGAATTGGAACTAAACATTGTTAAACGTTTCATAACACATATTGACAGGCATTAGATGACGTATAGCATGACATAATGAATGAATATTGGCTAAGAAACATTTCATTTATATCTGACACAAATTGTAATTATTGGAATCCATTCATCTTGACGTCATTATTCTTAGTGACGTTAGAATAAATTTAAAAAAGTCAACAGTAATATACATTTTATTTGAGGACTGTACCGAAACAAATTGTGTAGTGTTCAAACTAAAAAAAAGATTTTTAATTTATTCTTCAGTTTAAAAATTATATAGGCCTAACTAATTAAATACAAACAAAATGAAATTGCATATTTGAACTAATAACAAAAAATTAATACCTTAAGGCAATCACCCAGTTAATCTTCTCTGATATGTCAAAACTACTATGTAAAAACTAGAATGCTAAACTTCATTGCAAGATGGAGTTTTACGGCTATTAGAATCCAAGCGCTGACACAAAGCTATGTTAACTTACAACCGAACTTGAGTAACTACGGCGTCGTGGGCACTCAGGAGCTTTATTCTGAGTGAAGTTATTGATGTGGAGTCGCAGCGACGTCGAGAGTGATTTCGAATGTCGGCAGTATAACAGCTCGAATGTTAGTTATAACGTTTTAAGCTGGAACGAAACTTGTTTTAATATTTGTATAGAAATATTGTAAATATTACAACTCTTAGAAAATCAGAGTGGATTATATATTTGCAGTTCATTGGGATTCCTAGGTGTCGAAATTCTGAAAATGTTCAAAATTACCTCAGAGTTTCACCCCCGTTGGCCTTGGTTTTGCCCCTGTTGGCCTTGGTTTTGCCTACGTTTTAGTGTTTATTAATGGCATGAGGATATGAATTTATCTGTTCATTTGGTGATTGTAAAAACATTTATATGCATTGTGTTAAATATAAACTGCTTGTATATACAGGGTGGAAAAAGTTTGGAATCCGTATAATATATTTTAAATTATTTGAGTAAAAGAACTAAAACTTTGAAAATTTTTTAGGGTCTAAAACTCGATTTTACAAGGTACTTGACATTGCACCTCCAAGTGGGAGCGGTCCACAAGGAGTCGGAAGAAAATCTTAAATGTAAGCTTAGGTAAAGATGTACATCAATTTAAAGACCAAGTCTAGCTGAGTTAAATGTCGCAAACCGAACTTCAAAAGCTTTTTCGTTACAAAATAGTGGCTGTTTAAATAATTTGTAAAACTGTTGGACTATTTTACAGCTTTAAACATATATTTAAATAGCTGCTAATTTGTAACGAATAATGCTTTTGAATTGCGATTTGCGGCATTTAACTCAACTAGACAAGGCTTTTAAAATGATTTGCATCTTTACCTATGCTTAAATTTAAGATTTTTATCTGACTCCTTGTGGACTGTTCCCCATTGGAGGTGCATTTTCAAATTGTACCTTGGAAAATAGACTTTAAACGCTAAATAATTTTGCAAAGTTTTAGTTTTATTACTCAATAACTTTAAAGATGTTACACCGTTTCCAGAATTTTTTCCTCTCTGAAAAGGTGGAACTACTCGTATATTGTGGTCATCATTTCATCATTTTCTTTCTATTTACTAACCAATTATATGGTCAAAATTAGGGGTGGAATTGATTAGACAGGAAACGGAGGGTTTTGTATATGGGTTTGTTTATGAGTGGGGTAAAAATGGCGGCCACCTTGTAGGCTTCACCTTTTCTTGGAGATTAACATGGGTTTACATACTCAAAATGTATTAAGATCGTTGGGTGTATGTGATTATAAAAGTTCTTTAGTTTATCCCCAGAATTCAGCACAAACAAGTGTTTCACTCTCTACTAATCTCCCCTTTGTAACAGGGATCATCAGGATCGTTATCTTTAAGTAACTGTAATACAACTTTAAAACAAAGGTTATAGATTCTATACAAAATTGTTACCATGCTAAAAACAAGGAAAAACACAAGCTAAAAGGTTTTAAAATCTGAAATCGGTAATGAAAAGTACAATACTTGTATTAATAATAAGGGGGTATTGTAATAATAATAAGGGGTGTAACTAACTATGACCAATGTAACTATGTAATTATAATGTAACATCGGGGTAATAAAGAGCATTGGAAAGTGTTACATTCAAAACCAATAGTTTAAAATGATATTAAACCTTTCATAAATTTGATCAGGGGAAATATATTTTTTGAAAACATTAAGTCACTCTTTCTTATTTTAAAATGTTGTAATTTTCTTCACAATTGTCTTATAGACTAGATCTCAGTTAAACATTGCTTTACTGAGAGAAGTCAAATCCAAACATCCCCAGTAATTGCTTGGGCTGCCTGAGGATTCACTTTATAATTGAAACTGCTCGCATGCGTTCTCAACTCAAAACTTAATTATACTAGACAACATTGGTTTTGCATTTTGCATTTTAATGAATTGTTACATCACTACGGATACAAATATGAATAGAATATTTTGTATCCATTATATTAAATATGTGGTACATTTTATGATAAGAAATGGAAAAATTATGAAGAACAAATGTGTTACACATAAATTATGAAATGTGTAGTAGATTATGTTTGTTATTAAACCTGCTCGATTGAAACAGAAGAGTTACTGAATCAATAAATATGAAAACACATGCGTGGAAAATTATTTAACTTGGGTAGAAAAAAAAACTCGTATAAAATTTGAAGAATAGCATGGAGGAATAACTCCTAAAACAAATCCAATATCAATAAATACAAATTAAAATAGACGTATTTTTTAGTTTGTTACGCATTTTATATGCTGCAGTTACTTTAGGCCTACCATCAGAAATAAAAATTTGTAAAATTAAAATAATATTAATTAAAATTATTTCTTTATTTTCTCCCACCCGAGACGAATATTTATTGCCTCATTTCAATTTCTATTCTGACAGTTAATTGTAATTGATACTCGCCTTACCTTCCATGATTCTTTTTTCTTATTTTTTTTTCTTAATATAATAATTCTGAAACGGTATTTTAATCAGATTTTCTTATCACATACTCAACTCGCTTTGGTTTGTAAATATCTCCTAACAACCAGTCAGTTATAACGTGGACATTTCTACTGTACAATTTCCCCTTATATTGTTTCAAATTGTAAACTTCAAAAACACAAAACTTGATTTTCATTTCGTCAGTTGAAACTTAGAGAGAGTGAAAGGTACAATGTTGCTCGACAGCTTTAATTAAAAGCACTTCGCTAACTCTCCTTATTAACGTTCAACTTTAGACTGCCATACTATAATGGTTAATTCCATACTTCTTTCTCCAAATGTTATTTCAGTTTAGTTAAATAGACAACATTAAAATAACATTTAAAACTCTTTCATATAAAGAAATAAATATTGTTTAAGCCTATATTCTATACTCTAATATGAGTAAGGTTTGCTTGCTTGCTTGCGACACTGATCTCGAAAACGGATCCAACGATTTCCTTCAAATGTTCATGATAACTAATTTCTGGGATAAAAATAAGTTCTAGACAGGCCTCATCCCCAGGAAAAATTAAATAATGTAAAAAAACTAAAATGAAAAGTTAAAAAAAATAACATTGGGCTTATGTAGTTTCAAATCAAAACAAAAGAATTGTAACAGCTGTTCATAATCAACCAGGGAACTGTCAAAGTAATACTCATGTTGTATATGATTATTAACATGTGGTTTCCTGAGAGCAGAGATTAAAAGATTTGAGTGAAGATTGCATATATAGAGTATTAAAATAAATCAAAGGGACATTGAGCTATAAATAACAACTGGAGGGACCTTAAAAATGTAGAAAAGAGGCTAATGAATAATACAAATCTGATTATCAGTAGGGGGAAGTGGTGAAATATTACTCCGAGTCATCTAAACAAACTGACTGACCTTCCCCCACGCAAAGCTCGGCCCCCAGGTACTTCTATACTCTAATATGTGTAAGGTTTGCTTGCTTGCTTGCGACACTGATCTCAAAAACGGATCCAACGATTTCCTTCAAATGTTCATAATAACTAATTTCTGGGATAAAAATAAGTTCTAGACAGGCCTCATCCCCAGGAAAAATCAGATAATGTAAACAAAAAATAAAATGAAAAGTTAACAAAATTAACATTGGGCTTATGGAGTTTAAAATCAAAACAAAAGAGTTGTAACAGCTGTTCATAATCAACCAGGGAACTGTCAAAGTAATACTCATGTTGTATATGATTATTAACATGTGGTTTCCTGAAAGCAGAGATTAAAAGATTTGAGTGAAGATTGCATATATAGAGTATTAAAATAAATCAAAGGGACATTGAGCTATAAATAACAACTGGAGGGACCTTAAAAATGTATAAAAGAGGCAAATGAGTTATACAGATCAGTAGGGGGAAGTGGTGAAATATTACTCCAAGTCATCTAAACAAACTGACTGGACTTTCCCCGAGTAAAGCTCGGCCCCCAGGTTTTAAAATAATATATAAGGAGGTAGAGAAAAAGCCAAGACAGGTCATCAAGAATTGCTTTGTGTTCCGATAAGTGACAGTTTTACAGTTTGAAAGTTGAAAACAATATTGCTATTTACTTCCTATTTTGTAAACAATGAAACAAACCAACATTGGGCTTGAGTGGCTCGATGTAAATACATGTTACAATGATCTCCTGCAAATTACTACAGGTGCTTCATTTCCTGTGAAATGTTGGCCGCTGTTCATCACAATTCATCGTCGTTGCCACATACACACACAAGAACATGTTAGGTCAGATCTCTCGTTATGGCTGGGTTATGAACCAATGTATGTTACTGTATTATAAAAATTCACGGTTTTGGAGTACTGTGGAATTTGCATATCTGTAACTTTGGGGTTAGTATTATCATTGACTTCAGTGTCTATAGTCTATGGTATTATTGTTATTGATGTGTCCTGAAAATGACTCATCAATATGCCACTCTGTGTAAATGTTTTACTGTGTTATATATTATCGATAGGTTCCTTCAAGGTCCAAAACTGGAACCAGCTTCCATTGGTTATTGGGCCATTAATTATCCTGACCAAAAGAATAATTCGGTTTTAGTCACTAACAAGGCTACGCCAGGCATCTCACCCATTCTACAGTCATCATTCATTCTTATTCGCCTTAAAATAAGCTCTAGTACCGTCGGCGTCTTACAGACTCATTAAGTGATAGGGTTCTACAAACAATGCTATTACCCATGAGTTTAAATAGTTTATTAAGTATAAAAAGGTATGTTTGACTTAAACAAGTTTTAATTACGTAGATTTAATTGCGTTTTCTGGTCACAGTATGCATTTTTGATAGTTTTTTTTTTATTAATCCAAACTACTTTTAATTTAAAATACCCCCGTAGCAGCAAACCTGCGTACTCAGCGAATTTCCAATAGATATATAAATGTCTTAATACTACATAAAGCCACTTACCAGGTTTCATAAAAATATATTCACAAATAAGCGATATATACAATTTTAATTATTCACCATAAGAATAACATTGGGGCTGAGTACGCAGGTTTGCTGCAACAAGGAACACAAAAAATGGATTTTTATGCTAATATCAATATAACTTAACTAGGTGAAGTCATATACCAGATTTGATTAATTTATGTTCATAATTAAGGGAGACATGGCATTTAATTATTATCCATAAGAATAACATGGGGCTGAGTACGCAGGTTTGCTGCTACGGGTGCCTTTAGCAAAAAATAATTTTTTTGAGCAAATATCAATATACCACAACCAGATGAAGCCATATACCAAGTTTCGTCAGTAAACGTTCATAAATAAGCGAGATATAACATTTTTCTTTTCCTCCATAAGAATAACATTAGACAACGTACTGTGTTTAGCACTTTCAATATCTCGGTAACCAATTGACGTAGAGAAATGATAAAAATACCAAATTGTGTGTTTTTTTAAGCTGAATCCAATGATAAAAACTAAAATTTGATTTTTTTCAAAAATTACATGTAAAAAATTCAAAAAACCCATTTTTGGGGTACAAAACCCCCCAAAATACCCCTTCGGATAAAGCGATCTGGCTGGTTTTCAAACTTAAAGTCATAAATGTTGCTTTACACGTTTATACCAAATTTCATCAAAATCGGATCATTTTTACGAGAGTTATCGTGCTCACGGACACACACACACACACACACACACACACACACACACACACATATATATATTGCAGTTTCAAGAGGGGGCTCCAGTCACGAAACATTTCGCGACACCTGTTATAAGCGTCACTCGCAGTCGCGCGCCTGGACCGTGTTCCTCGCCTCCTCGCCGCCCATCGGAACAGATTTATGACCCGGGTAACGATGACCTTGTGACGCGACGACGTACGTTTCTCCAAAGTATAACCATCAGATTGCAGTTTCAATAGGGGGCTCCGGTCACGAAACATTTCGCGACACCTGTTATAAGCGTCACTCGCAGTCGCGCGCCTGGACCGTGTTCCTCGCCTCCTCGCCGCCCATCGGAACAGATTTATGACCCGGGTAACGATGACCTTGTGACGCGACGACGTACGTTTCTCCAAAGTATAACCATCAGATTGCAGTGTCAAGAGGGGGCTCCAGTCACGAAACATTTCGCGACACCTGTTATAAGCGTCACTCGCAGTCACGCGCCTGGACCGTGTTCCTCGCCTCCTCGCCGCCCATCGGAACAGATTTATGACCCGGGTAACGATGACCTTGTGACGCGACGACGTACGTTTCTCCAAAGTATAACCATCAGATTGCAGTTTCAAGAGGGGGCTCCGGTCACGAAACATTTCGCGACACCTGTTATAAGCGTCACTCGCAGTCGCGCGCCTGGACCGTGTTCCTCGCCTCCTCGCCGCCCATCGGAACAGATTTATGACCCGGGTAACGATGACCTTGTGACGCGACGACGTACGTTTCTCCAAAGTATAACCAGCAGATTGCAGTGTCAAGAGGGGGCTCCAGTCACGAAACATTTCGCGACACCTGTTATAAGCGTCACTCGCAGTCGCGCGCCTGGACCGTGTTCCTCGCCTCCTCGCCGCCCATCGGAACAGATTTATGACCCGGGTAACGATGACCTTGTGACGTGACGACGTACGTTTCTCCAAAGTATAACCAGCAGATTGCAGTGTCAAGAGGGGGCTCCAGTCACGAAACATTTCGCGACACCTGTTATAAGCGTCACTCGCAGTCGCGCGCCTGGACCGTGTTCCTCGCCTCCTCGCCGCCCATCGGAACAGATTTATGACCCGGGTAACGATGACCTTGTGGCGCGACGACGTACGTTTCTCCAAAGCAGATTGCAGTGTCAAGTGGGGGCTCCGGTCACGAAACATTTCGTGACAGCTGCTTCTCCCCGAAGCAAATGTTAACTATAAAATCCCCTCTCTCCTCAACGAAATACCATAAACCGTTGACTTATTTTAAAGAGCCAAAAAATATCTAGCAATTTAAGTTAGCATTAACTTTATATTACATATAATTAATACATAAAAGTATTGATAATTTTTTAATGTTGTTGAACAATTATAATTTTAAATATCAAAATTATGCTCAGTGAACCTACTATATCATTGACCTTTTTAAAATAAGCCATAAATAAATGATTTCCGATAATACATTGAGAAGGAGTGGGATTTTCTTATTAACATAGACAGGCCACATATGGGGAATAGGTAGGAGGTAGGAGCGCCAAAGTTGGATTTGTCAGCTCTATTAACAAGTATTAGGTGATTGTGTGAGTTTCCATTGCGAGTATTTAGAAGTGCAAGTGTATATTCATTATGAATTTCCATTACTGAGCTGTAGTAGGAAATTATTTACTTAACAATGTTCCGTTCGTTCTTCACTGTAATAGCATTCTAATTGTGCACTGTGTTGTTGTATATCCATAACCATAATTCTAATCTCAAGAAATGTCAGTCAATTTTTTACCTAGCTGGTACCTGCAACTAGCTAGTTTAGTGACTTTTTCAACTGGTTTTTACTTTATTCCCGTTTTTTATACCGGTAGTAAAATATTGTTACTTTAGAAACATAAATGAAATCATAACTTCATGACGTTATTGATAATTTCAAAGTCCAGTAGGGTAGGGCTGTGAGATTAAGAATTTTGATTTATGGTTTAAAATCTTCCAATGGTTCACCTGAATTGCTATGCAAAGTTGTATACAATTGGATTAATGGATTTGATCGCATACGGGGCAAAGAAACTTTTATGTTTTATAAATTGAGATTTATTTATTTTTAAACATTCAAGTTTTCACAATCAATTATTTTTATTGTGATAACCAGGATTAAAGTGAATAGAAAATATCACTAACCAGATGGGAAAGAAGCACCAAGTTTATTTTTTTACCTACTGATAAAAATAATATGGCAAGTAAAATCTAATACATAGATTTTCTTGGCTCCCCAACAAACTGGTAAGAAATGCTGAGCACGCGGCATGGCGAGATGGTCTCGTAGACGTAATGTAATTTACACATCTTGATATCTTATCAGATCTAACAGCTGGAGTGAAACGTGACTTAACTTTATAATCTATAAATAAAAGGTTTACCTACACAAGTCTTAGTTAAAGCGTGTTTTATTTCCCAATAAATGGTTCTTTACCAGCTATTAGCGGGTCATTTTAATTAGTGGGTGGAGAACAAGTAAAAACAGGTAACAATTTTTGGGTAGTTTAACTAAAAAAATAAATATTGCAAAGTTTACCTTTTTTAGCATATAGGTGATCTATTTGTTTTATAAAGTCATTCTGAATTTCACCGTCTTGTATTTTAAGTGACTGCTGCAGATAAAAGGTTGCTTTGTTCGGATATTTGTAGGTTTCTTTGACAAGCTTTGTACCCTAAGAGACTTGCTGGGTGTAATACATGTAATGTCAGGTTCGTCTTAGTTGGTGGAGTAGCATAATTTATAATATTCACATTTATCTTTCAGTTAAATAGGTTTTACGCAGGAAGTTCTTTTGTAAAAAAATTTTGATTGTCAAAGAATGAACAGGCTCAAAACATATTTGTTACTTGTACCCCAACTAATTTATTCAGATACATCCCTAAAAAACACAAATTCTATCAAAATAAGTAAGGTACAGTCAAAAAGTAACCAAGGGCTCTATTGTACTCTAGATTTTGATTTGTTTACTATAATTGGACTATAGTTGTTAAGAATTTGTACAAGCAATGAATTACTAAAGGTAAATGAGGAGAAACGAATTCAATAACAAAAATTGAAAAATACGAATTTGCCTAGCAAATTGTCAAGTAAGGGTCTCGTACAGCAAATTAAATATGCAAAAGCACATGACGCTAACATGACCTTCGTCCTATCTCAAACATGATCTTTGTGTTGAATAGCTTTATCAACATGAAATTCGACTTGACAGCAACCTTGACCCGGTATATACTCGACTGATCGTCTGGAACGATCAGCTGGCTTCGATTATCGATTGTGTTATAATCGATACGTTTTTATCGATTACCACAGATCTACAAAGCTGTTGGTCCCGGCTCCCTTGCACCTTTGTGCATAAATATATCGACTTTAAAATACATTATCAAAGTCACAAATGTCTCAGGGATAATCGAGCTGTAAGGGTAAGATGAATTATTCATACTTGCGAGTGAATTATGCATTACACCGATAAAATATCCACTCGACAGTTAAGAGGATGTTTATTGTATTACTAACATCCTTAAAACTTACTTTAAAAAATATAGACTAAAGTTTGCATTACAATGTTTTTATAAAAAAATCAATTATTTTTATAAAACACCATACTGAATTTGTTAACTATTTTTATTTATGAAATTTAAACATTTTATCGCATACTAGTTGCATATCTATAACCTTTTTTGGATAAATTTCAAACGACTTGTACACACCAACCATATTGACAGCATTCTTAGCAAAATTATAAACATAACAAGTAGAATTGGGAAGAATATTAAACGAGTTAGTACGCAGCACGCTGACGTGAGGAAAGTGAATTTCCATATACAAAACGTTTAAAATTCAAAATCAGTGTAAAAACATATATTTATTCCAATTTTATTGAAATCTGAAAACATTGATTTTTCGGCTGTTCTGATGCTCCTGGTTTCATTTACCTGCAATGCTATGAATACAATTTTGCGCATTATAAGGTTAGGAGAAGGTCGAGTCAGGCTTGAAAGTAGGCGCGAAGTTGCTGGGGGTGATACAAATACACCGACGAATGAATAACATGCTTTGCTAATGTAAAAACCCCATAAGACAACGTCCTGTGTCCAGCCGATATGCATTTTCTATAATAACTAGCTAAATATCTATGCTAGAATGACGAGAGAGGACTTACAACTTTCGCTTCACTAATTCCTATCTTTTTACGTGCATTAATGTTACGTCCGGGGCTTTTCTTCCCTTTTAGGGCCCAAAAACTCGAAATTTGAATCATTAATCCCCAAAAAAAGGGGTTTAGAGTTTTCCGATTGTTTTGCCCAACGAACTTGTCCAACTGATTATAGAAAGAAACGTCCATACCAAATTTGAAATAAATCAGACAAAAATGCGACCGCTAGAGTGCATACACATATACATTATATATTATATTATTTAGTTCACTGCATAGGGCCACTATTATTATTATTTTATATATATATATAAAATTTTTAACGACCCCCAAAACGTGTTCGGGGGTCACGTTAGGAACTTCTATGGTGGTCCTGGGCTTCAGTTTCACCGTGCAGGTCATGCTAATAGTTCACTTTCCATAGGAATTTCACTAATAAAGGAAGCCAAGTCAACGCCATAATATTAATCCAAGATTTTAATTTGGAATTGTTGACGTATAGACATACATGCACCGTTTATGAATTTCATATTTCCCTACGATTCTCTACTGAATAAATGGAACTAGGTTCATCCTGTGTGAATATATGGGTTCATGTATTGTATATGGCGTATATATTTCAAGCTGTATATTTGAGCTCCAACAATACTCTACGGGAAGAGGTGAGACAGGACGACAGGAGCCGTCAAGAGAAAGAATACTTGTTTATAGCCATTATTCCCGAAACTGCGGCCGACTGCCAGCCAATAAAACGTTCTATCCAACTTTATACTTTTAAATGTTACACTTTAAAAACCTTGAAGAAAATTTTATCATGTAAGAAATATGTTATTAGCGTGATAATGTGTTTTGTTATAAACTTGATTGGGACGTACCTAATGTTCTTAGAAGCAGACAAAATACAGAAAAATGAAAAATTGTAAGTATGATATTTAATCAATGTAAAATGAAAGTACATTGTGTTATGCCTTAGTCGTCAAATTTTAAGTTGTAATTGAATTGAAAACATGCAATATATAACAAATTTGCAATGGTTTTTGGTTTACAAAGCTAGTAAATTTGTCTTTATCTCTTACCCCTTCGCTTTAAACTCTTATCATTTGCCAGTTACAACCTTTTTCTGTTTGATCTCCACCTTTTAAATATGATCCAGATTTTAGAGTAAATATCAGTAAAGGATTCTCAATATAAAGATACCATAAACAAAATGTCTATACTTGTATTAGTTATATTAATTCAAAGCAAAATCATGTTAGTTTTAGTTGATACACATTAAAACCGATAGGTTTAAAAACCAATCTCGAGTAAAGTTTTCTGTTAAAACTTATATGAATTCAAATAATTTCTATGTATTTTTAATTGTGTTCCTCGTGTTATAATAATTATAATTATTATTATTGTTATTATTAGTTTATTGTACCATGAACCTTGTACCTGGGGCTTGGGATAACGGCTGTCGACTACAGGTTCGCCAATCCGCTTATGGTCGGCTTGTTGTCTAAGATAGTATGAGATTATCTTCGTTGTCTCCTCGAATATTTCGTACGGTATTTCATCCGGCCTGATAGCCTTTTGTTACTGTATCTTACCACAACAAATTACAATTGCATTAATTACGTTTTTCGACCTAGCTACTTGATGATCTTTGGGAAAGGTAGTAAAGGTAAAAAAGGTAAACCAAATGGCAGGTTTAATTTACGCGCGAAAATTATATCTGCTCTAACGGTATGGTAGATGAATGTTCTTCATAGTATTATAAACGAAACAAAATAATATATAAGGAAGCTGTAAAGTAAGAAAGTAGAAGTAGATAATAAAAAAAGACAGAAAGGTACCGTAACGGCATAGTCATAAGGGGAAACCAGTGGTACCAGTTTAAACTACACTGAAATAACAATATTACAATATATCCTCCAAAACTAGCTTGGTGTGTAAATGCAATACAACTGTTGGTGTGGCGCCTCCCTAGTCTAACGGTTAGCGTCTTCAATTTCGGTGCAAGAGGTCACGGGTTTGATTCCCGGGGCGCCCACGTAGTTTAAACTACACTGAAATAACAATATTACAATATATCCTCCAAAACTAGCTTGGTGTGTAAATGCAATAAAACTGTTGGTGTGACGCCTCCCTAGTCTAACTGTTAGCGTCTTATATTTCGGTGCAAGAGGTCACGGGTTCGATTCCCGGGGTGCCGACGTAACTTTAAGAGGTTTAGACCATTGACCTCCAACAACATTTGTGTAAAAGTGCCACTGGTGCAGGTAAGACAATAAAAATTATTAAAGCTCTATTAAATATATCTTTGAACCAATAAATCACACGTTATTATTTAGCGGAAAGGGAGATTCACCAATATTAATACCGAATATTTCTTTTATCATGTAGAAAGATCTATAAATTAATATTCAGCTACTAAGACATCACCTGGAGTACAGGTTTAAAAGAAATTCTCGCTGATTGCGTGAAGTTTAATTGAGTCAAGTAATGAATCTCGCAGGGAGCGAGAGACGATGATAAGCGATCTCAACCAACATGGCGTTTGTAATTAAAGAGCTGAAATGAATGCGATCCAGATATCGACTGTTCTTATCACTACAAACATATGGCGTTTTCCTCCACCAAGTCTGCGTTCTAATTAAGCGTATCTGAATCGTTGGTACGTTAAACGTGCAACTTTATGTTCCTTGTTCTCCGTTAACATTGTGTTCGAAACCCGTGTAGTTTATTTAATGTAAATTTATGCTGGAATAATGTGAAAGTATTAAATCTGTAGTGGTTTTAATACATGTAATTGAATATTTTTTCATCTAAAAGTCTGTAACTCTAGTGTAGGCATTAGATACTGATGTGAATTTGGCCAGTTTAAATTAGTAATTTTTGGAGTTGTGTTATAGTTCTTGAACGCGACCCTATTAGTTATGTACAGTAATATAAAATATTTTAAAAGATCTTAATGGTAAGAAAACAACCAAAACGTAAATATAAAGTTATTGCATTACTAAACAAATATTAATGAGGATAAGGTTTCACGACGTTTCGGAATCTGGAATCTGATTACGTCTTCAGGTGAGAGAAATACTTAAAAATTACACAAATCTAGGTACTGTTTCACCTGAAGACGGACTCAGAATCCAGATTTCAAAACGTCTTATAACCTTTTTCTCATCCAGTAATGGCAAATGTTTGCAGTGGTTACTTAGATAACATAAACCCACCATCAGTAACTTAGCATTAAAAAATAAGGAGATTGCGCGATGATTAACATTAACTTTGAATTTTATTTCAAATAGTCAGTAACGCAAATTTAATATATAACAAATCCAGTGCTTACCTTTAAGTTGTTGTCCACTTCCTCCAAAATCGGAGTGGCCATCGCTCTCATGTTGATTCGCATCGCACCTGAAAAATTGTAATAAAATATATATTTATTTGAAAACACAAATGTATAAATCTACAAAGAAATCAGCGGTTCTAAGTTGGAAGGTGTTGTTGTTTGAACTTGAACTTGAAAAAGCTATAACTATTCATATAAATTTAATTACTGATTAATTGTTATCATTATTAATTTTTTATTATTTTATTTTTATAAAATATATACATTTAAAAGGTTTTCTAAAGCAAAGTTTTTGTTTGTTTGAATGTTGTTTCACACTTTGTGACATTTTCCTATTATTACTTTTTAAATATGCTTTTAATAGCTTTATTGTATTTTATTCTATATAATTATTGTGCAGTGTCAGTGCTGAAGTGCAGTGAAATGGATTGAAAGACTGAAGACTCACTGTCACTCACACTCACAAACATGAAGTATTCGCAGGAATTAATCCTCACAATATTACTTATTGTATAAATATTGTTATATAAGTGTATAAGAGGCTTTGTTTAGAGGATTATGTTTTTGAAATAAACTGATTTGATTTGATTTTATGAACTACGTGAATGATTCTTACTGTAATACTTTAAAGTATTATTTTATGAATTGATAATTAATTAATTAATTTTTTAGTATTATTAATTTATGTGGTAACAAAAATACTTTATAATAGACATAAAAAATGCTTAGAAAACTTCATGAAGTTTTATATCAGCTTGCTTGGCAATAGCCAGGAGCTAGTTTAAGTTTGAAGAGTGACAAAAGAAATCGACAGACTAATCATCAACTCTAATACTCGGAGTGGACTGTTATTTGCAATTCTAAATGGGTCCATTATATTTTAGGAGAATCATTATAAACTTTCTTAACTGCTTATATTAGTACGTGTTTGTGGTTAAGTTAAATTATTGTTATGTATAAAGCGGTTGTGTTGATACTGAAAGGGTTAAATTAAGTAAGTTGTTTCATGTGATTCTTACGGAGAATGATTATAACTTATATCTAATTATTTACAAGTATATTTAAAAAATTTAAAATTTAAATTTATAAAATCAATTCATTTGCAGAAAAATAATTTAATAAATATTAGTAAAAAGGTTGTTTGCCTTTTTTTAAAAATCTGGAAACATTTGAACCATGAGACGTTATTTTAAATACCATGGTTGTGTATATATTGCTGTATATACTATATAAATTCACTTAGTTCTCAGGTTGACTGAATTTTCCATTTATTTAATGAACTTACTTGGGATTATGGCAGGGTTAGTTATTCTGGAACTATAAAGTGGGTTTGGAGTTCGGCGAAAGGTGAGACTTAAAATAATATTGACGTTGAAGCAAGTTATCCCATGACCATTTAACAGTCATATCTTGTCGGTGCTATGCAATTATCTCGTGATCATAACATTGTTTAAAGGCGGTCTCACAATTTTCGCGAACACACCTGAACGTTCGGCCGAACATTCTCCCGAATTTTCACTGAACATTCCGTCCCGTATGTTCCCGTATGTATTCAAAGTTCGTGCAGCTCCCACACTTCTCCCGAATACTACGAACATTCGGAGTTCGGCTGAATGTTCGGGTGTGTTCGCGAGAAGTGTGGGACCGCCTTAAGTGTGCATTTTCAAAACAGCATAATACCATCTTCGGTTGTCATTTACTGTGTTTAAAGTTCAGGCACGCATTTACATAACACTCATTCGTCTACTTAAAACTAAAATTATTTAAATGGATCAAAACCAATTATTTAAGGTAGATTTGTTGGGGATTTTACTGATTCAAATTGGTACTACTTCCGAAACACTTTGGTAATGTGAATAATTATTCGGAAATAATAATCATAGAAAAGGGATTTTACCAAACTTAAAACATATGAATTCATAGAACTACTAACAAGTTAAAAAAGTGAATTAAGTTTACTAATATTGTCTGAGAGCTATTAGTTTTTCCGCCTTAAGAAAATGCTATAACAACTTTTTATCGTGTACAATAATTAAGCTTCCATCTCCTAGTAATTACAAAACCACTAAAATAATATTATCGATCTCAAATTTAATTACTTAGCCAGCACAATTTATTGAGGTAAAGATTTCAAACTATCCATTCTAATTAAATTGTTAAAATAAATTCATTGAGTACGCAGGTTGGCTACTATAGTTGTAGTATTATTATGTTGTTTAAAAATCCTGTTTAACTATTATTCCAAGCTTTTTTCAACCGAAATGATTCAACTCTAAAATGTACTTTATTTAAATATTTTTTAATGAAAACATATTGGAATTATGTGTATAAGTGTCAGACGTGGTCTTATGTAGTGTGCCAGATCAATTGTATTGCATGTTTATAGATTGCCTATATACATTTTGTTTTTGTACTTGGCTGATGGTAAGGGTCGTAAAAATGAATTTGATCTCACCACCCTTACATTTCCGTCCTTACTTCCTTTGTAACTTGAAATGCTTTTTACCTTCATAGTATGCTCCTCTTCAAGAATTTATAAAAATATAAACTCACACAATTGGTATTCTAAGATTATTACAGAAAGCATTAAATTTTACAAAACCTTTTAAGGTCACGGCATCAACCCTTTTTTACAACAAATTATAATGATGTATGTGCTTAAGGGCACGAGAAGGGAGGAAAGATGAATGCGGCATCGAATGTGCATCATTACGCTAACGTTGCCACACTAAGTGCGCCCCTATAACCCGATAACACTAATGACGTTATCAGGGAAACACATTTTTTCAAGTTCTTGGAAAAAGAAAATACACAAATAAATCCTAAAGCTGTGTAACTTGCTTTACAAATTAGTTTGCTCCAAGGAAAATTCTTATGTGTGCAACTTCTTCGTTCCTGAGGGATACGCAATTTTAATTTCTTGTAAAGACAGTATATGGTGATTATGGGTTGTACAAATATTGAGTGAAGATGGTTTTTAACATAACTATAAAAGTGGAAATCACATTTTAATAATCCTGATCCTCCGAGGGTGCATGAAAGATGTGAAATCCCGGGATGGGCCAGGGACAATCCTCCTGTGTTCGGGTCTAAGCCTTTGTTTTTTTTTATGTTGCATATGGATTCTCAGCTGATATAGTTGCCATATTTGTTTAGAATACGATTTTTGAATGGTTTGAAAATTGCCTCTTTTGCTGGACTTAGATAAAAACAATGGTATTAATTTTATTTTTAATATATACATATGTTTTGATATATATTTTATATTTCATTAACAGCCTGACACTTATATTTTTATTTTAAAACGTACAGTTTTTGTGAAAAAAAACTGTTGTTAAAAATACAAAAAAACTGTTGTAAGGACATACAAGTATAAACAATACTCAAGTATATATTTAAACAAAAATGGAAAGGTCTAAAGTTGCTTTTTGGTCTATAAAGTGGTTGTAAGTCATAACATCAAGTAGTTTACATGTACTTGAACTGCTGTTTTTCAAGAATGACGTAGAAGTTTTACTTATTCACACCAAAAAATACACTTTCACAGCATTGGAGTTATGAGATATATCACCTGAGATGTAAATAAGACTTTATATTGGACAAAGTAATATTTCCTCATACAAATACCCAATATAAAACTATTTCGAAATTTATGATTTAATATTATTCGACTAACATACGGGTTTAGATAACAAAATGTAAAGAAGCCACACGAGTAACGCTTTTCGACGGGGACCACAGATTGAAAGGGGTTGTAAAGCTTACAAGAGATAAGGAAACCATTCAAGTGGATCCGTCACAAGTCAAGAAAGAGAGAGGGGGAGTGAGTGAGAAAGAGAAATGTAGCTGGCAAGAATTATCGACTTTTCCCCTTTTGCACGAGTGATACTATATTTATAATTACTTGGTTCAGTGGCGAAGGACTGTTCAAGTATGTTTAAAAGCGTACTTTAGTTAAATATAACTATTTTTAGCTTCATATTTGTTGATGTCAGCTGACATGCTGTCATATCCTCGGATTATTTCACTGACGTGATAAAATTCATTTACTAATGTGTGAAAAGTAGTGATACTAATAATGATAGCAGTATGCGTTCTAAGGATAAATCATAGTATATATTAAATACTTTGACATTATAAAATAATATATTCCAGGGTTTCAATGAATTAATGAAACAATATACAATTATATTTTTGTAATGTCTGATTAAGAAGTAGTCTGTTTAACAAATATATTTGACTTTGATTTTAAAATACTGAGAATAATAAATTATTTTAAAGATATTAAGATATTTATTAGGTACTAAACTGAGTTATATGAGCAATAAACAAATTATTTTTACAAACGTTATGATTCCTAATATATACTTAGAAATTAGTAGAGAGTGTCCAGTTTATTTCGAAGACAGCCTCTAAAAACCGCTCTCGGACTATACCACGTTGTAGGAGCCATAGCATGAGTCAGATAAGCTCTTTCCCTAAGACCTTAGGGTTCTGACTCATTGGCCTTCAAAGTTGCCGTGTTATTGTTTTGGAGATTACGATTTTTTGGAGTGACAAAAAGGTGCTCGTTTAGGCATTTTTACAAATAATTTTAAAAAGATTGTCGCTTCCATAACATTTACAACTGTACAGTAAAATATTTAAAGTGTGTCAATGCCATTTAAATTATTTGCTAAAAGGCACTGTGTTACACTTAGGCACTTGGGTGGCCCAGATTTCCTAAGATGAGCTCTCTTTTGATTTCGAACCCAGATGGAAGCTTAATATATATTATTTATTGTAGATCTCAACTGTGTTGCCAGATATAGTTGGTTATAACAGATTATAAAAAAGTTGGATTTGAATGGGCGTACATTTTTGTGAAATTAATAAAACGAAACCTATACTATGTTACTTTAAACTGTTACCAGAATTGTTGTAAGACAAAAATTTGTATTCTTATATATTTTACGGATGTATCCTACTTATTAAAATAACGTCTCTGGAACGTTTTTTTACCTCCTGACCGTGGTCCAGACGTTATAAATTCCAAAAGAGATAAGAAAAGAACAAAACTATTCCTATCAGCTTCTCTACTTGATTGTATGGATTTATACGTAACGTATGGCAACTTTACATGAGGAAAGTAACCCTGTCATAAGCAGATGACTATAAATAACAAAGTAACAGTTGCACATATTCCCAGAGTATGGTAATAAATATTCCCCTCGAGGAAGAGCATTTGTTCATGAAACGGATGAACATGAGCTTTAACTGCCAGAGTGAAACACATTCGGATGTTGGTTCAGAAATAGCAACACTCAATATTCGTTCTTCCAGATGTATGTGCATGGTGAAATAAGTGGGAACGCCATATCTCTTTGGAATACGAATCCCTTTAAGTAAAAAGTAATTAATTGAGTTGTTGACAAATTATTAGTGAATTTCCTTTGGAAAGTGAACTATTAGCATGACCCGCACGGTGAAACTTAAGCACGGGACCACCATAGAAGTTCCTAACCTGACCCCCTGAACACGTTTTGGGGGGTCGTTCAAAATGTTTATATATATATATATATATATATATATATATATATATATATATATATAAGGAAAGTCCCTACCAAATTTGAAGTAAATCGGACCAAAAATGCGACCGCTAGAGTGCAAACATATATATATATATATATGTGTGTTTTCACTCTAGTGGTCGCATTTTTGGTCAGATTTACTTCATATTTGGTAGGGACGTTCCTTTCTGTAATCAGTTGGACAAGTTCGTTGGGCAAAACAATCGGAAAACTCTAAACCCCTTTTATGGAGGATTAATCTTTCAAATTTCGATTTTTTGGGCCCAAAAAGGGTTATAAAAGCCCCAGATGTAAGATCAATGCATGTAAAAAGATGGGAATTAGAAAGGCGAAAGTTTTAAGCCCTCTCTCGTCATTCTAGCATAATTATTTACCGAGTTATTAAAGAAAATGTGTATCGACTAAACACAGTACGTTGTCTTATGGGGGTTTTACACTAGAAAAGCCTGTTATTCCTTTGTTAGAGTACTTTTATCATTCCCAGCAACCTCACGCCTATTTTCAAGCCTGTCTGGACCTTCTCCTAACATTTTAATGCGCAAAATTGTATTCCCAGCTTTGCAAGTAAATGAAACCAGGAGTATCAGAACAGCCAAAAAAACAATGTTTTCAGATTTTAATAACAATTGGACAAATGTATGTTTTACAAGTTTTTATGTAGAAATTCACTTCCCTCACGTCAGCGTGCTGCCTGCGAACTCGTTTATTTTAAATTTGTACAATGGTATTTTGTTTACACGTAATACAGTTGATCATTAAACCAATTAAGTTAAAAAACGTAGGAAACTGAAGTCACTGTGGATATAGTAAATACAAATTTAGGGAAGGTTTGTACATAATGTGAACAAACATATCAGTAGTGGTTAAAACGCAATAGTACTATACATAAGCAAATATATTTTACACCCTATAATAAAACAAATTTGGTTGATTCTTGGACTGATGTGTTAAATAATGACTGCATTAGTATAACGTTTTATTACGTATTAGGAAAATTAATTAAAATTAAATAATCTAAAAGAAGTTTGACAGATTCTATAAGCAGTGAACAATGGTTAACCTACACTTAACAAATAGTGGATCATTGTTGGAGGTGTATCAACTCCCCATACCACTTCGTATGGGGAGTTAAGGGAAAGGAGTTGAGAGGAAAATTAATTATTTGACGAATGTTACTTAAGGGATTTAACAGAAAATAGTGCGTAATGTGCCTTTCAAAGAAAACTACTATTTTCCAACTAAACAAATTGTTTAACCAGTTCATGAGGTACTTGTGTTTAGGGCCCTCAGCCCGCTGCAAGAAGGCAATTAACCCCGAGGTCACTGACTATCGACCAATCAAAGAACCGCATTGTTCATTTAAATCCGTGCTAGGCATTAGTCTTGAACTAAGCTGTAATGTTTGGTCTTACTTGTCGAGTTTCCATATGTTTGACTGGATGATTTGGTTAAAATGTGTAATTTAATAAATATATCCTAAAACTTTTACGTCATTAAAATATCAATAATAAATTCTTACGTAAAATAAAATCATTGCAGGATATGCAAAGAAATTGCACATAAGCTGCATTTTTATGATTCAGGTGGAAAAAATACAATTTCCCTATAGCAGCGCCTAAACTGCTAAACTAAAACGCGTAAAGCAGCTGTTTTCTATTTAGCGAGCAAAACATTATTTTTCACTCGCTGTGCCTTACCTTTCCGGTCGCTGAGTGGTAATAAACAGGTGATTGATTCTTGCTTCTGACCAGGCTAACTTGTTTATAACCTCAATCTCGTGAATTCATCTAAAATGGATAAAAATGAATTTTTGTATGTTTGCGGTATCCTAAATTTCAGTTGTAGGGAAAATTTTGTATGTAATAATTTGAGTGTAAAGTGTCTTTCTTGCTTTCGAAAAATTAATCTCTTAAGCAACAAAGACCTAACTTACACTCTTAACGCATAAATAACTATTTTTATAACACAGAACCCAAAAAAAACAATGTTCAATTGTGAATTAAAATCATGCAACCTAATATAATAGATTAAATCTTCTTACACATATCTAAGAAGTATTAGCGAATTTCCCCTGTAGGGAAGAATCTATTACCGTAGGTGGCATGTGAAACCTAGGCCCGGGACCATGATAACGTTTCGTTTTGAGGCTCCCAGATGCCAAAAACACCATTCTTTCAAATTCATATATATATGGATGTATGGTTATTGTATATGTATATATATATATATATATATATATATATATATATATATATATATATATATATATATATATATGTCTGTAGGCACGATAACTTTCGTAAAAATGGTCCGATCTTGATGAAATTTGGTATACACGTGTAAGGCAGCATCTATTTTCATAAGGTCTAGAACCAGACAGGTCGCTATACTTTAAGAGAGGTTTTGGGGGAGTTTTGTTCCCAAAAAATGGGTTTTTTGATCTTTTTACATATAATTCTTTTTAAATCCAAATTTTGGTTTACACCATTAAATTCAGCTTAAAAAACAAACAATTTAGTATTTTGATCATTGCTCTACGTTAATTGGTTACCGAGATATTGAGAGTGCTAAACACATTACGTTGTCCAATGTTAATCTTATAGAGAATAAGTAAAATTGTATACCTCGCTTATTAATGAACATATATTAATGAAACCTGGAATGTGGCTTTATATGGTTGGGTTTTAATGCTATGTGCATACAAAACTCATTGTTGTGGTCACCATGGCAGCAAACCTGCGTAATAAGCAGCTATAATGTTATTGGTATGGAGAATAATAAACATGTGATTTCTTGCTTGATAAATTGATGCTTCATTTGGAGGTGATCCATTGTTATTTGCATAACAACCAGCTTTTGTGGTCCTTGATCCAGCAATCCTGCATACTGGGAATAAATAAAATGTCACATCTCGCTAATTTTATTAATATGCTTTGATTAAAGTTGGTAAGTGGCTTCATGACTTAGTGAACTACCATTTGAAATTCACTGAGTATGCAGGTTTGCTGCAACGGGGTATTTTATTTTATACATATTCATTCAGACCAAATATGAATACCATATAGTCTGTTATAGGGTTGAGGGAATTTCATGTAGGTTTTGTAACTAATTAAAACCCTGTAAACTATAAACGGTCCTTGGTCTACTTCTCATGTTGAGTTGCACACAGTGTTTATGTTATCAAACGTTTCAAACTGTGGGCGTTAGATAAACATGAAACTCCAACAAAACTAACGTGATTTATACACACGACTAGTTTGCGAAAAATAACACACTTGGTTTCGAAATTTATTTATCGACTAACTTTATTTTTAACTGTCTACATCCATTTAAATGATTTACTTCGCTGTTTTTGCTTGGGAAATCCACGTGTTACTGGCGTTGTGATTCAGTTTTACATTTCGACTGTTCCTATTAAGTTAAATTATTCCTATTAACATTGGTTCCTATTAGTCATCGGTTTTATTTTATCAAATATTTTGCTTTTTACTAAGGTGTATCGTGAAATGTAATGTTTTGAGATCATAAGAATAAAAAATACTTAATTGTCACACGACCATATAAATACAACATTGACAATCGATATAACTTCTGACTAAAAGTATAACGTGTCAGGAACAATTATGAATATTATTTGTGAACTATTTATTAACCTATTTCGTATGGTTCGTATCAGAATCTTGCTACGATATCGTATCAAAATTATGCTACTGATGTATTTTTTTAATAAAAAATATAATTATTTTACAATCCTAGCTATTACATTTTGTCGAATAAAGTAACCCTTGTTGAACGGAAAAGTTGCTATCTTTAACTTTAATCTAGTTTTGCTAGGATATATTCATCCATATTCTAATTTTGGTGGCAAGAAGAATTATGATTATTACTATGTTTGTTATAGTGTGCTTGTAAGCGTTGAATTTCCCCCTGATTTTGACACTGTACAGGGGAATTGTTATTTCAAAAAGACAAATAGCCTCTTGAATAAAAACAAAGCGACCTTTTGAGTCTAAATGAGCAATTAACTTCAAAGCATGAACACAGTTAATGACTATCAGAGTATTCACTTTTAGAACTGGATTTTCATATGTAATTTTTAAATTGAAATATTAATGTAAATTAGCCCATCCCTTAGGGCATATTGTTCAAGAACTACAAAAATGCAAAAAGGTACAAGAAAATTATGAATTAATTTCCAATTCCCATTTCGTATTTATAAAACATACTTTTTTTACTTTGTAAGTCATAAAATGAAGATGACTTATTATTCTTGTTTATTTTGTGTGTATTTACGCTAGAGGCACCTTTTAACGTATTGGTAGGGAACGGTCCAAACCCTGGTCTTGTTATTATCTAAGGTCAACCTGTTATTAGAAAGCATTTTTAATTAATAGTCCACAACTAGGCCCAATTTTGAACCTTCTCAAAATGTTCAGATGTTTATATGATTTTTTCTTAAATAAACACTAAAACTAAAACTATTTTATACTTTTTTTATTACATTTGTTTCACCCTGATAAGTACCCACCTGAAATAAATATAAACTAATTATTAATATAAAAGTAGTTTCGGTATTTTAAAGGCATGTTTCCGTAAGTTTAAAATATTTTAGTATACAAAATGTATTGGGAGAAAAAACTATTCCAGTGAACAATTTCCGACACTTAATTAAATATTTCTGTTTTGTAGTAATGAGTCTGAAAACAATTTTTTTGTGATGAAGTTTGCATAATTTATCGCTTAGGTATTTAAAGTGTTACTTTGTAAGTTTTACTTATCAATGGATGGTAAATGGAAAAGTAAATTAAGGCTAAATAGGCGTTGGCGTTGCCATGAATGACTTGATCAGGTCAATTCAGGTCAACTGGGCGACTTCTCTTGTACTATGAAACGTAAGTATGCTGAAACGTAACATCGTAAAAGTAAGTACACGATATAGTTTTATGTCGTGGTTCCAAAATTTCAGCAATATATGTTATATTCATCAGTTTTATTTTATCAAATATTTTGCTTTTTACTCACGTGTATCGTAAATGTAATGTTTTGAGATCATAAGAATAAAAATACTTAATTGTCACACGACCATATAAATACAACATTGACAATCTATATAACTTCTAACTAAAAGTATACCGTGTCAGGAACTATTTTAGGCATCAGCAGGGGAGTTCTACTTAAAACAAAATTATAATAAATCCTTCCACCTAAAACATTCCGTCAGCAAAATAATCATTAACAATATAAAATTCCTTTTCAAACGGATACTCTTTTAATGTTTGTTTCTTAATTTTCCATGACCCTCTGCTATTGTGTCTTCAGGGAGTAAGTTGTCAAGATTAATGGCACATTAATGAGATTGATTTTGGAAGTAAATTGTGCTGTGCCAAGTAATATTGAATGTGAAATATGGAAAATAAGGAATATTGTTCAATGGTAAGGACTTCAAAACGTATCAAAATAACACATATTACAAGCATTATTTAATACGACCAGCAAATTATTATTCAACGTATTATTTATTTTAATGTTTCCATTTATGCTTAAAGCATAAAAATTAGCAAATATTGTTCAACTTATGTTTACAGTTAACCCTGGAATTCAGTTAATTTAGTTCAGTAATATATTCACCGAGTAGTTCTTTACGGATAACCTTATTGAGGATAACCTTGTTGAGGATAACCTTGTTGAGTATAACCTTGCTGAGTATAAACTTGTTGAGTATCACCTTGTTGAGGATAACCTTGTTGAGTATAACCTTGTGTGAGGATAACCTTGTACAGTATACCCTTGATGAGGATAACCTTGTTTGAGTATAACCTTGATGAGGATAACCTTGTTTGAGTATAACCTTGATGAGGATAACCTTGTTGAGGATAACCTGCTAGACTTAATCCCCAACTAGATTAAAATAATATGAAAATTAAGTAAGCGACTAAAAATAATTTAAGCATTTTCGTTAATTTTTTATTCCCATCATTGTGTGAACTAAAATGAAAACAAATTAAGACTGTTCTTCAATATTTGGATGAACATATTAGGAATAAAGCAACATTTATATTTAACCAACCACTATAAGATATAGGATATGTGTTTGTATATAGGAGACCCACTATATTGTAATTGGGATGGCACACAAATCATTCTAATGTGATGTGCGAACGGCATTATATTAGGTGAGATACAGTAGGTGCCATCGACATTTGTTACCACGCCGAGCGAGCACCCTACACTGTTAACACCAACAGCGCATCAGTTACCTCGGAATTACTAGACATAGATCAAGCTAGTAAATGCGTTATGAAACTGAGGCAATGTGTAGCACGGTATAATGATTAAACATTAATCATTAGTACGACAAAAAATTCGATTTAAAATTAAACGCTTAAAATATTGTTGTATATTTATAGTACGAAAACAATTTACGAGTAAATGACGAATAAATAGGTATTTTGCTAAATAAATAGGCAACAATGAGGAAAATATGTAGGGAGTGATAAACGGTTAACCATTTAAAATGAGTTTACAACACATATATTAGCATTAAATACCTAATTTTTAGTTCTTTTTTGTATAGAAACGTGCAACAATACTAGTTAACATAAGAAAAATAAGTGACCGTCAAAAATGACTGTTTTTTTTTTTTTTTTTTTTTTTTTTATAAGTAACCGTTATTTTGAACCTGACTTTTTTATATATTACTATAAATAAAATCTAGTTTAACCTTATATTTTCTTTTTCTGAACATTTACCGCTTAAATCTTTCAACAAATATACAATATCACCAGTGATATACAAATAAGCAATGGGTTTATTGCTCCAATGAACCAGGACTACGCGGTATTTTATTTCGCAGCCAAATTTGTTCACACAAGGTCATTGTGTGTATTCACATGGTTACTACAATAACCAATGTAAATGTACACGAAAAACTGTAAATTCATAAAAATCTTCTTAATTTCTCTCAAAATATCTAAAGAAATGTTTAAAAAATATGTGTGAAAATTGCTAAAACACACTGTTCAATTGATAATTATAATCATGGTACCTAATATAATAGAGTAAATCTCCTTACACATCTCCAAACAGTATTTCATTTTAAAACGAGCGTATAAACAATATCGCATTGAAATATTTTACACAAAGGGCTTAGAGATGTTTACTGATAACCAACCAGCCGAGAAATGCAGAGGAAAAAGGACAAGTTGTTTGTCTTCCACCCGTCCGAGTTTGTTTGATAGTGTTTTTGTAAAACGTACACACGTATCGATTCTTCTAAATAATATTTATAGAATTCTACAACTCTTTTAAAAAGCTTAAATAAATGGCAGGCAAAATAAACTATAAACAAATTATTTATTTGTGAGTTATCTTAAACAATCATTTTCACAAGGTTAAATCTTATATTTTATCTGTTGTTAAATTGGAAGAAAGGTAAATTAGTGAGAAGATATTAAAATAGGATTTGATATATAAAATACATATACAAAACCTATACATATTTTTCTGTTAGAAACTAACCCTAAACCCACACCAACATCTTACAACTCTATGAAACTTTTTTGTTCTAGAATTGAAATTTCTAAAACAAAACACAACCATAAATACACCCGTCAACAAAGTGAACAAATGGTTCGGAAATACTTGCTAAAGCTTAAGGGGCAGAAGGAGTTCTTATAAACGAAACTGTCGTCACAAGACAGACAAAGGCAGAGAAAGTAAAAGAGATGTAAATATAGTTTCCAGTATATGATGTTACAAATATATTAATATACTATTAATGTATGTTGTAGAAACGAATAAAGAATTATTATTATTATTAAATCTAACAAGTAAAATTGCAAGACTAAATTAATGTTTGAGAAACTAAAGGCTTCTTTGGTGCCTGAAACCCTAATAACAAATACTTTGATAATAATATGAAAAAGAATAAAGCTTTATTGAGTAATGGTAAAGAACGCAAGATACATCAGATTTAAGATTTCGCAAATGCAATGTAACATTAAGGGTGCGCCCTACCCCAGGTTGAATGATCCGCACGATGTTGTTTAGCGCCGCGCCGCGCCGCCACCATGCGTATTTACACTTGAAGACCTTTTTGTTCTCCTCAATCGCACTGTTATTTTATAGATTTATACCAAACTATTTGCAGTTTCACACTTTTCAGATTCCAATCTAGGTATTGTACGGTTCCTGTTTTCCAAAATAATGTTTCTCCTTACGTTAGCAAGCTTTAAAAAAACACTTAATTTGAAAACTTTACCAATGACCTACCACTTATTTTGAATTAAATCACGATTTTTAAATCGTATGATACATAGTTGAACATTTAGTGAATTGAATAACAACAAATTATTTTCATGTGGGAGATGCAAACCCCTTATTTTAGCGTGCGGAAGGCAGGTAGGGCGCACAGTTAATCAGACACAATAGTAAAGTAATCAATGTGTTTTTTTAAGTTGAACGCTCATTTTAACTACTTTTTCTGGGAGAAATACGTTATATTATAAAGTGTGTAAAAAATAAGAAAGTGAAAGTTTTTCCGGAAATGAATTAGATTAAAATATTCAACTTATCTGTTTTCAAATCTATCTTAAAAGCGAGAGAATTTATTGGAATTTTCATAGATGTTGGTAGGAATAAAACTTTAATGGAACATTGAGTAAAACGTATTACAAAAGTTTAAAGATTAACTAAATGGAAAATATCTACGTTTTAATATACATTTTGTGGTAACAAAAATATCTCTATTATCTCTACGGTAAGATAAAATATAATTTTACGTTGAGACCTTCATTGTCAGTTTTTTATTATTAAAAGTTACCACAAAGATTACTGATTGGAGGACCTACGAGTTAATATAATATTAAGTCAATTAACCTCATGAATTACAACATGATATGATGACCCGTCCTACCTTATGAACATAAGACAACATACATATGCTAGGAATACAGTTTTCTAAACCAAAATTGAACGACGGCATACGGATTCTGAAACGAGAATCCCTGCAAGACTTTAATTACCACCGCAAGATCACACTATCGACCAATCAAAGAGCCGCATTGTTCTTTTAATCCGGTGCAGTCGACGAGCTCGCAATCACACCGAAATACCAAATTTCTTATGTCTGTGTCCTGAAGAATTGAATGGCCTAAACGAATTTTTTAAATAATAATGTTAATGATGTTTTCTAAAGTACCACTGGGTGTAAATATTATTAATCGAAATTACTAAAGGATTATACAAATTTAAGTAAAAGAACAGGGACATATCTTCAAAAGTAAATATTGAAAATTTAAGTAATTTGTTTTGGTTTTTTTTTATTAGTATCCCTTACAAAGAAAACGTTCAATTACTAAATACTTGTTTTAGGTTATCTTTATTTATTTACATATTGAACAAGTCTTTCATCAGATTAAACGATACTAAAATAGTCAAGACTGTAACCCTTGATTAACAAATCTGAAATATTTAGAAGAAGTAATTTTTTTATGTATTTCCATAGCAAATATAAGTCTAAAACAAAATGGTGAGTGAGGTAAAACTCGACTTCGACTTTCATCCAAGTAAACTGAAGTGAATCCAACAAGTTATCTTGGATAAACTTTCTCAAACTACTCGTTGCTTATATAGATTATAACTTTATTTATTATATCAGCATGATAACTTTTATAATCTACTAGCTGATGTACCCGTTCTTCACACAAGGGGTTTCTTTAGCCGTTCTATAGTCAATGCAATTTGCATTTTAGTTAGCTTGAAACAGCTGTTCTTGATTCTGCTCTTTAAGCTGTCAAATGGAAGTGTCTTCAGCTGTTCGCATTTCAGTTTATGAATGTTTACTTTCTTCTGAAATGTAAACATTGAAACTTAGGACGTTCACGGGGCGTAGCCCGAGGGGATTTAAAGGAAGTGAATAGGCCTATGTGTTGCATGGGTTCAAGATCTTCCTTTGTAAAGTTTCAGCCCAGTCGGTTCAGTAGTTTTTGTGTTTACCCGGAACATCAGACAGACAGACAGACAGACAGACAGACAAGACAGAAAGAAAGACAGAAACCTCTTCTTCTTTATAATATTATTATAGATGGATTAAATATATTTTACCTAGAACCATTGTAAGTATGAATTACATAACCTAAATATACGATTATAGAAAAACTAAACTTTTTAAGTCCGGTGAAACAAGTATCCTGAATTTCAGCACTTAAATGTTACAATGTTATTCATTAATAGCTCTGTAACTTTAATTAGTAGTAGTTATGTTTATTGTTAAAAATAACGAACAACATCATCCATCAACACTCCACATCACAAAAATAATTTATACAGATTTATAAATACCTTTTTTTAAGCCCTCAGACTTGACCAATGAGTTAAAAAGAGGTTTAGACAGACAGTATGTTTCTTATTATTAAATATGTTTGTTTAGAATACCTACAGCAATGTGTAATGCCATAACGGTGAATTCGATGCTCAGACAACTACAGAAAGACGCCGCTACGCGTTCCATTGTAGCGGTTGAACACACGTAAATGATTAATTAACATGCTTTCGGGCATAAAAAGTAGTGTAATATGGTGAAATACGGTAAAAATATGAAAATCCATAATTTAAATTACTTGATACTAACTAACTTTACAAATATTTGACAAATACCGACGAATCTATAACAGGCGTTAAGTGTAATCTGAAAAAATATTTAAGAATTATGTTTTAAAATTTCACGAAAAAAAATTCCCAATAAATATTTTATTTATTTAAAAGCCTATACTTCAGTTTCATTAAGATTTTCTGATCTTATTCAACGAATGTTTATTCAAATTTTCCTAAAATATTTTTCGGCTATTAATAAAGTAAAATTAGCACATTTACCAAAATGAAAACTTTAATTCAAACTAAAGAAAAACTCAATAAATTCTTCTTTACCAGATAGTTTAACGGGGAATATAAAAGTTTCTATTGAAGAGTTTGTCCAGTTAAAGTTTCTGTGCCAAGATTAAAAGTTTTAGTTGCTTCGCAAACGCTTCCAACGTTGTAAACCCGTATTCTTCAGACTAGCAAAAAGACGTTTCACAATATAGAAGCAAAATGCATAGTGTCTATAGCATGCTTGCAATATGATTTATTTATTTATTGTTGTAATTCTAAAGAGATACGACTCATACATGCGAAATTATTACATATTATGACGGTATGGATCTAGGCATGACCAATTGAATACTGAATATTACATACCATGAACAAGCTCCATATGTTTTTAACATGCATCTGCACTGAAGTAACCACGGTGAACACAGGAGTTATAATAATAAATATTAGGAGAAAATTATAATAACAATAAATCTGACTAAGAATACACCGCAGCAGAATACACTCAACAGCCTCGTTTATGTACATTGGTTGTTTGTTCACATAAATTGTTGCGTAGTGCCGGCATGCAATAAAAAATACTCAGCAAAATATCAGCTTGGTTTTGAAATGCAGCAGGCTCGTGAATCTACTCGGTATAATAAATTACAACCACATATTATTAACGTATGTCCAAAAGGCTTTTAAACATACTTTTATGATATACAAGTGTATTATATTATACATTTTTTGAGATAATTATTTAATATATAAAAATCAATGTTTGTCCGTTCGCATTTTATGCGTTGCCATACTGTTCATCTGATTGCTTTGAAATTTTACATAGTAACACAGGTTAACCCTGGAAAGGTTATAGGCCATTAACCGAAGTCCTAGGACATTAGGGCTGTGCCCCACTGGACTTCAGTTTCAACGTTAATCTTATGGAACAAAAGTTTCTTTTGATTTTATGAGACGATATCTATTAGTAAAAATATTGTAAACAGCTGTTTATCATTATGGAAATAAAAAACCTACTTGAATGGCAACTCTCACAATGAAAATAAAAAACTACTTGAATGGCAACTCAAACTCGTTTTTCGATAGGCGAGTGAGCGAAGCGAACGAGTTATTGAAAATGAACGAGTATTTAAGGTTAATTACTAACAGTCGTAAGACAGATAGTTCTTTTCCTTTATTTTTTGAATTAAAAATATTTCCTGTCCAAAATTTGTATGCGTATAAAGTGCTCAGACTTTTTTATTTTAGAAGTGGAAATACCGGTACACAAAATCTTTTATACAATACAAGAAGTAGTAATCAAGCCGTATTTAGATTACCCAAAGTAAACAAAACATTATTTAGGCACTCTTATCAGTACAACGGACCTAAATACTTCAACCAGCTCCCACAAGAAGTTAAAAACTGCTTGAGTCTTAAATCTTTTTCTGTGCAATTAAAAAAATGGCTTTTCAAAATTTCGAATGTTGATTTCATGAATAATGTATTAATTTAAACTATATTTGCTTATTGCACTACTTAAAACTTATATTGAAACTATTTTTTGATGTCATTTATATACTAAGTGTGTTAAAGTTTACTATTATTTGGAGAGATAAATATTAAGTTGATGTCATGTCAGACGCCACGGAGAGCGGCAAGATGTGTTTATACATAGAAGGACTGGACTCAGTTGTTAATGTAAAGTTTTTTTTTTTTTTCAACGTTGTCACAATAACTGGTTGATGTGACAACGTAATTCCAAGAAAATTAATGTATTTGATTGTTGTAAGTTTGGGAGGAATAAATCATTATTTCATTATTTCATTTCATTTCATTTGACATAAAACAAATTCAATGCCTCTTCTGTGGCAGAAACACGCCGGGTACCAGCTATTAATAAAATAATAATAAGGTAAATTATAATACGGGATGAAAGACGTAACACGAAACACGTAATATCCTAGTCAAAAAGTTGTTTAAATTATAATAACAATTATAATAAAAGTGTCGGACGCTATTACAGAATGCCGGAACTATTGCGGAATAGCTTTTGAACACTATAATACAATGTTTTATAGCAATTTCTAGCAAACATTCTGCAGCACTATTTTTTCAATAACGATTATTTATATTTACTTGGGAGCAGCCTGGAAAACCGACCTAAAAGAGAAGCAATTTGTTAATAAATCAAATAAAAGGTATTTCTAAAGTGTATATGGAACACTGAATTGTTTAATATAATTCAAAACTACCCTGCTATAACGTCATACACCATTTGGGTTTTTTTTGTTGTTGATCTTTTGAGTTTCTATGAGGTATTTTATAAAGTTAAGGTGGTTTTTCGAACATTATACATTTAAAAGAGACCTTCCATAAAAGCTACTTTAAGATGGTTCTAAAGGCAATCAAATCTCCGAATCAATTATAAATGGCATCATTTACAATTAAAAACTGAAAAATGAAAACTGACAAATGGCACAGGTGCTTCTCTCTAGCGGTAGTGAACATAACCATTACACCGGCAATTATACATAGTAGGGCCTAAGTAATATGGCAAGTGCACTCATTACACTTACACTGTGAACGACTCAAGCTCTTGTTGCAGCTCTGATAGCTTTTAGAGGCCACATGTTGAGTTCTTATCCCATAAAAGATGAGTTTCTTTAAGATGATGATGGGGTATAAAGAAAGAAGAAGAGTGGGTAAATGTTCAATTAATTGAAAGTTTTATAACAAATTTTAAAAATTCTTAACAACTATTCCGATAAGTTTAAGACTCCAAATAAGTTAGTTGGAAAGATAATTGGTTAAGGCTAAAATCCTTCATGCCTAATTCTCTGATTTAAACACTCTGGTTATCATTATAAACATGTTTTACTATCACTAATCTAAAACATATTCATTACATACATAAATCATTAAGTATTTTCGTCTCTCCCCCCCAATGACAGCAAAAACGAAATATACAATCAGTACTGGAAAGATTCATGATGCCAGTTCATGCTATATAATTAACCTAGATTACTTAAACAATATAAGGCTTAACCAAGATAATTCCTCAAAACAACAGTGCCTTAAAAATACATTATTTCCCTATTTTAAAATATTCCGCTTTTCTGTCTCAAGGGACTAATGTATGGCGTATATAATGTCTGTAAGCTTTTCGAAATAAAATAAGTTTGTAATTTGATTCCCTCTTTTATATTAAACACAGTTAGTCACTGAGGAAGACGTATACTAAATAATAAGTCGACAAACTAAGAGATAATTAAAAGAGGCCTTAAAAGGTTAAAGTAAACGGGTCTTACCAGCAACTCTTAATGATTAATACCTAAGAACTACTACTATATTGAAGAGGCACTCACCATCCTTAATAACTCTTTCAACAAGAGTTTGAGTTTTTTATTTTATTTTACACAAAGATTAATCATATCGGGTTTCCGGGTAATATCGGGTAATTTATTTTTAAATACCGTGTTATATTTTGGCAATTTAAAAAGTCTAAAGGTGTTCTACACATGTTTAGAACACCTGTAAGGCATGTGTAAATGATTGAAAACAAAAAATCTCATAAGATGCTTTAATTGGAGCAAGTTTATCACTTTCTGGGGTAAATCAATACAGGAACCGAGGGCCGGACGACAGAGTTGCTAGACGAGTTTGCTTGTTTTGTCATTCACCTTTGTTTTGACTGATTTGAATGTTTGTTAATTCAGAGGTCGTTAAATCAAATTGCGCCTTATTTTTTTTAAATGTCTGCCCTAAAACAATGTTTGTTCTAAAAACTACAGGAATATTATGGATTCATGATAACGAGTTTACATATTATTTTTATAACCTTTACAAACTCAATGCACAGTAACCCGAAGTCGTTTTGTGACAAACACCCAAAAGGGCAAGAAATACAATCTGCTCGTGGGAATATGCGTCATACACTCAAATGTAGGCTCATATGGTCGCGTGTGAAACTTATATCATGTATCTTACAACGTGCCGACAAAATGAGGGAGATAAAACATCTGGAATTGTCTTTCCTTTATGCCTTAAGAGTCTTCATCACCGGAAGTTGCCGGACGCCATCTTGGTGTTTTGTTCCATAAGGCCAATGTTAACTTTGTGCCTCCGTTACTCCTCACCTGATCGTCACAAACAATTAATTTTGGTGTCAAATTAAAGGTTTCCTCGTTCTCTAGGGAAATACAATAGTCGAATTTGGATTTTGTTACAAATTAATTAGAACATGTACAGTGTTTCAGTTCAAAATTAAACTATTTATTATGCGACTATAGTACCCAAATTAAAAAAATCGATATTGTGTTTCCCTAGAGGACGGCGAAACCTTTAATTTGACACCAAAATGAATTGTATGTGACGATCAGGTGAGGAGTAATGGAGGCACAAAGTTAACACTGGCCTTATGGAACAAAACTCATAGATGGCGTCTAGCAACTTCCGGTGATGAAGACTCTTAAGAAGTAAAGTTTCATCATAATATTTTACTTTGTCACCCAAAAGTTTTATTTATTATAACCACCTAAAAATCCCAACTTGCATTGTTATATATGTGGAAATTCAAATTAGCAATTTAAATCAATAGTATTTGGTTTATGGAGTGTAAATGGGGGTTGCAACACTTGGGAAATTTCAGAGGTAAACCGATTAGTGATTACATTTATTCCAACCATCACAAATCGTCCTGAAGACGGTATAAGAACCCAGATCCCGAAACGTCTCTTTATTATATCTAGGACCAAAACTTTTCAACCAAATTCCGGCATATATTAGAAAAATTAATTCGAAAAATTATTTTTATAAAAAAATATTTAATTGGCTATTGGAACAAAAAGACGTAAGTTACATGTATTTAATTCTAACATAAGTTTTCAAGGGAATGAATTTTGTATGAATGTAACTGTGATTGTGTTAAACAGTAGCCTTTGCGGGCTACCGGCTAACTAAGAGCGTCTCATACTGGGCCATACAGGGACGGAGTTTTGACGGCCCTACGGGCTACCAGCCGCCTGATGGTATCGGTGTGAGGTAGCGCTGGCGACAGAAGCATTGCTATCTAGAGTCAAGGGTCAACTGTGTGTATGCGTGTGCGAGTGATAACAGTATCAGCTGGCCTCTCTCATATCTCAAAATTAAAAGTATTTTGCTTAATCTAGTTTATGAGTAAATCTTGTTTTTGATTTTATCCTTTATAGGTAAACGTTATATTAGTATTGTTTTAAATATTATTCTTGATATTTTTGTTGGTGTAAAGTTAATTACAGTCTGGCATTGTTACTCCTTTTGTATTTTTATTTGTTGTATTGATCAAACAGCACAGGGAGCAGCTTTAAATGTTGAGCTAGACTGAAGTATTATTTTGTTTTTCATTAGCTTTATTTTAGTTTTACTGACCACACAACTGGTTAAAGTGGTCAGTTTATTTCCAACTTCTCCACTGTATTTGTTTTGTATTGTTTTTTAAGGAAATAAAATCCTTTATCATTTATCACGTCGTGAACGTTGTTTCAGTCAGTGATAAAAAATGTCAACAATACTTATAATAAAACTGAACATCATCAACGATGAATTAAAAAAGTATCATGGAGAAAAATTGGTAATACAATTAATTAGGTTTATTAGATTAAAATGGAATTTCAGATTGAAATAATTCTTAACTCTCTATAATATTTATGAACTCTTTAAATAAGTCATAAATTATAAAAAGGGTAAAATTAAAATTGTAAAAGAGAGCGATAAAATATTGTTAATTTTGTACTAAAATAAGTTGAGCGTGTGGAGCTTATATAGGCAAGCTAGTCTGTATAATTACTTGAGCACTGTATAAAAACCACAGAAGAATAGCTCTCATCGAAACAAACGACGCTGATTCGAAAAAGCTCTTTGAAGCTCAGTAAAGAGAGGGAAGCCGCTGAAGTGAATCTGTTGCAAGGCAGACAGAGAGAAGGAGGGTAAAACAAAAGGAATTTCAGAAGAATATTAGCGTATGAGTCGGGAAGCATGTACACTCATATATTTAAAATTAATTGTAATAATTTAAAATTTAATTTTCCTCCAAAATTGCACAAGATTAGCAGAGATAATGTATGAATACGTAAAGAAACATTACACTAAAAGACTCAAAGTTGTAGAGGATTTGAAGTACAAGTGGAAGTACTTTGTACTTAGCACTACAGCAGTTATCAGGTGATTAATATATGTTTAAGTACACGCAAAATCAAAATATAGTACCTTTAACTAATGGTTATATACGCTATGTACTAATTTATAATACTTCCTAATAATATTATTGACAAGGGAACTACAAAATACGCTCTTAAATCGCTGTAGTATATAAAATTTCGCTAATTTACAATATTAAAAATATGTTTATCCATGACTATCAATATATTATGATGTTATAAAATACAACAAATTAATCTAAAAAAAGGTGAATAACTATTTTTTATCCATAGTGAATGAAACCATCAGCAAAATTCCGCCGATTCGTTAGTTTAGTCTAGAATAAATTCATAAATACACCGTGATTGAATAAAATATTACAAACCATGTTTTAGGTGTTTTACTTAACTTTGTTCTTCCACAAGTAGAGAAGTGAACAACCAATACAAGGAAACACGGCAAATGGCTTCGACGGAAATAAGGTCTTGTATGAGGGGAGGGAGGGGGAATGTTTGAGATGTTCAGCTTCACATAACCCTTACTCATGTCCGGAATTCAAACATATAATCCATTACACTAAATCGAAATGCACACTTATTCGTAGCGGAATAATAGTAGGGTAAGAAGGACACTCCGACACCAGGAGGGACAGGAGGGACGCCCCCCCCCCCCCCCGAGGTCTCGTCTGTGACACTTTGCGAATTTTTTTTTTTGCGAACTTTTTTGCAAACTTTTTTTGCGAATTTTTTTTTTTTGCGAAATTTTTTTTTTGCGAATTTTTTTTTTGCGATTTTTTTTTTTTTGCCAATTTTTTTTTTTTTGCCCAATTTTCTTTTTTTTTTTGCGAAATTTTTTTTTTGCGAATTTTTTTTTTTGCGAATTTTTTTTTTTGCGAATTTTTGTTGTTGCGAATACTAACCTAACCTAACCTAACCTAACCTAACGTAACGTAACCTAACCTAACCTAACCTAAGGTAACCTAACCTAACCTAACCTAACGTAACCTAACCTAACCTAACCTAACCTAACCTAACCTCGGATAATGCGGATGCTGTAATTTGATACCTCGACTGGAGGGTGCAGGTGTTCACACAAAAAACCGACAAGTCGAGACCTGTCTGGGAATGCGGATGCTGTAATTTGATACCTCGACGGGAAGACGGCTGACCCTTCTAGGAACCCATAATAGTCCGCCCGTATCGAGTTCCATTAGAGCAGGGTGGTCTTTACCCCAGACAGCGGTTGAGAGTTTTTGCCCCGACCTTCTCCGAAATCCATTAGTGGGGATAGTCACCCACATCACCAACCCTCCTTCAGTTCAGTTCGAGAGTTCAGTGCGTGAAGACGTGTTAGTCCGATCCTGTTCCGTTCTACGCGATTTGTGTTAGTTGCTGATTATCATCATTTGCGATTAGCGATTTGCGTAAAGCACCTTTGAACAATTTAAAACGTACGTGTTGTGCTGTATTGTTTGTGATTATCAAAACTTATAATCCATATTAAAGATGAACGCCACACACGTTTGTACCATTTGTGGTTGTATTTTCGTGCGTAGAAACAATTTGGTGCAACACCACATCAGATTCCACGGCTTGAGACCACAACTACCAACACCAACACCAACGCGGCAAGGTACGTTTTTTGCGTTGCATTATTGTTTTAATCAGACCTAAATGTTAGTAATATAGAAATACGTTATGCAATATAACCGCAGAGTGATACTATTATTTTTATTTAACAGCTTTAACTATTTAGCGCGAATAGAGAACTCTTTGTTTTTTAAATTTAAAATTACATGAATATATCAATATAATTTAATTGTAATAACTTATGTTATTGCTCGCCCCATCAAGCCAAGTCATCAGAGTACCCACATTACATACTTTAAAAAAAAGGTAGGTGTTAAACATTTCACAATCTAATCGTTTTGTGCGTTTGCAGATGGAGTAGCTGCATGTCGGCTTTGTCGAGCCACATTCGTAGACCGGGGAGCTTTAGAGCGTCACATGGAAGCGAACCACCGAGTCATTCCACCCCGGCAGGTGATTGATGCTCCGCAGACGACTGCCGGTGTCAATCAACACTCCGTTGAAGGTGAGAATCCACATTAAAATAACTTTTTCCCCTTGAAACTAATTACCTTTTTTTATAATTATTTAACTAGGTACATGAAGAAGAAGAATGAGACCGTGACAACTGGTGTACTATTGATTTAATTGCTAGGGGGGAGATTTTCGCTCCCCCTAACACATAATGGGTTAGGGGGAGATTTTCGCTCCCCCATACGTCAGGAATTGTTGAAGACTAGAACAAGAATGAGCCCGTGACAACTGGTGTACTATTGATTTAATTGCTAGGGGGGAGATTTTCGCTCCCCCTAAAACATAATGCTTCTTTAGGGTTGGCGCAGCTCAATATTGCAGCTACATCCTTAGCCTTGAACCCCGAATCATGAATGTAGACAAACAGTACAGAAGATTACATTCCCTGTTTGAAAATTGATATTTTTAATTAACAACTCCATTTTGAAATGTGATTCTCGAGAGAGGGGAATTTGTATCTTTAGTTATCCTAATCTGTTTTATATTTTTATTTTCAGGTGAAGGACCGGGTCCTGACCACCACACCTGCCATGAATGCGGTCGCCGTTTCCGTCGTGAAATACACCTGCGTCGACATGTGGATTCGGTACACAGCAGAGTCCGCAGGTTCATATGCGGCACATGCGGCGCCGAATTTAAGAGGGAAGACAACCTGCATCGACACACCATGCAATTTCACGGTGATGGTCAAGAACGGAGATTCCCTTGCTCATACTGCGGTCAGGATTTCAACACGGGGTTCAACAAGGACCATCATGAGCGGTTCTCTTGCCCGATCATGAAGGACCTGATCCTGAACCGAGTGGCTATGGTGCAGGACGAACCCCAGCCAGGAACCAGCACGGAGCCACAACCTGGAAAGAGCACACACCCGCAACCCGATGATGTTGAGATGACTGGAGCAGGACAGTCAAGCCCCGTATTCTCAATCATTCAACGGGGTTTTCGCAACCGCCTCTTAACCTACCGTCTGCAGCGACCGATGGAGAATCTCGTCACAATCGGAGAAGTGATGGCGTTGTTGATTGTTAGCCTTACGGAGTTGCTTGAGAACACCTTGGCGAAACACCGCAGCATTAAGGTCAACTTGAAGCTGGAGTGTGAATTCCAAAATATTCACAACAACACCTGCCTGCGCAAATTCAAGACGAAGATGACTCCGCTGACGGTGACCTCGGACCTGAACCAGTACATCACAACAGCTTTTGCGAAGCTTATCAGAGAGAAGGCTGAGTGTGATCATATCGGCTCCGGGTGGACATACCTTCGCGTTCGTGATTTGGAGGTCGGCATCAACGAATACACTCCTCTAGGTGAAGATGGTCGAGCTTGGCTCCCACTGCCTACGTCTCTGGAGAACACCCAAGCAGTCGTCAACGTATTGAACGCCGATGAGCGGTGTTTTATGTATGCGGTCCTGGGAAAGTTTATTCAAGATCACCCTAAAAGACCGGCATCGTACACCGACGACATCATCGCCCGATACGATTGGACCGGCCTTCAATTCCCCGTTGCTCTGAAGAGTATCAAGACGTTTGAGCGGACAAACAACATCAGCATCAACGTCTATGGTATTGATCGCACGTGCGTGGGTCAGAAACCTGACGGACGACCAAAGTATCAGGACACCGTCTTCCCCTTGAAGATTTGTAGGCAGGAGCGTGAAGACCATTGCGACCTTTTGTACGTGACAACGGACGGTGATAGTCACTACGCCTACATCAAAGACCTTGGTCGACTGATCCGTCCCCAGCTTACAGCACATATGGGCCGGATATTCATCTGTAAGCGGTGCTTCGCGCACTTTGATAACCGTCCGAACAAGCTCGGTCTGACGGGTGCACAGCGTCTGGAGGAGCATAGGCGATACTGCTCCGCTTCAGCCCCTATTCGCATGGATACGCCGAAGAAGACAGAAATCAAATTCAGCCATCCAGAGTTCACCCGACGCGAGCGTTTCACCATCTACGCGGACTTTGAGTGTGCTCTACTGCCGACCGCGGAGATGGATGAACAAGTCGACGAACCGCACGGAGGAGTAGCCACCCACATCCACATCCCATACGCCTTTGCGTACCAGATCATCGACTCGTACGGACTTGAGGAGTTTGAGCCTCGAGTCTACTTCGGGGATGATGCGTCAAAGACATTTATGGAGATGTTGAAAACTGATGTTGAGCGATTGTGGAACTTCCTGTACGAAGCAAGAAATCTGCGCCCTGTCCTGACCCCAGCGGAAACGATGCAGTACAACTCGACAGCGAATTGCTACCTCTGCGGATCGGCATTTTCAAGCGAAGACCCAAAGGTTCGCGATCACAACCACGCGCCGCCCTACGAGTTCCGTGGCGCTGCGCACAGATCATGTAACCTACGCTACAGGGAGCAGCGAGTAGTCAACTGCTACTTCCACAATCTCTCCAACTACGACGCTCACTTCATAGTGCGGGAGTTGGCGGTCGACCCTGGTGATGTTGAGGTGTTGGCTCACACGGAAGAGCGGTACATCGCTTTCACGAAGCGGTTCCTGTTCGACCGAGCAGCGGCACCGGTTGGGATGCAAGGGCGTGGAAAAAGACAGCCAGGATTCAGAGTCAGGTTCCTCGACACCTACAGGTTCCTGGCTTTGAGCCTCGCCAGCCTCGCCGCCGCACTTCCACCAGCTCAACTCTTGGAGACGAGGAAGAGATTCCCCGAAGACCACCTCTTCGATCTAGTCCGTAGGAAAGGCGTGTTCCCGTACAACTTTGTAACGTCGAACGCCGTATTGGAAGATACTACGGAACTGCCTCTGCAGCGAGATTTCCACAACGACCTGACCCTGGAGGACATAACGGATGCAGACTACGAGCATGCTCGCAACGTGTGGGAAACCTTCGGTTGTAGGAACCTCAAGGACTACGCTGAGAAGTACCTGCGCTGTGACATTGCGCTGTTGACTAACGTCTTTGAACGCTTCAGGGACACGTCGATGGCTGAATACGAACTAGACCCTGCGCACTACTACACCCTACCGTCATACGCCTGGGATGTCATGTTAAGGACCTGTCGAGTGGAGCTTGATACGATACAGGACTTTGATATGTACCTCTTCTTCGAGCAAGGCATCAGAGGAGGTATTTCCCAGGCGATCACCAGACACGCCAAGGCCAACCATGATGGATGTCGCCCTGAAGATCGACGACCTGAAGAGCCAACGAATCACCTGCTATACTTGGACGCCAACAACCTTTACGGTTGGGCCATGTCCCAGTGTCTTCCACAGGGGCACTTCCAATGGCTCAGCCGCGAGGAGATCGCGTCCCTGGACATTGCAGCGTTGGACCCCGAAGGACCCACCGGCTATGTCTTGGAAGTTGACCTTCGCTACCCCGCCCACCTGCACGACCTTCACAAGGATCTCCCCTACTGCTGCGAGACCAAACGTCCGCCAGGAGGGAAATTCAAGAAGCTCGTTACGACTCTGGATGACAAGAAGAACTACATCTGTCATTACAGAATCCTGCAGCAGGCGCTGGAAAACGGACTGGAGCTTGCGAACGTGCATCGCGTCATCTCGTTCCGTCAGTCTCGGTGGTTAGAGAGCTACATCCTAATGAACACCGAACTGAGGAAGAAGGCCACGACCAAGTTTGAACAAGACTTTTTTAAGCTTATGAACAATGCGGTCTTTGGCAAGACGATCGAGAATGTTCGCAAGCGAATGAACGCTAAACTGGTGTGTACGCCGGAGATGTTCAGGAAGTATGTAGCCAAGTCAAACTTCCTGGACCGAACCTACTTCAACGATGACGTCGCCATTGTACACATGTCGAAAGTCAATATCGTCCTGGACAAACCGCTCTACGTCGGAATGAGTGTCCTCGATCTGAGCAAGTGGCTCATGTACGACTTCCTTCGGAAGATGAAGAACCGCTACGGCGATCGTCTGAAGGTTGACTACATGGACACTGACAGCTTCGTGTTCGACATCCAGACTGAAGATTTTTATAAGGACATGTTGGAGCATCTGGACGATTTCGACACCAGTGCGTACCCCCGAAACCATCCCTGCTACAGCCCCATCAACGCCAAAGTCATCGGAAAGTTTAAGGATGAAGCAAACGGACTTCCGCTGCTCGAGTACCTCGGTCTTCGCTCGAAACTATACTTCATGGATATAGTCGAGTTCGAGGAGAGGACTGAAGATGACGAGCTGCAGGTCATGACGGTGAAGCGCGCCAAGGGAGTCGCTAGAGGTGTTGTAAAACACAATCTAACCTCTGACGACTATCGGGAATGCCTCTTCAACGGCGTGTTGAAGAGAACCATCAACACCAGGTTCCAGTCCCGAAACCACCGCGTCTTCACAGTTCAAGTCGACAAGCTATCCTTGAGCTGTAACGATGACAAACGCTACATCCTTCCGGACGGTGTAAATACACTGCCTTGGGGGCATGTTGACGTTCACCCTCAGCCCGAAGACATCCCTCAAGACGATGAAGAGGCGGAGGATGAGGAGCGTTGAGTGGTTGTGTCATATTACCAAAGACCCTGACTTGACTTGTAAATTTCCGATTTTGCTAAATCTAGTCATTAGTTTGTATCGAGTCTCGTAAAACTTAGAAATGTGCTCCTTTTTTCTAGTCGTTAGTTTGTGTCGAGTCTCGTTTTTGCTAGCCAAACACAAATGTTTAGGAGCACATACTCAATGTAAAATATATATATAAGGTGTGTAAATAAATAGCAAAATTGTTCGTATATACATTTGTCTTTTTTTTCTCCCCTCACATAGTCTTAAGATACTAAAGTAAACAAAAAAATTATTCAGGAATATGTTAATTCATATAAACCAGGTTCAGATATGAATGTTACTTTACAATCATTGTATGATAGGTCTGTCCCAATTTGTGGTTGACAACTGTTGTTCAACTGATTTAATTACCAGGGGGGGAGATTTTCGCTCCCCCTAACACATAATGGCTTAGGGGGAGATTTTCGCTCCCCCATACTACAGGAATTGTTGAAGACTAGAATGCACCTGCTAATGTCATTGTATGATAGATCTGCCCCACTTTGGGGTAAAGGAGGCGAGGATGGGAAATAATAAGAATTTTTCTTTTTTTATTCTGAGTACACAACTAGTTTATTGAGAAAAATGCAAAATTTCAAAACTCAATTGGTATACATTTGTGCAAAGAGTCTTCTGATCAGTGCATCGTTGTGGCCGAAAGAAGAGTGTTCAAAGAGCTGCACAAAGTCCTTCATCTTCATGCCGTAGTGGGTGCGGCAGTACAGGAATACAAGGCAGTATTGACCGCAGACCAGAGTGTTATCACTTTGAAGGCGATGCTCGTTGTACAGGTAGCGACGAGCGTTGCGTCTCAGGAATCCTTGGTAGAATTGAAGATGTGGCGGTTGACCGTAGCTGTCAAAGAATTCAATTATTCCTCCTCCTTTGTTAAGGTAGAAAGCGACCCAGTGAGTGCCGTCTTCATTGTGTGGATCAGTGTTCACAATCATAGCAGTAGATGGTGAAATATAATGGGGCAATTGATCCGCAGCGTAGACACCAACATTCTGTACGGGCAGTTTAGCCATACACTTTTGTATCTCTAAGGTATTCATTCTACTGTGTCGACGCCACAGTCAGTAGTAGGAGTAGTAGTACTAGTAGCAAAACAAAAGCAGGAACTGGTATCACTCTCACCTTCGTCAGCGTAATCATCAGCGTCAGCGATATTTGTACTTAGATGTAACCAACTGCGTAATGTGATGCAATTGGCTAGAGCGCATCGTGTGTGAGCTGTTCTGTGGTGGCGACATCGCACTGCGTTTGTTGATAGTAGACTGTTGATTGACGATAGTGATCCGCAGCCAATATCGTTGATATCCATGACATTAGTAGTACAGTGATCCGTGATGAAATTGTATCGTACAAACTCTTTTTTCTCAGCACCTTTGACGTAGACAATCGGTCGTTTGGCGATACATGCGCGTAACTTTTCCTCTAGCACATGATACCAGATATCACCTTGGTCCCATTCTAATCCGTGACAGTGTTTTGTGAGCCAATAGCTTTCACGCAGTTTCTCTTGTGATAGGAAATCTCGACTGAATGGTGATTTGGCGATATGATGCATTAGCAGTGTTCCACTGACCAATTCCAAGACGCACACTTCCTTCAGAATGTAGTCATTTGCGTTGTCCTTGAAACATTGAAAATCTACAATAATTGGAGATGCGGAATTTTTACGCGGTACTCTGCATAAACGATCCATCTTGTGCGAATGTTGGTTGTAGACTGAGGAGGAGGACGCCGCCGCCGACGATCTAACCACCAAAGTCCGCAGACACGTTGCGATGACGATCGATTTCTATGACGTTGTCAAACTCTGCGTATACCAGACAGTTGACAGTCTCTGTGAGCCCCGTGTCGAAAGCAATCTCCATACGCACACTGCCGTTGCGCACTAGGTTCCAATGAGTCGTATCGCTTGCTGACATATCAGGTGTTAGATCGAATGCCATCAGACAGTATCCATCGTCGTAATCGTCTCTATTTATGAGATTACCAGCATCGCTAAAGTGTATGCCGGAGCCTGAAAACAGACTGTGATACGCCATCACGTATTTTCCCTTGCCGGTTTCGTAGTGTGGTTGTAGCGGTTTGGACGGCACTTGTTCACCGTCCACGTACAGCGAGAAGTAGTTGGTTTTGAAATTTTGAAAGTTAAATGGATTCTTTTTTAAATCGCCATTATAAGCGGCGTTGGTGACCAGTCCGACAATGATTCGTTTCGGCACTTGACCTAGAAACACATTGTCCAAAGTTTTGCTCCTCACTCCAAACGGTAGTGTGAATGTTTTCAATTCCACTCTAGTGATTGGGTATTTAGCTGTGCCGGTCTGAAGCGTTTTGCTGTGCGCCAACAGTACAGTGGGGCTAACTTTACACCTTCGTATCCAGAGATTCGCATCAACAATGTGCACCTTGTAGTCACCATCATCCGACATAATGGAGAAGGAATCTTTTGATCGGATCAGTTTAAAACGCAGTTCCACACCGTTCAACAGGAACTTGTTCTGATTACACATGTCCACATGTAGGCGACCGAGCATATCGATTTCACGACTTTTATTTGTCATTTTTCGTCTCGCCTTTAGTCCATCGTTATCGTCCAGAGTATTGTCCATATAGCCGGCATCGTCCGCGTTCCACAATCCACATGTTAAATGTGATTTCCTAGCATCATATCCGTAATTCAGCAATGTTTCAATATACGCTCGATATGCATAAGTGTTGTTTTGTGGTGTGACCAGTTTCTGATTCATACTCATATCGACTTGACTGAATAACGTGTGCAGCCAATTGTTGACTGGGCCAATTTTGTTCGATTCATCGGCATCTGCGATTGCCGCTCCTGTCGACTTGACAATAGACGCTGTAACTTCCAACATTGTTTGCGAAAGATCGGTGTATTCTTCGCCGTTGCCGGGCACAACAAACTCGATGGGCGAATCATCAGTCAGTGTGGAGATTGGTTTGTACTGAATCCATTTGCCGCTCTCGATACTGGTCTGCGTCGGCGGTAGGGAGAATAAGTCCAATTCCGTCTTGACGCATTCACACGACTTTTGATGTAGAAACGACATTGCTAGCGTGTGTGTTAATTGAATATATCACGTACGGAAGTTCTCCTCACTGCTTTCCTCGTCTTCCTTCTAACTGTCCTTCTCTTCTTGCTGCTGCTCTTGCCCTTCTTCTTGGATGACGACGACCTTCCTCGAAGGAGTTTCGTCAAAGACTGCGGTGTGACACGACGGCCGCCGAACATGGCGCGCTTCGCGTTCCTCTTACGCGAGAGTCTCGCGTTAGTCTTTCGCGCAGGAGTAGCGCGTCGGTGTTTCGCGGTATTCTTTCGCGTTACGCGACGGTGTTTCGCGCGAGAGCCACCGCCGCCACTTAGCACACGTTGAAGTTTGCCGTCCGCCCTGCGTTTTAGCGAGTCTGTAAACTGGCTGAAATGATCTCTAGCGGCTTCTTTGGGATCCCGCTGGTGCATGGCCATGTCGCCCAAGAATCCAACACCGGATTTCAACGCCTCTTTGGCCACAGCAGAGGCTCCCGACTTGAGTAGCGGTGTGATGGTGCGGAACATACCGCCTAGGAAACTGCCAATTCCATGTCCGCGCTGGTAGGGTGCACCGCGAAATACCCTATCGATACTGCCGCCGGTCTCCTGCAACTGTTGGCGACGGTAGTAAGCCAAGTAGGGATCGTTTGTATTCATAATTGCTGAGCTACTCTTTTGAAATGAAGCTTCACGTACGACGTCCCAAAGAGGAATGACGCTTTTTTACTAGCGTGATCCCTTAGGTCAATATCGATCGTTTCAAATGTTCCTTTCATAACTAGCGCATAATGAGGACTGATGAAATGCACAGTCTTATGCGCGCCGTGTGTGTAGTTATCTCTGTCAATGTTGATAATCTTCAAAAGCGGCGCTGTAGTGTCGCCAATCAGCTGCGGTTCAATCAGATCACAATACACGTACAAGTGTGTCGGCAGTCCCATAGTCAGATTTGGTGGCCATATCGCTGTGAGGTCATTTGTCAAAACGTTCTCGTACGGATCGAAACCCAACTGGAGAGACAGCGCTTCGGTGAAATGCACTTTGCTTATACCGTCCACCATTGTCGTGATCTTGACTCTGTCCTGCTCTTTGTCATACTCAAAGTACAAGTACTGGGTTACATCCTTCGCTTTATTGATCATTTTCAATAAATCGGTTATTTTCTTGTAATAACCGGGTTTCATCTTTAGCATAATGTGCTCGACGCTGAGTGTGACGGGAATACTCGGCAGAACGAGTTTATAGTCGAGCCAAATACACGATTCATCGTCCACAGTCATAAAGGAGCATGGATAATGCGCTTCGACCAAAGCCATCTCCCACTCGCCATCGCCTTCTAATCGAATTTGTCTCGGCAGATGTGTAGTGTACTTGGACACTGTGTTTTTTGGAATATAATCCTTTGAGCTGTTGCTGGGCAATGTCAAATAGAACTGGTTGCTATTAGGCATTTTGCAAATCTTGCGCTCCTACCCAAGAATTGAACTCGTCTCCGTAACCTGCCCACTTGACGAAATAACGCTTACTGCGACCGCGACCCTTAGCGTCTAGTATTTCAGCAATCTTGAACAGATGGTCGTTGTATATTGTCACTTTTTGTAATTCGTATTCGTAAAACTGACCAGTCACTTGTTCACCGTTGAGATCCGACAAAGTGTACATTGGCAGAGGCATCAATGTGTTTACACGACGCACCACAAACACTTCTTTACTCCAATTAGTCTCGTAACCTTTTGCGAATGTACCCTTCTCCTTAGATATGCGCACTGTGGTGCCAACTGTCAGTTTTGCCTTAACACGACGCGGTATCTTACCGAACATGCGACGCCATACCTGATGCAATATTCGCTTATTGTCAACAGTCACATCGACTGGTCGTATTCTGTTGCCTAGACTCTTGTGAGCGCTGTTGTTGTATGCACTAACCAGTTTGTCCAACGCTTCTACGTAACGATATGTGTTTTTGTAAGTCAAATATCGCCACATGCGTGTTTTCAAAGTGCGATTCACGCGTTCCACTACGGCCGCTTTAACATCTGGGTTTTGTGTAGTGACATAGATGATTCCGTATTGTTTGAATAACCTTTTCGTCTTGGCACCGGTGAATTCAGTACCTTTGTCAGTTTGTAAACAGCGAGGTGTGTCGGTCGCTTCGGCAAATATCTCCTCGAAAGCGTTGGCCACTTCAGCTCCTTCTTTCCGCCTCAACGTTCGCACATACAGGTGTTTGCTAAACACGTCTATTACAGTCAGTAGGTAGTTGACGCCGTCGTTGTGTTTACTAAGACCACGCATATCGTTCAAGTCCGCTTGCCACAATTCAAATGGACCATACACTATGTAAGGATTGCGCGGGAAACGCTTGCGTGCCGGTTTGTGCAATGTGTAAGTGTCCTGTGTTTGTAACCATTCAATCACTTTGCGTTTTGAAACTGGTTTTGCAGCTCGCGCTAAAGGAGCTACACCGCCATACGACGAAGGTTCGATGGGATTGTAATACAAACGCTCCATAATACTGAAAACCTATCCTGTGTACGTTTCCCACTTGTCCAAATTTGACGACGGCTTGTTTCTAGTTAGAAGATCAAACTGCCCTGTCGGTGTAGATGTTACACGTTTTCCTCTTGCCGATCGAAGCCGATTTACTAGCGGTGTTCTCAGTATTGATTCAGTTGATGTGTCTTCCACGTCATCGTCTGATCCTTCTCCTCCTGTGAATGATGATCGATATTCGGCATTTATTTCCTTTAGTGCTCTTAGATTATTCATATAGTCCTTTGGCACGTTCATCGCTTTCAATGCGTTGAGCACTTCCCGCCATCCTGGCGGTATGTAATCACGCATACGCACCTTTACTATGCAATTTAAGATATCCACTAGATTTGAGTCTGGGATTTTTACACCGTTGATGTACACTGAATAGCCACTGTCCCAACTGATTAAGCTGCCGTCACGTTTCATGAAACGTAAAAGATTGCGGGCATCAGATCTGTAAGTTTTGGAAAACGTTTCCACAATCTCTTCCACTGGACCACCTTCCGCAGCGGGGTGCGATCGTTGACTATGTTCAATCCCACCCGTCTCCACGATTGGTATGCTAATCGGTTGGCGTCTATTCTCTGCAATATGCAAGAAGCGATGTAACGCTTGTTTGTACAATTTCCACTTTTCACTATCGTCCATACGTTTGTTATTCAATATTTGTTGCATCTCCGCGTCGAGGCTGTTTTCACTGGATAGATTAGTCGGTCTGTTATCCGTAGCATTTGATTGCAGTCGATCAATCAACTCTTGCGGCACAACTACCATCTTCTTTGCATGTTCCATATTTGTGCTAATGACTAGCTACTTTTCTAAAGTGTAACTTCACGCACGACGTTCCAAAGTGGAATGGCAAATGATTACCAATGTTATCTCTTAAGTCAATTTCCACACTGTCAAAAGATCTATTCATAACAGGCACATAGTGCGGATCGATGAATGATGTTGATTTATGCAATCCGTATACATAAGTAGACGTGGATATATTGACAATTTTCAATAACGGTGCGACTGTATCGCCAACCATCTGCGGCTCGACTAAATCACAATACACGTACATGTGTGACGGTAAGCCAAGACGAATGTTGGGCGAACGGATGCTTTTGTTAACTGCATCACCTTCCAGCGTCAATTCATTCGGATCGAACCCCAATTGAAGCGCTAACGTTGGACTTAATGTAATTTTTACAACATCAGTTCCCATCGATACTTCAATGAATTTGTTGTATGAGTTTTCAACGGTGAACTTTACACCAAAAGTAATCGCTAGTTCTTGTGAATTGATAAGATCACACAATTCTTGAATATTTGCGTAATCACCAGTCTTCAATTTAATTCTGTGGTTTTGTTTTGGAGTAGCAGACACTACCGGCGTTACATCGGCAGTGCTGTCCATAACCCGCGCCAACGCTTCTATGTTCACTTTTGCTTCCTCATGCGGTTGTATGCAAATGTCAATTGTTTCGTCATTACCGACAGATAGAAATGTCATTGGATAGTGCGCTTCCACAAGTGCAATTTCCCAGTCGCCAGCGTCCAGTTGAATAGCTCTCGGCAAATGTGTTATATAATTTGCAACTGTGTTTTTCGGATAATACTGCATCGAACTGTTGCTGGGCAGTGTCAAATAGAACTGATTGTTGATGCCAGTCATTTTTATCTACTCAGTGCTGCTTGTAGTACTGCGCTCAAAAGTAATGGTATAAAGATTCCACCGCCTTTTTGTATGAGATACTTTCGTTTCTTTGACCAGCCTTCGCCGCGTTTCACCAATCGACGTAGCGTCGCCTTGTGTTTGCTTAGCTGACTTTTACTCTTCTTCGCCAGAGGAACGTTACCTCGCAACACGTTGTATGCGCACTCACACACTGAGCGAATGCGGCTCTTGTCACACACCTTTAACAGTGCCTTCCGCTCCTTGGGTGTTGCGTGTATGAAAGCCGTAAGCAGAGCTGCGTCCTTCCGCAAGCACGACATGATTACTACTGATGGCGAAATTACCTTTTCTTTGGCAAGTACACATAGTTGGTAGAATCGTCTGGAAATATGCAACTTCGTATTCGCATATTTTCGTCTGTTGATTGTTTCAAGTCTATCAGTAGGTAGCCGTGTGGATTCCTCGTAGCGTCAGCGTACGCCTCCTCGATGAATTTCGGGCTGTCTGGATATATTTGTCTGGCCAAGTACCTAATCTGAACTCTATCTCTAGGATTCTTAAAACACACAATGTAATGCGCATTCAGTGAGATGTCCCTCTGCCCACGTCCTTGATGTAACAAATTTTGTGTAATGAAAAACACACTAATGTTGCGATGATGGCAACCTTTTGTGAAAAGATCCACCACACGGTTGTCGGCCTCACGCATCATATCGTCTATAATCACAAGTATCGGCTCGTTACCAGAAAAATCCTCCAAGTTTGGTAGACCTTCTACGTGGTTAATGTTGACATTTTTCGGGTCACCACCACCACCACCACCACCACCACTACCATAATGCCAGTTTATACTGGTAAATGGCGTGTCACACATTTCTGTAATGTGTTTTATAAACTTTGACACAAACTGTGACTTGCCACAACCCGAAGGTCCCGCCACAATGGCTGAGAACGGATGTTTCCACATCAAGCCCATGATTACTACTGAGCTACTAAACACCTCACAGTTACCATACTCACACTCTTAAACTTACTACCAAAGGACATTTTTGGGGTTAAGTGAAATAAATAACACAGTGGTTATGTTCTGAACGTGACTATAAGTATTGACTACGAAAACTAATTTACAAAGGTATTAACAAAATCTTCAAGTCTTGCTTTACATAAACTCCAACGGTGTGAATCTGCTATTGGAACCCCTAGGGCTGCGCTTCACCAAGCGAAGGCGTTCTCCAAACCCGCTGTTGTAGCGCTCGATGTCGGTGTTGCTCAGGGCCTCGTTGAAGCGCCTAGGCAGGTAGACTCGCAGAAAGAAGTCGTCCCCGACCTGCCCCTCCAGGATCACGATGATTGTCTCGCCAAAGGGTGTAGTGGCTCGCTCCATCGCAGTGATGAGATAGCCGCATTCCTCTCGGAGATCGGCTATCCTGGTGTAGAGTGGAGAGTCAGACTTGCAGTTGTTGAGGGTAGCTCTCAGGTCCGCGGTTGTTGCAGTGCCGTTCACGCCCGGAAACTCTAGCTTGAAAGTGCTGCTGCTGTTTGACATCTCTAGTAGTAGTAGTTGGAGTAGGTCTATGTGAGGTGGTGGTCTGGTGGCGAATGATGCTCAATCGGGCGGGGCCCCGCCTTATAAACCCTCGCCGCCATTTTCTTCTACGTGGGTGGTCCGAAGGGTCGGGCGCAGGTGTTCACACAAAAACCGACGCGTCGAGACCTGTCTGGGAATGCGGATGCTCTAGTTGAATGCCGGCGCCACTCGTTGTTTCTTCCTCACAGCTCGCTTCTTAGGCGTTGGCTGCGAAACTGCACTGCGTTGTGTAACAGTTTGAGTTAAGCCTGTAATTTTCGGTACTCCTGTTGATTTATAGATCCACATGTTTTCCACTTTATCAACTACTTGTTTGACATTTTGGTGCATTTCACCATCTTTGTCCAAAAATAAACCGCACATGAACACCATATCTGTACCATCGTACATTTCCATTTTCAATAAAATTTGTCCTTTGTTTCCTGGGTTTTGAACTGCGAAAGTATTCCCATCGTCCATCCATGACACTATGGGAGAATCATCTGTTGGTTTTGGTACCCATCCTGGTTTCTTGGTTTCCACTTCGATGGGAGTTGGTCTCCTTCGTCTCTTGCAGGCAGTGGTCGGTTTTACAAATGACGACTGAGGTGATGTCAATGTCTGATCACTAGCATTATTGTTCATAACCTCAATCTCCTGAATAAACGATTTGATATAGTCGTCCGCAGAAGCGTAAGCGTCCATGTTCACGTCCTTACCGTGCGACTTCAACCGTACTACTGACTGGTGGTGCGTCTGCTCACCCTTGAAGTAAACTGTATGCACTCGCTGTCAGACAATATTTCTGTTTGGCGTTCGCTTTTATTCACCCGCTGAAGTCAACTGTTACGTTACGGTGACGATCGATCTCGATGACGTTGTCCAGTTCGGCGTACACTATACAGTTGACGGTCTCGGACAACGCTTTGGAGAATCCGATTTCGATACGTAGATTACCGTTGCGCAGGAGATTCCAGTGACTCGACTCAGCCGCGGACATGTCCGGTGTCAAGTCGAACGCCATAAGACAATTACCGTACGGATAGTCACCTCTCTTGATCTCATTACCTGCGTCGGAGAACTGGATTCCGGTGCCAGTGACCAATGTGTAATAAGAGAGTATATACGTCTCACTGTTCAATGTGTAAACGGGCTGTAACGGTTTGGCCGGTACTTGTTCACCGTCCACGTACAATGCGAGATAATTCATATCGTAGTGTTGAAAGTTGTAGGGATTCTTCTTGAAATCTCCGTTGAACGCAAGATTACTGACCAGTCCAATTATCACACGTTTCGGTAACTGACCGAGAAATGCGCTGTCTAAAGCTTTACTCATTATACCGGAGGGTAGTGTGAAGGATTTCACTTCTACACGCGTGATCGGATACTTGGCCGTGCCGGTCTCGAGAGTTTTGCTGTGCGCCAACAATACGCTCGGATTGATCTTACATCGACGTACGAAAAGACTAATCTCTTTAATTGTCACCTTGTAGGTAGTTAGCGTTTTGGACATTATACAAAACGAGTTTCTGGATCTGTTAAGTTGCAATCGCATCTCGACACCGTTCAACATGAATTTGTTCTGATTGCACAGATCGATGTGCAATCGACCGACCATATCGCAAACATCGCTTTCTTTCGTGTGATCGCGACGCTTTTTCAATCCCTCGTTCAATTCGTCACAATCGTCCATTAGTCCGGCCGAATCTCCAAAAAACAGCTCGCTAGTCAGGTGCGAATTCTTCGCACTACATCCGTAGTTCAATAGGTTTTCCAAGTAGGCACGGTAAGCGTACGTGTTGTTTTGTGGTGACACCAGTTTATGATTGAGATAGAGATCCACTTGACTGAATATCGAGTGGAGCCAATTGTTCACCGGGCCCACCTCTTTAGCAGGTTGCCCACCGTCAGCTTTAGTGTCGTCCTGTTTCACAATAGCGGCTTTCACGTGTAATAACGTTTGTGTCAGGTCCGTGTACTCGTCACCGTGACCGGGTATTACAAACTCTATTGGCGAATCGTCCGTCAGCGATGAGATCGGTTTGTATTGAACCCATTTACCGCTCTCGATGCTGGTCTGCGTAGGCGGTAACGAAAACAAGTCCAGTTCAGTCTTCACACATTCACACGATTTCTGATGAATAAACGACATTGTTATCGAATTAATGTAGACGTCCGTCTTCGAAGAAGTCTATCAAGAGACTGTGGCGTATCGCGACCCGCGCACCGCTTAGGGGGAGATTTTCGCTCCCCCTAACACATAATGGGTTAGGGGGAGATTTTCGCTCCCCCATACGTCAGGAACTGTTGAAGACTAGAACAAGAATGAGACCGTGACAACTGGTGTTCTGTTGATTTAATTACTAGGGGGAGATTTTCGCTCCCCCTAACACATAATGGGTTAGGGGGAGATTTTCGCTCCCCCATACGTCAGGAATTGTTGAAGCCAAAAACAAGAATGATGCTGTGGGTGTTTGACAACTGGTGATTTATTGCTCGGAATTCGATACGGGAGGACTATAATGGGTTCCTGGAAGGGTCGCGTCGCCCTCCCGTCGAGGTATCAAATTACAGCATCCGCATTCCCAGACAGGTCTCGACTTGTCGGTTTTTTGTGTGAACACCTGCACCCTCCAGTCGAGGTATCAAATTACAACATCCGCATTCCCAGACAGTAGACTGGACGCGTCAGTCGGTTGTGCGAACAGCTGCCTCGGTGCAGAGTACTTGAAGGTATATGCAGTATATGTTCAAAGCATTGCAATTATATTCTCCTTAAAATTTGCATTCACTGTTAGTTCAATTGACCGCAAGCGCTGATGGGCTAGCTCTGTTGGTTGTAGCGTTACCCTGTTCAACTCTTGTATTAATTATCCAAAGTATGTCATGTGGGTACTGAGAATACTCGGCTTGACGAGGAGATTCCAAAAATGCAAAAAAAAAAAAGGTCAAAAGTGTGGTGCGGGCCCCTTTTTGTAAACATCATCCAAAGTGTACGATGTGGGTACTCAAATGACTCGGCTCGACTAGACGAACAAGAATCTGCAATCAGAAATCTGATCCGAGGTTAGGTTAGGTTAGGTTAGGTTAGGTTAGGTTACGTTAGGTTAGGTTAGGTTAGGTTACCTTAGGTTAGGTTAGGTTAGGTTACGTTACGTTAGGTTAGGTTAGGTTAGTATTCGCAACAACAAAAATTCGCAAAAAAAAAAAATTCGCAAAAAAAAAAATTCGCAAAAAAAAAATTTCGCAAAAAAAAAGAAAATTGGGCAAAAAAAAAAAATTGGAAAAAAAAAAATTTTCGCAAAAAAAAAAATTCGCAAAAAAAAAATTTCGCAAAAAAAAAAAATTCGCAAAAAAAGTTTGCAAAAAAAGTTTGCAAAAAAGTTCGCAAAAAAAAAAATTCGCAAAGTGTCACAGACGAGACCTCGGGGGGGGGGGCGTCCCTCCTGTCCCTCCTGGTGTCGGAGTGTCCTTCTTACCCTACTGATAATATATTATTAGGCATTAAAATATACATTTACAGGTAAACTATATGTTAATATAATACAGAAAATTTAATTTAGATTAAATATGAGTATTCTTCATAATGATTAAATCAAATCAATGTAATTTTTAAATGAATAACCTTACTGGAAAGGATGTGCACAAGAGTGTGTGGTTTGGTATATTTCTGTTCCACCGGTAAAGCTTTTATACGTTTTCAGTTTGAACTCAACTTTAAAACACAAGACGAAAGTTTTGTGAAACTTGACCTTATTTTGATCTACTATAAGTATCCCAATTTCTATGTCTAGGGCCTTGCTGTTAATGCAGGGTACAGTATTAAAGGCCTAATGAGATTAGAGAGAAGAAGGTCCGAACAGCGTTGACCAATCAGCAAACGGTATTGATCTCTGCACGCGGCAAACTAAATTGACAACTCTCCATATCTGTAGCCCTAGCCCTCCATCCGCTACTCAGGAATTTTAAAAATAGTTGGAAACTGTTCAAAAATATTTTTGGAAATTTAGTTTTGACAATAAATAAAAAATGTTTAGCTTAAGAATTTGTTTCTGAATTTAAACAAATTGGTTAACAAGTTTGAATTAAAATACTTAACACTTGAAATACTGTACGGGTTTTAATTCAAGTTTGGTCATTCCTATTATTTATTTAATTTAACTTAATAGTACTCCTTAAACAGGTTTTGAAATGAAAACATCTTTTGTCAACTGATGTTCAAAAACATTTAGCTACTGGGGGATCAAGAACAGTATTAAAAGGGTATGATCAAAGAATACACCAAAGTCAAGCGTGTAATATGATAGAGTTAAGAGCAATGCACTTCAGCCCTTTGTGTTTGGTAAGCGGATGAACTTTGTAATAATAGTCTAGTTGGAATCGCATTCAAACTGCATTTTGAATGTAACTTTTTAGTTATAAATACATAGCTTAATTAAAAACCATATATCGTACGTAACCTAACGCATGTACTTTAATTTTATCAAATAAAATTACTAAATAGGTTATAATTTATTTTACCAGATAAAATCCAAATATTTGTATCAGCTAAATGGGGTGACATTTTTTCATTTATTAAGATGTAACGGTGTGTTATTTCGTATAAAACCCTTAATCTATTTTTAATTACAAATAGTTGTGACGAAAAATGCAGTCAAGGAATGGCCTTGACAAGTAAGTATTTTTTAGATTTTTTGCTTATTTATGTTTGATGATTGCGAAAATATAATAGTTGTGCTATTATTTTCCCCTAACTAGGAATACTTTATTGAAGTGAAAAATATTGAGGTATTACAATTAGATTTGTTAGAACAGCGTGCCGTCTCTATTCCTGCCGTAGTCACAGCTTTATAAATATGACAAAAAGCTCATTGAAGAAAATTAAATAAAGTTTAAGTTCAATAAGTATTTAAAGAAAATACAATGTACTATATGAAGGCGTCCTTAAAATTATTAAACACTGAAATAATGGCATTACTCAAGCTTATGTAAAGCTAGGTAATACAGACACAACAAATAAATATATAAAATCTTATTCCTTTTTTTTTTTATTTGACATTTTTTCTATCCTTTTAAAACATATCTAACCTAATTACAATAAGTAAATATGTTAAAGTTAGCGGTATAACAAAACATATAGGGTTTAAAATGAAGGGATAGGTAGTTCGATCCTTATATTTAGGTTGTACTTACTGTGACGGTCTTAGTTATCTGATATATATACCTAAAACACATGAGAAAAATTAGGCATGACACCAAAACAAGGATATTTTAGGTAGGTAAAAATACTGTCATTTACTAGTTTACACATAACCAAATATTTGTTCAATCAGTTCAGTAAAGACACATGTAAAATATAGAGTACAGACCATGAACATTGGTCTAAACAGACTTAATGTTACATGAAAAAACAACCTCAACAAATTGGGGACTTGATAATGAGACAGCGTTCATGTGGGTTAAGTTAAAAAAGGACTAAACAATGTTAATACTTATTAATAATATTTTGATTAAAATAAATACAAAATGATTTGTAATCGATTGCTGTAACTGTAGGCAATGACAGTAATGGGACAATTTCTGGCAATATAAGGTCTCCTTTTGTGCATGAAAGGTAAATGAAACAGTGGGGTCAGACGCCACAGTGATTGGCATAATAAGGTCAATTCAAGGTACGGTTGGCCTTTGAAGGTCAGGAAACACATTAGGTTTAAGCAATGCTCTTTTATATGGTTTCAAAACTATTACAGCTGTCACGAGGGTGCTTATAGACTAATAACCCAAACTTTACAAACAATGTTTGGTAGGTAAGATACTGCAGTTGTTATTATTTATTAATTGTTCAATCTTGCTTGGTTTTTGGTGTATCTATGTATACACAAGCCCCACAACCTTGTGAATTGTTACAGTTTGGCCTTGTAAGGTTATAGATTGATTTTCAACTTTGGTTTTGTACGATTTTGAATTTCAAAAGGGAGGAAATTGAGCAAATTCTTGAACAATCTTTAGAAATCAAATATTTTACTTAACCAATCCAACCTAATTTTTGTTAATTTGGAAATAGTATTTAACGAAAATATAAACCCTGTATATTGCAGAGTAAATTATTTATACATTTTTACGTACATGATTTTCTTTTCCTACTAGTGTACCAATTGCGATACCAAACGTTTGTCATCGTTCAACAGATTTTCTCAGATCTCATTTCTGAAATTTTTTCTAGGTGATATCATATTTCCCAATAATATTCCGTGTAAAATAAATGTAGCATAGAAAATCATACTACAATTTTTAAAAGAGGTTTAGTATCTTCTGATTATTCATTTTAAAACAAAAATCAATAATAATATTCACATAACTAGTTTATTATGTTTAAGTTATTCATGAAGAAAGACTACACCCGACTCTGTTTTGTTTTAAATAAAATAGTAATTTAACTCAACAGCTTAATAAAATAACCTTGGGTGAACTTGGCGAGCGATAAGTGTATGAACTTTCGGATCACGTTTAGGAAAGGCAGTAAAATAAACACAGGATCATTTTCTCACTCTTTACTTTTAGAGCGAACGTGAGATGGACCATGGTTAACTTATACTACGTGTCTGAAATGATAACTAATTTGACAGTTATATACAATAAAACAGGCACAAATAAGTTAAATATCTAAAAATAATCTTTTCTTTCGCTAATATTTTCTAAAGGGAAATGCCATTAGCCTTGTTATACGATGTCCTTAGAACAATGATGATGCAGCTATAAATATGCAATGATACAAACTTACACATAATTGTTTTTAAATATAGTTTTACAATCATTACGAAATCTTTTAAACCTCTAGAAGTTAAGCTGAGACTGGTTTTTGCAAATGTGACTGTGATGGAAATTATATTTTACCATATGAGTTTATTGCTGATTTACAATTACAGTAAAATAAAATTACTAAAGTAAGTTTACATAAAGAGATTTCAAACGCACTCTAGTATCTTACAAACTGTATTACTGTCTCTGTTTACTACATGTTTTGACAAATGAGTATTATTACTTTGTATTTTGTTAATACTGTATCTTAATTTTTGTCACAATAATGAAAATAATGTTAGAACCATACATTGAGTCAGAAATAGTAAAGAATAATGGGCTAGATCAAAGTTCTGATTTAGTCATAAACCAAACTCATTATATTGACAAATCTCTATTCCAAAGGCCAGAGTAAACGACAGTGGAGTATTCCGATATAATCACATTTTGTACTTGATTAGGCAGAAACGTGAAATTCACTTTTTTCAAACTTAAGGAGAAAACAAACTAGTTGACGTACGTTGAATTTTTATTAGAAAATATTGAGTTGTGGCTTTTACTAAGGGGAATTTAATCTTGAAATCCAAACCTCACAAATAACTTCTTGGTACTTACAGTCGATGTTTTTACTTCTCCGACATCGAAACAGAATTTCCCCAGGGACGGCAACACTCCAGGATCGTTTTTACGTTTATTCGGTTGTATAAGACTACTTTCCAGCTGAAGGTAGCACAGTTTGTCGAAGAAGTTGTGAATACTTAAGTATGCGAAGACATAAATACATAAATTGCTTTTTTAACTTTTAAGTAGGCTTTTATTTTCAAGTGTTGAAACAAATAACAGAAGAACAGCAATTCTAATTTGGGAATTAGCATGAAAAACACACTTTTATGACTAAAATATATTAATGTCACTCTGTTACTGGGTCCGATGATCGGTGCGACTGGCATAAATCTATTACCTTTTCCCGTCTTGCATATGAATAAGAGTAAATATATTTTGAAGTGTCATATTGATATTTTTTGGAGGGACATTTGTTGTACTATTTTGTTTGTGGCCGGAATTATTCATAAGTAGATTCAGCCATAATCAATAAGTAGATTGTCCATGGTATTTCTTCATAATGAAAAGATAATTTTATGGTCTTAAAAAGAAAATGTGTTTTGTAACAACGAGTTTCATTCCACCTCAGCTAATGCCCTGGAGGTTTTTAAAATTGCATGTGTTGCTTTAGCCGGAGAGGAACAATTTAAATATTTATAACATGAGAGTAAAAACTCAATGACTGACGACTATTATTTACGGTTATCCTAAAACATAGAAATAGGTCTACTAGACTAAGTTGATGAGTGACTTGTATGTTTAGGTACAAGTGTTATTTATTTCCGGGTAAAATTATTCTTCGCACATAAGACATTGTATTTGATTGGCACTTACGCATACCGTTAATACAAAAATAAAAAATAAAAATGATAAAAACGGGAAACTTATTTTCAATTGATTTCAATATTTTAACTTAGGAAAATGTTTGTTAGTGAATTTCCCCTATTGGGAAAAAGCTATTACCGTAGTCGGCATGGTAAGACCTAGGCCCGGGACTATGATAAGTTTTCGTTTTGAGGTCCCCAGACCCCAAAAACACTATTCGTTCAAAAATGTTTGTGTGTGTGTGTGTGTGTGTGTGTGTGTGTGTGTGTGTGTGTGTGTGTCCGTGAGCACGATAACTCTCGTAAAAATTATCCGATTTTGATGAAATTCGGTATATGTATGTGTAAAGCAACATTTATGACTTTAAGTTCAAAAACCAGCCAGATCGCTCCATCCAAAGCGGTATTTGGTGAGGGGGGGGGGTTTGTACCCCAAAAATGGGGTTTTTGAATTTTTAACATATAAATTTTGAAATAGTCAAATTTTAATTTTTACCATTAGATTCAGTTTTAAAAAAACACAAAATTTGGTATTTTGATAATTTCTCTACGTCAATTGGTTACCGAGATATTGAAAGTGCTAAACACAGTACTTTGTCTAATGTTATTCTTATGGAGGAAAAGTAAAATTTGATAACCCACTTATTTATCAACGTATACTGACGAAACTTGGTATATGGCTTAATCTGTTTGTGGTCTATTGATATTTGCTCAAAAAAGTTTTGCAAAAGGCTTCCGTAGCAGCAAACGTGCGTACTCAGCCCCATGTTATTCTTAGGAATAATAATTAAATGCTACGTCTCCCTTAATTATGAACATAAATTTATAAAAACTGGTATATGACTTCACCGACTGGCTGGAAGCAGGACGGCTCTGGTCTTATCTCATTCTTTTGTTGTCAAAACATTCCCTTTATGTTTTGACTCCGGTCATTTTCCGCTGACCGCACCCCCAGTTATAACTTCTATACCAGGATTCAACAGAAAGGAAAGGTTTTGACAACAAAGGGCAAGGGCTTGGATTGGAAAAGAACCGTATAGACCACTTATCCGAGAAAACTGTTTCTTGAATTCTATTCTAGAATGATTACCTGTTGCAATATCATTGGCATTTAAATATTTAAAATTATCTCTATTATTAACCCTAACACACCTTTATTTTGTGAAAATTGTAGTTGCATAAGGTCAAAAATAAGAAGGATTATGTTAAAGATGAGATTTTACTAGTGGCAATAACAGTTTGTATTTATCCTTCGGAAATAATAACGGTTTTATACCTTAGGAAGGTAAGACAAGTGTTTTACACTACTCTCATAGTCCATGTACGATTTTTCAAAACCACTTTTACGAAACTTATTTTTACAAAGTTATTGTAATTAAACATTTAAAGTAATTAATGATTTCTTACAAGTAAGGAGTCGCTTGTACTTAACCCTTAACCAGAAGTATAAGTGACACTAAGTCTCTCTCAGTAGAAGATAAAAGCCACAGGTACAGGTCTGTGACATAAGAGCTGTATTTCCCCTGGGGTTGGATCGTTCTCGATTTTTATTTTATGTTTGAAGTTACTTAAGAGTTTTGCGGACCCGTTCCTGGAACTTCTTGAATTTTACATCTGGACGACAAAACTTCATTAACAAGTTAATTACAAAATTGTCAATATAGATTATATCCTAAAGATAAAATAAACACGCAATAAGTTTAAAAAATCCTAAGACGATGCATAGCAAAGTATTAACTAAACTTTGACATGAAAAACAACAACAGTAATTTAGTTTCAAAACGTAAAGTAAACAGACGTAATAACTTAAAACTACAGAAAATTTAAAACCTAAAAATATTTTTTTAATTAGTTATACCTTTTTTACGTTTACAATACAACATCCCCCCCTCAAATAGTAAAGTCCTTAGATAAGACAGCTTCTGGTAATATCGTCTAACCAAACCACATGTTATTAGCAGTTTTGTTAACTGAGTTTTTCAATTAAAGTATTGGGCTCTGGACTGACACTAATTATATTTTTATAAATATAAATCCGTTGCCTGAAAACTTCATAATATTTTAAAGTCAACATTTGTATATTTTAATTAACTTAAATAAACCTAAAAAGTGTATAAATATTGAATTTACAACTGTTAAATTGGTCCTTAAACTTCGTTATAAACTCTTTTGTGTGTTTTAATTTTTAAACTTGAAAATAATTTGTAAGCTTGTAACACAGTCAGTCAGTTTAAAAAGCTTTTTAAAATCACTCAGAAGTTAAAACTCAAAGACAGGCAAATTAAAAGCTTGTCGACTGAAATCTAGGTCACAAGTTTAATCCTAGTAGAAAATCAGGAAATGAAATAGTTACGAAATTTTATTTGTCAGTGGTGAGGAACCTAGTCATTTAACCTAATTAGAGGGCCGTGTGAAAATATTATAATAATACTAATATACTATTAAAATACTATAGAGTATTAAATATACACCTAATATAATACTACCCCTTACGCCAGGGATGACGCCGGGCATATTGTGGTAATTGTTATCTACTTGTCTCTGGGTCTCTATAGCGACTCATTTATTATGATTAGACGCCCAACAAGACATCATAGCGTCACTAAGTGATAAACTTGTTGCAGAAAACAAGTTTATACACTCGAAACCTTTTAAAGCCAATTGTGAGGTTATTTTAGCTTCATAGAGCACTTAATTACTTTGAAAACTGTTTTATTACGAACACATCTTTATGTACCACAAACCTGTAAAGCCAATTGTGAGGTTATTGCAGCTTCATAGAGCTCTTGATTACTTTGATAACCACGTGTTGTAACAAAACAAGTTTATTCACTCGAAAGCTTTAAACAGACAATTGTGTACTTGACTGCTTGATTACAAGCTATATACACGTACTTGATTACTCTGATACCACATGTTTTAGCGAAACCACAAACCTTTTTACAACCAATTGTGTGGTTATTGCAGTTTCATAGAACTCTTGATTCCTCTGATAAGCATGTTATAATGAAAACTAAATGAATAGACCCCAAATATTTTACAGCCAATTAGCGAATTTCCCCTATAGGGAAGAATCTATTACCGTAGGTCTCATGGTAAGACTTAAGCCCGAGACAATGATAACTTTTCATTTTGAGGTCCCCAGAAGCCAAAAACACCATTCGTTCAAATTTTTATATATGTATTTATATATATATATATTTATATATTTATATATATATGTGTCCGTAAGCACGACAACTCTCGTAAAAAAGGTCCGATCTTAATAAAATGTGGTACACATGTGTAAAGTACCATTTATTTGAACGAGTTCGAAAACCAGATGAATCGCACCATCCGAACGGGGGTTTTTGGGGGGTTTTGTACCCCAAAAATGTGTTTTTTGGGGTTTTCACATTTAATTTTAATTTAAATCAAATTTTAATTCATACCATTGAATTCAGCTTAAAAAAACAAACAATTTGGTATTTTTTCATTGCTCTACGTCAATTGGTTACCGAGATATTGAAAATGCTAAACACAGTACGTTGTCTAATGTTATTCTTATGGAGAAAAAGAAAAATTGTATTTATGAACATAAACTGGCGAAATTTTGTATATGGCTTGATCTGGTTATGGTTTATTGTTGTTTGCACAAAAAAACAATTTTTCGCCTATGGCTCCTGTAGCAGCAAACCTAGGTACTTGGTCCCCATGTTATTCTTATGGAAAATACTTATTAAAATGTTCTATATCGCTTATTTATGAATGTATATGGATGAAACTTGGTATGTGACTTCACTAAGATGAGTTCTATTGATATTTGCATAAAAACCCATTATTTTGTGTGCCTTGTTGCAGCAAACCTGCGTACTCATCCCCAATATTATTCTTATGGAGGATAATTAATATTTTAAATATCGCTTGTTTGTGAATACATTTCTTATGAATCCTGTTAAGTGTTATAATGTGTTGTATTATATATTCATTGGAAATTCGCTGAGTATGCAGGTTTGCTGCGACGGGGGTATTATATATATATATATATATATATATATATATATATATGTGTGTGTGTGTGTGTGTGTGTCCGTAAGCACGATAACTCTCGTAAAAAAGGTCCGATCTTCATGAAATTTGGTAAACATTTTTAAAGTACCATTTATTTGAACGAGTTCGATAACCAGATGAATCGCACCATCCAAAGGGGGGTTTTTGGGGGGTTTTGTAGCCCAAAAATGTTTTTTTTTTGGGTTTTCTCATATAATTTTAATTTAAATCAAATTTTAATTTATACCATTAAATTCAGCTTAAAAAAACAAACAATTTAGTATTTTGATCATTGCTCTACGTCAATTGATTACCGAGATATTGAAAGTGCTAAACACAGTACGTTGTCTAATGTTATTCTTATGGAGAAAAAGAAAAATGTATATCTCGCTTATTTATGAACATAAACTGGCAAAATTTGGTATATGGCTTGATCTGGTTGTGGTTTATTGTTGTTTGCACAAAAAAATTTTTCGCTTATGGTTCCTGTAGCAGCAAACCTAGGTACTTGGTCCCTATGTTATTCTTATGGAAAATACTTAAAATGTTATATATCAGTTATTTATGAATGTATATGGATGAAACTTGGTATGTGACTTTACTTAGATGAGTTCTAATGATATTTGCATAAAAACCCATTATTTTGTGTTCCTTGTTGCAGCAAACCTGCGTACTCATCCCCAATGTTATTCTTATGGAGAGTAATTAATATTTTTAATATCGCTTGTTTGTATAAATGTATTTTTATATACTGGGTTTGAGTTTTAAAATTTTGTATATGGAAATTCACTTCCCTCAAGTCAGCGTGCTGCGTGCGATCTCGTTTGTTTTGGACACGAAAAGTAAGTAATTGATTGGACTAATCCTTTGCTTGTTGTAGCGAACTCAATTTCAAATTATTAAAATAAAACCTAATATCAAATTGTTATATTATTCAAATAAGGAATTCCCGGTTATTGTACTATCAAAAATACCCATCAGAAGAGATATTAAATCAAAACGTAGTACCAAAAAGTTCCTCCAACCTAAAAGAGCAAATATTTTAAACACTGAATGTGTTTTATTACAAAGATAAACCCTGTGCCTTCTTAATCAGGCGTGCAACATTACCCCGAAAGGGATAACATTCCCCAAGAGGCAAGGTAGAAGCATTATAACACCTTGTAACACCTTCAGCCTCGTCACTCACCGACGAGAGGATAAAGCTGCTTTAGATAATCCTGCTCAATGAACAGAGGATTTGTAAGGTTAAAATTACAAACGTTTCTGGATTAAATGAACGTATAATAATTTACTAAATAACTCGTACCGATAACTATTGATATTGCTGTAAAGGACGTAGGATTATAAGAGTAAAATGTTATGTAATGGTTAAGAAAATCTATTAGAGCAAAACTTAATGTTACGTAGAAATAATTTTAGCAGTAGCACATTGGATTAATTTCAAACACAATTCAGAACAGCTCTAATAGTTAAGTGCAATGATTTTAATTTTTAAAGTTTAGGAAATAAAACAAGCAGTGTTTAGTCCGTTCCCATTAAAATATGAAAGGAAAGTTTGTTTTACAACCTACAGGAAATAGTTTGTTAAATGCTGCAAAAGAGTTGGTTATACACAGAATAAATCAATCAATCAATTTTAGAACGAATATAAACATTGAAGTAATAAAAGGTTTTATATTTAGTTCATATTATAGTTATTCAAAATGTTTTAATATTTTGTCGTGTTTATAGACTTAATCACTACTATTATCAAAATGAGGTGGTGTCTTTCTGTCTATCTATTGTTACATCACGCCAAAACCACTGGACCAATTCTGCTGAAATCTTGCACAAATGTAGTCTATGTACAGAGGAGTGTCATAGACCTATCGCCGTTTAGAAATGTCCTCAGGGCTCTGCCCCACGGGAGTTCCAAGATCCCATTTTATTCTTATGGAGGTGAGTTTTATTTGGTTTATCACATGTGTATTTTCCTAATTCAATCCATTTAAATAAACAGCTGTTAGAAGGAGCATATAACTACAGACTGTCATTGTTTTGTTTACAATTATTCTACTCTGAATTTTCACCCCGTTGCGAAGCACGGGCATAGCAGCTAGTGGCTAATAACGGATTTAGGTCATACGAGACATAAAGCCAATGGAAACATCAATCAAAATCTCCATATTTTATTTAAATTACAAAAGATCTATAGCACGTTGCGCCAGGGGGAAGTCAAGCCAGGGGGAGTGTTTTTAATTACAGACAGCATGAACACAACTTCATTAGGAAGTAAGATCTAAAGGTGTAAAGGATGTAAGGTGTAATCATAATAAGGAAAATCAAGTATAAATTAAACAAGATGGTGTCAGACTTTGATATCATTGTATTTTTAGCTCTATCTTTGAATTATCTTTAACAAACTAAAAGCCTACAACATAACTCATGTTAAGGAAGCTGTACAGGACACTATACAGGACTATACAGGAAGCTGAACTATACAGAAAACTGTAATAGTATTATTACTTTCAAAACTACATAACGACAGTGTTTTACAATGTACAGCATTTACGACTTGTAAGATTAATTATTTTCTATATAATTTGTCAAATTATACGGATGTTTTTTAACCGGATACTTAGACCAAAAACAGTTGGAACGGAGAGGAAAGAGATTAGTTTGTGGCGCAGGTCGATGTGTCCCCTCGGACGGACGATCACTCTCAATTTTCTCTTTTTGTGACAAGTTTGAGAATTCGTTGCAAACCGAGTAGATCTCCAAACCCGACACACTTAGGGAATTATTGTACCTTGGCCTTAACTAAAAACACATTCTTACTCAAACAAATTATGATGCACAATATAAGTAAATATGACACACTTATTTTCCAATTTTAATAAAATATGTTTATGGTACTGGTAGACTTTTTATTTTAACTTTTCAGTTTTAAAACCTTGTTTACGTTATGTAATAATAGTGTTTTAAAATATTTTACACCAGAAAGTTATTTACTAGAAATTAATTTGTACAATTAGTTTGCTTTGTTTCATTTTGCACCAAAGTAAACTATGTAACAAAATAAAGTGTTGTCGAGCGTAAAAAATTGACAGCGCAAATTTAATTTACCCAAGTTCTGAAAGTTTTTTTTCTCTTATTTTTATAAAAATCAAATATATTATATATATCAATAGCCCTGGGTTATAAGATCCAACAAGAGGTCCTGTTTTAAAAGATCACATTTAATTTCCATTGGATTCAATTGTGTTTGTTTGGAATGAATTTTAAACAAACAATACTTACGCAATATACATATTAACTAAAGAAGCATTAAAAGGTATGTTCACCATTTACATGTAATGAAGTGACAATTTGAAATCAATGTTTTAACGAATTAAAACACAAATCTCATACAAATCTTTAACATATATTGGAAGTGTAGAAAAATACAAACGACAAATCTTTCCAGTACACATCACAACAAATAATTTCCGCTTTAAACCAGTGACCAATGTGTGCGTGTTGAGAACGCATGTAGCTCGCCTAAAATATAAAAACATTTTTTAGAGCTATAAAACGTGACACATAAATGTCATGATCATCGTTTCCTTTGTGTACATCACACGAATGTCAGATAGCATTCCGTTTGGATCACAATATCGTTTAAATCGCAATTCAGTTTTATATCACAATCCTGCAGACACTTGAAAAGTTTATTTCGTTGTAATATCAAACATCTTTCTTGTAAAATATGACTGTTTATTTCTCTAAGTATCTGTGATATTACGAGTTTTATTGGTTGATTTAAATGTAAAATTGTCTTTGTGATATCGTTTGTTTTGTCCGATCTAAGATTTATTTGAATTTTTAATTATATAGCTCCTTTCAATTCCTTTCTTTATAGTAACGGAATCAAAAGTCAATGAAACACCAGTTTAGGGAGAGATATTAAAGCATTTTTCGTGTGAAGAAACACATCAACATTGGGAAATATTGTTTAAGACTTAGTGAAACAAATTAAGTATATTTAACAAACGACATTATTGTTTCATAGGCTAAATATTTTTTCAAACTTTTATTTCCTTGAAATTTTCAATGTTAAATCGGTATTACAATTTATATATGTCATGGCTATGTACATTCAGGACTATATACATAGACATATTTATTACAGCTGTTACTAATTTAAATGTTATTGTTGAGTTTACAAGTTCTTTTCATTACCGGTTGGTTTGTCCGAATAAAATATAGTTCCTTTGATGATATTAATACGCTAATATTTCTATTAGGAAACAAATTGATAAGTTGATGAGAGTAAAGTGTAACCAATATAAATACGTAAGGAACAAAAGCTATATGTTTGAAAAAGTAAAACTAAGGCACCTTGTATTTTATCATAGAAGATGCATTAGTTTAATTTTTGCAAACATATTGTTTTTCAATCCCCTATTGAGATCTTCCATAAGGGGAACACCAAATTTCTAGTTCTTCTTGAACATGTCAGTTGTTTAAAAACCTTGAACTTCAAACTTTGATGTTCGCCTGACGAAGACCCCAATAGTGGATTGAAACTGGTCACCTTTCGAGGAAAATAGAATCACTTGACGATAAGGTAATTTAAACCAGTACACATATATATACTTTTGTACTTTTTTTCTTTATAACGGGATAGCAAGAAGAAGCGACTGTAAAATTATGAGCACATTTGTTATGAATCGAACAGTTAAACCGGAACGGATGAAAGTCAAATAAAAAGAAAAGCAAGTTTTTGCAAAATGGTTGAAGTCTTCATTTTAAGTTTGTCTGCATCGTATAATAAGTGTATCTGTTGTACTCTAACCATATATTACAAAATAGCCCTTTTATTAGCGTAAATGATTTGAACAAACCCTTTGGCACTTTGGACGTGAATGAAGCCAGCGAAGCGAAGGCGTCAAAGCTCTGACTGGGAATATAACAAGGTATTTGTCAAACTTTATTGGCCAAATAATTACCTACTTTTACCACTTTGTCTTCTTTGACTTTGTTTCTCATAATATTGGTTAAATATAATGATTGTACCTTTATATAAATGCATTAAAATCAAATAAGCTTCGTGTTTAAGGCTAGTTGTATCAGTATTGTGTGATTCCATAATTTTCTGACGGGTCAAAGAATATAAAATTAATCACAATTTGTAAGGATACGATGTAAAGGCTTAGCCTATACAATAGTAAAAACTATATAAAAACTTGAATCTAAATACATTATAACCGAGTCAAATCCAGTGCTTGTCAGTGTTGAAATGGCGTTTCAAGATCACTTATTGGACGCATATATCGCGCATGTTCTGAAGGGGTTAAGGCTTGTGTAACATCAAAGGCTTCGATGCTCGGTAGCAATCTGAGCACATGTTTAGTGATTTCGTGCTCACATGTTCCGCATAGAGTCAAAGATCCATGGCATGCTTAGGCAAATGGGTTCATAGGGTTTGAAAATGAAAACAGTTTCAACTATCCGTCTTTCCTCAAAATATAATATTGTTAAGTTTTGTAAATAAAAAGTCAACAAATCAATATCTGAAATTGTTTTTATATCGAAAATGTGTGTTCAATATTTCATAGTCTACACGGCTTGGTATAGACTTCGTCGCAGGAATTCTTGGTAGTCTCAAAATCTTCGGCGGGTCATCAGAAGAAAGGTCAAGGAAATTGAATTGCAACAATGAACATCAGATTTGTTCACCACTCTGGCCCAAACATTGGAAGATAACATTCAGCCTAATGTACCTAATAGTGCAACAAACTTCAACGTTCTTTAGGATCTCTTAACAGTTCAGATCTACATAAGAATCCCTACTTTGAAACCGGATATGCTGAAAATAAGCTGACGATTTTCTTAAAAATTCTCCAAGCCATTGTTAAAATTATAAACACCGTTTCAGATTTTTAACGTGTGATATCTAGCTTGTGATGTTTGCCCTTTTTTTTGGGGGGGGGGGGGTGGGGGCATTATTCCACCGATACTCTCGCCCCTACATTATGGTGGTTCTCCTAACCTCCACCCAGGTGCATTCAAACAGCTATTTCCTTAATTAAATTAACTCAGTAAAAAATATAATCGCTTTTGAGACATAAAACAAACTAGTTTATATGTCACACTATCACATAAACTTTAAATTAATTATTATCTTTTAATTTTAAAATATTAATTGATCGATAAATTAAACCACTAATCTGAAATAAATAATACACTTTATCTTTAGTCCTAGAATATATTTTAATTTTCACTCATACATTCGGTACTTGGTAAATGGAGTATCGCAATTTAAATGAAGAATAATGTTATTGGACTCCAATTAATAAACCTTTCACTATTGGTTTTTAAATTGTATGCTCTAAATAAAAGTTAATATCTTATTTTTGCGTCTAAACGTCTTGGGTTCTAAAATACTGATTAATTAATTAATTATATAAAAAATTGAGTATAGAAAATTACAGAAGATATTGGTGGTTTCCTACTATTCCTGGTAAGTCTTTGATTACAGACCTCTTTCTGTAATCTTCCAGATGGTTATGTGATGTAAAGAAAACATTGAGAAAAACAAACGAGGAACTCAAAACAAACAAGCCAGTTATTGGAGAGATAACAAACAGCAAACACTGTCGGCTGGGCAAAAACAACAATCACCAAACTTTACAACATCACCATAATTAAGCCTCTTATTAAAAGTGTGGCGTGAAGATGTTTTACCTCCCTTGAATGATATTTTGAATATTCATAAGTTATCACATTGCATTGAAGATTAAATATGTTAAATATGTTTATTTAACAAAATAATACGATGTTTTATCGGAATATTCCAAGATAATAAATATTTTTAATCTGAAATTTACAATTACCCATTCAGTACCTTGATCCGGTAAGCCTTCTGTCAACAACGAGCACCTTAAGAGCAGAGGTGTTATACTCAACACCCACGAGTAGTACATTATAAGTTTTAAGATCAAAATTACTACCGGTAGAATCAAAAATTCAATCAAAACTGAAAAATTAAAAGCTGCATGTAAGTTTAAAGGGTATTCAATGTTGTACAACAATTGTTTTATTTTTTTAGGTTTTAAACCAGTACATCATTAAACGTACAATATGATCGACCGATTGACTAATATTTTTTTCTTCTTAGTATTTTTTTATCAAAACTGGCTCCCATTTCAGAACTTTCGGGTTCCAGTGCGCTAGTCACTAATGCCCGTGACCAAAAGCAACGCCCACATAAGCTGGCGCGACAGAGGCCTACGAATTCACAAATCTTTCGAAACAGAGCGGCGCTCCGCCCCACATCGGGTTTACATCGGCTCTTCCTACTTCCAATGGATAAATTGCTTAAGCAGCTTATTATTACACCCAAACTTGAGTGTTAACTTTATGTAGACTGGACAGTGAAAAATGTAGTTCGATCAGAGTACAAAATTGCTTTAATTGAAAGTTAATTGCTTTTTCGAAAATCATTCAACTTTGAGTTTTTTTTTTATTTGTTTCACCACAAAATAATCCTTACATATGAGAAGATACAAATAAACCTATTAGAGTGCTGATGAAAAAGTTTGTTCCATAAAAGTTTCTTCAAAGAGTTAAAAGTTTGAGTCCCAAAGTTTGGCGTGAAATGAGAGATGAGCTCCTACAAACCTCAGGGTTAACTTAACAATACATCCGTAAATACTTAAAATTTGTGGAATTATAATGCACTAGTGTTTTTTTTTTTGCACAGATTAATATATGAATTTGTAGAACATTTCAATGTACTTAGATTAGAAACGTTTCAATCCTACATATATATATTTAAAGACCTAAACTAAATGTTATTTTATATTAGTCTTGTTTTGTTCCCCCCTATAACAAAACAGTAACGCAAATTCAAGTTTTAAATTTTGCTATTAATAGTTAGCAACTTAAACTTTTAAATTACTATAAATACTCTTTTAGGGATTCAAAACTTACGTTTCTTTCAACTGCATTTGAAAAAATGTTTAATGTTTCCCCAACTCGACTAACCTTACATTTAATTAAGTAGAAGTTGAAAGGCAGTCCTAACGGAAGCAGTCGCCAAAGCGCTGATCCAACACAATCCAAGTGCACTGTGCATTGGAGAGTGCACTGAAGGATAAGTGCAGAGGTTAAATACCCCGTCTGTGATGGTGTCGGCTATAGAATTATACAATTAGGCTCCACTCTCGGACGGGATACCACCGGACCGGATGTTGTGAGAGTTAAGCCCCTATATGAACAATGTAATTTTAACATACACCTGGACGGGATACCACCGGACCGGATGTTGTGAGAGTTAAGCCCCTGTATGAACAATGTAATTTTAACATACACCTGGACGGGATACCACCGGACCGGATGTTGTGAGAGTTAAGCCCCTGTATGAACAATTTAATTTTAACATACACCTGGACGGGATACCACCGGACCGGATGTTGTGAGAGTTAAGCCCCTGTATGAACAATGTAATTTTAACATACTCCTGCGGGGTTTTCGTTTCCCTGCGTACAAAGGAAAGTTGCGTACCCTATACTAGATTGCTTATGGGTCTAAACTTTAATTTTTAGTTTTATAATAGTTAAATACACATTAGCAACACCATAAGTTAAATACACATTAGCAACACCATAAAAACACAATTAAGATTATTTCATAAGACTCGGACGGTTCTTTTTAAATAGAAGTCTATATAAAAGAAAACACGTCTTTATTAATAGCATATACACATCTAAAACTTTATACTCTGTATATAATTTGTATTCTTACACCAGTCATACTTACATGAAACATATTATCTAAATATTTTAAATATATATAATTTATTATTTACAAATATTTTATAAATTGTGAAAATATATTAAATTTTAAACAATAAATCTATGGTAAAAATATTTTATTTCTAGAATAAATTCCTTCAAAGACTATACCATGTACATGTGTAATCGGCTGGTCAATGTAAATATTATAGTGCTCGCCTCTTTATATCAGGTTCACCAAACCGACCCTGAGCAAAATACTGGAAAATAAATGTTGTTTTACAGAAATATTGTCCAATAGATAGTAAAAAGATAAGTGTTTAAACTTTTTTTGTCTAAACAGAAGACATTCCATTGATACACAAGAAACTTCACATAAACAAAAGTGTTGTAAAACACTGATTGCTCAAAAATACAAAACACAATAAACTTTCTAGTATCATAAACATATTTGAATACCAAACAATTACAGTATATTTCAAAGTGAAGATAACAATATTATCGGCAATGGAAAACTTGTACATGTGTCAGTTTTTAGAGGGAACGCATCATAAATTCCCTTTATTGTTTATAGTTGGATGAATCCCATCACAATGCCATTCAGCCATAACTTTTATTATTGTTGTACAAACGCAATATTCTGATATATCTCAAGAGATGAGAATTATAGTAATGCTGGATTTACTATTTATTATTAGTCTAGCTCACTGTGATTTGCATTGAATCATGACTTATTGCATGAGTGCACGAAGATTTACAAAATATTTATGATTTTGCAATTTATAATAATTTAATTTAAATCAAACTGTCTGTCACATTGTTTTAGAAGTAGAAGGTAAAAGCCCAAAACAGACAACAATTTCAATGATTTTTAATTTAACGTTGTCCCTCATGTGAACTGTAAAACAGTAATCTAATAACTACAAATATTTTAATGTTCTCACGTAATTCGTGGATAAAATAAATTGAACAAATTGAATTTAACATGGAACATAATGAAAGGCATTTTTAAAAACTAAAGAAAATATGAATAATTAAAGTTATTAAAAAAACGTTGATCGGAATGTAAAAAAACCCTCTAGATACAAATAATAAAAAAATAATATTATATATGTAAAAATATCCTAATCTTTTCTGGATTTTTGAGGGACCCAGCAAACAAAATTCGTTTAGGCGAAGTTTTCTTCCTAGTGATAACCTCAAACAACTATAAAAAACCAAGGTAAGACCAAGAAAATCCTTTCGAATATTTCATCCCAAGATTTTTGTTACGACCACACGAGAATTATAACTAGCAAATTTTGTGAAAGTAGCGGGACTTATAACAGTAAATTAAACATTGGTTAATGGTACTTCACAGGTGTTAAATTGTAAAGGCTCTAACAACATTGTGCCCAATAAGCCGCACTAATCTTCCATTTTATGGCATTGAAAGCACTTTGATATTATTTATGCATTATGCATCCCTTTTAAAAGTATCCATTAAAGTCATTGTATTTGTAAATGTGTGTTATACATCTTATTCTAACATTTGCTAATAGGTTCTTTCATCTATTACCCAAAAATACTTTGTATGATTTTATGTCTGAATTTCAAAAAAAATAATATTATCGTTTCTCTGTTTCTCACCTTTTCTTCTACCAACGTGTTTCGTAATATTTAAACGTTATATATCCGTAATTGTTGGTTGAAGTGTAAATCCTATCTTGACCACGACGACTGATGGTCATGAAGCCGTTTAACTGCCCGGATAAAGCAAACTAGTTCAACTCCACTGTCTGCCTCGTAATCTGGGGTTACCAGATGTCCCTAGGAAAATCTGAAAATCTTGTGGGAATTATATGCTGGACCCAGTCTTGTCTTTGGTCTATTAATGATGCAATCTGACAAAAAAACTAGTTCGCACGCAGCACGCTGACGTGAGGGAAGTGAATTTCCACATGCAAAACTTTTATAACTCAAAACCAGTGTAAAAACATACATTTTTCCAATTTTATTGAAATCTGAAAACATTGATTTTTTTGGCTGTTTTAATGTTCCTGGTTTCGTTTACCAGCAATGCTAGGAATACAATTTTGCGCATTATAAGGTTGGGAGAAGGTCCAGTCAGGCTTTAAAGTAGGCGCCAGGTTGCTGGGGATGATACAAATACATCAAGAAAATGAATAACATGCTTTCTAATGTAAAAACCCCATAAGACTACGTACTGTGTTTAGCCGATATAAATTTTCTTTAATAACTCGGTAAAATTTACGCTAGAATAACAGGAGAGGGCTTAAAACTTTCGCTTTACTAATTCCCATCTTAATACATGCATTACATTTACGTCCGGCCTTGTCTGACCCTTTTTGAGCCCAAAAACTCAAAATTTGAAAGAATAATCCCCCAAAAAAGGGTTTACAGTTTTCCGATTGTTTTTCCCAACGAACTTGTCCAAATGATTATAAAAAGGAACGTCCCTACCAAATTTGAAGTAAATCGGGCAAAAAATACGACCGTTAGAGTGCATACACACACACATATATATAATTTTGAACGAACCCCCAAAACGTGTTCAAGGGGTCACGTTAGGAACTTCTATGGTGGTCCCGGGCTTAAGTTTCACCGTGCGGGTCATGCTAATAGTTCACTTTCCATAGGTAATTCACTAATGACGTTAGCAAACAACAAAACCAGGGTTTGGATTGTCCCAATCAAAACACTAAACCATTCTAATTTCTAAATTAATCAAAATATTCTGTTACTTTCAGATGATGAATATCATCATCATTATATTTAAAAATATGGTGATTTTTGTAAGTAGGCTATTAGTAAACAGGTGATCAACTGTTAGGCCTTGAATGGTTGTTTATTTGTTATTTGAAAGGCTATTTTGGACATGTTTCTTTTGTTGCTTTGGAAAACATTCACCTACAGGACTTTCAAACTTCCAATGTTAATCTTATGGAAGAATATAATCAATTTAATTAAACATTCAAAAGCTTTGTATACTAACAAAACAGAGCATAGAATCACGAACAGCTGTTTTAAAATAACGTCTGGAATCGCAATATTCACTAATACAACCGTATGTGAGCTGGGTAATCCCATAAGGAAAAAGTACCTGGGGGGCGAGCTTTGCTCGGGAAGGCCAGTCAGTTTGTTTAGATGACTTGGAGTAATATTTTCCCCGAGTGATTATCGGATTTATATAGCTCATTTGCCTCTTTTCTACATTTTTTGGGTCAAGCCAGTTGTTATTTATAGCTCAATGTCCCTTTGCTTTATTTGGGATATGACCACTCTAAATATGCAATCTTCACTCAACAGTTTTAGTCACTGCTCTCAGTTGACAGTTCGGTTGATTATGAACAGCTTTTACAATTAATTCTTTTGATTTGATTTTAAACTCCATAAGCCCAATGTTAATTTGATTAACTTTTTATTTTCGTTTTTTTTTACATTATTTGATTTTTCCTGAGGATGAAACCTGTCTAGAACTTATTTATATACCAAAAATTAGTTATTTTCAACATTTGAAGGAAATCGTTGGAGCCGTTTTTTAGATCAAAGTTACAAGTAAGCAAGCAAGCACGGACGGACGCACGCAAGCAAGCAAACCTTACTCATATTAGAGTATGGGAAAATCACTCAAATTTAAGCAATTGGAGTCAGTTGTATACTACAAATCACAGACAAAGGAATCTGTATATTAGTTCTATAGATTCGTTTCTCTGTGCTACAAATAATATGTATGATACACGAATCTGAAGTGACGGCAATAAGCTTAAAATCAGTTTGATATAAAACGTTAACCCTTTTCAAGTTTCGTATACTGTCTGAAACAATATACGAAGTAATATGTCCAAAACTTCAAAATTTGTGAAGCCAAGGGGACAAACACGTGGCCACGAGGGCGGCGCCGTTGTCGTCGTTGATGGGTCGTTATTCTCAATTTGCTCCGTGGACGGTTATTGTGGCGGGAGCTGAATGGAGATTGAGTGATCAACTATTGAACTTTAATACCGAGAGGGGTCCACAGAAGTTTGTATTAATTGGACAAAATTTCAAGCATATGTACTATAATTTGTTCATATTGAGTTTTGTATAGTTTAATTTAGGATCTTGGATTTACTATTATTATAGTACTAACCGATGTCCCGTTCTTTACACGGGATCTTTCATACGCATATAGCCAGGTGTTATAAAAATGTTTAATTATAATCAGCTATACCAAAGAAAGTAAACCCATAAGATTAACATTGGAACTTTGAAAGCCCATGGGGCGGAGCCCTAAAGGTAGGTGTTTTAAAAATTACAAAAGACACATCTAAAGTTGGATTGATACTAAATATAAATACAACATAATAGATTTACTGGACAAAAATCGCCAAACAACAATCAAGAAATCTTTTAATAATATAGTAATAGATTATGATTTCTAGCCATTTTTTATGTTACTAAGTATATTTCTACGAATAATAATATTAATAGCTCGCTTCATTGTCATATTTTGAGCTTTTAACGGAACACTTTGTACAGGTGCGCGGAGGCGTTTTACAGGACTGTGTAAAGTTGGGTTTTCCTAGGAGCGAAACTTTTCGGCAGTGGAGCGTGGAACGCGGAGATTCTTTGCTCGTAGTTTCAGCTCAGCGGAATTCTATTTTCCGAGACGCGGAATTTTTCGGCGACCGACTGCGCAATAACATAGCTCATTTTGGTTGTGACTGTTGCGATCCTCACTTCCTACCTAGCGTGGTCAGCTGTTTGTTTGTAGTTACTGTATATGCGATGGATTTAAATGAATAACAGCCACCGGCGCTGGTGTCTTCCGCAGCGTCTTAAAGGCAATGTAAATACGTTCTATATTAATTATAAATTAACTTGGAAAGAAAAGTTGTGCGGCTCGTTCAAACTTAGGTCGTAAACATTCGCTGTTGTGACTCTCTGAATATTGAGCACAACTTTAACTTACACTACGCACTCTAAGCACAACTATAACTTACATCACAAATCTGATTTGATTGCAAAAAAAATTAACAAAAAAAACAACACCTATGGGAAATTGTCATTATCTATTTCGTGATTTCCATACAACCGGACATCCAAACGTCAAAACTAAAGAGTAAAAGAGAAAATCTTTTCCTTTCAGGAATACCCGTCATGTTTCTCGCTTTCCTGAATTGTACTAAAGGCTTTCCATGATATGGTAGTAGATAATAAAACGCGTTCGTTCATAATTTTAACTAATAAACACTTGGTTAACTCGGTTAACACCTTTTAACTACTTTTCTTAAATTCTTGAACATCACAAAAAAATTTTGTTGCAAAAAAAATAGTTGCAACAACAAAATATTTTGGCTGAAATACGGACAACAACTACATTTGTTGAAATAACCAAATTATTTTGTTGAAAGTTATTTGGTTATAGCAACAACATTTTTGTTTATGCTAACAAAAAAATATTGTTCAATGAACAAAATGTTTGGTTGGTACGATGATTTAACTACAACTAATAAAGCTTTAGATATTATATTATATTGCCAATGGCATAGTAATAGATATTTTTATATTTTAGTTTTAGAAAAATATCAGGACAAAATATTTTGTTTGTAAGACAAAATATATGAACAATTGCATTTTGTTGTTACAAACAAATGGTTGTGTTTCTACTAACAATATATTTTGTTTCCTCAACTAAATAAATATGGCAATAAATATTTGGTTGCAAAAACAATACACTTTTTTCTGTGATACCTATTTCAACCTGTAATTAATAACAAATTTCAATCGTTTAATTACACCAGCCATTCCTCATCGTGCAGACAACCATTTGCTGCACTCTAGCGGCGGAGAACATAACCATTACAGCGACTAAACACAGGAAGTTAATATTGCAAGTGCTCTCATTACCGGGACCGTCCCGTTAGTCGTCACTGCATCTTGGAACACCGCTTCGGGATCACGTGTAAAATGAGGCATTTATGGGACAAATATAGATTACAAAACTTAAGTAATTAGGGTTGTAAAATATTTAAAGCTCTTAAAAATTCAGATTCATAAAAGGACGTAGGAAGTAGAATGTGGTGATGTGTTTTACTAAACCTTTTTATGTGCTATGACATCCTGTGGTTTGCTAACAATTATTTTAGAGTACTTAAATGTATCGGGGTTCTGAGAGTACTGATTTACTGAGAGTAATTTAGTAAGAGATTGTACTAAGAGAATAATGTTTGTCTAACTTTGCTTCTAATTTTAACAATATTAACCTGATGACGATTTCGTTGTTTTAGCTGCTATGAGAAACTTTATAGTAAAATTCAAACAGACTGTCGGATTTTTTTCAGATCACTTACGTGAAACACCCAACACTTTTAAGGTTAATTTGTTATATTCATCTCTTATTGGGATTATATTATTTGACATTTACTAATTAAGAATATTATAATAAAATACTACTACTTAAAAAATATAGGAATACGGTTTTAGTAAGCAACTTTTAAAATAATTTGATTCTACTTATTTTTGTTAAGAGAGTCTTATTTGGTGGCGAGCATACTTAATATATTCCAGAAGTAAGTATGGTATTTCATAATAGAAACTAATCACCGATACATAACATCTATAACATTTATCGATATATGCATCAATAATGCATTAGATATACCATTACATAAAAGCTAACCTAGGTTATCAGGACAATATCAGATATGCTATTAGGATAGCGAGGGCTGATGGAAGCATCCCATTTCCACGAACTGATAATGGTAATAGAACAGCGATGCGTCGTCTGTAGTTGACTGATTAATGGAGTCAGACACTGAGCGACTTACTTAGTCCTTACTTGCTTTATTTTTAGTAAAGTTTTAATGCGCATTACCTAGACTATAATTTATCATATTTACTTTATGTCTGGGTGATGCGAAAAAAATACGTGTAATGGTGATTGCACAATAGAGCGAGTTACGTGTAATAAAGAGGGTTTGTTATTATTCTACGTCCAGTTCTATCTACAATTCACGGTTATCCGTTCTACCTACGATTCACGGTTCCCCGTTCTACCTACAATTCACGGTTGTATGTTCTATCGACGATTCACGATTTTCCATTCTACCTACGATTCACGGTTCCCCGTTCTACCTACGATTCACGGTTCTATGTTCTATCGACGATTCACGATTCTCCATTCTACCTACGATTCACGGTTCCCGTTCTACCTACGATTCACGGTTCTATGTTCTAACGACGATTCACGATTCTCCATTCTACCTACGATTCACGGTTCTATGTTCTATCTACGATTCACGGTTCTCCATTCTACCTACGGTTCACGGTTCCCCGTTCTACCTACGATTCACGGTTCTATGTTCTATCGACGATTCACGATTGTCCATTCTACCTACGATTCACGGTTCCCGTTCTTCCTACGATTCACGGTTCTATGTTCTATCGACGATTCACGATTCTCCATTCTACCTACGATTCACGGTTCCCCGTTCTACCTACGATTCACGGTTCTATATTCTATCGACGATTCACGATTTTCTATTCTACCTACGATTCACGGTTCCCCGTTCTACCTACGATTCACCGTTCTATGTTCTATCTACGATTCACGGTTCTCCATTCTACCTACGGTTCACGGTTCCCCGTTCTACCTACGATTCACGGTTCTATGTTCTATCTACGATTCATGGTTATCCGTTCTACCTACGATTCACGGTTCTCCGTTGTACCTACGATTCACGGTTCTAAGTTCTACCTACGATTCATGGTTCTAAGTTCTACCTACGATTCACAGTTCTTAGTTCTACCTACGATTAACAGTTCTCCGTTCTACCTACGATTCATAGTTATCCGTTCTACTTACGACTCATGGTTATCCGTTCTACTTACGATTCATGGTTATCCGTTCTACCTACGATTCACGATTCTCCGTTCTACTTACGATTCACGGTTCTCCGTTCTACCTACGATTCACGGTTCGAAGTTCTACCTACGATTCATAGTTCTTAGTTCTACCTACGATTAACAGTTCTCCGTTCTACCTACGATTCATGGTTATCCGTTCTACTTAAGACTCATGGTTATCCGTTCTACTTACGATTCATGGTTATCCGTTCTACCTACGATTCACGATTCTCCGTTCTACTTACGATTCATGGTTATCCGTTCTACCTACGATTCACAGTTCTCCGTTCTACCTATAATTCATTGCTATCCGTTCTACCTACGTTTCATGGTTAACCGTTCTACCTACGATTCACAGTTCTTCGTTTTACCTGCGATTTACAGTTCTCCGTTCTACCTGCGAATCATGGTTCTTTGTTCTACCTACGATTCACGGTTCTAAGTTCTACTTATGATTCACAGCTCTCCGTTCTACAAACGATGCATGGTTCTTCGTTCTACTTTCGATATACTGTTTTTCTTCCTACAACAGTTTTTAGTATTTAATACCAGCTGTTCACATTTTAATTATCATTAAATTAATTTGTAACTGGGAGGTATAACGGAATGGTATACACCAAACAACTTTCTCGGAGTAAAACAAGAGATACACAAATTTTATGTTTTACAGTTGAAGTTGAAGTACACGTTTTATGCAAGCATAGCTTGTTCCTATTAGTTTACCACACCACAATAACTGAAATTTTAAGATATAGTAATAAAATCGATATAGTCTTATACTAAAAATTATTTTTACTTTGGCATTATTAATAGAGAAGGAATTAGTTTATAACTTAAATACAAATATTTCAGATAAAAACATACACTAATGATTGTTAAATATATATTTCAATTGATGGGAATATAAATCGTATTGCGTTCCCTTCTTAAATAGCATTCACACAACTCAATAAAAAAATAACGCTGGTAGGAATGATCCTGAATCGATCTGTATTACAACAAGCAAACACTGGAGCAACCACTGTTGTTCCGTTGTAAGAAACCCATAAATTCATTACGGTTATGTGAGGGGAACAGTCGAGGGCCATTAGAAAGCGCAGGGCTGCGGTTTATCCTCATCTGGAGAATATTAACGACTTGGGTCGGGGATGCAACAGCAAATGAATAGGGTAGTTCCCGGCGCGGCTTTTAAAGCGGGAAATGTATATAATATCGCAGGTATGACGCCAGGTGTAATGTTGACATGTTTATAAAGTGTTCACTACAATTATTGTTACTTTTTTATATATCTTCCACTACTGCTACAACTATAAAGCAACAATGTAACTTGTTTTATTTGAAAAACATAATTTGGAACGGATTAATTTATTTAACGATTGGAATGTGTATAGATTTCCGTTAATAACTGCCACGAATATGTGTAAGCCTTTGAGCAAAACATCACAATTAAAAACTTTCACATTCGCCCCACGCATTTAATGATCGCCAACTTGGTTCATTAAGGTGGATGAAAGTTGCTTTTGTAGTGCTAATCTTTAATATTGATTAATGATTGACACTGAAAAAGTTACTTTCATCCGCCGTAATGAACTAAGTTGGCGATCATTAAATGCGTGAAGGTGAAGGTTTTTAATTGTGGTGTTTGCTCCAAGGCTTACACACGTTGACGGGAACACAAATTTACACAGAAACAATTATTTTATTCCCTTTGGTTTCATAGTCGTATACTATAATTTGAACAAAACTCAGTATAAGTATCTAGGCCTTTTGGTAAATAAAAATTACTGAAACCGAGAGATTACAAAACACCCGCCGACCCTTGGTGTCAGTTTTGTTTACAAAACAAATACCAGCACAGCCACCCGTATCGGTTAACCAGCTTATTTGTTTTTTAATAACCTTTGTGTTTGTAAAAGGCTTCTAAATTACGAGTAAAAGATTAATTTCGTATTCTACCACCAAATTACTTTCTCAGTAAAATCCTATATTAATTCAAGATTGAATGTTTTTAAAACCATTATGGTTTTGGGGAAAAGGGGTCTGGGTTAAACTAGATTGCCAAACAACAATGTAATCAGTTATCTTTATGTAACGATAAACTACTCTAAGAACGTTAAAGAACACCGTAAGTCTGACCCATTAATCCAGTTTTTAAATTAAAGGTCTTCACGGGAAAACAATCCAAAGAAAATGTTATTTTTTTAAGTCTTACACTTAAGTAACAATCATTTGAGCAAGGGAAGCCTATAAGCCCACCTAGTAAGTTGTGTTTTTTATCAATTTGTTTTTAATGTATACAATTAGTAGTTCTCTGATTCGGTCTGATGATTACCGGTGTGATTAGTAGAAATCAATCGTCTTGTACCATCTTTTTATTTACCTTCTTGCATGTAAGTACAGTATAAGTGTGAATATACTTTGTAGTGTTGTGAGACATAGTTTATCTATCCTGTTTAAAATTATTAGAGTAAAATAAACTGCATTTAAACTTAAAAATAGTTTAAGCAATTATTGTACACTTTAACTCTACTAATTTATTAAAATCAGTGCTAAAATAATAAAGTAAGTTACTCTGAAAAATAAACAATCCATAAAAGTAACACATAACAGTAATAGTTAAAACAAAAGGAGAATGAATGGCTGAAAAGCTAAGCAAATCTCAGGAACAACTGTTACAAGGGTCAAGATTAATGGAGCGCTCGTGTGTAGATACGACCTGCAGTTAGATATTGACTTAGACGCCATTGAATGTAAGGGATGGAAATAATTGTTTCTTTTGGGTTGTATTATTTTACAATAGCTTATAATTTTTAGACCAAACAACAACATTAGAGTGGCACATTATCAAACCTATAATATTGATTGCCATCAAACTTTACATTGAATACAATGGCATTGTCAATTAGTAATTTATCCGTTTGACATGGAAATGTAATATTGCAAAGCTTAAAAAATTAAATGCCAGTACATGATAGAAAAATAAACAAAAAATTAATTGTAACTGGCATATTAACTTTAGCAAAACTCATATAAGTCTTAGGTACATTGATAATGAACTGTATCAGGATATGTTTAGCTGGCTCAGATAATCAGCTAGGATTGTTTACATTTAAAAAATAATCTTCAAAATACTTGAATATTTTACAAGTAAATAAATTACTGCACGAATACATGAGACGGTTTATTGGTGACAGCAGGATATTTCCATACACAAATCAATCATTCCCTTATAATGGCTTCATCCAAATATTCACGAGGATTTTACGTTTATAGGTTATGGGATATATTACAGAAAACAAACTAAAAGACAAGTTAGTTTTTTGTAAAATATCCCATAACCTGCAAACGTAAAATCCATATGAATATTTGGATAAAGCCATTATAAGGGAAGGCTTGATTTGTGTATGGAAATATCCTGCTGTCACCGATAAACGTGGTATTGTGTATTGCTCGTGTTGAGGCTGCGTTTAGAATACAACACAAATGGTTGGTCTACACAAAACACACACACCTCTCCTATTTTTCCTTCTTTCTTATACCACTATAGTATATTTTATTTCATATACTCCACTTGCATTCTTTGCTTTGGATACAGAAGCAAGGAAATTGAACAACAAATACAAACCGGTTAGAGTGTTACTTAATGATTAGAGATTAAAATTTAATTAATCTTAAATGAGTTATTACACACAGAATAATTACTCTCCTCAAATTATAGATAATTTGTATTCACAAAACATATCATGTGATAGAAAATATAGTTTATTTAATGTCTGTACCTCGTTACATTTCATTTGTTTAATTGCATACTAGACTAGTTTCATTTATGATTAGTCTGTGCTTTCGTATTTCGTCGTTTTAATTAATTCCATTATTAATACAAATAGTAACAGAAAAAAAAAACTAATTCAATATGACAAATTAATTATACACGTAAAATTGACATTAGCTAATTTGTATTCCGTAACTATAATGTTTTAGTGTACATTTTACCTTTAATAGTATTATTTATTTACATCTTGTCAATAAAAAAAACATTGTTTAAAAATAAATTTGGTAAAGTGAAAAGTGTATTTCACTTTTAAAATTAATGTAAAAAGCTACAACCCAGATAGCTTACAATAGCTTAAGTCTAATTAAATACTGTAACACATAATAATATTTTTTTAACTGACATTTTAGATTATTTCAGATTTGATTCAAAGCTTCCAAGGGGAAAATTATAAAACGAGTTCGCACGCAGCACGCTGACGTGAGGGAAGTGAATTTCCACATAAAAACTTGTAAACTCAAAATAAGTTTAAAAACATGCATTTGTCCAATTTTTATTGAAATCTGAAAACATTGTTTTTTGGCTGTTCTGATACTCCTGGTTTCATTTACTTGCAAAGCTGGGAATACAATTTTGCGCATTATAAGGTTAGGAGAAGGTCCAGACAGGCTTGAAAGTAGGCGTGAGGTTGCTGGGGATGATAAAAGTACTCTAACAAAAGAATAACAGGCTTTTCTAGTGTAAAACCCCCATAAGGCAACGTACTGTGTTTAGTCGATACACATTTTCTTTAATAACTCGGTAAATATGTATGCTAGAATGACGAGAGAGGGTTTAAAACTTTCGCCTCTCACTAATTCCCATAATTTTACATGTATTGATTTTAAGTGCTTTTATGACCCTTTTTGGGCCCAAAAACTAGAAATTTGAAAGATTAATCCCCAAAAAAAGGGGTTTAGAGTTTTCCGATTGTTTTTCCCAACGAATTTGTCCAACTGATTACAGAAAGGAACGTCCCTACCAAATTTGGAGCTAATCGGACAAAAATTCGACCGCTAGAGTGCAAAAACATATATATATATATATATATATATATATACATATATATATATACATATATATATATATATACATATATATGTATGTATATACATATATACGTATATATATATATATATATATACATATATATATATATACATATATATATATATACATATATGTATGTATATACATATATACACATATATATGTATATATATATATATATATAATTTTGAACGACTCCCCAAAACGTGTTCAGGGGGTCACGTTAGGAACTTCTATGGTGGTCCTGAGCTTAAGTTTCACCGTGCGGGTCATGCTAATAGTTCACTTTCCAAAGGAAATTCACTAAAAATATCCACGAAGTAATTTACTAAATTAACTTTACGAAGATCAGTATTGAGTGCAAGAATGTTTGATCGGTGTTACATAACTTTGTGGGACGAAGACATGACTTGCGTCATCCCTTAATGACGCAAGTCACGTCACGCACCGTGTGGAGTTTGGTTCTTGCGTCACCAGATAAAGAGAGGTTAAGGGTGGATTTGGGGGTAGGAGAGATAACCGGTTAGGTGTTCTCTTGGTTGGATGGTTCGAAAAATCTAAATAAATCTATGAAAGTTCAAGCCATGACCCAACAACGATTTATTCATCGATAGATAGTAAATTAATAAGAATTTCTAGGATAAAGTTTACTTGAGTTGGTAAAAAAGCCAGGGTTAATCCTTTCCCTATCAAAAATGAAAAAAAAAAAAAAAACCAATGGCATAGAAAGATCCGATACCCCGTCGCAGCAAACCGCCGTACTGAGCGAATTTCCAATGCATATAGATATGTCTCACTACTACATAAAGCCAATTACCAAGTTTCACAAAAATATATTCATAAACAAGTGATATATAACATTTTATTTATTCTCCATAAGGATAACATTAGGGTTGAGGACGCAGGTTTGCTGCAACGAGGAAGATAAGTGATATGTTTTTTTTGCAATTATCAATATAACTGAACCAGGTGAAGCCGCATACCAAGTTCTATTAATTTTGGTTCATAATTAAGGGAGATATACAACTTTACTTATTATCCATATGAATAATGCGGGGGCCGAGTATGCAGGTTTGCTGCTACGGGGACTATCAACAAAAAACTTGTTTTTTGTGGTGATATCAATATACCACAACTATTTGAAGCCACATACCAAGTTTCATCAATATACATTCATAAATAATTGAGATATCAAATTTTATTTATCCTCCATAAGGGTAACATTGGACAACGTAAACGGTTGGACGTAGAACAACAATTAAAACATCAAACATTTTTTGTTGTTGAGCTAAACACATTGATAAAACTACTATCCCGCAACCACGTAACCTAGGTTAATGATTTAAAATACTAAATTATTTGTTTTAAGATCTATAAAATGGTTATAACCAAAATTGAGTGTTTTAACATTTTGTGGTAAAATTTACAAAAAAATGATTTTTGAAAAATTGTAAACCCCCATAAACCCCCTTCCCATAGTCCGTTCGATCTGGATATAAATGCTACTCTCCACATTTGTGCCAAATTTCATCAAAATCGGGCGTTTCATCTGAGGACCTCAAAACGAAAAAGTTATCACGGTCTCGGGCTTAAGTCTTACCATGCCACCTACGGTAATAGCTTCTTCCCTATATGGAAAATTCGCTAAAACGAAAAACAAGTCATTTACCATAATAAAAGTCTACTTTCATACAAATGACGTCGTTTAGTGTACAAAAGAATTGCAAAACTTACAAACTTTTGGTGTAATTAGTTGTTTTAACTAACTAATTGACATTTTGTTTTCCTGTTAACAATAAGTAACAGGAAAAGTAACTTTTGACAGATGAAAGGTAAGATTTCGTCATAAATCATGGAAACTCTAGTTGTGGAACAATTACTTCATTAACAATCATTTAAGTGTTTAAATCTGTGGAATTTCATCTTATTGTGTAAATTAAACAGTACATGAATTAGGAAAATATTTTAGAATAATTTACATTCTTTAAGTAAAGTTAACATTTGATAAACTACAAAGCAAGATTGCAACAGTTTTTTTACTTGCCACCAGAATTTCACAATTACATTTTTCATACAGCATTTTTGTTTTCAAATAAATCAAAAACTTATCCGATTAATATACTGTATATTCTACAAAATCAATAAAATAATTGTTCATATTACACTTTGTCCTAATCAATAGAGCTGTATTAAATTATGTTTTGTAGCACTGCAAAGTATTTTTATAATTATAATGAACTGGCAAACAAGACGGAAAACATAAATGTTTACAAAATCAATTAAATCTTCAAAGCCAACAATTCATCTACAACTTCATTTTTTAATAACAAAATCAAAACCATAATTTCCTTTCTTGAAAAACTACAATGGGATTTTCACGAACCATTCAACAACAATCAAAAGCTTAATCCAGTAGCAGTATAGTCCGTAAATACACGAAAAACGTAATTAACAATTGCATCTACTCCAGAAATCGGTGCATCAGGTTAACCCGCATTGTTGATGAAGCCCTGAGGCCCAGTTGTGATGAAGTATTCGTATTTGTCTGTCACTTTTTTAGGGCTGAGAGAACGTATTACTGTAATAGCTGATGTCTTCATAATTTTTAACGATTATTTATAACTTGATTATGTGTAAGGTTTAGGATTATTTATTTTTTTATCCTTGGTAATTTGAGGCATTTTACTAGCAATATAATGTCTAGCAAAAAATGAAAAGAAATGGAATGTAAAAATTATATTAATTGTTCTTTTGATCTAACTCAGTTGTAAAAACTTATATTGGGGTTTTACTAAAACTAACTATAGCTCACCATGATATATTATTTAACAGTATTATGAGCGTACATTCATAAATAATAATGATATCAAATTTTAACTATTCTCCATAAGGATAACATTGGACAACGTACTGTGTTACTAATTTGAATATCTCTGCAACGGTTGGACGTAGAATCACGAGTGAATTACGAGTATTACGAGTGAATGATTTTTTTTAGCGCTGAACTGATAGGTAGAAGCAAATGTGAAGTTTACAGTAAAATTAACAGAGGGAAAACTAAAAACCTTATTCCCATAAGATTAACTTGGGATATTTTATTAACACGTTTTTTGGATTTTTCCCGCAACCACTTAATCTCTAAACTACTCAAAAAATACATTTTAAATTTAAAGTCAATGTGAAAAACCTATAAAGTAATAGGTATTGTGACCAGAAAAGTCTAGTTTTGCAAAGTAAACTAATCTTAACAATTATAAATGTTTACCTTGAGAAAATGGCTTAACTCAATGTAAAGAGTAAAACAGAATATTTGTTATTAGTTTTCTGAGGGATGGAGGTTATTTATAGAGGATTGGAGTCGGTCGATGCCCGCCAGTCTGTCTGTGTTTACCAATATTATATCTGGTGGGAAGGACTGCAATCTGGCTAAGTGTTAATCAATTTCAATGTAGAAACCATCATTGTAGATTACCTTGTAGATTACTAAGACGAGATCGCACGCAGCACGCTGACGTGAGGGAAGTGAATTTTCGCATTAAAACCTTAACAAATATTAAATAAAGGGTTTAAACCAACACTGGTTACATTTTTTCTAATTGAAAAAAGTTGTTTGGCTGTTTTGATGTTCCTGGTTATATTTAAATTCACTAATAGGATGCCAATGCCGTACATTATTAGAAGGAGGTATTGTCGGGATAATAAATTGGTAATAAATTGGTACGTCAAATGGTTTTTATATAGATAACGTTTTTAAATACCCATCAAAACGTGTTCAGGGGGTCACGTTAGGAACATCTATGGTGGTCCCGGGCTTAAGTCTCACCGTGCGGGTCATGCTAATAGTTCAATTTTCCATGGGAAATTCACTAATAATAAATCTACCTATGAGTTAACTTGGCTTTAACTGAAGAACAAGTTGCTTCTCAACATCCATTTTATCACTGTAATGAATCTATACTTATTTAATAGGTGAGCAGGATTTTTGTGACAATCGCTCCTCCTAAACTACTGAACCGATTTTCATGTTTTTCATGTCGTTGGAAAGAGCCTAAAGTTAAGTTGTGCAGGAAACCTTTTTAATAGAGAAATAATTTGTGAGTGAGGCTAGTATGTGAAGTTGAGTTTTTTCCCATAAGCTCTACATTGGAAAAAACTATAAGTTTTAAGCAATCAGCTGGATAGAGTACACACAGTTAATCAGCAGGCCATGTTGGCTTTGGAACGGTAACACAATATGTATACAGGAATGTCAGTATAATATTACGTTGTGATCGCGAGCGAAGCCGCGACTGGCTACTAGTTTAACTAAAATCAGAATCCTCCACACACAGTATCATAACTCCAAAGATATAAATCGTGCTCCACATACATTATCAGGTTAAAAATCTTTCATTGCCAGCATTGACAGATATTAGATCCCGATTTTACTTTTGCATACTTTAAATTTTTGATCATGATACAAGCAACGGTTTCTCGTGTTCCCTTTTAGCGAATTTCCCCTATAGGGAAGAAGCTATTACCGTAGTCGGCATGGTAAGACCTAGGCCCGGGACCATGATAACTTTTCATTTTAAGGTCCCCAGACCCCAAAAACACCATTCGTTCAAAACTGTATATATATATATATGTGTGTGTGTGTGTCCGTGAGCACAATAACTCTCGTAAAAATGATTCGATTTTGATTAAATTTGGTATAAACGTGTAAAGCAACATTTATGACTTTAAGTTCGAAAACCAGCCAGATCGCTTCATCCGAAGGGGTATTTTGGGGGGGTTTTGTACCCCAAAAATGGGTTTTTTGAATTTTTTACATGTAATTTTTGAAAAAATCAAATTTTAGTTTTTATCATTGGATTCAGCTTAAAAAACACACAGTTTGGTATTTTCATCATTTCTCTACGTCAATTGGTTACCGAGATATTGAAAGTGCTAAACACAGTACGTTGTCTAATGTTATTCTTATGGAGGAAAAGAAAAATTTTATATCTCGCTTATTTATGAACGTTTACTGACGAAACTTGGTATATGGCTTCATCTGGTTGTGGTATATTGATATTTGCTCAAAAAAATTATTTTTTGCTAAAGGCACCCGTAGCAGCAAACCTGCGTACTCAGTCCATGTTATTCTTATGGATAATAATTAAATGTCATGTCTCCCTTAATTATGAACATAAATTAATCAAATCTGGTATATGACTTCACCTAGTTGAGTTATATTGATATTAGCATAAAAATCCATTTTTTGTGTTCCTTGTTGCAGCAAACCTGCGTACTCAGCCCCAATGTTATTCTTATGGAGAATAATTAAAATTGTATATATCGCTTATTTGTTAATATATTTTTATGAAACTTGGTAAGTGGCTTTATGACATTTATTTAGTATTAAGACATTTATATATCTATTGGAAATTCGCTGATTACGCAGGTTTGCTGCTACGGGGGTATTTTTGTACGCTACGGAACAAGACGCAGATCATGATTCAGACTGTTGAATAGCTTAAGTTAAATAAATGGACCATTAAGTTGAAAGATAAACACCACGCCTCTTAATCAAGGGGTAGGTGATATATTAATGGGACAAGTTAACCTACCCTTTCCCCAGGGCGCGTTATCTACCTCGCTTCATAACGCCTTTGGTGAGGCTCTGCTCCTGAGGTGTTTTGTAATACTGCGCAGTTTCAGTTTTTGAATAATTTATTGGGAAATATCATATAATGTTCAGATGTACGTAATTTGAATTTATATTTTACATTATGTGTTAAACAGTTTTAGGCATTAATTTTTTTAAGCAAGGCATTGTCCAATGACGATAATAATTTCAGCAGTTTTTTACCTGAAATTTAAAGTTTGCCGAGGTGGTAATGTTACACTATAGTTACGCTAATTAATAACGAGTTCGCACACAGCACACTGACGTGAGGGAAGTGAATTTCCACATACAAAACTTTTAAAACTCAAACCCAGTGTAAAAACATACATTTATTCAAATTTTATTAAAATCTGAAAACATTGATTTTTTGGCTGTTCTGATGCTCCTGGATTTATTTACCTGCAATGCTAGGAATACAATTTTGCGCATTAAAAGGTTAGGAGAAGGTCCAGTCAGGCTTTAAAGTAGGCGTCAGGTTGCTGGGGATGATACAAATACACCAACAAATTAATAACATGCTTTCTAATGTAAAAAACCCATAAGACAACGTACTATGTTAAGCCGATATACACTTTCTTTAATATCTCGGTAAATATTTATGCTAGAATGACGAGAGATGGATTAAAACTTTCGCTTTACTAATTCCTCTCTTAATACATGCCTTAATTTTACGTTCGGGGCTTGTGGGCCCAAAAACTCGAAATTTCAAAGAATAATCCCCCAAAAAGGGGTTTAGAGTTTCCGATTGATTTGCCCAACGAACTTGTCCAACTGATTATAGAAAGGAACGTCCCTACCAAATTTGAAGTAAATCGAACTAAACATGCTACCGCTAGAGTGCATACACATATATATAATTTTGAACGACCCCCCAAAACGTGTTCAGAGGATCACGTAGGAACTTCTATGGTGGTCCCGGGCTTAAGTTTCACCAAGCGGGTCATGCTAGTAGTTCACTTTCCATAGAAAATTCGCTAATAATACTTTGTTCAACAGAGTAACCTTCCCCAATTATTGGGACTATTTTATTAAAACAAAGTTCACCAAATGAAAAATAGCAATATATTTACTAATACTATTAATATTATAAACTTTACTTCTACTACGATACTATGGTTTTGTGTATTTTTGAAGCCAAATACATGATTTTGTTATGTAAACAGAGTATTTTAAAGTGTTTATGACTATTTCTTGAATATTTAATTTTGAAAATTTAATTTTCTTTATTGTCAGCTGTAAATTTACAAGCAATACTTATTTGGACTGGTATTATTAAATGTAGATTGGAAGATATGAATAACACATGTTCAGTAACACGTCACAATAAAAGTTACAAAAGAAAGAGAATAAATAGTCAATAAGCTGAACAAATCTCGAGTGTTACAAAGGTGGAAGCAAGGGTCAAGAGTAATGGCCACTCGTGTGTAGATACGACCTGCTGTTTGATTTTGGCTAGGTAGCACTGAACACGAGGACGTAGAGACTGTATTGCTTCTTAATGCAGGAGTTTACAATATGGTTCACAGTTAGGCAAAAGTGCATCAATGAAGCATCACATTTGATAAAGGAGTCTAAATACTTCCATTTAACGAAAATTATCGATTTAGAAAACATATAAGACTTGCGTCTTCCTTAGGTTTTCATTATTGTACTAAAATGAAGAGGTTTATCAATAATAGATTATTTTTTCGCGTCGCACGACCACAAGAAAGTTCATCTCACGTTTGCAACAAACGAACTGGGCTTTAAAGAAAACTGGAATGGTTTATGTTCCAAACACTCGAGTTAGATTAAGGCTCTGGTCTACCCTAAGGAAAAATCTGCGTCGCCACGGGAAAATATGTTGTTAAGATAGGGTAAAGGAGCGTTTCTGAGGTCCAATAAACTATGATAGGTATGCAATCAACCTAATCTAAACCGAATTTGACAGAAGAAAGCTAATTCTACTGATGCTGGTATTTTAAATTTCAAAATAATGTTTCTGTCTTAATTCTTTGTAGTTTAAAGAAGCTTCATCTTTTTCTCCATCATCAGGAAAGGGTTGTGTATAGAAATATCCGGCTGCCTCCCATAAACGTGGCCTCGTGTATTCCTCGATTTGAAGTTTCGTTCTGAATACAACACAAATGGTCGGTACATAACCACAAAGCTTTTCTATTTTTCCTTCCCTCTCATATCACTGTAACATCCTTTGTTTAATTTGCTTGGTTTACTTTAAATATAGAAGGGAATTGTTTAATGAAATCTAAATTAGCTATAGTATTAACTACTGTTTGGGGATTTTAAATTCCTAGTAGAAATTAGTAATATTACTACGTACTTTTTAGTTTCCTAATTTTTCATTATGATTAGGTTTAAAAAATGTAATTTATTGGAAAGTGATTTACTGTACGTTGGGTTGGTTACATGTGTTTCTAATAAACATTGTTTCTATTAAATACACTTAATTTAATCCCCTAATTAAAAAAAAAAAAAACTGTTACTGTATTAACGTAGGTCCCTATGTATTGGCAACTTCCGTTTTCAAAATAAAATTATAGAAAATAAGAATTTTACGGAAAATAATTACTATGGGAAAAATAATAACTGTTTTTTTCTTATTTATATTAACGCCTGAAGTTTTTAGTTAAGAGAGATTTGTTTCAAAGCTTTTTAGGGAATCAGATCCATAAAGTAGTTTTTCCCTCATACACTTATTGTTCTTACAACAAAACAGTTGCTAAAATTAGGTGAATATTTTCCCAGTACAATTTTATCAATCAGCAAAACTATTTGGTGTAAATTTAAATTTAGTAATATCACAGCCTAGTTTGAATTGTGTACATTATTTTAAATGTAAAAGGTTAAAAATTTTGAAGTATCTTATCCTTATTTTTTTCAAATTCAACTCAATTGTTAAGAAATGCTTAAAAGGGTAAACGTTGAGCAGTTCAAGTTTAATTTTAAATGGAAATTTGGTTACAAACCTTTTCCGACGACAGTTCGAATTTGAATATATAACAACATTGATATGTCATCCTAATTTGAATGTTGTTACATGTTCAAATTTCAACTGTCGATGTCGTTGGAAAAGGTATACAACCAAATTTTCATTTAAAACAGTTCAGGAGATGAAAAATAAACTAACTACTTTAATTCCAAGCTTTTGAAATATAATTCCACAAAACAATTTTGAAGGTGTATTGGGTCAATTTAACTTTACGACGACGAGAAATATTGAGGGAAGGAAATTTTGATCGGCCTTTCATAGCTTGATGGGACAAGCAGATGATTTGCGTTGTTGAGAAGCAAGTCACGTCACGCCACCAACAGCCTGGAGCTGCTTCTTCTTCTACGTCACCGGATAAAGAGGGGGGAAAGGGGGGATTTGGGGGAAGGGAGAATATATGAGGCATCGTCAAAAAATCTGCTGCTTTTGTGATCGTTAATGTTGTCCTTTATCATTGAATGCAGCCGTTGGATTGATTAATTATACTATACCATTTTAAGTCTTCGGACCTGAAATTGATTTTGATCATTATTTCTTTGGATTTTTAAGGTAAGTCTAGAAATAACATGTCCTTTAACTGTAATAATGCAGAGACAACATAATTTCTTTAATTAGTTGCAAAATCTAAAATACATCGTGTGCAATTAGTTTTCAAACTGACTAGTTAATATTTTGTTTGTACACAACTCGAATCACAACAGGGATATCAGTTTTACAATTTTAAGGAGTACACATGATTTAATACAATAATACTTCTGACTGCTAAACTTATGAACCAGTTTCTCTAAAAAGATTTTAAAATAATGTTGATACTTTTTACGATGTTTTTCAATTTTAGTTTCGATTGAGGGAAGTACACTTGCACGTTTTTGAAGATCAACATATGTTTTTACTGTACATATTCATACAGAGAAACATATTTATATGTTTGTCCCAAATAATAAATAAAATAAAAATAACAAATCGTACATGCACATTTAAAGCATATCGGCGGAAGTTTAAAGCACAGATACAAGCAAAAGGTAATTAACAACTGCATATACTCCGGAGTGAAACACATTAGGTTAATCAGTTTTGCTGATGAAGCTCTTGAGCCCAGTTGTGCTGAATCTTTTGTAGGCCTATTTGTCCGTCTGCCTTTCTGGGTAGAGATAAACTCTTAGAATTGCTGCAGTTTTCATAATTCATAAAGACTTTGAGTAGGCCTAATTTAGTTTAGATTTGAGGTTTAATTATTTGTTGCCATTGCGTATCTCAGGCATTTTACAAAATATCAATTCAATCGAAATTTTGAGTGTTTTATTCTTTAACAGTTGAAAAAAAACTTAAACAACATCCTTGGCATTTTTTTTACTTATTAATTTTCAAGTCAAAATTATACTTTATAAACAACCAGTAGGCTGTGCTCTAAACAATGGAGTGGAAGTATAAGTTGTTTTTTTCAACTGTAAATATATCAACAATGTTTGATGATTAAATGTTAAAATTTTAGTTATACTATGGGTTGATAATAAGTTAGTAATACCTGATGAAACATTGAGTAGTAATAAATTAAATATTTTATCAGCGACATTCGCCTGCCAAGAATTGAACGGTATTGCATAAAGCGATCCCCTCTCAATGAAACGAGATCGCAAGTAATTGAAGATAAAAAGCTCTCCATGCAGAAAGAAAGCCGAGGCATTATTGAGATCAGCTTTACCTAATAAAAAAATAAACTACCTAACTGACCTTCTCCGAGCAAAGCTTGCTCCTATAAATTTCTTGACATTTTGTTTTACTTTTTCCAGATGTTGGTAGACTCTTTTTACCTTACTTTGCTTATCCACAAAGACTACACATCTGTACATGGAACGTATCCAGCAAACCAAATGATGAGACTTAACAGTGCAAGATGAATACTAAAACCCTTGCATGATGTACATTATACACTCATAATAAAAGTAACTAGGACTTGATTTCGAACCTATGACAAGGCCGCTGCTAAGGATTTGGCGACAATCGCTTTGACCGCTACATGTTCGCCTACGATTCACAAGGAGAAGGTAATCTAGAGTGAGAAACAAAAAATGGTCTATCAGTCCACCAAAGGGGGAGGGGGGTGATTTATAGAGCGTCGCATCGTAGCCGGTCGATGACCGTCTGTCTGTATGTGTTTACGCAATTGTGGCCGGGTAGGAAGGTTTTAGCCTATTACATTAGGCTGATTGTTAAATTCAATGAAAAACAATCCCAGTTTACCCTGTATTGTATAGGAAACAATGGTTTCAACTTCTTCAATACTTTCAATTTGGCTCCAATAAAAAACACACCCTCACTAACCTTCTTTAGAGCTATCGATGATACAAAGATTTCTATAATTTCGTAAATATAAATAGAAAACACGATTTAAAAACTATTCGAAATCCGAAACACTCCTTAAGTTTTTATCTAATTTTTATCTTGAGTGATGTTTGGACAAAAGCTAGGGTATAAGTCATAAAAGTAGTCTTAATTTTCAAAATTTATAAATGGCAACTGCAATTATTGTTGCCACAGTTTCAATTATTGAAACAACAATTCATGAAATATATGGCCTTAAATATAATATTGATAGAAAAAGGAACTGTAAGGAATTAAAGTACGCATAATTCGTGGTTTAATATCAAAACCACGTTTTAATGTAGTTTTATAACAAAAGTTGAAGTAATACGTATGCAAGTGTAAATCATTGAAGCGTACCATTTCGTCTGATTTGCACAATATTATTAACTAACTTTCCTTTATAGTTGCAACTAAAATATACAAAATAACACCAACTAAATTTGCTATTATAATAAATAGATTTTATCACAAAACTTTAATATTAATTCTTTTGGAAGAAATGCAAGATAATTGGAATACAAATAAATTATATTTTCGTATTTATTTACATTGGACTTATATACTTACTTTAAATCATACTCTAACACTAAGGAGACGGGAGACGTCACAGTTTACAGTTTGTGACATACGCAATGCGTCCCCTCGGATCCAAGATCAGTCTCAATTTCCTCTTTTGAGATAGAAATATCGAGGTTCCACTCCAGGGCTCGTACGCTTCCAAATGTCTACTCCCTGGACCATGCAGAAGTATACATAAATAACCAACTGTCTTGAATGGTTTGGTAAAAGAAAAATCAAAATATTCGTGTTCTTATTTTTAACACGTATTTCTTACAGAAGGCATATCATACGTTTAGATATTTTTTAATATATTACGGTTTTATTATGAACCACCTGGTACCAACGACTTCGTTCACGTTGTACTTTTTATCTCCGTTGATTCCCGTTGGTCGCTTGTAGTAAAAATATGTTTAAATATGGTAAAAACTCAGATAAAATCACTACTCCGTTAGGTTAACACTAATAATTTCAAAAATAAAATTTTTGAATGCCAGTAGAGCGGAGCCCCAAAAGATTTTCAGTGCAGTATTAGGCATTTGTTAGAATCAAGAATCAAGAAGCATTTATTGTCATATACTATTAAGGATGGACAACTATTTAAATAATACAGTTAAAAACAAAAACATATCTCTTATTGCCAGTGGGATGGTACTCCTAAGAGTTTTTTGACTTTGGGAAAACCGTATATCTTAGATTATAGTATATTATCTATTTTCCTTCCATATTTCACATCCATCGGTTCGGTAGTTGGGGTGTTATGGTTAACATGGCTGTATTAATGGCCAGTGGTATGGAGCCGTAAAGTATATTTTTATCAGGAGTAGGCCCATGTCTGCCTTAAGCTACCAGCTACCTTTCTACCGAATTGCAACTCTAGCAGTCCAGTAGTAAGTCATGTTAAAATAAGTATTTTGAAGGTCAAAAGGGCAGAGCCCTAAAAACATTTGCGGAACGGGATTAGGTTTATGTTTGGCTCTGTTATATTAGCTAGGGGAGAAGTCCTAAAATATCCTACTGAATGAAAAGAGTTCTATGTACTACCCTGGTATATTAGCTGGAATACTAACGTATTCCAGCTCAAAGTAAATACTTATGCCCATAGATTGACAGAAGAGTCCAATAGGGCGGAGCCAGTACATTTTTTTACCCAGCCTAGCACATCTACCGCATAAGGGGATACAACCAAATTTTAAGTTCGAGCATTATATTTTTTAATATAGTGATTACTTAGTTAGTGAGTTAGCATTTGGTAAATATAAACATCGATAAAAAAAATATATAAACATAGAACCTATTGAAAGGAATTTGTCAAGTTTATGTTTTCATGTTTACTAAAGGAATAAATTATTCTTCAATACAATACAATAAACTATTCATTAAGAACTTAAAGACGATTAAACTGACATAGCGGAAAGTGTATAATTAACCTGCGACACAAGTTGTGAAGCCTCATATTACTTAGAACGTGTTCCTTGATAAAGACTTTCGAACTTCATAACTTCGTGCGGGGAACTTCACTAATGTCTTGTCATATAGCCTATAACTGATATTCCCTGGTCAACTGTTATGTAGTTGATCGGTTTGATAAATTGTGAAAAGTAATAGTATATAATTATACAATTACTAAGATATTACAGTTAAATTTGTTTTACTGTGCAGTCTCTACCTAAATTTTAGTTATTGTGTATTGAAATATCGAAGTTTTGATTACATGACAAGTTATTTTCAATTATGGTAGTTTTAATATCCAATATCTCAATTCGCTAGTTTTTCGACGCTCCAAATTAAGTGGAACACTAGCGAAAGGAACATTTTGCAACAAAGTCTAACATCAAGTAGAATATAAATAATTTGGTCGCATAAGAATGTGTATCACAATTTTAAAACAAATTTTAAAATCTTTTTAGATTCCTCCCTACTACCCTTAAGACTCTAATGTTAATCTATCATACAAGACGAATTCGAAAAAGGTCATATTGGGCTTCAGTTTCAGTCAGTCAATTATATTACAAAAGGACAGCATACACACCATACTTAATACATATCACGTTAATGTCATTAAATACCCCCGTAGCAGCAAACCTGCGTACTAAGTGAATTTCCTATGCATATATCTTAATACCACATATAGCCACTTACCAAGTTAATTCAATATACAATCATAAATAAATTTATGACATTTGAATTATTCTCCATAAGAATAACATGGCGGCTGAGTACGCAGGTTTGCTGCTACGGGAACCATCGGTAAAAATTATTTTTTGTGCTAATGACAATATACCACTACCAGATGAAGCCATATACCAAGTTTGGTCGGTATACGTTCATAAATAAGCAATATATAAAATTATTCTTATCCTCCATAAGAATAACATTGGAAAACGTACTGTGTTTAGTACTTTTAATATCTCCGTAACGAATTGACGTAGAGCAATGATCAAAACACCAAATTGTGTGTTGTTTAAGCTGAATCCAATGGTGAAAAATAAAATTTGTCTTTTTCAAAGATTATATGTAACAAATTCAAAAAACCCGTTTTTGGGGTACAAAACGCCCAAAAATACCCCTTCGGATAGATCGATCTGTCTGGTTTTCGAACGTAAAGTCATAAATGTTGCTTTACACGTTTGTATCAAATTTCATCAAAATCGGACAATTTTTACGAGAGTTATCGTGCTCACGGACACATAAAATGCATATATCTACAGTTTTGAAGGAATGGTGTTTTTGGGGTTTGGGGACCTTCTTTTCTTTAGGGGAAATTCGCTAAAAGGAAAAACATCCTACACTTAACAATTCCTAAGGCTATAGTATTGTAAGAACGGTTAAACACAGGCGTCAAGCGGAAAGACGTCATCACGCGATGGGGGGGGGGTAGCGAGGACTGGGTTGGTTGGGGGGGAGGGAATGAAAGACTCGAGAGGAGAGACCAATACTCATCTCTTTCAGACTTTTATCCTTGCAGCTACAAGACTCTGAAAGTTAATTATTCTAGAAGAAATAGATTATCGAGTTCGCACGCAGCGCGTTGACGTGAGGGAAGTGAATTTCCACATACAAAACTTTTAAAACTCAAAACCGGTGTAAAACCATACATTTATTCCAATTTTATTAAAATCTGAAAACATTGATTTTATGGCTGTTCTGATGCTCCTGGTTGCCTGGTTTCATTTACCTGCAATGCCAGGAATACAATTTTGAGCATTATAAGGTTAGGAGAAGGTCCAGTCAGGCTTGAAAGTAGGCGCGAGGTTGCTGGGGATGATACAAATACACCAACAAATTAATAACATGCTTTTCTAATGTAAAAACCCCTTAAGGCAACTATTGTGTTTAGCCGATATACATTTTTCTTAATAACTTGGTAAACATTTATGCTAGAATGACGAGAGAGGGCTTAAACTTTCGCTTCACTAATTCCCATCTTAATGCATGCATTAATTTTACATCCGGGGCTTTTCTGACCCTTTTTGGGTCCAAAAACTCATAATTTTAAAGAATAATCCCCAAAAAATGGATTTAGAGATTTATAATTGTTTTGCCCAACGAACTTGTCCAACTAATTATTGAAAGGAACTTCCCTACCAAATTTGAAGTAAATCGGACAAAAAATGCAATCGCTAGAGTGCGCACACACACACACACACACACACACACACACACACACACACACACACACACACACACACACACACACACACATATATATATATATAAAATTTTGAACGACCCCCCCAAAACGTGTTCAGGGTAACGTAGGAACTTCTATAATCGTCCCGGGCTTAAGTTTCACCGTGCGGGTCATGCTAATAGTTCTTTCCATAGGAAATTCGATAATAAGACATTTAAAAAAAAGACGCAATGTACAAGTTATGACTGTCTATTAAAGTTTACCATTGATTGTGGCCATAAGTTCGCCAAAATTATTATGGTGTATTCTCTAAACGACTAACTGGAGACCCATTCACCACTCAGGGTTCTCGCTGTTATAAGGCCAGCTGTTTAACAAATCACATTTTGCTTACAGTTACCATTACGATCTTAACTAAATCAATTCCCAGAAGATTAACAATGGGGCTTTGCCGTAAATTCCTATCATGGTTTTAAACAACTTAAATGTTATTTAACAATGTGAAAAAGGTTTGATCCAATTCAGTAAAAGCCGTTTTACGTAAAAAGCGTAATAAATCTAGTCCATAACTGGACAGCATTTATTTTATTACTTATCTCTATACTTTTTAGATGTATAAAACTTAAAAACTTGATGTATAAAATAAGTTTAAACCCCAAGATAATGTGCTATGCACAGACAATATTGAAATTCTATTTATATTATATCTATAAACATTCCCATGATTTTGTTTTAAGAATGTCACTAATCCGATGGTATATTAACTATAACAGGAAGTAAACAACGGAAGTGGTAATTTTTGCATATACAGTGTAATCACCATGAGTATTAAGAATGGTGAATAATGGTTAGTAAAGAGTTGAAGAGTTATCAAGTAGTAGGCCTATTTGCACACTTTAATATTTACAAAAAATAAAATAAAACTTTTTACAATACGTACATCAAATACTTAATATATGAAGAAGTACATATATAAGTTACAGGCCTTTAAATATAAATCCCAAAAGGGTAAATTTTTAGTAATTTTTTTAATTGTTATTACTAATCCTGAAGCTTCCTTTAGTATTTTTACATGGTGAAAAAACTGTATATATTTGAACCAGAGTTTATTTTTGAAATCATAATATTTAGTTTGAAAGTGTGCAGGATTTAGTTTTTTCAGGGATAATTTAAAAAGTAAAAATGCATTTGGTACATTTATTTTCTCCCTTTCTTTCTTTCAACTGCACAGATTATTCTTACGATTTAGACAAGTTAAACTGGATAACTATTTTTAATTCTTATTAGCACATACTAATTCACATTATTCATATTAATCACGCTATTTATTATTGTAGACATAGGATGTATGTCGCTAATGTTCAAATACTGTATCATTGATAATCAATGAATATAATGAATACGTTTATTAGAAAATATTAAAAAAAGTCCATGCCAAGTGCATCAAGTTAGACAACTTGTTTAGTTGGACAACGTGATTAGTTACACAACGTGATTAGTACACAACGTGATTAGTTAGACAACGTGTTTAGTTAGACAACGTGATTAGTTAGACAACGTGTTTAGTTATACAACGTGTTTAGTTGGACAACGTGATTAGTTAGACAACGTGTTTAGTTAAAAAACGTGTTTAGTTAGACAACGTGATTAGTTAGACAACGTGTTTAGTTGGACAACATGATTAGTTAGACAACGTGTTTAGTTAGACAACGTGTTTAGTTAGACAACGTGTTTAGTTGGAAAACGTGATTAGTTAGACAACGTGTTTAGTTAAACAACGTGTTTAGTTAGACAACGTGATTAGTTAGACAACGTGATTAGTTAGACAACGTGATTAGTTAGACAACGTGTTTAGTTAGACAACGTGTTTAGTTAGACAACGTGTTTAGTTAGACAACGTGTTTAGTTGGGCAACGTGATTAGTTAGACAACGTGATTAGTTAGACAACGTGATTAGTTAGACAACGTGTTTAGTTAGACAACGTGTTTAGTTAGACAACGTGATTAGTTAGACAACGTGTTTAGTTAGACAACGTGATTAGTTAGACAACGTGATTAGTTAGACAACGTGTTTAGTTAGACAACGTGTTTAGTTTGACAACGTGATTAGTTAGAAAACGTGATTAGTTAGACAACGTGTTTAGTTAGACAACGTGTTTAGTTAGACAACGTGTTTAGTTAGACAACGTGATTAGTTAGAGAACGTGATTAGTTAGACAACGTGATTAGTTAGACAACGTGATTAGTTAGAAATCGTGATTAGTTAGACAACGTGATTAGTTAGACGTGACAAGTTAGACAATTATCTTGAGTAGATCTATAAAATAAAAATATCGTTTCCAAGCTGTTGGAAAAATATTATCAAAATATTTACGGCGACAATCTCATAAAACAAATCCTGCTGGATGTTGTGACAGCTGACGTTTTTATTCGTAGGGTATGTGAATGTCAAACTGCGATCCAATTCATTTCACAATATGCTGCTACAAATCAATCAAACAGAGAGATCATTTGGAAGCAATTTATGAACGTCCGGGAGGATTTTATTTTAATGTGTTTTTTTTTGACATGGTTATTTATTTTTTATTCAATCGTATCTAAAATTTCTAACTTATTGGAAAACTTAATATTATGATTGATTGTTGAAAGCTAAACATATTCTCTTTTAACGAATTTCCCCTATAGGGAAGAAGCTATTATCGTAGGTCTCATGGTAAGACTTAAGCCCGAGACCATGATAACTTTTTGTTTTGAGGTCCCCAGATGCCAAAAACACTATTCGTCCAAATTTATATATATGTGTATCCGTGAATGCGATAACTTGGTTAAAAAACGTCCGATTTTGATGAAATTTGGCTCAATGTGTAAAGTGACATTCATGACTTTAAGTTCGAAACCCAGAAAAATCCAACCATGGAAAGGTTTTTTTTGCGGTTTCAAAGTTATCCAAAAATAAGTTGTTTTTTTTAATTTTTGACCCTAACATTTTTGAAACACTCAATTTTTGTAAGGACCATTTTGTAGGGTTAAAAAACAAATAACATAGTATTTTGAATCATTAACCTAGGTTAAGTAGTTCAGGAGAAAATCCAAAAAAACGTGTTCAGAAAATCCCCCTTGTTAATCTTATGGGAAAAAGGTTTTTAGCTTTTTCTCAGTTAATTTTACTGTAAACTTTACATTTGCTTTTCCCAATCAATTCAGCTTTACAAATCAACCATTTTGGTGTTTAAATTATGATTCTACGTCCAACCGTTGCAGAGACATTCAAAGTGCTAAACACAGTACGTTGTCCAATGTTATCCTTATGGAGAATAAATAAAATTTGATATCTTGATTATTTATGGATGTATATTGATGAAACTTGGTATGTGGCTTCACCTAGTACAGTTATATTGATATTTGCATAAAAAATAGATTTGTTGTTGATTATCCCCGTAGCAGCAAACCTGCATACTCAGCTACAATTTTATTCTTATGGAGAATAAGTAAAGTTTTATATCTCCCTTAATTATGAACATAAATTATTAAAACTTGGTATGTAGCTTCAGCTGGTTGAGTTATATTGATAATTGCTTAAAAGCACATTTCTAATGTTTCTTGTTGCAGCAAACCTGCGTACTCAGCTCAATGTTATTCTTATGATGAATAAATAAAATGCTATATATCACGTATTTATAAATGTATTTTTATGAAACATGGTAAGTGGCTTTATGTGGTAGTGAGAAACATGTACATTAATTAGAAATTTACTGAGTACTCAGATTTGCTGCGACGGGGGTGTTTTATTTTTACTTAGAATAATATATTATGTAAAAATATGAAATGTTCATTATTATATAAATCTGTTTCTTTAATTTAATTTAAACATTTAAAATAACTTTATGCCACACAGTATAAAAATATACCAAACAGAGCTGGTAATAATATAGCAGTTGGTTTGGTAAAAATATATTGTTTTAACGGAATCAATTTTTATCTTGAGTAAAAAGAAATTCATATAGCTAAAGTTAATTTATTTAATGTGGAATTAGGGGCTCGTTTTATCACAATAGGAATGTTTAACAAAATAGAACAAACTGGCCACTGCAAGACCAATGATTGAATCCGAGGTTTCGGTTTTACTGAATATTTTTTCTTACAACACAACTATTTGTAAAATTAATTCAAGCTAAATAAGTATTTTGAATTTGCACTCCTCTCTTGAAGCTGTCAACTGTTACAGTTGTTTTGGAAAGTAACTTATACCTTTACACCTCTAAATATATGGTGTCTCAATTTTTATAGAATCGACGCATTTTAATTAAACAGTTATAGTAGAGCATATTTTATTTCTATAAATCTCACTAATGCTCAGCCATTAGTTGAAACCCAAACACAAACAGTATTTTTTTCAACGGTCATAGTATTCAAAATAATATAAAATTTACAATTTTATAAAAATGTTTATATTTTTCCAAATTCTACTCCTCTCACTGTTTGGTATACATTAAAATAATGTTTATCAAAATAAAAAATACTCGCATCAGGTTAATTTGATCTAATGTATGATTTTGCTATTTGCCTACTGTTTTATAACTTAGAGGTCCTAAATATTTCTAGCAATAATCATTAAATAGTTTAGAAGATATATTTAAGATTAGAAATAACGTGTTTGCGAATTTCCCCTATAGGGAAGAAGCTATTACCGTAGTCGGTAAGGTAAGACCTAGGACCGGGACCATGATAACTTTTCGTTTTGAGGTCCCCAGATACAAAAAACACCATTTGTTCAAAACTGTATATATAAATGTGTGTGTGTGTGTGTGTGTGTGTGTGTGTGTGTGTGTGTGTGTGTGTGTGTCCGTGAGCACGATAAATCTCGTAAAAATAAACGGCATCAGGAAACTGACACATACTTTCTACCTTTTAGCCCAACTTTAATGAATAAATTACTTGTTATCTACTAAATACAGAATACAAAGCACAGTCGAATGTACAGAAAATCTTCTAAACAAGTTGTTTTGAAAAACATCCAACCAAATCCCTGCTTTGGAGGCACTACAGAATCCATTGCTACACTCGTGGTTTTAAGAAGGGAAATGCCCCTATTCCCCTCCAGGGTTATTAAGGGGCAACATATTTCGAATTTCCTCTATTGGTCAATGCTAAATTGACAAGCATATCAAGTTTGAATGAAATTGATCAGTAAATAAGAAAGAAATAGTAATTTTGTTATTCCCCATAAGAATAACATTGGACAACGTACTGCGTTTACCGCTAAATGAAAATTTCAATTTTCTCCGAAACCAGCAATCGTAGAATAGTAATTCAAAATACTAAATTATTTAGTTTTTTGAGCTCTTTTTAATGGTGAATAGTAATATTTTTTATATTTATGTCTTTTTGTGAACAATCCAAAAAACTGGTTTTCTTATGTTTTAAGTCCTATAATTTCTGAACCCGAATTTATACAGGAATGCGGGTAGTGTCATTTTGTTGGAAAACTAAAGTTATACAAAGGACTAAGGTTTAATCAAAATCGTTAGAGCGGTTTTTGAGAAACACACACACACACACACACACACACACACACACACACACACACACACACACACACACACACACACACACACACACACACACACAAACCACGTAAAAACCACTTTTTTGGGTTCAGGGAGCACCAAAACGAATATTTCCACTAACAATTCAAATTCGACAATTTTGACGAAAACAATACTTTCTCCATATACTATGTATAGGGGGAGAAAGTAATAATCCGATTTTGACGAAATTTGGTATGAACGTGTAAAGCAGCATTTTTGACTAAGTTCGAAAACCAGACAGATCAACCTATCCGAAGGGCTATTTTGGGGGGGGTTTGTACCCCAAAAATGGGTTTTTTGAGTTTTATACATAGAATTTTTGGAAAATTCAAATTTTATCATTGGAATCAGCTTAAAAAGACGCATAATTTGGTGTTTTTATCATTGCTCTACGTCATTTGATTACAGAGATATTGAAAGTGCTATACACAGTGCATTGTCCAATGTTATTCTTAGGGAGGATAAGAAAAATTGTACATCTCGCTTATTTATCAACTTATCTTGATGAAACTTGGTATATTGCTTGATATCGTTGTGGTCTCTTGATATTTTACAAAAAACCATTTTTTTGCCGATAGTTCCCGTAGCAGCAAACCTGCGCACTCAGCCCCATGTTATTTTTAGGGGAATAAGTATCGTGTTATCTCCCTTAATTATGAACATAAATTAATAAAACTTGGTATGTGGCTTTACCTATTTGAGTTAAACTGATATATTTATAAAACCCATTTTTTGTGTTTCTTTTTTCAGCAAACCTGCATATTCAGCCACCATTTTATTCATATGGAGGATAATTAAAATGTCAGAAATAGTTTATTTATGAAAGTATATTGATCAAACTTGGTATGTTGCTTTATGTGTTATTAAGATACACATAATCTGCGAATGCATTGGAAATTCGCTGAGTTCGCAGGTTCGCTGCTACGGGGGTATTTATAGAAATACTATATAAAAGCATGATAAAAATTAATCGTAATTACGATTCAAAATATTTAAATAATCCTGTAGAAATTATTACTCTTCCGCTGAATCATTTTGGATTTGGCTCCAGTACTGTATCATTCTATTCCTATTCGGAAAAATATGATTTTCCATACCATACTATGTATTTTTTTAATGATATAACCAAAGCGATAAACATTCTTAAAACGCATATCTAAAATTTCATGCCAAATCTATACAATGCATATCCGAAGTTAGAGATAACATATTGGGGCGATTGTTTAAAACGGCAAACCTAGACGACGCCAATGGCGCCAGAACGAACACCGACCCAATGTTCAATACACCCGGCACACCGCCTCCAATCAGTTCAACCTGACCTAGTCAGCTAATGGCCACTTCGGGTACATATATAACACGATAAGACTGACCTACATTTTACGATAAATGAAACGCATATTGCATAAGTGGCTTGATGATCCACTTGTAACCGTAAGGTTTACCTTGGTAAAATCTTTGTTTAGATAAACTAATATGAGAATGGAATTTCTTTTTAATTCAATTCGAATTTAATTTGAAAAAGGAATTAAGAATTTTTGGGGTTTTACCTACTACATGTGACAGCATAGACGATTTCCTCTCCTTCGTGCAAATAATACTCAGTTGACTGAGGTGAAATTTTTCTCCGTTTTAAAAGGGCAATGTCCTTTTAGTGTTAAACTAGATTGTTATGGTTAATATTTTTTATTGGTTTAGAAGATTGGACAAATTTACCAATGTTCCTAAACAAACCATTTCAGTAGGGATGTCTCATAGTATTTGTTACCCAGAGTTAAGAGAACGGTTTCGAAATTTCGACCTCTGTCCATAAATAGTGAAATAGGTAGTGAACTCAATCCATTTCAGATTTACATTCATCTTTTACATCATATAATTTCAGATTGTAACAGTTTGTATCAGGTTAAAAAAAGATTGGTTTAATACATATCCATAAATCATAATAAATGATTATTTATAGGTTTCCATTTTAAAAATTCAGTACCTGGGGGCGAGCTTTGCTCGGGGGAAGGCCAGTCAGTTTGTTTAGATGACTTGGAGCATATTTCGTCACTTCCCCCTACTAGTAATCAGATTTGTATAACTAATTTGCCTCTTTTCTACATTTTTAAGGTCACTCCAGTTTTTATGTATAGCTCAACGTTCCTTTGATTTATTTTACTACTCCATATATGTAATCTTCACTCAAATATTTTAATCTCTGCTCTCAAGAAACCACATTTTAATAATCATAAACAACATGAGTATTTCTTTGACAGTTCCCTGATTGATTATGAACAGTTGTTACAATTCTTTTGTTTTGATTTGAAACTCCATAAGCCCAATGTTAATTTTTTTAACTTTTAATTTGAGTTTTTTTTACATTATTTCATTTTTCCTGGGGATGAGGCCTGTCTAGAATTTATTTTCATCCCAGAAATTTGTTATTTTGAACATTTGAAGGAAATCGTTGGAGCCGTTTTTGAGATCAATGTCGCAAGCAAGCAAGCAAACATACAAGCAAACCTTACTCATATTAGAGTATAGTACCTGGGGGCCGAGCTTTGTTCGGGGGAAGGCCAGTCAGTTTGTTTAGATGACTTGGAACATATTTCACCTCTTCCCCCTACTGATAATCAGATTTGTATAACTCATTTGCCTCTTTTCTACATTTTTAAGGTCACTCCAGTTGTTATTTATAGCTCAATGTCCCTTTTATTTATTTTACTACTTTATATATGTAATCTTCACTCAAATCTTTTAATCTCTGCTCTCAGAAAACCACATGTTAATAATCATAAACAACATGAGTATTACTTTGACAGTTCCCTGATTGATTATGAAAAGCTGTTACAATTCTTTTGTTTTGATTTGAAACTCCCTAAGCCCAATGTTAATTTTTAACTTTTCATTTTAATTTTTTTAAATTATTTGATTTTTCATGGGGATGAGGCCTGTTTAGAACTTATTTTTATCCCAGAAATTAGTTATTTCAAACATTTGAAGGAAATCGTTGGATTCGTTTTTGAGATCAGTGTCGCAAGCAAGCAAGCAAACATACAAGCAAACCTTACTCATATTAGAGTATAGGAAATATTTTATTCCTTAGGCTATTTGAAAACAAAAAACGATACCACTTTGACATACGGTTTACACTAACTTATCGTTAACTCGTTATGTGTTACAATGTTTTAAATGTTAAGTCACTTTTACTAATAAAAGAACAAACCGGAATTCTAACGGATGTTGTTGTCTATATCGGTATCGGCACGGAACTCAACCCACGTAGATTGTGCAACCAGTTTTCCTTGACGGTGTAAGACGAGCGGTAGTCTTGCCCGCCCCAGGCTACCGGAGAATATCGCTTACAAGGCGCGGGTCTGCCGCAGTGTCCTGGAGTGAACTGGAAGGAACGCTGCAACCTCGTCGTCTCATGGAATACACCTTATCCTTGGGTAAAAATAGGGTTCCATTCGTGAAGTATTTAGCGTTTCAATCTGCATCTCCTGCATCTGCTGCTTAAGTTCACATTCAAGGCATGTTCAACATCTTCAACGGATCATGTTAAATCCTTGATTTACGATTCAGTTTAAAGAACAAACAAAACCTAGCGATTTCAGGGAGGAGAACTTTTACATAAAAAATAAATTGTTCAATAAAATTTCCGAAATATTTAAAACTTGCGATTTGTAATGAAATGACTATTAGTGACTTCGGGATACTGCTCTCTAGGTATTTTTCGGTTGTGTAAAATGATACATACAGTAAATCAATAATTTTGGACAGTCCAATGAGGGACGGAGAGTAAGAGTCAATCATGGTCTTAGAGGAGAAGAGGGTAAAAATTCAAAATGAATCGTGAGTGGAGCCCCGTCGTTGGATTCATTTCATCCCGTACACACGCAGTGGCGTCCAACAAATGGACGAAACTAATATATTGACGCTAAATATATAGCGGTCCAAACAAATTAAAATATATTTACTTTGATACCGATTAGGGGTCTTGGGTTTGATTCCTCGGGTAACAGCAATAGTTTGGGTTATAACCGTTTTTGCTTTAAACAGTTTGGAATCGTCTTAACTAAAATCTTCTTGCGTTGAAATAATAAAATATGTTTTGCTGCAACCCCAACCTAGAGTCATAAAAAGTCACTGGTAAATTAAATTTGTCCACCAATCTAAGTGGTAAAAACTTCTATCAGTTTGAGTATACCTTTTCATACCGCAATTGAAAATTATAATTTACTTTTGACCTTATCTTCTATAAGTTCCATCCGTAAAATATAAAATCTGCAAACTTTTTGAGTCGCTTGTTACACTTAGCATGTGTAATAACTCTTCCCATTCGTTTAAGAACTAAACATGTATCCTTTTGGTTTCTTATAGTTGTGCCAAACCTTAATATAGATATACATCCTACCCTAATCCCCTGAGAATTATCCAATTTGGGTTTTTGATTCCTATTTACAGTTTCTCTGAAGAGTTTAACTCACGATAATTCCAGTTATTATTTAGTTCATTCAACGTCACTTGCATTGAAAGCCAGGACAGAACCTCTGTGTCCAGTGCAACTGGAGCGTGCCTGGTGACGGCGCGGCGTGGTGGGGGGACTCTGAGACCTCTACATCATTTGGCGATCGGCCCAACTATCCACTCAATGCAGCTAACTCAGTTTCCCGAAACTTGTATGCACGACCTATATTTAAGTACTGAAAAACTGTTTCATACTATTCAGATTTTGCAGGCCACAGAATTTAGATAGAACACATTCTCTTGTTTAGTTTTTACATTTTTCTGCTACTGTAATTACGACATCGTGAAACTATAGAACTGAGTTAACTTAATGCATCAAAGTTATTACACAAATAATTTCAGTTGCCACAATAAATGTCAGAACATTTAAAAGTGTGATGCAATTTGAATTCACATTGTCTGGATTTAAGGAGTGTTGCATGGAGATCCGTACGCCCGAAAGACAATATTTATCTGTAATATAGTCTGTAGTCTACAAATGTCAAACCACCGAAACCATGGTCCTACGACGTTACAACGGACAGTGCCGCCGACAATAAACTACACTGAAGGTACAAATTGTCCGGATTTGTTGCTTTAAACACTCTTATGTTATTAATATCCATTGATATAAATGTGTTGGGTGTGTTTAAATGACAATCGTATATTTTTTGTTGAGTTTACAAGATTGAATTGCTTTGTCCGTGTGGGAATACAACTGCTAAAATGGCCGCATGACTTTGCCGTTAATCAATCTGTGAATATGGTAAGACTACCATAAAACTCTTGCTTCAATGATAGAACAAATTGTCCTTAAGTTCTATTTCTTAACCAATTAGGATTTATAAGAGAAATTATTAGACACAGTTTTTATTTCGAAATGTTTAGTAACCAGTTAAATTTATTATTGCTTTCGTAGGATTTTTTTGTTTCAGCAGTTTGTGTATTTTAAAATTGTATAAAATAATAAATGTTAAAAGAATATATAACTAAGTACATTTCACGTTTTCCTCTCTTGAATTCGACCTATACTACAATTGAATTGGTTTAATTTTAATTTTAAACCAATTGGTTTAAATTTAAAATTTGTTTTACTTAATATAGTTTTATAGAAGATGAGAATGCCTAATAGTCAACCAAGAATACAATCACCATCTTCAACAACATCAGAAGGATTTAGAAGAAAAATACTACATTACGCCGAATAATAGTTTTGTCATGCAAGACAAACGCCAAAACGTGTCTCCAAAACCAGACATAAAAGGACAATAACCATTTCTAACCCCAATGTTCCTTTTGTAGCTTAGTGGTGTTTTACAGACGTCATAAAACAACAACATAAAGTTCATAAAAGGGCAGCAATGAACAACACGCAGTATTGCTTGTTCTCCTGGAGTTTGGCGAGTTTCAAAATAAAACTGTTAACATATGAACAAACGGTTGCAGGAAAACTAAAATTCCAAATTCTATCACATGTGTAGAAATAGCCATGGCTATTAAATTGGTTTACGTCTTTACAAAAACTTTCTTAGTGAAAACACGCTATGACTTCAACTTGAACTGTACAATGATCAAATACAGGTGTTGCAAGAATATTTGCTGAAACTTTTTTTAATCAAGTGACGGTTTGTTTTGGCTCGTTAATCGTCCTGTTAGGCCTAAAGTAAATATCGTATGACCTTAAGTGAGGATATTTTAAAGATATCTCTATCGATTTTATTTATTTATTTAGAGGTACATAAATAAGACGTAACTATTTTATGTACATTAAATAACTTAAACTAAATAAAATACAGCATAAAGATACACATAAGTAACAAAGATTTAAAAAATTATGATTAACAATTATATTTTAAATGTTATTCCTTAATAAATTGCAAATAAATTTACACTCTATTATATGTTTGTACTAATTTAAATAAACTAATTTATAGTTCAATCAATTAATTCATTCTTGCTAGAAAATGATTCGAATGGAAAAAATTAAATTCTTTATACATTTACAAAACTTGTAATTTTTCTCGGTCCTGATTGGTTCTGGATATCATTATATATGACTAAGCAACAATCAAATAAAGGGGAAATCAATTATTTCGCCAGTTTTGCTTTTATTGATTGAGAAATAATAAGTGAAGAACATTTCAGAGCATGCATTGCATAGAAAACTCTGTTACAAGTCAAGATTGGTTGTTCAGTCCATGTCAGTGTATAATTAATTGTTAGTAGCAAGTTGTTTTCAGTATTACAGTAATGACAGAGATTGTTCTTACTGACTCGGAAACCTGTTCATGTTTGTTTTATAACGTATCAGCGTAATTTGGGACCCGAGTCACCAGCAAAGGTCTTATATTACCATGTGATACTAGTACTACTGTATACACAGGCCTACCCCCTAACCCGGCGCGGTGCACGCCTTTGAATAACCATTCCGACATTCAACAAGTAAATACCCCCGTAGCAGCAAACCTGCGTACTCAGCGAATTTCCAATGCATATATATGTATCTTAATACCACATAAAGCCACATACCAAGTTTCATCAATATACATTCATAAATAAACGATTTATGACATTTTAATTATTCTCCATAAGAATAACATGGCAGCTGAGTATGCAGGTTTGCTGAAGCAAGGAACACAAAAAATGGGGTTTTATACAAATATCAATATAACTCATGTAGGTAAAGCCACATACCAAATTTCATTAATTTATTTTCATAATGAAGGCAGATAACACGTTACTTATTCTCCATAAGAATAACATGGGGCTGAGTACGCAGGTTTGCTGCTATGGGAGCCTTGGGTAAAAAAGTGTCTTTTTGAGCAAATATCAATGGTCCACAACCATATGAAGCCGTATACCAAGTTTCGTCAGTATAGGTTCATAAATAAGCGAGATATAATTTTTTTATTTTTCTCCATAAGAATAACATTAGACAACGTACTGTGTTTAGCACTTTCAATATCTCGGTAACCAATTGACGTAGAGAAATGATCAAAATACCAAATTGTGTGTTTTTTTTAAGCTGAATCCAATGGGAAAAAATAAAATTTGACTATTTCCAAAATTATATGTAAAAAATTCAAAAAACCCATTTTTGGGGTACAAAACCCCCCAAAAATACCCCTTCGGATAGAGCGATCTGGCTGGTTTTCGAACTTAAAGTCATAAATGTTGCTTTACACGTTTATACCAAATTTCATCAAAATCGGATAATTTTTACGAGAGTTATCGTGCTCACGGACACATATATATATATATATATATATATATATATATATATATATATATATATATATATATATATATATATATATATATATATATATATACAGGGTGTTTTTTTTAACTGTGCCACCATTGGGATCTTGTAAACTGTACATCATACAGTAAACTTTAAATGGGGAACATTCCTTTGTTTTTAAAGAGGTTTAAAAATAAGTAGATAAAACTTTTGTAAATCGCCGCCATTTTCCAATATGGCGGTCAACTTCATTTTTTCTTATGGCATACCCTGTATTTTATGGTGTTTACGGATATTAAATGAAAATGTAAGACTTTTTTATTCTTGAGTAATTTCTGATATACTTAACCGTTTATGAGATTCAGAGAGATAAAGGTAAATCATTTTTGTTGTTTTTGTTATCTGTGCTACCATTGGGATCTTGTAAACTGTACATCTTACAGTAAACTTTAAATTGGGAACATTCCCTTGTTTTTAAAGAGGTTTAAAAATAAGTAGATACAATTTTTGTAAATGGCCGCCATTTTCCAATATGGCGGTCAACTTTAATTTTTCTTATGGCATACCCTGTATTTTATGGTGATTTCGGTTAGCAAATGAGAATCTAAGACTTTTTTATTCTTGAGTAATTTTTGATATACTCAACCGTTTATGAGAAACAGAGAGACAAAGGTTTAATATAATTCAGGCAGGCCTAGGTGTATTAGTTTCAAGTGAGCTAGTGGCTTATTCATATTTTACTTGCTGCTTATAATAAGAAAATAATTAAAGTTATCTACAGGACACACATAAAAGATTTCTTTTAATTATAACAATTTCATTTTTGATACAAGAAACATATTTACAACAGGTGTTCAAAGTGGCCACCATCTGTATAAATACAAGCAGTCGCCCTTTTTAAAACATCATTCACAGCCTTATTGATTGTGTTGTGGTGAACTCCATGAAAGATTTCTCTGACTCTCGTTGTCATATCTGCAACAGTGTTGTATCGGGATTTGTACAAATTGTCTTTTAAATAACCCCAAACAAAGAAATCCATTGGTGTCAGGTCTGGGGACCTCGCTGGCCATGGTAATGGGCCATTTGTACCAAGCCACTTTCCGGGAAAGTGAATGTTCAAGAACTGCACTACCACTTCACTGTTATGCGCTGGGGCACCGTCTTGTTGGTATATCAACTGGGTTCTTACATTTAAAGGTACATCCTCAATTGAGTTCAACAAAATGTTCTCTAAAAACTGTAAATACATATGTCTTGTCAAATTCCCCTCATAAAAGTGTAGTGCTATTACTGCATTATTCAACACAGCACACCAACAGTTTATCGAGAATCGAACTTGGTCATGTCCTTCTCTCACTACTAACGGATTTACTTTAGCCCAGTAATGGTTGTTCTTCCTATTCCACATTCCCCTATTTGAAAAGTTAGTTTCATCAGTCCATATAATGTTCGATAAAAACCCTGGTGTATTTACAGCCTCCTGAGCTAACCATCCACAAAACTCTAGCCTCCTATTTTCATCACCCGGCATCAAAGCTTGAACTTTCGCATACTTATAAGCGTGGTACTTGTTTGTTTTTAGTACTTTAAAAATTGAGGAGGTTGAAGTTTGCAAAATGGATGCAACTTCTCTAATAGAAGCATTAGGAAAAGCCTCAAAGTATGCCAAAACATCAATTTGAAATTCATCAGTAACAACTGTGCTTACTCTCTAACGTGGCTTTGCAAAAGAACCATTGGCTGCCAAGTTTACAATAAGTTGTTTGAAATACCTACGATTCGGTACTCGCCTATCAGGATACCTCTCTTGATATGCGATATTTGCTGCACTACAGTTTCTGTTACACAGAAAATACACTTCGACCATGTCAAGTTTTTCATTGTTTGTAAATTCCATAGTAAGAGAACTGTCATAACAAGCGTAATTATAAAAAAAAACAAAATAAAAACAATAAAACTGTACAAGTTAAAAACCACAAGAAATTATTAATAAATTGCACGGTGAAAGACAACTATTCTGAGACTGCAAGTTTACAGGTTAGTGATTATTGTTTATTATTCCAACAATGCTATAATGCTAATAAACAGCTGGCAATGGAAATGGACGAAAGATTAATAACAGCTGTTATGAGAGCCTAAGCCTGCCTGAATTAAATTTTTATCTCTCTGTATCTCATAAACGGTTGAGTATATCAAAAATTACTCAAGAATAAAAAAGTCTTACATTTTCATTTAATATCCGTAAACACCATAAAATACAGGGTATGCCATAAGAAAAAATGAAGTTGACCGCCATATTGGAAAATGGCGGCCATTTACAAAAGTTGTATCTACTTATTTTTAAACCTCTTTAAAAACAAGGGAATGTTCCCCATTTAAAGTTTACTGTAAGATGTACAGTTTACAAGATCCCAATGGTAGCACAGATAACAAAAACAACAAAAATGATTTACCTTTATCTCTCTGAATCTCATAAACGGTTAAGTATATCAGAAATTACTCAAGAATAAAAAAGTCTTACATTTTCATTTAATATCCGTAAACACCATAAAATACAGGGTATGCCATAAGAAAAAATGAAGTTGACCGCCATATTGGAAAATGGCGGCCATTTACAAAAGTTTTATCTACTTATTTTTAAACCTCTTTAAAAACAAGGGAATGTTCCCCATTTAAAGTTTACTGTATGATGTACAGTTTACAAGATCCCAATGGTGGCACAGTTAAAAAAAACACCCATATATATACAGTTTCGAACGAATGGTGTTTTTGGGGTCTGGGGACCTCAAAACGAAAAGTTATCATGGTCCCGGGCCTAGGTCTTACCATGCCGACTACGGTAATAGCTTCTTCCCTATAGGGGAAATTCGCTAAAATGAGAAACCGTATAAACACAACTTAGATCTCCCATTTCGGACTTTGAACCCAGGACCTTCCAAATTTGAAGTGTAGTCTTTATTTTTTGTATCTATTTCATATTTTCCAATAGTTTGTTAGTAGGTCACCTTTACTACATACTTTACGAAATGTTTCGAATCGAATTTTAAACTTCAGAAATGGAAAAATTTACTTTCAATCGACCATGCACAGAATCGACATAATCCTTCATCCTTCACTGAAACGATTTAAATTGCAAGACATTTTAAATCTTAATACAATGAAATTATAGTACACCTACAGTGTCCTATCACACCTCCACTGTATCCTGTTGGAAGACACAAAGTAATTACATTAACACATTTATATGTATTGTGTTGTACCCTACTGTAGTGAAAAGGTGCAAATCAAAAGCCGTTTTAAGACGAATATAACATAAAACGCCGATCCACGGAGCCAGCGTCATAGCTGGTGGTCAGTTCTAGTTTTATGACCCCCGTGTTCTTTAACAGGGTTATCAGCTGGCGTCTTGCCTCATCTGTAAACAGACAGGAACAACCGCATCAGGTCTACCAACCTACACAAGGAATTGGGTTAACTATCGCACCTGTACAAAACCGTTTAAGACATTATTGATAAATCGTTTCATAAGAAGGAAGGTTATCCAACGTCCAAGAATATCAAAGTTATTTAAAGGTTAGTAAAGTTACTACCGTTTTGCCTCAATCGTCAAACACAGTTTTAATTTATGATGTGCTTGGTAATTATTCCAACCTGATGTAATTGAACACTCGAAAATATATCTACACTGACGCTGTAATTAAATACAAGACGGTTAATAGACATAAAAATAGTTGAAGGGGATCGATTTCGACCAACACCATCTGGCCAGGGCCTGATAATGATCGGGGTGACTTGTCGAAATCAATTACCTTTTACAACCCTTTTATTATATTGCCACCTTGCTGGTAGGTGCAGTGTAAGTTTGTGTTGTGATGTAAGACATAGTTTGTTCCATCCCTTTTGATTGTCACATGTAGATGTTACTTGAGAAATTGTTATTAATTAATAAGTATAAATCAAATTTAAAATATATATACCAATTAATTGAAATATTTGAAATCACTTGGGAATATTTAATATTTTCGTTGCATAGAAAAATTTACTAATCCAAGTTGTCATAAGATGTAGCTTAATTTAATACGTTATTCTAAAAACGAATCAAAATAGTTTTTAATATGGATACATATAATATAATCTTTTTCTAGTATTCTCGTCACATCTGTTACTTTCGTACATAGAGAATATAACATAAATCATACATATAACATAGCCTTCTTCAATTAGTTGCTATAAGTGATGTAATGTAATTCCAACAAAGGATTGAGAATCAAGTAGTTGTTCCATCTACAAAATATATCTTGTAAAACCATAAGTTTTACTCAAACACCAAGATTACAATCAGCTAAAGCTTTATTAAAATTAAAATGTATGCATGAACAAGAATGTTTTACAAACAATGTTTGTTTTGGTTTTTCTATATTAAATTATTTGTAAATCATCTGCTTAGAATGTATCGTAGATGTGATATTTTACCAAATTTGTGCATTATTATGGGGTCTAGGAGTTCCCATGATTTTATTTTTTCGATCATTATCATTTCTACTTAAAAAATTAGAGGTGGAATATTCCGAATTTCAGCTCTGGAAATTATTCTAAGTAGACTTAGATCGATCCCTTGCAATCAATATGGACTCTTATTTAGTTCCAACATCAAATTTAGTGGGAACATCAAATTTAGTTCTTTTCAAGAATTAGTTTCAGAGATTTGTTCCTAAAAATCCACGACATAAAACCAGAAAAGTGGGATTTTATCTTAAAAGGTTAAAAAATACTACAAATAAGCCGAATTTCTATAGCTAAGTTGAGGAGGAATCAGGTTAGTCTGAGACAATCACTCTCTCGAGTATCATCTTAGAGTGGTTGGTTATTAGTGAATTACCTTTGGAAAGTGAACTACTGTATTAGCATGACCCGCACGGTGAAACCTAAGCCCGGGACCACCATAGAAGTTCCTAACGTGACCCCCTGAACACTTTTTGGGGGGTCGTTCAAAATTTTATATATATATATATATATATATATATATAGTAAAAATGTTCTCTCCAGATTCAAATTTTAAAATCTTTATTAATTTTCGTTCATCTGGTGAACTTCATCAGATAAATATAAAAGAAGGTGTATAAATATATATATATATATATATATATATATATATATATATATATATATATATATATATATATATATATATTTATTTATATGTGTGTGTGTGTGTGTGCGCGTGTGCGCGTGTGTCCGTGTGTGCGTGTGTGCGTGTGTGCGTGTGTGCGTGTGTGCGTGTGTGCGTGTGTGCGTGTGTGCGTGTGTGCGTGTGTGCGTGTGTGTGTGTGTGTGTGTGTGTGTGTGTGTGTGTGTGTGTGTGTGTGTGTGTGTGTGTGTGTGTGTGTGTGTGTGTGTGTTTGCACTCTAGCGGTCGCAGTTTTGTCCGATTTACTTAAAATTTTGTAGGGACGTTCCTTGCTATAATCAGTTAGACAAGTTCGTTGGGCAAAACAATCAAAAAACTCTAAACCCCTTTTTTGGGGATTAATCTTTCAAATTTCGAGTATTTGGGCCCAAAAAAGGTCAGAACAGCCCCTAATGTACAATTAATGAATGTAAAAATATGGGAATTAGTGAAACAAAAGTTTTAAGCCCTCTCTCGTCATTCTAGTATACATATTTACCGAGTTATTCAAGAAAATGTTTTTCGTCTAAACACAGTACGTCGTCTTATGGGGGTTTTACACTAGAAAAACCTGTTATTCCTTTCTTAGAGTACTTTTATCATCCCCAGCAACCTCACGCCTACGTTAAGCCTGTCTGGACCTCCTCCTAAAATATATACCGTGTGTGTGCCACGGGTAGTTGTCCCCATTATAATGCGCAAAATTGTATTCCCAGCTTTGCAGGTAAATTAAACCAGGAGCATCAGAACAGCCAAAAAAATCACTTTTTTCAGACTTTAATAAAAATTGGGATAAATGTATGTTTTTATACTGATTTTTAGTTTTAAAAGTTTGCATGTGGAAATTCACTTCCCTCACGTCAGCGTGCTGCGTGCGAACTCGTTTTTGTTTTCTTATGTAGGCTACTCCAATGGTATTTAATTCTCTGTTCTGGAACAATTCACAATAATAGTTTGGTAAGATTTTTGTTGGATGTTGATTTAGAATGAGGAGAATGTATTAAATTACTTAATAGTTGGCATCTTAAATGTATTTTATACACAGGAATCTGAACAAAAACTGTTAAATTCATTTTAGTACTCTCCAAGTCAACGGTCTTAATTGTTTTTCGTTTTTAAAATGCCCTTTAAATGTACGTGAAACAATTCAAAGTTTTATAGAATCACCACACGATTAGAAAACATTGCAGTTTGTTCATGGACAATCACAAACTATTGTGATGTTTTGATGCTTTTAGCCTTCACTAAAATCATCCCGTTGACCCATTGTCACTAATCAAAATCTAAATAAATTAAATTAATGGAGTGTTTGAGTATTTGTTAATCTAAAGAATGATCTAACGATTCCCAGATCTTGATATGACCTACATTATGTAATGCGGCGTAGTGGCAAGGGTTGATTTTGAATGGAAATACTACAGGCGCTCACGTCGAAGGAGTGAGTAGCCACTTGGCAATGTGAGTAGCCACTTGGCAATGTGAGTAGCCACTTGGCAATGTGAGTAGCCACTTGGCAATGTGAGTAGCCACTTGGCAATGTGAGTAGCCACTTGGCAATGTGAGTAGCCACTTGGCAATGTGAGTAGCCACTTGGCAATGTGAGTAGCCACTTGGCAATGTGAGTAGCCACTTGGCAATTGAGTCTCAATTGAATCTCTAAAGGTGAGTCTCAACAAGATTTTTTTATATTTTATATGTAAAAGATTCAAAGAATTTCTCTGAGGATTCAATACAAGTTTTTACATATTTGTTCATTTTTTTATTGTTATACCTTTTTTTCGCTTATTGAAAAATATAGGTACCTACATAAACACTTTATGTAATTATGTGAAAAAAACCTAATACACTTTCCCAAGAGACCGTTAACTATTAAAGAAATACACCTTGTTTATAGCGGTAGATCTCATTGTGAAAAAGAAAACTACCCTTAAAAATATAATGCAAGATGAGAAACAAACTGGGAAAACGTATTTTAAATTTGTTTACAGACACAATAATCAATTTACTTCTACAAATTAAGGTCCACGCGTATGTAAATTGTCAAAATATATGCGTTACCTTGACGTTTATTCCATGGATGGGCGCGGAGGGCGCAGGGATCCGCGAGCACCGAACACTGGAAAGCTACTGAGCCACAATCAATACGCGCCTACGCCGCTAGTTGCCGCTGTGCATAATAGATGGCGTTGCGTGCCCCATCCGCAAACGCCGGTACAGTACTTCCTCGCTTGGGTTTGGCGTACCTCAGGGGAACAACGTGGGTGGCTGTTATTTTTTGAGGGAATTTAATTATCCAGTAAAAAAGCTCTATTAGGGCGTTTCAGTATTTGACGGTTACAAATATTTTGAACAAATATTTTTAATTATTTAAATAGTTTAAGCCTCGATACAGGAGCTTGATGGGCTTATGAAACTTGTTACTAAACTCGTCCTGAGGCAGGTGTCCCGCTAACTGTGGTGCCCAGAGGCGACTCTTACCTCATCCAGGTTCAATCACACAGCAGATGACAAAGAAGAAACGGTTATGGAGGAAAATTTGAATATGTCCAAAATAGTGCTTTTTATTTTATCTCTAGCGGACGAATGGATGGTCCTATCGATAAACGGAATACATCCACTTGCCAAGGAGTTTAGACGATTTAAAACTTTGACTTTTGACTTTTGTCGTATCTCGTCTCCTTCACCTTTAGATAGCGCTAGATTTTTAAAATTTCAATATTTTTTCGAGGTTTTGTGATGGTTTTGCATTCTTTATCACGTGAACAGATTTGATGATTTACACCATCAAGATCTAGGGGCGAAGCCTCCCTCAATGGTCTAGGGATCTAGGGGTTGGGGAAGTGGGGTGGTAGGGGAGGTCTAGGAGGGGAGAGGGTTGCAAATTATCTGTTTGGGTATATGAGATATAGCATGCATGTGCCTTGAACCCTCAAATATCCTTAAACATTCCCAAACTCTACTATTTCAATTGTAATACCCTCATATTTAAATAACTGCTGATTATTCTATTTTTTTATACGTAGTAGTATAATGTCGGTTCTGGGTCACTTAATATGACACCACTTTCATTTGATCTAGGTACCCGGGTCACTGCCAAGGGTACTAAGCACCCGAAAACTACCTGGGGGCGAAACTCCCCACAGGGGTCTGGGGGCGGAGCGAGTATAAACAATATACTACAATATTAAACTGTTAAAAGTGCAATGTATTAATGTAAAAACATGTAACCGAGTGAGGTAGCTCCCTCAGTGAATTGCACCTCACATTCGGGAGGTCTCGGGTTTCATCCCAGGCCGGCCATTCTGAGATGAGTTTATACGGGTTTTCATCTCACTTAGGCTAATGGTTCCCAAAAAAAGGCCGTACTCTGCCAGGAGGGGGAAATTAGGACTCAGGCCTACCTTACCTGGTTTAAATATATCCCCATTTTAGCGAATTTCCTCTATAGGGAAGGAGCTATTACCGTAGTCGGCATGGTAAGACCTAGGCCCCACGATAACTTTCGTAAATATGGTCCGATTTTTATTAAATTTGGTTCAAACGTGTAAAGCAACATTTATGACTAAGTTCGAAAACCAGATAGATCGCTTTAACCGAAGGGGTATTTTAGGGGGTTTTGTACCCTAAAAGTGGGTTTTTTGAGTTTTCTACATATAATATTTTAAGAAATCTAATTTTAGTTTACACCATTGGATTTGGCTTAAAATAAACAAACAATTTGGTATTTTGATCATTTTTCTACGTCAATTGGTTACCGAGATATTGAAAGTGCTAAACACAGTACGTTGTCCAATGTTATTCTTATGGAGAATAAGAAAAATTCTATATCTCGGTTATTTATAAACGTATCCGGACGAAACTTAGAATATGGCTTCATTTCGTTGTGGTGTATTGATAATTGTTCAAAAAAACAAAATTTTGCCGATGGTTCCCGTAGCATCAAACCTGCGTACTCAGCGCCCATGTTATTCTTATGGAGAATAAGAAAAATGTTATGCCTCATTTAATTATGAACATAAATTAATATAACTTGGTATGTAGCTTCACCTAGTTGAGTTACAATGATATTTATATAAATCCATAATTTGTGTTCCTTGTTGCAGCAAACCTGCGTACTCAGCCCCCATGTTATTCTTATGGAGAATAATTAAAATTGTATAAATTGCTTATTTATACGGATGAAACTTGGTATGTGGCTTCAACTGGTTGTGGGCTATTGATATATTCATTAAAACTTAATATTTTCTGTTCCTTACTGCAGCAAACCTGAGTACTCAATCCCCATGTTATTCTTATGGAGAAAAAATAAAATTTAATATACATTTTTTAATATGTATCTATGAAACTTGGTAAGAGGCTGTATATAGTATATATATATATGCATTGGAAATTCGCTGAGTATGCAGGTTTTCTGCAACGGGGGTATTTTTTTCTTTTGCAAATTCCGATACATTGTTGACCATTGTCATGGAATAAATATTAATATGATCTGCAGTCCCTCCAAACTGCCCTCTAGGCCATACTTGTGGATCTCTAAGCGTTGTCGGTACATCCTCAGGTTACCCGGTCCAGTGTCCCAGTTTGCTTAGTTTTTCATATCTTCAAGCATAATACACTAAGAAGCCACCCGCTGAGATGGCGAATGAAGGATAATCTTGCTCAACCAAACCCATCTTGCGATTCTTGCAAGCCGTGCACCTACCAAGCGTACTCACGAGAAATACCACAACATTGTGAAGCAGCGAGTTCATCTCTACCATCATTCCCCCTTACCATGTGTGGTGTACATAAACCTTATAAATGCAACCTTCGTGTAAACCTTGTCGCTAATCAACTAGACTTTGTTGAAACCTTGTCAACCTTTACGTAATGGTTTTCATTTTCATTGGAAATATCATATAAACTTCAACCTTGTCGTTGGCAATCTTAATAAAACCCTGTGAAAAGGCAAACTCATAAATGGGAAATGCCGGTGAGGTCTCGAATCCGGCTACCAAACCGAGAATCGCTGGGCCTGTAATCCAATTTAAAGATCCTTTCACATTACATGGCGTATACGGGAGTTAGTGTAAGAGAGACGGCACCACCACTCATCCCTATTCCCCTTCAGTGGTTTCGTATAGTCAATTAAACATGACAACAACTTGTAAACAATGACCAAAATAATCAAAACATAGGCCTAAGTCTAGATTAGTAAACATACTGAACTAAGACGTGTAAGGGGTCACCAGTTAAACAATATTTCGCGTTGCTATCTGCTTCTCACATAAGCACAATGTTGACATTTAGATCCTTCCCCCCTTAACGGATTATTATTGGTTGTTTATTCCCCTTTTTAAATAGTAAACGAGTTGGCACGCAGCACGCTGACGTGAGGGAAGTGAATTTCCACATAAAAAACTATAAAAACTCAAAATCAGTTAAAAACATACATTTATTCCAATTTTTATTCAAATCTGAAAATATTGACTTTTTGGCTGTTCTGATGCTCCTGGTTCTATTTACCTGCAATAGTGGGAATACAATTTTGCACATTATAAGGCTAGGAGAAGGTCCAGTTAGGCTTTAAAGTAGGCGTGAGGTTGTTGGGATGATAAAAGTACACCAACAAATGAATAATAGACTTTTCTAATGTAAAATCCCCATAAGACAACGTACTGTGTTTGGTCGATACACATTTTCCTTAATAACTCGGTAAATATAAATATTTATGCTAGAATAACGAGAGGGGGCTTAAAAGTTTTTTCACACTAATTCCCATCTTTTAACATGCGTTAATTTCACATCCGGGGCTTTTCTGACCCTTTTTGGGTCCAAAAACTCGAAATTTGAAAGATTAATCCCCAAAAAAGGGGTTTAGAGTTTTCCGATTGTTTTGCCCAACGAACTTGTCCAACAGATTATAGAAAGGAACGTCCCTACCAAATTTGAAGTAAATCGGACAAAAAATGCGACCTCTAGAGTGCATACACACACACACATATATATATATATATATATATATATATATATATATATATATATATAAAATTTTGAACGACCCCCCAAAACGTGTTCAGGGGGTCACGTAAGAAACTTCTATGGTGGTCCCGGGCTTAAGTTTCACCGTGCGGGTCTTGCTAATAGTTCACTTTTCATAGGAAATTCACTAATAATACATCGTACCTTCAGAGAAAAGATTTTCTACACCACAAATTATAATAGTTCAATTAAATTCTAAAATATTGACTATTTGCAATTTTTACGGGTTAACTTTTTATTAAATGATAAATATTCTCGCTTGAAATATCTGGGTATTTTTTCCCATTTTAATGAGCCACAAATCAGAGAATCCGTGGTTTGAAAGTAAACACTGGCCTTATGGGGCCATACACATATTACGTAACGCACTAAAGGGGGGGGAGTTGGTATGGCATAGCGTTATGCTGCGTTATGTTGGGGAGGGGGGTATTTGGATCAACGTTATGTAACTCCCACATATTAACCCTAAGAGCTGGCGCACCCCTGTATCAATTGATACTGTTATAAATATTTCAAAATTAAAAAATAATCAAATTGATATCTAAATCAAAGTTACAGTTTGCTACATAAAAATACTTCCGTCATACTATTTTATTACAGTTAAACTAAAAATAAATATATAACGTGTTTTGAGTAAGTTCTATATTGCTTTACACCTATGTTTTGTGTTGTTTTAGAGTATAAAATCATGACTTGATGCAGCAATGCCGCCCACATCTTTAATTTTTTAAGTTGTTTTGTAATTGTATTAGTTATAAATTAAATTTGTTACGTTTTAGCTGAGATAGTTGTTTATATTATTAGTCTTGTTTGTTTATAAACATTTTGCTTTAAAAAAGTCATTAACAAATGTTAAAAGAAAGTTATTTTAAGTTAAATGATTTATTAAAATCCATACTTCAAATTTCTAGTAAAACGATGTTTAAAATTGTTAAGCTGTTTTAAATCCTATTACGATTGAGTTACGTAACACATAGAGGGGGTGGGCGGAATGATCAAGCGTTATGGTGCGTTACATAGGGGAGGGGGAGGGTCTGAAATGAGGAAAAAAGGCGTTACGTAATTTGTGTATGGCCAGTATGGAGTAAGCTTTATGGAGTAGGGAGTATTACTTATTCTCCTTAAAAGTAGGAACACATGTCAGTTCGTATACAAAGAATAATTAACTTAATTGCTCAAGTGGAAACAAAGCAGACATTTTAAAATCCCCAAGCTTTTCTTATGTGGAATGTTTTACGTTATTTCTCGTTTGCTGGCAACTTTTTAGAAATACTGCTATTTTTCCCGAATCCCTGGGATCGAGACCTTTAACTTAAGCCGTCTCCCATCATCCTGCAATTTGCCAAACTCCCACAATTTTGACTTAAAAATGGGGGTCGTACGAACACATACAACGTCACGCTATTTTAGGTTTTTTTAACAACCCCCTCCCCGTGTCACTCTAGTCATGACCTCCTCACCCCCTTGACACGCGTCACGCAAATATATGTTTAACATGATTTTAGCTACCCCCCCCCCCCCCCCGCTACAAGAGATATTCTCCCTTAAAAATGGTTCAAGGATTATTAGGGTGAAAAAGTATAATAAATGATAAACAATGATATGTATTATTTGTATATATTGCAAAATAATAAATGCTAGGAAATTTGGCAAACAAAAGTTAAATTTATAACAATGTACACTATCCTTTATTTAAATTAAATAAATATTTTCTTTATTAGCATGATACGTGTTACAACTAACAGGATAAGTAAACTACGTCTTACAACACTATAAAGGTTATTTACACTTATACTGTACTTACATACAAGACGGTAAAATATACATTGGTCTTGTACCATCGTTTGTGTATATTTTACCGTCTTGTATGTAAGTACAGTATAAGTGTAAATATACTTTATAGTGTTGTGAGACATATTTTATTTATCTCGTTAAATTAAAGGTAATGCGTCACGCTAGGCAATAACCCCCCTGTACCACGCATCGCCAGACCCCCCCTCCCTGGAGCGTCACGTTAATATGTGCCCCCTTAGGTTACATAAAAGCGTGCGTCTAAGGGCCAGCGCCACACGAGCCCGCGCCCCACAAAAACGTCATAAGCCTACTAAGAAAAAATGTCGTTTGTCTAGCACTGTTTCCATTCGAGAGATTTGAATCCCATTTAAGGGATATTTTAACATTCCGTGGGGTAAAATGGGATTTTGGGATACTGTGGGATATTTTAGACTAACTTTATTTTTACATATCATCAACTACTAAACCTACAATTCTTCTTCAATACTAAAATCCTTGATAAATGTTATGAAACATAAACACGGGTAAATTTGTAATGTTTTCAATTATAGACCTACTTATTTTGGTTGTCAACCATAAAATCAATCCTTCATATTAACGATACTTTGTAGGTACAGGTCTCATAGAAAAAGTAGAGTTTTTATTGAATTTCTTTGGTGTAAAAGTATTATCCAAAAAAATATTAAAAAATACATTCTAGTACCGAACCAGCAATAACTTATAATCTGTTGTACCTAATCAATTTTATATTTATGTCTACTTGAAGCTAAATAATACAAGGATATTCAACAATAATATACTTTATCATGAACAACTGATATTTAATTTAGTAGTCATATTATTAAAAACTAATTTTATTCATTGTTGAATGCCTATACAGAACTGTTATGCCAACTGAAATATAGGTTCAGTCAACCAGTTCCTTCACACGTTTCAGAACTCTTGTTCCATAATGAGGGCTTACAAAAATGTAATTATTCTGTATTAGAGAAGTGCTCTAAGAAATAAAAATACCCCGTAGCAGCAAACCTGCGTACTCAGCGAATTTATAATACATATATATGTAACTTAATACCAAATAAAGCCACATACCAAGTTTCACCAATATACATTCATAAATAAACGATTTATGACATTTTAATTATTCTCCATAAGATTAACATGGCAGCTGAGTATGCAGGTTTGCTGAAGCAAGGAACACAAAAAATGGGGTTTTATAGAAATATCAATATACCTCAAGTAGGTAAAGCCACATACCAAATTTTATTAATTTATGTTCATAATTAAGGGAGATAACACGTTACTTATTTTCCTTAAGATAAGTAATGGGGGATGAGTAAGCAGGTTTGATGCTATGGGAACTATCGGCGAAAAAATGTTTTTTAGTGCAAATATCAATAGACCACAACGAAATGAAGCAATATACCAAGTTTCAGGATAACTTGATAAATAAGCGAGATATACAATTTTTCTTATTCTCCATAAGAATAACATTGGACAACGTACTGTGTTTAGCACTTTCAATATTCCTGTAACCATTTGACGTAGAGCAATGATCTAAACACCAAATTATGCGTCTTTTTAGGCTGATTCTAATGGAAAAAACTAAAATTTGACTTTTTGAACAATTATATGTAAATAACTAAAAAAAACATTTTTGGGGTGCAAAACCCCCCTCCCCCCAAAATATCCCTTCGGATAGGTCGATATGTCTGGTTTTCAAACTTAAAGTCATAAATGCTGTTTTACACGTTTATACCAAATTTCGTCAAAATCGGATCATTTTTACGAGAGTTACCGTGCTCACGGACAAACACACACATACATACATATATATATATATATATATATATATATATATATATATATATATATATATATATATATATATATATATATACAGTTATGAACGAATTTTTTTGGCATCTGGGGACCTCAAAACGAAAAGTTATCATGGTCCCGGGCCTAGTTCTTAACATGCCGACTACGGTAATAGCTTCTTCCCTATAGGGGAAATTCGCTAATACAGTATTAAAAAAATCACAACACAGCTTGTTCTGCTGTTCATAGACGCCGACTGAGGGTTCCCTCAACGAAAAAGCGGAATTTGTTTGATAAATATTGTTAAAATAATAATACAAATCGAAATGTTGTTTTGTCTAAACCTGCGTTTACACTGAAGGTTTACTAAACAAGTAATTAAACAAGTAAGTTTAATACATGTAACATGTTATACGACGAATTTACAATTCATCTAATATGTTACACAAAATGCTGTGTTATAAAACAACGATTTGTGTTATCTAACTTTTTTTTTTGTTTTGCTGAAACTTGTTACATTTAACATGTTTATTAAAATGCTTAAAGAGAATTATTGAAAACAGTTCAAAATTGCTGTATTTAAAACACCAAGAAAAAATACTTCCGTTTTAAATAAGTTGCAAGGCATAAACTAAAATAAACTGAACAGTTATCAGCCAGTTTTATTACTAATTTCTAATACGGTAAGCTTCTTAACCTTTTTTGTGTGAAGGTCATAATGTAGTATGTTAAATAATTCAGAGAACCTTTAAATACAACGCTCTTCTAGAAATTAGTTTTAAAACGATTTCTACAACAGTTTCAAGTTAATAACATATTATACTCTTTTACTTAACTTATTTCTTAAACAAATTATTGCCTACGTGTGATTAGTATTGTTAGATATAATTTAATAGCAGATTGATACCAGCATTTAAAATTTAAATCACATTTATTGACAAAGCAGTCCTGTTAAAAGTTAATTACAATAATAATACGAGGCATAAAGTAGATTAAATACGCTATTTAAAACATTAAAAATGATTAACTGAAATAAACTGAACAGATAACCAACAATAAAAGCTTAAGATTCATAAATTAATGTAGATCCAATAAAGGAAAACATTTAAAGGTAAGTAAACGAATGACATTCCAGAGAATTGATAAATTATTAAATACCAGGAAATTAGAATGAATGAAGCGATAAAATAGAGATAACGCCGGCCCAAGCGCCAGGGGGAAGGGGGAAGGTGGTGGTATTCTAGGAAATTAGAATGAATGAGCGATAAGATAACGCCGCTCAGGCGCCAGGGTGGCAGGGGGGCAAGGACGTTCTCAAGGTCACCGCGCTCCCCCCTCCACCATCAATACACAGTAGTGCGGTCTGCGTCTGCCATTGCCAAGGCACCGCGCCGTGCTTCACTGTTTCACCGTAAGGGAATTTTAAACCATTTTAGGAGTATTTTAACGACGCTTGGGATAGAATGGTGTTGTGTGGGGTATTTTATACCAACTTAATTTTTGCATAACAACAACGATTTACAGTTTTTATTCGGTACAAAAATTAATATTAGATGTTATCAAACATAAACACGGTTACATTTTTAATGTTTCCAATTTACACTTATTTTGGTTGTCAGTCATTAAATCAAATCTTGGTAAAATTCATACTACTTAGGAACAGGTCTCATAGAAAAATTATGCTTTTTAGCGAATTTCCCCTATAGGGAAGAAGCTATTACCGTAGGTCTCATGGTAAGATTTAAGCCCGAGACCATGATAACTTTTCATTTTGAGGTCCCCAGATGCCAAAATCACCATTCGTTAAAATTTTTATATATGTGTATATATATATATATATATATATGTGTGTGTGTGTGTGTGTGTGTGTGTGTGTGTGTGTGTGTGTGTGTGTGTGTGTGTGTGTGTGTCCGTAAGCACGATAACTGTCGTAAAAAAGGTCCGAACTTAATGAAATTTGGTACAAATGTGTAAAGTACCATTTATTTGAACGAGTTCGAAAACCAGATGAATCGCACCATCCGAAGGGGGTTTTTGGGGGGTTTTGTACCCCAAAAATGTGTTTTTTTGGGGTTTTCACATGTAATTTTAATTTAAATCAAATTTTAATTTACACCATTGAATTCAACTTAAAAAAACAAACAATTTGGTATTTTGATCTTTGCTCTACGTCAATTGGTTACCGAGATATTGAAAGTGCTAAACACAGTACGTTGTCTTATGTTATTCTTATGGAGAAAAAGAAAAATTGTATATCTCACTTATTTATGAACTGGCGAAATTTGGTATATGGTTTGATCTGTTTGTGGTTTATTGTTGTTTGCACAAAAAAACATTTTTCGCCAATGTTTCCTGTAGCAGCAAACCTAGGTACTTGGTCCCCATGTTATTCTTATGGAAAATACTTAAAATGTTATATATTGCTTATTTATGAATGTATATGGATGAAACTTGGTATGTGACTTCACTAAGATGAGTTCTATTGATATTTTCATAAAACCCCATTATTTTGTGTGCCTTGTTGCAGCAAACCTGCGTACTCATCCCCAATGTTATTCTTATGGAGAATAATTAATATTTTAAATATCGATTGTTTGTGAATACATTTCTTATGAATCCTGTTAAGTGTTTTAATGTGTTATGTTATATATTCATTGGAAATTCGCTGAGTATGCAGGTTTGCTGCGACGGGGGTATTTATTAAACCCGTTCGTTACATGGTGATTTTATAAAAGTGTTAACTAACTTAACTAACTTTTGAACTGTAAAGAGATCAGCGGCTAGAACAATTTTTATTAGGATTGTTTGTATTAATAATGTTGTTAGTGAGTCGTATGTGTATAATCCAACCAAATATTAAAAAATACACCCTAGTAACGAATCAGCAATATAATCTATTTTACCTAATCATTTGTATATTCAACAATAATATACTGCAAAGACTGATATTTAATTTAGTACAACCCAACATATTATTAGAAACTTACGGTTAAAAGTGGGATATTTTGGGCAATGTTTCACAGCAGATGGAGGGTAAAGTGGGATATTTAAAGAATGACGTGGGATATTTTATACTGCAGAGTGAAAACACTGTTACCTAGGAGTGGTGACTGGTGAGCAAGGTCCATAGCTACTTTGTACAGGTTTGCTGAGACTTTTTATTATGTATTATGTATTATTATGTCTATATTATTTTTATGCGTTTAGCGAATTCCCCCTATAAGGGAAGAAGCTATTACCGTAGGTCTCATGGTAAGACTTAAGCCCGAGACCATGATAACTTTTCATTTTGAGGTCCCCAGATGCCAAAAACACCATTCGTTCAAATTTTTATATATGTATATATATATATATATGTCCGTAAGCACGATAACTCTCGTAAAAAAGGTCCGACCTTAATGAAATTTGGTACAAATGTGTAAAGTACCATTTATTTGAACGAGTTCGAAAACCAGATGAATCGCACCATCCGAAGGGGGTTTTTTGGGAGGTTTTGTACCCCAAAAATGTGTTTTTTTGGGGGGTTTTCACATGTAATTTTAATTTAAATCAAATTTTAATTTATACCATTGAATTCAGCTTAAAAAAACTAACAATTTGGTATTTTGATCATTGCTCTACGTCAATTGGTTACCGAGATATTGAAAGTGCTAAACACAGTACGTTGTCTAATGTTATTCTTATGGAGAAAAAGAAAAATTGTACATCTCGCTTATTTATGAACATAAACTGGCGAAATTTGGTATATGGCTTGATCTGGTTGTGGTTTATTGTTGTTTGCACAAAAAAATTTTTCGCCAATGTTTCCTGTAGCAGCAAACCTAGGTACTTGGTCCCCATGTTATTCTTATGGAAAATACTTCAAATGTTATATATCACTTATTTATGAATGTATATGAATGAAACTTGGTATGTGACTTCACTAAGATGAGTTCTATTGATATTTGTATAAAAACCCATTATTTTGTGTGCCTTGTTGCAGCAAACCTGCGTACTCATCCCCAATGTTATTCTTATGGAGAATAATTAATATTTTAAATATTGCTTGTTTGTGAATACATTTCTTATGAATCCTGTTAAGTGTTTTAATGTGTTATGTTATATATTCATTGAAAATTCGCTGAGTATGCAGGTTTGCTGCGACGGGGGTATTTATTTATTACTCTATTTATGAACACGTTTTGGGGGGTCGTTCAAAATTATATATATATATATATATATATATGTGTGTGTGTGTGTGTGTGTGTGTGTGTGTGTGTGTGTGTTTGTGTGTATGCACTCTAGCGGTCGCATTTTTTGTTCGATTTACTTCAAATTTGGCAGGGGCGTTCCTTTCTATAATCAGTTGGACAAGTTCGTTGGACAAAACAATCGGAAAACTCTAAGACCCTTTTTTGGGGATTATTCTTTCAAATTTCGGGGTTTTTGGGCCCAAAAAGGGTCAGACAAGCCCCGGACGTAAAAGTAATGCATGTATTAAGATGGGAATTAGTGAAGCGAAAGTTTTAAGCCCTCTGTCGTCATTCTAGCATAAATATTTACCGAGTTATTAAAGAAAATGTATATCGGCTAAACACAGTAATTTACGTAGTACGTTGTCTTATGGGGTTTTTACATTAGAAAGCATGTTATTCATTTGTTGGTGTATTTGCATCATCCCCAGCAACCTGGTGCCTACTTTAAAGCCTGACTGGACCTTCTGATAACCTTATAATGCGCAAAATTGTATTCCTAGCTTTGCAGGTAAATGAAACCTGGAGCATCAGAACAGCCAAAAAATCAATGTTTTCAGATTTCAATAACATTGGAAAAATGTATGTTTTTACACTGGTTTTGAGTTTTAAAAGTTTAGTATGTGGAAATTCACTTCCCTCACGTCAGCGTGCTGCGTGCGAACTCGTTTAAGGTTTTCCAGAGACCTCGTAAAACAGGTGTAAGGTCACGTGATCACCAATCCAATCTGCAGTGTTGCTGGAAACACGATATCTATCGTACGCGTACCATATTTTATACATCATTGTAATTAAAATTAAAATTATTTAACTGCTTACATTCTATGATCAGCTGTTATTTTATGATACTAATATATTGTTTTGATTTATTTGTGTTATTAGATTAATGGATTAAGGGTTTAAATTTTCTTTTTGCATGTCCAGTGGCAATTTAAAAATAGCTGTAAAAATATCCTGTAAGGTTAGCAACACTTTTTAGTATGTTGTTGATTTATGCATCAGCTGGACGCCCTTGTAAGACATCTTTGTTGCGAACATTACTCTTATGGAAATAATCATACCGGTCTGAAAGCTCTACGAACCTTTACTGGTGAGTGGTAGTGGTAAGGATCGTTAACACGACACGTTGAAGGTTATTTCCAAAACAGTAATGTTCGCGGCAAAGATGTCTTGCGAGTTCGTTCAGCTTGTGCATAAATCATAAATCAACAACATACTATAAGTGTTGCCAATCTTACAGGGGATAATAATGATACAGGCTTCAATCTTGTAAGGAGACTTTTCGTCAGTGTGGCCTGTTGCCATTTCCTTCCATATATATTTTTGAAACGCTAATACTTTTTAGGAAAAACCGTGGGCTTTTTGAGTCCAGAATCTCTACAGTATATTCTCTTCGCCAAAGTTTAAATCTCCCAATTCCAGAACATAAAACTACATTTTTTTAAAACAATGTTTATTATTGCTCTGTCAAACTTTTTAATGCGTTGCCTGATTGCCTCAAGGTGGAGATGCCACATGATGAATTTAGGAGGAATCTTAAGACCTATTTGTTGAGAGGAGCGTTTTACAGTGTCCATGACTACATAAGGAATTTATAATTTAAAAGTGTTGACTATTTTGTTGTTGTAAGGGGTACATTTTGTAAATGACTCATGCCAATGCTTGTACAAGTTTTAAGACAATAAAGGAATTATTGATTGATTGATTGAGTATTTTTAAATGGTCACTGTATATGCGGAAAGAAAATTTAAACCCTTTTAGAAAATTAATCTAAAAATACAAATAAATCGAAACAATATATTTGTTTTATTACATATCAGCTGATTAAAGTATGTAATGATACTTCATTGCAATGGCAAATTTAAGGTGGTCAATTTTGCAAATATATTGTATAATAATTTTCTTGATTGTGATAAAACCAAATTTAGGATATAGCTAATTTTAAGAGCTATTTTGTAACTTTGGACGCAAGCCAATGCATGTAAAATGTTTTAATGGCAATAAAGAATATTTGAATTTGAATTTGAATTTGTAAGCCGCTAAGCAATGTTTATTTTAATTACAATGATAAGTAAAATATGGTACACGTACAATAAATATCATGATTTCACACTGCAGATTGGATTGGTGATCACGTGACCTTACAGCTATTTTTACGAGGTTTCTTCCGGTTAGCTAGAAAACATTAATTATATCGACTGTATAGACCTTTACGAAGTGTTATCGATGGACCTTGGTTGAACTTATCGGGCTAAAAATAATAAATCTAGCCCTAATGCTGTTACTAACAATGAAAGGAAGCAACTAGAAATGATAAAAATGTAAAGAAAACTGAACTACAAGGTTGCATGACTAAAGACTAAGTTGACCGTTTTAACACAAAAGAATAAAAAGAACGGAACAGATGGTGTTCTTTGGTTGGCTGTTTGTAGACGAGCTGACGAATGGAATAATATGAAATGAGCAAACGTCAAACAAATGTTGAGGTCCAAAACAACAACACTGGAGAAATTTAATTTGGATCTAATTTTAAATGATACTTCATTACAATGACAAATTTAAGGTGGTCAATTTTGCAAATATATTGTATAATAATTTTCTTAATTGTGATAAAACCAAATTTAGGATATGCTGGAAGGAAGTACACAAAAGAGGACTTAATAAAGTTGAGGTAAGCCTACATAACCTACACAACCATTAGCCTACAAATTCATTTTAAACTACTTTTTATAAAAATTCTAGTAACAAATAATGCAGTATTCACATAACAGTGAATGGTTTTAGTACATGAGCGAATGATGGATATGTATCCAAATGGAATGTAATTTCAGCCTCAGCGGTTAGGCTAGGTGAGTTTAGCATATGTCAATCATACTTGTGTTGCTTGAATAAATAAACCTTGAATCTCGAGTTATGATTGTCCTTCTCCTATAAATTATACTTCCGATCACTGAATTGCCTCCCAGTCAGTCACGTTTTGATGGTTATTGTCATGTGGTAGTGAGCTTGCATGGTCTGTCACAGCAGGTGATCCTGCCTCGCTTGTCTTGCTTTTTGCCTCTTCTTGATTAATATTTTTTTTCCTTTGTATCTAGACTATGAGTAACTGTTTATTAACGATAAACTAACCTAATAGCCTAAGCCTAATAGCCGCAACATGCTGTATTAGTATATTACGTAAGTACTAATGCGTACTAAAGCACTACTAATGTGTTACTAAGTACTAATACGTAAGTAGTAATGGTGACATATTTTCCCCAATACCTCAGCCTAAGCCTTATTTCTTGGATTAACAGTCCGAATCATTAATTCTCATAGTCTAAGTGCAAAAAAACAAAAAAATATTATTTTTGTTCTCATACCATTTGAATAAATAAACCACTGTCAAATTTATGTCATAAATGTAGGTAGCAAAAGAAAACTCCATTTTTGTTATTTTAGTTTTTGAATTATAAATGGTTGGGTCTATAGCTTGAATATTTTTCGTAGGCCTAGGGTCTACAGTAGATTATTTTTAACATTAGGGTAGACTTTCATAAGCAGAACGATATAAAAAACCTAATGAAATTGTTCGATACGGTATATTGATTAGGTTGATATTTTTATCTATCGCAAAATATTTTATCGTTGAATGTTAGCTATTACGTCATGTTTGTTTTGTTTTTTAATAAAGATGAAATAAACAAACATGACAATGACATTTACATGATGATGTTGTTCCTGACAATACATGTTTAACTTAAGTAATAGTGGAATCAACGTTTGTAATCTGGACAAATTTCAAGACACCTAAAATGAAACATAACATATCGGTAACTTGAACCTAAATAACCGAAACCATAACCGAATAACACAAATAATCGCTATACAGTATAAAAAAAGACCTTTGCTTTTTGGTACTTTGGTATTATACGGATGCCACTATTTTTGGAGGTTAAATTTTTACCGGATACAAAGGATAACTACATAAATCGAAAAAGCGTACTTTTATTGACTTACTGTAAAAATTTTACATCATTCTGATGATCGGTCTTTGTGTTGTGCCTCCCAAAAGGCAGCGATGTCCGCTAGGATCGTGTTGAATGCGTCGCCGCCGCTAGCAGCCACACCCGATCGCCACATGTACTCCGCCAAACATACAGCGCGCTGCGGCAGTTATGTTAGGATGGGTTATCATAAAAATACGTACGGTTTCCTCTTCATTTCGAGGTAAATCCCACACCAAAAGAAGGTCACTCATTATAAAAACAAATGTAACGTAATGCACGGCAATAAATCACTCGTGACACTGACCCACATACAGGCGGTGAAAGGTGATGCGCGCGCTCCGGTCAACGACCTGACCTTGGCCTATTTGGAGGGGGTTTGGCGGCTGGAAGTATGACTCATCAGGTATCATTCGATTTTTAACGAAACAAGGAAAGTCCTACAATCATTTTTATGATAACCCATCCTAACATAACTGCCGCAGCGCGCTGTATAAGGGTGGCATCCGTATAATACCAAAGTACCGGTTTTTTTTTATCGTTCCGCTCATTAAAGTCTACCCAAACATTAGCCAACTAAAAGCTATTAACTTATTTAAAACAATATATTTATGATAATTAAAGCCCTGTTCATAATATAGGTCAGAAAAGTAGAGAAAATCCAATAAGTGGAGGTATGACTTTTTCAGTAAATTTTTGGTCAAAATTGGTTGCCTTGTAAGGTACCATATTTATATATGTTTACTATGTTGTGAGTACAGTGTAAGAATAAATATATTTTTAGGTGTTAGACATTTTTATTTATATCCTTTTATCCAATCTTGCTATATCTTGTACATCTTGTTGCTTGTATCGCCAGAGTTGCTCAGTTTATTCAGTTTTAGACAATGCCTATTGTATTTTTTGTAAATATTTAATGTCAAATAAATCTTGAATCTTGAACTATTCTATCTCAGACAACAATTTATTTATTTAAAAGTTTGTATTTGTTATAATTTATTTCAGACATTTTTTTTAGTTTCAGGTTTTTATCAAATTGTTAAGAGTAGGGGTCTATCTTAAGAACCTATGGCCAGAAATAGCCTACTAAAAATCGCCAACCCTTCGGTAATTCTTAACTTTTAATGTGTCATTTTACCTGCTCTGAAATTAGGAACACCATAAATTATTAATTTCAGTTAGTAGAATTTTGGCAGAATTTGCTGACATAATGCCACATAGGCGTAATTCGAGGGTGGCAAGAAGGGGCAGTTGCCCCACAAAAAATTTGGAGCACATATTATTGTAATATGAAAAGTCACAATAATCATGATCCCGACCATTTTTGCCCCTCCAATCAAAATACTGAAATTAACGCTTATGGCTACCCAACAAGTTTCTCCGAATGCAATATTTGCTCTGCGGTTAGTAGCCGCAAGGTTGTTTTAAGTTTTAAAGCTAGCCTGGTTTATTCATTTTAATTTCTGTTCGCCTTTTAGAGAAGAAGTTAGAGAAATGTTCAATCACGCCTACTCAGGTTATCTGAAGTACGCCTACCCGTATGATGAACTTAGACCTCTCACATGTGATGGGGTTGATACATGGGGAAGGTAAGTTTTCAACAGTTGACAAGTATAAGTTTAACCAGTTTAGTTTAGTTTTAGATATATTTATAATAAAATACCAGTACCGTTAATTTGATAGGAAGTCCCAGTTTTGATGGGACAACGCTCTTTACAGTCTTAGTAGAAATATGTACGGTTTTTTCCATAGGAGGTCCTTTAAACAAATATTCAACTGTACAATGGCATAAAACTGTTCAGTGCTCTTCCTGACACTATCAAGATCCAAGTAAATGTCAAAAATGGCTTCAGAAATATGGGCAAATATGTCCTAGCCTAACCGAAAAATGTTTTTATAGAGTTAATAATTTAGAAGGTGAAGAAGTTCCTCTTGGTTGATTTTATGATGCTAAGTACATGCATGAACTGTCAAAATAAAGATGTTTGGATTCAGAGAATATTGAAATGAAACAAAGCGGTGCCTTTTAAAGTTAAGAGAGAAGGCACGATCCTTATGTTATGGTCAACAAATCATGAAACCCTTTAGCACCCTTAGAAACTTAATTTTACAATCTTTTGACAATTTTGCTATAAGCGACTTAAAAACAGATTGGATAATGAAACAAAAGTAAACTAAGAAAAGTAAGAAATCTATAAGTTTTTACTTTGGGTCTAAGGCTTCTTCACATTTAGTTTGTTTAAGTGATTGAGTTGCTTAAGTGAAAAGTAACCATAATTGATGGAAGAAGGATGCTTAGGAAACCCCAGCTTATAGTAGAATTTTTAAGTAAACGGACAGTCTTGTAGGCCCCCTCCATCCTAATCCTCTGTTTACAAAACAACCCCATTGAAGCGCAGCCAACCGATTAGGCAGTGGAAAACACCGTCACTGCCTGGGGATTCTTAGAATTTTGCCCTCTGCCTAAAGATTTAATAATTGAACCATTGCACTGTTATTAACAAATGACAGCTCATTTGTTTTGTTATGATTAGAGAAATACAACAAAACTTGAATCACAATTCTACGATGTTCCATGGAGATAAATATATTTGACTTTTTAGTCATAGTTTAGTTATTGGAATATTTGTCAATGAATGGAACATCATAGGATTGTGATTCAAGTTTTGTTGTATTCGTCTAATCATGATGAAACAAATGAACCATAGTTTGTTAATTAGAGTGCAATGGTTTAATTATTAGTTTATTCAAGCAGAGGGTGAAATTCTAAAAATCGCCAGGCAGTCGTGAGGGTGTCTTCCGCCGCCTAACCGGTTGGCCGCGCTACGAGCGCGCCACAATAGGGTGATTTTGTAAACAGGGGATTAAGACGGAGAAGGCTACCTGCGGGACTGTCCGTTTAACTAAGAATTCTACTATAGCTGCTAGGCACATCTTCCACAAGCGGGAATTTTGCACAGGTTACCAGAAGGATAGGATACGGCAGGAAAACAAAGGGTGGGATGGACAGGCAGCCAAATTTGCCCTTTCAAAGGGCCAACTCCCATATTCCTGTGACAGCTGTGATCAGGCTCAAACAGGCTCCCGCTCTGCCCTCCAACTGGCCAACTGAACTGACATGGTATCCATTTACAACAGCCATTGACCACATTTTTGAGTCGGGGAACAAACCCGGACGTTCCGTTCCTAGCCGCTGCAAATGGAGGGACCAAAGGTGAAAAGGAAGCTTGTCATAATGGACTGCAAAAAGACTTACCATATGTTATGAAAACTTTTGCTGTACCCAGTGTCAGCCTCAAAACTGGTATGTGGAAGGTCACCGTATAGTTTGAAGTTTAGCTAATAAACATGTGATGACAATATTTTGTATTTTCCTTTTTTCTAGTTACTCTCTGACGCTAATTGATGCCCTTGATACTTTAGCAGTCATGGGGAACTATTCCGAGTTCCGTAGAGTTGTTGATATTGTCGTCTCCAACGCCAACTTCGATGCAAATATCAATGTGTCAGTGTTTGAGACCAACATTCGTATCGTAGGAGGACTCCTAAGTGCCCATTTACTGTCCCAGCGGTAAGTATATTTTGAGTGTTAGTTTCATGGACTATAAAACTGAAAACAGGTAAACAAGCAAAGCTGTTGGGCAAAACAAGTTTTATTTGGTAACAGTTAAAATGAATAGAGATTGAATGCTCTCAGTAGATTTTTGGACCAGTCAAGAATGATCATAAACTCCATGTTAAGCAATCGATGCATTTTGGTGATTAATTGATGGGATGTCAAAACACATGCACAAATGGAACTTTCCCACCACTTGACTTTTTTGCAGTTGACGATTCACTTTGTTCGCCTAATTATTTTTTTCTGGTTAGGCCTCACTTAACCTCTAATAGTAGGCCTACCTAATCTGTTAAGGTGTAAGTGAGTCATTGGCATAATGGTCAAGTTAAGGACGGACTCCGAACCTATGGCAACAGGCCTGTTGTGTGTTCAAATCCCAGTCCTGGCTGGTAAATTTTATCAGAGTACTGAGCAACTTGTACTATAACGGGACTCCCCTTGCTTTGCTGGATAAAATCACCCACCGACCTTTATTCTAAGTGGATGGGCAAAGACAAAAAGAGGCTGCCAACCTCTTTTTAAAATAACATAAAAAATAGGCAATTTGTTATTTTTTTATTCTTATTTCATATTATATTTGACTAAATGCCAGAAACGGTTATTTGTCGGATATAGCAACTTTACTTAAAAAAAAACTATGCTTTGATGATATTTGAAGGTTACGAATATATAGTTTCCCAAATGCTCAATAGGTAGCAGCACTATTGGATGAATACCCGCAAGTGCTACTCCTGTCAGATATTTTTTAATCTACCGGTATGCCAAACTGTGGATCAAAACTGAGTATGGTTCCAGGGTTTGCTCATGTGTATTGTCTGGAGCGCCTGAAATCAAGCACGATTCAAGATTCAAGATTTTATTTGCCATAAACAAATACATTGCATGGGCATCGTCAACATACTGCTTGAAAATATGCAGTATCTTTCACACTGCAGAAAATATGCTAAATACCCTTAATATTCCTAGATGGATTTTAAATTAACATCCCAAGCCCAAATCGTTATTAAAGCTCTGTATATTTCCTTTGTTCAGAGCAGGAGTAGACCTTGAGCCGGGATGGCCGTGTAACGGACCTCTGTTGCGTTTAGCCGAAGACGTAGCCCGCAGACTAATCGCAGCGTTTGACACGACCACGGGCATGCCGTACGGCACGGTCAACTTGCGCCACGGAGTGCCACCGGGAGAAACCAGCGTTACCTGTACTGCGGCCGTGGGAACGTACATACTGGAGTTTGGAGCGCTCTCGAGACTGACAGGGGACCCCCTGTATGAAGAGGTGATTCTGTTCAGGTTATTAAGCGTTTAAAGTCTTCAGTTATGTTAAGGTTTGCACTTTTATTAGTTATTGAGAAAAGTAGGAATCTGAGTGCAGCCTGCCAAACGTAAGATGACACTTGGGCTTGGTGAGCCGAGTACAGAATTTTGGCAAGGGGAGGCTGGAGGTGCAGGTATAAATAATTTTGGAGTACATTGACCCTCGACTAACGACACATCCGGTGACCCACGGGAATGATGGCCACATGACTATAATATTTCACAGCCCAGAGTTGATATTTTCAGAATGACAAGTAGTCCTACGGACTTTCTTCCCAGCCGCCGAGTGCCAGCTGACGTTTGGCTGACTATCAAGTTTTATGTTTTTAAAATTAAAGCACAAGTCATCCATAAATTAGTATTGCCACATCAAGGTTGCCATCTCTCCTTGTGAATAAATTGGGACTAAAAGGATAGTAGGGAGGAGTGAAAGGGATTTATGCAGACGGTAACTATTTACTTCACACATTTATCGATGTAGACTGCATGCTGTTTTGTGTATTGCACCACTCAATCAAGATTGTTTAATAAGGATTATGCAGTTACGGATAGTACAGTTTATTTTATATTTAAGGAAGGCTTTAATATCCATGACAATAGCTATATAGAGCGCTAAATACTTGTTATTAGTATTTCTTTTCTATTGAGGTTTCAAAATCGTAGAACAGCGCAGATTAGATAGGATTGACAGGCGAACAAACCTAGTCAGTGATCCTTCAAGGATTACTCTTCAAGGCAAATGAGCAAAAAATTATTTAAACTTGATGCAAAAGATCTTAGCGTGAAGAGTATAAGAATTTCAGATTCCCATCACTTTTACCCATTTTTAATGTGAATAAGAAAATTCATTTTTTGCCCACAATCGAGTTGAATTGCCCCGCCATAGAAGTTTACCACCGTTTTCCATAATAATATGTGGTTTAGAATATAACAATTATTGAATTACCTTAATTTGTGGTTTAGTTGGGTGAGACTGGGTCAGGCATTTAGTAGTAGGCCTATCTTTTAATTTTATTGGTTTTTCTGCACTCATTTAAATGACAATAGATTAATTTTATTCAGTGAGCGGTTTTAGGCAAGTAAATTTTTAAAGGTTTAGTCCTCCAAGTTTGAATAGCAGCTAATTCTTTGGTGACTCGCTTTCATACAAAGCTTCTGCAAAATGTATATTTAATACTCATTGATCAAATTCTATACAGTACAACCTTGAGCTTGTATTTTTGTAACTTTTGATCGTTACTGAACAAGTTAATGGAAATTGCAGGTTTCCATAGTATTTGTTATTAGATGTGGTGTTCATTTCACTTGGGTTTTAACTGTGCCACCGTATATATATCACTCTGCCAACAGTAAAACTTTTATTTTGGCTTTATTTTGACAACACAGACGCACCAAAAACAAATGAACATTGTATCTTGTGAACAAGTTATTATTCTTATATTTCGTTCCATTTGATCCCTCGTTTACCAACTCATTCAAGCATAGAGGTTAAATCACAACATAATGTTTAGGGCTAAGTTAAATCTATAATCTTCATTACTTTGCCAAAAGGTTCCCAAATGCAGTCCGCTACACTGTCACTAGTATAAATTGTCTGCAATTGATATTGTTTCCCTATTTCAATAATTTTGCTTTGGGATGCAGAGCTAAGAACCTGGAGCACTAGGTTATCACACGTCCCTTGCTTGGTTGTGAAGATATGCACATTAATAAACAAGTAGTAGGTAACCCAAACTATTAAAAAAAATATATACTTTGCTGAATACGGGGGGTTTTCAGAATTGTAAACCTGAATTTAAATTATTGAAATTTATCACCCAGTTAGATTTGATAGGTTTAGTAATAGCAAAGTTGATAGTTTTCACCGTACAAATTAAAAATATGTTGGCCTATTTATTATATATATTTATTTACATAATTTACATTAATTACCTCATAGTAACTAGCATTCTTATGATAATGAAAATTTCATCTCAAATGTCGGTTTCTCTACCGGAAATCTTTTCTCGAACACCGATGTTCCAGGTAGCACTGAATGCCCTTCACGCCCTCTACAACCACCGCTCGTCCATAGGTCTGTACGGCAACCACATCGACGTAATGACCGGCAGATGGACTGCTCAGGACTCTGGGATCGGAGCGGGGGTCGACTCTTACCTCGAGTATCTTGTGAAAGGTATCACTTCTCAACTATTCCTGAATTACCGTTTACATTTGTACTCTCGTACTCTTTGTAAGTGTTTTAAAGTACGATTAAAAAAAGTGACTGGCAGAGCTGCTGCGTGGTGACCAAACATTCTATTTCCTAACCTCATGAAAACGTAAAATACACAGTTCGAAATTTCCAAAAAAAGTTATTTAAATAGTCAGTTTAAACATGTTTTTATCACATGTTTAAAATATTTTGTACATTATTCCGATGAGTTTATATCGATAGTTATATTTTTTTAAACACGAATCAGAATTTATAATGTTGTAATTTGTGTTTTTTTTATGTATAACTATCAATATCAACTCATCGGAATAAGTAACGAAATATTTTAATCGTGTACTAAAAAAGTGTTTAACTGACTATTTAAATAACATTTGTAGGACATTTCTAATTATGTGATTTTCGTTTACATGAGGCTATGAAATAGTAGACTATGTTCGGTCGCTGCGCGGCCGCTCCAACAGTCACTTTCTTTTGATAATCGCTCTATACAGTAGAAATCCAATTATCCGAACCCCAATTATCCGAATTGATTTTGAGTGAAATAATAAGAAATACGCGGGAACGCGTGTAGCGATAATGCGCCGTTCCATTACTATGGCTTTGTGAGCGCTAAAATAAAAGCCCGCGCTGTTACCTTCCAGCGCGATATTTTCGCAGGGAACAATGAGTCATACCCCCTTCCCGCCCTGCTCATCATCGGTCGCAACTGTTCTTTCACCGTTCTTTAATATATTGTGATGTTTTTTGCTTAATTCCCGAGGTATACTTGATTATCCGAATTTCTGCATATCCGAATCGGCCCGACCCCCAATTAATTCGGATAATCAGAGTTCTACTGTAGTTATTTTACCTGCTATCAAACGTAGTGATCTTGGTTGTCAATGGGCCCAAAATGTCTAGAATTTGCTAAAGTAATCTACAAAACGTTTTATTTATATTAAATTTGTAACCTCTTATTTTTCAGAACAAAAACTTATGTAACTCTACTTTTAAGGCAGATCTCAAGAAATTTATAATTCTTAATAGTTCCATTGAGCTTAACTAGTTTGTAAGGGTTGACCAAGGTACAGAAATGTCCTGAATAAGTTGCTGGAATTTAACTTAGTTGTTGCTTACTTTATCTACACTCACATTTATTTGATTGAACTTGAGTTATTTAAATAAATGTTTGTCTGCTTTTCTTGTCTCGTTTTTGTAAATTACTCTATATGTAATAAATTTTTTAGTCGCTTGTATGATATGGTATTTTAGTCACTGTCCATTGTAGTGGAATGGTATACAATATTGTAATGAGGTGGGTCATTAACCCTAGCCGTGGCCATATTTCGTTAAACGACAGATTTTTGTGTTGCCTTAAAATGGCCACTGTCGCAAAACGATAGTCCTGGTCGAAATTTGTTTAACGGTAAAAAAAACATTAATAGTCAACTCAGAAGTGAACAATATTTATACCATTCGAAAGATCACATTCTGAACTTTCATTTTATTACATAAATGAACCGTTTACAAGTTGTATAACAATGTCACGACGATTATAATTACAATGAAATTTTGCCGCTACGCCATTCCTGCAGTCGACGCTCGGAAAATGTAAAAACACGACTACTTTGGAATTACCCTGCTCGGGTAATTTTTTTCTTAGGATGTTGCGGGTGGTACCACTGCATAGCCAAAGAGTTTAGTTTCACTGTGGTATTGATTTTTAGAACGAAATATTGATTGCACAACAGTTACGATTTTATGAACACAGCTGTTTTCTGACTTTTTAACAGTTGGCCATCTGACGTTATACGACAGATTTTAAAATACGAATTACATCCAGTGCAAGTTATAAATACTAGTCATATAATATTTCATTTTGAAGAGGAAGAAATTTAGCTTTTGACATTGGCAGCCTTGCGCATCATCTTTTCCGCCTGCGCTGTGGGAGAAGAAGGAAATACGTCACTCTTCTGACATCTAATGCGTCGTAGAAGTCGCCATCACATGATTCTTTCGCCGTGCTATGTGAGTTCGCGCTCGCTTGTTATCCGCGAATTATTATTTCCTCTATAATCCTTTATTATTTCGGAGTGTTAGTGTTAGTGAAGTGTATGTGTGTATATAACAGTAATCTTTATGCATTTTATTATGCATAAATATTACTGAAGTGTGTGAAATAGTGTTTCTAAAAAGTTGTTTTTCTTACAATGTCTCGAATGTTCGATTGTGATATAAACCAACAGGATAACATAATAATGGGACGGGGGTGAGTAATTATATTTATTTTTATTACTTTTACAATTGTAAGGTAGGATATATTTCATTTATTGAGTAGGCCTAATATAAAAAATAACAATTTTGTAATTTTTCCTATATGGTGACCGGACCTACAATCACACGTTATCTCTTATATAATATGCCACTACCCTGTGTATATGTATATTTATATATGTTATTCTTTCTAAATACCTGCAGGAATAATATATAGATATAATATACTAAATGTATATATAGTATTTGGAGGAATAAATTTCTAAAAAAAGTTATATACTAAATACCGTAGAATTTTTTTTCAGAATACCCTAAAATTTCCAAAATTCATCTAATCATAAGTGATAACAATTTTTTACCTTCAACTTTATGACTTTTTTACATTTCTTATTTCATTATCTTTACAAATATATACATATTATTATTAGCATATACATATTTACATTACCTATTTACAGTACTAACTAACACTGTACAATTTTCACATTTTGCGGTTTTCCGTATATACTTACATAATACTTACAAATAAAATTCTTTCCCCAACATATTATACATTTCTATGTAGGGAATTGAATGTCCTACTAAATGTATATATAGTATTTGGAGAAATAAATTTCTAAAAAAAGTTATGTACTAAATACCGTAGAATTTTGTTTTTTCCGAATACCCTAAAATTTCCAAAATTCATCTAATCATAAGTGATAAAAATTTTTTACCATCAACTTTATGACTTTTTTACATTTCTTATTTCATTATCTTTACAAATATATACATATTATTATTAGCATATACATATTTACATTACCTATTTACAGTACTAACTAACACTGTACAATTTTAAAATTTTGCGGTTTTCCGTATATACTTACATAATACTTACAAATAAAATTTTTTCCCCAACATATTATACATTTCTATGTAGGAAATTAAATTGTCTACAAAATGTATATAATGAATTTTCCATAAAAAATCTGACAAAAAAGTTTTACCGAGGCTGCTTTTGAAATTTCAAAAAAAAATTTCAATATTTTTTTATTTTTTTTACTTTGCTGAAAAAACTACCTCTTAGATCTTTTCTATTTTACTATTTTCAGATACCCCTGTTCTTTTTGAACAAAAAGAATATGTGGTTGGCTATGTTTAGTTCTCATTTCAATTTTATACGAATTTTCAAAAAAAGGTCTGCAAAATCGCCAAAATTGGTTGGCCATTCTACAGTTTTTGGCTGGCCACTGCTAGGGTTAATTAACAAATGTATAACTAATAGCGACAGTAGATAACAGTTGTGCAATGTTATAGCAGCTTGAGTTGTTTTTTAATGACAAAAACCAGTTACAAATCATATACGAGACCTCAAATGAAAATGAATGGTAGAATTTGTTGGGGAGGGCTATAAATTATCAATAGTAGTTTAAATACACCCATTTATACTAAAAGGTAATTTTTGTGTTATAAACAAATTTGAAATTATTTTATCGCTTTCCTACTTCTAACAGGTGCTCTACTAGTTCAGAGACCAGAACTGATGGCCATATTCAACGAAGGGCGAGTGGCCATTGACAAGTATCTCAAACGCAGCGACTGGTATCTTTGGGTCTCCATGCACAAAGGACAAGTCACTCTGCCAGTCTTCCAATCTTTGGAAGCCTATTGGCCTGGTGTACTGAGTCTCATTGGTGAGAATTTCACTTCATTTTGATATTTAGGTTAGGACAAATCGTTTATAAATTTGTATCTACTCCATTGGCTTTGTGAGGATGGCGTGAGCATCGTTTACAGCCATAGGTTCGTTCAAACTTATCCTTTTTATAGATACTTACAGAAAGAAAGATGCGACTTCTTGAAGAAAACTCCAAAATGACAGCTGTTGTGTATAAAATAGTAATAATGGAAAAATAATGTTACTTTTTCATCGTGAAAATATTCCTCAATAATAATAGAGAAATGAAGAACAATTGTAAACATAAAAGCACTGTAAAGCCCTGTTTATCTGGATTCAAGTCACCCGGCTTACCCAGAGTAGTTGACAACGATAAAAACTTGTTCAAGTGCTAACAAATTGTCAAAAACATAGTTGTTTACTAAAAGAAAGTGTCTACAAAATGTTAGTAATAACCTTGAAACTGACATGACCCTTTACAGTATCATTTAATTAGCATGCATGCTATTCAGTTAAATTATAATTTTTTAACCCTATTATATGTTACACCAGGTATTTCAATAGGAGTTTGTCTTTTTTACAATATTCATACACCAGACGCGGTAGCTCAGAGGTAGAGCGCTGGCCTTGCAAGTCGGCCGGGGTCAAACGAAGGTTCGATCCTGGCCGACTGCTGTGATACTTTTTCACGAGCGATCACCACTGGCTTGCCCATGTGACTATTTTCGTCAACCGTATACCTCACGTCTTTAGCTCACCGCAAAGGCCTATTGGGCAATGGCAACAGGCAGTTGAGGTTTTGATTTTAGTAAAATTGATGTTGTTTGTAACTTACAAGGCAGTGGAAGTTGTCGTGTGGGGGGGGGAGGGCCAGGATAGTCCTAAGTTCACACTTTTTTAGTGCAGATGTCACTTCTGGGAAATCCGGACTGGCCGTCCGCCACATTATTCCGGATTTCTGAGAGTCTACTGTATTTTGCATTAGTGTGAGGTTGTGAAAGTGTGGCTCAGCAACTGAATCCTCTCACTCCCGTGTTTCCCAGGGGACATCAGCGGAGGTATGAAGTCCCTCCACAACTACCACCAGGTGTGGAAGCAGTACGGCTTCACGCCCGAGTTCTACAACATTGCCCAGGGGCAGGTGGGCACCAACAGGGAAGCTTACCCGCTCAGGCCGGAGCTCATAGAAAGTACCATGTACCTCTACAGGTAAGCATATTGTACTGATGGAATTATCGGGAAAATTTGTAATTTTTAGTGTGGCGTTTTCTACCTTAATGATAAGTACGGGTTTCCTCTAGCCCCCAACCCATGAAAATGTCTTTCCATTTTTGATTTAATCTAAACATACTCACCTACTTCGGTTATAAACCTGATTTTACAACACCAGTTTAGGTAACCATTAGTGATGGTCAAAACCAGAAATTTTGAATCTCGAAACCGAAACCGTAACTTACAAAATCGAATCTCGAATCTCGAAACTCAAATCGCGAAACCCTATTTACTTGCCTGGGTATGGTTATGAAAAATAAATCCAGAAAAATTAATTAAAACTAATTGTATATTTTGGTTGGAGTTGTTCTTTCAGAAATAAAAAATCAATACTCCAAAAAAGGTGAAGGTAGACGACCGATGACAGTAGGCTTTTGACCTTTGCATTATTGATCGAAACACGGGCGTGATTTCTGTTAAAAAAACAACAATAAAGACACAAAAAATCTCAGCAGTTTTGAGTTTTGATTCTCGAAACTCACCGATCGAATCTCGAAACCGAAACTTTTCCAAAGTTTTGGTGGTTTTGAGATTCAAGTTTTGGTTTTGACACATCACTAGTAACCATATAAATGACGAAAGATGTGCTGAAATTTGTGATTGTGTTCTCTAAATGGCCTAGTGATCAGGGGAAATAAGTTTTAAAATGTTTTGTTTCCTTGTTTATTTTTTTTAGAATGATATTGATATTATATTCGAGTCAGGGAGAATAGTGTTTTCAAGATTAATACTCTCTCACCAAACTTGGGCAAATGGAGCTGCATAATTGGTTGGTAGGGTAGACATGACCTAGGTGGATTTAAATAAGGTGTGCTATTCAGGAGGACGACTTTGAGCATCTGCGCAGCCTCCAGATGATGTCACGGTGTTTATTTGATCAGCTGGTTTACAGTGACAGCTGATGTTACTCTCGGCTAGAGCCTATCCAAAAACCCAGGTCGGGATCGGAACGTCTACCCTCCCTCCATCCACAACACCGCAGCCGCGACTAAACTTGCAGAGTTTCGCTCCCACTGCCACAACTCCAAATTACACTGATTTCATTATAAAAATTCACTAGCATGTACATATATACAAAATAGATGACGTCCCTCTCAACGATAACGGTGTGGTGGGAACGGAGGGAGGGTAGACGTTCTGATCCCAAACTGATTTTTTGGATAGGCTATAGCCGCCGAAACTCGTTCCTAAAATATCGCTTCACCGAAGTATTCTGACTACCCCATGTCTCCCCCTCCTTCACATAGGATAGTCAGTATACATTGGTGACGCGCTTCCACCTCCAGATGACGTCACGCTACGATGCACAATAGCACACCTTATTTAAATCCACTTAGGACATGACAGCTTAGATTATTAGCTTGGGGACCGTGCATATATTACGTCACGCTTCCCCGGGGGGGAGGGGGTGCGGCACATCGTGACAGACCATGAAGCGGAGGAGGGGGGGTTAAGGGCTGTGTGTGACGTATCACGATTAATGGAGTTAAAGGTTGCGAAATTGTCAGTTACAGTGACGAAAACCGTAGGCCACAATCCAATACTTAATAATTAATAAGTGTCTCATGACAGGGGGGAGGGGGGAGTAATGAGCAGCGTGACATTGGGGGGGGGGTAAAATGGGGTGAATATAGCGTGATGTAATTTATGCATGGCCCTTTGGGTTTGTTTAAGTTTGTAATAAACATGAAGTATGTTGTGTATAAGTGGTTATTTTTCCCATAGGGCTACCAAAGATCCTTACCTGCTAGATGTAGGCCTGGATATCCTGCGGAGCATGCAACACAGCAGCCGGACGAAGTGCGGATATGCCACGGTGAGTTTGGTCACTGGTTTATTTTAACAATTCAAAACTTGCTCATTATTTAGATGAAACAAACAAACTCAACACATATACTCAAGACATATTTTTATATGTCTGTAGTTTTCATATAAAAATATAAACTTCACACCATTCTTGAATGTGATTCGTTCGTGTAGTTGTCAAGATGACAAACTCTGGATCCATGACAGCGGCCTTGTCGTGAGTTCAAATCCCAATCCTGGCATGTAAATACGCTGGTCTCGCAAGTCAGCCAAGGTTAAACGTAGGTTTGATCCCGGCCGACTGCTCTGGTAATTTTTTATGAGCGGTCACCCACTGGCTTGCTCTCGTGACTATTTCCGTTATGGTACCTACCTTGCTGTCTTTAGATCCCTGCATAGGCCTATTGGCGACAGGCAGTTGAGTTTTTATGTTATCAGTTTTGTATTCTCTAGGTCTGATTGACATAACCAATTTTTTTAGTAGGAATGAATGGGAGCGCAGAATTGGAACAGTCAGGACATCCCGCAGCGCCATCCTCGCACAGTAAAAATGTTTGGCGGGGAACTGGAGCTGTCCCCCCACCCCGCAGCTGCGAGTACTACACCAGGGAGCCACACCCTCGTTCCCACTCCATACATAACAACAGCAGTTCTGGTAACTGACATAAACATCAGAATTGTCGTAGACTCCCAAAAATATGACAATTTCAAACCACGAATCCTGTTATTTCCAGAATCTTATATATTAATACGCTAAGGCGATTTTTGTTAGGAGAGAACTCCTCCGTTATTCCTGAACCGATTTTAACGATTTAGGTACCTAAGATATTCCAATTGTCTTTTCAAATATAATGAAAAACAAACAATAATCTGTATTCATCAAAAATCAAAAATAATTTAAACTAGCAGATGTCCCGTTCTTCGCACAAGGATTTAGCAGGTATAGAGCCAGACATTTGTCTTAACATTTGTTTATCTGCCTGTCTATTTGTAAACCAGATTATTTCCACGTTTCACAAAAAAAGACAGTATTGAATGAAATAAAACATTTTCGTGTGGGGGAGGAAATGTTTAGGCTAAAAACTTAAACAGCACGCTTAGGTTAGGTTAAGTTAGGTTACATTACTATAATTTCCGTACACAACACGATTTTTTCTGAGGGTCCTATAATTTTATGCTGGATGCTGGAAGTTGGTAGAACTGCTGTTGTTATGTATGGAGTGGGAACGAGGGCGTGGCTCCCTGCAGGTGTAGTACTCGTGGCGGCGGGGTGGGGGGACTGCGCCAGTTTCCCGCCAAACATTTTTACTGTGCGAGGATGGCGCTGTGGGAGGTCCTGACTGTTCCATTTCTACCGTCTCGAATGAATGATTTCTTAAAAGTATAACTTATTTTGTGGGTTTCACCCACCTGATTTTTTCCAGGCCTAGTTACTAACAATACAAATTGTAATAACATTAATTTAATAATGTGCAATTGTTGCCATGAGCATAAAATATAATAGTTATATATTATAACTATTACATTTTAATCTCAGACTAAAAGATATGCAAGTACCGGGATGTAAACATTTAGTGTTGGATCAGCTATTCTACGGAATGTGATATTAAAACTGAAATCGAGTACTAATTTATGCATAAGAAACTAATTCGTTTGCATTAAACTGCTGGTCCATACAAATTTTAACTGAAAATATTATTAACATGCTTTTTATAAGATAAACCTTCAAAATTAAATAAATGTTAACAATATTTTCTTTATTAAATCTAGAAGGGAACCTCATCTTGGTATTGAAAGAAATTGTCCACAGGTAAAAGATGTGAGAGACCACAGTCTTGAGAATAGGATGGAGTCGTTTTTTCTGTCGGAGACAACCAAGTACTTATACCTGCTGTTCGACCCGGACAACTTCATACACAACAACGGGCAACAGGGGTCGGTCCACACTCTGCCGTCAGGGCGAGAATGCATCTTGGACGCGGGCGGGTACATCTTCAATACTGGTAATGCTCTTCTTCTTATATAAAGCTAGACGGGTTCACTGATTCACTGACATAAATTATGAGGCACTTCCCGTAAACGGACCCCTCTTGACCCTATACTTGAATTAAAGCTCTTGACAAGATAGTGTCAGAATTCTAATAAAATAACTTATTAACGAATGTACTTTTCATACTTTTTATTTCACCACTTTTGGGAGCGTTTTTTTTAAGGGTGTTTTAAGGGTGTGCGAGTACTCAAAACTTTTGAGTTTTCGGCTGAGTATTTTAATACTCGAACTCGCCTCGAAGTTTTGAAAAATACTCAAAAGTTCGAGCGAGTATTTCCCCCCGATTTCCGGACGATCGCTAACGATTGCGACCGGCCAGAACGCGTAGTAACGGCCGCAAAAGGCGATCGCATCATGTAAAATCGGCCGAAAATGACGATCGGACCGCGTAATTTCAGCCGTAACTAACGATTTTGTAATTTAATATTTATTATAAGCGATGTCTGGACCAGGTGAAATTGGCCAAATGACAATCGGGCCCTGTTTCATCGGCCGGGAACGAATGTCAAACCGTGTTTTGTTTGTCAATACGTAATCCAGTTTGCTTGTTCTGGCCAAAACTTTGTATTCCTACTTATGTATTAGTTAAAAACTATATTTAGATTATCAAATCTAGGGTGGTATCCAAAACCCATAATACTATTTTAAACTACCAACTGATGGCAAATACTCGCTCGAAAACTCTCAAAACTCAAAAATAATTGGCACTACTCGACTCAACTCGATGAAAAAAAATCACTACTTGCACACCCCTAGTTTTTTTATAAAATGGTAAGAGATGGCAAAAAATGTTAAATACAAAAGTTGTAGACAATGTTATTCAAAACTGGCGATTTTTTGGCAGATTTAATTTCCGATCATCCGTTTAGCCGCTCTTCATCTGAGAAGGATTTTGAGTGTTTTAATCCATTAAAATATGTAAAATGTTTTTGATGTTTTATTAAAGCACACTACCTTTGGCTAATATCACATATTTGTAACAGCAGATTTATATAAAGCTCATTGCTGTTGTTTTTCTTTGGACAACAAACTAAAATAGTTGAGTTTGATTTAAACTTGAATTAACTGAGGAATGCAAGTGAGCAAAGCAAACTCCAAATGGGGTTTGGGGGCGAAGCCACCAATGGCAATGAGCCCAATATCCATAAGCTTATTAAGACATAAGTGTCTAATTTCTTGTTTATTTATTTTGTTTGCAGAGGCTCATCCAATAGACCCTGGAGCACTTCTATGCTGCAGTGACAACAGTGAACCAAAGCGATACAATAGGGAAGCAGCACGTGGAGAAAAATTCACATCGTTTGCAAAATTAAACCAAATCAAAGAACCTTCTTCAACAGACCCACAAAGTGCTTCTGGTAAGTTTAATTTAGTTTATTCCTACTAATATTATAAATGTGTAAGTTTGTATGTTTGTGTGTTTAGATATTTGTGGCTCAATCACGCCCTAACCACTGGACTGATCGAGCTGAAATTTGGCCGAGAGGCACTTGATAGTCCTGAGTAACATATCGGCATAATAAAGTTGGAAAATCATATAGAGCTCCACGGGAGTTTAAAATTCCCATGTATTCCGTATGGACATTCATTTTTTTGAGCTGATGAAAATACAAACAGCTGATCTTGATTCGTAGTAGTTCCACGGGCTAACCACAGAATGCAGCACACACAAATGCCATAGTTTTTATAAATCATTCGCTGGGCGAAGCCTGCAGGTAACATCTAGCACACTATAGAATGATATTAAAGTTATATCCCTATAAACTACAGCAATTTTAGCCAGCATCTATTCCTCTGAAGTTATTTCAATTTCAACATTTGTATTCTTAAGTGCATTCAAACTCTATTTTAGGATCTTAAATTAAATTTGGGGATTACAACAAGCTCTAAAAGTGGAAGTGAATGACCAAGAGGAACTTGGGTCAGATATAAATAGCAACCCAGAAGCTATAGTACTGCAAAAAGAACAGTTAAATTTAATTGAGAACCCGTGTGAGAATTGTGGGTTAGAGAAAATACTTTTCCCAGCAGTTCATTTTGTTAAATATTTTGTTGTTGAATTTATTCTTGATAAGCTATTATCTTAAAGTATTCCTGATTGTTCGTCTTCAGGATAATAACTCTAAAATATTTGTGCTTGGATGTGTTTATTTTCATATTTTTAGGAACCATCCAATTTTTCAAAGAAAAAACTATCAAGGAATCGGTGCAGCATTATTTGAAAAAATTTGATCAGAATCAAATTAATCTTAGAAGGACTACCAAATATTGCAAAGCTACAGTAGCTGTGTTAGTATAATAAAACATAACAGCAAAAACTCTTAAATATTTATAATAATTTACATTTACCATTTTGCCTATTTACTCAATTATTCCATTCAACACTAGTCATATTTTTCGTATTGGTTTCAAACTTCCTGGATAAAACAATAATGAATTGTTTATATCTGTTTAGAAGCTGAAGATCAACAAACGGAAGATTTACCTTCAGCGTTTGAGGAAGAAGAACCAGACTCTGGAAAAAGTGATCCGTACGTTAAAAAATTGGAGCAGGCTGGAGCAGTGGACATTGTCAACATTCCTCCTCCTACTGCGGGAGAAGTGCAACCCATCAGCAACGGAAAACAGAAGAAATTGTCTCTCAATATGCTGCAGATGATTGAAACTCTCATCAACAATAATCTGGAAAAGCATCTGAAGCGAACCGCCTGGAGCCATGACCTACTGAAGGAGCTTGTGGAACTCATTGAACACGCTGAGGAGATTTTGAACCGCAAGAAACGAGGTGTGGATGAAAACAAAAACAAAGTTGATTACAAAGCAGAACAGAAATTGTCTGCGGGTAGCAATAGATTTGGAAAAGGAGATTCAAAGGATACTCAAGCAGAGAAAGGAGAAGAGAGGAACACAGTAGAGGTGACAAACGATTTAAATTCTAGTGATTCTATTCAAGACAAAAACAAGTTATCTGAGGAAGCTAATAGTAGCAAAACTCAAGTACTTGTTGACAATTTTAAAGAAAATAAGGAAATAAATGAAGAAGAGGAAAAGGTAGCTGGGAACAATAGCTTTACAAACAGTTTAGGAAAAAGAGTAGAGTCAGAATCTTCTGAAGGGAACCAAGCTATTTCTAAAGAGTCTAGAAGATTAAGTGAAGAAAATAAGGAGAAAAGTCTATTTGAGATGGTGATGAAGCAGCAATTTAGCAATATTAAGAAAGCTGTTCTGGCTGAAGCAGATTTGATCATGTTTCATCTTACAAAATGCTTAGAGAATTTGGAGTTGACAAAAAGTTTGGATGAAATTATAGACATTCCGGAGATAAGAATACAGTTTTATACTCAAAGACTTGAAGTAACTGTATTAGCAAATAATATGAAAAGATCACTCGAGGAAACAAAGAAAATTCTTAATCCTGAAGAGAATGAACAGATAGTTACAATGGAGCTGTTTAAAAGGCTGATAGAACTGGTAGTTGATGGAAAAACTATTAAAACATTCCTTGATGACTATAAACATTATATGGACATAACTAAGAAAGTAATTGAGATTGAAAAAGAAAAATACGATTCGGAGGATAAAACAGAAGTTTCAGTTGAGTTGGGGTCTTCTGATAATGAAAGTACAATTACCGAAGAGAATTCAGTAGCTGAAGGAAATACAATCACGGAAGAAGATTTAATTAACAATATGGAAAAAGATGCAAATGGAAATGAAGATGCTAAAAGCTACGCAAATGAAGAGCCAGGAAACTTCTTGCACAATGAAAACTGGAAAGCTGATGACATGTCGTACCAAGTTGATGACAAGGATAGAGGTGATCCCAGTTCCAAAGGTGACAGTGGACCTATGTTTACTGACAAGTTAAAAATTAAGACAGAAACAGTGGTGGGATTATTACCTAAATCACTTGTATCAAGTGATAGTACTTTTGACCCCCAAGTTTTGTTGGAACGAATTCGTAACAACCCTAAGTATTATCGGAACGCGACATGGCCAACGCAGCATGATTTGCTGACTTGTTTACCTCAGCCGTATTTCACAAGAATCATGCTATCTGGGGAGTTTTATAATGATTAGAAATAATCTATCTCGCTCTTCCTCTTGGGTAATATCTGTTATTCTTCAGGGATTTTGTTAATTAACACTTTGAGTCACAAGTTATGAATGTAGTAGGATGTGAATCATTTTGGGAACATAATGTTAGTGAAATAATCACGTTAATATTGTTAGGGAGCTTTTAAGTCAATTGAATCATCCTAAAAACATAACTTATGACTCGAGGAGTTAATATTGTTATTGTATTAAGGTTAATCATATTAGATTGGAGTTGGTAAAGTCAATTCTGTGATATAATACAGATAATAGTTTCATGTATCAACACCAGAAGTATGTGATTACCTATTACTCTGCCTCGAGTAATTTTTATAATTGAAAATTAAAATAGCACAAGTGTGTGTATTTTCTCAATTATAACTGTGTAAGTTGTTGGCGTAGTGGTCAAGGTGAGACTCCGGAACCATGGCAGCAGCCTTGTTGTGGGTTCAAATCCCAGTCCTAGCATGCAGATTTTATCAGCACTGTACAATTTGTTTTGTAACAGCTCACCTCTTGCTTTGCAATGCATACGTTCAAAGCACAGATGCATAGTCTATGTGGATGTGCAAAGTGAGGCAAAAGAGGCTACCAGCCTCTTTTTTTCTAAATTAATCATGCAAGAAGAATTAGGTCAAATCTGAAATTTTGTACTCTTGGTAAAGATCTCATTCTAGGCCAAAAATATGGTGAAATGTCAGTGGTGTGACCGATCAAAATCTATGCCTTAACAATGTTGTACAGCCTGAGCTAATTTTCAGTGAATTGAGGATAAAAGACCAAACTTATTTTTTTTTACATTTGTTAGCGCCGTAAACGTGAGGAAACGGCGGGGGTAACTATGCGATTTTCAACTATCTGGGGTAAACGGCGGGAGTAGTCAACTACTCGATTCGATAGTTTCAAGTATTTTTACTACTCGACTCGACCTTCGAGTAGTCTTTAGTACTCGGAACAAACACTCAAAACTAGAGTACTCGCCCAACCCTACTGAGATGTTAAAATCACAATAAAGATATTTAAATTGAATATAAAACCCATGATGCAGCGCTGCCCCTGGTTGGGAGGATAGCACGTCTTGGCCACTGAAACTTACCCCTCCCCCTTCCCCGTGGATGGTCCCTGGACCCCATTATTGTTTTTAACTATATGAAATTATACAACAAATGAAAGTAAGTTAACATAATATATCAATAACCTTGTACTCAAGAAAAAAACAATCTTAACTTTATAAAGAAGCTAAACAAAAATTAACTTTAGTTCTACTGCGCCCGACCGTAAATAAAAATAAAATATCCAGGCATTACACTTTTTTCTACGTCATCTGTAGGCATCTAAGAACAATTAAGATGCCTAAGTAAACAATTTATTTTAGTATTTACCCAGGCGACAAACTATTTACAAAACGTATTTAAAATCTGCAATACTGAACTTAACTATGTGAAGATACAATTAGGAATGAGGCTGACAGCCAAGGTCAACCACTCGAAAAATTAAAATGTCGTACCACATTTTTACAAAATAAAATACTTGGCGTTTGCATGCAATTTAATCTTTGTTTCCTCATATTTCATTGCAAATAATTCGAGGCACTTTTTGCTTCTAGCCTAGCCACTGTATATTTATTGCCTAGCAGCGGATTACGCGGTTTTAAATAAAAATCAAACCTAATCTATAAACAAAACACCGCTGATAGCAAACGACCGGCGGTAGGCGGGCGAAATCCAGTAAAAATTAATCACCGAATACAATTGTAGCAACCTTTGCTGCTAAAATTTACCTCCAAGACCATGTTGAAAACACTACATTTTCGGTCTGCCAACTGGTAAAACTGCAACAACTTCGCGATACTCGGGAATATCCATGTTTTTGTAAGACGATTAGGTTAAATACATGGCTCTTAACGATCTAAGTAATGTCATATATACTAAAATGGAAGTTTAAAATTTCACCTGTCTAATGGTGTGTATTTGATTTCATTTATCGAATGTTTAGGTTCGTTAGTTTGAATTTTAATGCAACCTTGTAGACGGAAGCGGCAAAATTTGACTCTCGGAACCGAAAAACGGCGCTTTAGGAGGCTTTTGCTGCTTAAATTTATATTCTTATTTAGTCAAAATTTCATCGTATGCCTGAATAATAAAATAAAACAATAAAAATTCTTAGGTTTGGAGGGGGGGCAATCACCCCTACTGCCCCCCCTTGGATCTGCCCCTGGTTCCAGGACCCTGTACACAAGTGTATTTATTGGTCCCAAGTAAATAAATTGCACAATTAGTCTGTTAATCAATCTGTATTAATAAAATAATTTATTGATATTTGTTCGGCGATTTTTTACCCCTAAAACTATTATTTTGTACACGTTTGGTATCAATGAAAAGCTCTTGCTCTATAATAGCGGCCAAATAAATTGATAGTTGAGGGTGTGGTTTATCGGGCTATCAACCAAGATCACCCAATAGTAGATGTGCTGCATTGCCAAAACTACGCACCAGCTGATCGGCATAACATTTGAGTGATATTTTTCAATGGCAACAGTGACAGCATATAGCCATGCTATTGGCTACAGCCCAACTGTCAGTTTATTTTGCCACTATTACAGCTATGCCTTTTGGATGTTTGAAAAACCACCATCTTTAGAGCTTTACCCTATAGGCTTACCAAGTTCCAATGTTAATCTTATGGCATTAATTGTATTTAGTTAGTCAGCTGATTATAATTTAAATAAACTTTTAACAAATCCGGCTCTATGCTTGCTGGATACACGTGCGAAGAACGGGACATCAGCTAGGTTTTATAGAACAAATTAAGCTAAAAGTTGTGGATTATCAGCAGTGAATATTAAATTTTGGTTTGATCAGGCAGCCAAAGGGCAAATAATGAAGTTTAATATACTGGTCCTTAAACTGGACCTAAGGTGCTGCAAAAATGTCTAGAGATGATTAGCTTAATAAAAACAGGGGGACATGCAATTTAGGTGCTGTCATTTAAATTTGTCTTTGTGCTCGAGAGACCAATAAAATTTCAGCAATTAAGTTTACCAAGGTTTATTTCAAATTATTCTAGTGATATCAGATAATTTGTTAGTGGCTAAACTACTGCTTCAACAAATTATTCTTAATGTACTATCTTACTGCAAAAAATATATAATGCACAAATCAAAAATTAATTTGTATAGGTCCACATGTTTTTAAAATACGGTGTTGCAATTTCTCTTATTGTTTTACCAATTAATCTATCTATATCTATAAAATGTAAAGCCCTGGCTGACTGAATCACTCATCACTAATTCTCCACCTTCCCATGTAGGTAGAGAGCTGAAATTTTGTACACTGATTCTTTAGGCATAAAATAGGAAAACTAAATGGTTTTCATCCTGATCTGACCTCAGGGCTCCGCCAGAGATCCCGACAAAGTTCCCATGTATTTCTTATGGACATTCATTAGTGAATTTCCTTTGGAAAGTGAACTATTAGCATGACCCGCACGGTGAAACTTAAGCTCGGGACTACAATAGAAGTTCCTAACGTGACCCCCTGAACACGTTTTGGGGGGTCGTTCAAAATTTTATATATACATATACGTATATATATATATGTGTTCGCACTCTAGCGGTCACATTTTTTATCCGATTTACTTCAAATTTGGTAGGGACGTTCCTTTTTGTAATCAGTTGGACAAGTTCGTTGGGCAAAACAATCGGACAACTCCAAACCCCTTTTTTGGGGATTAATCTTTTAAATTTCGAGTTTTTGGGCCCAAAAAGGGTCAGAAAAGACCCAGATGTAAAATTAACGCATGTGAAAAGATGGGAATTAGTTAGGCAAAAGTTTTAAGCCCTATCTCATCATTCTAGCATAAGTATATACTGAGTTATTAAAGGAAATGTTTTTAGACTATACACAGTACGTTGTCTTATGGGGGATTTACACTATAAAAGCCTGTTATTCCTTTGTTAGAGTTCTTTTATCATCCCCAGCAACTCACGCCTACTTTCAAGCCTGTCTGGATCTTCTCCTAACATTATAATGTGCAAAATTTTACTCCCAGCTTTGCAGGTAAATGAAACCAGGAGCATCAGAACAGCCAAAAAATCAATGTTTTCAGATTTCAATAAAAATTTGAATAAGTTGAGTTTTAAAAGTTTTTATGTGGAAATTCACTTCCCTCACGTCATCGTGCGAACTCATTTTTGTTTGAGCTAATGAAAATACAAACAGCTGATCTTGATTCGTAGTAGTTCCATGGGCTAACCACAGAATGCAGCACACACAACTGTCATAGTTTTTATAAATTATTTGCGGGGTGAAGCCTGCGGGAACAGCTAGTACTTATATATTCAGCTTTGGTACACAGCCTATGTTATAAACTTTAGGTGTTATACATTTCAAATTTTTTAGCAAAATTGTATGTTCGTTGTGCACAACCCTAGTCGTGTTAGGTTTTATACAAGTATGTTTTTATGTATTATTTAATTACTGTTATTATGTCACACATTTAATGTATACAAGATGAGTCATTATCAATATTACAGATGTTGAAGATAAGTGATATTTATTTTATTCATAAAGCACTTGCGTTGTTTTAACATTTTGAAAGAAAGAACAAAAGAAAAAAGGTGGCATTACAAATCGCTTGGTTGACGAGAAATATTGTGAATAATGTTACTACCTTATATATGGGCCACTGAATAAATGAATTTCCTAGAGAACTAGTGCAATATGAATGTAACAAACGGTGTGGCTTAAGCCAGATATTTTTAGCACTGTCACCATTCTGTATTCGCTACTCCAGTCAAAGTTACTGTATTGGGAACAGTCTTACACCCTTTGTTGGATATCTTGGACAAGTTATGGAAGAAAGTCGCTTATTCAGCGGCCCAACTATGACAGATCAGTTAGCTACACCCTTGGACCTTCACAGGGATTTAAGGCTGCTATAAAAATAAAATAATGGCACATCTAAACTAAAACATTTTTAACAGTGTACATTTGTGAAATAAAAAATATTTTATAGTAAAAGGTGATGTTTCCTTCAACCCTAGTTATTAGTTTATTCTTTGTTACAATTTTAGTGTTGAAGAGCAAAATATGCATGATCTATACTTAACTCAGATTAAGGGGCACCTGCAAAATTTCACTCCAATAATGTAATGATATCGGGTTAAAGGTTTATATTACAACTTACAAAAACATCATGGTGTAGGTGTAATTAAAATGTCGAAGAAATTAAAGAGGTAATCTTCACTTTATTTACTTAATAATACTAACTGGAAACAAATGAATAAAAAAATGTATATACACAATTTTAACAGAATGAAAGGTCTGATTATTTGGTTTTTATCAACTTCATGGGAATATTTTCATCAAAATAATCTTCCAATGTTGGTTCGGGAGGTCTTGGCTTCATCCATTTTTCAATTTTCTTAGGTGGCTGCCTAGCTTCCAGGATTTGTCTATCTCTTTCTTGTTGTTCAGCTCTTTTCTTTCCTTTTTCTTCAATAATCAAATCTAATTTGGGTTCATTCTCAAAAAAGAAAAGCTCTTCTTCTTTCTCTTGCAAAAGTTGTTTCTGGCGTTGCACCTCTGCTAGTTGTTTTTCTCTATTTAACTTTTCAACTTGTTCCATTAGAAGTTGTTCTCTTAGCCTTTCCCATTCTTTGTAAGCCTGAAAGAGTTCATAAAATTATAACTTGGTTACGGTAATCAAGCATAACAAATGTTATAGGTATAGGCTTCACTTAACTATGAGCATGGTGAATCTTGATGGTGAAATATGTCTATTGAATTAAGATCCTTAAAAAACTGTGCTATCGTCCTAAATAGGGTAGCAGACTCCCCCTTCAGGAAAACAAATTGAGAAAAAACATATGCCCTGCATTGCACAAGACGGTAAATAAAAATACAAAGTAAAAGTAGGTCTACAGTATTAAAAATTCAGGTACTGTATTTGGTTTTACAGTAAAATAACATGAAATATTTAAGCAGAATTTGTTCTTAAGAGTTAAAGAAAAAATTAAACGAGATATAATGAGAAACTTTAACTCTGATGAATGAGCATATTGTAATTTATTTTGCCAACATACTTTTTAATAAAAAATATTTAAGGAGAGATTTTTTTTATTTTAAGAGAAGAGAAATATACAGGACAGAGTGAAAGCTTTGGGATACCCCCTTTAGAACATAATGATTGTGAGAGAACCTTAAAACACCTCACGATATTTTTACAATAAAAATGAACAATATTTATGACATAAATGTTGCAATACATGTTTGCACCAAATTTAATCAAAATAGGACCTCTTCTACTCAAGTTAGCGCACCCAGGAACCCATTCAAAAATATATATAAATATTAGATCTATATTCATATTTTTACACTCACAAATATATATAAATATTTTGAAAAGTAGGATACCGTACACTTTTTCATAAAAATATTTTTTTTTATTTCATAGTGTACCGGTAACATGTTTCACGCGCTTAGGCGATTTTCAAAGTCTACATAAAATATAATCTCATATTTAAAATAAAATAAGTATCAAACATACCCTACGCCTATCTATAGTTACATTTTCAAACTGTATATTAACTGTTGGTCAGAACACATAGGTAATAAAATGTATTTTTCTATTAATTTCTATGAATACTATATTACCGGTACAGTCAACTCCCGATTATCCGGGAGCGGGTTAATCGGGTTAAACCAACCGGGGTAGTGAAAGGTTTATTTTTATTTGGCCCCTTGACATAAATAGGGCAATAATAAGAATTTATTTTGTTAAATTATCTCCAGAATCGTATTTAATTTATTCTATTTATCAGAATAAATACTGTACAAACAATTTAGTAAACACAAAATAATCTGATAGTCTCTGTCATCTCGCTAATGTGCCGTGGGCGCGTGATGGGGAGCGATGACCTTGACACTGCACCTGGCTAGGCAGTGCAACGGACGGACGGTCGGATGCAGAAGTCTAAAAATAGAAACATCTCAAAACAATCACCCTCACGGGTTTTCCCCCAGTGCGGATTTAATTAGCATACTGTTGGGTGTAGTTTAGAGATCTTTAACCTATTAAATATCATTCGTCGTTTTGGGTAGTATTTACTGCTATCAGCCATTGCTAGTATTAACTATTATTATCGTGATTGTTTGTAGATTTTATCACAATTTCAAGATTTTCACAAGTATTTAATTTACATAAATATAGCCTATCTTAAATGATATTAAAACACAATATTGTAGTGTACAAATGTTAATAAACCTTCATTATAATTGTAATACCGTATTCAATTTATTGAATCACTTTGTTTTAACCGTGGTTTTGGGTTATCTGTGACCCTCCAACCAGTCATTATCTGGATAATCGGGAGTTGACTGTATATGATTTTAACTTGTCTTTGTAATTTTTTTTCTTCCATTTTATCAAACATTGGGTTGGTGTATTAAGGTATAGTAGATCTCGGATTAACGTGACGACCTAAATAACAAATTGTAAATTACAGTAAAAATGCACTAGTTTTTCTCCCACACTAGCGCATATGTCTCAGACGTAACTGAAATATATCAATGTACGCGTGTAAAGTATGGCCGCAGACTTACAACCATACACATATTATTATGGCTGTTTGGGCCATACACATATTTTGTTAAACCATACACATATTATTATGGCTGTTTGGGCCATACACATATTTTGTAACACACTTAAAGGGGGGGGAAGGGGTATGGCATAGCGTTATGTGGAGGAGGAGGGGGGTGGCTCAACGTTACATAACTCACAAATATTAACCCTAAGACCTGGTGCACTCCCGTTCTGTTGAGATATTTTATAGGGCCTACTGTTATTTATGTTATTAGTAACGGTCTTGTTTGTTTGTATACATTTTGCTTTGAAAAAAGTTATTAAAAAATATTGTTAAAGGAAAGTCTTTTAAATAATTTATACTGATTCACTGAAACCCATATTTTAAATTGCTGATAAAACGATGTTAAAAAGTTTAAGTTGTTTTAAAGCCTTCTACGATTGAGTTACGTAACACATTGAAAGAGGGGGGGTATGGTCAGGCGTTACGGTGCGTTACATGGGGGAGGGAGGGGGTCTGAAATGAGAAAAAAATTTGTTACGGTACGTAATATGTGAATGAATGATAGAAATTGAAATATAGAGTGAGCCACCGTACAGTCACACTGGTAGTGCATGCGCGATCGACCTAACAAAAGGCGGTTTGCGCCTTTTGTTACTGTTGACCGTTCATTACTAACCACAACTTGTGAGGTTATGTTGCATTAGAGCTGCGTTTCTGTGTTACAACAGTTAATAAACTTTCAGCACGACTATTTTGTTTTACAGTCTATCAATATTGCAGGCGCTAGACTCCTGATCATTATTCATGCGATGTTATAGTGGCTTCTGATTATCTGGATTTTTCGGTATTCGGATCTATGTTCCACCACATTAGTCCGGATAATCCGAGGTATAATAAAATTCCCTCAATATAGTAAGTAGGTATATTTGCAGGGTCTTTTTAAAAGATAAAGACATCTCTAGCTTCTCTCTTTAAATAGGTCTACCCTAACTTATATATATATAACTTATACCATTTTAAACGAATGGTGTGGGGGACCCCAAAATAAGAAGTTATCATGGTACGTACCCGGCCTAGGTCTTACCATGCCAACTACAGTAATAGCCTCTTAACTATAGGGGAAATTCGCTAAAATAAAATTACGCTATAGTAGACTAGGCCCTATATATTTATTCTAGTAAGAAACACCAACATTTATTTTATAGGCTAGTTATTTTAAAATTTAAGGTAATACTGCAAACCATTACCTTCAATTCATTTCATGGTGTGGCCATAGTAGACTTTGGCCGTACTAGAACACTTAATTTTATTCACTTTCTATTCCTCATTCGTTAAATTTATCTTCCTTCATTCAGACCTTTATTTAAGTTGTATTAAAACTAAAATTAATGAGTGTGAGAATGTTTATTGGTCACGTGCCTTTTGATCCACGGTTATATGGTCATTTATAAACATAGGCTAGGGCCTACTTTCTTTTCTATAAAAAAAACCGGTCAGAAAACAGTGCCGCTAAAACGTTATGCTCATCCACAAATTTGAAGAGAGGGCTACACTCCCCTCCCCCATAACTTTTTATCTCCTCTAGCGCAGCCATATCTGTGCATAGAAACATGATGACGATGATTGTTGAATAGACTTCAAGGCCCATACCCTACAAGTGCATGTAAATCTTTGAAATCCATCAAGATGGTTTAGGTTAATAAGAAAAATATCCCCGTCGCAGCAAACCTATGTACTCAGCGAATTTCCAATGCACAATGTATGGCTTAATACCACATAAAGCCATATACCAAGTTTTATAAAAATATATTAACAAATAAGCGATAAATATAATTTGAATTATTCTCTATAAGAATAACATTGGCGATAAGTACACAGGTTTGCTGCAACAAGGAACAAAAAATATGGGTTTTCATGTAAATATCAATATTACTCAACTAGGTGAAGCCACATTCCAAGTTTTATTAATTTATGTTTATAATTAAGGGGTTCATTGCATTTTCCTTATTCTCCATATAAGAATAACATGGGGGCTGAGTACACAGGTTTGCTGCTACAGGAATTGTCGGTAAACATTGGTTTTTTGTGCAAATAACAATAGACCACAACCAGATAAAGCCGTGTACCAAGTTTCTTTAGTATATGTTCATAAATAAGCGAGATATAATTTTTTTTCTTATTCTCCATAGAATGGCGTTGGACAACATACTGTGTTTAGCACTTTCAATACCTCTAGATCCCATTGACGTAGAGAAATGATCAAAACACCAAATTGTGTGTTTTTTAAAGCTGAATCTAATGGTGAAAACTGAAATTTTACTTTTTAAAATATTACAGTAAAAACTTCAAAAAACCCATTTACAAAACCCTCTCAAAATACCACTTTGGATGGGTCGATCTGCCTGGTTTTCAAACATTCAGTCATAAATGTTGCTTTACACGTTTGTACCAAATTTTATCATAATGGGACCATTTGTACGAGAGTTATCGCAACCACGGACACACACACACATATATATATATATATATAGTTTAGATCGAATGGTGTTTTTGGGGTCTGGGGACCTCAAAACGAAAAGTTAACATGGTCCCGGGCCTTTGTCTTCCCATGCCGACTACAGTAATAGCTTCTTCCCTATAGGGGAAATTCGCTAAAATCGTAATTATTATCTGAACAACATAGACAAAAGAAATATTAATAAACAGTTTAACTCACCTCCAGCTGCTTGTCAATCTCAGCTCTTTCATATTTAGGAACAAGGTCTTTTATTGTAAACTCAACTTTCTCCAAAAGGCTTTTGTCTTGCTCTAGCTGAGATTCAATAAATGATTTGTTTATAAACTCTTTCAATTGGTTGGCTGAGGTTTTAAACTGATCATCCTTGTTTTCCATTTTGGATTTATCTTCTAATATCTTGTTTGCTAGGGTTATACTATCCTTGGTCAACACACCAGATTCCTTTGACGATGAAAGAGTAGCAATATATTTAGTAGCTATGTCAAATTTTTCATGAAGTATTAAGCCCAGCAGTCTGTATGTCCTTCCAACTGAATCGTCAATTTCTGAACCAATATATGTTAGGGTCTTGCCTATTAAATGATGAGGATCTACAAGATCGAAGTGATCGTCAAAATAAGGGTTACGAATATAACTAACCCGGACTTTTACCACTTCATCATCATCCTCTTCCTCCTCTTTATTTTCATCCTCTTTTTCGGTCCACGGAACAGGGTTCTCCAAGTATTTGTGACACGCATATAGAGACAAATAGTTTAATAATGGGTTTGAAACATCTTCCTGCAGCATACCTAGAGTACTAACTTTCGCTGCATCCCTGAAATTTCCTGCTTTTATGAACGAATCAATCATAAACACACTGCAGTAGTGATCTGGGAAAATGCCATAGTTCAATCTGTCATCGAGGACCCTCATCAAATCATCAGTTTTATTCCATTCCATGTACAATCGAATAATAGCATGATGAGTTGAGGGCAACATGTTAACAGCCTCTGGACTTAACCTCAACTTATAAAGTATATCCTCTACTTCATCAAAGCTAGAATCGTCATTGACAGCATTGACAAACAGATCAATATCTAAGGCACTAGCATAAGCAAAATGTTGAAACTGATTATCTAATTCATAAAACATATCATTTGCATTTATACGTTTTAAGATAGGAGACTGTAGTCGATCCCGCCACACATTTTCTAGCTTATAAGAGTCTGATAAAAAGTACCTAATTTGAGGAAATCTAACAACACTTTTACCCCACAGAATCTTCCTAGATAAGGTAGGAAGTACTTTCCACATTTTGAAAGTTTATCCGTAAATAATGTCAATTACAACAGTAACTCCACCACAAATCCCTTTTCTGGTAAATATTTACATTTTATTATGAACCAAAATAACGAGTAACGACTGACGAGGTTAATAGTTCCAAATTAATCCAAATCCATGAAGATAGGTAGAGAGGAGCAGACGACAGACGAAAGAGTGAAGTCAGTGAAGACGAAGACAAAAGTCAAAAGACAGTGAAGCCATTGATTATACATCCTACGGAACTTCCGTATGTATGGAAGTTCAAATGGTGAAGCACAACTTGCACAACACAGTTGCCGATGCCGTTCATTGTAGTCGCTTTATATTTAGGTATAAGGAAAAGATACTTCAAATGATTTTATTGGACCATTCGACCACAAGCATTTGGCTAAGTATTAGAACTATTTTTAATATAAAGTGCTTTTTAGAGTGTTGATGAATTCATAGACCATTGTCAAAATTATAGGGAAATAAATAGGGCTAGTTAAATTTATATTAATTAAAAATTTAACAATAATAATATAAGTTAAACTAGGTTATTATTAAATTATTCTTTTAATTATTTAAAATTTAATTTTTTTTTATTTTTGCTTTTGTGAGTCGGACAGTCCTCTGCTTTACTCGCAAAATCCTAGTCCACGCACTAAGCAAGCCAAAAGAAAGAACAGCCCAACAACGACGCTACTCGTGCAAAGGAATTTTCCCGTATTTTTACCCTTTTCCGATGTTTCGTGTGGAAAACTATCATGTCCAGGTTTATTGCGCTTTCTGAACAAAACATTTTCAATATACATAGTATGAGTATGAGGCCGCTGATTGGCAGCTATTGACGCGAATGTGACTTTAAAAATGTTGTTCGCGAAATGGTGAATCAAGTAATTTTATTTCGTGAACTTTATAATTTACATTGAGTATATTATTGACTGCAGATATGTAGTAAATGATACGTAGAATATATGTATATATATATATATATATATATACAAATATATAAATAGGATTTGTATAGATATGCTCGAGATTCAAAAATTCCCTCGTAGCTAACTCCATTTAACACGTCTTCAAAGTTACATCATTGTTATTGGATATTGATTTGTCTGGTGATTAAAATGACATATAAATGCAACATTTAAAAAATATGGTTCTTTTTACTGCGAGTTTCCTCTGTGAAGTACGAAAGGCCATCAATGGTTGGATATCATATACTACTATTAGTAATATTATATAGTGATGATTATTGTTAAATGAGAACAGATGTTTTAAATACTATTGGCTGTGGCAATGTAAAATAAATAGAACCAAATATGGTCAGTGGGGTGAGGCTGGGGCTTGTGTAAAAAATTATTATTTTTGTGTCAGTGTCAGTGAAGTCTTTTACGTTTTATGGAGGTAATAATACTCTCAAGTAATTAGCCTAATTCTTACTTGTACGTTTTTGGTTACATTCTAAGCAGCATCTTCCCAATTAATTTGTTTCTTTAGACTAACTTTCAATGTAAGACTGTGGGAGAACGATATATATAGGCCATCAGTTAGTTATCGAAAAACTGAGTCTACTTTAAATTTTATTTTGCCATAAACTCTTTTCCAAGTTATTATATTCTTCCTTGATATATAGAGCCTCTTTACAGGTACCGTAATGATTTAACACTTGGTAAAAGGTTATCTTTGACAACTAACTTAGGCATGTAAAGCATGGCTTTGCCCTACATACATTTTGCCAAGCCCATTGTGCATTTCTCAGATGTTCTGTTAGGCTATTTTCAACCAATTTTTGGTATGGTTTTGTGTCTTATCAACGCTATTGGCTTTTTAGCGAATTTCCCCTATAGGGAATTAGCGAATTTCCCCTATAGGGAAGAAGCTATTACCGTAGGTCTCATGGTGAGACTTAAGCCCGAGACCATGATAACTTTTTGTTTAGAGGTCCCCAGAAGCCAAAAACACTATTCGTTCAAATTTATATATATGTATATATATATCTGTCCGTGAATGCGATAACTTGAGTAAAAAACGTCCGATTTCGATGAAATTTGGCTCAAATGTGTAAAGTGACATTTATGACTTTAAGTTCGAAAACCAGAAAAATCGGACCATGGGAAGGGGGGTTTATGGGGGTTTTAAATTTTCCAAAAATCAGTTTTTTGCATTTTTCACCCTAACATTTTTAAAAAACTTAATTTTTGTTTTGACCATGTTATAGAGCTTAAAAAACAAATAATATAGTATTTTGAATTATTAACCTAGGTTAAGTGGTTGCAGAAAAAATCCAAAAAAACCTGCTCATAAAATCTCCCATGTTAATCTTATGGGAAAAAGGTTTTTGGCTTTTCCTCAGTTAATTTTACTTTAATCTTAACATTTGCTTTTACCAATCACTTCAGCTCCACAAAACAATCATTTTGGTGTTTAAATTGTGAATCTACGTCCAACCGTTGCAGAGATATTCAAAGTGCTAAACACAGTACGTTGTCCAATGTTATCCTTATGGAGAATAAATAAAATTTGATATCTCGATTATTTATGAATGTATATTGATGAAACTTGGTATGTGGCTTCATGTTTTACTGGTATATTGATATTTGCACAACAAATAAATTTGTTGTTGATTGTCCCCGTAGCAGCTAACCTGCATACTCAGCCCCAATGTTATTCTTATGGAGAATATGTAAAGTTTTATATCTCTCTTAATTATGAACATAAATTAATAAAACTTGTAATGTAGCTTCACCTGGATATTGATAATTGCATAAAAACTCATTTCTTTCTTCCCCGTTGCAGCAAACCTGCGTACTCAGTCCTAATGTTATTCTTATGGAGAATAAATAAAATGTTATAAATCAGTTATTTATAAATGTATTTTTGTGAAACTTTGTAAGTGGCTTTATGTAGGAGTGAGAAAAATATAAATGCATTGGAAATTCGCTGAGTACGCAGGTTTGCTGCGACGGGGGTATTTTAACGTTTTGATAGGGAACGATCCAAACCCTGGTCTTGTTACTATCTAAGGTCAACCTGTTCTTAGCGTCATTAATTAATAGCCTAATGACAAATGGCAGCTAGGACCAGTTTCGAACCTTCTCAAAATGTTATTCATCACTTTGGTGCATAACAACCACTGCGACACATTCACACCCACAAACAAGTGTGGTAAAGCCACTCTGACCCAAAAACGAGGCGTAAGTCGTAGAGTCGGGTGGTGGCGCAGCTTTGGAGCTCCGCCCTCCGCCCCACGTGCCTACAAAAGTCATCCTAAAACATTATAAATTCACGAACACCTAAGTCTTGCCTGTGCTACTGTACAAGTCCCATTGACCATCCCTGTATCATCAGTCACTGGGCCACAGTGAGGCAACATAATTGTTATTGCACAATCTTTGCCTGGCCGAACCAGTACACCTGTGCTACCAGTACCTAACACCGATGTAGCGTTGGCGCATCGCCCGCATTCTACGTTGTTTTAATGTGCTAGGAGGGGGCAATCCATCACATAGCCTGGATCTGGGAGTGTGTCTTAATTATTAGCCTATTTAAGGGGTATAAAGTCTTTTTCTAAGAAAATAATTGTTAGGCACAGTGTGCTCTAAGCTACAGCAGTTAATTAATTACGTACGTTGCTCATGACACTTAACAATTTTGTTAAATTTGACTGATCCTGAGAAAAGAGAACAAATCTGGAAATGGTGTTAAGATTCAATAAACTTATAATGGACCAGGTTGCCATTTGTTATTGGGATCTTTAAAAGGTAAAAAAACAGAAAGTAAGATTGTATATTTCCAGCAGGCCTAATGCTAGGTAACTTCTAGGCTAACTTTTTTTATCTGCAAATGCGTTACCTTACAATAACTTAAGTTATGATACTTAATAATAATAATAATAATAATATTTATTTGCCGAAAAACAATTATAAATTGTGTAGGCTTTTACAACAAAATATCTTAAGTCTAAACAAATATTGCACCTTAAATTTTCTATTTTTTCATGTTATCTTATTTTTTAAATTTTTTGGTTCTTTAAAAAATTCATCCAATGAAAATAAAGGATTGTTCATTATAATTTCTTTTCCTTTCTTAATTCTGTTCTTCCAATTACTTAAATTTTGTGAATTTTTTAATTTGATTTATGACTCCTCCCATCATGTATTGGGGCGAATTTTCATATATAGTGGTTCTGTGGATTTAATGTTGAATGATGAATTGTTTTCTAGTGTGATAATTATGATTATGTTGTAATTCTTTTATTTCACTTCGTTCATTTACATATAATTTCAAAATTTCTATAATATAAAGTCCAAAAATTGTTATTATTTGAGTCTTTTCAAAGAGTTTCCGACTTGGCTCATCGTGTTTGGCATGCATAATAATTCTTATTGCTCGTTTTTGTAATTTAAAAATTTTCTTTTGGTTCTCCTTAGATGTGCCGAACCATACAGGGAGGCAGTATAGTAATATACTTTGAAAATAAGAGTAATAAACAATTTTGCTGGAATATCGCTTTCATGGGGAAAATTAAATAGGTACCGTACCTACTGTGAACGTTTTATAAACTTAAGTTAGGCTAATACAAGGTGCACAACTCTAATCGTGGCTGAGCAACTAACAGTTGAGTGAGAGGGATGATAGACTTACAATTAAAAGCTACAGTTTTAAAGAAAGTAATAATGTAACTTGTACAAATTATTTTTTCAATTTTTGTTGGATACCTTACACAAATATAAGACAGTACTTCTCTTATGATAGGAGTAATAATTTCTCGGCGTATAGCCTAAGTTCTTAAGCATTGACAACTTCTGATGCGTGAGCACTTAAATCAGATCGCCTTGTCACAATGGCACCGCTGTATTAAAACCACATTGCCGATCAAATATTGAATTATAAGGAGTAGAATGTGACATCATAAAACAGCTGTTAGTATAGAATCAAAGCACAACACCTTTGATGACGTTTTACATAATAATTCCTAACATATTGTGAGTCGTGCTCTGGTCAGTGGGTTTTTTTAGAATGGAAACTATAGCCAGGCTATCTTATAATCACCCCTCTGAATTAAAGGCCTTTTAAGTCATTTATAAGGGCCGATATGTTATTTTATATTGTTAGGAATTTTTTCGCAATACGTGACTGCATAGCACATCATTACTTGGTACTTTGGTATTATACGGATGCCACCCTTATACAGCGCGCTGCGGCAGTTATGTTAGGATGGGTTATCATAAAAATGATTGTAGGACTTTCCTTGTTTCGTTACAAATCGAATAATACCTGATGAGTCATACTTCCGGCCGCCAAACCCCCTCCAAATAGGCCAAGGTCAGGTCGTTGCCGGAGCGCGCGCATCACCTGTCACCGCCTGTATCTGGGTCAGTGTCATGAGTGATTTATTGCCGTGCACTGCGTTACATTTGTTTTCATAATGAGTGACGTTCTTTTGGTGTGGGATTTACCTCGAAATGAAGAGGAAACCGTACGTATTTTTATGATAACCCATCCTAACATAACTGCCGCAGCCGCAGCGCGCTGTATATTTGGCGGAGTACATGCGGCGATCGGGTGTGGCTGCTAGCGGCGGCGACGCATTCAACATGATCCTAGCGGACATCGCTGCCTTTTGGGAGGCACAACACAAAGACCGCTCATCAGAATGATGTAAAATTTTTACAGTAAGTCAATAAAAGTACGTTTTTTCGAATTATGTAGTTATCCTTGGTATCCGGAAAAAATTTAACTTCCAAAATAGTGGCATCCGTATAATACCAAAGTACCCATTACTCCTTAATTTCTTTCGGTGGCCACAAAATTTTAGCAACAAATTATATAAATTCTGCTTCATGAGACATGGTAGGTTAAACACCATTAGAGCAATTTTCATAGTGAGGGTACCTATGGGTATGTAATTATTTACATGTTTATAATTTTCTGAAGTATCCAAATGAGGACATAAAACAACAAGTCATTAAATTCAAACTAGTGAATCAATATACCTAGAATCATAATTCCAATTTAAAGTTTGTATATTAGTTTAAAACATATATTTCCATTATTTAAAAATACTCTTCTGAATGATTTGTAAATCTGCTGACTATTTTTTATCAGGCTGGTAGATAGGCAAAGATATTAATTGTGCATTTAAATAACACGTTCACTTCGTTACAGCATATATGTATGTGATTACAGTGGTGCGTTACGAGACCTATGGTTCTCGTTTGGTGTAATAACGGCTGTCCGATACAAGACCTTGAGATCTCATTGCGCAGACGATCTTTCGCGCATCATAACATTGAAACGAACAGAAAATACCCTGTGGTGTATTTTGTGAACTAGCACACTGTTGCCAATTTACATCCTGCTCAGGATTTGAATATGACACAATAGTACGAGGCACCGAGATCTCGTACTACACATTTACGAGAAAAACGCACCACAAATCAATTTAGGTTATTGCAATAACAACAAACAACTTTTGGCGCAATGTTGTGAACGGAACATATTCAGTAGCTCCAAACGGTGCTCTGAGCAACTAAGCTTCATTGCGAGGTCTGTGGGTCTCGTGTCGTATAAAAGTAATCATTTATTATTTCGGTCCGTTACGAGATCTATAGATCTCGTTTGTTTTCATGGTTACCAATCGATCCAGCAATCAACAAGCTTTATGGACAATATATATCTTATTTCTCTATATCCTCTATGTAAATGTACATAGAGTTATCGACACCGTATCTGAGGGAAGAATATCATATTATTATGCAAGCGCACCAAATATAGGTTTTGGTACGAGACCTCGGGACCTCATGACGCAGTGAACGTGTTAAAGTTTAACCCTGAGTAGGTTAGTGTGCTAATAATGAAGTCCACTGCATAAACTTAGGCCCGAAATCTGTATCTATCTGATATTCGTATCTCTTGAACGGAACGTCACACAACTGAATAAAATACCGCAACTCTCGACCGGATGCTGAACAATAGAGACCAGCCATTAAGAATGAGACAAAACATGTCAAGTCGCTCGTCAACTGAATTTTGAGGTAAACAAACACAGTTTTGTCTAATGTAACCGTGAGACCATCAACATTATTTGGATATTTAACACTGGATAATAGACCGTACCGTAGTCTATTACCGGTATGTGACTTCCAATGACGATGGAATTATACCTTATTTAAATTGCTTATGCAACACCGTTTTTGTTGTGTTATCCAAGATTTTTCAATTTTCTGGAAAATTAATTTGCGACTTATTTTGTTTTTTGGCCCAAAATTTCCCTCGAGCTTGGCACCCCTGTATCTGACATGCAGTGTAACCTTGCGTATATAAACAGAACTAATACTTCCAACAAGCAAAGGCCGTATATGCTCCCAGACAAGGGTTTAGCACTGTATCAAGGGTTGGAATCCCTTCTCATTCAGTGGGTTTTCATGAACAGTTCCCACTCTTCATGAGCGTGAAGTTGGCGGGAGGGCTCGAACTTAATATTGGTGGGCAGCAAGGGTGGAAGTTAGCTAGGTGGACTCTTTGTGAGTTGAATATGTGATCAGATACTTTTTTCTATTCTCAATATGTTTCTGTGTTCCTGAAACACCTTTTTTGAGTTTCAGATGTTCAGGCTTCCAAAAAATAATCTATGAAACGACTCAAATGTGAAACCACACTCCTTTCTCAAGTGAGGGTCTCAAAATTTTGTTTAGCATACTTCCCCTATAGAGAAGTATTGAGTAAGTAATTGATAAGACCTTTAAGCATGATGACTTTTTTGATCTGAGGCCCCAGATGCTGAAAACACTAATTGTTCAAATTATTTATATTTCCCTAGGCCTAAACGAGATAACTTGAAAAAAAAACATCTGATTTAGCCGTAAGTGAAATTCAGCACAAATGATTAAAGTGGCATTCATGGCTTTAAGTTTGAGTACCAGAAAGATAGGGCCATGGGAAGGGGATTTCATAAGAGTTTACAATTTAAAAAAATAAGAATTTTTAAATAATATTTTTCCATTTTAAATCCAAAATTGTTAAAATCCAATAGGCTACCTATTGATTTTGACCATTTGGTAGAACTTCAAATAACAAATAATTTAGTGTCGTGAATCAATGTGTGTTCTTGACAAAAAGTTTTGTAGCAGGATAAAACCAAAGTCACACTCGAAAAAGGGAAGGTTCTCAAATATGAACATCAGTTGAAATTCTTCAAGAAAGAATCAACTAATGCCGATATGCAGGGTTGTTATTTTGTTTAATTGCCATAAAGCATTAAGGATGAATCACACTTTAAATGATCTAAATTAAAAAACATTCTTAATAGAGTTATATATAAGATTTTAATTAATCTCCATAAGAATAACATGGGGACCGAGTACCCAGGTTTGCTGCTATGGGAACCATTGGCGAAAAATCGGTTTCTTGTGAAAACAACAATAAAACACAACCAGATAAGGTCGCATACCGTACCAAGTTTCATCAGTGTATGTTCATAAATAAGCGAGATATAAAATATTTATTTTTCTCCATAAGAATAACATTAATTAGACAACATACTGTGTTTAGCACTTTTGATATCTCAATAACCAACTGACTTAGAGCAATGATCAAAACATCAAATTTGTTTAAGCTGAATCCAATGGGGAAAAATGAAATTTGATTTAAATTTTTGGGGTAAGTTACAAAACCCCCCTTCAGATGGTGCGATTCGTCTGGTTTTCAAACTCGTTCAAATAAATGGTACGGTACTCTACTCATTTGTACAAAGTTTCATTAAGATCGGACCTTTTTTACGAGAGTTATCGTGCTTACAGACATATAAATAGGTATATAACTTATACATATATACAAATTTGAACAAATTGTGTTTTTAGCATCTAGGGACCTCAAAACAAAAAGTTATCATGGTCTCGGGCTTAAGTCTTACCATGAGACCTACGATAATAGCTTCTTGCCTATAGAGGAAATTCGCTAAAAAGAGTTTTAAGATTTTATTAGTATAACTAGTGGGTATTGTTAATAGGGTTGTCAAAACTAATTAAAAAGGGTCAATAGGTAAATGAGATGAGATGGGATGTCTCTGCTTCTAGTCTGGTATCAAATTTAAATACTAAATTTAAAAAAAAAACTATGATATGGGAAATTTATAGGTGAAAAAGCATAGTTTATGCATCATAAACTTATATATTTTTGTGACTGTATTTAAGGCCTAAAGTAATATATATATATATATATATATTCCTGAAAGAGCAAAAATTTCTCGTACCGGTAGTGTTATTAGAGGTGATTTAAATAGGTTCCGTAACGTGAAATAACTAAACGGTTTTGATTACGTAATAAGAACAAGTTTATACAATTTAAGCCAGAACCTACACGTCATTTAGGGAACCAGTTTATTCATGGTCAGTTGACAGTTTTTGTATTTAATAATGCAATAACACACTTTATTTCAACAAAATAATGTAACAAGTTTACAATTAATTGTATAACTTGATGTATCTAATAGTTAAATTTTTTATGGTCCTGTATCAAAGTCTGTTATAGAAAGAGAAACCGTTGATATTTCAATTGTTGGCAATAGAATTTCCGCCTGGCGTGGTGGTTTTGGGCTATATTTGGACAATGTACCAGGGACAGGTTGCAGGCCGTTTCCATTAATCTAGGACTCATGTGATGGTAACTTGCCCCGGGTAAAACTGTCCCGGAAAGGTTTGAGTCGTCTCTTGTGATAAAACCTGCCCCTCCAGGTGTTTCCATTCTTACAATTGCGGTAACATTTTACCTTCTCATGCGAAGACTCATGTTGTGACATGACACAAATTTGTCCTAGTGGAAATGGGACTTAAAACTATTAAATCAAGCTGCCACTGTATAAAATACCTATAACATCATCTACCTAGTTTCTGAAGCAAATGGGCACTGCCATCAATAGGTCTAGTCCATAGCCCCGTATTGGTCTGTAATTTTGTTCAAGGGTTAAAAAAGGAAATATTGTACCATAAAGTAACTAAACATTTTTTCAGGTTCCTTTCTTTTTGCAATTGAAGCCTTTTTAGTGTGACAAATGCCAGGGTAAGTAAGAGTTATTGTTATTGTTCTTAGTCCTATTCATTAGTTTAAAAGTTTTTCTTCTAAAATCCGCAATATAACAATGTGTGCCTTAAGGTAGGACTGCTAACAGGTTGTTAGTTCTATTTACAGGTTTGTTGTAACAAGTTAAATTTAACCATGATGACAGGAATTAAAAATGAGTGCAACAAAAATTGCAGTATTAACGGACAATAACTTAGTTTACGTGTTATTAATTTGTTACTTAAATGAGAATAATACATTTTAATGATTTTTAACAAATTGTACAGGGAAATTCTGAGAAGTCAGTATTATTGCGGTGTTAGATAATCTGACTCCGAGTGAAAAATAAGATATCAGAGAATATCATTTTAACGAGGAATGATATCCTCGATATCACCGAGGAGGAGGATCCTCGATAGGATATTTTATGAGGAATGGTCTTTGGCCCGCCATTTTCGGAGTTATTTTCACATTAGTAAATACCTCTTGATGTAATTACACCTTTACAGTCTTTGAAACGAGTGTTAAAATATAATATGTTTGTTTATCAACTTAACAATATTCTGCAACATTTGTTTATTCAATGTACTTTCAATGGCAATAAGTGTACGGTACGCTAACTTTTACTGACAGTTTTGTCGTAAAGAGTGTGATTTATTAATATACTTTTTATTGTATTCTCTGTTTAGTTTCTGTTTTGTTGTTATTTTTTGGTTAACTAGGCCTATATTGATCTATTGTATAGGCTACATGTAGTTTATTTATTTTTTGTTGTAAAATTTACTGTTTTGTCTTGGTGAAAGATATTTATATGTTCATATTTTTCTCGGGAAAAAATATTTGAATTGATTTTATATTTGAATTAGTTTAGTTTCCCACTGTTTGTCCTAATGACCGTGCAAAGTTTGGTTCCAGTGTATTCGTCCGTTACTGCGTTACGTGATTTTAAAATTTGCATAAGGCCTGATCTTGGCGAGCTCCCACTCAATAAATTATCTATTGCTAAGAATCAATGCACTGACTTTAGAACCATTAATATTTATAAACCATACAAGAAAGCACTTTCAAATTGAGTTCAGAATAATCTTCTATTCTTTCCAGTAGGGTTAATAAACATTCTTGACTGTCTAAAGCCTAAGATATTCCCCCACGTTTAATCTTTAATCCTCTACCATTATTGGATGATTCCTTTTCCAATGTAGATAGATAGATTTAGGTGCCACTGAAAGGCTCCATCCTTAATTCCTTGCAAATTCATCCCCCCTTTCGTTTCTCTCTACTCCTGGTGTATATCCTGGTTTCCTGACCAGTACAAAATTATCCTTTACCAGAACTTACAGTGATTTCTCGAAGCGCTGCACTAATCTGGATTCCACAGTGGCATCTAGTGGATTCAGCGCAGCCTGGCTATTGGATTGGATGTAGATTCTTGCCTCCTAAGCCGTTTCTCCAATTTCGAATCACAAACAATTGTTAGTTTCAAAATCCTAAAATAGTAGTTTCAAATAATAGTTGTGTAATAGTGTTTTCTCTGAATCCAAAGTGTATGTATTTGAATCATGCATGCAATTTATTGGGCGTTTTTGTTTGACCTGAACTCTACATGCATCAAAATATGGGGAAAAAATGTCATCCAAGGTGTTCCTGAATATTACAAAGAGGTATGACAGTCCCTGGTTCTAATAGAACAAATTTGAAAGGAATTGTTTGTCTGCAATTGGTGCCGTAGTAAACCTTATGAATTTTTCTAATCAAAACATGTTTAAATCAATTAATCATCTGGTCAAATAAAATCCCCCATATTCATATGAATTAGTATCCAATAAGATTATTCTAGAATCTAGAAGGCTGCAATATTTCAAATTTAATTATATAATTTTGCTCAAGTTGTATTTTACCGATTTGCAAGCAGATGGAAGACGAGAATGTGGAAAACGAAAAGACGTTAAGTAATCCTAAATCTGTTCATGCCTCCAATACTAATAAAAAATTTAGGCTTTCAATAAAAGTTAAAAGATTGGTGTCCAAAGCGTTCTAAATTTCTATAGGCTATGTAAAATATGATAATAACATCTAGCTACAGTAAGTATTAAAAATATTTTTATTTTCCGTATAGTTCCACTTTGAGATGATGAAACTATCATTGATGACTCACCTTACTGATGGTTATTTGAAGGTTATCAGGTACTGAAACAGGTTTATGATGCTGTTCAGTTGATTGTAGACTTTTATTGGAGAGGGGACACAATGGTGTGAATACCATAGAGTTTGGCTTTAAGTTTTGCTTAGCGGATAGTCGTTTCGAAAATGTTTGTGTTTCCTTAGTTATGTAATGTTGGTGTTTTATTTTGCTAATTCTCAAAGATTTATGGCTTTTCTGCTCATTAGTTGAAGAAATCATTCAATCTTCTATGATAGTTAACATACATAAGTTTTAATATGTAGTAAACTTAGGGCCTTGTTGATTTATATTGGTATTCTTTTATATCAATTTATTTATTTATTTTAATCAATTATTTATTCTTTTAAATTATTACATTGTCAAATTATTAAATAAACACTGTACTTCTGGGAAAATGGAACAATCGGGTGGATTTAAATAATTTTGGGGAATACATATTTTCCATTTGTACATACTGTTTAAGTCATTCTACTGTCAGATCTTTGGAAAGTGTTGTTTTACTATTGTGATTAAGTGGTTTTTAATTTAATTAAAATGTAAAAGAAGCTTTTGTCAATGATTACTGAGTTAATAGATTTACTGAAATAGACCTAAATGAAGTTGAAATATTATCTGAAGTGGCAAGATCTGAAGCAACAGTAAAATAATATTCAAGACAGTAGTGAAATAGTGTACTACTTACTGCAGGGCAGACCGACTGGGGGACCGTTGTTTGAGTTAGTTGTGTAAACAGCTGATAAGAGTGTGAAGTGAGGCAACAACAGTGGGAGCGAGAGGCTGATCGCTACTCAACTCCGCTGATAACTCGTGATAACTGGCTGTCGTAGTGGAGTCAATCGGTTGATCTGTGAGTCATCTGCTAAATTGAATTCAGTTCGCAATCTCGGGTGTTCAGTGAACAGTGGAATGTCAAGACCGAGGAATCCGGATTTGAGCCCTGAACCGGTGGAGCTTCCGAGTTTGCCACACAGCAAACTTTACCTCCGCAGGAGGAAGGACCTGGACGATGATTATGAGGATATTGATGAGGTAAAACCCCAGCCTACTGAAGAAGTTCACAGGCCTCCATCGCGGACCGTGAGGAACGCTAAGGTCGAGTTTGCTGGTGTTCGCGAGTATAAGGTTGATGCCGGGCCAAGGAGTGAACGTGTTTTTGATAGGTAGGCCCTTATAATTTATTTTTGAAAAAAGCCTGTTTACTGAGGTAACGTTTGTTTGTTTTTCTAACAGCATAAACCATCACTACTGGATATGATGGATTCTAAGTTTCCATCAACAGCTGGATAACAGCTGGATAGTTTTGTGTTGCTGGATGGGGTTTCTAAGTTTTTGTTGTGTAATTGGTTTTTTTTGATACTGGGTTAAATAAATAAATTCAAAATTTTTCTTATTCTTAAAACTGAAAATTGAGTTATTTTTGTAATAGAACATTTATTTTCTTAAACAGGAATGCTATTATTAATGATTATTTTACTCGATAAATTGCATCTAGTTTTCGTTGCTTAAATCCAATGATTCAATCTAGGAACCAGTATTCATCAAACCTCATTGGAAAAAGTAATAATATTGTGTTTACTGAGTGGATATTTGTGGGAAAATTAAATTTATTTTAAGTTCAAAGTTTAAAGGTACCTTGCATTTTAGACCCATAAGCTCAAACCAGATTTTTAAAAGGTTTAAAATATAAATACGTAAATAAATTCCACTTATCAATGCTGGAGGAGTAGGGACTTTTTGGCATTTATGAATGAATTAAATAAATGAATGGGTAAAGTGCTTTATTTTACAATAGATATTCTTTTGCTGACAAGTAGGACATAAACAATTATTCAGTGGTATTACGATTGTCTGTTTTGATAGAAACTCCTGGTTACAAATTATCATAACGCCCTCAAAGGTCAAAGCATAGTCAAAAGACATATTCACTTCTCAAGAAAACCAAAATATACATTTAAAGTATTCTTATCAAAGTAATATTTTTTTTCTCTTTAAAACAGCCAAGTACAAAAAAATGAATGTTAACGTGCTAATTTGTAATATCCTTTCAGAGAAAAAGGTAAATGATAAACTTGCAAGTTAGTGTTATAATTATTAGGTGTGTAATCAATTATTCAAAGCAATTTCACCAAGTAATTCCTTAGTTAATTGCCCATTTTTATTTGTAATAATTAATACCAACATTAACATAATATTAACAATTCAAAACTCTCTATCATAAACAGTTATTTTTTTAATGCATAAGTTAATACAAATATAAATAACGTGAGATACAACAGAATGAAGAGATAATCAATCATTTCATTTGTATGTCCACTAGTAAACTCATGATCCCCAAAAATAGGGAGCAGACAATTGAATAATTAATAGCTGTCAACAGCAACATCGTAACTGCTGTCGCTGACTAACCAGTTAAGGAGCAGTTGTCTATGTCATGCTGTCAGTGTAGTAAGTGATACGTTGATGAAAGTATAGCAATTTTTTGTTCCATTGGCTTAGGTTCCCTCTAGTCTGATATCAGATTTCCCTGTAAGTAATTTCCCTTCTGTTTATACCTTCCATTTATAAACACTATCAATTACTTATGATTTTAAATGTTTAATTTTTTATTATTTCTCTTAACAATGATAGATGTAGCATAACGTATTTTTTCTATTTCCTGCAAATATAATTGTGTGAAAAGCAGTGAAAAGGGTGAGGTACTCATTCCCAGACACAGACCAATAGTCTATTAATTATTTGGTAATTAATGTTATGTTGTGTTAATAACTGCGATGTTCACTGTATCAACTGTATTTATTTTTGCTGAGGAAATAATTTTGAATTTTAACCCCCTAGGTTTGATTTAAGGCCTTCGAGGCTATTTTTAGCTTCTACTACTTCTAATCTTATATTCTGAGGCATAACTAGGATAACTAACTTTGGATACACTTTATTATGTTTTTCTCATTTCAAATTGTTAATAGAATCATTTGGGTTTGCGATCTATTATTCTTTGTCTTTTGCAGGGTTACTATGAATGTGGGCAATATGTTCTGTTCCCGATGTGGGGATGGATTTGAGCCCCATGAGAAAATTGTCAACTCCAACGGTGAGCTGTGGCACACCCAGTGTTTTGTGTGAGTAGTGCTGCTTTCTAGTCTTAAAAGTACCGGTAACATAGTTTGTAAGGTAAATTAAATTTTATGTCGTAAGATGCATAGTTGCAAATGATTAACCCTTTTAGTTACCAATTTCCAGTTACACAAACATCACTAGGCATTGCCAATGAATACAGAGTGTTATAAGAAGAACAGGTCTCGTGTTCAAAATTCTGCCGCTTATTTGAAGTTGGCGTGCTGGAAATCCATTGTTTTGCGCCCCGCCACTTTGAAGCGCCTCTAGCACTGCAGACCGATACCGAAAACACGAGTTGTTACCATGGTCTTCACTCTTGTAGTAGGTCGGGGTCGGCTGTAGCGGCGGTCGGGGGGGGGGGGGGAGTGGCTGGGTAGACAGCGCACGCTGCCTCATGGCCGAGCGCAAAACTAACACGGCAAGTTTCAAATACTGACAGACTCTGGCCCATAAGACATGTTCTTCTTATAAGACTCTTCATTCATTGGTATTGCTGACAAGGGCTGCAATCTATGTTATGATGTGTGGGAAAAATTGAGGCGATGCCATAACAACAAAAAGATAGTCATGCCTAATCATGTCATGGTAAAAAGTTGAGAGATTAAATATGCTTCATTAGGTGTTGCATAACTAATCCTATCTTAAAGATCTTCGTTTTAAACTGTAATGTCACTGTAAACCATGTGTTATTTTTGGGAAGTAATTGTTTCTTTGGGAAAAATTGGGATAAGCAGCTAAAGCATTGGCATCTAAAGTAACTAGGTCAGATGAGCATAGCAACCAGAACAAGATTTACCCACACATTCAATAATTTAAGGTATTATTATTAGTGCTTTTTAGCTAATATGTGTGTGTTTTTATCTTGTCGCTGTGCTCAACTGAACCAGTAGCTTCAGATGAATTTAACTTAGCTGTGTATCCAGGGGTGGACTGACTCGCCAGGACACTGGGAAGGATCCCGGTGCGCCTTCCCTATAATGGCGCCCTCCACGACGGGGAAATAAACAAATATTGATACACACAATCTGAAACAGTTTATTTAAATTTTGATTATAATTTAAATAAATGTCACATTGAAATAAATAATGTTTCATATTAAAATTAATTAATTTAAAACTTTTGTTTTTGAGGTTAGTAAACTATACCGGGCATTGGCCTATCAAGCGCACTGAGCCCATAACATGTAGAGCTCAGTGGTCAAGCGGCATATGTTATCTTCCAGCTGACTATCGACTGCAGCTTAAAGCTTGTTGGGCTAGTGTGTTATGAAATGATAAATATGGTGAATGAGCATGGTGGTATTGTTGGGCACTTATATAGACTCTTCAAGATTATTATTTTAAAAAGAGTAGTTTTTAAAAGGTAAGTAGGCCTAGATAATCTAAATTTCAAAACCAGTATGAATCACCATACACTTTATTGTCTTAACCTAAAGGGAAATTAAGATATCAACAAGAGAAATTAGTTGACTAGTTGGGAAATTAATACATAGGACAATCTACAAATGATGTAGAAAAAGTAATGAATTAAGAAGATTCCTTCATGTTTAAAAGTCAGATTGTGTGTGTTGCGAGTTTTATATAAATGCAGATGATTATTTTGTAGTTTTTGTTAGATTGTCACACAACAAGTGGGTTCAGACGGTCTGTAATAAGTTATTTTGTGATCCGTAACTCGAGGCACGGACATCATCGGTGATCTCCTCTTCATTTTAGGTTTTTTATGCTCTATGGACCATTTTTTCTGACAGTCTTCTTCTAATGTCAGGCAGATGTAAATACATTTATTGTTTGATCTCTCAGTGTTATAATTAGGGTTAAAATTCAAGTTCAAAGAAATCAGTGAAGTGAGAATCACCATGATGAAAGTTGCAGTAGCTTGTATCATGCTGTCCCCGTAAACTGCAGGGTATTACATCCCCTCCCCCTCCGCAACAAAATTTTCTTCCAATATAGTGGCGCCCTCATGATCTATTTCCACCGCCCTTTTCATACCGTCAGTCCACCCCTGTGTGTATCCCACCTTTTTCCATTGAAACTCCTAAACCAAATGCTTTTCTTTTGTGAACTTCACGTTAGAGTAAATAATTGGCAATTTTGGTAAGTGAATTTGTCAAAACGCTTGACTTTAAATGGGTTGACATATCTGTAATATGTTTTACTCCATACATCCTGGTTGTGATTGCTGTATTTTTGTAACTTTGTTTCCAGTTGTGCTCAGTGCTTCCGGCCGTTCCCGGATGGGACGTTTTACGAGTTTGAAGGAAGGAAGTACTGTGAGCATGACTTCCACGTCCTCTTTGCTCCGTGCTGTGCCAAGTGTGGTATGTATCTTATGGTTGTAAGTTTTGTTAAAGGTATTTACTACCCTCTCCCCCACACAAAAAATACTTAATTACGTAGGTGGGGATGCAGGGGTATTAAGTTGTGGTTCTTCCATCTTAAAGAATCTGAAATTTGATAACTGACGTAAAATTCCAGGAAATTATGGAATATTTGGAATATTTATCACTGTCGATGATTTTTGTTTTTAATTTTGAAATTTTTTCTAGTTTTGCTGATAGTAAAATTTATTTTCAATTATTTTAATGAGAAATTACATTTTCTTGTATTTAGTATTGATTTGTTCATTCAAGATGAAATTATGAAATGAATATTGTTTTGTAAGTAGCTTGTTTATCAAAGCATTTTAAGTTGTTTTCCATTTTTACCAAGACACTAAATGTAATTCAAAAAAATGGCAGTAAACCAAACCAATGTTATCTTATCCAAACATCTTTATCTGCCATGGTAGAGAGGACTGTATGAGAAATCGGAACCATTATTATCGGTACCTGTGATCATACAAGTGTAATAGATAATGTCAGTATCGTTGGAATCATAAAAACGTTCAAGGACTGAGACGGGTCTTAAGTCCTACATACAAAACTGCATTGTGTAGATTGCTAAAGCAATCTCTTTGCAGCAAACAAGCTTAGTCAACACATTTGTAATGGAATTTTATTACAAAGTAAATGTCTCTCCGAAAAATTGTACTGGTACATCATTTTACAAATAGTTAATGCAATAAATCTACTGAAGTTAGGCCCCTGATTATTTTCAAATTTGTTGAATATGAAGATTTGCATTGAGTTTTTTACATTTTATGTTGATAAAGCTGTAAAACAGGGTTTTTGCGGTCAGGGGAAGTCAGAAAAAGTCAGGGAATAGATATTTGGTCAGGGAATGTCAGGAAACCTAGAGATGAAGCTTATTTTGTTACGTATCGACTCCACAAAGTAAAGAAAATACATTTGTAGGTAATAGACAATATTCATTACAATTCCACCTTAACGCTACTTCACAAAATTAAATTTGTTATCTTTGTAAAGTGTCAAAATAGGTTATGTGAGACATTATCACAACAAGAATAACTTCCTGCGAGTCATCATATAAAATTTACTTGACAATACGGTAGGGGTGGGCGAGTACTCAAGATTTTGAGTACCTGTAGAGTATTTTCTAATACTCGAAGGCCGAAAGACTATTAGAGACTACTCGAAAATTCGAGTCGAGTAGTTGTTTACTCCCGCCGTTTATCCCAAATAGTTGAAAATGCAAAGCTACTCCTGCCCTTTACCCACGTTTACGCCGCTAACCAATATTTAACAAAATAAGTGACTGAAATAAAGAAAAATAAGTCTAACATTTATTTTTAGCTCACATGAAAGGAGACAATTACAGGTGGGTTATTTATGGATACCTGTGAGTTAAGATAAGTAAGAGAGGGGCACAGGGGATGTTTGGGTCAGGGTAAAAAAATCACTTTCTTCTTAAAATGTTCTGGTTTTGATAAACTAACCCAAAATTGTTGTATGGATATATATTTTTAATACTTGTATTTTGTTTGTTATGGTTGTTGAAAACAATATATATATATTTCATTTAAATCATTATTCATTCATGGTAAAATTAAGGTTAAAATCAAATAAATAATAACATTAATAATTCAATAAAAATGTTATGTTTATAATTAAAGTTTGTAAAAAAATATGTAAAAAAAAATAAATCAAAATAATTAAAATGTGTTTTTTTTACTTTTTAAAGAACTACTCAACTCGACTCGATACTTGAGTAGTTTGGTTCAATACTCGACTCGACGTGACTCGAGTAAAAAAAAAACACTACTTGCCCACCACCCCTATTCAAATGATAGTAATACTAAAGTGTAAGCCTTAGTAACTGATGTAGGGGACCTACTATGGTTCACATAAACAGAAAACCCCTACATTAGAGCCTAATACTTAGCAACTACAATACTGTAGTTCACAAAAATATGAGAAACCCTCTAATATTATAGTGTAAGCCTTATTAACGGTAATACTATAGTTCAAAATTCAAACCTATTTAAGACTATAGTTCACATAAATAGGAAACCCCGTCATAAGCCTTAGTAATTGAAGTGCTATAGTTCACATAAGTGGAAAACCCCCTTTTGGGTCCTTCAAAACTTATTACAGTCCTTTTTCCAAAAGTCCTTTTCGTGACCTTGATCTTGGTAGACACGTGTATCGTAACCTAACCTAATGAATCAGGCTGTGTAGAAGGTCGCTGTATGGCCTAGTACATTTCTCACCTCCCGGTGATGATTTGCAGGGGAGTTTGTGATCGGCCGGGTCATCAAGGCTATGAACGCCAACTGGCATCCCCGCTGCTTCCGCTGTGAGGAGTGCAGCAAGGAGCTGGCTGACCTGGGCTTCATCCGCCACCAGGGCCAGGCGCTGTGCCACGACTGTCGGGCCCGCGCGAGGGCCACCGGGCTGGGCCGGTACACCTGCCACAAGTGCCAGTGAGTACGGTCAACCATGTTCTGATATGGATTTGATTACTTCTGCTAAAGAGTGAGTCATACATAGGTGCCTCATACTAATGTTTTTTTTTTCTACAAAATATCCAGTTTAAGAATAAAAATACATTTCCAAGCACTACCTATGATCAGACATTTATTTACATTGTGCATCATTTGATAACAATATACACTATACTGTGTTCCACGTTCAACGTCCAGTACAGGTCTTACGGGAGATGGCCATGTTACGAGGTACGTCCAGAAAGTAAGAAAGTACGTCCGTTTGAAAATAAAAATAAATCAAATGCAGATACAAGAAAATAATTTATTTTACCAAATTCCACAACTCTTGACTCCATCTTTTAACATAACCCATGTGATTTTCGAGGGATTTTTCTTACCGTGGCACAATTTTTTGTGTGCCCTCCTCATACAGCTTTGCCGCCTGATCCTTCAACTGTGTGGTAACATCATCTTTTAGCTCATCATCGTTGTTGAAGTGTTGATCACCATGGAAACGTTTCAGACCATCCTGCTTACAGCCCTAACCTCGGTTCTAGTGACTTTGACTTTCATTTCTTGTTGTATCTGAAATTTGTCCATGGTGATCAACACTTCAACAACGATGATGAGCTAAAAGAACATGTTACCACACGGTTGGAGAAACAGGCGGCAAAGCTCTATGAGGAGGGCACACAAACACTTGTGCCACGGTACGAAAAATATCTCGAAAGTCTCGGGGGTTAAGTCAAAAAATGGAATTCTGGAATTTGGTACAATAAATTATTTTCCTGTCTTTGATTTATTTTATCATCAAATGGAATTTAATTCTGGACATACCTCATATTGTCATGTAAAGTATCTTTTTTCTTATCTGAGCTGAGTACCTACATTGTTGGTTATGTGGCTTGCATCAACTGTTCCCGCGACCTGTGTGAAGGCACTGAAGTAAATGGTTTCAGGTTAGTGCAATTTGAATTGCCTCTGATTTACATTGCTTATGGGTGCTCCATATTGCACAGTGAATGTGGAACAGAGGATAGACAGCAGAGAGGTGAATCAGCGACGCCCATTTGCTCAAGTGATGGTATGGATACTAAATGGAACTTAGTAAGTTCACAAGCTAATTTTTTGCTACACTAATCAGCAAGTTACTACATTTTGCCTCAGAAACCATGCTGCACCTCAGCTGCAGTTCTCAATTTGGACAAATTTAAATATTACAAAACCCCCATAGAATTATTAATTTGCGCAGCTCCTAAAAAGGCCTTTGATACATTCCTTGTGTTACCGTTCCAGTGGCATGATCGACGAGAAGCCCCTGCGTTTCCGCGGCGAGGTGTACCACCCGTACCACTTCAACTGTACATCGTGCGGCGTGGAGCTCAACTCTGACGCTCGCGAGGTCAAGAGCCGTCCGGGCTTCACTGCTAATGACATGGTTAGTGTTTTTAAACATCAGAGTTCTTTCGTGAAATAAGGGCTTATTCAAACTAAAGAGCCACCGGTATTTGTTTCCTTTGTTACTAAATTTAGACTACAATTTCCTCTACAACCAACAAATTCCTCCCTCTGTCCTATATATTCTGTTGATCTCGAACCTATTTTCTATTTACGCTCTCTGTAAAATGCAATTATTTATGTTTTTCATTAAGTTAAAATATATTTTTAACTCAAATAAATTATGTTTGAAAATTATTTTTCTGAGTTGCCTGTGCCAAGTGTTACTGCTAATAATTTGTATTTGAACGCTTAAAAGTCCTGATAGCCGTTATAGGCATTTGAATCTGTTACCTAAAATGTTGTTACAGTAGAAATCCAATTATCCGAACCCCAATTATCCGAACCCCAATTATCCGAATATCCAATTATCCGAATCGATTTTGAGTGAAATAATAGAAATATAAAAATCAAGAAAATAACAGCGGGAGCGTGTGTAGCGATAATGTGCCGTGAGCGCTAAAATAAATGCCCGCGCTGTTACCTTCCGGACGATATTTTCGCAGGGAACAATGAGTCATACCCCCTTCCTGCCCTGCTCATCATCAGTCGCTACTGTTCTTTCACCGAGATTATCGTCCGAAATGAGTACAAAATGTAAACGTGTTGTCCTTTCGCTAAGTGATAAACTCACTTTGCTCGAGATGTTCAAGTGAAATAACCATCATCGAACAGTGAAATACGTACAGTATGTATTGAAAAGAGCAACTGTATATACTGTATTCAATTTAACTCCTGTAATTTAATTTTTATGACGTATATTCTTGATACAGTTCGCTCACTTTCTGTTCACTACATTTATAATAACTTTGTCGATGTCGATAAAATTCTGATTTTTTATGTATGGTGATGTTTTTTGCTTAATTCCCGAGGTATACCTGATTATCTGAATTTCTGCATATCCGAATTGGCCCGATCCCCAATTAATTCGGATAATTGGAGTTCTACTGTAATTACAGTTTAAGCAATTGACCCTTTATGTACACTGGCGGTCTGGTTCAGACTTGGTGTAACCTGATAATCTAATATATAACTAATTTTTTCTGCAGATAGGCTATAATACCACTCAGTCCGTAGCTAGTCTGCTAGTCTGATCATTGGCTGTGTTGTCTAAGGCGCCACCTTTCTAGCTAGGGGTAACACTTGGATCAAGGGTTCAAGTCCCGTCACAGTCGGTGGTCTTTTTGTGCAACTCATGAAGTATCACCTGTGGCAGAGTTGGAAGGGAGGGTGGATCTTAAGCAAACGGTGGATGGTGTGTGTTCAAACTTATGGGATGGAGGAATGCTTTAAGTTAAATATCTGAACTGGTGTTTTGCTACTTTTTACCTATCATTACTATATCCACCGGAAGCACATTTTTTTAAATTAATTGAAATGTTCAGGTTTTCAAAATGTCTAGCAAATTTCAATTACTCGATTCACAAGCTTGAGTGAGGTTCCAAGGGTGAAGTTATATGTTGGCAGTACTTTATGCTGAACACTTTATTTTAAGTAAACTAATATTTATTGCATTAATATTATTTTAGTCTTTATCGTCCATTTTCATCAGCAACCATTGTACAAACAAAAGCGCAAGTAGGATCACCAAAAAGGGCAAAGAAGCTGTATTCTTTTTTGATAAGCCACAGGTGTATTACAAATGTTATGTTTGTGACAGAATGAGCTCTACTGCTTGCGATGCCATGACAAGATGGGTATCCCGATATGCGGTGCCTGTCGGCGGCCCATAGAGGAGCGAGTCGTTACTGCTCTTGGAAAACATTGGCATGTTGAGGTAAGTTTTTTAAGTTATTTTTTAACCAGGTTAATGAATAAGGATTAGTAAATTTCCATCATACTATATTGCTTTTAAGAAAATAATCAGCTTTGTTTATGCCTTAGATTCACTAGTTTAATTAATTACTCACTAAGCCAAATCTAAATGCTTATTAAGCCTATTTTTAGAACAATGTGGCCTACTTTCCAATTGTAGTATGAAAAAATCGAAGCGAGTTAGTAATATTGCAAAATGATGTTGCATGAATTTTAGCAAAGCTTTTACTTTGATGTGACAGTACAACGTGTAGGAATACAGTATGTAAGATACAGGAAGAATATTTAGAGGTGTGCGTTGGATATGAAACGTTATTTTGTATTGAGTTGGTGTTATTGGTTTTACGAGGAGAGGGGGCAGTGATTGTAACATTTTGTCTTGAGTGTCAAAAATGTTCATGGAAACTCTGTGTAAAGGATACCTATTATTTGTCAGTACAGTGTAATATTTGTTAGTCCGATGTCTGCTAATCTGACAAGGGCGCAACAATGCAGTTCCCGGGAGTGCAAGAGAGAGTGTCGCTATGGGCTCGGCAGGGCATGGGCACTGGGCAGGGACGAATTTTCAAGTCCAACAACGGTTTATATTTTCTAAGATTAGCCTGCATTGCAGAACTATATTTTAATTTTTGTTCCTTTCCTTAAATTGATGTTTATTGTGTTAAATAGGTTATTAAGCATCTGTGTTTGAATCTACCTATATCACCCATCTGCGTGTTTGGGTTATTACCCATCTGTGTTCTTTCTTGACCTTGTTTAGATGAGCCTACCCTCACCAAAGAGGCTATTTAGCATTGCTTGTATGGTATCCTTGAAAATCCATAATATATGGTAACTGATAAGACTAAGGCAGTTATCTAAGGCTCTGGTATTTTGTCAGTTATCAAAAGTATACTGTATTTAATTATTTTTCCAAGTGCTCTTATAGGCCTGGAAAATCTGGCAACGGCCAAAGAACAATTTCAGGAATAAGCCATATTCTCAAACAGACAAGTCAAGATCAGTCAGAGATGATCAGAGAACTTAAAAAATAACTCTGTACTTCAATAAATGCTGTTTTAGATTAGAGTTAATATTGTTTAAAATCAAAATGTGAGAAACAAATTTATTGGTAAAAAAACCGCTAAACGAAAGTAAGACTTTCCAGCTTTGCAGACATTATTAGCTAAAATATCTGTATGTTTTTCAGCACTTTGTCTGTGCCAAGTGTGAGAAGCCGTTTTTGGGACATCGTCACTACGAGAAGAAGGGTTTGGCGTACTGCGAGACCCACTACCACCAACTGTTCGGAAACCTTTGTTTTGTTTGCAACCAGGTCATCCAAGGAGATGGTACGTCTGAATGCTCATTTTATTTCAGGCCCTACATACGATGAGATACTTAATGAGACAGACAAATTATTATTATTTATTTTAAACTACCTGTTTTAGTTGCTAAATTCTGATTAATATTAATCAATAGCCTATTGAACATAAAAAAAGATTTTTTTTGTTTTAAGGTTGTATCTGGACATTTGGTGTATTGGTAGACCTCTATAATATTTGTATGTAGATAGTTCTATTGTTAATGATTTTTGTAGTTACTCCCTCCCCGCTTGCTTTCTTTTTTTATTATTAGATAAACTATAATAGAGTTTAAAATTGTAGAAGCTACAAAGTCAAGCGTTAACTCATGTATATGGCCCGTATAAACATATGCCGTAGATTATTTCTTTATAGCAATATCAATCACGAGAGTGTCATAAAACTATCTTTTTTAGTGACTTTGAAGCTTCTATTGTTCTAGACTCCATTATAACCTGTTTTGTCTCAGTTAAATCTTATCTATGAGTGGACGACCAGGGTTTTTGGCCCTCTTTACTGGCCCATAATCACATTCTTGCGGAGAGAGTTGCGAAAAATATTCATCTCTACAAGTGATTGTATTATTCAGAAGTTTAATAATGGTGTTGAATTTGGTATTAGAATCCATAGTTATCGCGTCGTTTGTAGGAGCAGACTGAGATAGAGGAGGTTATTGAAACATTTCTTTATGTACCTCACTGTTGTGGTAGCCTGTTTATAAACAAATTTGTATTGTGATTAGGGGTGTGCGAGTAGTGTTATTTTTAATCAAGTCGAGTCGAGTAGTGCCAATTATTTTCGAGTTTTGAGTATTTTAAAGCGAGTATTTGCCATCAGTTGGTAGTTTAAAATAGTGTAATGGGATTTGGATACCACCCTAGATTTAATAATCTAAACATGGTTTCTAACTATTACATGAATAGGAATACAAAGTTTTGGCCAGTACAATCAAACTGGATTACTTAGGTATTGACAAACAAAACAAGGTTTGACGTTCGTTCCCGGCCGATAAAATAGTTCCAGTTGTCATTTTGCCAATATCACTTGGTCTAAACAACGCTTATAATCAATATTAGATGACGAAATTGTTAGTTAGTTACAGCCGATATTATGGACAACTTTTGCCGATATTATGTGATCCAGTCGTAATTTTTGGCCGATATTATGTTTCCCGTCGTCATTTACGGCCGAAATTGCGCGATGCAGTCACCTTTTGCGGCCGTTACTATGCGTTATGGCCAGTCGCAATCGTTCGAGATCGTAATTTTCGGCCGATTTTATGTGATGCGATCGCCTTTTGCGGCCGTTACTACACGTTTTGGCCAGTCGCAATCGTTAGCGATCGTCCGGAAATCGGCGGGAAATACTCGCTCGAACCTTCGAGTATTTTTCATAACTTCGAGTCGAGATTGAGTATTAAAATACTCGGCCGAGAACTCGAAGTTTTGAGTATTTGCACACCCGTAATTTTGATTAAAGAGAGTGTTCTAATGGGGTTCAGAATTTTGGTTGTCATGTTTTTGCACCACAATTGATTCTGATTGGTAAAATCCTCATGTGATTACATAGGTAGTCCTGTTATGTAATATCCTGATCATATAGATTTTTAGTTTAGAATTTTTAAGTCAGTTATTTCTATGCCCACAAAATTAAAGTTATTTCTATGCCCACAAAATTAAAGTAGACACAGCCTGACAATCTTACAATCTGTTTATTGCATCAGCTCTACTCTTGCTATGTACTAGTCTTAATCTTTCTCATTTTTGTTCCAGTATTCACGGCTCTCAACAAAGCCTGGTGCGTGCACCACTTTGCCTGCTCTGTTTGCGACCAGAAGATGAATCAGAAGACCAAGTTTTACGAAATAGATCTGAAGCCGGTTTGCAAGAAGTGTTACGACAAGTTTCCCGGAGAGTTCCGCCGTCGTCTGCGCAAAGCCCATGAGGCCACTCCGAAGAAAACAACCCCATAACATCAACACCAGCCGGCCTGCTTGTTCTGCAAGCAGTGCGATGATTGTTAGTAACACGGAAAAAAAGATAAAACACTAACACAAGAAAAAAGGAACAAACTAATACGACATTTAAACATTAGAATTAGCAGTAACAAGTGAATGTGTTCAGATTTGATTATGTAACTGCCTTATATAACTTATTGTGTAATTTTATGTGGTTTTGGTTCTTATAAGAACTGTCTTTTGTTGCAAAGTGCTATATGTGTAATAATTTATTTTAATTAATATAACGTGCCTGATACACCTCCTGTATTTTTTCTCATGTTCTTTTTGGAGTTGCAACGGTATGATAGTCATATTTAGAAATGTTGGCGAACATTTTTAATTTTTAATTATTATTTTATATTTTATTAAATATATTAATTAGCATTGTAAATGTTTCAGGTTCTGACTTCTATGAAATGTTCTATAAGGACATTCTAGTGATTATTACACTTAATTATGTTATTATACATAAATAATTAATAGAGTTACCTTTATAATTCTGTTGTTTTAAACTGTCAGAAGAATGTATGTGGAGTTTAAGTAGTTGTTTGTCATTAATCCAGTTGCATATTAGGTCTATGAAATATGTATAAAATGTTGTTACTATCTCAAAGTTGTAGGGTTTAAAGGTACAATATATTTAATAGTCCTGTAAACTTCAACACTGCCTATCTAGAAACTTGAATGTGTCTTAGTCGCTTTAAATAGTCAAATTTGAAAATATGTAAATTAGAACTTGCCTTTCAATTACAAGATTATTGTTCAATCATATGAGAATGCTGTTTGTGAATATTGATTTAGTTTTAATATTTAAAAAAATTCATATATAGTTAAAAACTTAAAATCTGTCCACGTGGTCTTAGAAGGCAAGACATTATTATAAAGTTTTACATTTTAGCCGCAAGGACATTTCTTAAGATAAGTTTTACACTGGTAGTTTCAGTTTGTATCTTATTGTTATTTAAAATCCAAACATAATTATAAATATTTTTACCGTAGACAAGGCCTTTTAAAACAGTATAACGCTTTTTATAGACTTCTCACAAATATTGTGATTATGAATAATTTGAATAAAGAATGCTTTGCTGTTAAAGGATCTTGTCCACAATACAAATATGCGTGCTTTAAATTTAGGAATAACAAAAAAGATAGGTTCTTAAGGACTAATTTATTATAGGTTTTAGGTAAATATTTACAGATATTAATACTATATACAATGTTATCAGAATAGTTGTAGATTCTAAATAAGAAATTGTAATTGTTGCTGTTACTGGCTATGCGCAAAATATCAGGTGATAATAACTTAAAGTAATGAAGATTAAATATATCTCAGTATTTGTTCTTACTCAACTAATTTATTATGAAGGAATGTATCTTGGTCGTTAGTGGTTATGCCAACATTATAATGATGATTTAATTTTAATTTTATTAGATTATTATATATTTTCGCTCATGTCTCATTTATACATAACCATGTAATCCATAGAAAGTTCATTATTTATTTAGTCCATTGTTAACTGTTCATTATGAACTCAAGAATTTTAATGAAGACCGCCCTGTTATAATTGTTGAATTATTAAATAACTCGAGTGTTTTAAATCTTGGCACAAAGGAAAACAACTATTTATTGTAAACTGCTGATTAATTGTTGATTAATAAAGTGTAATAAGTACTCATGAATAGATATTTAGCCCATTCCCTCATCCCTCATCAGTTATCCAAGCCTATGATCAAGAGAGTACCGGAGAGAACTCGCTACTGAGTCATACACATAAATTGGAATTCTGAGCGAATTCTTTGCAAATACACATACAAACTGAGGTTAAACCTTTTACTTTAGTAAGAAGCGAGTGGATAGTGCAATGTTCGCATTACCAAAAAAGTAGAGTCACGCTTAAGAAAATAGTATACTTCATCACTAGGGCCAAAAAGTGATGCTTTTCAGTACAAGCTCAAGTTTAACCCATTGAATACTTTTCAAGGAACGGTTCCGTGATGGCCGTTTTGGCCCAAAATCTTTATCACGGAATAGTTCCGTGATGATGTAATACCATATGTTTTTTTGTCAAAATTTTTTATTTTTTATTGTCTTTAAGCTTATATCCATGAATGATTTTTATAGGTAAAACATTGAAATGTGATCCATTTTTGGCAAACGGGTAAAAATATAGATTATTCAAGAAAAAAGTTGTTTTGCAAAAAAAATCATAAAAAATTTGTTTTTTTTTAGATAAAGTAAAAATCTAAAAAGTTTTATGTAAGACTATGTTTTTGTACTTTACTAGACAACTGATTAGACATTTATTTTTATTTTTACTATATTCTTTTTTCAAAAAATTAATATTCTTTATTTTTACGAGGGTCATCCAGAAAGTAAAGAACGTTTGCTTGCTGCGTCTAGCACAGCTCCCCCATCACCGCCATTGCGTGTGCGGCAGTCCAATCACCTCTCCACCAAAGTCTGAGCCGAGTCTCGTTGCTGTGCGGTCACACATCTTATTTCTACAGCGATTCAAAATGGCGGCGGCAATCGAAAATCCCGCCAAATATGGGATAAGCAGTTTTATTCGGTTTCTGAGTTAAAAAATGTCTAGACCATTAAATTTTTTAGAAAAACACCAAATAGTGGTGGTGAAAGTGGAAACAAGTCTTCAAGTCGAGATTTCAGGGGGAAAAATGGTGCAATAGGTTTAATGAAATAAAATCCATTATGCACGACGAGGATCGGAGTGGCAGATCATTGCTCGCAAAAGACGATTTGAAAGAAAGACTTGAGGGAAGATTGGAGGAAAACCGCTGCTAAAATCTTAGCACATTACATCAATTTTAAGATTTGTTTTTTTGCACTTTCATCATTAACTTTCTTTGGTGTTGTTCTAAAAATTTCTTCGGTATGGATATTTTTTTACTCAGAGACCGATTGACAATGCTTATCTTAGATTTGGCGAGATTTTCGATTGCCGACGCCATTTTGAATTGCTGTAGAAATAAGACGTGTGACCGCACAGCAACGAGACTCGGCTCAGACTTTGGTGGAGAGGTGAGTGGACTGCCGCACACGCAATGGCGGTGATGGGGGAGCTGTGCTAGACGCAGCAAGCAAACGTTCTTTACTTTCTGGATGACCCTCGTATAAAAAATATTTTAAATATGATTTTTTTATTTTTTACTTTCTCCCCTTATACATAGTATATGGAGAAAGTATTGTTTTCGTCAGAATTTTCGAATTTGAGTTGTTAGTGGAAATATTCGTTTTGGTGCTCCCTGAACCCAAAAAAGTGGTTTGTACGTGATGTCTGTCTGTGTGTGTGTGTCCGTGTGTGTGTGTGTGTGTGTGTGTGTGTGTGTGTGTGTGTGTGTGTGTGTGTGTGTCTGTGTGGATGTTTACAGAGCTAGAGCCCTAACCTATGGGCCGACTTTTATGAAATTTGGTATGTAGGTACTAATCCACGATATCTCCAGGCTTTTTTTTCATTTTTTTGGATTTTTGATTTTTCAGGGTAATTATCCCCCAAAAACCGCCAAAAAACATGAAAAATCCAAATTTCTCAAAAACGGCTCTAACAATTTTGATTAAACTTTCGTGGTTTGTAGAACTTTAGGTTTCCAACAAAATGACACCACCCGCATTTCTGGAAAAATTCGGGTTCAGAAATTACAGGACTTAAAACATAAAAAATTCAGTTTTTTGGATTTTTCATAAAAAATCAAATGTTAAAAAAGATTACTATTCACCATTAAAAAGAGATCAAAAACCTAAATAAATTAGTATTTTAAATTACTATTCTACGATAGCTAGTTGCGGAGAAAATTGACATTTTCATTTAGCGGTAAACACAGTACGTTGTCCAATGTTATTCTTATGGGGAATACAAAAATAACTATTTCTCTCTTATTTACTGATCAATTTCATTAAAATTTGATATGCAGGTCAAGTTAGCATTGACCAACAGATGATGTTCGAAATGTGTTGCTATTTAACCCTGGGGGGGGCAAGGGGGCATTTCCCCTCTCAAAACTACTGTGTGTAGCAACGGACTCTATAGTGCCTCCCAAAAAGGGATTTCGGTGGATATTTCTGAAAACAACTATTTTAGACAATTTTATGTACATTTATCTATACTTCATATTCTATAAGTAAATAACAAATATTTTTGTCATTAAAGTTTGGCTAAAAGGGAGAAAGTATGTGTCAGTTTCCTGATACCGTTTATTGTTTTCTATTAACATATTAAAAAGAAAATGTATCCAGCTTCAAGAAAACCCTATGTTTGCCCAATTAGTAGCAAAAGGAAATTTGTTACAGTTTATTTACTAAAACACTGCAAAATATTGAAATTTAATTGGGTTTCTAGGGCCATGCAGTCATTAAAAAACTAAGTATCCAATGGGTTAACTAAGAAAACAAGCGAAGATTGAAAAGCCCCTTTTGGTCCAATGATGAAATATTTGTTTTTGCAAACAACTTAAGATAACAATTTAACAAGTAAATGTTGTTTCCTTTTGACCTTTACAACAAGTACTCTTCCACCCTAATCTTGCTAATCTAAACAAACAACTGTTACACAAGTTTCCATTGTTTACAAGTTGAACCATTCGTACAATTCATATTTCACAGCCTCGACAAAATGTGTCATAAAATGATAATTTTTGTCGTAGGACAACAAAGATCAGCAAAACAATATTTTTAAAAAGAACAACTCAAGCGTATCAAAACAGGTGTTGAAAACAGCTGTTTTGAAGCAGTATGGCGAAAACGAAATCTGAACAGAACACCTCCTCCAACAGATGGAGTCATAATCGTGTAAACTGTATTGGTTTGCCCTTTGACGCTGGTGCTAATAGAGCACAACTGACCAGAAGTGGTAGCGCAATGAACCTTGCCTTGACTCCGGTAAAATAATTATCGGGAGCATAAAGTGAGGTAGGCAGATGATTTTGCACAGTTGCTAGTTTTTTCAACCTAGGAATTCAGTATGTAGTAAAACAGAATAGATTTCCCAGACACCCATGAAACCCTTTCGTACCCAATGAGAACTTTTTTACTCATGACATTTGTACCGGAGTCTGGGAAATTTGACATGAAGTAGGGAATTTTAACTTCCTTCACTATACTCTATGATGTTTTCAAATGGTATTGGCAGCACTGGAATACCTGGTCAAAGGTCTGGTTCCACCAATAAGTCTGTTTGTTTTGTGCTATGCACTGTTCTGCCTGCTTTCTTCAGAAGCTCAACTTTGGATATTTCATTAGGAAAGTTCCTTCATTAAAATTGTAATCAAAAATATGTTTCTTGTTAAATATTTCATAGATATTAGTTTAATGTAATTTACTACAAGTTATAAATTTGTATTAAATTATTATGATATAAAATCCCATGAGTAAAATTTTACTCATTGGGCAGTTGCGGCTCAGGTGTAACGAAAATGTCTTATATTTTGATATTTTCACTTCCAGCAATATAAAAATATAATATTGTATTAAAATTTATACTTCATAATTTTCGGTTTGAATATCATTCTCTATATTGTAATATAACAAATCAAATCTTGATAAAAAAATAATTCTTGTAGATTTAAGTTGCTTATTTTAAGACCTTAGCTGCCCAATGATTATTATTTTACTCATGATTTTATTTTTTAATTAAAACTCAAAAATTGTTAAAACTTATTTTTCCTAATTTTTTAGTCACCAAAGAGTGTAGTAATCAACAACAAACAATATTTTCTTATCTACATCTATGTTTGGGCATCAAAGGGTTAAGCAGAGGTGTGGTTTATTTACTATGTCTAAGATCAGCTGGCTTGTATTACAAAATGTAAAGTGGAATTTGATATCAGTGATTCTATAAACTTTACAGTTATAAGACTGTATATCCTCAATAGTCATAAGGTAGCATAGTTGGTTTTCCACCGTGCCCGGCCCAGTAAAGTACATTATCTGGATAAATATGAGTAGTGGGGGTTTGCCGGTGCTGGCTCACTTGATTAATTGCTTCCGGAAGCGCTGCGTCATTAAATACGTCATCTGAGGCTGAGCCAGTGACGTAGGCGGTTTTGTGACGTAATGAGTGAAAGGTTAAAGTTCAAGGTCACGGGGAGGTAATTTTAAAAAAGTACTACCTCGCACGCGTAAAATCCGATTGTGATTCGATAGTTAATCGATAATAAATATCGAATAAATATCGAATGAAACAATCGAATGATACGAGTGCGAGGTAGTACTATTACAAATATTACTTTATTTACAATAATTCATGTTTACAATAGTTCCCCGTTGTTCGTTGTCATCGATGTTGTTGATCCGGACGAGTTGCGGCCATCACTTCGCTTTCTGAAGAAAGACGGTAGATACTTCGATCCCTGCGCAGAGTCCATGTTGTGTTTTTGACACCTATCTGTTCTGTTAGGTGTTTGCATTTCATTGCTGTCAGGAGGAAAGAATACGTGACGGCAATGAAATAGAAACATCTATCAGACCTTGAGTGAAATGATATTGTTATTTTGTGAAGAGCGTCTCGGAGAGCTCGATGTTCACCGGTCGAGAGCCGGAGGTGTACTGACTATTCGCTAGCTAGCGTTTTTGGTATCAAACAAAATGGTGGGGGTAAAAGTGTAGTAGAACGAAGCAGATGGTGGACAGCAGATGGGCGGCGGCAGGTGGCAGGCGGCAGGTGGCAAGTGTGCGGCAGATGGTAGTCCCCCACTACACCAGTCCCCCACTACACCAGTCTCCCCACCAAGTTTTACATCGCACAATAACTAGTTTACATGTGTTAGTTAGGGTTTAGCTCTTAGACTGTCAAGACCTTACCTCCGTAACTAAAAACCTCAATAATGTTTGCGCTTCAACGCTGTATATGTATAACAGCTACTATGATCTAAACCGGTGCATGTATTCATATGGTTCTTTTTGCGTAGCAAACAACTGGTTAAAAGTGTTTCAACCTCAATTATTCTTCGACGAAACCGCTCATTGTCCACTAAAAGTGTAGACCTTCTGTCTTCATCGTCAGGGAAGTAGAAAGTAGTGTCAAGGGGACTACTGAAGGTCACCTTCCTCATGTTCCTGTAAAACTGCGACATTTTTCAGACCGTCTAGGTAGATGTTCATACGACAAGAGCTGGAAGAATAATGATGTAGCGTTATCGTGTATAATAGGCATCTACCCCCACCACAACGTTACCTTGTCCTTCAAACCATCGTTTTTACGCCACGGATGCTATACTGTTGGTTAGATTTAAATTTAAATTGCACCTACTTGTTCGCCTTGTCAAGCTGCGTAATTGAAGTACCCACATGTTAGACCTTGAACCAAAAACAAAGAAGTTATTTAGGTTTGTCCTTGAAAATAGTTGTTTTTTCGCTGTTGCTGCTATACCCTTTGTTGGATCTGAATTCTGTTTGCACCAACTTGTTCGTCTGATCAATCCGCGTAATTTGAGTACCCACTTAATATATTTTAAACCGTAAATAAAGAAGTTATTTAGGCTTGCCCTTGAAAATAGTTGTTTTTCGCTGTTGCTGCTATACCCTTTGTCGGATCTGAATTCTGTTTGCGCCAACTTGTTCGTCTGATCAATCCGCGTAATTTGAGTACCCACATGACATACCTTGCACAAACTGTGTACCCCCCCCCCTTTTTTGGGTCATGTTCAAGGTCAAGGTCAAGGTCTAGGACCTTGGGACTTAGAAATTTTCACAAAGTGGGCTGCACACAAACATAAGACTAATAGTCTCCTGCCTATGTACAGGCCAAGTCCCTAACTTGAAATGCTTAGGGTGGTCCTGAAAAGGACCGTTTGTGTTTGAAGGAGATGGTGGATAAGGAGCGGTGAGCGGTAGTCAGTGTTTATTTTTCCTTTGTAACCCACTTTACTTGTCCCTTCTGCCGTACTAAAATCAAGTCGCACTTGGTCTCAGGAGGTGGCAGAGTGGACCTTGGAAGGTGGACCTTGACGTAACGGCCGCCGCCAAAGAGGTGTTGGAGTAGGTACTCATCATCGCTGATCTTCCCCACAAGTAGATACTCCACGTTTAATTTCAACTGCGCAAACTTGACGGCGACAGACTCCAGCGGCGTTACCAACTCGGTAAGTTTCACCGTAGCCGTCCTCTTCATTATCTCCTCAACAGTTGGTGGCGGCGATGAAGGTCGAAGCGATGAAGGGCGAGGTGATAGCGATGGTGAAGATGCAGTGGACGTCGAAGGCCGTTGGTCGAAGTAAAGTGGGTGGTTTCGAAAATTCTTCCGTATGCAAGATTTAAAAGAACTAGGTCTTTTGAATCCGCTCCTTTTTTCCGAAGACTTCTTCAAAGTCTCCTTCAAACGTTGCAGTTTCTCGGGTGTAATGGGAGAAGACATAGCGCAGAGGTGTATTCAGTTCGCAAGGCAAAGCTGGAATGAGGTACCAGACGGAGCAAAGCGGGTCGCCAAGTGTAACCGTGACATTTCCATATACGGGTAGAAAGCTAAAAACCGGTCTACATCCGGTTCCCCTTCCCCCGTGACGACACAACCTCCCCCCCCCTTTGAGTCATGTTCAAGGTCACCCCCCCCTTTGAGTCATGTTCAAGGTCACCCCCCCCCTTTTTTGGGTCATGTTCAAGGTCACCCCCCCCCGTGACGTAACATCCCCCCTTCCGCTTCGGTGACGTCACTTTGCCTTTATAAGCGGGAGCAGTCCGCAGTCTCGTCGCAGTAGCTTGCCGCCCGCTGTTTGGGTATACGTCCCAGTGGGTTGCACTCTGCTGCAGCGTAGGTCTGTTAAGTGTGCGTTGGGCCCGACGCGCAATTAAGAGATCCGCGCCCTTGCATGTTTAGTTAGTTTGTTAAGCATGTTAGATAACGCTTGTAGTTTGCTGCTAGGTAATGTAGTTAGTCTAATATATGTTAGTGTTTGGTATCGGTTTGAAGTGTCTTATTTACTAATGAAATATGTACTCCCGGCCCTACAGGTCCCTCAACAACCTTGGTCAAAACTTGGGTTCGCAGCAGCCTGACGCCGGGTGTTTGGGTCTACGTCCCACCGGGTTTCAGTGATACTGTTGACCTTTGCAAAACCGACCTTGGTTGTTCTTGTAAAAGTAACGTTAACTGATTAATTTTGTTTACATAGTTGATGGTAAAGTCTTTATTTTCAAAGTAATGTATCTTGCTTCTCATCCTTTTCCTAACCCCTCTAAGGTATGGCGCGCAAACCGACCTTGTGTCAATACGGCGCGTAAACCGGTTGACATTTCCCATCTTAGCCTGAGAAAACTGTGTAAAATATAAAGTCAGTCTCTTGTTTAAAATCAGTCTCTTGTTTGTTGTCTTTTGTCCCCTTCCCAAATACAGAGCGGGGAATAGAGCAGTATGTTATGCTCTATTCCCCGCTTTGGCTTCATGTTCAGATGACCTTGGGACTTAGAAAATTCACGTACAAAGCGGGGAATAGATCGGTTTGTGGTCCAAGTGAGAATCAATTACTGCTCTATTCCCCGTTTCAATAATATGACCAAACGACCTTGACCCACTTCGGGACTTAGAAAATCCTCGTATTGTAATATATCCCCCCCCTGACGTAACATCCCCCCTTCCGCTTTGGTGACGTCACTTTGCCTTTATAAGCGGGAGCAGTCCGCAGTCTCGTCGCAGTAGCTTGCCGCCCGCTGTTTGGGTATACGTCCCAGTGGGTTGCACTCTGCTGCAGCGTAGGTCTGTTAAGTGTGCGTTGGGCCCGATGCGCAATTAAGAGATCCGCGCCCTTGCATGTTTAGTTAGTTTGTTAAGCATGTTAGATAACGCTTGTAGTTTGCTGCTAGGTAATGTAGTTAGTCTAATATATGTTAATGTTTGGTATCGGTTTGAAGTGTCTTATTTACTAATGAAATATGTACTCCCGGCCCTACAGGTCCCTCAACAACCTTGGTCAAAACTTGGGTTCGCAGCAGCCTGACGCCGGGTGTTTGGGTCTACGTCCCACCGGGTTTCAGTGATACTGTTGACCTTTGCAAAACCGACCTTGGCTGTTCTTGTAAAAGTAACGTTAACTGATTAATTTTTGTTTACATAGTTGCTGGCAAAGTCTTTATTTTCAAAGTAATGTATCTTGCTTCTCATCCTTTTCCTAACCCCTCTAAGGTATGGCGCGCAAACCGACCTTGTGTCAATACGGCGCGTAAACCGGTTGACATTACCCATCTTAGCCTGAGAAAACCTTGTAAAATATAAAGTCAGTCTCTTGTTTAAAATCAGTCTCTTGTTTGTTGTCTTTTGTCCCCTTCCCAAATACAGAGCGGGGAATAGAGCAGTATGTTATGCTCTATTCCCCGCTTTGGCTTCATGTTCAGATGACCTTGGGACTTAGAAAATTCACGTACAAAGCGGGGAATAGATCGGTTTGTGGTCCAAGTGAGAATCACTTACTGCTCTATTTCCCGTTTTAATAATATGATCAAACGACCTTGACCCACTTCGGGACTTAGAAAATCCCCGTATTGTAATATATATTTACTCGTTACAACATTATTACCCCCACCGTATAACACTTGCACTCCCCACCACTATCAGTATGTATAAAAGAGGGTCCCCCAGCACTAGTAAAATCATTCTTCCTCTTGTGCTGTTATACCTCACACCATGGCACACATTAGGAAGCAGACACAACCTCTCAAATTGAAACCTTCTGCTTCGTCTTCGCCCGCCTCTACCACTCCGTCTTCTGCGGTTCCATCCATCCTTCGGACAGCCCTGATGTTAGCTAACATCGTCCCGGAGAACTGTCCACCACTACCTGCTGCGTCAACGACTTACACAAGTCCTTCACCTCTTCCGTCAACTTCTCGTGCTGTTTCTCCAAGTCCTTCACCTCTTCCGTCAACTTCTCGTGCTGTTTCTCCAAGTCCTTTGTCAACGTCTCGTGCTGTTTCTCCAAGTCCTTCTACATCTTCAAGTTGTTCTACATGTTCATCAAAGTCTTCCAAATCGTCTGCTTCTTCATCCTCATCAACATCAAGTTCGAGACCAAGCCAACCAGCCACCCAATCATCTTCTCCAACCAGACCTTCAGTAATCTGCACATATACTTCATCTCCTTCAGAGAAATTTAAACAACTTAAATCTGTACAAAGGATGTGCATGCTTCCTGCACAACAATGTAATTATATATTCAAAAAAGGTGCTAAGAAAGGTGAACGCTGTGTTAAACGTTGTATTTTAAATGAAGAAACGTGCAGTCTTCATTTAAAATTAAACCATGGCGCATCTCCTTCTTCACCACGTGCAACAGTGGTGCCAATTAAAATTCGAATTAACAGGCTTTGTAAAAACAAACGCTACTTCTTTGTTAAAATAAAGGACTTTGCAAAGGTGTTGGTTCAATGTGAAGGTAAACTGTACTATGTAGAGTTACCTAGAGCCATGGACCTCCACGTCAAAAAACCTACCCACAAGGACTATTTAATTCGAAATGATACAGGTATCACTGTGTGGAAATCATTAAAATAATAATATAAATAAAAAGGCCAAAAGTTTATTCCAAATTAAATAAAGCATTTTTTCCAAATTAAAAAAAAAAGTGTGGACAACCTATTTACAATTTGTAGCATATGCTGCAGAGTGTAAATAAGTTGTCCACACTTTTTTTTGCAATGTTACAACGACCTTGACCTAGATAACGGACTTGGATAATTTACACTAAGTCAAAGATAAACTTAAAAGGAAAAAGGAGAAATATTATACTAAAGTCATTATTCAACAGTAAAGAGGGGAGGGGGTAAGCGGGTATTTAAGCGAGCGATTCGGAATATAATTATTAGTTGTATCATCATGAGCGTCAACAGCAACACATGGGGAAAGGAAATTAACGAAGAGGAGTTGTACGCAATTGCTGAGGCTGCAGAAATGACTGAAGTTTTTAAGATTAATAAGGTTGCGGAGAATGATGCTCAGTCACATCCGCAACAAACTACATCATCGATGCAGTCTACAACGCAGCAACCAAGACCCTATCATGTTATCCTGGAGGAGTATAATGAGGCAATGAGGTACGCCTTTACAAAGTGGTGTGCACAACCGCGTTCTCCTGAACAATGGGAGGAGCACGATGCAGACTTTTGCCTGGTTGGAGACTTAGAACTTGAGCTTCAAAGAGCAAAGGTTGCTCAATAGTGAGAAGATTTATTGTTTACTTTAGAATACAGAGCGGGGAATAGATCAGTTTGCGGTCCAAGTGAGAACCACTTACTGCTCTATTCCCCGTTTTGGTAATTTGTTCAGATGACCTTGGGACTTAGAAAATTTTTGTTTGGTAAAAAACAACATTAAAATATATATATCTCCTCCCTAAAACTTGCACTCCCCACCACTTCCATTGGGTATAAAAGAGACACCTTATCGATGATAAAATCAGTCTGCTGCTTGTGTTCGTTCACCTCAGACACCATGGAGCACATCAGAAAACCAACTTCTGCCACCTCTTCTTGTACTGTTTCATCCTCTGCTGTCCCATCGATACTTGTCCAGGCTATGATTTTATCTCACATTCTTCCAGAAACAGGTAGTACGTCACCAAACTCCAACTCGAGATCTCTCAAAGCCAAAAGAAGCAATGCTAGTTCTCGGAAATTGAGAGCGAGAATCGCTGATCGATATAAAATATTAAAAACCATATTACCATCCTCCAATCCGTATGATTCTAAATTATCCACTATAAAAAATACAATAAAGTACATTGCAAACCTTCAATCGCAGCTCCAAGATCCGCTTTCAATTCGCGAAGAAATCTCGAATACCCCTCTACCTTTTGAAGCAGTTTTCCTTAAAGAGGATGAGTTGGCGGATGAACATTTCTTCGCTGAAAACCCTTCAGCCTACAAACAAATCTTCCTCATGGATGAAGATCAGGATGCGTAAGCTTAACAAATTAAAGACTTTTAAAATACAAAGCGGGGAATAGATCAGTTTGCGGACAAAGTGAGATCCGCTTACTGCTCTATTCCCCGTTTTGGCAACAGGATCAAACGACCTTGAGGACTTAGAAAATAATCAATTGGTACAAAAAGAAAAATATTAAAAATCATTATTATTTCTTTACAACAAAATCCCTTCCCTAACCCTATTACTCCCACCACCTACAGCGAGTATAAAGGGGGTCTCCATTGCCGGTAAAGATCATTCTGCTGAAAATGACTGCATCGGCTCCTTCTATCTCTGTAGCAACTCTAGTAGTTAGCAGAAGAGTTGAAAACATCGATCAGCTGCTTGCTGTAAGAAGATTACTGCACAAGTATCTTGTCATAGAGGTTGGTTGTGAACTGTACATGTGGAGGCCAACAGGTGAAGTGTATAGTAATGAAAATGAAGCATACAAAACAAACGATAGTAAGAAGTTATTTAAATTTTTGCTAATATGGTTAGGTTAATCGAAAAGGGATGGATAATCAACATAACGTTCTATATCAAACCAAACCTTTAACTGAATCAAAAAAAAGGAAAAAATTTAAATACAGAGCGGGGAATAGATCAGTTTGCGGTTTAAGTGAGAATCGCCTACTGCTCTATTCCCCGTTTTGGTAATATAATCAGACGGCCTTGACCCACTTACATGATGGGTATTAAAGCGCGATGTTGCAGAGACCGATTATTACACTACACGTTAGGTTAGCGACTTTTTCCCAAACAAGACATTGAACCAGCTATATTCATTGTAAAAGGGTGGGGGTAAACATATATATATATAAGGCAGTCGGCTTCGGAGTATAGTTATTGTTCAGCTATGGATAGCCCAGGAGGATCGTCTAACTTCGATGTTAAAGGAAAGGAGGAGAATGATAGAGAGAAAAGAAGGTGTGCTAGAGAGAGAAAAAGGATTGCAATATTGAATGAAGCCTATAATTTATTACGAACAAAATTACCTTTTCTCGAACCGAACGCTTCAAGACTTTCTACTATAAAACACGCCATAAAATATATTGATATGTTGGAAATGTTATCACAAAATACATCGTTTCAACTGCCTGAAGAATTGCTAACGATGGAAATTGATCAACTTTCTTCAACTAACTAAGAGACTTTGGAAATACTGAACAGCGGAAGACAGAACGGGGAATAGATCAGTATGTGGTTAAAGTAAGAATCACTTACTGCTCTATTCCCCGTTCTGGTAATAGGTTAAGGCGACCTTGACCTACTTACAGGACTTAATCATTTGTGTTACAATAATACCTCTTCCCTATTACTTTTTCCTACCACTTGCACTTTCATCACTTACCCCCACCACCACCGGAATCGGGGTATAAAAGGTGGTTTTGTATTAGTGGTAACATCAGTCTGCTACTTGGAATCATGTCGCCCAGAGATAACATTTTCCCTTCTAAGAAGACTATACTGGAAATGATTAAAAATATTCCAGTAAATATAAACGAAGATGAAGACGAAGACGATTCAGAAATGGAAGATGAACTGTTTAGTGATCTTGAACTACTAAGTGAGTTTGCTAGCAGTGAACCATATGCTGGAGAGATGGAGCTGTTGGAGTTGTTGACTGACGACGACGACGATGATGATAATGAACCAGAATGTCATCATCAGTTGCTCTGTTTGGAGGAAATGGACCTTGTTGATAGTGGAACCCCTCCAAGCAGTATTAATATCGATGACGTAGTTTTAGATCCGGTCACAGGGAACTTTTGTGTTCGTCGTCGGTTATTTAGTGATATGAGCTCATCGGAAGAATCTGAATAAATTTTTGTTGTCTTCAAATAGTTTACATTAAATACAAAGCGGGGAATAGATCAGTTTGTGGTTATAGTGAGAATCACTTACTGCTCTATTCCCCGTTTTGGTAATATCGTTGTATGACCTTGACCCATTTACATGATTGAAAAAGTGGGGTAACTTATACATTTAATGGTGGGGGAACGTCTATTTAAAGACGATGCAACAGTGTATATTTATCATATCGGCATGATGAACCCACCAGGAAACTCCGTTTGCTACAGCTTTCCCCTCATCGATATCGATGATGTGATAAAACTTACATCAATAACAAAACGGTTTGAACTCGAAAGGCGACTCATAAAAGTCGACGTAATTCCACAAGATCTTCGTTCGGCAATGTTGACTATTGAATATGTTAAAGATGAATCTACAACTGAAGATCCCTATTGTTTTATGAATTTTTTAGTTGATCGAGATGCAATATGTACAATCCAACTTCACATCCGAGTTTAAAATTTATCAAATGTTCCTGTTGGAGAAAATTGTCTTAGTTAAATACAGAGCGGGGAATAGATCAGTTTATGGTTTAATATGAAATCATTTACTGCTCTATTCCCCGTTTTGGCAAATTTGTTCAATGACCTTGACCTAAATACAGAAATTTGTAGCCTCCAGCTACAATAGTAAATATAAAATGCAAAAACAAAAACAAATAGTAAACTTAACGTACCCCCACCACTTTTGCTAGAGTATAAATAGAGGGGCATTTGCAGTGTTGTTCATTATTGCCTTGACCCTTGTGGAGATCGCACCTACATTATGCATCGCTGCGATATTTGCAAGTCTTCATTTAAGGATGAATTTATTTTAATGATTCATAAAGAATTAAAACATAACAACAACCAAGATGAAAAGTATGAAGAAGAAGAATTGAAAGAAATAGATCGAATGTTAGCTCAACACCAACATTCCAGACCAAGTGTTATTCAATATGCATCATCATCATCGACTTCTACGCCTGCTATGTCTACACTTCACCGTCCTTCAACATCATCATCTGCATCGACTTCTACGCCTGCTCTGTCTACACTACATCGTCCTTCAACATCATCAGCTGCATCGACTTCTACGCATGCTCTGTCTACACTTCACCGTCCTTCAGCATCAACAGCAGTAAATGTAAAACTACATGCCCGAGCACTTCCGGGTAATGTAGTAACCCACTTCAAAATTGACAACGCAAAATTACAACTCGAAGAATTTTTAAATAACGCAATAGGATTGGTAATCAACACTTTGCAAAATGAATTAAAAAGATTAAATTTTATCAAATTTGGACTATTAATGGATGCTTTATTTACAAACATTCAAAATGAAACTTCACCGAGAGGGTTTTTAACAAAAAACCGAACTATTATGTTTTCGTCAGATATTGATTCAATCGTATCTGAATGTTTTGAAGAGCTAATGACAAAAATACAAGAACATGAAGGAAGAGGCTCAGGATGGAGTTTGTTAAGCATCACAGGGCTAGACTTAAGAGTACACAAACACGGTTATGGAATTCGTGGCAGTAGCTATATCCCTTTACCAAAAAAGATTAGTGATACCAAATCCTGCATCAATGTACAAAATCAAGATACTGAATGTTTTAAATATGCCATGTTGGTCAAATATGTAACAGACAATCCGATAAGACCAAGTCACAAATATGAAGAAGTACAACATAGATATAATTTTCAAGGGATGACTTACCCTGTTGCTATAACAGACGTTTTAAAATTTGAAAAACAAAATCCTTCAGCTTCTGTCAACCTATTTGGATTGGATTCGTCAAACAATGTGTACCCCTTGCGTATAACACCAAATGAGCGCAGAGATCATACCGATTTGTTATTGATAACTAAAGGTGATATTTCACACTTTGTGTATATCAAACAATTTGAAAGTCTTGTTTCTAAACAATTATCCAAACATGAAAAAAAGATGACAATTTGCAAAAGATGTTTTTGTCACGTAAACAAAGAACTAAGAAGGGGAGGATCAGATTGGCTTGTAGAACACCAACGGCTATGTAATGAAAACTATGAAGTAAGAATTAAATTGCCGCATCCTAGCAGAGCTCAGATAAAATTTGACAAAGTAATCCAACAATACCGTTTACCTGTTGTTGTGTATGCTGATTTTGAGGCGTCTTTACTTCCGCTCGAACATCAAGAAGAAAACGTAACAAGAAGAAGCAAATACCAGCAGCACACACCAAACAGCTACTGTTTGATGATAAAATCAACACTGTCTGAAGAACATTTGCGAAGATATGAATTAACAACAACACCGAAGATATATCGCGGTGAAGAAGCAGCTCGAAACTTCGTCGATGACTTATATATCATAGCTGGGAAAGTTGAAGAAATGTACAGAAATGTGGTACCGATGATTCCTATGAATGAAGATGAAATTCAACGACACGACTCAGCAACAACATGTTATTTGTGTATTAACACTTTTACACTGACCAACAGTAAAGTGCGAGACCATGACCATCTAACAGGAGCTTACAGAGGTGCAGCCTGTAACTCTTGCAATTTAAACTATAAACTTCCAAACTTTATCCCCGTTGTTTTACATAATCTTAGTGGATACGACTCCCACTTTATAATCCCAGAATTGGGCAGAGATAATGGAGAAATAGATGTCTTGGCAACAACCATGGAAAAATTTATAAGCTTCTCTAAAAAAGTTGGTAAAATAAAACTAAGATTTGTTGATTCATTCAGATTTATGCCTTTTAGCCTTGCAAAATTAACTAAAAATTTAAGAAGACAAGATTTGATTGAAACAAGTAAAATTGTGCCTAATGATAAAATGGATTTAGCTCTTCGAAAAGGAGTCTTCCCCTATGATTACATTGACGGACTGAATAGATTTGATGAAACATCACTTCCTACACCAGATAAATTCAAAAACAAACTTAATGATGAAGAAATAGAACCTGAAGATTATCAACATGCACTTCGAGTATGGAACGAGATGAATATGGAGACCTTAGGGGATTACTCAGACTTTTATGTCAAACTAGATGTGACCCTTCTTTGTGATGTGATTGAAGAATTTCGAAACACCTGTTTTGCCGCATATGGATTGGACCCTTTACATTCGTATACTTCTCCAGGATTAGCTTGGCAAGCTATGTTAAAAGAAACAAAATGCAAACTCCAACTTTTAACAGATATTGACATGGTTTTAATGATTGAAGCAGGTGTAAGAGGTGGATTGGTTCAAAGTGTTACCAGACATGTTAAGGCCAACAACAAATACCTTCCTAATTACGACGAAACTAAACCAACAACCTATTTGGGATATTTCGATGCAAACAACTTATACGGATGGGCTATGTCAAACCCACTTCCATATGATAATTTCAAATGGGTTAACCCCGACTCTATTGGCGATATTTCACAAATTCCAAAACATGGTGACACTGGATATATTTTAGATTGCGATTTTGAATACCCGGAACATTTACACGATCTCCATTACGACCTCCCACTCCTCGCTAAAACAGAAGTTTCTCCAACTGGAAAACACCCTAAATTAATGATGACTCTAAATAATAAACAGCGCTACGTGGCTCACTTTTGGGTAGTCCAACAAGCCATCGAATTAGGACTACGTATTACAAAAATTAATAGAGTTTTGGAATTTTCTCAGTCATGTTGGTTAAAACCTTACATTGATTCAAACACCACCAGAAGAGCAGCCGCTACATCAGAATTTCAAAAAGACTTTTTTAAATTAATGAATAATGCGATATTTGGAAAAACATTGGAAAACAAAAGAAGACACAAAAATGTTAAACTTGTTACTGACGCAAAAAAGCTACAGAAACTCGTACAGCAGCCAAACTTTGGAACATCTATAATTATTAATGAAAGACTTGTAGCAGTGTCTATGAAGAAGACGAGTGTGAAGATGGATCGTCCTTTATATATAGGCATGTCAATCTTGGACATCTCAAAAACACACATGTACGATTTTCATTATAGCAAAATGGTTGCCTTCTATGGAAGAGAGAACATTGGCATTAGCTACATGGATACAGACGCTTTTGTGTATTGGATTATTACAAATGATATGTATCAAGATCTTCGTACATTTGTTTACAAAAACGAATTCGATTTTTCTGACTACCCAAAGACCCATCCTAACTACGACCAAGACAAAAACAAAAAAGTACTGGGCAAATTTAAAGATGAAGCAAATGGAGTTCTACTTGAAGAGATTGTTGCACTTATGTCAAAACTGTATTCCTTAAAACTATATGATGAAAAAGAAGACGAGAAGAATAGCTATATTAAGAAAGCTAAAGGTGTAAAGAAATTATATTTAGAAAAGAAAGTTATTTTTGATCAATACAAGCAATGTTTATTTGAAGATAAAGTCATTACAGCTAAATTCAATACAATTAGAAGTTTTAACCATCAGATATACAGCCTAACAGAAGTTAAAAAAGCACTTTCTTCCAATGATGATAAACGACACATTCTTCCAGACAACATCCACACTTTACCATTCGGCCACTACTCCCTCAACCCTATTGACGAGTAACCTTTTCATCGTCCTAGATCCTTTATCCTTTTCCTTTCCGTAAAAAAGGGGAAACACAGCAATGTTAAGCTGTGTTTCCCCTTTTTTACACAAGTTTTGAATGCCCTTGAACTATATGTATATATAAGGAGATTTATACCAACGAATATTTAATACCATATCAGCTGCCTTCGTGAAACCATCATGTCAGACCTGAAGGAGAAGATTATTAATGAACTACACAAACCTGCAAGAATAAAGTTTCCAAGAAGAAATACTGTTATAAAAGGGATAAATGATCTATATCAAGCGGATCTAATTGAAATGCGACCGCATAGCAGAATAAACAAAGGATTTAAATATATACTCACAATTATTAATTGTTTTACAAAAGTTGCAGACGCTTTGCCTCTAAAGGACAAGACTGGTAAAAGTGTAACAGAAGCCATGGAAATAGCCATAAAAAGAGATAAAAACAAAATTAAACATTTACAAACTGATGATGGAACAGAATACTTTAATACAAACTTTGCACAGTTAATGAATAAATATAAAATAAATCATTATTCTACAAATTCAGAGAAAAAAGCAGCTATTGTAGAAAGATTCAATAGAACCTTGAAAGGAGCACTGTATAAACAATTTTCAAAAAGAGGTTCTTACGTATGGTATGATGTTTTACCACAATTAATAAATGATTATAACAACAGGTTTCATAGAACTATTGGTATGAAACCTAACAAAGTAAATAGAAGAAATGCAAAAGATGTATTAAAACGCATAAAGAAAAATACAAAGCCTAAAGTAGAAAAAATGCAGCCAAGAAAATTTAATGTAAGTGATAAAGTACGGATTAGTAAATATAAGGGAGTGTTTACCAAGAAATACCTTCCCAATTGGACGAATGAAGTTTTTACAGTGTATAAAGTGCAACCGACTGTACCTGAAACGTATATTCTAAAAGATAACAAAGGAGATTTGTTGCAAGGTGCATTTTATGGACATGAAATGTTAAAGTCAACAGTAGGTGATGTATATCTTGTTGAAAAAGTGTTACAAAGAAAAAAGGACGCAGTTAAAGTGCGGTGGTTAGGGTTTAACAAAACTGAGGATTCATGGATACCTATAAAGGACTTGGTTTAATGCAAGCAACTCATTTCATCGTTAACCTTTGAGCAGGATGGAGATTATTCACCATAAAGATCGATTCAATATTAATAACATAGATGATTTAACTGTGGATAACGTTAAAATCAACAATGGTAAACACGGCAGTTTACTTCCAAACACTGTTCGATGTATAGTAAGTGGCCCCTCAAACTGCGGAAAGACCAATGTTGTCTTTAATTTGATCACTAATCCGCAGGGATTAAGGTTTAATAACCTATATATTTTTTCAAAGTCTCTACATCAACCAAAGTATCAATTGCTGGATAAAATCCTATCTGATGTGTCTGATGTTAATTTTTACAAATTTAACGCTAGTGATAGCATTATGCAACCAAACGAAGCGAAACCGTATTCTGTATTTATATTTGACGATGTATCTTGTGAAAATCAGGATACTATTAGAAACTACTTTGCCATGGGAAGACATAATAACATCGACAGCATATATATAGGACAAACTTATAGCAAAATCCCAAAACAACTTATCAGAGATAATGCAAATATTCTAATTGTATTCAAACAAGATGATACTAACCTAAAACATATATATAACGACCATGTGAATGCGGATATGCCATTTGAAAAGTTTAAAGAGCTTTGCGGAAAAGCATGGGCGGAAAATTATGGATTTTTGGTTATTATGAAAGATCAAGCTATAAAAGATGGTCGTTATAGAATAGGTTTTGATAAATTCGTTTTAATACACTGATTAGCGGTATTACTGTACAAGTCGTCAAGGTGTGAAGATGGTTAACCAGGAAAAGCTATTAAAGGAAATAAAATCACTTAGTGATTCTATTAGACAAAAAAACCGAGCTTTAAAATCAGGTATAAATGAAAGAGAGCAATTTTTAGAAACAACATTCAAACCTGTTACTGAACCTTTAAAGCGATTAGCACAAAATATGGAAAAACCTTCAATTCGCTTCGAAGGAGACAAAATGCTACCAATTTCCAAATATGAAGAAGAATTTCAGAATGATGAAAGTTCTGACCAGTTACAAACATCTGAAGAAAGCGACGAGTATGAAGAAAGCGGAGATATAGGAGATTTAAGGGAAAAGAACATTGCAGGAGATACAAGTACAGAAGATACAAGTGCGGAAGATACAAGAGCAGAAGAAGAGGATATCAACCCATCCAACTTAAGCAAATTAGGCACAGATATTATGTTTAAAGGAACACTTGGAAGAAAATATACATTAAAAATGTTACATGGCACACATGCTAATCGAAATTATCATACATATGGAGCTAGAATAGAGGATAAAGGATTAATGATTGGAGATAGAAAGTTAGATATAAACGAAAATGATGATATAGTTATTGGTGATAAGAAATATAAAGGTACAACAGGTTTGTTTGAACTCATCTTTAAAAATAATCCTGGTAAATATACTAAAAAGGATTTACAATTGTTTAAAAATATACTAGAGTATACAAATGCACATAGAAAAAAATATTCCAAAGACCTACCTATTCATAGAAACAGGTCAATAAAATACACAAACATTATATCTAGTCTTTTCCCCTCGAAATCAAATAAAGCTCCAATTAAAAGAAGAGCTTTATCTTCTGCTGAATTAAATGTTTTGCATAAAAAAAGAAAAACAACTGATCCTACTACATCTGGAAGGGGATTATTAAAAAATTTGTATAAAACCAATATAATATATTACAACGATATAAATAAGTTAGTTGATCGAATGAGGTTATTACATGAAGCTATGGAAGCCGGGCACACTGGTTTAGAAAACGAATGGGTAGCTTTGGTTGATGAACTGCGAAAACGAGAAATAATTGTTCAGTAGACGTATATATATATATATATATATATATATATATATAGTAAGAACCTAAACGATAGCGATTCAGTTACATCATGAGTGTGGACAAGTTTGGACGGTATTCCGAGTTTGGAGTAAAATCTGGATATAGTGAAAAAAGAGCTGGGTTTCCGTTAACACCTGATGGTAATTATAATTTTGAAGGAAAAGTAATTCAAAATGTTGGTGATCCGCTTTTGTCTTCTGATGCGGTTACAGTACAATATATGGATAAAAGAACCCCGATTGTACACGAAGACCATTGGGGATTTTCCGGTAAAAGGTTAAGCAATATAAAACATCCCATTTATGATGGTGAAGCAGTAAATTTAGCGACTTTAAAATTGTTAACGATTTACAAAAAGAATGAAACTGATACAAGCTATGATGTAAAAAAATTAAAATTGTCAAATGTAGGTGATTGTGAGCAGGATGGAGACGCTGTAAATAAGAAAATATTTGATATAGTACACAAGAAATGGACTACAGAATATGAAAAACATATGGAAAGGTTTGGTGCAGCTTTATTTAATTATATCCATCGGGCTTCAGGAAGAGCTGTAGCTTCAGATGTTGACAGCCACAATTATTTAGACTGGAAAAAGATACACAATCCAGAAAAACCTAATCAATTAGATAAACCGTCTGAGCCTTCTAAAGTCAAGACATTAGGAAAGGGGGATAAAGTGAATGTGATTAATGAACCAACAGAAAACGATGAAGATTATATAAGAGAAAAAAGAATTTAAATACCCATGATAAGGGATAAAGCATCAGTCATATTCGAGAGATAATACAGAGAGGATGATGGAATCCAATATTACTGCGTGGAGTTTAATATCTCAAGAGCCGAGATTTCCCCAAGGAGTGCTGACAGATGGTTTTGTTCAACGGTTTGATAGATATATGGATTGGGAACAACTTTCCATACACTACCTCTTCACAATGACTATGTTAAGAATTTATTTTCACAGAGTTAACTGGATTCATATTTTACAAAGACAACAGTTTTCAGAAGACTTCCTTGTAGAGATGACATCAAATTTTAATAACTGTTGGGAAGTAATAAGTAAATATCAAAATCTCTCTGAAAATTACATTGACAATTTTAAAGATAAACTAGACTGGAATGTGTTATTTAATTACCAACGATTAAGTGGCAAGTTTCTAAGGGAACATGACAACTATTTAGATTTTATTCATTTTACCGAAAACAACGATACCATCACCAGCGGAGAAACATTTAAAACATCTTCAATTACACCTTATTTCTATTTTTACTACTTTTATTTATTATGTCTACATTTAATTAATTAATCCATTTCTATATAATAAATGGATTTTAAACAGTATATATAATACAAGAAGCCAAGACTAATATTACATTCATTGTAAAACATTTATAGAGTGCACCTACTGATTGTAAGTTTGGCTATAAATAGTCATGCCGAGGGCTAAACGCATCAGTCATAATCGAGAGAGATTACAGAGAGGAAGGGGAATAGCATCAACAGCATTTTCTCTATTAAGTAAACCGGTTGGAGCTATAGTTAACAAGGCGATTGATTTATTACCTGTGGAATTACATTTACCTGGAGGATATCAATATTGTGGTCCTGGAACCAAATTAGAGAAACGGCTTGCTAGAGGAGATCCTGGAATAAATAAGCTTGATCAGGCCTGTAAACAGCACGATATAGCGTATTCCAAATTTGGTGATACAAAAAATAGATCAATAGCGGATAGAGCACTTTCTGAGAAAGCTTGGCAAAGAGTAAAATCTAGTGACGCGAGTATTGGTGAAAAAGCAGCGTCTTTAGCAGTAACAGCAACAATGAAAGCAAAAACTACGTTTGGAGGAGGAAAGAGAAGAAGGCGTGGGAAAAGACCCGCTAAGAAACAAGGAGGTAATATCAGAAGAAAACGTCGATCTACTAGTGGGAAAGGTAAAAAGAAACCAACAATATGGTCAATGATAAAAAAGGGAGGAGGACTATACCTAAGACCGTATCGTGTGTATTAAATAAGAAAGAGCAATTAATAATTAAAAACAAAGAATTAACCAATGAAGAACTGATTACATATGCTTCTTGTTTGAAAATCCCATTTTTTAGAGGAGTATTTATGAAAGATGAATTACCGGTTAAAATGTGGAAAAATGAGACTGCTATAGTAAATTTGGATAATAGTGAAGGATTAGGCACTCATTGGGTGTGTTACAAGAAACTTGGTGAAACGATTTATTATTTCGACAGTTTTGGAAACCTTCCACCACCGAAAGAATTTCAACAATACTTTCGTGCGGCAGAAAATGTTTTTTACAATTATACAAGAAAACAACCTGATGATACATCCATTTGCGGTCATTTATGTTTAGACTTTTTAGCTAAAAGTGTTAGTCAACTTTAAGATGTCTTCGTATACAGTGTCATTAACCGGTAACTCATGTACTTTGCGCAGTATTCTGTTTCCAGCGCTACGTTTGCAAAAAGGAAGACTATGGGAAGCCGCATTATTGGATTTAACAACATATAACTCTATTCCAAACGTTAGTGAAGGAATTAATAACAAAATACATTATTACAAGACAAAAGATAATAAAGGAAAATATTCAGCTTTGGAAGAATTCAGTTTACCAACAGGAGCTTATGAAATTGATAATATAAATGAAGTTATACAAAAACATATGGGAAAAGAAAATATAACGATAAAAGGCAATAACAATACAATGAAAGCCGAAATTACTTCTAAGTATTATATTGATTTTGGCCAAGAACGTTCAATTGGTAGTTTATTGGGGTTTTCTAAGGAAACAAAGGTATTAGAACCTAATACAACTCATTCTGGGAATAGAACTGTGACGATCATCAAAGTAAACAGCATAGACATTACATGTAACATTATACAAGGATCCTACAGAGATGGAGAAAATCGGCATATATTACACACATTCTACCCATCAGTCGCACCGGGTTTCAAGATAGTAGAAAAGCCTCAAAACCTTGTGTACCTACCGTTAAACACCAGTTTCATTTCAGACATCGTGCTGAACATAGTGGATCAAGACGGAAACCTTATTGACTTTCGAGGAGAAGCTATTACTGTAAGAATACATATAAAATCATCCGCTTAGATAATGGGGTTATCATTTAAAAAGAGAGAGCCAACCAGCAAAGAGGTCAGTAGCTCATCAGCTGTAGAAGGATTAACAAGTGACAACATTCGTTTTCTAGAAGAAATTGGATTAAAGGTCATTAACAATGGATATACTGGATATAGCGCAGGGCCCAACATTCGACGAGACCTTATGGGAAAAGGAATATCACACGCACAACCCTTACGCTTCGTCCAAATTAAACAATAACGATGAAATTAGGATTCCTATACAACAACAAGACATTTATACTCTTCCATGCGAAAGTTATTTATATATTGAAGGAAAAGTAACAAAAGCTGACGGTACTGTTGGAACCACTGTTCCGTTCATAAATAATCCTATGGCATTTTTGTTTGACGAGATTAGATATGAAATTTCAGGAGTTACAGTCGATTCAACAAAAAAGGTTGGAATTTCCAGTACATTAAAAGGATTAGCGTCTTTAACACCAAATGAGAAGAATCTGTTAGCTGTTGCAGGATGGGTTGCACCAGACAAAAGTATAATTACTCCTGACGCTTCGGGAAACTTTGATTTTTACGTACCTTTAAGATTACTTTTAGGATTTGCTGAAGATTACAGAAGAATAATAATAAATGTAAAACAAGAACTAGTTTTATTAAGGTCATCAAACGATAATGATATTATTAAAGCATCTGCTGGAACAACTGAAGCCAATTTAGACTGGAAACTAACATTAGACAAGATTGTTTGGAGAGTACCACATGTGCGACTAAATGATGAACACAGGATTACATTATTAAGAAAGTTAAAATCAGATCGAGACATTGTAATGCCATTCAGAAGCTGGGAGTTTCATGAATACCCCGTTTTACCTTCAACACAACGGCATACATGGACTGTAAAAACTTCTACTCATTTGGAAAAAGCGAGATATGTAATCTTTGGATTACAAACAGAGAAAAAAAGTATATTAACTGAAAATGCTGGTGAATTTGACCATTGTAAATTAACAAACTGTAAAGTGTTCCTGAATTCACAATTCTTTCCCTACGACAACTTTAATATCTCTTTTGATAAAAAAAGGTACAGTGTTTTATACGATATGTACGCTAGGTTCCAAAATTCATATTACGGCAAAACAAACACACCTCTACTATCTCCCGTACAGTTTGAATCGAAAGCTCCGATTGTTGTAATTGATTGCTCCAAACAAAACGAATCTGTAAAATCGTCTAGTGTTGATATAAAGATAGAAATGGAATTTCAAGAAAACGTACCTGCAAATACATCTGCGTATTGTTTAATTTTGCACGATAAAATTGTTACATACACACCGTTGACTGGTATCGTAAAGACGGTATTGTAAAACGTTGTACCACCACCGGCACCGCCACTGTCGCTAACCTATAAATAGCGGAGCAACAATGCAGGTCTTCAGTTGATCGTCTATCGTCGCATGGGAAACATCTTCTACAAAATGAGTTCTCCATCTGTTGTACAAGGTGATGCAGAAATAGCACCGTTATTGGAACGTGATAATACCAGCGAAGCAGAAATTATCAAGGAAATAACTGCATTTTTAAAGTTTGGTAAAAGAGATAGAGAGGAGGAAAGTAATGCAGACTCATCAAAGGTAGTACCAAAAAGGAAGAAGAAAGTTGAAGAAAATATTCCTCCTCACATTTTAACTGAAGTGTTTTTGCGAATCTTTTACCCCATCTCAGCATGCATCAGTAAAAGTGTATCAGTTGGATTGATAAAGTCATTGGATTATTCCCCTACAGTAATTCTACACCATGGAACAAAAAAGGTTTTATTTTCGCAAAATGCTTGGGAGTCATTTTTGAAACATGTACATTTAATAGAATGTTATTTAACTAACAGTTTGTGTGGAAGAAAAACACATATTCGACTTTTGGATTGTGACAATGAAATCGATATTGTTAAACATCGCGGACAACTACAAGTGCGAATTAGAGACTTGACTCAACATGAAAATAAGATTCTACTGTCACGTGAAGAATTCTACGTTTTAAACTACGCAACAGAACCTATTACAAGGTACATGAGACAGTTGGTATTTGCAAGCGCTATTATTAAAGAATATTTGGTCGATACTTTGGAAAAACAACCTGATAGCACCATCGTGTACGGACCTGTGGATACATCTATTTTTAATAGAATACCTCATGAAGTTTGCATGTGGAGAAAGTTAAAGGATTTTGAACCACTTGTAGAAATCGCTACAGAAGCTACAGAAGAAACAACAGAGGAAGAAGAAACGGAGAAAAAAGAAGATGAAGAAAACGAAACACGAGAAGAGGAAGTTAAAAAAGACTAAAGTTTAACTTAGTAAAGAAGAACACACGTGGGGTAGGCCTATTGGGGACGGTGCCCACGTTAAATATACACCAACGCGCCTGCAACTGTACGGCCTGGTATTTAACCTACCGTGGTGTGGAAAACAGTTTAGTTGATCGTTAGGTGTCATGATGAGCGGAGGGGATGAAGAAGTGAGTGTAAAGCCTTGTGTAATAGAATTTCAAGCATTTCGAAATAATGATGATAGGTTTATTATCAAGGAATTAGTAATTTTAGACTTGCTTACATTTGTAGTTTACCCATTCACGTTTGAAGCTCCTTTTTCTTTTAACAACCTTAACGCCAAAGCAAAAAGTACAAACAAATGGATAACAAACTACTTTCATCACATACATTGGTATGAAGGATTTATAAGCTACAGTAATCTGCACAGTATTATGTTTAACTTTTGCAAACAATATTCACATATATACACAAGAGGATTAGAAAAAAGGAACTGGATACAAAAGTACACGCACGGTGATGTTTTCGATATAACTATCGGTAAGGACTTTAACATTAATCTCGGTAATATTTGTGTTGCTGCAAAAGATCCTAAACACGGACAATCAAACTGCGCATTGCACAACGCATATCGTTTGGCTGCTTACTTGGAACAAACGCAGAAATGTGGTGGGGGTAGCAAAGAACCGGAATGTGGTGGGGGTAGCGGGGCCTATAAATACGAGGATCCAACACCGCTCCGGCACGAGTATTATTCGAGACTCCGAAGAGGCAACATCACAGAAGACATCGCAACCACCACCACTGACGAAGATGGCATCACAACAGTTTCTACAAACACTGGTTGATCAATTCAACACTCATTCAAAATCCGACCTTCTGCTAACTAAAAAGTGTTCAGAATTAAAAGAACAAAAACACTACATTATTCATAACATCAAGAAAGTGGAAACCACACATGGAGAAGCAATTCTAGTTTCATTGAGCGAAGCACCTTTAACTTCAGGAGATGAGCCGAAGTTTCAAGTATTTCTTCCAAAACGATTTGTTCAACTGCTACAGAATGAAGATTTGCGAGATATTCAACCGGGGACGTTGTATTTGGTATCACACGGTGTAAGCGGCAACAACTCAACGGAACTCACTCTGCACATCATGCATCCTTGTACATAATGTCTCTGTTTGTATTTCTCTGTTTGTATTTTATTGTTTGTATTTCTAGTCATCAATGTTAAACTTAAGTTTATTGTATTGTAAAATGTTTGTTTAATAAAGAAAAGAAAAATAAAAAAATATGAAAAAAAAATAAAGAAAACAGCAACACAGCAGTATATTATTTTATATACTGCTGTGTTGCTTTTTTTAAAATTCGAATGGGTGACCTTGAACTTTCATTCAGGGTTAACTTATGAAGAGGTATAAAAGAGAGGGAGCAGTGAAGTTAGTCGCAGTCTTGTCTAACACACGCTGCAGCTAACATGTCGGTGCCACCTATGAACAATTTATTTTTCGATAACAATTTGAAGACATATTGTTGCGAGTTACAATGTTTTAAAATACCAGGCGATCAAGTTGACGGGAAAGCTTGTCGTAAGTGCAAGTGTTTTAGCTATTGCATATGTAGATGTAAAACGTATCAAATGAACCGACAAGATAAAATACAAGAATTACGCCGAAGGATTGCATTACTGTGGCGGCGAATGTAGTAGCAACCATCTGCCTCGCACCAGCTGCCACCTGCCGCCTGCCATCTGCCGCCCGCCATCTGCTCCGCCCCACCACACTTTTACCCCCACCATTTTGTTTGATACCAAAACGCTAGCTAGCGAATAGTCAGTACACCTCCGGCTCTCGACTGGTGAACATCGAGTGCTCTTCACAAACGTAAAACATTATATTAAAATGTCCATTAAAATTAGGTGTATTCATTATGACTCTATTCATCTTGCGACTTACCAAGACCTCGAGGTGTTTAGTGAAGAGTTAAGACTTCTTATTGCGTCCGGTTACGATTTATCTTTGGAACTTTACGCATCAAAAAACAACATGGACTCTGCGCAGGGATCGAAGTATCTACCGTCTTTCTTCAGAAAGCGAAGTGATGGCCGCAACTCGTCCGGATCAACAACATCGATTACAACGAACAACGGGGAACTATTGTAAACATGAATTATTGTAAATAAAGTAATATTTGTAATAGTACTACCTCGCACTCGTATCATTCGATTGTTTCATTCGATATTTATTCGATATTTATTATCGATTAACTATCGAATCACAATCGGATTTTACGCGTGCGAGGTAGTACTTTTTTAAAATTACCTCCCCGTGACCTTGAACTTTAACCTTTCACTCATTACGTCACAAAACCGCCTACGTCACTGGCTCAGCCTCAGATGACGTATTTAATGACGCAGCGCTTCCGGAAGCAATTAATCAAGTGAGCCAGCACCGGCAAACCCCCACTACTAATATGGATTTACCAAAAAATAATTCCCTGTTAAAATATCGTTGATTTCTTCTTTTCAAATATAAAATATTACATGAATACGAATATTTGAACTGTAATACTGCTATATACATTTTTGTGGGCTTCAAGATGATTAAAATTATTTTGTTCTAAGGCATCAACTCATTAAAGACCGATGGTTCTATTGGACTATATTAATGTCTATATTTTTATACATATTTTGAAGTTTTTCCTAGTCATTAAAAAATAAAACTCCCAGCAAACACTAATCAAAACTTTATAAAGATTCAAACAAAATTTATTCCAAATCAATAGTTCAAACAGTAAAAAAATATGCTTTTCAGTAAAGACATGTTTTGTGCGTTTTAACATTGAAATAGCCTGTAGCGCTAGAGTCAGCGACGATATTTCTTCTGACTCCAACGTCCTCTTAAACCAATGCGGCAATCCGTTTTTAAATATTACCTTTCATTCACATGATATTTCGTGAGCTCAAAACAGCTTTGGAGTTTAGCTCAAACTATTGTTCAAGCAAATGTTTCATGGAAGAAGGGCTTTCTGCTATAATACTGACAACTTCACTGGCGATGAGGGTGACGCTTGACGCCTGCTGCGATGTCGCGGCGGGCTCCAATTTCTTGAATACGCTCCAGGACCTAAGAGTTTTCCTTCCAAAAAAGCTAGAAAGTCCTAAAGTTTAACTGTATACAGTAAAGTTATTTTTAACAAAATAAACACTCAGTTATGTGTATGTTAATTGAATCAATTAAAACTTGCAAACATTCGTTCGTATTAGGACTTAATAAAAGTAGTATGTATGATGTAGTAGTATGTATGATTGGTTTTATACTCGTGAGATTTTTATTTTATTTTTTTTAAAGGCGTACTAATTATAAAGGAAAAATTGAATACATTTTAGTTAATTTAAATTTAATTTTTTGGGAATTTATTTATTTTTTGTTTGATATACCTATTATGCTTATAGTCATTCACTTACTATAAACAAGGTTCTATTTTAATTATAAGTATGTAAGCATTATAATAGTAATGACTCTAAAATGTAAAATTGGATAACTTTTTATTTTTTTGTTGGTAAAATGTTTTTATCTTTTAACTACCTAAAGCGTTTTTCGTATTTTGCCCTTAATGTTTGTGTAACAATTCAAACGCAAACGTAGCCTACACCGGCACCGTTGAGAAATCATTAACATATTTATACTATCTTTTTTGGCATACAAATAGTACATATTTTATGCATCTAAATAATTGCCACTATAAAAGAAATTACGCTTTAAAAATTAAATTGGCCACCACTTTGAAACGATAAAAGCTGAAAGCGTCAAATTCAATTCAAAAGTAGCTTAAACTAGAATGAAACTCGTGTCGAGTTTCAATCCAACATCTCAATTGGTTTCTGAGATGTGATGTGTTTATCTTCAAATTCATATACGCACATACACACGGAAAACTTAACGAGGTCCGGATGAGATTTGTAGTTTGTTTTGACCTCAGGAAAAACCTGCTGAAGTTTTGGTTGAGAGTAGTTGTGAAACACCCTGTAGGCTATAATTAGGCGTAGTGAACCATAACCTCGCTGATTTCCAGTGATTTTTATTAATGACCTTCCAGTATCCGGCGTGTTCACTAATCCGGCACCACCCTGTCCTGAAATCCGTCGGATTAGTGTAAGTCTACTGTACTGACAAAATGGTATAAACACCTTGAATAATTATTTAAATTGTACCATACAACTTTAAATCCTAATATAACTTTGCTTGAGAATTTGAATTAAAAAGCAGTAAACTTGAAGACAAAATAAAAATAGCAGAAAATAATAATCGGTATATTAATTATATTTTCCCCATTTTAGAATAACATTAAGTTATGGAAACAAAACGTTTCTTGTAGTACTTAATATTTTTTCGTCGTAAATTGTTTATTCACAATTAAAAACAAAGTATAACCTATTAATCTCGGTGTAACTGCAGTATTTAAAATGCAAACAGTGATTCTGTCTTCTCATTTACCACTGGGAAATATCTGCAACATAACTGATATTTATTTTGAGTCTCAAAGTTACAACAGGTAAGTGTAAAGCAACCGGTTTTACTTACAAGCACAGAAAATAGCCGCCGCTATAAATTCAGCGAGCTTGTCACTGTCACTTGCGTTGCACCCGGTCTCGCAACGGTTGCAGTTGCCCCTCTAATTTTACAATCACAGCGGCCGACTTTATCCTGAACGGGAGCGGAACAATAAACTTTTTCCGCCGTCGATTATGAAGTTCGACAGTTTAAGTGACTTGCTTAATCGCATTAAGTCCGTTGACTAATCGGATATTTGAATTCGAAATTGCCAAGAATGATTCAGGCTTCCATAAATACAACGCCTACAGTGGTCGGTATCACGATTCGCGGATGTCTTTCAAAATTCGATCCAATCGGAACAGAGTGGATCGAGTGACCGGATCGAAATTATGGTCCTTTGGGCCGGATGGCAACCCGGATGTGAGTGAAGAACATTTGCATGTATGTTAGTTCGTCCGTCCACTCCTTGTTTGTTACCTGTGTTACAATAATTACCAGGTAGGCGGCAATGACACACCCAGCTGCTACTGGATTAGAATACTTGTACAACCCATTAATCGTTGCTCTGGATGATTTATTTTTTAGAGTTCCGAGCGGTTTTTCTGTTTATCGGCAGTAAAATATAACTATTAGCTCGGTTGGAGAGCTATTTATCTAAAATATACTACAGCTGTTAAAGTATAATTTGAACTGTGTAATTTACAGGCTATCAATACTGCTTTGTGATTATTGATAATGTAAGAAGCGTTAAGTCTATAAGTGCCGCAGCTCCTGAGTAACTGTCGCCAAGTCTTGAGTTGTAATTAAAAACCACTTCCAAAAGAAGAAATACAAGGCCGAGTACACATTTACAAGTACACGTTTGGTAAAGTTCAAGCAGTGGCGGATTTAAGCAATTGCCGCCTAAGGGCTATTAGGAAATCTGCCCCCTCCAATAATCTTTGTCCACTTCGCCGCCAATGTTTACTCACATGTTATACATCTTGTTTGGTTATTTTGTGACAGTATCTAAAAAGTTAGAATTTACTGAATTAGGTTTTAAGACATTTCTGTTATTTCTTAGTTTAAAAAAAACTGTAAAATAATGTGTAATTGACTTGATTCACATTAACACAGTGCAATATTGCCAACTCAATGACAATCAACCATAGAGACAAATTTTGGTGTTAAAAGCAGTGTGAAGCAGTGTTACTTTTAATAACAAGAAAATCCTTCAACAAATAAGGCCTAAAAATCTCTTCTTATACTTCATTGATCCGTTGGTTTTACACCAACTCATTGGCTACTGAAAATTATAATAAATAAATAAATAACCTACTAGGTGTACGCTCATTCTTCCCGTAAGAGGATGAACGAAGACTGAATTTTTAAAGATATGTAGGCAGGTGCTGGATTGGTAACACTCTTCTGTTATCCGTTTTAACTCCACAACAGCAAGAACAGATAATTTATAAACCAAACATTTTACTAATGGAATGGTAACACCATTCCCATATCCGTTTTAACTCCACAACGGCAAGAACAGATAATTTAGGACTAATGTAAATAAAAAATACTACTGACAGAGGAGTGGCAGAGAAGGGTAACACCCTTCTCATATCCGTTTTAACACGATAATACCTGGGGGGCCCAGCTTTGCTCGGGGGAGGGCCAATCAGTCAGTTTAGATGACTTGGAGTAATATTTCATCACTTTCCCCTATTGATAATCAGATTTGTGTAATTCATTTGCCTCTTTTCTACATTTTTAAGGTTCCTCCAGTTGCTATTTATAGCTCAATGTCCTTTTCATTTATTTTACTACTCTATATATATAATCTTCACTCAAATCTTTTAATCTCTGTTCTCAGGAAACCACATGTTAATAATCATAAAAAACATGAGTATTACTTTGACAGTTCCCTGGTTGATTATGAACAGCTGATAAAATTCTTTTGTGTTGATTTAAAACTCCATAAGCCCAATGTTAATTTTTTTAACTTTTCATTTTAATTTTTTTTACATTATTTGATTTTTCCTGGGGATGAGACCTGTCTAGAACTTATTTTTATCCCAGAAATTAGTTATTTTGAACATTTGAAGGAAATCGTTGGAGCCGTTTTTGAGATTAGTGTCGCAAGCAAGCAAACATACAAGCAAACCTTACTCATATTAGAGTATATGATACCTGGGGGCCGAACTTTGCTCGGGAGAAGGCCAGTCAGTTTGTTTAGATGACTTGGAGCTTATTTCACCACTTCCCCCTACTGATAATCAGATTTGTATAACTCATTTGCCTCTTTTCTACATTTTTAAGGCCACTCCAGTTGTTATTTATAGCTCAATATTCCTTTGATTTATTTTACTACTCTATGTATGTAATCTTCTCTCAAATATTTTAATCTCTGCTCTCAGGAAACCACATGTTAATAATCATAAACAACATGAGTTCCATGTGGTTCCATAAAATCAGATAATAAATCCTTTGAATGAAAATTACATGTAGAGTGGTCATATCCAGAATGACTCAAAGGTGCATTATAATAACAACTGTTGTGACCTCAAAAATGCTCGTTAGTAGGGTACATGGTGAAAAACAACTCCAAGTCATAAACAAGATTGACCTTTCCCTAGCAAAGCTCAGTCCCAGGTAGTACTTAAACTATATCAGTATAACTTTGAGAGTTCGCTGAAAGATTTTGAACAGCTGTTATGACTCTTTTGCTTTTATTTTAATCTCCAAAAGCCCAATGTGATTTTTTCAATTTTCCATAGCGGCTTTTTACATTATTTGATTTTTTTGGGGGATGGGACATGTCTAGAACTTATTTTTAACCCAGATATCAGATTTTACAACACAAGTAGTTGGAAGGACACATTAGTTATTTTTTAAGAAAATCGTTGGAGCCGTTTTTGAGATAAGAGTTGCAAGCAATCAACCAAGCAAGCGAGCATGCAAACCTTACTCATATTATAGTGTAGGATAGGATTGAGTCAAAATAATTCAGCATTTGTATTGATTGACTATAACATATTTTTACTCTTAGGCACATAGAATGTACACGAGACAGGGACAATGATTCTGGATTCTAGCATGTTTGAAGTTCTGCATACAGACGGCCAGGGCTGAATTTAGGTCTGTACAGGCTGTGGTCTACACCCTAAATGCAAGTGCGGGCCCTTACCAGCCCGGCCAACTTTCTTGTTTGATTTATATAATATAACTTACGCTTATATCAGGCTCTACAGATGGCGTTGTGCAGTTACTTAAATTTCAAATTGCTAAAATCCGTATTGCTGCCTAGTGTATATTAACGTTGTCATGGCAAGATATTATTAAGTGATTTTCATTATCTAAATACATAAAACAAAGTCGGGGTTGTATGTTAGTTATTTAGTTTCATCAAACAGCTGTTATAAGGATGATATCTAAACATACTTGAAAAGCATAAAAACATATGTTTATTATAGACATAATAAATCTATTTGAATAGCAACTCATTTTCAATACCGAAGCAAGCTCTATATAAACATAGGCAAGTGAGCGTAGCTAACGAGCTCATCTTGAAAAAGAACGAGAATCTTTGATATAAAAGAAATTCAGTGACATTAGGATAGAATAATGTCTGTCTGACCAGCTAGTAGTACTCAACCCGAATGCTGACCCGAACTCCCGAACGCTTACCCAAGGATCATCTTTCCTCCATAAATTTAACAAGGCAACTTTTAAAGCCAGCGAGGCGGAGCTCTAAGGTCGGGGTTAAAAGAAAATAACAACAATTTTTTGTATGATTGAAAATTTTCTAAAATTACTAAAAAAGGCGTAAATAATAACATAGAAAATTGTCCTATGCGGTGGAGGTCTATGGTTGAGTAGAGCGGCGTATCAAACGTGGGGACATCTTTCAGGAGATGCTGCTTTAACAAAATAAATCCAACGAATCATACGTTAAAATTAAACGTTGGGAGTGATAGTAAAGGCAGAGCCCTGAGGGAAGAACAAAGAGGTATCCATAATATTTTGGTACCCAACAACGTAGTATATAGGTCTGGAGCAGTTTTGAGGAGCCGCTTTCGAAATCTTTGGATTTTTTATTTGGTGGTTTATATTAGGTTTCTAATGAAACATACCACCTGATTTTTTAGAAAAATTTGGGTTCAGAAATTACAGGGCTTAAGAGATCCCAAACTTCATTTTTTTACCTTTCTTAGTACCATAAACTTTAAATATTTTTAGCAGGTTTCAACAGTTTTATCTCATTGCCATAAAAAGCTCTAAAAGATGAAAAATTAGTACTCCAATCCACACACGGTTAAATTAGTATTTCGTTAGTAGACTATTCTGCTAATGGTTGTGGAGAATATTTCAATTTCCATTCAGCAGTAAACTAAGTATATTGTCCGATGTTACTCTTATAAGAAATAAAAACATATATCTCTTGTATACTGATTAATTTTATTAAAACTTGGTATGTTAGCATTGACCAATAGGGAATATTCGTCCTAGGACAACCTTAAAACTGGTCTATACCAGTTTGGATGCTGACATTGGGTACAGCAAATGAAGTTGTCATTACATATGAAGTTTTTTGGATGTCCATTATGACAAACTTCCCTTTCACCTTTGGTCCCTCCACTTGCAGCGGCTCGGGGCGGAAACTCAGGGGTTGGTCCCCAACCTGAGAATGTATGGTCCCTGGCTGTTGTACATGGATACCCCATCCGTTGAGTTGGCCAGTTGGAGGGCAGAGCGGGTCCACATTGAGCCTGATCACAGCTGTCACAAGGCACGGGAGTTGGTACTCTGAAAGGCCAATTTGGCTGCCTGTCCCATCCCACCCTTTCCTTTCCTGCTATATCCTAACCTTCTGGTAACCTGCGCAAAATTCCCGCTTATGGAAAACGTGCCTATAGCAGCTATGCTGGGGTTTCCTAATCTAGCAACAATGAATAGAGAATATGTGGAATACGTTTCCATCTAACCCTGGAGGGTGAGGTGGAGCAATTAACCTCTTAAAACCACTGTGTGTACCTAGCAAATTAGATTAAACTGATTGCGTTTATTTGGTCACATGTCCTAGCTCCTGTTCACGCTTTTTTAAGACTCGGCCAATGACTAATATATTTTTGGTACCGGATGGTTTTCGATGAGTTTTAAATATATAACCTGAGAGAAAAGTTGCCAATAATTATTAGACCTATTAATTTCCAGCTCCAAAATCAGGGGGTTAAACATACAGAAATATACTTGTTTTAAATCCATTTAATGTAAAAAAAGGTATTCAATGATTTATTTATATAACAGTATCTTATAAAATTCATACCTTAAATTTAAAAATGTTTACATCATTAATATATGTTAGTTTGAATTTAAATACACAAGCTACTGAAATCGCAGCACGAGAGATTTAAAAGCAAAATCCAACATCTACATTAATGACAATTTTTCAGGAGGGCAATCTGTCTACATCGTAATTAGTTGAACAATGTAGACGGTTGGGATTACGGAGTTTTGGACATCTTGATTGTTTATGAAAATCAATATTAACCACAGAAAATGCAAACAAATATAAACTGTAACCAGACTATTTTACTGACCGGTAGATTACAAAACTTTAATCCCATGTCATTAGGTGACAGTGAGGCTTATTTGGTACATTACATGTAATAAAGATAGTTTGCACGTATGATAGTTTAGTAAGTCTGCCATCAAGTAATTTGTTCACAATGTAAAGAAACTACTATAGGTCTACAACACGCTTGATTATCAATCACAGTCAGTCGTGTTACAGAGTTATACTGTCCCAGTAATTCAAAAATTCCAAAACCTATTGTATTAATTTATCATCACTAGTCCAAACACTTAGCTTTTACATCGAAGTTTTCCAGTAAAAAATAAACTGATAATAAATCTAAATAGATACAAACATTGTTTTAAACACGACAAAACACTATTAATTTACATAACACTCACATTTTAAACTATTTCGAAATAAAAAAAATTGATGGAACAAAACATAACCAAATCCATAGTTTTGGTTATGTTTACATTTGAGTAATTTATAAACAAATATGCAGTGTTTCCACTCTACGGTAAAAATATGCCACGCACTGATACAAAAGATCCCACTTTATCCCAGACTCTCCCTTATAGTATCCCTCGTCATATCCCACACTTTCCCACTGATTTGTTAAACATTGCAACACAATTAATGTTAAATATTATATGATTATTGAATAATGTATTAGTACAATATTTATACTGATAGATAGAGCTTATTTAGATCTAATAATTACCTATAGGTATTTTACATTTTAGTACCTCAAAGGATTTTGAGCAATGCGACATAGGTTAAATGATACGGTGAATTAACTAAATTAAATAATTTATTTACGTGAGAGGTAGTCATATTTTTAATGGTAGTACTAAAGAGTACGAAGTAGGTACTAAATAATGGCAAATAGTTTGCTTGTTAATTCCAACATGGCTCGGCCAGCGAAATTGACATGATTCAGTGTTCGTTCTGTGACGTTTATAAAATCATAATAGGTGCGGACAGCGAGGTTAAAAATGGGAAACCCCGCAACTGCCAGTACGGCGAGAAAATCCACTAGAAGTGCTACTGCTAAGGTGCTCTGGTCGTAAGTTGTAAGCAAACTAGCAGACGTAATGCCGATTTCAAAAAAATCCCACTTTATCCCACAATCCCATTTTATCCCACAAGCAGTCAAAATATCCCATATAGGGGATAAAAATCCCTCAAGTGAAACACAGACAAATCCTAGCTGACATTTTAAAGACAACCATAGTCAATAGCTTACTACGAAAACCAATTCAACTACTGAATATCAAACATTAAAATTAGTTTTAATAATTATTAATAATCCAAAATAAAACACGAATGGTGTGTTAAAACATCCCTTTGGTATCCCAAATGACTCCTTCAAAATTTCATTAAGAAATGTTTTACCGTTATTTAGTATTTCGATAACACACCCACACACACACACACCCACACACGGCCACTGAAACTTCTTCATCAATACAGTGATTCACTTCGTTCATCAATAAATAATATATGATGACTGTAGCCTTAAAATTCGTAATTCGGACCATTAGCCTCAAGATTCTGACTATTTTATTCCTGAATTAGCGCTTTTCAATACAGTTTTTCAGTCATTCTGTAATTTATACTTGTATACAAAGAGTTGTTTACATGTTTTTGACGATCAAAATATAAAATTAATTTATGTAGGCTTAATCTTCGTAAAACTCTACACATTTTCAAACGCTACTTCTAGTTTCACCTCCATGATGTTGTCGATCCAATTAATTACAATATAATACCTACAGGAGTCACTACTGTCTGAAAAATAACCTTCAAAAAGCGTGCCGTCATATTTGGTATTTTGTCATGTTGTGGTGTTAACTTGTTTGGGATAGTGTCATTCGATGTACAAGGCGGCTTGATATTACAAGGGTGTTTTCACTTTGTAAAAATCATAACTTTGCTCCGAGATAAACAATAAAATAATTACATCTAAAATATGCCTCAAGATTATAAAGTTAAGTTTAATATCATGATTCGCCTAAAATGCGACAAGATATTAATTTAAAGACTTTGAGTATCACAGTTTTTAATTTAATGAAATGGGAGATTTTTACCCCGTCCCACCCAAAATTTATATACATATAGTGGTCTCGTCTGGAGTAAAAAACTGCAGCCTACATTCTGACCACCGTTTTGACCCTCTGACAACCATGCTCCCATGGCAACAACCAATCAAATCCTCTCTTCACAGATTATGTCTTTATTTGTCTTTGGCCAGATGTTTTCATAAAGACAATATTCTCCAGAATGAACGATTATGTGTGGTAGCCTTTGATATGGTAAGTATACGACGGCCGAAATAACTATATTTGTTACCTTGAGATTGAAAATATCATTTTAGTCTAAATTTGTTTATTGTCATCTCTAATTCGATTGTTTCAACATTTCTCAGCCGTGTGCCTTAGTCATTATTGATATTGTGTAACAAATAATTTTAATGCTATGCGAATGTACGGATAAACTTGGAAGTCCGTGAGTTGGACATAGTCAAAGTGGCGCAGTGCCTGATGAGCGGAGGGGAGAAGTTGAATTAACTGTACTTCGTGGCTTGCCGCCCTTTCTCTGTAGCGTAATCATCTTGTCGCTAGTACGGGGAATGACAGTTGCATTATGACTGTTTTGAGGAACTGCAGTGAGGGGCTGCAAGCGTAATACATTATAGTCTCTGATTACTACCTTTACCTTTAAAAGGGCGGCACACCGCCGTCATTGTCATCCGCTTTCGTCAAAATGTTCCCCGTTTCAACATTTCATTTGTAAACAACTTATTAATTTTCTGTAAATTTGCCACCCTGGGCTTCAGCCTCTATACCCTATCCTATGTACCCTATATTCGCCTGGGTATTTGCCCCCCCCCTAAATTCACCACTGAGTTCAAGTGAAGTATCTTTTCTAGAAATGAATTAAATTCATAAATGTTCCTTTAAGTGAATATAGGCACAACGTTTTTGAGAAAAGGTAAGCTATAATCAACCTTACCTCATAATCTGTAACTGATACAATATAATAATGTAATAAACTTGCAATTTAACAGTTATTCCAAGGTAGCTTTGATCGGAGAAGGCTATCTAGTGTGTGCTAAACTCTAATCCAATCCAACCACACTCCAATCCAGTCCACAGTCTCCTGCTTAATTTTAATCAAATAAATATCCTTTTCACAAATACCCCCCGTAGCAGTAAACCTGCGTACTCAGCGAATTTCCAATGCATCATATCTTAATACTAATACTTAATCTTAATACTACATAAAACCAAATACCAAGTTTCATCAATATACATTCATAAATAAACGATTTATGAAATTTGAATTATTCTCCATAAGAATAACATGGCGGCTGAGTATGCAGGTTTGCTGAAGGAGGGAACACAAAAATTTGGTTTTATACAAATATCAATATAACTCAAGTAGGTAAAGCCACATACCAAATTTTATTAATTTATGTTCATAATTAAGGGAGACATATAACACGTTACTTATTCTCCATAAGAATAACATGGGGGCTGAGTACGCAGGTTTGCTGCTACGGGAAATATAGGCAAAACAAGTTTTTTAGTGCAAATATCAATAGACCACAATGATATGAAGCAATATACAATATACAATTTGTAATTTCGTGGCTGATTTTTTAAAGCATTTAAGGGAATACAAATGCTCTCAAAATTTAACTCATTGGCGTAGACATATGAGCTGGTTTCGTCCCTTACTTTAATTGTTAAAACCTATAAATTGGAATATAAATTTGTGTTTTTAAATAGATTAATGGTTTATTTTAATTAAAATACTGTTTTCATTCAGTTTTAAGAGTTTCATTGGCACACACACAGTAGACATAAGTAAAAAGTAGCAAAATCAGTGTTGACCATGTGCAACTCTGATGACAACAAATAAGTGACTTTTAAACTATGTGTAACTTGTGTAAACTATGTGTAACCTTATAAACTATGTAAAAGTAAAACTATGTAACCTTGTGCAAACTATGACAGTTGTGTGTACTACGTTCTGTGCAACCAGTGGAACAACTACGAATCATGATTAGCTGTTTGAATTTTCATCAACTCAAACCAAAGTGAATGCCCATAAGGAATACATGGTAACTTTGAACCACCGTGGGGTAAAGCCCTATGGTTGACTAGGTGTGAAAACACTTTAACTTTCCTATTTTAGACCCAAAGAATCAATTTTCCAAATTTCACCACCCTAGCATGCGTGGAAGTTGGAGATTTAGTTATGAGTGATTGAGGGCTTTGTCTTTTATAGGTTTAGATTTACAATTACCTGAGAAAAAATCCAACTTTTTAAACTAATTTTAAAACTATCCTTATCTGTTTTTTATAGTTTTCATATTTTTTTAAGTTTAGGATGTGTTTGTTTATAAATATTGTAAATATTGAATTTTGTTTATTATTTTAGTTAGTGTAAAAATCTATATAGCCGATTATTCAACATTGAAACAACAATTTGTAGATATTTATATTACTAAAATATTATTAATATTATTATTATTGAATTTAACAAATTTAATTTGTATGGATCGGTAGCAGAACCTCAAATCAGAATATGCCCCACTTGTTCTCGAAAGTTACAAAAATCCTTCACCTTTTTCAACCGGAGTCCCAACGTTTTCCAGAAATATAATTTTACGGTACGCCTTTCATCACAATTCGGTTTTCCGTTCCCATTCGCAACGCTTAAGTCTCAATTAGTAGTAATGATTGAGGAACGAATTCGCCCACCGCTCTTCCACGAACACAAAAACATCGGTGAACCTTTTACGCTCTTTAACGACCCACCGGTATTCGATTTGCCGTTAAATCGGGTATAGGAATGTCGTAATGAAGTTATTCTCCGTCCGCAATAACTAGAACGGGCGATAAAATCAGAGATCGTATCCGTAGAATATCGCGGTCTCGCCGGCGCGTATGTAAATCACCGGACTCCGAGGCAGCGCTCAATACAGGGACTTGTCCCGGGAATATCCCAGTACTCGATTTGCATAGAGGAATACACAACGTTTCTAAAACCCAGCTATGCAAATGGAGACTATTAAAGATGAAGTTTATGCGTGTTTTGTCCGGCTGTTCGGGGGTTTTAACGATAATATCCTCAAGTTACGAGGTGTCCTTTAAAGATACTAATGATTTTTGTCGATAAAGTCGAAATAAGTTAGGGTCGGGGTCGGTTGTTCTGGACCGATCTTATCGAACCCTCGTTGGGGTTCGTATTCGTACAAATTGTGTTTATCTGTTTCGAGCTAGTTAGACCCAGCATGGTGTATATAAATACGCCTCTTCTACGCGGCTATAGTACACCTACCTTTTTGAATTTTAAGATACAGGTCGAAAAGAAGAGTTCTGTTAAAATTAATAACCTGGATAAGAAACAGGTTTGCATTCGATGATGCGAAGTTCAATTTGTATTTTTTTTTTAATTCCGGAGAGTTGGAAAACAAATTATTTAAAATTCGTTCCTTTTAGATGTATTTAGTTTTAAAATTATTAAAAGTATAAACTGGTTTTTCATCCTACTTAAAAATTTGTCAGAGCAATTTATTTCGTATTTAATAATTAAGTCACATAACCCCCCCTCCACCCCCGCTTCAAGTTATTCCTCTTCAACGCTGTTGTTCAATTAATTTGTATATTTAAACGTTACGTATTCTAATTGTATGAAACTTTGTTAACTGAGCAACAATATGCGAATTTCTACAGTAAATAAACCGGATGAAACACCACCATTATTGGGATTTAAAAAAGTTACAAATTTACAGCAAAAAAGTCCTGTTGTTAACGGAATGAGTGTATAAAGATGAACGTGAGTAATAGACAAAAAATAGTAACGATTTCATATTTCACAGCTAACGAACGTCCAGTTAATTACATAGGAGGAGCGTCTATTTGCAAACCAAATCCGGTCCAGAAAAGCGAGTTATGGGGAGTTACGGATGCATAAACCAGGGTTGAGGCCGCAGGCCATTGGCGGGGACTACAGGCAGAGTCGACCCAGGTGAAGTGGGACAGAAGTTAGGACCTATACAACTTTCAGCGGCGTAACTGACTTTGTTGGGCCCCACCGCAAACTTATTTTTAGCCCCCCCCCCAAAAAAAGTCATAATCGTACAGTTTCGCCCTATCCGTATGCATTATTCTAGATTCTGAAATAAGGTAGCATGAGCCAGAAGTTTCCTAACCTCCAAACACATAACGTTAGTCCAGCATTGTATAATTTTAGTGATTTAATAATCCCTCAAGTTTATGATTTAATCTATAATGTTTTTGATAGTTTCATCACGTCCATTAAGTATAAAATACCTAAGAATTAAGTCGACAAGTGTCGAGTCAAAACGTGAAGCCTCATAACGTCCAAATCGCAAATCCTAGGCGAGTAACTCGCTATGTTCCTGTCCAAATGTGGAAAGATATTTGGAGTGGATTAAGATTCAGTTTGTAGTGAAATGGCCGCTATAGCGTTTATGGTTGTACCTTTAGGTTTTGAAACGCACCCCATTATGAGCCCCCGATTTATCATTTATCACTATCCTAATGCTTATTCACCCTCAACACTGACACTACTAACAACTGTTTTGAAATTGTTATGCAAAATGGTGAAATATTCGTCAAAATATCTCACTTTAAAGTTTACTTATAAAGTAATACAATTTAGGAAAATTAAAATAATAAAACTTATTGCAGTTTTTATGTGTGTCATTTATTACGGTAAACACTATATGCACAACGAATGAAAGATATATTAGTAGGCTAAAAATAAATTACTTCTTCCAGTTTTACTGACAACATTATCACTAATTTGAAATTTTTTCAAAATTAAATATAACAATTTAATCCCATTATGTGGGCCCGCCAGAGCTTTTCCCTCAGCGCGCGGGCCCCGCCGCCACGGCTCGCGGGCCCCTTAAGCCCGTGGGCTTCCCGCACCGCGGGCCCTGCGGGCCCGGCAGTTACGCCACTGACAAATTTACCGCCTTATGCCCTCCGTCCTAGCTAGCATGATCTTTATTAACATTGTCTATACTCCAAGGGTATAGTCAATGGTATTAGTAACACAACATGCCGCTTGGCTGGAACAGACCTGATTGAAGGGGTATCTAAAGAGTCGTCAGTAAACCCCGTTAAACAGTTTAAATTATAAGTTAGATTTGAGGTATCGGATGACCCCAGCATTAACCTACAAGGTAGTCTCCTTTTGGGTATTGCATAGCCACCGGAAGGTATAAATGCAGGGACTGTTTTAACGTAACCTCTGAACAAATTCAGTCGCCATTTTACATGAAGATTGTATAATTTGGGCTCCTAAAGAGCCTATTTGGGTCCAGAAACCCAGTTGGACTTCACCCAACGGGTTTTGCAGCTAGTAAAAAATAGCTCAATCTATAGACTGACACTGTGTTGTTTACGTGGTAAGTTTGTACTAACTTGTTTTCATTACTTGGATACGAGATCCACATAATAGCAAATATTTTAAATTCGAAACTATTAATCATTGGTCTAAATACGTTTAATAGTTATACAACGATTTCAAATAATTTGATACTCAATGAAAAATAAGTTAATCATATGAAAACAATAAATAAATTATACATCATTCAGTAATAGATTTGAAATATTTACACTAAGTAGTGGATTACTCTGAGTGTTCAGATAGAAATTTGACATTTACGTGCAGAGAAAGTCTTCATGTAATGTAATATTGCAACTGCAGATTGCATAGTTATGCGGAGCTGTTGGCAATACACGCGGGAAAGCATTATAATAAGCAAACATTGCTACTAGCGCAACACTGGCATAACTACAGGAAACATTTAATCTTACTTCGCTCTTTCTCGAAAATTAGTTCCCTGCTTCCCACGTTCGTTTATAGTAAAGAACCGGCGAATAGAGAATAGAAAATTCTAAACATTTCTATTCTATGCTCGCTGTAAAAACATCGATTTTATAATCTGTCCATCCATTCATATCATTTCATCATTTTTCAGCGTTGCGGATTAGGAAACCCCAGCATAGCTGCTAGTCACATCTTCCACAAGCGGGAATATTGCGCAGGTTTCCGGAAAGATAGGATATAGTAGGAAAGGAAAGGGTGGGTTGGGACGGCAGCCAAATCGACCCTTCAGAAGGCCAACTCCCGTGCCCCTGTGAAAGCTGGGATGAGCCTCTCAAACAGAGGACCCGCATTCTGCCCTCCAACTGGTCAACTCAACTGACAGGGTATCCATGTACAACAGCCAGGGACCATCCATTCTCAGGTTGGCAGGTGGGGACCAAACCCGGAGATTCTGTCCCTAGCCACTGCAAATAGAGGGACCAAAGGTGAAAGGGAAGTTTGTCATAATGGACAGCAAAAAGACTTACCATATGCAATGACAACTTCATTTGCTGTACCCAATGTCAGCCTCAAAACTGGCATAGACCAGTTTTAAGGTAGTCCTGGGACGTCCATTCATATCGGTTCACTTTCGATATATAATTATATTAACATCTTTTTACTAATATAAATTTGTTCTAGACAGAAAATCATTCCATACAATTAAATTTTGATTATTTAAAATAAATGCAATACTAATAATATTTTTTGGACGTTGCCCAAATATTTTATTACAAGTTTATGCAATGATCACCAGCATTTTCTTGTTCAGGTTAAATTTGTTCCAAATGCACTGCACACATCTTAATAGTTTGGCTTGCTCCAAACGGTGAAATTACATGTTATGAATGTGCATCAAGCGGAGGCGATCTACTAAGGAAGATGAACGTTATAAATATTTATATATAATATTCCAATAGTTTCTTTGTATATTATTAAATTCTATATTATAGTTTATCTTGGCTAATTTGTAGCACTGCAAAATAAATAAATAAAAACCCCAATCACCTCAAACTTAGAAACCAACTCTGATGCAAAAACCATAGTTAGGTTATGCATACTACATGGATCCGAGGACAATCCATTTTTTGAATAAGACTATCTTCTTGTCTGTCGGCTATCAGATAGCTTGATCGAAAGTGCCACTTATTCTCGCCACGCTGAAACGCAGGGGCTTGTGTTGCAGTTTTCTTCTGATCATATCTTATGAACACTGAATGTTGTACGTTACAAAATCACGAATAAACATTACAAGCCTCTCCTATTTTTCATGCTTCATACCAGCTTAGCCTGTAGAAACTAAACTAAGTTAACTGCAGCGAAGGAAAGCAATATTGACCAATCATCCAACACGATAGGCTAATAAAACAGGGTTGAAACGCATAACAAATCAGCAATACTTTTGCTCACTGGCCTGTGAACCGATGGCGAAACCGCGCCTATTTAGCGAATAAAGCATGCAAGTTAACTTCAGCAATGCAGCCGGCCGTCCCCTGCGGATAGAACGTGAACCACTCTGATTTCTTTGTTAGCGAAGGGATCCTAAACTGATCGTTTGTCGTTGTAAATTTGTTCCAGACTCGATAAATTCTCTGTTTTAATGTTGTAAAACTATTTCTCCAGATGAGTTCACACCGGAGAACTGGTCTTGAGCAATGAAATATCGCAACAAACCGCGAGTGCTTCAGGGAACTCGCTTTGTGTTTTATTGAACTTGTATCCAGGGCAGAAACGGTAAGCTATCAAATTGGAGTCACCGAAACTATTTTAGTGAAAACAGTTGATTATTACTTAGTCCCCTCAACGGCTCTCTGACTGGTCTATACTAGTACAGAGGTCGAAGTTGGGTCCAACAAAACGAAGCTGTCACAGTATTGGTAAGTCTTTTGCCTATCCAGTGTGACCAACTTCCCTTCCTTGGTTTCTCCTTGTCTCTTCTGGAGCCTGACTCCCAGTTGAGCCAGTCTACTCCAAGTCCGTGGAGGGAGTATTGGATTTTCCTTGCAGCCTGGGACGAAGGGCCCTTACCCGACGGTCTCCGGTGTGCCAGGCTGGGGGACGAGCAGTCCTGAGGTCCCCCGACTTCTGAGATGTCGGAGGCTCTGTGCGATGGCGGTACTTGTCTGGTGAACTTGGGGAGCGTCGGGTTAGAGGGCGAATCGTCCTGGGGTGTTCAGTCACCCTTAGAGCCCGGGAGCTAGGTAAGGTTCTCTAGTCCTTTCTGGAGCGAGGCAGACTGACCCCGTCCTACCGTTCCCGTCCCTGAAAATTCCCTTTTTCCGGTGGCTACACAATATCCCCAAAAAGGGAGAAATGCCTAGCCGGCTATGCCAGGGCCTCCTAATCCTCCCAAACAAACAATAATTCTTACTTATTAATGTAATTCATGCTGTAAACATATAAGGTTAATTAAACATATTGTATACATTTATAAGTCAATATTCAAATAGATACAATGTATAAAACATAACTTTAGATTTCCTGTCTTGATAACTATTTTGATATCGCCCCTCTCGATGTAAGTTCGATTAAATGTTCTGCACAGGACAAGTAGATAATAAATTTAATCCCAGATGGGCTGAATAATAAGGGGCAATACTCTGAAGCAGTAGGGCCAACCATGCACTTCGACCTCTAGGAATCCTAAGTGGTCCCCACTGGAGTTTTATTTTGAGGTGGTGTTAAAGCATTGTTTTTATAAGATATCGTTACTTACACTGTTTACAAGAAATGCTCCTGCCGTTGCTTCGGTCAACCTGGTTATGATCCAGCGCACCATATCAAAACATAGACTACCAAGGAATTTACCAGAAATGCTGCTTCGTTGCTTCAGCCATTCTTGATATGATCCAGTTCACCATATCAAAACCAAGGAATTTACCAGAAATGCTAATTCGTTGCTTCAGATATTCTTCATATGATCCAGTTCACCATGTCAAAACATACCAGGAATTTCCCAGAAATGCTGCTTCGTTGCTTCAGCCATTCTTGATATGATCCTGTTCACCATATCAAAACATAGCAAGGAATTTACGAGAAATGCTGCTTCGTTGCTTCAGCCATTCTTAATATGATCTAGTTCACCATGTCAAAACATGCCAAGGAATTTTCCAGAAATGCTGCTTCGTTGCTTCAGTCATTCTTAATATGATCCAGTTCACCATGTCAAAACATGCCAAGGAATTTTCCAGAAATGCTGCTTCATTGCTTCAGCCATTCTCGATATGATCCTGTTCACCATATCAAAACCAAGGAATTTACCAGAAATTCTAATTCGTTGCTTCAGATATTCTTCATGTGATCCAGTTCACCATGTCAAAACATGTCAGGAATTTTCCAGAAATGCTGCTTCGTTACTTCAGCCATTCTTGATATGATCCTGTACACCATGTCAAAACATGCCAAGGAATTTTCCAGAAATGCTTCTTCATTGCTTCAGCCATTCTCGATATGATCCTGTTCACCATATCAAAACATAGCAAGGAATTTACCAGAAATGCTGCTTCGTTGCTTCAGTCATTCTTAATATGATCCAGTTCACCATGTCAAAACATGCCAAGGAATTTTACAGAAATGCTGCTTCATTGCTTCAGCCATTCTCGATATGATCCTGTTCACCATATCAAAACAAAGCAAGGAATTTTCCAGAAATGCTGCTTCATTGCTTCAGCCTTTCTCGATATGATCCTGTTCACTATGTCAAAACATGCCAAGGAATTTTCCAGAAATGCTGCTTCATTGATTCAGCCATTCTCGATATGATCCTGTTCACCATATCAAAACATAGCAAGGAATTTACCAGAAATGCTGCTTCGTTGCTTCAGTCGTTCTTCATGTGATCCAGTTCACCTTATCAAAACATGCCAAGGAATTTTGTACAACCTAGATTGATGTATCTATATCCCAACAAAGAAAATAACTACATTATTTACAGAAGAAGAATTATTTACTTCTTTGGAAGATATGCAACTCTTTTATCGATGCACAAGTTTCCTTTTTGATAAAAAGTACGATACAGATATGTATCAAGCGCTTTCTAGTACTTAGGGTTTAAATAACAAATATAAATCCATTCACCTAAACTGTAACCAGTCCATTTACCTCCGTCGCCTTTCCCCTCAGAAACGAGCTTACAGGAAACACAGCAGACAGAAATGTGGAACAATTGACTGCATTACAAAACGGGAATTAAATAAATGTAAGCGGCGGCGTTGCAGCAAAAACCTCGATCGCAATACAATCTGCGGGCCAAACGCCTAATGGCGTTAATCAAGCCCGTTCCAGGAGATCAGATATCACGGAGTGAAGGTGATTTGGAAAAGCTTATAAAAACTCCCGTTTTATTGACCTACATGTACGAAAACGAGGGACCAAACTTAAGGGTTAGCAGTGGTTCCAATTCAAAAATAACAGGGACTACTTTTTGTTTAAAATAATCTTTCTATGGAAGTTATGTTTTCTATGTCTAGCTGAATAAATCCTACAGGAGAATTATTTTAACGGCAGATCCTATGTTTACCCAACTCAAAACCGGGATTTGCAATGACGTTCCCATATACCCCAAATATGCGATGTATGGAAAATATGAAAAGTAATTAAGAATTAATTTCAATCAATAAGAAACAAATGTGTCCTTAAGTACGTGTCAAAAATAGTTTTCTGAGGTGTTATTTACTTAAAGCCAGACAGTCTATACATAGTCTAACAGGCCTATTTACTTGCATTTCTTGCATTGCAAGCCTTTACACCCAGATATATCATGAAAGTTATGGTTGGGTATCGCAGTGGCCTCATAATCTGAAGTTCACCAAGTCAATGCTAATCAAAATATGAAAGTTTTGTTACGGTTCAATTCTGGGCCCAGTTTTGATTTATCATTAGGTTATTAGGAGTGGGCTCCAGTCACGAAACATTTAGCATTTCTACATGCTCCCTCCCATAACGCCAATTTTAACTTTCAAAGCCCTTCCCACATCAACGGATTATCCGATATCGTTTATTTATAGCTCATTATGAAAGTAAAAAATCAGTGATTTCATTTAGCAAAATTTCAATATCACAAACAATGATCGTTCAGTAAAATTCCAAAGTATTCATTACATATTTAAAATGTTTTATGAAGGAACTATTTGTGATTTGAAAACCCTGCTCTCTGAAACCGCTATGTATTTATCGCTCTTTAGAATGAACCATAAATCAACCAGTTCGGATAATCCGTTCAAGATAAACGAACTTCTAATGTCAAAACTGGCCTAATGGAAAAGTCCGTAGAAACTCAAACTTTTGCGTGCTGGACCCCCCTCTTAATTTATGGTGCTTTCTAAAATAAACGGTATCAGGAAACTGACACATACTTTCTCCCTTTTAGCGCAACTTCAATGAATAAACTACTTTTTATTTAGTAAATATAGAATATAAAGTACAGATGAATGTACAGAAAATTGTCTAAAATAGTTGTTTTCATAAATATCCACCCGAACCCCATTTTGGGAGGCACTACAGAATCCGTTGCTACACAAAGTAGTTTAGAGAGGGGAAATGCCCCCTTGTCCCCCCCAGGGTTAAGTTGCAACATATTTCGAATATACTCTGTTGGTCAATACTAACTTGACCTGTATATTGAGTTTAAACGAAATAGATCAGTAAATAAGAGAGAAATGGTAAGTTTTGTATTCCCCATAAGAATATCATTAGACAATGTGCTGCGTTTATCGCAAAATGAAAATTTCATGTTCTCCGCAACCAGCAATCTTAGAATAATAATTCGAAATACCAAATTGTTTAGTTTTTGAGTTATTTTTAATGGTGATAAGTAATATTTTTTAACATTTATGGTTTTTTATGAAAAATCAAAATAACTGAATTTTTGATGTTTTAAGTGTTGAGATTTCTGAACCCGAATTTTCCCAGGAATGCGGGTGATGTCATTTTGTTTGAAACTCTACAAACCACCAAAGTTTAATCAAAATCGTTAGAGCCGATTTTGGGAAATTCAGATTTGTCATGTTTTTTAGCGGTTTTTGGGGGATAATTACCCTTAAAAATAATAAATTCCAAAAAATAAAAAATTCCTGGATATATCGTGGTTTAGTACGTACATACCAAATTTCATCAAAATCGGCTAAATCCAGACAGACAGACATCACGTAAAAATAACTTTTTTGGATTCAGGAAATACCAAGACTGATATTTCCACTAACAACTCAAATTCGAAAATTTTGACGAACACAATACTTTCCCCAAGTTAAAAAGGTGATGTTAGATAGTAACAAGACCAAGATTTCGACCGTTCCCTATCACATAGTTAAACATGACGTTAGCACTAACACAGTCATAACCAAAGTAACCATGCACTCAGATATTTCACATTGTATTTATTTGTAATAGTCGCTTTTACTGAACATTAGTTATACTGTTCATTGAACTTTGCTTATTGTAATTTAAAAATTCAAAACCTCCAACTCTCCGTTGCGTAAGTTCTTCCTCACAATTATCAGACTTACCGACTTCCAACAGTAAAAACCAGACCTGCATAGCCTGAGGTAACGTGGTCCTTGTTTTATGCGTCCGTATCCACCATAACTCGGTTCGTTCGCTCCATTTGGACTGGATTTGGTTTGCAAATGGACACTCCTCGCCTACAATTAACTGAAGGAGGTTCGTTAACGGTGAAATATGAATTCAGGTTTACTTCTATACTTTTTAGGCATCGCTTTTTATCTAGGATTTAAGAGGGTTAGTTTATCTATTCTAGTTTATAATCCACTTAAGTGAGGTGCAATATATTCTTGAATACGCTTTGGTCTTAACAAGGCTACCCACTATTGTGTCTTCTAACCGAATAGTAATTAGTTTTTTTTCAATATTTGGTAAAGAATCCTTATCATCAGCGGCCAAAAGTCATTTTGGAGTTGTATATTGTATGGTCAAAAAAGGAGTGAGTGTGCTTTCTGTACTCGTTAACTGGGGTTAAGGGTGCGGTGATTCTGACCAGCTTGACCGATTTGCGGTTTCTGACCTATATGAAACCTTACCAATATGAAATGTGACCAGTTTGGAATCATAGTCTCGCAATCTATCACGGTCGACTGAATACGACATGTCTATTCAAAGGTTAGTGGATTGGGTGAGTAATTTTGCATATACTGTAAAAAAATTATTCAATCACTTAAACTGTTAATGTTATTAATTTAAATGGTCAAAAGCTGGCTTTAAATTTTATCAACGTCTTAGGTAGGTATTACATGTGCATTATATTTAATTTTAAGTTTAATTGCAAAACTTTGTCTTCAGGGCCACCACAAAGGGGGGTGGCAACTGAGGCACTTTGCCCAAGGTCTTGAAATTTCAGGGGCCCTAAGGGGCCCCCGACCAAAAGAAAAAAAGCGACAGTTTTCTTGTTTCGTAAGTTATATGTGATCTGATCACTTACGCGACCCACTTATTGGTTGCCCGATCACATTCATAATTACCTAATTGTTATTTATACACTGACACCTGCGTCTGGTTCGTCTACACAACTGATGGTATCATAACAGGTTCGGTTAATAGCAGGCACCTTAAAAGGTGTGCAAATTGTATCGTGCCACTTGTATTTATGGTTTCATGTTCATGTCACCTGTTGATGTAAGTAGAGAATGAGTTCGCTGAAGTACTTTGTGGTTGATCGATTCCTTTTGAGTATCACTTATATTATTGAATCAAATGTGTTAATTTTCACTGGTAATACGCCAACAAGATTATTGATGGATGTAAATTATAGTTTACACTCTAACTGTATAATGTTGACAAATTATAACATGAACCAATCATTCAAATCCATTATTAGTTATGAAATATACGGATCACTTACCACCTAACGATTAAATTTTTATTTATTAGCTTATTTTTTTAAATTCGAATGCCTTGTTCCCCTGATTTTGAAGAGGTAGCCAAGCTAAAATATATAAAATAATCGTTTAAAACTTAAATTAGTTTCTCATTTTGCAATTAGGAAAACTAAATAAACAGTGCAAAAACGTAGATTATAAGTGACCAATAAAACTATCGACTAGTGCATTCACTGATAAACACTGCGGGTACAATAAGTCCTTCCATCATAGTAGCTAGGCATACATTGTGAACAAAAACCTTGTCTACGTAATATCTCTATCTTGTTTTTAAAACTAAGTAACTGACAAGTGGTCGGTGCCAATTAACAACTCAGCACTACTAAATTATGTACAGGAAGAATATAATATGGTAATTCATTCAAATATGTATGTATGTAAATCGAACCAACCTTATATTTGATTCTGTTTCCGCTCTCTTGGAAGTTGGAAGTAGTAAAAACTAAACAGTTCGACAACGTACAAGAAAACAAGATACTGATTTCCTTGATGACTAGTGTTGTAAAAGGTTTAATTGTGCATTTCCGTTTGTCGGTTGCAATGCAGTTCGTAGTTTAGTTCGCCATTGATAATACAGCTTGTCTTTTGCGTTTCAGACAAAATTACTCTCTTTCCTCTTTTATTGCCCTTCTTATAAACTGCTAACCCATGCCTAGCTTACATTGCCTACCATTATTGTAATGAGCTCTATTTTAAACTTCAACTTGGTTTCTCCATTTTAAAGTTTCACGTTTCACAACAAATTTTTTATTAGATTAGGAAGGACCGTCAACGTCGTACACAATAATTGGTATATTCCGTGTGATGACTATTTCATCTCTGTGTTGTTTATTTTTGCTTGTTTTACGCATTTATTTGACGCAGTCGTGCTTTGACAATGTTATGATTACTAAGAATTATATCAACGCAGAGTAAGATTTATATTTATTGGATTATTGACAGAGGTAAAACACCTAAGTAGTCGTGATTTTATATAGTCCAAGTAGCTCCTAGTAGAATGGAATTTGATATAATGACTCCTGTTGAATGTATACCCGCTGAAGATCAGTGAAGGTCTGCACGCGGATGGTGTTTGGATATCGGATGCGACTATCGATATCATGTTAATATCGGAGTCAGAATACCGAAATCGATTTGTATCGATTTGTAATCGATTTGAGCCTAAGGCCTATAAATTCATGGTTTAGAGTAACTAAGGGCCCGTTTTATGATGAAAAACTGAAATTACCGTGATGGATATCGATAAATGCGATATCGTGGCAAAACATCGATATTAAAAATATATCGGAGGCCATTTATCGATATATAAAAACTATCGAATTGCTATTTGCGAATACCGATACCAACACCACACGCGGCTCGAGCTCAGAGCAGCGTTTACCGAGTAATAATATTTTTTTCTCCAGAGACACTCGACATATAAGTGAGGGCCATCGGTGACTCTTTGTTCTCTTGAGAAACTGTCCAATTATCGACCCAACCTTCGGCGGCGTCCATTCAGAGCCGGGAACAAAGCAGACAAATGTCAGCGCTTGCTCCATACTCCTTCTTCTCCGAATCCTTTATCTTTGGAGATCTGTGAAATCAGACCAGTAGCCCAGAGAAGTGAGAAGAGTTAAACAAGACGCGAAGATTGTCCCACCCAACTAACGAAATGTCTCTCTCCTTATTTCTAAACGAAACTTGCTGTTCGTCCCATTTGAATTTCTGTTGTCCTAGCCTTTAACACATTCAATGACAGGGGTATACAATATATTCACCCAGAAACCAAACAGAAATTCCCTCCCACACTCAAACTGATAACGAGCCACAAACAGAAACCAAGATCACAGCGAATGCCTCACAAACTCAATGCAGATGACCACAAAATATTAGCCAAAAAACACCAAAAAGCTGAGCTACTGGAAAGCATTACATTTCAGACCAATCTACGGTGTCATATGGATCCCGTATCAGTGAATGTGTTAACAAGATCACAGTTCTGATGCGACAGCTTTTTATTTGATTAAAATATAAGTATGTGGTTAGAAAACAAGTATAAAGATGTTTCCCCATAAAAACAATTTAAAGGTACTAAAGGCAGTTCACTTTTATGAAAACAACTGATACTTAGCTGTAAGGTTTTTCTATAAGACAATAATCTAAAGTATGTTGTTCACAAGGAGGTTATGTAGTTTTTTAGTTTTCTCAAAAGTTAAGAAGTCACTTTGTCTTTAAAACATAAATCATTAAATAGATTGCTTGCAACCGTGTTTTAGATATTATACCAATAAGCAATAACTAAATAACATTGTACGTTAATCACACATTTGGCAAGTAAAACAACTGTACAAAAGACATAAAACCATAAACTCATTAACTTTCAGTGATAAGATACTATCAAATAAACATGCAGCGTCGGCAATAAATACAACAAGCAAAACAAACTGAAACTTAAAGAAGCAAAATATGTACATAATACGGTGTTAAATATGAAGTAGCGGCTTTTTATTTTATGCGCAAGGTCTCACAAGGTGGACCCCACACGGGCTCGTGATAAATTCAACCGAAATACCGACACGAACACAAGGGACCGTGATTTTGGCGAGGCAGGACAGGTTAGTTAGCACCCATTCACCCTCGATAGTTTCCCCGGCAGGTCAGAAAATGCTAATCTGTACGCCAGCGCATATTAGATAGTTTGTATGGTAAAATATACACTTTCATTAATTTAATAATAAGATAAGCTCTGAGTTACGTTGGGTTGCTTGGGAGCTAAAGTTTGTTTTTGATAACCAAATGTCAGTAAAAAGCTTTTTTTATTGTAAGTCAGCCGGATTAAAAGTAATTTGGATGAAATAAACTACTGGCTTGCACAGGCTATTGTCCCCCATATTTGTTTTTTTTTGTATGTGGATTTTTTATGTGGATGTTTTATGTATTCTATATACTTTTTGCATGCCAAGGCAAATAAATCAGTATACAGGTATGTTAATAAGTAAACAAATAAGAAGCTTCAGTCACATTATATGAACAATCACAGGTGATCATTTCTTCATTTTAATATTTTTTAAACTATTTGTTGTACATTGAGGTCATATTTAACAAAAAACGAGATCGCACGCAGCACGCTTACGTGAGGGAAGTGAATTTACACATTATAACCGTAAAAGATCAAATGAAGAATTTAAACCAACTATGGTTAAATTTTTTTGAAAATTTAAAAACAAATTTTGGCTGTTTTGATGCTCCAGGTTATATTTAAATTCACTAATAGGATGCCAATGTTGTACATTATAAAGTTAGAAGGAGGTATTGTTGGGATAACAAGTTGGTATAGGGGTATGGGGGGTGAGAAAACGATATTAAAATATGAAATGCAGCCTTTTTCAGTGTAAAATCCCCATAAGACAACGTACTGTATTCTGACAATTAACATTTTCTTTAATAACTCGGTAAGTACTTATACTAGAATTATGAGGGAGGGCTTAAAATCTTTGGCTTTTTATGTACAATAAGTTAATGTGCAATAAGTGTACTTAAGGGGCTTTTCCGACCCTTTTTTGGCCCTAAAACTCAAAATTTGAAAACTTAAAAGCCCAAAAAAGGGGGTTAGAGTTTTCCGATTGTTTTACCCAACGAGCTTTTCCAGCTGATTATAATGAGGAATGTCTCTACCAAATTTGAAGTAAATCGGACAAAAATCGCGACCGCCAAAGTGCGAACATATATAATGTTTTTAGAGACCCCTCAAAACGTGTTCAGGGGGTCACGTTAGGAACCTCTATGGTGCGGTTATGCTAATAGTTCACTTTTCCATAGGAAATTGACTAATCAGGGCAAACCATTATCATAGGGTTCCATGGAAAATCCGTTAAAAGTAAGAACAATTTTTCTTATTTTTCCCCTACGGAATTATAGATTAGGATGTAATTAATTTAAATTTAAACAATATTATGATTCAAAGCTGTTATACATATGACAAGATATAACTTTAATCTTATCACAATAAACACAAACACATAAATTAAATATACAGAACTTTCCAGTCACGTAATCAGATAGTTTATAGTCATTTTAAATGCAATAAAATACTGAGAAATCCGAATGCGTTTTATTTATAAACACAATTTATGTACCGGTAAGGACATCTCCGACATCGTAAAAGAATAAGTGAATGTTAAACTGGAATAATAAAATTCTTTTTAGGGATTTTAGCCTCGTTTCATTTGGCCTTTATAAATCTTCAATGCTAATTTACATTATCAAGCAGTTGTTTTAGAATATGTAACGACATATTTTATATTTATTTCAAATGAGTTAGTATTAAATTTTCAGTTGAATATAAAGTAAATGACGGATGTACAATAGTACCCTTATTGACCTATTTCGTCCAGATGCAAAATTTGTATATCTTGTAATATCTCTATAATTTGAAATAGTTCTTCCTTTAGACCACACCATAGAAACACAGTAAAGAGCATGCTTATCAAGCAATAGTTAAATATTAGTGAACACATAGGCAGAATAAAAACAAAATACCCCCGCAGCAGCAAACATGCGTACTCAGCGAATTTCCAATGCATATATATGTATTCTAATACCACCTAAAGCCATATACCAAGTTTCATCAATATACATTCATAAATAGTTGATTTATGACATTTTAATTATCCTCCAAAATAATAACATGGCGTCTGAGGATGCAGGTTGTCTGAAGCAAGCTATACAAAAATGGGTTTTTATGAACATTTTTTTACAACACAACTAGGTGAAGCCACATACCAAATTTTATTAGTTTATGTTTATAATTAAGGGAGATAACATTTTACTTATTCTCCATAAAAATAACATGAAGGCTGAGTACGCAGGTTTCCTGCTCCGGGAACGATCGGGAAAAAATCATGTTCTGCAAATATCAATAGACTACAACGGTATAAAGCAATATATCAAGTTTCGTCAGGATAAGTTGATAAATAAGCAAGATATAACATTTTTCTTTTTCTCCATAAGAATAACAATGGACAACGTACTGTGTTTAGCACTTTCAATATCTCTGTAACCAATTGACGTAGAGCAACGATAAACACCAAATTGTTTTTTGTTATTGTAAAGCTGAATTAAACAGTGAAAATTAAAATTGGATTTATTAAAATATTCAAGGAAAAAACTCAAAAACCCATTTTTGGGGTACAACCCCCCCAAAATTCCCCTTTGGATAGAGCAATCTGGCTGGTTTCGAACTTAAAGTCATAAATGCTGCTTTAAATGTTTGTACCAAATTTCATCAATATCGGACCATTTTTACGAGAGTTATCGCACCCACGGACACACACATACACACACACACACACACACCCACACACACACACACACACACATATGTATAAAATTTTGAACGAATAGTGTTTTTGGCATCGGGGGACCTCAAAACGAGTTATCACGGTTCCGGGTCTAGGTCTTATCATGCCGACTACGGTAATAGTCAATGGTAATAGCTTCTTCTCTATATGTGAAACTCGCTAAAACCATCGAAAATTGATATATAGGTTTACGTACCTTCAATCAATTGTTCTAATTTCAAGTAGACAGATGTTTCAGAACATTCAGTCGGCGTATATTGCCGCTAAAGCAAGTAATTCATGTTTAAATCCGCATCATTATATGTGTCGTAATTTTATTATTGTATTTAGTTTTTGAAAAATATTTTTCTAAAAACGAAGAATTACATTTTTGTAAGTCCCTGATGACGGAAAGTCTTCTGAAACATATTTAGGTATAGTCTACTTGGACTTAGAACTGTTTATCTACTGAAAGTACGCATAACTATATTTAAATTGTCACATAATAGTTTTGGAGGCATTCAAAAATGTAAAAAACCAACGACTAACCAAACCAACGGACAACGCTTGTTTTAATAATACATTTACTTGTGGGTAGTTTATTTCCCTCTAACCTCAGATTTGTCTATTTCATAAACCGTATTTTCTCCGTAAAATTTGGAAACTTACTTTAATTTTTCAGTGTTAACATTCAACAAGCCAAAAAGGTCCTTCCAACATTTAATTTTGATCTCAAAGAAAATGATAATGCGCTCGTAATTAGCTATCCTGGGTCGTATCAAGATCAACATAAACTTGGTCGCCACTTCCTGAATCCTGAGTAGGTTGTCGGTACAGGTTCTCCCCTCCCAATCCTGTATCCTACGTATCCTGCTATCCTGCTTCGCCTGTCACCCAGGTGATTCTGGTCTCCGGTCACTCTACACGTTTACACTACATCTTGGTCGTTCGTTTCCTTAGCCATAAAACGTATCTCCAGGCCACTTTCCATTTCCTCCCTAATCAACTTGTCAACCAGTCAATATTTTACACGGTTGCACAGTTTATGTATGTTAGTGGGTTTGAAATTGTTTGACCCAAAGTATAACTATATCGTTTATGGAGCGTGGAATGATTGGAAAATGTCCATTTATGGAGTCCTTATAGATTAAAACCTACTTAATTATTTTCACACTTATTGTAGTTTTGACGGAACATTAATTGATTTTGTTTTTACTGCTTCCTAAGTAACCAATCAATGATCTGTGCCCATAAGCAATGCCAACGTCCAGCAGTAAGATGAAGTACCTACCATTCCATTATGGTTATTAGACATTCCATTGTGACTCTTTGGGTAAACGTGAATATGAGAAGAACACTAACGAAACGAATCAGATCTAAAATAAATTTGGTGTTGATATTATTATTGTGAGTTCTTAAATAAACTAACTTAAACATTTCCTTATGCACATAGCCAAAACTCTTTAAAAGAGCATCTGTCATTATGGTTAAGGCTCTAACCAACCATAAAAGAAATTTATTTAAAATATTTACAAATAACGCCTATACATGTAACCAAATACTCAACTACAGTTTTTTGCACTAACACAAGAAAGTAGAATAATTTGGAAATTAGTCCCACATAAGTTGTATTATGCCTGGTGTCAAGTTCTTTCTTAACACCTTGAAAGCTCTGAGCTTAAAAATTGAACAATTTTATGTACGTTATTTAAGAGATTATTGCGGACTTTTTCCATAACTGATTAGTAAAATAAAGAATTTTTGTCCGCAATAATTTCTTTAATAACATAAACACACTATCAACAATACATTTTAAACGAGTTCGCACGCAGCAAGCTGACGTGAGGAAAGTGATTTTCCACATACAAAACTTTTAAAACTCAAAACCAGTGTAAAAACATACATTTATTCAAATTTTATTGAAATCTGAAAATCGATTTTTTGGCTGTTCTGATGATCCTGGTTTCATTTACCTGCAATGCTAGGAATACAATTTTGCGCAATATAAGGTAGGAGAAAGTCCAGTCAGGCTTGAGAGTAGGCGCGAGGTTGCTGGGGATGATACAAATACACCAACAAATGAATAACATGCTTTTCTAATGTAAAATCCCCATAAGACAACGTACTGTGTTTAGCCGATATACATTTTCTTTAATAACTCGGTAAATATTTATGCTATAGTGATGAGAGAGGGCTTAACATTTTCGTTTCACTAATTTCCATCTTAATACATGCATTAATTTTACATCCGGAGCTTTTCTGACCCTTTTTGGGCCAAAAAACTCAAAATTTGAAAAAAATAATACCCAAAAAGGGGTTTAGAGTTTTCCGATTTTTGTCCAACGAACTTGACCAACTGATTACAGAAAGGAACGTCCCTACCAAATTTGAAGTAAATCGGACAAAAAATGCGACCGCTAGAGTGCAAACACACATTTATATGTATACAATTTTGAACGACCCCCCCAAAATGTGTTAAGGGAGTCACGTTAGGAACTTCTAGGGTGGTTCCGCACTTAAGTTTCGCCGCGTGGGTCATGCTAATAGTTTCCAAAGGAAATTCAGTAATAAAGGGTTTTGTGTGGATCATACAAAAGCATCAGAATTAAATAATTAACCCTCTAAATAATTAACTAATCATTTATTTAAGTTTGATTGTCTCTAAAGGATTACTCTTATAAACAACTGAAGATGTTTCATTTGTTAATACAAGTATTAGATTAAAAGGTTACGTTAATAAAAAAAATCCTGTGGGCATTTGACATCACTAATTGAGAAAACAATTTTCACGACGTTCTGGGATCTCGAATCTGATCCCGTCTTCAGGTAATAAGAATACGAAAAAAATTAGTTCCAGGTCCCGTGAAACGTCGTGAAACATGTTTTCTCAATCACTAGTGAAAAAAGTCCGCAATAAATTCTTAAACGAGTTCGCACGCAGCACGCTGACGTGAGGGAAGTGAATTTCCACATAAAAACTTGTAAAACTCAAAATCAGTGTAAAAACATCCATTTGTCCAATTTTTATTTAAATCTGAAAACATTGTTTTTTTGGCTGTTCTGATACTCCTGGTTTAATTTACTTGCAAAGCTGGGAATACAATTTTACGCCTTATAAGGTTAGGAGAAGGTCCAGACAGGCTTGAAAGTAGGCGTGAGGTTGCTGGGGATAATAAAAGTACTCTAACAAAGGAATAACAGGCTTTTCTAGTGTAAAACCCCCATAAGACAACGTACTGTGTTTACCCGATACACATTTTCTTTAATAACTCAGTAAATATTTATGCTAGAATGACGAGAGAGGGCTTACAACTTTCGTCTTTCTAATTCCCATCTTTTAAAATGCATTCATGTTACATCTGGGGCTTTTCTGACCCTTTTTGGGCCCAAAAACTCAAAATTTGAAAGATTAATCCCCAAAAAATGGGTTTAGAGTTTTCCGATTGTTTTTCCCAACGAACTTGTCCAACAGGTTATAGAAAGGAACGTCCCTACCAAATTTGAAGTAAATCGGACAAAAAATGCGACCGCTAGAGTGCATACACACATATATATATATATGTCTATATATATATATATATATATATATATATATATATATATATATATATATATATAAATTTTGAACGACCCCCCAAAACGTGTTCAGGGGGTCACGTTAGGAACTTCTATGGTGGTCCCGGGCTTAAGTTTCACCGTGCGGGTCATGCTAATAGTTCACTTTCCAAAGGAAATTCACTAATAACATAAACTCACCGTCGCCAACAACAAATTTTAATCAAATGGCTATACGTTTCCGATTTATGTGGCAATCTTAACTTGCAATACTATTTTTAAGAAGACATAAAATGAAATACAAAACAGAGACACCTGCCGCCTAGTTTGTGAGTCGCAGCAGTAGGCGGCTCAACACTTGTTCAGTACAGTTAAGTTACCTGCCTCAGGCACGTGCGGCGCATGTACAATAATTGGACTCTATGCGCATGCGCTGTCGGTCGTCGATACCGAGATTATCGACCACCGAATCGTGTCGTAAACATCGATATATCGATCGCCGCATCACATCGCGTCGTGCATCAAGTAGTTAGGTTTCCTATGCGATGGCGCATCTGGGAGTTTATGACTATGATTATGACTGCAAGTGTACAAGTTTAATGTGAAATTGCTGGAGGATTCCTGTTATAATCGAGAGGTTTATTTTTATTACCAGAGTTTTCTACGAGTTTAATTTGATATTTAAGATTACTTTTAGGCTTATATCTACAATAAGCAAGCAGTATTTTTCACTAATCACTTATTATCTGATGAGCACTATACTGTTTACGGTCAAAACCAGCCTTAGACAAGTAATATAATTATTAAATGTATTGTTGGATCAATTACAAGGGTCTTATTCTCTAATCCAATGATCCTTTTAATTGGATTATCCCATATGAAATAACTAATTTTATGTGGTAAATTTTAATCATTTATAGATTAATTGTCAATAATGCTTCAAATGAATTATTACAAACTGAACTAAAGTCAGAGGAAATAAAATCCCAGGAATCTTCGTTTAATATTAGCACCTCTGAACCTTTTTATTTAGAAATCTCACCTCACTCTCGGTATTTTAAACAGAAGTTTAAGAAGGTTCTAATACTTGATTGTACCATTTTTATAAACCTTATTTTATATTTTGTGTAATCCTTATTTGTATGTCATGCTTTATGTATTGAACTGGTTACAAATTAGCAAAAAATCGTCTCTTTCCCTACCTACGTGATATAATAACCAATAAGTGACACAAGCATGTCATGCTTGTTCAATTTCCGCCAAAGCTTTTTTCACTACTTGTATTTATTTTGTTACGCGCACACATTTTGTTTGCTTATCACCATGCTTGCAGAGAGCATTGACGCTATCAACAAGCCACGTAAATTATAAAACGTTTCACTATAAAATGTATCAAAAGACATATACAAAATTTATAAAATTAAGAAAATAAATGGCCAAAACAATTGGTTTTAACTGTGAATCGCAATTACTGTAATAGCTAATCTGTATATTAAGGCACATCGTATTAGGAGGTTTTGAGAATCCCAAAGTCTAACACCTGATGTTAACCACATACTTAAATGGAAGGTTTTGATGGGAAAATATGAAATAAAATAAAATATTGCAAGTGCTCTCTTAATAAAATCAAGTAAATGCAATAGCGAAACCAGAATGATAGAATGATAGAATGATGATGGTTTTTGGTTTTGAATGATAGTAAATGTGTAAAACACATTTGAAATATCGGAATTTAATCAGCTGTGTAATTTGATTTTAATATAAAAATTAATTAAGGTGATCAAGGGGATCTTTTGGGCTAAGTTAGTTTACAAAATACAGAATTATTAAGCAAAAATCTAAGCATATTTTAATCTTTACCTTACAAAATTGATCACTTGATGTGTTTCGTCTTATAATACAGGATAGCCATTTCTTCGGTTCATACCACACGCGTCGCAAGCGCTAGAAAATTTACATTACAGAAAGGTCCAGGACCATAAATTTTTCGTAAACGTGGTTATTGACAGGTGAAACATGCTTCAGCCACAGTAACTCGGACACTTAGATGTAATATACCGAGTGCCAACAGGTATCACATACTTAACATGGACGCTTTCAGGAAAGTCTAGTTTCCTAGAATTAATGTCCACGTTGAAATATTGCTAGTAATAAACGGTGAACGTTATTACTGTGCTGTGAAAAATTATTAGTATTTATGTTATAAAAATGGATATTGGGCCTTCGTTAGGTTTTTAAAAATTGTTAACATACTGAAGATATATGAATAGGAAAAATTTTAGAAATTGTCATACACACACTAAATTAATTGTTTTCAAGTACTTTGAGAGTAACAAAATTGTTTAGGTCTATACATTTAGGGATAAGCCCTAAGGGGCCATATCTATTGAGATAGTTTATTTTGTTGTTTATATTATTAGTAACAGTCTTGTTTGTTTGTATACATTTTGCTTTGAAAAACGTTATTATATAAGGTTGTTCCAAATTGCTGATAAAATTATGTTTGAAAGGTTTAAGCTGTTTCAAAGCCTACTAAGTACGATTGAGTTATTTAACACATGGGGGGGGTAATCAAGCCCTATGTTGCGTTACATGGGGGACGGAAGAGGTCTGAAATGACGAAAAAATTCGTTACGTAATATATTTTTGGCCCTCAAGACTAAAAAGAGTGTTAACGTTACAAATTACAAAATATTACATTATTACAACTTTAAAGGGGAGCTATAAGCAATTTTAAAATTAGTTTAGGGGGGTGGTCTTCTAGTTTTACTCATCAAAATGAGCTTAAAGTCTACGGTTATTGCACCTCACATTCGGGAGGTCTCGGGTTTCATCCCAGGCCGGCGATTCTGAGATGAGCATGTACAGTTTCTCACCTCACTTAGGCAAATGCTAGAATGGTTCCCAGAAAGGGCCTACCTCACCAGAAAGGGTAATATAGCATTCAGGCTTGCCAAATTACCTTCTTATATTACCTGGTTTAAAAGTTTCCCCCATATGTTTTTTAAAAATTTCATTTACACTAAATCTTATCGAAGAAACACGCTGTAAATATTTTGCAGCCCCTCTTGATGCAAACGATTAAAACGAATCATAAACCCACCACCATCATCATCGAGCCATAAATAAGAAAGTCTAATTCGTACCTATTTGCTGACATTCAAGAAATAGTTCCAATTCTTCCGTGTCAATCGATAAAACAAGATAGAACAATAACTACAACCAGCGGGGAAGGTTTGTTTTGTTGATGTTGCAGATTTGTTCTTGTTATTGTCGAGCCCACGGGCCGCCATTGATGAGAGTGACTGATGAGATCATCCGACGGCCTTGAGGTCCACCTGGGACCACGGCCCACGGACCACGGTCCACGGGTCCACGCCCAGGGTCTGGTCTGGAGTCACCGGTGGCGATTGAGGGGCCATTAGCAACATTCAGTCACATCAGCAGACGAAGGTTAGGGATAGGCCTGGACGTTTGCAATTGACTACATGCTGATTTACGAATGTCCAAACGATCTGTTAGGAAATATTGAATTCAATTTGTCTTCGAGATTGTTAATAGACTTCAGACACCTCAAACTCTAATTATTCTCTATAGTCTATAGATCTAAAGTTATAGACAAAAAATTGTGGGAGTTTGGCAAATCGCAGGATGATGGGAGACGGCTTAAATTAACTATATTGATCCCAGGGACTTGGGGAAAATATCAGTATTTCTACAAGGTTACCAGCAAACGATCAATAACGTAATACATCCCCCGTAAAAAAGCATTGGAATTTAAAAAAGTGTGATTAAGTGTCATTTTTTGTTTTCGATCTACAGCATGAAAAGAGTAAATAAAATCAGATGGAACAGAATATTGGAACTAGGTTTGGGGCTAAGGCCCCTTCAAGCCACTAGCTGGAAAATATGTTTAGAAAACCATATTACATTCGTATTATGAATTGTGGGATAAGCTAGTGAATTAAAACTTTAACTATAATTTACAAAAGACCTGCGTCGTGTATAAAGATTGATTTTTGAGATAGAGAACTGTAGATGTCAGAAGATTAAAGTTTACCGCTATATTTAACTAGAATAACGATACACAACAAATTGAATTTGAATGTAAAACGTCAAAGCCGATATTACAATTTATAATTGTTCTGTTATACGGTTTTGTTTGAAAAAAACACCCTTTATTTTTTCAAGAAATGTATGAAAGAAGAAACATAACGCAACAATTCTACGAATATTATTTCGAGTTATTCCATTGAGTAAAAAAGTGTAATATTAACAATTTGATCTAAATGAGAACATTAAAGTTGCAGAACACAGTAATCTCAAATGTCATGATTCTTAATTCCTTATATAAAAGGGTAAACCAACAAATCAATACTTATAACAGCTAAGTCAATCTCACTGACTTTTTAAAGCACATTGAATCGTCATTTAAAGAGAAAAATAATGCAAATTGGCAATTTCCCAACCTCGGTTTTATGATTATGGACAACTAAATATGTTTGTTTACTATTATGCCTTACTGCTTCGGTCTTCATTCGAAGTACCAAGATTCATTACCTTTTGTGCGAAAAACCGTTATATAATTTTGGACAATAAACCATCAACAACTTATCAAGTTAATCATCGCGCATGAATAACTAACTGACATCTACAATGAACACATCCTGTTCATTCACGTGAGACTCGGAGCCCAATAAATACGAATGCACACGAAGATATCGCCTTTCTATGAATCTGCGGGATCGCGACTCTCATATTTATTGAGCAATTTAAAGCAGATTGTGCAGATCCGCGTGCAATTACCTCCCAGCACCGGCCGCATTTCAGCGCATCGGCCGTGCACCGTGCACACGGCACTCTGCACGTCGCGGTAATGGTAATCTATATTTATTCGCGGCGAGTGGGCAGTAGAGCTGCACGCGAGGTGCAGACACACACACGCGCATCCCCACTCACACACACGCGCATGCACGCAGGAACACTCAATCAAGAGCAGGTCAGAGTCCAGAGGAGCTGATCGGAGCCTGCAGTAACGCGAGCACTCCCTCGCATCAGAGACTTTAACGGGTGGTCGCACTGAAGTCTCGCTGGTCCATTGAAATAGGGAAAATGGGGTTGCGGATGAGTTGGCAAACATGACGTCGTCGGCTGCACTCATAGGCCCTGAAACCTTCTGTGGAATCTCTCGTAAGGATGCAGGATAGTCAATGGGTTCGGGAGAGGCATCGCAGGAGATGGGTGGAGTTCCCTTCACTGGGGGTAAGCAACCTCACCCTCCACTCATCACCGCAGCGGGTGGCCTCTGATATCCTTCGTCTATGAAGGCGGAAGATCAAACAAATGACAGGGTTAGCCACTGAACATGGAAACTTGAGGAAACACTTGCTACGCATGGGCATCTTCAATGGAGATTCTGCGTACAGGAAGTGTGGGCAGTCTGAAGAGACTGCGCCGACCATATGCTTTTTGACTGCGGATGAGGTAAGTTCTGCCAATCTATGGCACTATGGTTGGGGTAATAATCTCCCTCAGGAGGAGCTCGTAGGTTGGCTACATCGGTTCTTTAGGCTTCTACAACTCGATTTGTTCTTAAACCAATTCAATGTGGAGCGCAAAAATCCCTTGCTGCTGACGTGCCTTGGGATATGGTCTACCCCACTCTGAAAATGAAATTAATGATCAATTCAAAAAGAGTTATTACTGTTTCATTCATTCAAATATAAAAATTGATCAGTCAATAAACCGTGGTGCTGACACCACAAAACATGGATCCATGGTGCCATGGATTGGCATGGTGTTGTGTGTGTTTTTTTTGCGGGGTGTCAGTTCAGCCAAACCTGATGTATATGTGAGAGTGGACACAATAATTCTGAGTGAGGATGTGCACAGTTGTAAAGATTGCGTCTTCTAGGATAGTCCTATTTGTTAAAATTTCGGACCATACATATCGAGTTAAATTTGTACCGTTTACTGTATGACCTTGGCAAATGCCTGATTCTCCCCCCTCCAAAAGAGTTACCCCGTCAAGAAGGATGGTGGAAGATACTCTATTTTCCTGGCCTCCAAGGTAAATAAAGTCATTAATCATCCTGATTTCGTGGTAGAGAAATGCGTTTCCAATTTTAAACAAATTACAACTTTACAAATTTAAAATAAATGACCCCACCTTAGTACTTGCCCCTACGAACTCTTTGCGTATTCTATTTCGTGGTGTGAGTATTAGCCAACTTCGCTAATGGAAAGTAAAGCCAGAAGTGGAAGTGGTGACAGTGGGCCGGGGACAGGTGCGGCGTGTAGGCGGACAGTGGGAGGTGCGGGATGGAGTGTGGACGCGGACGCCGCTGACCGCCTGGGCATCATATCCGGTTACCTGTGTCACTCAGCTGGTGATTAGGGGTGCATTTCGTTACTTACAGGTTATCTCAAGACATTAACGAGTTCGCACGCAGCACGCTGACGTGAGGGAAGTGAATTTCCACATAAAAACTTTTAAAACTCAAAATCAGTGTAAAAAAATACATGAATTCCAATTTTTATTGAAATCTGAAATCATTTATTTGTTGGCTGTTCTGATGCTCCTGGTTTCATTTACCTGCAAAGCTGAGAATACAATTTTGCGCATTAAAATGTTAGGAGAAGGTGCAGTCAGCTTGAAAGTAGGCGTGAGGTTGCTGGGGATGATAAAAGTACTCTATCACAGGAATAACAGGCTTTTCTAGTGCAAAACCCTCATAAGACAACGCACTGTGTTTAGTCGAAACACATTTCCTTTAATAGCTCGGTAAATATTTATGCTAGAATGACGAAAGAGAGCTTAATACTTTCGCCTTACTAATTGTCATCTTTTAAGATCCATTAATTTTACATCCGGGGCATTTCTGACCCTTTTTGGGCCCAAAAACTCGAAATTTGAAAGATTAATCCCCCAAAAAAGGGTTTGGAGTTTTCCGCTTGTTTTGCCCAACGAACTTGTCCAACTGATTACAGAAAGGAACAACCCTACAAAATTTGAAGTTAATCGGACAAAAAATGCGACCGCTAGAGTGCAAACACACACACACACATATATAATATATATATATATATATATATATATATATATATATATATATATATATAAATGTATACATATATATAACACATTTTGAACGACCCCCCAAAACGTGTTCAGGGGGTCACGTTAGGAACTTCTATTGTGGTCCCGTGCTTAAGTTTCACCGTGCGGGTCATGCTAATAGTTCACTTTACAAAGGAAATTCACTAAAAATGAGTTGGAAGCGCCACGCTGTTGTCAAGTGCAGTTTGGCAAATGTTACTTATATTGTGAAATTGGTAGTCTGATTTTAATATCGAAAATAACAAATTATGGTAAAAATTAAACCTCAAAATGGACGTTATGTGGGTAGATCACTCACCGCAAAAATTGAGGTTCACCTGACCAATACTGACCGCAACTAAAATATTAAAAAAATTATAAATGTTCGTAATTTGACTTAACTGCAATTTGCCAGTGGTGTAATTGTTGATTATGCCTTCTAAATACCGGTTGATCTTAGATGGTAACAAGTCAATGGTATAAACTAGCTTGTTAACGTGGAATGAAATACAAAACAGATAAACTCGATTTTTTAATTTTAAATACTCCAGTTATATTCAGAAATGTCACAGCAACAAACTTACAGTGACACGATTATATTGCCACCAAATATGATTTATGGGTTTGTGTGGATGTATTGTGCCATGCAAAAATTTCTCATTCTATAAGAAGTCAGGGATTAGTCGATTTAAACAGTGATACAGATGTTCGGTTATTGTAGCATTATGCAAGTAAGTCCCCTACAATCATCCACTTTTCGTTGCAGCTGTTAAAATATATAGCGTCTATGGCCGACCAACAATATAAAGTGACATCTACAAACAAGCGGCACAAGCGCACAGAGCCCGACGGCAGTTACTTCACAAATCGCAATAACGGACAGCAAAAATCACTTCCCAGGCGAACCATGTTTAACAACGCACCCTGCATTCTTCACCTGTCATTCCCTTCAAGTGATAAGTTTCGCTATTATTTTCATGGCCATTCATAACTCGCAATTGAAACCGTAAGTTAGGTTTACAGCCAAGGAGGCACGCCCCGCTGCCTAGGCCCCAGCCGCCCGGGGGCACGCTACCATTACACGATCCCCGGTGTAAGGGCGATTCGCGACGTGTCCGATCGGCCCCGAACGTGCAATGATTCAGCGCGATCAGCGTCCACTTTGCCTCAGATAAATCCGCGCTAACCGGCGAGCACAATGCGGTGTAATTAACGGCTGGGAACTGTTTACGGAGTAATTGATTTCATTCCGGCGCGATATCCATCATTAATTACGACTGGGTAATAATCGGGTGCGTAAAATAGAGCCGATATGGCAACAGGAGTTATCGACGGCGGTGAATCAGCGGATGCGGTAATCGGGAGTATCACGCGCATAAAATGTGCGACTGCGTTGCCGACTAGCCGATCGTATCGGCTCGCAATCAACTGTGTAATGGGTTGTCGGAGCGAGCGCGAGGATTCCTGCTTTGAGAAATTTACCAATATGCGGCTGATGCGGGAGCTTCGTTAAAACAAACACCCCCGTCGCAGCAAAACTGCGTACTCAGTGAATTTACAATGCACAATATATGTCTTAATACCACTTAAAGCCGCATACCAAGTTTCATAAAAATGTATTCCCAAAAAAGCAACATATACAATTTTAATTATTCTCCATAAGAATAATATTGGGGATGAGTACGTAGGTTTGCTGCAAAAAGAAAGATACACATGTGTTTTTTTTGCAATTATCAACATAACTCAATTTATGTTCATAATTATGGGAGATATAAAACTTTACGTATTCTCAATAAGAATAACATTAGGGATGAGTATGCAAGTTTGCTGCTAAGGAGGTAATAAACCAAAAAAATAAATTTTTTGTGCAAATATATATATATATACCAGTACTAGGTGAAGCCACATACCAAGTTTCATCAATATACGTTCATAAATAATCGAGATATCAAATTTTAAATATTCTCCATAAGGATAACATTGGACAACGTACTGTGTTTAGCACTTTGAATATCTCGGCAACGGTTGGACGTAGAATCAAAATTTAAACACAAAAATGATTTTTTTGTAGAGCTAAAACGATTGGTAAAAGCAAATGTGAAGTTTACATAAAATTAATTGAGCAAAAGCTAAAAATAATTTTCCCATAAGATTAACATGGGATATTTTATGAACTCGTTTGTTGGATTCTCTCCGCAACCACTTAACCTAGGTTAATGATTAAAATACTGTATTATTTGTTTTTTAAGCTCTATAAAATGGTCAGAACAAAAATTGTGGGTTTTAAAAATTTCGGAGTGAAAAGTGCAAAAAAACAGATTTTCGAAAAATTTTAGAAAACCCCATAAACCCCCTTCCCCATGGTCCGATTTTTCTGGTTTTCGAACTTATAGTCATGATTATCACTTTACAAATTTGAGCCAAATTTCATCGAAATCGGACGTTTTTTACTCAAGTTATCGCATTCACGGACACACACACACACACACACACACACACACACATACACACATATATATATATATATATATATATATATATATATATACATATACATATATATAAATTTGAACGAATAGTGGTTTTGGCATCTGGGGACCTTAAAACAAAAAGTTATCATGGTCTCAGGCTTAAGTCTTACCATGAGACCTACGGTAAAAGCATAGAAAAATGAACCAGGTATTATTTTTCTATGGTAATAATTTCTTCCCTATAGGGGAAATTCGCTCGCATTGCGTCCTTGTGATGTATGCGAAATAAAATATTATATATCACCGAGTGTGTCGGCTATCTTAACACAAGGAGAATAAGATAATCTGTACTAATAAAGTTGTAGAGCTTGTGTGTAGGTGGATTCAAATGATCGCGCACAATGCCACGTTATTGGGACCAATGAGTGTAGGTACTGTTTCCCGACCTCAGGGCTCCGCCCCACCGGCCTTTACTAACACTTCCCGTCGTTCATTTTTGACGTTGTTTGGTTATTTTCACAGAATTGCAACTCTTGAAATATGTCCCCACGTTGAATGTAACCCCCCCCCACCCAACTTTAGGGCAAAGTAGGGTTATCTTTTTCGTCTTTTCGTAAATTTTCACTGAGCAAAAAATGTTCTTTTCTTAGGGTTCCGCTCTTCTGGTCTTAAACGTTTCTTATGAAGAAAATATGTTTCAGCAAGGACGAAAGGCATTCGGTCTAGGTACCAATGTAATTGCAAGTGTCTTATCAATATAGTTATATACAATTCATATGACAATGCATTAAAAACTTGTATCGCCATAAATTACTTTCCTGCTTCCAGATTTTATATTTACTCCAAAATAAACTCTTGTTTTAGTCAATATTGTGTTTCAGCAAAAAGTTTTTATGAATTAGGCATATCCATATTTCTTATCTTTCTTGAACCATGATGATCTAACATTTTTAAAGAATAATAGCCTACGAAAGTTAAAAAATTCTTACATCGATGGACATTTTCTAGAACTTAATAAATTAAAAGCACCTTTATTTTTTTGTACTAATTTAATTGCATTAATAACATACAACAAAATCCAATGCAATTCTTAAATTTATATTTGCACATTGTTTTGTACAATAGTGTAGTATATCATGAAGGGATTAATAAACAATCATAGGTTAAGGATATTACCCTAAAATTATAAAAAGACAATTTTACACCACATCAAATGGGAAAGACGATTGTGGTAGTGCGAAATTAAAACTAAACATCGATCACTTCCTTAGTACAAATGTTGCAGTCCAGCAAATGTGACGTAGGCTACCGCAGGCCCCGCGTAGGCGGTTCTGGATGAATGACAGGGGTGCGTTGGACACCGGAAGGGGAAAGAGTGAGAGTTCATCCGGAAACACTCCGGCGCAACCGGAAGTAACACGGGCTGGTCATTGTCATTGAAATTCCGACAGTCAGATTTTGTATTCGTTTATAGTGATTTGCAAACGTTTACGTAAGTATGTCACTGTTTTGAATGACAATAGCCCATTTTTCAAAATTATGGATGGGAGCGAAATTTGATTTATCGAGATCTTTAAATTAATCATGGACTGATATCCTTTCATAGAGGTTTAATAATTAACACTGTATGTACTGTATTAGTCGGCGGCACGCCAGACCGGACACTTTGGACATTTCAGATGCGCCAAAGTCTGCAGAAAATTTCCTCAAATTGTCTCATGAAACTTGAAGTTAGAAGTCAAAGTCTTTTCTTGACACTGCTCAACTTTGGAGCGAGGTTCCTCCAAAGCAACAACGGAAAATATGAAATAAAAAAGTTGAATATTAATATAATTGTAATTTTTATGATTGATTTTAAACATTTAAGTAACATACCAGAATGAAACAGCCCGCTTTCCTACTCACAACTATAAATCTAACTAAGACCTCCAAGTCGACCTTCACCTGCAAATTTTAATTAGACCGATGCAATTGAAACTGCAAGGCTACCGCGGCAATAACTATGAGCATGCGCGGTACGATCGTGAGTGAACACGACGTGTGTGCGCGTGCGTGTGGGAGGTCACAGGTCATACATTCACGCCATCATTAGGGTCAAGTGTGAAACTGTGACACACCCCGGCCCAGGTCCGACGCCGGTAAGGTGCACGATCGTCGATGGAGCAACCACTCACAGAACGCCGCGCGCCGGACTGCAGCTATTAACGGGGCAGAAATGTGTAATTGGAATATGAACTACGCAACTTCGCTCTGCCTTGAACCGCGCTGAACATTGTGTTTAGTTTGATTTAGGGGGAGATACTTTACGAGCTGCTTTGTGATTTTGGTCGGATCGAAGGTAGAATTTAATTTTTGAAATTATTTCCACAGTTCGTTATTCTTGGGTAAAACACCTAGTTTTCTAAGGAGATTATGACGTTGTGTGTGATTTGATACTTTATAAAACAAAATCCTATATATTAACGTATGATTGAAACGTTAAATTGTGTCAAATTAAAAAGTATAATGCGGAGATCCTCCGAATTTCCTCAGAATTCACGTTTGTTCTTAGATCCACACCCCACAGCCCTTCAAAAGTTACAATCTTAATCTTATGGAAGAACATTAATCATTGAAATTGATCATTTGACAGCTGTTGAAGGTAACAATACCCCCGTCGCAGCAAACCTGCGTACTCAGCGAATTTCCTACGCATGAATATATGTCTTACTACCACATAAAGCCACTTACCAAGTTTCATAAAAATACTTAAATAAATAAGTGATGTATAGAATTTTATTTATTCTCCATAAGAATAACATTAAGGCTGAGAACGCAGGTTTGCTGCAACGAGGAAAATAAAAATGTGGGTTTTTTTGCAATTATCAATATAACTCAACCAGGTGAAGGTACATACCAAGTTTTAATGATTTATGTTCATAATTAAAGGAAATATAAAGCTTTACGTATTCTCCATAAGAAAAACATGAGGGATGAGTATGCTGGTTTGCTGCTAAGAGGATAATCAATACAAAATAAACTTGTTGTGCAAATATCAATATACCAGTACTAGGTGAAGCCACATACCAAGTTTCATCAATATACGTTCATAAATAATCGAGATATAAAATTGTAAATATTCTTCATAAGGATAACATTGGACAACGTACTGTATTTACCACTTTGAATATCTCGGCAACGGTTGGACGTAGAATCACAAATTAAACACTAAAATAATTGTTTTGTGGAGCTAAACTGATTGGTAAAAGCAAATGTGAAGTGTACGGTAAAATTAATTAAGAAAAAGCTAAAAACAATTGTCCCATAAGATTAACATGGGAGATTTTATGAACACGTTTTTTGGATTTTCTCCGCAACCACTTAACCTAGGAATGATTCAAAATACTATATTATTTGTTTTTTTAAGCTCTATAAAATGGTTAAAACAAAAATTGGGTTTTACAAATTTCAGGGTGAAAAGTGCAAAAAACAGATTTTTGGAAAATTTTAAAAACCCATTAACCCCCTTTCCCATGGTCCGATTTTTCTGGTTTTCGAACTTAAAGTCATGAATGTCACTTTACACATTTGAGCCAAATTTCATTGAAATCGGTCGTTTTTTACTAAAGTTATCGCGTTCACGGACACACACACACACACACACCACATATATATATTCATACATATATGTATATATATACATATATATTTATATATATATATATACATATATATAAATTTGAACGAATAGTGGTTTTGGCACCTGGGGACCTCGAAACAAAAAGTTATCATGGTCTCAGGCTTAAGTCTTACCATGAAACCTACGGTAATAGCTTCTTCCCTATAGGGGAAATTCGCTAAAACACAGTACAGAAGCAAGATCAGCTGTTTGAAGCCAACTCCTGGAATGTATTCTCAATTTAACTGCTCGAGTTCGAGCACCTGGATTTTCTAGTATGGCTTTATTGCATAAGACGATTGCAATCTCACTGTATTGTCCTGCATGGGTCAAGTGTTATCTAACATCTATTTCACGATAACACAACCTTTCAAACATACAGTTTCACACGTACTCGGTTCTCACTCACTCGTCTATGCGGAAAGGGTCTCTTCGGCAACCGGGATTTTATTTTAAAGCCAGATCCGGACTCTTAATCCTGTGTCAAAAATTCTCGGCCATCATAAACAGTTTTTGACAGCAAATACCGCTTCAGACGATCATTCAATCCCTTGGGCATTATAAATATCTAATTGAGTCCGGCAGTTTGTTGACATGCTAAACATCAGCTTATGACGGTAAAGGTGTTCGTACAGTGTCATTCTGTGCTGTCCGGTTCGCATGTTTTCCCGACCTTTGGTGTTACAGTTGTGCACATCTATTGTATATCTTGGTCCAGAGTCTTGACAGACACATTTAGACATCCAATAAATCTATGTTTCCAAAATATAGGGTTTCAGAAGTATTAACAGCTGGAAATTTTTAAATTGCTCAACTCTCTTTGATTTAATTTTGTAATAAAAACACACCTGGATTTAAAGTATGAGCTACTAAAGTAGAGTACATGCTTTGCGATTTAGTTGTAAATAGTTTACTAAATGATGGACATTATTTCTCCGCTTACACATTTATGAACAACCAACAAAATAATTGTTCAAGGAGGTGCATGCACGTGATCCACAGAAGATGAGTAAACCTTTAACAAAAAGTAAGTTTAGATGTGTCTATTCTTCAGTAAAAAATCCAAGATACTTTTTGTTGCTTGGTAAATCAAACATTTTCTAAAAAATTAGAAGTTATAAAACTGTCAGTAGTTGTCATGTAGAGTGCTGGAAGAAACAAATTAAATGGATGTACGCGCTGATTAGAACCGCAAATGTTCACGATGTAACCGCGGAAATAACATACCTAATAATAATAAAGAACCTCTTTTATACAATGCATGTTTAATTTGAATTCGTCTTAGTCCATTTAGGTTAGGTTAGTCTAGAAAATGTTCAAAAATATTTGAAACAATCAATTAACTTACCTTACATCCTTAGAAAATTCCTAATAATCTAAATATAGTTTAATTATTAATAAATTTGAATTCCCACAGCGAGAGCAGATGTTTCTCAATGTATTCTTTTACTGGTGCTATCCAGCATCCACTCCATGTTAACAGCCAGGGGTGGCCCCCGCTGTGTTACTGCTGATATGACGTGGCTACCTTGCTGCCTTGCCTCCGCTCTCCGCTCCCCGGGACCTTTGCTAATGCTACATCTTGATACGCATCAGTCGCTGTGGTATTCAACAACTGTATTCGGAGTTTCCACCAAAAGTGTACAAAGTTATGTAAATTGTTACCGGTTTGGTAAATCAAGATCTTAAGGTTTGTAGAAATGTGAATAAGAAGTGGAAGGCAGACCTTTTTATGTAAATTTGTAATAATAAATATAGTAATACCCAATAACATGCCGTAAAAAAATAATTATTTTATTTTAGGGTTTAGGAGTTTTTTAGTAGCTTTTTTTAGATGTTTTAGCCTCTTTTCCTCCACACTCGGTAAACCACTGCCAATAAAAACTAGACAGTATTGATAAAGTTTATTAGTCAGGACCGGGATTCGAACCCACGACTGGGCCGCTACATGGTTCTGAAAACCAGTACACCAGCGAGTCATCAGGTTACCACAGAATGTAAAACATCTCAAATCTCTAGTTAGCGTAAATTAACTAATTTAACCTTAACTAACAAATTAAATTGAATTCTTATTAAATTTCAAATACAACTACAGTTTGATTGCTGTTAGTATAATTTTCTTTGAAAAGTAAAATAAACCTTAATTTTTAGGTTACTTAAATTGGGTATTTTGAGAAGTCAAGACACCGAAATCAAAAACATTAATGGTTGTTAGAATGAATTTAAGAGAAGGATGTTCTTTTTAAGTTACCTTAATAATGCTCTCGGATAATTCTGCTCTGAATGGTAAGATTATTTTCCTATAAGTGTTAACGTTTAGAAATTTATGTGGTTGAAAAAAACAGAGTTTTTCATTTATTACAATTGTCCAATAACCACATTGATTCAAAACACTACAATATACTGTAGAATCGATAAAGCGTTTCAATATAGTGGTTTGTCTTACCCAGTTTCTTGCATGTAGTCGGGCATTTCTTGCATATAGTCGGGAATGTTTTGCATCTTGTCTGGCATTTCTTGCATGTAGACGGGCATATCTTGCATGTAGTCGGAAATTTCTTGCATGTATGTAGAAGGACATTTATTGCATGTAGTCAGGCATTTATTGCACGTAGAAAGACATTTCTTGCATTTAGTCGGGATTGCTTGCTTCTAGATGGCATTTATTGCATGTAGACGGAAATTTCTTGCATGTATGTAGAAGGACATTTCTTGCATGTAGTCAGGCATTTATTGCACGTAGAAAGACATTTCTTGCATTTAGTCGGGATTGCTTGCTTGTAGATGGCATTTATTGCATGTAGTCGGGCATTTCTTGCTCGGCCTTGATCCCAGTGTCTGTGGGAACAGCATGCCAGGGGCAGACGTTGGGACAGACGACGAGAATTATGGCTTCATGGGATGATGTTCTGACCGGGAAGACTGCAAGTCATCAGTTGTCTCACATGTTACATTTGAAAAATCTTTGCTCGTAAATTTGGTTCTGGAGTTGTTATGGTTGAGTCATAAAGTGTTTGACGAGTCAAACTGAAGGTTGCCAAAAAGGTCATTGTGATGATCAGTGTTCCGAACATAAAATTGTCAAATAAAGCGGCTTATGCATTCCAGCACTCTATAACTTTTTTGTTTAACATATAATTAAGTTAAAGTTGTTTCAAGTGTTCAGGCTTGTTTGTATAAATGTATTTCATCCATTAGTTGTTGGTAGCAGATCTTGAAAGTGTCTGTGTAGAAAATCTGTGGTAAATGACCTATTACAATGCAACATGTATAGTCCAACCTCACACAACCTTGCCTGAGCGCATTGTCAAGTTATTAGATGTGTATTATCTCTATCAAGAACACCAGTATTACCAAATAATAGTACTACCCAATAATTCAGTAGTCTATGGTGTCAAAACATAACATTCCTCTAGAGGGGCCCGTTTAGAATCAATCACGATTCATTATCAGCCACTTTGTATATGACATTAAATATAGTTGTTTCACAGTCATGTGTTCATAGAAAATTTAAAAAAGTACATTTACATTACACACCAAAGCATTTGTGGAGTTTACAAGGAAAATACACGTGATTACATAATTTACGGGAGCACATACATATTATTGACCGGGACGGTGAAGACAGTCGTATGCTTAAGTCTCGATCCGCACGCGGAGACGTGTCCTACTGTCTCCTGCTCTTTCCAAAGTCTGCTCTATTTGTTAACTTTTGAATATGAAGGTGGCGAAGCTTTGACAAATACAATATAAGGTAACAAATCTTAAATTCAACTATGAGTTCTGCATAACCAGCCTTTGAAGTCATTCATAACAGACCACTACAAAACTCATTTTCTACGGCCGATTGTTTCATAAAAAAACGATGATTATGATCTCAATAACTGTGTAAAAATGGAAAAATGGAAGGAAGAGGATGAAAGTTCAGGCTTCTTGAGGTTGGAATGGTGCACTATATAGTAAGACTACCGGCCGCAGTATAGACAGGGGACTCGCACCTTGGTAGCTCATAGGTGTAATGTCCTCGCTAAACACCATCAGAGGCTGTGCTCTTCAACACCGTGTTAGCGTCGGCGAGATGCGGGCTCTACAGTCCTATGTCCACTTACCGGCTTTAGCGCTTGTCTTCTCACCAGAGACGTGTTCACAGCACAGAAATGCAAATTATACAGCTGAGACTAGACCCTAGACCACTAGAGTTCCCACGGTGTGCTTTGTTGGAGGTTCAAGTCGAGTAAAGGGACACTCTTTCAGGTTGTCCAAAATGTTATAGGCGTTTCAGAGCCTTCATCACCGGAAGTTGCTAGACGCTTTCTAGGAGTTTGGGTTCCATATGAGGTCAATGTTAATTTACTGCCTCCGTTACCCGTCACCCGCTAGTCACAAAACATTCCTTCGGGTGTTAAAATAAAGGTGTAGTGGTTCTCAAGGGAACATTTTCAATTTCCTTAATTTGGGAATTATGGTTTCATAATAAATTGTTCTATCTTAAACTGTAAGTACTTTTTATCATTAATCTGTAAAAAATCGAAATTTTAAATTGCATTTCACTACAGGACGAATAAACCCTCTAATTTGACACAGAAATGAATTAATTATATGTGACAATTTGAGGAGTATAGGAGGCGCAAAGTTAACATTGAGCTTATGGATCAAAACTCTGAGATGGCGTCAGGCAACTTCCGGTGTTGAAGACTCTTAATAGTATATTTCAGTCATGAAAGCTTTGGTCTTGCTATCTATTTCCCTCGTAAGGCCAATACTAACTTTCAAACTTCGTTCCACCTCAACGGACAATCCTATATCGTTAATTTATTGCTCATTTTAAAGAACAAAACATCTGGCGATTTCAGTGACCAAAATTTCTATATCATAAATAGTAATATTTAGTAAAATTACAAAATATTTAATATTATGATTTTTATGGATGAACTACTGTATTTGTGATATCAAAATTCCGCTCACTGAAATTGCTAGGAATTTGTTGTCCTTTAAAATGAGCTATGAATCAACTATTTCTAATAATCTGTTAAGGAAAGGCAGGCTTTGAAAGTTAACATTGTCCTCACGGGAGAAGGAGTAGAAGAGGGTACCTGGAGCACCCTATAATTGCTGCATAATGTGTCACAATAATGCGTTTGTTATTGTGCTGAAAATGCTTCGGACTGTTTCTGTCCATTTGAAAAGGTCCTCTTGATGAACTAACCCCCCCCTTTCCTTCGTTCAATGGTGGTTTGACAAAGAAATGTGAAATTACACATAAGTCACCCCTCAAATTGTATTCACTACTGCGTTTTATTTTGAACTAATTTTGAACTAATATACATGGACCATGATTTAAAAAAGTTGAGCACCCCGTACAAACATGCTAGGTCTAAAAATAATTTGTGTTTGTTTATTTGATTGAGAATATTTATGCTGAATATCTATCTATAACTATACAATTTAAATATACAGTTAAACATCATTTCCGTCATTATCTTCTACGGTATTTCCTCTAGAAATTTTATTTGAATTTCTGATGTAACATATAATCATGCTGAGGTTTATTCAGACATTGATTTAGAACAAAAATAAAACCTATCCAACTGGCCACGCAAATCTTTTAAAAGGAATTTATCTCTGTTCTTATGTCGTTAACAAATTAAAATGTTGTATTAACTTACAGCGTTAGTTAGAAGCAATAAATATTTTATCGTTAAAGCTAAAATAACTTAGCCTGATTTCGCTTATGACTAATATCTTATGTCTTATGCGGGAATGTTGTGACTAACGCATTTTACCGTATTATAACAACATAACCAATACATTATTATAAAACAATATTTCCTTTAAGATGACATCTTTAAAAAAAAAATGTATTAATGACTAGAACTTCTTTGTTTGAAAACTTCGCTAGAGAACCTATAGGGGTTCTTGTAGTTTTTTAACGTAATAAATACAAAATTTGCAGCCGTTGTAGAAGTCGTTAATTTTTTTAAATTACTACTAGCTGTTCCCGCAGGCTTCGCCCCGCAAATGATTTATAAAAACTATGACAGTTGTGTATGCTGCAATCTGTGGTTAGCCCGTGGAACTAAAATGAATCAAGATCAGCTGTTTGTATTTTCATTAGCTCAAACAAAAATGAATGTCCATAAGAAATACATGGGAACTTTGTCGGGATCTTTGGCGGAGCCCTAAGGTCAGATCAGGATGAAAACCATTTAGTTTTCCTATTTTATGCCTAAAGAATCAGTGTACAAAATTTCAGCTTTCTACCTACATGGGAAGGTGGAGAATTAGTGATGAGTGAGTCAGTCAGCCAGGGCTTTGCCTTATATATATATATATAGATAACAATTGAACTAAATATGTATTTGATACTAGCTGTTCCCACAGGCTTCGCCCCGCAAATAATTTATAAAAACTACGACATTTGTGTGTGCTGCATTCTGTGGTTAGCCCATGTAACTACTACGAATCAAGATCAGCTGTTTGTATTTTCATTAGCTCAAACGAAATAGAATATCCATAAGGAATACCCTACCTTTGTCGGGATCTCTGGCGGAGCCCTAAGGTCAGATCAGGATGAAAACCATTTAGTTTTCCTATTTTATGCCTAAAGAATCAGTGCAAAAAATTTCAGCTCTCTAACTACATGGGAAGGTGGAGAATTAGTGATGAGTGAGTCAGTCAGTCAGTCAGCCAGGGCTTTGCCTTTTATAGACAAAGATTTAAGTCCTATTACTTAATTTTGATGGCTATCTATATTTAATTTAGGTTTCACCTACAGATTTTCTACTAGTATACAAACTTCCCCGGCTAATTTGAATGAAGAATCATTTTGATAAAAAAGATCGTTACTGATTAAAAGTTCTTTGTTTGCAAACTAAGCAATAGAAATCGTGTTCCTAGAAGTAATGTATTTGGTATGAAAAGTAATATAATCCAATAAGAAATTGAGAGCTGCTCTTTTTACAAACGGAGATTATAATTTATGCCTTCAGTACTACGGATAAATCAAATGGCATGGACAAAGAAATAAGCACATACATGTAGTCTATGAAATAAAAAAAACCGACAATACTAAACACCGACAATACTAAACAACCTTTTTCATTTGAACTGAAATTATTAATTAGCAGTAGCGAATCACTAAAAATGAAACTTCTATAATAATCCACTCCGGCAAACGTGCATCGGTTTTTCGCCTGTTACTTTCTCATATACGAGGCGGACGACAAATCGAACCCATATCGGAACCACTTTTCCCATAACGAGCGTATTCCTTGTGTGTTCGAATTGAAAAAAATCCCTTTCGTCTCCATAGTCCCACGGGGTTCTTGGTACTGGCGAAGGATCGCTGGGTTGACAGATAATCAAAATGCAGTTTGAGGCTTAAATAGCCTAACATGGCAGTGTTCAAAGGGTCCGGTCCGTCGTGTCATTTGTACTGATTATTTATTCAATGGTTTCCATTCCAGGCACGTCAGAGTTCTCTCGTTGGAATAACCGATCCAGAGGTTCGTTCTCCGAGTGGATCGTCAGCTGCTTGCTTCAGTTACTGGTGTGAATCATATGTTCCTATTTGAAGGATAACGGTACTTATTTATTTTTCAAAGCCGAAGCCAATTTTCATTAACGAGAAGTTCAAAGATCAGCTATATATGCTAAATAAGTGAAATAACTATACAAATAGTTAGCAATACCAACATATTAAAATGCGTAAATACAGGTTGAAAACTAATTAGTTTATGCTAATTCATGGGCAATAGTTGTGAAAATTAACAAAGTGCAGCAAACAAGAAAATATACAGTTAAAAAGTTTTTAGTGGAATAAAGAAGTAAGAAAAAAAGCAATACAATGGACTAATTACTCATGTAATTAAGTGACTTAAGAAAATAGTTTAGTTAAAACTAGGATGAAATAGAAAAGCTATGTAAAATTTTTATCAGAGACAGTAAATCACAAAAGTGGAATGACTATAGGGACAAAACTGTGATAAACTATCCAAAACACACATCGTACTCTGCAAAAAAAAAGAAAATATTATGCCTATACAGTTTTTATAAGGAATTGTAAGGAAGGTATTAAATATGACTTTCTATCCAGAATGAAAGTGTTTTTATCCAAGATTACTTATTTTGCATTACTTATCAATATAGTTATCCTCAGATTAAATTTTTGGACACTCCTTACCAAATTCCTCTTTACATCCAAAAAGCTTAAAGTTTTATAATTTTTCTAAATGGTGACGTAATGTGTTTTATATGAAATACCACATTTTAAGGCACTACCCTTGCATAATAATTGTCTATGTGATTCATTAAATATTTCCCTATTACATATGTTTTAAAGTTATTATCAAACGATGGTGTTATGTCACTTCTAGGATAAATACAATAAAATCCATATTAATAGACAAGTTTGAAAGATATTCAGTATATTCAATTTGGTTTTGTAATTATGTATTACTACTATAATATCTTTATATGATGGTTATAATATAACATTTTATTTGTCTATTAATGTGCATTTTATTTTATATTCTACATTCAACATATTTAGCCTAGAAGTGACATTATACTACCTACTAATATCTTTTAATATAAACACAATTTACTAGACATTCTACATTGTAATATTACAATATTTCTTAATTTTTTGCGTTGAATATGTTTACCTAGTTTTTTAATTTATTCAAACTGTCATTTCTCATCCAGAATAATAACTCAATACTAAAATAAATAAATAAATGTGTGTTCTTCATTATGTCAATTAATTTGTATCAATGAATAATTTTAACAACTAGAAGTAAATTAAAAAGTTTCTATGAAACTTGCTCGGTCTTTTATACTTAGGTACGTTAAGGACAGAGCATCAGTATCCCCTATATTCCCAATGTTTATTTTTCTCACACACGTTAAATACTGAATCACAGACCACACACTGCACACAACATCTCTTCTCGGATTCGTTTTCATTTCATCGTACACTTCAAATGAGCGGACGTATCCGCTGTAGTCTTTAACTATCCGATGTATCGCATCATCAATTTCTGTACTGTTCTTTAAAAATCTCTGAAGTAGCAACTGGAGGTTGTTTTTACTTAATCCGTAATACTTTAAAAGCTTAGGGCAAGTCTCAGATGCTGATTTTATCTTAGGTGAAAATGGAATTCCCCCGCGGAGTAATGACCCTGTGAGAAGTACTCGACTTACGGAGCTTGATTCGATAATTCGGTTGTTCATACCGACTATAAAATCATACACTGTGTCTCTACAGTCTTCAGAAACTGGAGCGTCTACGATTATGTCATAATTGTCAAACAAAACCACTATATTGGTTTTAAAATAATTAGATAACGTATCTGCTAACACTACAAACCCTTCTTCTATGTCACTTTGGTTTAAATTTGCATTTGATTTCTCAATTAAATATTTAACAAAGTCGTCCTTACAAGTTTTTGAATCACTCCAAAAATGTTCTGCGTGAAGTAAATATTTATGGTGTGAAAATGTTTCCAACAAAACGTCTCTATACTTCCTAAGAAGAAAATCGAATTTTGTTACAGTTTCTAAGGGTTTATAGTTAATTGATATGACCGGATAATTTCCAAAATGTTTATCAAACATCTGTTTATGCTTCGTTATTTGTAAGTTATTTTGTGTGAACGCCTTGTAACTAACAGATAACTCACTACTTATTCTACGTCCTTTTTCATCTACATTAATTTCTAAAAATCGTTTTATCATGTCCAAGTTCGTTGATTTTCCAAAATGAGGCGCAGCAGATATTTCTAAAAATGCTGATACTTTACTGTCTAAAAGTTCTTTTATCAACAGTGTTTTATCGACAAAGAAGTCACTTTTTGTCATTTCTATGAAGTCGCTTGAATCTGAAGTATAAAACTGAGCCACAGGACTTACAGTGGTCGGGGGAGAAGTTATTCGGTGTAGAAAGTTTTGTGAGAACAGTTCCTCTAGTTCATTTTCATTAGAATATTTTATAAACACTGCAATTAATAACACTATGATCATGTTAGTAAGCAATGTCTAACATATTACCTTATCTATCAAAGTAAACGTTTTTAACACCAGAAAAAACACAGCACTAAACGTGTTGCAACTGAACAGACAAGGTAAATAACACAGCAGCAGCAAACACCACTTTGTATCAACTACGTATGATTAGAGATGATTAACGGTAGAGATAAGATCAATTTATTGATAGTACAGTATTTAATGAAAGCGAGCGACTGTTTGGTTTAGAATCTTTTCTTACTTTTGCCATCAGTTACATTAGTTCAGTTTAAAACAGGATTTACAAATCAGATTTCAATTTTAAAATATATTGTATATGCTATGAAATATTATATTTTTCAATTAATTACATTTTACGGGATCTTAGAAAAAATAAAGCTATTGATTAAGTAAGCTAATAGAAAGTTATCAACACCAGAGAGATACTCTTCTCGCTTTTTATTAAAAATTAAACATTCTTTGACGGAAAAACATGAATATTTCAATAAAATAAGAACAATTCGACGAGACGATGTCGCATAACCAAACATCACCCATTAGTTCGAGGATCAAAAATCTTTTTAGATTTACGTCTTATAATTTGTTCAAAAATACGATTCAAAAACCTCTCTAGGATCTGAGTAAAGTGGCTACGCCCAACATAATGAGACACTCAAACATTCCAACAAGAATAGATAGATTTCTTCCGCTGAAACCAGTTACCACCTATTCTCTATTCTTTAGCCGACAAGAAGGAAAATATGTTGGAAATTCCGAGTGAAAATCAACAACCACCAGCGGCAGCAGAAGTCAACACAAATTAAATTTTCAAATGAAAATAAACAACGGGAAAGAAAATAAAAGATTAGAAGCGGCTTGCCGGTAGAGAACTAGAGGAGATAAGATCAAGACATAAATTTGCGGACCAACTCCTATTAAGTTGGCCGCCTAACACAGCTATCCTTTTGGCCGGTGATGGCTTATTTGTTAACACGGGGTAATGAAGGCATTCCATCGGGACCCAGACATGTTACCCTGGACAGTGATAAATATAATTGATTTAATTCTGAATTATTTCAATTTAGGATTCTTTCAACTCCCTAAAATCAGAATTGTGAAAAATTTTTCAAGAGCAAATAGTGATTTTGAAATTTGCGTCACTATAACTTGTACCGATCGTATTGCTTATACAAGTAAATTATTTAAATACAACTTGTTAGTTATTTAGGAGATTCATCATATAATTTTAGGTACTCAAGTAGTAGAGCTTTAGGCGACATCGAAATAACACAGACACTCTGGACTTTTAACAAATTATCTATATATTAATACGCCAAAGATTTTTCTTCTCAGTCATAACTTGATAACAGCTGGACGGATTTTAACGTTTGAGGTGCCATATTAAAGATATTTTACGTAGATTTGCCAATACGTCTCAGAATTTTAAAAAAGACCATCACTTAAACACAGTGTAGGGCTGAATTTTCGGAACAGTGGCGCTATCCCATGGCGGAAGTCTAAACTACCTGTTCATTGAAAGTACGTTGTTATCATCCGTTTTAATATCATATGTTTCGTTATGTTATTTACAACATAATTCGAGCAACAGGAAAACTTGTATAAAATAACAGGCTTTGTCTTGTGGTTTTTTTATATATATTTCCAGAGACTCTCTCGGGTGGAATAAATTAATATATACAAATATTTGTCAGATGAAATAGTCTGCCATGGTTTGAACGTTATTTATCAAATATAAAACCAGTTGTTTCCATAGATAAAGTTAATAATACCAGCAGCCCGATGATTGTGGTGTTGTACAAGGAAGTACTTTGGGTCAAGTCCTGTTCCTGATTTATAGTACCTAATAACGTATCTTAATTAAATGTAGGTGAACTGTTTTAACTATTCGCTAGTGACACTGCTATTCTATTTAAGGGTGCCAATTTGGGCTGTCTATAAAATTATACTTGGAATTTTAGTTGTAGGGAAAAATTTATTTGACCGCAGTTAATTATCATGAAGTATATAAAAAGTAATTATTACCAAGTTATTTGAGGCAAATATTGTTGTGGTAAAGCCCAATTTACATGATTCAATAATTTTCAATGATTTTATAAATTAACTATGTGCGTACAATTATATTGAAAGTGTTGTTATGTAAACAACGATATTACCTTGGTGTAATTATTGGCAATTGGTTAAGTAGTCTTCTTACGTAAATTGTCTTAAACAATAAAATGAGGAAACACGTTTATATTTTCAGACAAATTTGGATAATTTATCTTAGCTTGTTTCTTCTGTAATTTCCAACCCATACATATGGGAGGGATATTTATTAGTGATGGGACATATTATAGGCAAACACAACAACTATTAACAATAAAAAAATAAAATAAAATACTTCACGAAGCTACTCAATAACATCAAGTTTCCTACTGCCGAATTGTTTAATGATTTGAGTACAATACAGTTTTTTAAAGCATCAATTGTGTACGTGCACAATCACTTTAAATCTTATTTAGAAATCACAATCACAATATATTTACGAAATACATACAAATATAATTGAAATATGGTTTTACATTCTTCCAGTCGACATTTCTAATTCCATGTAGATTATATCTTACTCATGTTTCAGAACATTCGCTTCATAACCAGGGATGTTACAAAAATATCATTCTTCAGTTTTGGATTAAATATTTGTCAAAAATTAAAAGATTAAAGTTATAACATGGAAACAGATGCACCTAAACATTTAAACAAGAATGACTTGTTTTACAGGCCAGCAATAGTCACCGATTAGAAAGAGTGATCTGAAACGTATGTAGGATATAATCTAATTGGAATTATAACTGTTGACTGAAGGTATATAAACCTATATTTCTTCTGTCGTATAACAATTCTGAAGGGATTCAGACATGAACATTTACAGAGGTACTTGAAATCAAGTAATTAGGTTAAATAAAACCATTTCCGTCACACATTTGTATTATATTGGTTATGGTCTGTTTGGAGTCATCCAGAAAGTTTGAGGATTTGTCAATTACTTTTTGCAGAGATCCTTCCATTTGACCAGCAACTCTGCATAGTGACAGTGTCTACTTCCATGGTACTTCGTTCCACATCTTCCGCTTGCCCTGGCCATGACTCGGGCTCCCATTGACCTGAAACTCTGCACAGTATAAAAGATAGTGACAGTGTCCACTTAAATGTAACTTGGCATACATTCTACTTTCCCAAGCCATGTTTCGTGATCCGAGATGCTCCCATTTGACCTGCAACTCTGCACTAGTCTCTACTTACAAACTACTTCGTTATACTTGCCCTGGCCATGTTTCGTGATCCGAGATGCTCCCATTTGACCTGCAACTCTGCACTAGTCTCTACTTACAAACTACTTCGTTATACTTGCCCTGGCCATGTTTCGTGATCCGAGGTCCTCCCATTTGACCTACAACTCAGCAATAATATATTGGCAGTGACTACTTACATGAGCCTTCCTGCCACATATTCTACTCGCCCTGGCCATGTTTCGTGATCCGAGATGCTCCCATTTGACCTGCAACTCTGCACTGGTCTCTACTTACAAACTATTTCGTTATAGTTGCCCTGGCTATGTTTCGTGATCCGAGATGCTCCCATTTGACCTGCAACTCTGCACTAGTCTCCACTTACAAACTACTTCCTTATACTTGCCCTGGCCATGTTTCGTGATCCGAGGTGCTCCCATTTGACCTACAACTCAGCAATAATATATTGGCAGTGACTACTTACATGAGCCTTCCTGCCACATATTCTACTTGCCCTGGCCATGTTTCGTGATCCGAGATGCTCCCATTTGACCTGCAACTCTGCACTAGTCTCTACTTACAAACTACTTCGTTATACTTGTCCTGGCCATGTTTCGTGATCCGAGATGCTCCCATTTGACCTGCAACTCTGCAATTGTCTCTACTTACAAACTACTTCGTTATACTTGCCCTGACCATGATTCGTGATCGGAGATGCTCCCATTTGACCCGCGACTCCGCAGTATCATGGTGGCGGCGGTGGCGGCCAAGGCTAGTCTGCCGGCGCACCTGTCGCGGTGTTTGCCCTCTCTCTCCCTCCCCTCCTCTTACTCTCTCTGTTCCTGACTCCAGTTCATTTCACAGTTCAGTGTTAGTGTCAGTTGTGCCGCTGAGCAGGTAGTGCCGTGCGTTCGTGCCTTTCTATTCTCAGTGACTACCCTCTTTTCTCCGACTTTTGGATTACGTTTCGTCTCGTCTGTGATTCCTGGTGAGTTTCTAGATTATGTAGACCTATTTTAGCGTGGGTTGAATATAATCTAAGAGTTGGTTTTGAGAATATATTGATTGTTTACAGATGGGAGTGGCGTCTCCTGACCGGTTGACGCTGTTGTAAATGGCAGATTCTAGGCCTGTTTCTTCCGTGTCTTGTATAAAGTTATTACAGGTTTCATCTTTATTTATGTCATTTCAAATCAACCGTAGAAAATACGCGATTTCAGATTTAAAATACAAAACAAATCATTATAATACTTGCGTTATCATAATCCGTTTGTAAAGCCCTTAATGACATCCTGTTATATTTTGAACGATATCCTAGTCATAAAAACTTAGTACCCAATTGTGTTTTCCTCTAGAAGCCAGTAAAATAATTTAAAATGCATTTATTTTTATAATTTAACCAAGCTTACGTTTTTGCTATTAGGCCATTATTTAATGAAGTAGGAAACTCTACAATATGCCTGATATATTTTGAATTCGTTCATATTGGTATAGGCCTATAATTTTATTAAGATTACGATTAAGATGTACTTCCCTTACCTGATTTGGGTGTTTTTATGAAGAGGGGCTCCAGTCCTCTGTTTCTGCCTGATTACTCCATAAGGCCAATGTTAACTTTCAAAGCCCTTCCCTGTTCTATTAATTATCCAAAATCGTTAATTGATGGTTAATTGTAAAGAAAAAGCACAAATCAAGCGATTTCAGTGAGGAGAGCTTAGATATCAGAAATAGTTCATCTATTACAAATCGTAATATTGAATACTATGGAATTTTACTGAACCTTATTGTTTTTGATGACGAAATTTTGCTCACTGGAATTGATAGGTATTTTTTATTTTTTTAATGAGCCTTGAAACATAAATATCGAATAATCCATAGAGAGAATGGGGTTTGAAAGTGAACACTGACCTTATGGGGGAAGCAGGTAGAAACGCCAACAGTGTCTTGACTGGAACCTACTAATGTTGGTATTTGGTTGGTCCTCGTACCCTGCATACAGTAGATCTTGGGCGTTCTCGATGATTTTAACGGTGGGTATATGTACTGTATATGCTACAATGTTTAAAATTAAATAGTTTAATACGCAACAAAATAATTGTTCTGAAAGTATTAAACCAATAATATTTATTAAATCATTTTAATCGTTTTATACATTTGAGACTCATTTTGCGTACAGAGTTTTTCCATAGAAACAAAGTGTAGGTTTAAACACTAGAAGCGTTAGTTAAGGTCCAAACAAGCCTTAAAAATATATTAAATGTGTTTTTGGGTTTTAACAAAATTGTTTATAAGTCGAAGCTACCAGTATTTCCATTGCTTTTCCAATCCAAAAATAAGTATCAGTCAAGAAATTTACTAGTAGATGAATTAGTTGAGTTTAAATTTTTTAGAACTAAACTGATATTGATCTAACATTTTATGCCAATTTCAAGTGTAATTTATTTTGTTTCATAACATTACACTATTAGACAATGGGTCCTATATATCCAAATGTGTATAGGCCTTATTAAAAATAATTCAAAGATATAGTTCTCCTGTTAACAGAAATAGCTATTACCTTACAGGAGAAATAACTTTAAAAAGGAGGGTGGAGGCTAATATACATTAAAGTCATGCAATCTATATTTTTTTAATCGATATTATTTAATACAGAAGTAACTAAACACAAAATAGTTGCTGTGGCCTTTTGTGATGCCCCGTTAGAACAGCAAATGATTTTAAGTTTAAAACAACAATAAATGGTACAAATTATTTTTCATTCATGGTCAAATGGTGGAACTCAGTTTCCTTCTCACATAAAATGGTAATATTTTCCATCAACACCACCTACCTACAGTATTACAGTATGTACAACTTGACAAGCGAGACGTGTACTAGCAACAATGTCCGCGTCAACACTCCCGTGTATGACTCGCTACAACATAACACATGACTGATTACACGGACCCCTGTCATGCTGCTGCCTCACAAAAGAGGCACTGACTACAAGTCGTTCAACTCTCCAACAAATTGCTTGGGTTAAACGAACTTAAAGTACATAAAGCATGTTTTAGTGTTGACATAGATTAATTATGTTTTTACATAAAAAAAGACAGTGATGATTGAGCTAAGGAAAATAAGGAATTTGTTAAGATGATGCATCAGTCCTCTTCGACACTGTTTCACCATTAAGACCAATGTTAACTTTCAAAGTTCTTCCCTCCTCAACGGATTATCCGAAATCTATGATTTATTTTTAATTTTAAAGCGCTAAAATATAGCTAGCGTTTTATGTGAGTAATGTTTAAATATCAGAAATAGCTCACCCATAAAAGAAATAGTAAATATGAAATAGGCTTTTTTTCTCAGGGAAAAAATAAATAGGAATTAGGTGAAAGTTTCGTGACTGGTGCGCCTCTTAAGAGTCTTCATCACTGGAAGTTATCGGGTTATCGGAAGTCATAAGGTCATGTTAACTTTATGCCCCATTTCTCCATGTAATAAAGGTGGCAAAATAAAGGTGTGGTGGTTTTTAAGGGAGTTGCATTTTCGATTTTATTAATTTTGGCATTATGAATTTTAAGTAAATTTTAAATTGCAACACCTTAAAGTTTCTTATTTATTGGTAAACAAATTCGAAACTATGAATTATTTCACTTGAGGACGACGAAACCTTTAATTTAACACCTAAACGAACTGTGTATGACTTTATGGTGATTAATAACGGATTCACGAAGTTAATAATAATAATAATAATAATATTTATTTGCCGAAAAACAATTATAAATTGTGTAGGATTTTACATCAAATATCTAAAAATACTGCAGCTTAAATTTTCTACTTTTTCATGTTATCTTATTTTAGCGAATTTCCCCTATATATCCAAGAAGCTGTTACCGTAGTCGGCATGGTAATACCTAGGCCCGGGACCATGATAAATTTTCGTTTTGAGGTCCCCAGACCCCAAAAACACCATTCGTTCGAAACTGTATATATATGTGTGTCCGTGAGCACGATAACTCGCGTAAAAATGAACCGATTTTGATGAAATTTTGTACAAACATGTAAAGCAACATTTATGACTTTAAGTTCGAAAACCAGCCAGATCGCTCTATCCGAAGGGGTATTTTGGCGGGGTTTTGTACACCAATAATGGGTTTTTCGAATTTTTTACATATAATTTTGGAAATAGTAAAATTTTAGTTTTTCCCATTGGATTCAGCTGAAAAAACACACAATTTGGTATTTTGATCATTTCTCTACGTCAATTGGTTACCGAGATATTGAAAGTGCTAAACACAGTACGTTGTCTAATGTTATTCTTATGGAGGAAAATAAAAATTTGTTATCTCGCTTATTTATGAACGTATACTGATGAAACATGGTATACAGCTTCATCTGGTTGTGGACCATTGATATTTGCTCAAAAGACAATTTTTTCACCAAAGGCTTCCGTAGCAGCAAACCTGCGTACTCAGCCCCATGTTATTCTTATGGAGAATAAGTAACGTGTTATCTGCCTTCATTATGAAAATAAATTAATGAAATTTGGTATGTGGCTTTATCTACATGAGTTATATTGATATTTGTATAAAACCCCATTTTTTGTGTTCCTTGCTTCAGCAAACCTGCTTACTCAGCCGCCATGTTATTCTTAAGGAGAATAATTAAAATGCCATAAATCGTTTATTTATGAATTGATGAAACTTGGTATTAAGATACATATATATGCATTGGAAATTCGCTGAGTACGCAGGTTTGCTGCTACGGGGGTATTTTTTAATTTTTAGGTTCTTTAAAAAAATCATCCAATGAAAATAAAGGATTGTTCATTATAATTAAGAATGGTCTTATGGAACAAAACTCCTAGATGGCGTCCGGTAAAATAAAGAAACATTACATCTTTATTTTGACACTTAACCAAAGTTCTGTGACGGTCGGGTCAAGAGAAACGGAGGCACAAAGTTAACTTTGGCTTACGGAACGAAACTCCAATATGGCGTCTGGGAACTTCCTGTGATGAAGACTCTTAGGAGAGATAACTCAAATTTGCATGTGGAAGTAAGAGTAAAGATTTTTTCTCTTTTATTTTTAAAATATTTCTATTAAGTAATCATGGTTCTACTCATAGATGGAAATGTGGAAGATCTTTTTATTTAAAGCAGCCGTAATAAGGCATTTGAAACGTTTGATTGGACAAATTATTGTATTGCATTGGAAAGAAATTGGAGAAGAGGAGGCAGAAAAGCTTATCGGTGCCGGCGCCTTATTATCTTCGGGATTGCCTAAGTTAAACTTTATCACTGAACCCAGTGACTAGACTATTGTTCAGTTATAGAAATAATCCCTGACCAAAATAAATCAGGGAACCCCAGATATAATCTAACGAAAAGGATAATACACCAATATCGCCAAGAGTGACTTTGGGGGTTCAAAACAAACAAAAAACAACCTCCGAAGGTTATTTATATTTTAGAAAACAAATTGAATGATGATTACACTTCTGGTGTCAATAAAGTTGTTCGAGACTTGTTTGTTTTCAGTTTGGCTGCCATTGAAACTGACTAAAAGATACGTGTTGTGTCTCAATATACGATTTTACAGTTATGGAAACTTTCTCCTCCATTCATAAACTGGCAGCTCGCGAATTAAAATGTTCAGCAACCTTCCCCTAATGTAAGCCATAATGTTACAGTCATGATGATGTTTTAACTTTCGAGTAATTTATCAAATATTCTATAAACACCTTTAAAATTACATAACAACAATAAATAACTGAATAACACACAATACTATTTATTAAATATGCTAAACAAATTTTTGTCTTTGTTTAAGCAGATTTCTTACAAACTAGACCCCATCCCCTTATGTATTTTTTAATACAATTTATAAAGGTAATAACTGTTTTTAAAAAGAGGTTTTAGTCACGGACATTTGTTTATGTCTGTTTTTTCTTGAACCAATGTTAATTATTATCCCTTGTAACTCTTCAACATGATAAATAAACCTATCAACCCGAAAATATATTTAGAAGAATTAAATAATTATTTTGCAAATCCAGTTAGCCGAGTTGTCTATTAAAATATGAATCGTATAGTAAACTTTTATAAAATCAGTATTTGCGATTTTGTATGAGATAAAGATTTGTTTTATCAAAGTTCTGCTCACTGGCTTTCATAGGGCTTTTATATTTTAAAATAAAAAGTAACTCAACGATTTTGGACAATCTATTGATCTGGATGCACAAAAAAGAAGGTTGGGGTTTTCGTAAAAGATGTAACATTTATAATTGATTTTGTGAAAGAAGCAGGTATTTACGCGAATATTTCGTGACTTAGTCCCCTCCATTGATATATTATACATCGATGGTCTCTTCGATCCATTAATTACTCAGTCATTCCAACGTCTGTGGCTTGAGGCAAATACAACCGCAGTGCTAACAATGGCCCATACAACTTACAACAACGGTGTATAATGTACCCCATATAACGGCACTGCCGCATTAGCCTAGATATGCGACCACTATGTGGGCAGGCGATACAAATACCTGCATTCCTGCTGTAAGTATTGCTTGTTTTTATCGCTGTTGAACCATTAGATAGTTCTATTCATTACTGTTTTAACGCGACAAGACATAATCAAGACTCAAGTTTACTGTGAGAGACTAGTGCAATATAGAGAGAGGTTAGCCACATTCCTTTAGGTTGGTAGGGATTGTGTTGTTACTATGGGAAAATGCATTAGAAAATTGTTTTTTAGGGAAAAATAATAACACATTAACCTAAATGTAATTTTTTAAGAGTATATAACTGGATATGTTTACTTATGGGTTTTGATTTACTATTTATTTGAATTTTGTTTGAGCTGAATATGTCAAATGTTTTGAAGTAAGTAAATTTATGCAATTTGGCCTTTTGATTTCTCTTTCATAGTTGACAGAAGTTTTATATTGCTGATTTTTTTCATTTTAAGACAAATCTTAAAATTGTTTTTCTAAAATATATGATGAAAAGAGATAAATGACCCAATGTTATTAAACCTTGTGCAGAAAGTTGTTTGAAGTGTTACGTATCGTAAAAGTAATTTTCAATAACATATTCAAAACGAATGATATTAAGAAAACGTAGTATTTGTGGTATGCTGTTTTGATCGTTACAAACAACCTGTATGTTTAAAACCCAAACCCAAGCACTGTGGATGAGAATCGATCTTAAAATGTACTTAATATCAATTTCCTTACAAAATATCTATACATAATAAATTATAGTTTTTTAATTATGACACTTCTAATGCGATTTTTAAGTAACATGGTAGTGGTAAAAAGAATAACCTTATTGGAAAACTCAGATAATGATATTATTTTATCATGATTTTTTCAGTACCTGTTTGCATTAGATTTTGGCCTCTACCTTAAAAATACATCATAGTGATAATTGTATTTTAATTTATAAACAACAACATTTGAAACGACTCAAAGAATGAGTCACAAACATATAATAGAATCCAAAATCCATAATACTAATGTATTAGTACAGTTGGGAGTGGCGTCCCTTGACCGGTTGACGCTGTTGTAAATGGCAACATTCCTCATTACTTATGTAATTTGAGGTTGTAAATTAGAAGCGATGTTTTTTAGCGAATTTCCCCTATAGGGAAGAAGCTATTACCGTAGGTCTCATGGTAAGATTTAAGCCCGAGACCATGACAAATTTTTTTTTAGGTCCCCAGATGACTAAAACACTATTCATTCAAATTTATATATATGTATATATATATATATATATATATATATATATATATATAATATGTGTCCGTGAATGCGATAACTTGAGTAAAAAACGTCCGATTTCAATGAAATTTGGCTCAAATGTGTAAAGTGACATTTATGACTTTAAGTTCGAAAACCAGAAAAATCGGGCCATGGGAAAGGGGGTTAATGGGTTTTTAAAATTTTCCAAAAATCTGTTTTTTGCACTTTTCACCCTGAAATTTGTAAAACCCAATTTTTGTTTTAACCATTTTATAGAGCTTAAAAAAACAAATAATATAGTATTTTGAATCATTCCTAGGTTAAGTGGTTGCGGAGAAAATCCAAAAAACGTGTTCATAAAATCTCCCATGTTAATCTTATGGGAAAATTGTTTTTAGCTTTTTCTTAATTAATTTTACCGTACACTTCACATTTGCTTTTACCAATCAGTTTAGCTCCACAAAACAATTATTTTAGTGTTTAAATTGTGATTCTACGTCCAACCGTTGCCGAGATATTCAAAGTGGTAAATACAGTACGTTGTCCAATGTTATCCTTATGGAGAATATTTAAAATTTTATATCTCGATTATTTATGAACGTATATTGATGAAACTTGGTATGTGGCTTCACCTAGTACTGGTATAGGTACCCCCCCTTGGTTTATGGGGGTTTTAAATTTTCCAAAAATCGGTTTTTTGCATTTTTTACCCTAACATTTTTAAAACACTTAATTTTGGTTTAGACCATGTTATAGAGCTTAAAAAAACAAATAATATGGTATTTTGAATTATTAAGCTAGGTTAAGTGGTTGCGGAGAAAATCCAAAAAAACCTGCTCATAAAATCTCCTATGTTAATCTTATGGGAAAAAGGTTTTTGGCTTTTCCTAAGTTAATTTTAATGTAAACTTCACATTTTCTTTTACCAATCAACTCAGCTCAACAAAACAATCATTTTGGTGTTTAAATTGTGATTCTACGTCCAACCGTTGCAGAGATATTCAAAGTGCTAAACACAGTACGTTGTCCAATGTTATCCTTATGAAGAATAAATAAAATTTGATATCTCCATTATTAATGAATGTATATTGATGAAACTTGGCACGTGGGGTCACGTAGAACTGGTATATTGATATTTGCAAAAAAAATTGATTTTTTGTCAATTATCCCCGTAGCAGCGAACCTGCGTACTCAGCCCCCATGTTATTCTTATGGAGAATAAGTAAAATGTAATGACTCCCTTAATTATAAACATAAATTAATAAAACTTGGTATGTGGCTTCACCTTGTTGAGTTATATTGGGTATTTGCATAAAACCCCATTTTTTTAGTTCCTTGTTGCAGCAAACCTGCTTACTCATCACCAATGCTATTATTATGGAGAATAATTAAACTTGTATATATCGCTTATATATGAATATATTTTTATAAAACTTGGTATGCGGCTTTATATGGTATTAAGACATATATTATGCATTGGAAATTCGCTGAGTACGCAGGTTTGCTGCGACGGGGGTATTATTTATTGTGAAGTTCTGCAGGCCTGAAAATAAACACTTCACATTAAAGTACTACCTCGAACATTTCATTGTCCGCGCTCCACTTTTCCCCTAGCATTATCGGCACGAGTGACATGCAAATAAGCATTCGAGATGCGATAGCAAACACAACACACGTCTAGACTACAGAATACAGCGCAGCGAGGAATACAGGCTGACGCCGCAGATTGCGACTGCTATTGTCTGAGGCTAGTAATTGGTTCAAATTCAGGGGATTGTGGCTGTCGTGCATTGAAATGGCGCGTGCGCTCTGCTGAGGCCAGCTGAGGGTCAAGGTCAGTTGTTATCTCTGCTGAGTGATGTAACCCGCCTTCTGTACACCAGATTGTGATGATAACAAGGACGTGCCCAGTGGCCGTGTCCCTGCTGTTGATGCGGCTGGCATTATAAGAGTCTGTGCAAGAAGTCTTTGTTCTAAGAAGGGCTCCAAGCTTCTAGCAGGGGGCCTCTGCTTCTACCTGCTTCTTGCATAAGACCAACGTTAAAAAGCGCATTCCTCCTCAGCTGATTATCCAATAACGGAATTATAGCTCATTTTGGAGAGGAAAGAATCATCCAGCTGTTTCAGTGAGCAAAATTTGACATCCCAAATATTAATCGTTCAATAATTGCAAAATATTCAATGTTTGCGATTTTTAAGGGTAAATTATTTGTGTTGTCTAAATTCTGATTACTGAAATCGCTATGCATTTTGTTTTTGTTAGTTTGTTTGGTTAATGAAACATAACTCAACGACTTCGGATTATCCGTTAAGGAGGGGCGCATCGGGCGGGAGCATCTCTTAAGATGATTTTTGCCGGTAAAATTATATTTTCATGAGACATTGACGGAGTTAAGACTTGTTGTGTTTGATAAAGAAAGTGTTTGGGATGATTGGAAAATCACTGTCGAATAAGAATCTAAATAATCTACACAGGATTTGTTGTGTTAAAGCTTAAAACCATTATAGTTACTGAGTTATGACTTAACATTAACAGTCACGTTTAGTTTTTCGGGAAGAATACGTGGTGAGGTCATGCACTTTATTTGAAATAATATCCCTCAAAACATTTTCTTGGTCACATGAGAATCCCTTTTATTTCGACTTTAGGTTTATTCTTAAACACTCTCTCAAAAATTGTTTTCTTTGACACGTTCGATTTGTAAGGTTACATGAAACTTCCTTATTTCACTCATCATCTTCCTCGCCACAACCCTAAGACTGGGGAGATGTTATAATTATTTCTTCTTGAAGTAGAGAAGAAGTTTTGTTATGTAGTCAGTGAATGCTTGAAAGAGGACGAATTATATTTGTTTGATCCATGTTTAAAATATGAAATAACTTAGAAAGGGGAAAATATTTGAAGACTCGTGGTTGTAACTAAAGTCTACATTACTCATGATAATTTTATTGTTGCAATTGAATCAATAAACCAATGAAATTCGTTCAGGAACAGATGCCTTACCTATCTCTTCCGTTTTAACTGTCTCTTGTTCTCTCTCTTGTACGTTGTGTCTTTATTGTTAACCAAGGTTAGCACAAGGTTAACCTCAAGGTTTCCAAGAAGACGAAAATCTCGAGAGGTCATTCCACGCGGCACACTCGCGCTGTCATTAGTGTAATGAGCGAACAGATTGACGTGAAATGTCAAACAGTACGTGCAAAACGCCAGACATCGTGCCGAGGTTAGAGTAAGACACATTATTTTAGTCACATTTCCAAATTATGTATTTGTTTTTCATTTATCACCATAGTGTTTAACCGTATACAATTGGCACTGTAATCTTTTCATCAATAATACAATGCTGGCAGTGTTGAAGCGTTTTCCAGGAGATATAATTGTATTACATAATGCAGCGGAACAGGTGTTTAAATGTAAAATTATTTAGCTACCGGAAAATGATATTGAGCCAACTAAGCGAGGTAATGTCTTATATTCTAATATGAGTAAAGGTTGCTTGGTTGCTTGCTTGTGTCTCTGATCTCAAAAAAATCTCCATCAATGTTCTTAAAATGTTGGAAATAACAAATTTCTTGGATAACAAAATTGTAACAAGTCTCAACCCCCGGAAAAATATTAATTAAGTAATAAAACGAATTTGAAAAGTTTAAAACATAACATTGGGCTTATGGAGATGCACATAAAAAAATAATCACAACAGCTGTTTTAAATTAATTAATCAGTGAACTGTCAAAGTAATACTCATGTTTTTTTATAGTTAACATGTGGTTTCCTGAGAGCAATGACTAAAACTAACTACTGAGTGAAGATTACATATATACAGCGGTCATATCCAAAACGAGTTCGCACGCAGCACGTTAACGTGAGGGAAGTGAATTTCCACATAAAAAACATTTAAAACTCAAAACCAGTGTAAAAACATACATTTATTCCAATTTTATTGAAATCTTAAAACACTGATTTTTTTGGCTGATCTGATGTTTCTGGTTTCATTTACCTGCATTGCTATGAATACAATTTTGCCCATTGTAAGATCCAGTCAGGCTTGGAAGTAGGCACGAGGCTGCTGGGGATGATACAAATACACCAATAAATGAATAACATGTTTTTATAATGTAAAACCCCATTAGGCAACGTCCTGTGTTTAGCCGATGTACATTTTCTTTAATAACTCGGTAAATATTTATACTAAAATAACGAGAGAAAAGAAAGAAAGAAAGTATTTTTTTCGTTATTATTCGAGAGAGGGTTTAAAACGTTCGCTTCACTAATTCCAATCTTAATACACGCATTAGTTTTACTTCCGGGGCTTTTCTGACCCTTTTTGGGCCCAAAAACTCGAGATTTGAAAGAATAATCCCTAAAAAAGGGGTTTAGAAGTTTCCGATTCTTTTGCCCAATGATCTTGTCCAACTGATTATAGAAAGGAACGTCCCTACCAAATTTGAAATAAATCGGACAAAACATGCGACCGCTAGAGTGCATACACAGTTATATAATTTTGAACGACCCTCAAAACATGTTCAAGGGGTCACGTTAGAAACTTCTATGGTGGTCCCGGGCTTAAGTCTCACCGTGCGGGTCATGCTAATAGTTCACTTTTCCATAGGAAATTCACTAATAAATAAAAGGGACTATGAGCTATAAATAACAACTTGAGTGACATTCAAAATGCAGAAAAGAGGCAAATGAAATTAAAAATTTGATAATTAGTAGAAGTGGTGGAACTCAAAGTCATCTAAACAAACTGGCTGTCCTTCCCCAAACAAAGTTCGGTCCTTCAGGTACTTCTTACTAATCACAGGAAAGATCCTTCATGATATTAAAGGCATGCCAATAAAAGCTATTTAATAGGATCTCACTATTTATGATCACAGAGAAAAATCCTGGGTATAATTTTTCTCTTCTCAATTTAAATATTATTGTAAATTAGAAACGATGATTTTTATTTACTGTGAACTTCTGCAGGCCTAAGCTTCAAAATCTTCGGAGGCGGTTTCCTCGGCCCCTAGTCCCCACACCTGCCGCGCAGGTAGCTAGCTCAACCTCCCCCTCAGACAGTCTAATGGCACCACCTGCCGGGGTGGGGCTTTAGATCACGATTTCCATCCAACCATAAAGATAAACCTCTTCAATAGACCTCTTTTTATGGGTCGTTCAAAAATTTAATCTCACCAAGTCCCCTGATGGTAGAGATTTTATAACTCGTAATACCTTATTAAAATAACTCAATGCTCAATACTTTCAATACGTTAAATGAACCCATATGATAACGTACATCTAGCCAATACTTTTGCAGTTATACATTTGTCGTAATGTAGACTGATATTTATGGAATGCAACATCGAAGGTCTGTGCACTCTATAGAAATACTGCCTTGTCATTGATAAACATTATCGTCCACAAGACTGCCAACTGTGCGGAATTATTGAAAGATATGCAAATAGTTGTAATGACATTTTGTTTGGGTAAACATGCCAACTTCCTCGTTAGAAGTCCTTGGACTCAGTAGATGGTTTTCCTTGTCAACTTAGATCTTTATTTACATTTATGCGGGTTATGAAAAGAAATTAAACTATTTGTAAAATGTTGCATCGACTGCAATCCACAAAATAGTTCAATATAACACATCTCCAAGGTTTTCCAAGGCTCTCCGTTACTGTAAAACAATATTTAAATTCGTCTCTTAAGAATCACTTTATTTACTCTACTTAGAGTTCTCATCTGAATGAAAATATGAAGACTCACTATAGAATATTTTTGTAAACAACCCACAGAGAACAATGGATTCCAGAAAACATAAGGTGAAAATATGTTTACCATACAAGTTAAATTTGATATTAAAATATCTATTTTCTTCCTCTTGTTACATATTCACTTACGATTTAAATTATGTAATCTTAAAAAAATATTTTAATATATGGGGCATAAACACTTTTTATTTTTTTGTATGGAAAATAGTTGTAAATAAATTGCAGGTTGCATTATTTTATGGTCTAATTAGTTGGGTTGCCATTGCAACTGAGGGTGCAGACGGATAATGGCAGCCGCCATGTAAGCGCCACTTTTTCTCGGAGATTTAACATGGGTTGCAAACTATATATGTATTAAGCTCGTCGGATTAGCATTATCCTGTCCTCACTGTACATTTATAAGGCTGAAGTTTACTGCCGAGCAAAATGTACTCTCATTCAGGGCAGGCAAGAACACAACTATGACAACAGAGACACAAGTATGTGTGGATATTTATCGCACACAACACAGAACTGTAATATAACAACTTGCCTTCGCAGTCAGGTGTAAAGTTTCTCAGCAAGCTCCCTGTAGAAACCAATCAAATCAAAATAAATTTAAAGCTCGAAACAAACGCTTTTTAGTGTATAAATCGCTGTACTCGATTGACAAATTCATGTTGAGCCACCGGGAAACTTAATTCGGGATTTTTCCTTCCGAGAGATAAATCTAGCAATGATTTCAATCTGTGGTGGTGAACTCAATCGTAAAATAGCTATGATTCCAGAAAACTGTCACTTGTAACCACTGCATACTTTATTTTTTTGACGCTTGTAATGCAATTAGTTTTGTCTTGAATGCATTACAAATAATTTGATTCGGATTTTTACCCACCTAGAAAAACAAAATTGACAGCTTCCTGAGGTGGAAAGATTCATCTCAATGATAGAGGTATCTCTACCCTAAAAGCAATAAGACATACAAATAATAAATGAGTCCACTTGTCCCACTGGACCTGCGGAGCTCCCGTTGTCGCAATACCCACTGATCAGCTGACCCACATCGACTGACTCCACTCCGCCACTCCGCCCCAGATCCTTGTGTGCTCCAGATGCGATCGTGGTTGAAAGTGACCGCCCCCCGCCCTCTTGCATAACGTCACTCCTGTCCACTGTCACTTATTCTCACGATATTCAAATCCACCCGCTGAATCTTGAAACTCTGAGAAAACAATACTCATTGTTCTTGTCTCCCTCAACTGGGATTCTCGCAGATACTGATGCAATTCACAGCGTCGTTATTAAATAATAAAAGATAAAACCACGGGTGTTTACAATGGGAAGTGCAAGGTTTTGTGTGAGTTGCGTCCTTTGTTTGTTTATTGATTCTCACTTAAGACTCTCAGGTGATTGTAATTTGTTTACCACTTCAACTAATGTTACATTGTCTATGTTAGTCATTGTTTTAAATTAGTTATTTTTATTATTTGGCTATAAGGATTTAAGGGCTGTACATACGCTTTTTCAGGAAGGAATCTATAATTATTTAATAGGTGAGCAGGTCTTTTGTGACAATCACTCCTCCTAAACTACTGAACCGATTTTCATGTTTTTGGTGTCATTGGAAAGAGCCTAACGTGAAGTTGTGCAGGAAACTTTTTATATAGAGAAATAATTTGTGAGTTAGGCCCTGGGGCCCTTTAAAGTTGAGTTTTTTCCCATAAGCTTAACATTGGGAAATAACTATAAGTTTTAAGCAATCAGCTGGATAGAGTAAACACAGTTAATCAGCAGGCCATGTTGGCTTTGGAACGGGAACACAATATTTATAAATTATGATCGTGAGCGAAGCCGCGACCGGTTTACTAGTAATCGAATAAAAGGTTTCACGAATAAAATTATCTTTACAAATTATTTTTGTACTTTCCATTAGGAATTTTAACTTTTGAAGAAATAAATGATGATACAGTTAGTTTTTATTTTGTCTTAATAAATTATTAGCTCTTCAAGTAGATGAGCTATTTATCAAAATTGTCAGTAAAATTGAACATGTAATTAACATTAGATAATAGATTAAACCATTAATATGCACTGCATGACATCACTTATAAAGATGGGTGGGTTTCTGATCAGGAACAATTAATTGTACGTTGGGAATAATTATCTAATTATCCGTCCTGATTATCATAAAAAACTTATGTATTTTTCAAATTAGTATACAAATTCCGGATAAACCAAAATTAATCGCACGATATTGAAAATAATTTTCTTTTGAATGTTTTAATTCTGTTATCTGTTATAAATCTAAGTGAATAATCAGTCTTACTGTCGTGAAAATAATTTCACCATAAATATCACCTTCTCCTTTACTAAGTTACAAATATTATAATCTTGTTTAGCTATCGTATAAAACCATATTACTAATTTATCGAACGAAAAAGTCAGAGACTGGTCTCTGAACCTTTTCGACTACCAAAGGACCCCCTAAAAGTGTGGATATCGTTGTCCTTCCCTAAAAGCTTCCAAATTGACCCAGCGTGAATATAATCCAACTAGCGAACCTTTTGCTCAAATCCAGCAAAGTAATCCCACCTTGTAACTTTAACACTTTAAGTGGTTAAGTTAGAAGGTTGAACTACTTTGCTCGGTAACTACTGTTTTTCATATTATACGTTGCTGATGTGAAAATTTGTTTTACTAAAAAATAACTGTTTCAGAACATTCTTTTCTGAAGGGTACAAACCACCCTTAAAGACAGTTTCTTGCCCATCCAGATAGCATGGTAAAACAGCTCATCTTGTTCTTGTACTGTGTTTTGTTACCATCAACAGCTGTCAAATGCTCGACTTCAATACTGCTTTCCCCTAAGATTAACATTTAAAATTCGAAATACCGTGGGGCGTAACCCTTAGAGTCAATGCATATTTTTATTATTTTCTGCAAACCTTTGCATCGATATATTTCTATAGATACTTCAATAATTTAAAACGGACCAGTAGTTTCTGAGATCTCAGCGTGACAAAAATCTGTATGTATTAAATATAAGGATAAAATCACAAATTCTGATATTGCGTTTTTTTACTTGGACTCCATTATTATTTAACTTATGGCTTAGGAGATGTTATTTCATTGAAGTATACGGTTTATGGTGTCAGATATATTTTTCTGTTCCTGGTACGGTATGGCTGTATATACAGATAGATTTGGGATAGAGCATATGTTCCACCGAGGTGGACGGAGAGACTAATTCGGAGACTGATTTCAAGAGCTCTAGCCTCTGGTATAAAAAAACCATAAAGATATGTTATAACTTGGAGTTCCATGACAGGAGGCCCAACACAGACGGATGTCAAGAAGGCGCAGCCCAAAGTAGGCTGAGGCAGCACTGGCGTACCGTTACCCCCAGACTCTCAACTGGCAACTAGCGCTGACACTGGCACTGGCACTGGCATGGCCTACTGGAGACCTGTTCCGCCTGCCTACATACCTCCAGCCGCGTCTTCTGTCCTCCTTACCAGCCGCCCAGGTCCTGGCCCATCTCACTCATCAAACCGCGCAGAAAGTTACAAATCGCCTCTATAAATATCTGTAATACATTCAGGACGGAAATGTAATTATATCTAATCGACCCGAGGTTTTATCAGCAGGTGAGGATAAACGATATCGATAAAACTCTTCAACACAACATTCAACATCTACGGTCTCGTTCACCTTCGCGAATTGACGCCTGTGAATTCACCTTGTCATTTAATATGCTAATTAAATTAATTCACCTGCATTATAATGAAAGTTTAAATATGGATTATGCTCGCCAGATGTGTCCTTTAGACTCGCGTAGGCATTGAATAGCTGGTTTACTTTGTCGTTTTAATAAATTACACGTTGTCGTTCTAATTGACAGTGATATGTTAATAAACGGTGCAACATTTTAGTGACGGAATGTTGTAAATATGTATTTCATTTGGAAAATCGTTTGTAGCTTGTGAGAGAGTATTGCACATTCGCAGTCGTTTGTAAAGCAATAATATCAACTTTACAAGCTATAGAGACTATAAATTGCTCAAAACGAATTGAATCTGACATGACACGCTAACACTCATCCATCACGTCGCATTGGTGAGCTTATATTCATAGCTGACCCTGAACAAAGTCTTCATTGACCAACAACAAAGATTTGTTTAATGTGATAATTGTTCTTTTAGACGAGTCACTCTCTCCGTTCATCACTCCAAGATTAATCGCTCTTTCACACCTCTCCCAGGGAGGTCGTCCTAAGCTATTTGAAACCGTCTGCATAGGATTTAATTGACAGTTTTGAATAAACTAGACTTGCCAATTCCAGTTATACCGGGAAGATGTATACACAAAATCACCTGGCCAAAGAAAATAATCGTTTGCAATAAATAATAAATAAACCTTTAAAGGCTAAAGGAGCGAAGCCCTAAAGGATTTTCTTTATATTTTCTGAATATTTATTCATTTAGGAATTATACAGAACAAGATCATATGCTATATCATAGGGTTTCTCACGACAACACCTTACAATTTGGCGGATTCCCCATTTAATTACATGCATTCAAAAATTACGGGTTCAAATATAGATATCTTCACTAACATAGCAATTACTTCCTTTACCTTCCTCAATATGATACAAGATATAGAGATATAAAGAGGTAGGCTATACAAGAAATAAAAACTATATTAGATACAGTAAATCTTTTTAAATAAATACATATTTTGGTCTATAACCAATTGGTATTAGGAGATATCACTTCACTGTTTCAATACCGTCACCACATTAATAAAACCAGAAGATCACGCTGAGATCTCAGGAACCACTGTAACGATTTTTATGATTAAAGTATCTATGGATAGGTCTCAATGTGTATTTTTGCAAAAACCATTACAATTTACATCGGCTCTCAGGGCCACCGCCCCACAGGCCTTCAAATTGGCAATGTTAATGTTATGAAAGAACAGTAACAATTGCAATTTAGAATTTGCCAACTGTTGAAGGTAACAAAACACAGCACAGAAGCAAGATAAGCTGTTTAAGGCTAAATTCTGGAATTACATCACAATTTTGAACTAAACCGTATTTGCTCGAATTCGCGCAGCTGAATTTACTAGTTGTTATAAATGTAAAAGCCATAAGAACTAGTCCCCCGCAATGATTTACCACTCGCCCAGTCCCGTTCGCGGTTCACGGCTAGCATTCGAAGTCCGCAACACGATCCGCGATAGGTTTAATGAATATTTATTCCTCGCTCAATCACGATCCGATAGTCGGACCAGGAAGAGTTGTATCCAGGTCGGGGCCCGCTTCCCAAACAGACGATAATCGTCTACAACTCACATGACAAATTTCTCCGCCACAACATTCCCGGCCAAACTGGATACCTGCACCTGTACTTTCTAATATACGGTCTACACGCATCTGTTACAAACTTGCACCCCGTCATTTACATGCGGAATGTTCTCTTGCGAGTCATAAACAACCGGGTAATGTTTCTGGCGCAGATTTCACGCTGAAGTGGAGTTTCAGCTGGAGATTTATGTGGAAGTTTTGTTATAACAGTGCTAGTCACTTGAGTGAAACTCGCTTCCTTCGAAGGTGAGTTCGAGCCTTAATTTTTTAATATTGTGGAGATTTGGTCCCGTCTGACTTATTTAGTTTGATAGGCAGTCGAGTCGCTTTAGAGATTACCTGTCTCTAAACCTAACCTGACCTAACCCAACCTAACGAAGTTCTTGAACATAGAAACGTGAAGCATCCGAAATGATCGTCGTCTAATAACTGGATAACAGATCACTTCATAGCCAGGCAATTTATATAATATCCACTTGTTAAAGTCATGTTATATAACTCAAGCTAAACGGTTAGTTTGTTAGAAACCCACTCTGTCATTCGACATTTCGTCGGTCCTATTAGGAAGCATTGTTTTAATTAATGTTGTCCCATTTAGAGTAACCTATCTGTGGCTGATTTTCGTCAAATTATCCGACACCTCGTTTGGTGCTCATTCATCACCTGGTTGGTTGTCATTTGCTGCTTGAATGGATGATTGATTATTCGGATAGTTGGACGTCGGATAACGCGGCGTGTGAGCTCGTGTCGGCGTCCTAGTCGTGGGACGTTGAAGCCACCCAACGCGAGGTCCCTCCCAATTTGCCTATCCTTAATTACCTCATCCTCGATCCAAAGATAACGCATCGATTGGACCGGTTTCGAATTTTATGTGGTATCGATAAACAACTTAATGACACCGAGGACGCGTATTGACCTGCGTCCTGCGTCCTGCGTCCTGCGTCCTGCGTCCTGCGTCCGCGTCACCGCCTCAGCGTCCTTCCTTGAAGCTGTTAAGTCCAGGATATTGCTGCTATAAAGATGATTTGAATAGGTGGGATTACCATATTTGTAACCCATTCAACCTGACATTGCGAGCTGTTGATTTATTAGTCAGGGAAATAGAAAGTATAAAATATTAATTGTGTTTATGATCAACGCCAAGCATTACATTCCCTGGTAAAGGTACTAGCTAGAAATTAGGTAGAGAGGTGTGTCTGTAATAATTAAAATGGAATGAATCAAAGATAGGAAAAATAAATTCGGGGATATACTAGTAAATATTATTTAATAACAAATATATATTGTACATAGATGACTTGATGGGCAGATTGCAAACAGAGGGTTGAGG